>OY757314.1:137061068-138375735 GCA_963583905.1 Stenurella melanura
TTATCCTGAAGTTAGGCCCTCTTGGAGTATTCCTTGTTTATCGGAGAGGTTTTCGCCAGTTACGCTTTTCTACCAGGTGTTTCTCCAGATCCTACCGACTGCGCCACTTTTATATCACTCAGTTTTTTCTTCAGTCTTTAAAAAACATTAATTTCACTTTGAAAATTCGAATTTTTATGTAACACTAGTTATGAAATAATATGAAGACCGACTCTGGTATATTTATGGGCTGTATTTATAACATCCTATTTGCTAACGCCAGCATAAGCATTCTTATAGAATACTTATCCTATTTAATATCTTTCATCAATAACCTACCGCAGACTCAGTTCATTTAATTAATGCTATGCTAGCGTTTTACATGGGAATGTTTGGTCGAGGAAGCTGTTATCGCTATATATAAATTATCTTAGATGATAATGATATCAAGTTACCTAGCATATAACATGTATTTCCTTTTCTTTTCCGAAAACCAATTAAATATCACTGTCCCCCACCGTATCTCTGAAAGCAGAGCTCTGAAAAAAATCATGAATATTAGGAATACGGTGCCGATCGACTGATTATTATAAGGATTGTATGACCTTAGATAACATGGGTACATGAAAAGATAGCTCGGCGACGGACGAAGTACAACTTGCACTTGATCGTTTTTTAAAACTTTATTTAATTATTGTACTCATTAATTTTTTTAAAATTTTGTTAAAGACAAGCGTATATCTGTCGTTGGTCTCTATACTAATTGCATTACACTTGACATATCTAGACGATTTTATTCCAATGAAATGTACGATATATATTTAGCGTTATTTATTTAAAGTCTGTATCTTTCACTAAATTAAACGGCAAGGAAACCGTAGCCAAAGAACTACTAAGATCAGAAGGAATTATTAATAGAAATCGTAGTATTTCATTCATATCACGTTTTATCTTTTAAGAGAATCTCCTGCATTTATATTTTAGTGTGGCATTTCTTTGTCGTTTCTAGTTTCCATTGAGTTTTCTTTAATTTTCCTACCGAAAAGAGCCAATTGTCTCGATGATATAAGTGGATGTGTTTCCAAAGCACGTCGACTTAAAATAAATAGAAGTTCATAGAAATTGTATGATTTAATTATTAGGATATAACAAAAATTGAAAAATATATATAATAGCGTAGTGTGCCGTTAAATATACAGGATAATTTAAACCTACGCTTACCGAAGATTTCGAAAGAATGCAAAAATTGGAAATGAATTTTACAGTTAATTTTTTTTTAGTTGCCGTAGATATTTATTTCTATTGGTTGCCAAATCCTATAAAGAATATGTTTTATTATATGTGTAATAATAGCATAATATCACAGAATGTCCCTATTGAAGTTGAGACCATACATGCTGATCACCAAAGGCATATAAACTATCCTATTATAATACATTAGAGAAAAATATTAGTAAGGTCTTCGATTCAGCACACAATAATATGAAGACGTACAGCATTTCGATACTATAATACCTAACGTATCTCTCAGATTTGAACGTAATGGCCGGTTGTCGTAACTTTTTTGGTCAGAAATTTAGAACAGCAATTTTATTGACTATTTTTATAGGAAAAATTGCGCTGAATACCACGGTGACAAAAAAATTCACAGATTTCGCAATTCTTGCAATCATCGGGACATACATAAAACATACATTTTTCAACTTTTTCCGGACTAGGCGAAACCGATCACGATCCACTACACCGCTGTATTTTCACCTTAAGTGAAAACTGGTAACTTGACCCCCTGTGTTATATGCAACCCATATTACATTTGCGTATATCGGCCGTTGCATACGATAGTCTCAGTCGACCGCGACACCGCTGCCTTTTGACCTTGAACAAAAACTGGTAACTCTACCCCATATACGAAAACATAAACATTCCCAATGTTAAAGGTATAAAACACAGGCATTTTTTTATGTTTTTACTTCCCTCGCATACCGAAGGGAAGTATTGTATTCGAGAAATTTTTGACGCTCCAGAACACGTAGATTACGACAATATAGGTTTTCAATTCCGTCTGTCTGTCTGTCTGCCTGTCTGTCAGTCTGTATGTCTGTCTGTTGGTGCATTACCTAAAAAACTGCTTGACGGACAGCAGTCAAATTTGGTAGGTAGATGACGCTACTGTCAGCAAAGAAATGGTTAAAATTTTACTGGAAAATATACAGGGTGGACCGTCTAAAGGGAATAAATAATGAAAAAATTTTTTTTTGCTCATTTAAAATTTCCAGGTTTTATGACACGCTAAACCTATTTCAGAAAAAAAAAAAGAAAATTTATGTCACCATTTTTGAAAAAAATTTTACCACCAAGATGAAAAAATTTTTCTTTCTAATTTAAAATTTCCACGTTTCATGGCATTCTAAACCTATTTAAAAAAAAAAAAATTTGAATCTTTTTTTACCAACATTTTTGAAAATTTTTTACCACTAAAATAGATGGAAACATTTTTTTTCTTTTTTCAAATTTAAAATTTTCACGTTTCATAGCGTTCTAAATCTATTTAAGAAAAAAAAATGGAAAATTCCTTTTTTGAAAAAATTTTACCACTAATATAGATGGAAAATTTTTTTCTTTGTTCAAATTTAAAATTTCCATGGCATTCTAAACCTATTTCAACAAAAACAAATTTAAAAATATTTTTGAAAAATTTAAAATTTGTTTTGATTGATTGATGAAAAAATACTTATCACTACTATAAATAGAATAGACCAAAATTTTTTTTTTGCTCAAAATTAAAATTTCCACGTTTCATGACATTCCAAACCTATTTCGGAAAAGAAAATTGCAACATTTTCTACCATCTTGGAAAAATATTTTACCACTGGAATAGATCCAAAAAATTTCTTTTTGCACAAATTTAAAATTTCCACGTTTCATGACATTCTAAACATATTTCAGAAGAAAAAAAATATGAAAATATGTTTACCAACATTTTTGAAAAATAAAAAAAAATGAAATTTTTTAACCACCACCATACTTCCACTCCACGTGAATGAGGAATTGAAAATGTGACAGTTGACAATACTATTTGGAATATGCACCTATTATACTTTTATTAAAAAATGTAGAGTGGTCATCCCAAGAAATAATTCAGTCATGGTGGGCATGTGTAAAGGTATTTGCGCAACCCTTCCATATTTAGCACCTGTCATTTAATATTGAACTTTTGTTGTTGAATGAGCACTCTGTATATTTTTTTGACCAATACTTATCAGGTTTTCTTTGTAATAATAGTGATAACTATATTCCAATTATTATTTTCAGTGTCATTTCGTAATTATTAATTTTTTAGAGTGACCGCCATGCAAAAATAAAGAGGGAAGTTCTGTGTAAATACCTTTACCGATTTTTTGACTTTCTAATGAAAACGGCGCGTGGGGTAGAAAGAAGTCAAGATATAAAAAATGAAGATTTTATCTATACACGACCTTTTATCTTTGACAGTTCAATTGTTATAAATAAATTAAATGTTCTAAATTAACAAGTTTTCTCTTGTTCAATAAAAGATCATACGGGCAATATATTGTGGTCAAAATTGAGGATTTACGACTTTCCATGTCACTTTCTGCACTCTCCACTCCAGGCAATCGATAAATATTGATAAAAACTACCATTTCTATGTGTTCTAGGCGCTCCTTTTCTTTTACTTCCACATCCATGTAGTGGATTGAAAGTTTAGTAATCGTAAAAAAAAAGAATTCAATATTTTTTTTCTTGAAATAGGTTTAGAATGCCATGAATGTAGAGATTTTAATTTGAGCGAAAAAAATGTCTGTCTATCTGTCTGTCGGTCGGTCTGTCTGTCTGTCTGTAATTTTTTTTTTTTTTCGCGCGTTTTCTCCGGAACGGTTTAAGGTATTGACTTGAAATTTTGTACACGTATATATTGTAACGAGATCTGGAACTGGATTGCTTTTCGAACATATCCGGTGAAGGGTTATTGGTTAAATTAGGGATAAATAGGGAAAAATAAATAGAGCAAGCTGGTAAGAGTATAGAAACTTGAAATTCGGTGTATGTACGCACGTTTTTTCCAGAATGGTTTAAGGTATTGACTTGAAATATTGTACACGTATATTTTATAGCGAGATCTGGAAATGGATTGTTTTTTAAAGTATCCGGAGAAGAGTTGGGGATAAAGAGGGGGAAATAAGTAAAGAAAGCTGGTCAGAGTACAGAAACTAGAATGTATGTACTAGAAGCCAAGGCCTCAAATTTTTTATAGTTTTCATTCATCCCCCACCCCCCCTTCATTATTAAAGGGGTTGATAAAATAAATTTGAGATGTTCACATGAAGTTTGGTATACGTATATATTATAATGATATCACGAATTAGATTATATTTTGGGATTATTCCGTTGAGGGGTTGGGGTTAAATAGGAGTGAGCAAGGGAAAACAGGTAAAGTAAGGTGGTAAGAGGAAAGAAACTTGAAATTCGGTGTATATACTAGAAGCCAGGGCCTCAGATTTTTTTTATAATATTTTCCAACCCTCCACCACTCCCACTCTCTTATTAAAAGAATTGATAAATCTAAATTGAGATTTTCACTTGAAATTTGGTAATATAGTCACACACTAGAGTACAAAGTTTTTAAAGTTTTTAAACATTTGCTTAGTAAACAAATGAAATATCTCAGCTCAAAAACGTCGTATCGAAATGCAATTGTCGGCAAATGAAAGGTAATAAAAAAAGGAAAATTTGGAGCCTAAATAGACTTCGATCCATTAACTTGAACCGGAGATAAATACCACTTTGCACTTACGACTGTCAATTGTTTATTAATATTAATTAATAAACAATTGACATTTTTAAAAAAATCTTGACAACATAAAGTTAATATATCAAACTAACAAGTTTTCAATTGTCACAAAAATCCATTGATTTCTTTCATATATTTTATAAAAATTAATTTATGAACGCCGTACACCGTTTTTTTAGTTTTGTTAGTAAATTTTTGTATTGTGTGTATAATTGATTGAACAACAAATAACGCTGTTTGTGTTAAATTAATGAATAAATAACTGACCGTATTTATTACACTATTTCGTTAAACATGCATACTGATATGTGTTTCTTTTGTTCCAGAACTCGCCGCGTCATGGAGCCAAAATTATTGGAAATTCAAACATTATTGAGATGTAACGCAAAAGAGGAAATGAGGTGATCGAATGGCCGATAAATTGAAATGCAGCATGCATCTAGCCATAAACAGAATAGCAGTAGTCGTACTTTTCTTAATTTCATTATGCAGCGGATGCCCGTTCCCTTGTATATGTAAATGGAAGAACGGGAAGCAAACCGTCGAGTGTATCAATAAGGACCTCGTTGTCATTCCAGAGGGCATGGATTCCGGAACCCAAGTACTCGAGTTCTCAGGAAATAATCTCCGAACGCTTCATCAAGAGAAATTCCTCAAATTGGATTTAATTAATTTACAAAGGATATACATGTCTCGATGTCGCATCAGCGTCATAGATGACCGAACGTTCAAAGGCCTGTCAAACCTGGTAGAATTGGATTTATCCGACAACTTACTAGAAATCGTCCCGTCCGCAGCCTTCCACGAATGTCCGTCTCTAATGAGACTCACGCTCAGCCGTAATCCTATAAAGACACTGGAACGAGCCGCATTCAACTACATGTCGTTTCTCAATACGCTGGAGCTAAGCCATTGCGCCATATCAAAAGTGGATGAAGCAGCATTCCAAGGGTTATACAGTCTGGAGTGGCTTCATCTCGACGGCAACAAAATGAGTTCATTCGGAGCCTCTAGACATTTACCTGCCGGCTTGAAGGGAGTTCAACTTCAAGAAAACCCTTGGGACTGTAACTGTCACATACTTGAATTGCATACTTGGTTGTTGAGTTTCGGTTTCCCGCACTCCGTCGAGCCCGTTTGCAGAAGCCCGCGGAGATTAACCGGGCGGACAATTAAGTCTTTGCCGACTAAAGACCTCGCTTGTCTGCCGGATGTGACACCCACGACTTTTTACGTGGAAATAGAACAAGGTAAAAATGTGTCCCTCGTATGCCAAGTACACGCCATACCAGAAGCCACAGTTACTTGGTATTTCGACGGGCAGTTACTGCAGAACGACACTTTCGTCGCGCCAGGAGTCCGGTTATTATATTACATCGAGAAAGGAACCGTAGACAAACGCAGCGAGTTGTTTATTTACAATGCAAACTCGGAGGATAACGGTACATTCATATGCAGCGCTGAGAATCCCGCTGGTGTGTCCCACGCCAACTACACTATAAGAGTGATACTCAGGCATGAGATCAGCATTGAAACAAACGAAATCCCCCTGGAGTTCGTTTTAATGGTAGCCACCGCAGCCGCCGTATCGGTTTTACTTTTGTTATTCGTGGCAATTCTATCAGTGATAAAGTGTCACAGAGGCTCCAGGCTACGGAAAAAGAGGGATAATTCAAAGGTAGCCTTGAGGAATTCCACTAAAGATAACTTACTGCAGGAAAGCACGGACGACTCCGAGCATTTGAAGGAGAGCAGCAATATTAAATTAGAAAACCACGAAGAGGGGTTGACGCTGTACAGTTCGCATCCCAATAAGGAACTGCTTAAGTCTCTGTCTCCTCTCGCGACCGCTAATCAACTTCGAAGTCCCACATCCTTAAAGTGCTACCAGGAGCAGAATCCTGACCTCATTAACGGGACGGAGAGTATAGGGAGGCGAGGGTGCGATGTGCTAATAGAGAACCATCAATTAGTTCAGAAAAACACTCAATATAACTTGCAAACTATTAACGAGTTCCAGGAAAACGAGTGTAATTTATGCGTTTTGCCGGCCGACGTGCGTCTCAACCCGGTGGGGTTATTAAGTACGGCAGATAGCATATCGCAGCCGTTTAGCAGGAATTGCTATAGAACTTTACCTTACAATCGTTCCAACAAAAGGCAGACCGCCGCAGTTCCAATAGGTAAGGTAATCATTTAATCCAATTAATAATTTAGGGCTGTGCACGCTATATACACCAAGTCCTCATTAATTATACTTCAGATTTTGTGGTACTGAATAATTACTAAAACGTTGGAAATTGACAATATTAATATGAATTTCAAATATCAAATTATAACTCTGTTATTAAAAAAATATATTAGTACAGACAAGTTAGCATTCATCGGTGACAAAATTACTAATACCTCTTTCATTAGGTTATTGTAATAGGGTGTTTGTATCCTGTGAATAACTGTTTCAATGCGCACTTTGCAGCTGGCTGTTTTTTTTTACTCTCTCTCTCGCATATTCTTTGGGCAGTTTTCTTGTGCAGAGACACTAGGCGGCCTAATTAATTTACAATTTTTGATAGCCAGTAATGGGGCTAATTCTTTAAAGCCCCTGTCAACCATGACAATAGAATGTTCTGGAAGTATTTCTAAATATTTGCAATCTTTTATTATCGCTATATCGGATGTTCTTCCACCGTAACCCTCTGATATAAATGTAATAAAGCCATCGGGAGTTGCCGACACTAAATATTTCATAGTGTTGCAATTTTTATACGAGGATCAACTCATTGCCTGCAAGTTTGGATCAGTGGGTTTCTCAATTTTCACCTCATAACAATCTATTATCGACAGCACATTTTTATATGTATAACGAAACTGAACAGGCGAATTTCTTTTAGTTTTTTCTTTAGTTGGCGATACAATTAATGGCTTCAATAAAAAAGCAATTTTTGGTAGGGAATTTTTGTAAATCTTACTAGTATGACCAGTAGAAAAATTGAAATCTACACCCAATATAAAAAAGAATCAGCTAGCCTGATTCTTTGTAGCGTCATCAAAATGTATTCGGGGGGACATTTAATTTGTTCGCTAAGAAGGTTTACTACGTAATACATCGTATCAGATACACACAAAAAAAAGCGAGGATACTTTTCAATGTTTTCTAAAACTGTTACTTTCCTTTCTATTTTCTGTTCAGCTTCACTTACTTCTGAAGTAGATGTTTCTGCAAACGAAGAACCTGATGGTTCTTGTAGAACAGTAGACTGAGATGATTGCAAATTTGATGAAATTGACCAAAGCCGTTTGAGGTTTTATTATAATATGTAAAATATATTAGGCATACTTTGTCTATACCCCCTGAAATGTCTACTTGTACTCCATAATCAATCTTCTTCTTTTTTCCGATAAGACTCTATTATGACTTTTCCAGATGGTGACTCGGTAGCTATTTCTACTTCTGTTTGCTCAATACAGTCAGCTTCATTTGTAAGAAACTTGTGATTTTCTTTTTAGGAGTTTGAGAAGACTCCTTAAAGGCCAATTTCCGTTTTGCAGAAGAAACTTCATAATCTTTTGAGCAACTGGGTGCATCTTCATCCTGATTATGTAATACCACAAGACTTGTTTTCAACCCTAATTTTCTCTTCTTTGTAGAAGAGGTTAACTGTGTTTTTTTATGAAGCGTTGTAAACTTATAAAATTTTAGATCTCATTAGCTTAAACTGCATCTAATTTTCAGAATCATTTTCCAGCTGTAATGAAGAACATTCATATATAATTTGTTATTAAAAACAACAAATAAAAATGTTGGGTCATTTATGATCATTCACAAATTTGAAATAGTTTAGCTTTGCCTTTAAAAATAAAAAAAACATTAAAATAACCCTACGCACTATCAATTTTCCTGTACATGATTATTTTCTGATCAATAGCAAATCCATAAAACCCTCGACATTTCATTTTCAGTATAAGGTTTTTTAAAATACATATTTCTGACAACCAGAAAATTAGTGATATGTTTCATTTTATTTATTTGTTACTGTTGTTTTTAAAACCTAATATACTGTATTTGTTAACAAAAGGTAAAGTAGGCATAGCCATGTGTGACATCAGAATAAATATGCTTAAGCAATGTTTTACTAAAATCGCATGCAAGCAATGAGGGCCCGAAAGTTTTGGGGTCTATTTCACTTTCTGTCGAATACTTATATAGGCCTTAGTTGTGTTTATCTTTCAGCAATACATGTACATCGCCTGGATTCCAAACATACTTACAACAAAATGATCTTCACATATGTAACACTGCGATGCAAGCACTCCATTGGTGTCCTAAGAAAAGCCTTAAAAGTTCTTATTAATGCGATCCGTACTGTCAACCATCTTGGAGAATGTCAGATCTAAGATACCACTGTCCAGTTTTCCCAAGTATTTCGGAAACAGTTTCTTTTACATAATGTTTAAGCTGCCATATTTAATTTCCTTCGTTATTAATTGTTTATGAGACTTTGGTTTCTCTTCAAAATGGGTAAACTCATGGGTGTAATTGAAAAACCCCCTTTTCTTCCATGATAGGCAAGTTACCATACCCATGGATAAGTCTGCTGTACTATGGATGTGATAAGAGCACATCTGATAAAGATAGCGTGTACTATCTTTAGCTAGTGCAAAATAATCCTAATTTTTTTCTTTGAGATTTAGGACCTACAAAGCTCTTCTTGACTTTGTATTCCCAGCAGGCTTATTCTACGAAGTTATATATAACAAATAAACATTTACGCCAACACAGTAATATTTAAATAATAATAAAGTATTGCCAAAAGTAAAGGATGATTCATTCTACCTAAGGTATTTAAAATGAATCAATAATTAATCGGACTACTTTTGGCAATACTTCAATAGCATGATTTTATAGAACACCCAATTTCGATGACACCAAGTTATTGGGCCCCTTTTGTTTATCTTATATACCAATGATTGAAAAGAAAATATCAATATAGATGGTTTATATCAATACGCTGATGATAATTCCTGTGTGGCAACTGAAGAATCTGTGGTGGCGTGTGCAACTGTGCAAGTAAACTTTCCATAATATCATCAAATATGATCATTGTGACTCGAACAGATTGAACTTAAATGGAGGTAAAACTTCTCTTGTTATGTTTTCTCCAACTACTAAACCAGATTATTCATTATATGTCAAATTACATGGTTCTTCAATCACACAATTAGAAAGTGTAAAATTTCTTGGCGTAACGCTAGACAGTAGGTTAAACTGAGAATCGTACACTAATGCCTTGATATCGAGATTAAATTCGTCTTGTTATGTCATACGATTTATGAGAAACCAACTCTCCATCGATTGTTTAAGAATATTCTACTTTGCGTGTGTACAAAGTGTTCTAGAATATGCGATAATATTCTGGGGCTCTTCCGTACACTGGCAGAAAGTATTTATCAATCAGAAACGCATAATTAGATGTATAATGAATGTCTCTTGCAGAGATTCATGTAAACCTTTATTTAAAGAATTGGAAATACTTACCGTCCCGTCTTTGTATATATACAAATTAGTGTTATTCGTTAAGCAAAATAGTACTGAATTTACAAGAAACAACGACGTATATCAAGTTATGACAACGAGGAACGGGCCTGATCTCAGAGTACCAGTGCATTATCATAGCTTTTATGAAAGAGGCCCATGTTATAACGCTATAAAAGCCTACAATGCTCTGCCAGGAGAATTAAAGTCTATAAATAATATCCACTCCTTTAAAGAGCATCTAAAATTGTACTTACTAGAAAATACATTTTATTCATTCAGTGATTTTTTAAATGCATAAGAACAAATGATTTTATTAATCAATTGTATATGTTAGATAATAGTATATTGTGTTATTTTACCTTTAGTTTTAAGCAAATTTTTTTTAAGTGGATGTTTTTTACCTTGTTAACGTTGTTCTCCTTTTATATATTTTACAAATTTTAATGTGTCTCTCTTATCTTATTTTATTTTATTCTACCTGGATATTTTGTAATTACTTCTTGACAATGCTAATGTCTTTTCTTTGTAAGATCTATAGCAATAAAGTTTTATTGTTATTATTATTATTATTATTATTATAAGAACTGATTTCAGTGTGTTAGAATCAAGGATATTGTGTACAATTCATTAAATACTAGCAATGGAGTGCATCAAAGTTCGATATTGGGACCAGTATTATTTATATTTATTTTTTGTATTCATTTTAAACTTCTTGTGAATTCCAGTATTATGCTAACGATACTAAATTATATTTATAGTTTGATTCTAAACACATGCAAGAGGCTGCTGGAAAAATAAACGCAGATCTGTAATCAATTGCCTATACGCTGACATCTCATGGATATTAGCGTGTAGGTAAGTGACTACTGAAACATTTTAAGTAAAAATATACATGGTGTTACGTTTCCAAAATTGAGTCATGACAATTTAAAATTAAAAAAAAAATTAATAATCGGGAAGAACACCTTGCAGAATTTTGTTCGACTTTGAGGGACCTGGAAACTAGTGCATGGTCTTGACTAACATATTAGGTGAAATAATTGGAAAATTCAACTACGATTTTTGCAAATTCTTTTCTTGACCGGTGCAAATACATTTTTTATTGGAAAAAGTGGAATAACGCAGCAGCGAAGCATAAATATATTAAAAAAATGTTTGAAGTTTCCTTTAAAAAATTGGGACCGCTCGCTGTGGAGAACATTCTGTAGGATAAAAAAAAATGTTTTAAAATATGTTATTTTTGACCTTCTACATTTTTTGTCTTGACATTTTTTTAAAAATATGACAAATATCTACATAATTCCATGTTTTCAAGGGAAACAAATAGAGCCATTCCCAAATTTGATTCAGTTACTAATCTTAAGCTGTAGGGCCACCTTTGCTCATTTTATCGGGAATAATCTTAAGAATATTCGAAAAATAGTTTTTTTAGCAGTAAATTGGAATTTCGTTATCTCATTTATTTTAGAGGATTTATACTATTGCTTCCTAATAGTAGAGAGTCTAGATCCCGCTACAATGCATTTTAAAGGAGGAGTGGTCGACTAAAGGGTATACAAAAACGAAAAACTGATGAAGTTGGAGAAAAAAAACACATTTTTATGAAAACTCGGAAAAGCATGAAAATGTGTATTTTCTTATTTCTCACTCAATATCTCGAGCCTTGTGAGAGATATTGTTCTCAAATTTTATAAACATATTCGTGAGATATTGTGCTTGATTGATGTGTGAAGCAAAATTGTTTTACCGTGATATATTTTTTATAAAATATGTATAAACTATTGCATGTTATGCAAAAATACGAAAACGCATTGTGAAATATAGTAAGCGAGAAACTCTTTTATTATTAAAGATAGAAAGATAGTATAACGACAAAAAGTAAAGTTTGAAGGTCAAGGAAGTCTTTGGAAACTATATTTCTTTTTGTTGCTGTATAGTTTAGTCGCAAATGAATTGTTAAAATTCAGCGCGCCCGCAACACCGAGTTTCTCTGATATTAGTGACTTAACTATCATAACTATGTCTGAGCGGGAGAGACTACACTGCATTGGGTACGGAATAACTGTTGTTTATCAAAGAATTCATTCATCGAAAAGGGACACATATTATTTTCTTTCATTTCAATTATTAATTATGAAACACACATTCAAAACAATAAATTCAAATATTTCATTTAGATTTGATATATTTGTACACAAACATAAGAGTTACAGAATTATAAGAACGAATACGCGTTTTTTTTAAATAACAAAACTGAAAGGAAAATATTTCAATTTTGCATCGGAAATAAAAAACCATAATGCCTAAAAGTAATGATAATATGAACAGTCCTTTATCAGGAAGCTAACAGTATGATCTACTCGATCAGACTTACATAAGTATACAGGTCGGCCACTTAAAACTCATCAGACTCGTAACTTTCTTATTTTTTAAGCTACCACCATGTTCGACGCATTAAATTGTAAATATGTTTAAAGCCTTTAAATATGCTTAATAAATTGAAAACATTATTACGACATGAAACTTAATTTCCTTGAATATGTTTTCCCTCGCCCTGTGTTTATGATACGCGTTTTACAAATAAAGCTTAATATTACTATTTACATTCTGTTCAAATTTATTTTAAGAGAATTCAGTTTGCAGTCAAAAAGAGAGTTTTTAAATTTTTTCTCTAAAACGAAAGAGAATATCAAATATGACATAATAACATAAATTGAATCTAATCAAAACCTTTATAAGAAAACATTAACATAGTTCATGTGCAGGGCGAGGGAAAAAATATTCAAGGAAATTATGTTTCGGTTCGTTATAATTTTTTCAATTTGTTTTTATCACTCTGTATGCATATTTAAAGTCCTTAAAAATATCTACAATTTGATGAGACAAACTTGGTCGTAACTTAAGAAATACGGAAATTACGAGTCTAGGGACTTTAAAGTGACGAACCGTGTATATTCATATATCAGTTATTAGCGATTTTAGCTCTTTTGTCATTGAACCGACTCAAAATGGATCTGTAATAATTAACAACGCAGCTCGTATCACTTGATTTAAATAAGGGTGAGAGATAAGCACCCTATATTATCCCGTATTCAAAATATTTAAATAAATATTCGCAAATTAAAAAAAAATTTTAACGATCACATGCCATAACTTTTTTTACAACTTTCGTAATTCGTGACGTAGTTAACGGGAGCTACACCGCCAGAAATCTATTATGTGAATTATTACACAGCCACACAAGAATAAAAAATCGGTAAAGGTATTTACACAGAACTTCCCTCGTTATTTGTGCATGGCGGTCACTCTAAAAAATTAATAATTACGAAATGACATTGAGAATAATAATCGGAATATAGTTATTGCTATTATTACAAAAAAAACTTGATAAGCTTTGGTCAAAAAAATATACAGATTGTTCATCCAACAGCAAAAGTTCAATACTAAATAGCAGGTGCCACATATGGCAGGCTTGCGCAAATACCTTTACAAATGTCCACCATTACTGAATTATTTCTTGGGATGACCACCCTGTACATTTTTCAATAAAAGTGTAATAGGTGCATATGACAGATATTATTGCTATCTGTCACATTTTCAATTCAACATTCACGTAATGGAGTGGAAGTATAGTGGTGGTTAAAAAATTTCATTTTTTTTTAATTTTCAAAAGATGTTGGTAAAATAATTTTCAAAATTTCTTCTTCTGAAATAGGCTTAAAATGTCAAACGTAGAAATTTTAAATTTGAGCAAAAAGGAAAGCTTCCTTCTATTCTATAGTGCTAAAAAAAGTTAAAAAATTAAACATTATATATTTTTTAAAATAGGTTTAGAATGCTATGAAATGTGAAAATTTTAAATTTGAGCAAATAAAAAAAATCGATCTATTTTAGTGGTAAAAACTTTTTGAAAAATGTTGGTGAAAAAAAATTTCAAAATTTTTTTTCTGAAATACCTAGGTTTAGAATGTCATGAGACGTGAAACTTTTTAATTTGACCATTCTAGTGTTAAATTTTTTTCCAAACTGGTAAAATGTTGCAAATTTTTTTTTCCGAAATTGGTTTGGAATATCATGAAACGTGGAAATTTTAAATTTGAGCAAAAAAATTTTTTTCGTCAGTTCTATAGTAGTGATACATAAATGGATTAAAAATGTTTTCAAATTTTTGAAAAAATGTTTCAAAAACATTTTAAAATTTGTTTGAATAGTTTTAGAATGCCATGGAAACGTGGATAGTTAAAATCTGAACAAAGAAAAAAAATTCTCTTGGTAAAATTTTTTAAAAATAGTAAGAAAAATTTCTAATTTTTCTTTTAAATAGATTTAGAACGCTATGAAACGTGGAAATTTGAAATTTGAAGAAACAAAAAAAAATTCCATCTATTTTAGTGGTAAACAAATTTTCAAGTGGTAAAAAAAAGTTTCAAAAAAAATTTTTTTTTGAATCAGGCTTAGAATGCCATGAAACGGAAATTTTCAATTTGAAGAAAGAAAAAAAAAAATATTTCATTTTAGTAGTAAAAAATTTTTCAAAAATATTGGTGAAAAAATATTTTTTTTCCTGAAATAGGTTAAGCGTGTCATGAAACGTAGAAATTTTAAATTTGAGCAAACAAAATTTTTTTTTATCTTGGTAAAAAATTTTTCAAAAATGTTGGTGAAAAAAATTTTCAAAAATTTTTTTTTCTGAAATAGGTTTAGCGCGTCATGAAACGTGGAAATCTTAAATTTGAGCAAAAAAAAATTTTTTTATCTTGGTAAAAATTTTTTCAAAAATGTTGGTGAAAAAAATTTTCAAAACATTTTTTTTCTGTAATAGGTTTAGCGCGTCATGAAACGTGGAAATTTTAAATTTGAGCAAAAAAAATTTTTTTTCACTATTTATTCCGTTTAGACGGTCCACCCTGTATATTTTCCAGTGAGATTTCTACCATTTCTTCGCTGATAGTAGCGTCAACTAGCTACCAAATTTGACTGCTCTCCGTCAAGTAGTTTTTTAATAAATGCACCAACAGACTGTACCGTCCTAAAGTTCCAGGACGCTACAATATATATAATTTAATTATGGGGTTCTTAAAACCACTATAATAGCAGATACTTTAAATTTATTTACTTTTTGTTCACAGAATCCTAGAGCTGCCAAAGTCTTCATTCCCACTCGAAGATCTATCAACCTGCCCTTTTGCTACAGTATAAATATAAATTAACTTTAAAAATATACACCGAGCGCCATCTGTACTTTACAAGCAAACCCAACCGATTCTTAACGAGTAGACTAGAATTAACTGTAAAATATACACCGAGCGCCATCTGTTATTCTACCAGCAAACCACCGGCTCTTATTAGTTAGAAATCTAAATAGTGCAATAATTAAGTAGATTTGATAATAAAAACAGAATTTTAAGTAAACACTTTTTATCATTTTGCGGTTGGCAACAATTGATAGCTATTTTAGAGGAGACAATAAATTAGGATTTTCCGATTCTTGAAGCCAAGAACAAGACGTGTTTGTGCTGTCTTGCCGCAGATTTAAAGCCTCAAATTCCTGGAGATAGGTGTGAGGTAATAAGTACCAGCTTGATGAGCTAGTAAGTACCAGCCTGAGGTATTAAGTAGCAGCCTGATGAAGTATTAGGTGCCAGTTTGAAGAGGTGGTAATGACCAGCCAAAGATAAGCCTTAGGTGTCAATTAAAGTGACCAGCTTGATGGTGATGGTCCTGTGAGGATAACCTTATTTAGCCCAGGAGGAAATTGTTTGCCCACATCCACACATGTCACTGGATATGGAACTTGTATAGCGACAACATATTAATCAGTCTAGTCTCAACGTTTATCAGTAAACGTAACAAACAGAGGAAGGGGAAGAAGAGATTTGAGTGGGACGAGGCGCTCTGGCAGCTCGTGGGCAGGATTTGTGGTGAGAGTGTCATTCTCATTTGAACATCAACACGCTCAACTTCTTGTGGAACTTCCAATTAACATATAATTTTTAGCCTTCAGCAAATGTAAATTTTTATCTTTAACTTTTCATCGGCCGTCAGCCTTATAACATTCTAACTCCTACTTATAATTTATGTAAGGAAGGTAGCTACCCTCTAAATTCAATTTTTTGTTAATAAAATATCTAAATTTATATCAAATATTTACCATTTCCAGTTTTGTCTTTAAAATTTTAATATACAACTTATTTTTCTTACTTTGTGTTTTTCATAATAAACTTTCTAAAAACTCATGATACCTGTGTAAACATTAAGGCCACTGAATAGCCACAGTATTACATTTTTGAAAACCAGTAAGGCATAGGTATCGAGCAATTGGCTATTGGCGCCTAACAATTCTAAATTTTAATTAATTTTCGAACCACGACCCAGCCTCCACAAAATAAATGAGAACCGGGTAGTTTCATCGTTCCTATTCCACTCAGGGGCAGGAATTGATGTTACAAGACAGACAGACAGACAGACAGACTGACGGAATTGAAAAACCTATATTTTCGTAATCTACGTGCTCTGAAACGTCAGAATCCGAAAAAATCTCCGAGGGTGATTTTTTCTCGAATACAATACTTCCCTTCGGTATGCGAGGGAAGTAAAAAGTGTGGTATACTTTAGATGCGATATATCATGTCCAGTGTATTTTTGTCTGCTGATTACGAATCCGATGTCAGAATGGGTCCATCACATCCTCATTTTTTTCTAACCTCAAAAAATAGTTGAAAATCAGTAAAAATCGAGAAAAATTGCACTCGTAAAAATGCAAAAAAAAATATTTTTCATATCTAAATCTATATCCTTATATATTTGAATCCGCTTAACTCAAATCCACCGCCAGAATTGGGTCAGACCATCCTGTTTTTTTCCTAACCTCAAAAAGTTAGCTGGAGATTATGATTTTTGAAAATTCAACCGATTTTTATCAAATTTAGCACCAGATCACGAATCTGTGGTCAGATATGCAAAATTTTGACAATATACAAAAGTAACAATCATTTTCACTGTAAGGTCTATTCCAAATTGCTGGTGTGGTATATTTGATGGCCTTCTTATTAGTATGGAACAACATAATTTTCCAAGAACTGCAAATGTTGTGGGGAACTCATTCTGTATCCTGTTGTAATAACTCAATACCAAAACAATCCTTATACAAGTTTCTTATCTTATCCGTAATGGGTACTACCGACTTACGGAATACGTATTTACAACAAATATAACAGAACACATCACATTCTTTATCACAGCGATGAAAGTTCTTTGTACCGTGAGACTGTTTTCTTGTAGCATTATACCCTACATGAGCCAAGTCACCCACACATGAAGAGCTACGGTTGTATGATGACGACGATTGCGGGTCTGCATTCCCACCCTGACCAATCGCCGATACTGGGTTTATGAGTCCGTACATCGTAATTCTTTCCCTTCTGCCTGCCATGACGGCATGAAAGCCATTGTCCAGGGACTTTGCTGGATAGTGGAACAACCATCACCGTCACCACGTGGAGGCGCCCTGGATGCAGGCAGAAGGATAAAAATGCAGAGAACAACTTATACAAAAAAATACCCAAGATCTAGAATAAAAGTTGAAACATTGGAAAAATGTATTTAGTCCAAATCTTTGGATTTTTATAACTCTTGGATCTACCATCTTTAATTTTGCAAATCTGACCTCAGATTTATGTTCAGCGACACCAAAAACCCCAGTATACCGAATCTGATGGCAATGGGTTGAATTTTCAAAAATCATCATATTCAGCTAATTTTTTGAGGTTAGGAAAAAAACAAGATGGTCTGACTCAATTCTGGTGGTGGATTTAAGTTAAGAGGATTCAAATACATAAGAATATAGATTTAGATATGAAAAATATTTTTTTTTGCATTTTTACGAGTGCATTTTTTTCGATGTTTACTGATTTTCACCTATTTTTTGAGGTTAGAAAAATACGAGGATGTGATGGACCAATTCCGTCATCGGATTCGCAATCAGCAAGCAAAAATACACTGGATATGATTTATCGCATCGAAAGTATACCCCACTTTTTTATTTTTGTGTGGCTGTGTTATCATTCATAAAACGTTGTATCGTTCTGATGGAGAACAAAGCGAGACGTGCTGAAGAAGCCACCCAGCTCCTGTACTATAACCTGAGACAAGAGGTTCGGAAGCAATTATTAAATTGCTATTTTTTTTATAACAGAAACATACAGGTAAGCCTTCAGCGTAAAAACCAGACTAAATTAGATTTGTCCCTGTCGAATACAGGGTTAAATTATTTTTAGAAATATAACATGATTGTCACTGCTAGCGTCCAATTTTCTATTTAAGAAATACGTGCCTCATCCCAATTTGGAAATTGGTGACACTTCGTAACAATATATCATGAAGAGAATAACGTCATAGAGTCTTAGAATCAACAAAATATATTACCAGAAAATACTAGTAATTATTTAACTCTTACAAAAAAACTTATAGATAAGTACGAAACATGTCATTCTTATAAAATTATAAGAAGGAAAATATGCATGCACAATTGTACAGTACAACCGTTATTCGAAATAAATGTTCTACCACGAAGGCGATTTTTAAAATAGTTTGTGATATAGTGGTATGCATCATGGTATAAATATATACAGGTATGCTGTTGCGCAGCTTTTGCAGTAATCAATCATATGCTTTGGAACCGACGGGAACCATATTGATAATCGGACCAATAGCGTTTCGTGCGCATATTTCAAATAATATAGTGTAGTCTTCTGTACAAAAGGAGATGATTCCACATACCATTTAAAAACAGATGCTTCATTTTGGAAATAAGGTTAAAATTTGGAAAAATTTTAGAATGGTTTTGAATAATAATGTAAGATTGTACATACATACATTTCAACATGTGGCAAATTTTCATTGTAATTTTAGCGTTTTTTTTTTACTACCATGTAGTTATGGGTGTGCAAGACATTCTTTGTAAAAAATATGGTAAAAAGGTACTTCTTTGATGCAGTATATAGGTTTTCCACGTTTCCATGGCATTTTAAACATATTGAAACAAATTTAATTTTTTTTTTAAATATTTAAATTTTTTGTTTTTTAATTTTTAATCTATTTCTCTACTTACTATAGAATAGATGAAAAAATGTTTTGCCCAAATTTCAAATTTCCAAACCTATTTCGGAAAAAAAAATTTGAACATTTCACCAGTTTGGAAAAAAATTTATCACTAGAATAGATGGAAAAATTTTATTTTGCTCAAATTTAAGATTTTCACGTTTCATGACATCCTCAACTTATTTCAGAATTAAAAAAATTGAAAAATTTTTTACCACTAAAATGGAAACATTTTTTTTCTTTGCTGAAAATTAAAATTTTCACTTTCCATGGCATTCTAAACCTATTAAAAAAAAAACACTGCTATTATAGAATAGAAGGAAACTTTCCTTTTTGCTCAAATTTAAAATTCCCAAGTTTCATGACATTCTAAACCTATTTCAGAAGAAAAAAAATTTGAAAATTTTTTTAGAAACATTTTTGAAAAACTACGTGAATGTGGAATTGAAAATGTGGCAGATGGCAATAATATTTGGCATATGCATCTATTACACCTTTATTGATAAATGTACAGAGTGGTCATCCCAAAAAATAATTCAGTCATGGTGGACATTTGTAAAGGTATTTGCGCAAGCCTTCCATATTTTTCACCTGTCATTTAGTATTGAACACTTGCTGTCGGGTGAACACTCTGTATGTTTTCTTGATGAAAACTTATCAGGTTTTCTTTGTAATAATAGTGATAACTATATACCGATTATTATTTTCAATGTCATCTCGTAATTATTAATTTTTTAGAGGGAAGTTAGAGGGAAATCTTATATTGCTGTATAGAGAATTATAAACCCTCCAAATGAGCCATAATACGTACCCTCGTTCCATTTAAAAATTTTGAAGGGGTAGCTGTGACTCCTAGGGGGTTGAAGGGGGAGGTATAAAATTGTGCTCAGAATATGTCATTTTAGAATTAAAAATTGATGAATTGAAAATTACGTAGATAATGAATTTAACCATTACTTATGGATCTCACTGTACATGGAATCTAGTAAAGCATGTAAAATTTAATTGAGAGACCATCCACTCCACTAGCATTAGTTTTTATGAAATTATACTCTCAATAATAATACTTCATCTATTTAAATTAAATGTTAATTAACTTTAAATGTTGGAATGGATGTTATTTCCCTAATAATTTAACGTACGTTATCGCTTAATACACACAATAATTATTACTACTTTATGGTAATTTATTTAGCTGATTCTATTTTATAGCGCTTTTATAGTTTCGGGAAATTGCATATTCATCCAATTATCTACATAAATTCTTAATGAATTTTTTATTAAAAACCATTAATCGAGAGCATAGAGAGCATTATTTAATTAATTATTAATATGTTTGGTTAGTAAGGATTTGGTTTATATCCGTGTATATCCTTCCCAACCGTAATAAATTATGAGGGTATCGATCAATAACAGAGAAAAATGTTTATTGCAGGCAGATTCTCCAGAGAAGCGGAGTTTCTATCACGAAGCGCCCAACCCGCCTCATACGAACACTTCGGATGCGACATACGCTACACCGCTGATGGTTATCCAGTTAGGACAGCAGATGAAAGTCAACAGCCAGTCATCATCCCATCACCCCCAGGATCACATAAATCTACCAGCTCTGCGTCAACTGCAGAGCCTTGCTGCTCGTCAAGCAAAGTGCAGTGGCCCTCGTGTGTCCCAGCTAACTTACATTCGGTTAAACAAGAGCCCGTTGTGAAAAAATGTGTCGGTGCGCAGACGCAGACTGATTGTTTTCCAGCGTCGACTGCGATTTGTAATAAATTGCCGACAACTGCGGAGACAGTTAACGAAAATGCGGATGAAGGATATGAAGGCGAATGCTGAAAAATGTAAATAGAATTAGATATTTTAAGGGTGCCGCTGTTTTTTGTACGTCTGTATAGAAAAGACTTGGGAGACTGATTGGTTTTTAACGTTTACTTTTTGTCTAAGGGTAATAAATCAATATCGCAGGCATTTTTGCTACGGTTTAAATAATGCAGGAACTTCGGCGTTTATATTAAGTTTTATTAAACGATTTTGAAGATCATTATACTGTACAGGGTGTTCTCAAACTGATTTCTTTCAAAATCAATATCTGTTTATCTGTGGTTTATTTCCATGTTATATACTAAATGTTTTGAATGGTATCTATATGTTTATTTAGCGTGCACTGTTCAAAAGATTTAACCCATTTATAGAGCAGGATGGGCGACCAGATCCTTTCTCAAGCGAGCTGGTCGCAGTAGAAAAACAAGAAATACACATATGAGACGAACATGCTATCAAAAAGAAAAAAACTAAATAAAGGCAGAACCTAAAGTCTCACTGCCTATAACAATATTTAATGAAGTTAAATATTTATCACAATTTTTGCGGTAACTTTGTTGCATTTAATAGGGACATTATTGAAGCCAGTATAAAGAGACAATCTCATAAACGTCGGGTCTAGCATTACGCAAATACCTGTCCTTGTCAGTTATGATATATAATTTTAGATAGCGGACTTGTGCTCCACATCCCAAGATTAATAAGGGTGAGAAAACTCAACGACATTTAAAAGAATCTTAGCCGCCTATCGGTTAACTGAAACTTATTACCTAACGCCGATATTGAGGTTCATGTAAAAAAATATTGTATACTGTCTAGTGACCATTTTTTTAAGAATGTTAAATATTTTCTTAAAGTTTATCTTGTTTATGTTGATAATATGAATTTATATTAAGAAACACTCCTAAACGTCGCACAGTGGGGCCGAAAGCAACATTTTTTGGAAAAAATTCAGAAAATTCTGAAGCCGGCCCAAAATAGCCTCGTGAGTACAGGAAAATTAATTTAAAAAATAAGACTTAAGTTGGGGTGGTTTTCAGGGGGTAGAAATCGAAATAACTCAGTAATATTTTGAAACTTCAGGAATTTATAGAATTCGACCTCTGAATTAATGAAAAAATAGTAAAAAAAATCTCTTTTATAAGGAAAGGTAGTTTTTGGGGGTTGAAATCAAAATAACTGTAATAATCCGAAAATTTGGGATTTATATAGAATTTGACTTGCAAATTAAATGAAACTCATTTTGATGACATACGTTAGCGTTGGTTCATATCCGGGGGATGTACCTAACGTAAATACATTTAAAAAAAATAAAATAAAAAAGCTAGGGCCAAACATATGAATATATTCTATCAGTGTAATAAAAATAAAATACATTTATAATTTAGTAAAATTTAATAAAAATATATCTAATTATTCACTTTCTAACGAGGTTCCTCAACTTTCGGAATCGTCAGTACTGATAATGGTAGAAACAGTCGAAACATTCGAAGTAATACTAACATTTGGCGGCATCAACAGGTCCAAAACATAGCATTCCTCCATTGGACACTTTGTACGTTCATCGACAAATTTCTTCATTTCAGACACTTGATCCAGATTATCTCATCTTATTAAATAATGTTTGTCTAGTTAAATATATACCCATAGAACCAGATCCTGCAGTAAAAATAAATTAAATATATTAAGTATAAGAAAGAGGGTGATTTTTCGATTTTAACTTTAATTTATTTAGAAACTTATAAAACAAAATGGCGCAAATATGCTCATGATTTTCTTTATTTTCCGGCAAGATCAACCTATTAATGAGCAAATAAATTCAAAATTACAGACATGATATTCTATGATATCAACTAAAACTCTACCAACAAAAATTGTTAACATAGATTCTTAAGAATTTTTAAACTGTTTTTGTTAATCAAGATTAAACATTATTACTTAACATAATTTAACAACTATAATTATAAAATGATTAACTTACCTGTAGATAATGACGCCATGTTAAAAACAGTAAAATATTTGTAAACACTAAAATAAGATTTCAAAAAGAACACCTGTCTTATCTCAGCTAAATCACAATAACCTCTGTTAGTCGCGAGGAAGGATAAATTTCGACTGCCATGATAAGAATACATTCATATTTTCTGTTCTTCCTACTACAGTATAGTACTTAGTAGGCATTTAACTTTCGAATGGAGGCATTTATGCTGGTCTCTTATTATTTTTTTATTTGGAGTTTTTTCCAAGAATTACTTATCTTGGTCCTGATCCTCCCTTCCCAGTTCTGACACCTTAGAATGACCCTTAGCGGTGCATCTCAGGACATAATTTTCAGCTAGGCAAATAATTAACAAAGGCGTCTTTCTTGTCATATTTTTACGCCTGTCTGTTGATTTAAAGACTACCCCTGTCACTATCTCACTCTGCAAATCTTTAAATTAAAAATATATTTTTGTGTTTCTTCTTTTCGGTTTATATTTCATGTCTCGGCAGTCTCGCATCTCAGTTATTTAAAAGAATCTCAAGTTTGTCTTGTTACTGTGGCTATTAGGATCTTGTGGAAAACTTAATAAAAGTTTAAAAACAAACTTATAATATATACGGACTAGATAAGTCTGGCAAAAACTTAACGGAAACTGAATTTGATGTACGTTTCCTTTTACATAATTCAGCTTTGACACGACGCAGGCCGTATTTTAAATCCCTGAAAGCGACCACTCGTAATAAAAATTTTATGAGAAAATGGACCTGCATGGTTCTCGTCCTGTCAGCGTAAAATATTCTGAGGCAAATGTATTTTTCTTTCCGTTTTCGCAAACGTTTATAGCGATTACCCATAAGAAGACAAGAACTAAGTGCTTTATCGTTACTGACGTCACTGAACTTTGATGGGAAATTTCGACAATTTAATATTTAATCTCTTCCGAAAACAAGTACTTTAGAATAAAATACAGTATTCAGTGTACAGGGTGGGAACAAGGTCTCGCACACTGCCAATAACTTTTTAAATATTACATTTATGGAAGCGTGATCAAAGTTTAATCTTTCATAACGGTCACGTTCGCATTATCGAAGTTTCTTTTCTATTTTTATGTGGTTTATTACCTAGCAATTACCTGTAAACGATTCAGTTTCGCTGATAAAAGTAATTTTTCATTGGTTAAATGAACAATAAATTAATTTTTATGATAGCTTTGTAAAAGCTTTTATAACTTGCAATTGTGTTAGTTTGTATAGGTCAAATTTTGCAATAAAAATTTCGACTAGTCTAATAATTAAGCTAGAGCTTTGAATTTCTTCACACATATGTAAGTCAGGTGACAATGGAACATAGTATATATATATTATCGTTCTAAAGCCAATATGGCGGACGATCACATTGTTCTTCACAAAACCCCCTATATGGATATGGATATCAAATGACAGTTTGACGAGTAAAATTAGTTCAGGAATATTACGTTTTTATTCCGACAAAATTCATAAAGATTTGAAAATTGGTGGGTATGTTGGGAATAGCATAAGGATTACTAAACCAAAAAGTTGCCATCCCTAAATAGTGTGCTTCATCCCCCAGGACGTCCTTTCTATCCCCATTTTGAGTTTTTATAGATTATCTCGGCAACGGTGTAATTTTCGAGAAAAATACCTATATACAAAATTGTTCCTTGGAAAATTCTCTATCAAAAAGGTTCTTACCACTTTTTTCTTAAAATTAATAATAACGTGGGAAATATGGCGCAAACATAAGGGTTGGTTCCGACTAGCACTCTCTACAGTACGATTACCTTAAAGTTTAACGTTTAACGCTTAAAATAGCAGTATCCACTAAAATTTATTTAAAATTTTAATAAATATACAACTTCCACCCCCTCACCTCTATAAAAAGACCGTGTTGTACTTATTTCCACACCACCCTAGAGGTAAAGTACTTGGCGCGTTTTTTTTAAGTGGTATCCCCTGTAGGCCTAATCCACTAATTATCAAATGTTAATTATAAATCTTGGTCGTCTTCCACAGATTCAACATTCAAGCATGATTGTCCATGGCAATGATAACACATTGTAGACTACACCTGTATTCGCACCCTAATTTACATGAACATGAAATAAGCGTTAAAACAGATTCGGGAGCTGGTTCTTTTATAGTCATTATTGGGATTAATATACCGCCAACTTTTTTCCACCCCCAATCGGTAGCTTTGAGCGTCACGTTTTTCCATGTTTGAATTTGGTGAAAAACTCGATAACAGTGTTGCCGAGTGGCAGCAGAAGTTGGTGGAAGTTTTGACAACATAACAGTGTTGCTGGCTTTACCAACTAGTCTGTTAAAAGACATAAATCTGTATTCATCTAGACTTTTTTCTGCCGAGGTACAGTTGTATAAAGCTTAAATAAATCGCTCTCCCATGTTTGCAATTTCTTCATGAGTAGCTTCCTAATTGTTGAAAGTTTGTACAATATGTTGTAAATCACTTCTTTTATTAAATACATTGATTGCATTCACTTTCCCTTTGGAAAAAAACGCCGAGGTTGTGTCACAACCGCTGATGGCATGTACAAATAAAATGGCGGATTTGCAATTTTTTAAGAAAGTTGCAGATTGTAAATCTTGAGAACTGTAAATCCTTTTATAGGTATTACCCTGTTTTTCTTTTAAAAATTTAATGTCTTTGTCAGAGGGAGAAAGTGCAATAAGAAGGACTAGCAGGTCAATATCTTGCCCTACGACAACAGCTGTATTGCAATTCTTACATTTTTCTATAACAGTTTGTATTATTAATAAATCGGCGTCATCCGCAGCAACGAACACATCTATACCTTCAGCTCTAAACCTTTTCACTAGCTCTCTAATTAAACGTTCTTTGTTAAGCAAATTACTTAGGAACTTCTGCTGAGTTTCAGAAACGACAGTATTTTCGTCAAACATAATTTGAGGACAGCTTCTTTGAAGTATCCGCCTTTGTCATTCTAGGCTCTTCGTGCTGTTTGCATTTTCAATATAACCATCGAACACGACAGTTACTCTATTCCCGTAATTTTTTTTATGTAACTAACGTAAGCGTTGTAAACAGCATTAAATGTCCCTTTTTGTGGCCATATTACGCGACGAAGCAAGTATCCCCCATCAATCACATATTCGCTGTTTTCGAAAACATGGTCTCGTTCTGGAACAGTATTGATGTGCTGCATAGTAAATAGATAACGAATTATATGACTTGCGCTAATTACGCCCCTGATTTACCAACGTACTATTCGTTTGAGGAGAAATGGTCTAAAAACCTTTTTTGTAGAGAATTTCATGTAGAACACTTTTGTACATAGGAGTTTGTGTCGTAAAATGCACCATTTCATGGATAATTTTAAAAAAGCGAAAATTGGGGTGAATACTATGTCGTAGGGGATGAAGCACACAATTTAGGGGTGGGAACTTTTCGGTTTATTATTACATATGCTGTCCTGATTATTTCCACCAATTTTCAAAACTTTATGAATTTTGTCGGATATATCGCAATTTGGACCTTAATATTACTGAATTAAATACGATAAGCTAAGTGACGTCATTCCAAACCCAAGATGGCGAAATGTGTTTTTCTTCACGACCTTGATAAAGGTATCAAGTGAAAGGGTTTTGTCTGTTTATTTTTTAACTTGCAATGTTAGTGTTTTAGTTTGTTTAGGTCAAATCTTGCAAGCTGAATTAGAACCACTTTCTTTTATCCTACGGAGTGGAAATTTTACAAGTTGATTCAGTTTCGATGACAAAGCATTTTTATGATAGGCACATGATCTGATTCTACACCCATAGCTTAAGAGCAGGCGTGATTTTTTTTCCATCATTTGTACCAAAGGATAAACACATTAATGTTGAAATATGGTTTAAAGTGAACAAATATCGCTACGTCTGCCGTTACAAACCGGCAGCGTTTGGCCGGAGGCGGTTACTCAAATTTGTTTTTTTTTTCTTCAAAAACTCCTTGATTTGTACCACCTGCAGACTATGAAATTCAGCTTTAGGAATATAATTTGACCACAAAAGTGAAATGGCAGACAATAAAGTCTGTTACTGTTAGCAACGGCCGCCAAACTAAAAGTCACTTTCATGATTGACGTTTAGTCACTTCAAAATTGATATTTCTAAAATATGACAATCAAAAATTGTTATTTCTTATTAAACAGAATTAGTAATTATTGTTTAAGTGTTATTTGTGGCATTATCTTAATCTTTTCTAATTCTTTGGGACTTCTTGCCACATGTATTTTTTTCTTTTTAACCGGCGCTGGGTGAATCTACAAAATATCGGAATTAATCAGTATGTTACTGGTAAATAAACTCCTGTGACTTTTACGTCAAAGGATCAGTTGGAGGTTGTTTTTTTTTTAAACAAATAAGACAAATAAATATAAAAACTTGTAATTAAATATTTCGTCGACGTTTCGGAAATCTTATCTGTTTCCTTTTTCAAGGCCTTTTTTTGAAAAATCTTTTTTGTACAACCTGGCTGCCAATGTTAAAAGAAGAACTTCACAAACTTAACATTGTATAAAAATTAAAAAACTGTTAACTATATCAACAGTTCTATGTAAATAGTAAGTATCTATGGATACTGAACATAACAAACATTCTTAGAGCTGTGTATTTATCATACACAGCGAAAAAGACTTTTCAAAAAAAGCCTTGAAAAAGGAAACAGATTAGATTTCCGAAATGTCGGCGAAATATTTAATTTCAAATTATTATACTTATTTATGTTTATTTTATTGTAGATTTCCCGAGCACCGGTTAAAAAGAAAAAAACACATGTGGCAGGAAGTCCCAAAGAATGATAAAGAATTAGTAATTATTTCTAAATTCACAAGAAATGCATACATTATTTAGGATAAATATTAACATTAATTGTACAGTTTCACATTTACTCCTGAAGCTGAAGCAACTAAATCCGAATATTAACTCTGGATGAGCGCAGGAAATTGAAATATCATTATCGCTGTCAGACCTTTCTACAATTTTTCAAGAACTGTCAAAATGTTTCGTATATATACAGAATATACCATTGCAATAGAAACGCTGTGACATTAAGGTCATCGCTAAATATAGCATAAACTGTGGTGCCATTTTCACCATCTAACTATAATTTACTACGGCTACGAAATTTTTTAGGTTCCTGAGATTGTCTTGCCTCGGACGAAAACGGCCTCGGCGATAATTTATCTCTCGATGCGTAAAAAGGAATTTCGCACTTTCGCTTGGTATAAAAATATTTATTTTTTGTAAATTACATAGAAACCATAAATCGACCAATTTGGCTCTTTATATCGCAAAATTACAAATTTTATCTCACATCACCAAATTTGAAAATAATTCATTAATCCTCTTAAATATTATAAGAGTATCCTAATAGACTGGGCTATGCGATATACTCTTCATATCTGGTATAAGTATAACAAGTCAAGGCAATCGTGCCCTAGAATGACAATTTTGATCAAGTGTTAGAACGAAAATTTTTCATCTAACTTAACCGTTTTTGAGAACATCTTGTATAAAGCAATAAGCGCAATTTTACATCCC
The DNA here is from genome assembly GCA_963583905.1 of Stenurella melanura. Classification (NCBI taxonomy): domain Eukaryota; kingdom Metazoa; phylum Arthropoda; class Insecta; order Coleoptera; family Cerambycidae; genus Stenurella; species Stenurella melanura. Next base: position 137,089,880 of record OY757314.1, read on the forward strand.
CACGTAACTATTTTGTTTTCATTTATGTATTCGTTTCGAAATTGCATAATTTAAATAGTGTACCTCTACACGTTCCCTTCAAAATGTAAACACATATCCAGATATTGGATTTGTACAAAAGAGAAGAGCGTTGCATGGAAAAGCTGTAAATAGAACATAATTTTATAGGTAGGTTATGAAATTGTGCAAAATAAAATGTCTGCAACATTTGTACTGCAGCAAAAATTTCAATGTGTTTCCCTAAGATAAAATCGATAATCAATTTGTACCAATATGTTTCGCGTATAGAAAAAATGTTATTCATTTTCGTTTGTTAAAATCTAGCTGAAATAGATTAAACTAAAACAGTTTTTGTTTAATTAAAATGTTTACGCGTTGTTCAACTGACACAATAAAAATACTAACATATGTATGATGATTTGTTGTTTTTTCAATAAACTTTTAATAAAAACCAATATATTTGAATGAAAAATTCTGGAAAAGGAAAATTCTTATTTTAAAATGCACAGAATATGATTAATGTGAATGTGATTAATTAGATTGGCGAATCAGACCATTTATATAGGGTGTTTCTTTCGTGACTAGCCTTATGCTAGTAAGGAGTACAGTACCCGGAGATGATTTCAAAATGGTCTTTTTTTATATCCCTAGTATCCTTCGCCTTTGATATACCTTATGCTAGTAAGGAGTACAGTACCCGGAGATGATTTCAAAATGGTCTTTTTTTATATCCCTAGTAGCATGTTTTCCATTTTTTGCCAATATTTCTATCGGATGTATTTTGTATTGGTTTCACCAAATCGAAGCAAATTTAGTAGAAACATTTAGGGAAACATGTTCCCTAATAATACAGTAGATACAGGCTTTTGGGAGGTACCAATTCCCACAAGGGCGGTGTTTGAATTTTTGGTTAGCTGTTGGTGTCCTTTTGACGTAAGCCTAGAAAAATCCGAGTGTGTAAAATGCGATTTTTTAGTCACGATCTTGAAAATTTTCCAAAAATCTTAAAAAATCGTGTGTGGTATCAAATTACAGAAAATTTCGTGCCGAAAAAGATTATAATATTAGTTTAAAGAAATAAAAATAAACAAATCAATGACTGGAAAAGCTTTCAATTCTATTACTATGGTTAAAAAGGATCAAACTGTTACAATGATCATATTAAGTCATTGACAGAGCTATTCAATATATTGATACAGGACTCCTCGCCCAGAGAATGCTGCCATGTTTTTCTGTAAATCCTGATCTGCAAAAATTAAAGTAGAACTTCAAAATGTGAACTTAATATTGCAGGATTGCCACCTGCAGAAGATGCTGCTGTTAGTCACCTTCTCCGCGTACATTTACAATGTCTTTGTTGGAAAACTATGCACACCAATGTTATCAATCCCGAAGCGTGGGGTTGGAAAGAAGTAGGAGATCAACTACAGCCCATAACATTCCCTGTAGCACGAGATATTGGGTGGATATAGGTACAATGTGTTACCTATATTGTATATTGGGCCAATATATCATTATTAGCTGTATTTTCAATATTTTCACCCTAGATATAACCAACATTTTACCAATATTGACAAATCAGATTCAATATTAACATTATTTAACCAATATGGGCGCAATGTGTAGAAACTGATATTAGTTCTGAATATTGGACAAATATAACTCCTTTATTACTTTTAGGTATTCAATTATCATTTTACTTTAACCATTCGTTCATGTACGTGTTCCCATCATCTTCTATAATTTTTTCCACCTTTCCACCATTTTCCCCAATTTCCACTATAGGCACTGTTCCCATATCTTCCCACCACCTCTCACTATCTTCGCGTTTTCCATAGTATTTCCACACTTTTCCTCCACTTTTTGCCATTATCATCCCCTACCACCTTCGATGTAAACTAGCCAGTTGTTGTTTTTTTAGTTTTTTTTTTCAGTTTTATATATTTTTTTATAATTCGTAAATACTATACCCCCATCCTTCTTTCGGAGTTATTAATGTCACTTTATAGGCCTCTCAAAAATGTCATTGTACACATTAGAAATTCGAATCTCGAAAACTAAGCGAGATATAAAAAAATGTTATTCTTTATTTTCAACTTATTTCATCGAGTTCTACAAGAAACCACCATAGGTGGCACCACGGTTACCGTAGTCTTGCCGTACTTACGAATTATAAAAAACTTAAACTATGAAGAGGAGGAGTAAAAAAATGCTTCTTAATGGAGCAGTCTTTCTGAGGATGGCCCCTAACTTTATGAAACTCGATTTTACATTATAAAGGTTTATTCTTAAACAATATCAACCAAAATTTATTTTATTCATAGGAGGAGAAACGAGGGATAGTTATCCTTTCTTCAGGTTTACATTATTAATTGTTTAAGACATAATTACGATTCCCAGGATAATACATAAAGAAGGTTATCTATATAATTAGATGTATGACTTTCCATTTTCAAGGGAAAGTAGTTTAAATGAATTATTGATGATTCCCTTGGTAATGAGTGTTATAAAGAAATGAGACAAATGACTATCCCTCGTTTCTCCGCCTATGAATAAAATTAGGTTTGGTTACTAGTGTGCAGAAATAAGCCTTAATAATGCAAACTAGCGAACCAAGTCTCAAAAAGTCGTCCCAATAAACGCAGTAAAAACGTATACTTAGGCGCCATCCTCTGAGGGTTGTAACTTCCTTAGGAAACATTTCCACACACAGGATTTTTTTTTACTATTTTTGCATGTAGCATCAGTGTCTAAAGGGAAATGTGAGAACTTCGGTACACTATATATTTTAAATAATGTGTAGCAATGGGGCGCCAATGCTGGTATCCAATATAATGCCAATATTGATATCCACTATGGTACTTATATTGTTATTCTATTCTATCTTATTCAACACCAATGTTGGTATATAATATGACACCAATATGTGATTGCAATATTGGATATTTATTGCAAAAATCTGACGTTCGGTATATTGGCCCAATATGTGAATCTTATATTAGTCCAATCAGTTTGTGCTACAGGGGATGTGAGATATCCTAAGAGCTCGCTACGGAAATTAAAAATGATAAGGTGTAGTGAAAATCTGTATGTAAAAATCCTTCTTACTAGCAGAAAAGTACATAGCTCTGCATCCAGAAGTCCATCTTGGAGAAGGAAGCGTGGGCGGGCGGTAAAACGCGTTAAATGTAATCTAATCAAAATAAAATCTTTCATTGCAACTCTGATATTTTGTGTATTTATAGTTTTTAAGTGTAGAAATAACGCAAAATTATTGCCAGTCTAGGTCGTGGATTAAACGTTGCCAGATGTCGGTAAAGTTGTAAGAAAATTGTTCAAATTATTAAAATTTGACATTGGCCAAGGTGCAGTTCTGGCGATTTTGTTTTTATATTTAACTTCTTCCGGGTATTCCGGCTATTAACGTATTAGTGACATTAATGGAGCAAAAAACAAATCAAATTCGCGAAATGTCAAAAAATGATATTTTTTCGTTCACTGCTGTCGGCTCGAATTTTCGATTTCGCCCATGCAATTAACGATGCCGTGAAAATGTCAATTTCGATCTTTCGATATCGACATTAGGAAGTCTTCCCGCTGATGTATTTATTTAGTTATGAAAATTTAAAAATTTCATGTTTCGCTTTTTCCGACGAGACTAATTGAAATTTCAAGTCCACCCCGACCGTAGCACATCTCGCTAAGCGTCGACATTCACAGCGGACTTCTCGGTTCGAATCCTGTACGGGTGTACATTCTTAAATTTGTTTTGAACTTATTGGCTGATATTTCTCGTCCTAAAATTACATCGCATTTATTTATTTATTTCTACAGTTAAAAACTGCAACTACAGAAAATTTCAGAGTCTCACCCAAAGATTTTATTTTAACTAAAAATTAACGCGATTGACCGCCGCCCACGCTTCCCTCCCCGGAATGGACTTCTGGCTGCAGAGCTATGTACTTTTCAGCTAGTAAGGATGGTTTTTATATAAATATCATCACTGCACCTTTTCATTTTTAAATTTCGTAGCCAGCTCTCCTTCTAAAATGGGCATTGCACCAGAATTATTACTAAACTTGATCCGCTCCACCTGCAAAATGGATACAAATAAGCCGTGTGGTAGTGGTAGATGTACGTGTCGACGTTATGGTGTGAAATGTACTCTGATACGTCGTAACTGTTCTCGTAGGGATTACACAAATAGTGCACTGAAAGAAAGTGATTTAGAAGAAACTGAGGAAGACTATTAGATTTAGCTTTTCTCTTATACAAGACTGAAGAAATACATAATATACACTTGTATTATAAAACGCATTTTGATTACTGAATATATGATTTTCAACGCTGCACAAGCTTTCAGTTTTTCGGCCACCATTTTGTTATGTATTTTAATTTTTTTAAAGCCAATGTCGTAATCTTTTTCAGTATGAAATTTACTGTAATTTGATAAAGACACGATTTTTTTATGATTTTTAAAATTTACTCAAGATGGCGCTTAAAAATACGCATTTTGCACACTCAGATTTTCTAGACTTTTATTATGTCAAAAAGATACCAACAACGAACTAAAAAATTCAAACCCCGTCTTTGTGGGAATTAGTTCCATAGAGGCCTTCACAATGAAAGGAGAGGACACGATATAATTGACTTCGTTACCAAATATTTCGAAAACGAAACTTTGAAACAAAATCTAGCTAAGAATCCTGAACTTCGTGTTATCCTGTTTAACGACACCCCTCTCGAATTAATATTATAACATGATAAAACTACGTGTCATAATATTAAATATACTAAACAAGAGTTAGCAACCGTGAGTGACAGAAATAGTAATGTTTTTTTTTCAATAAGATTGGTGTAGTTATCTAAAATGCAGTTAATATAGGGTAACTTTGTGCGATTTGTCACAATAATTATCTGTGCATTTTAAGATAAAAAGGAACATCACTCAGAACTTTTTTACAAATGTACTGCAATTTTCAATTAATTTGTCTTATACCTGAATACTGTTCTATTATGGTTATCAGTTTTATCTATTAGAAATTCGTTTGAAGAAAATTTGTCGTAGAAACAAAGCTTAAGAATAAGAATACATTTTTTATTATTTTTACACACACGATAGGTGGAAATATAACCAAAGAAATACAACACCTTGTGAGCGTTAAAATATTTTGTAGATTTTCTTTTTACTATTTCGTACAAAATTTCGGACCTATTTCATTTAAATAGCTTTAAAGCCCGTATCATATAAACTTACTTTTGATTATTGATTGTAAAATGCTATATTTTCTCCACCCTACCTATATTAAATCCACGAATGAAAATCCGAATATAATAAAAATATTGAAATGTCACAACACTTTACAATTATACACCAAAATTGTTGAAGAACATCCACAATTCTAAAGAAAAATTATCAAGAAACATAAAAATATGGCAAACTCTGAATTAAAGCAGACAATATGGCGACATGACAGCAAGGACACCTTATTGCCCTTGTCCATTTTAAACTCAGCGCTAAGAGTACCATTTACGCATATATTCCCAGACTGCAGACAAGATGTCTTAATACAGGGTGTCCCGGCATTATTGGGCAATACGTCGGGAACGTATAGTTTGGGTCAAAATAACACTAAAAGTACCTATCATTTTTTTTTCTTAGCAACCCCCCCCCGGCCCTACGGAGAGACAACACTTTTGAAGGCATGCAGGTAACAGTTTAAATTGATTTCGACAGTTTATATCTCATTATTTCGCTCTCATATTTATATGGATACATTCTACGTTCTCTAAGCATTCTTCGGACAACATTTGTATCACATTGGGGAAATGAAGTCTATTTGTATCATGATAATGACTAGTTAATAGTTCCATCAAGGTACTTTTATTTTAGTAGATGCCTTATTTTTTTACATTAAAACGTTCCATAGAGGTTTTAAACACATAATTTTTTTTAGCGTCACCTTGAAATATTTAGCAACGTACACTATCTCTCTAGTGAAATGCTCTGTATTTATTTTAAAAGACCTAAGATATTATATAATGATTACATAAATATAGTACGACAATTTTTCTTCAAACGATAAGTAGTTGTATATTGTATATAATACTTAAAATAAATAAACTCACTGTTAGTAGAAACAAGGTTATTGTGTAACAATATATTTGTTATATTACTTTTGTACATATAGAACTAAGTAAATCGTATTTATTAAATTAGGTTTTATTTTCCGTCAGCCTCCTATCCTGACTGATTTATTATCTGCCAATAACAAGTCAAGAGCTTCCCATCAATTCAAGTTTATTATAACTCTCTAGTGGATGTTGCACGCAGTTGTATAAAATTTAACTCCCAAATGGGTTCCGGCCGCTGTCAAGTATCGTTTAAAAACATGTGTTGACATTTTCCCGAGCTGTTACTGCTTATTGTTGTCGTAAATATTAATTTTTATTAAATGAATCCGGACCATTTAATTACTGGTCACAATAAGTTGGTAATACGGGGCATGGACGAAAATTGTGCACATGTAGATGTATAGACTTTCTACAGTATGCTTCAAAATGTAACGGGATCTAATGGTGGAACTGAAATGGGTAAATTAATTTTAATTTTAAATTAAAACGTCGCGTGTATAACTATACTGGGTGTAACATAATCGTGGTATACCCCCCATTTCTCTTTTAGTTTTGAAGATAATATATTGAAATTTAGGATACACTACATACATAATAAGCGCAACTTTTTGACATACAATTGATTTTTTTCACTTCCGGTTTCGCCGGAAGTGACACTAACTTTCGATTTTTAAAATGGAACACCCTATATATTATTGCATTTTTGAATTCTGCATGATTTTCTGAATCCAACGATGCCAAATAAGTGACATTTCAAACATCAATTTTGTTTGTAATATTTTTTTAGTTTTCTATTTGAGTGTGCCGTTACGGTTCCGATTTATTCTGAACGACTCTTGTAGTGCTACAAATGTCGAAATCCCGTTATAAACACTAAATTACATAATTTATGGGCAAATAAAATTCACCAAAATTGTTTTTGGGGCAAAACTCAATTTTTTCAAATGGAACCATATCGGTAACGTGATACCATTTATTAGTACTATTAATAAGAAATTTATTCACATGCCGTATTAAACTGTGTGATAAATACAAACAAAATTACAGCTAAAAGAAAATAATAATTATGTTCTAATTAAATGTTAAGAAGTAACTAAGGTGGCTTTGAAAATAATGAAATATTTATCTTGTCAAACATTTGTTGGTTTAACAGTGTTTTTATTGTGTCTTTAAAAATTGTTTAAAATTCTTGTTAATTGTGTTCAAAATGCCGCAAATTTATACAAGAGATAAAAAGTGGACATGTTAATTATTTATGGGGAAAAGTAAAAAAAATGCAATTGAAGCTATGGGCCTTTATTGCTGACGATATCCTAATAGACAATGTCCAGCGAAAAATTATTTTAAACGTGTTGAAAACCAATTCCTAAGAGAGCCCAACAATGATCTCGAAGAAAAGTTCATTATTGACGATGGAACGGAAATTAATGTTTTGGCTCGAATAGAAGTTGATAAGACTGTTTCTTTAAGGCAAGTTGGGTTTGAATTGAACGTCAGTCACCAAACAGTAAGCCGAATTTTGCACAAATACCACTATAAATCTTTTAAATTTCAATTGCAGCAGTATTTGTACGAAAGTAATTACGAACGTAGGATGGAATATTGCAATTGGATTTTGCATAATAACGTGCAGCAAAACAATGATTTTTTGGGACTGATTTTATTTTCGGACGAGTCAAGGTTTACAAATTTTGGATTATTTAACCGACAAAATACAAAATATTGGTCACAAAAAAATCAAAATTTATTAGGGGAGGGTAACTTTCAAGTGCGGTTCGGTTTCAATGTTTGGCTTGGAATAATCGGTAGTAGAATCATTGGTCCAATAATATTTGAAGGACCTCTGACTGGTGCCAGATACTTGAGATTCCTGGATACCTTTAGATTTAGGACAGGGAAAGTATTTCCAACAAGATGGCGCTCCTCCCCATAATTCAAGGTTAGTGATTGATTACCTTCAACGGAGATTCGGAGAAAAAGTAATTTCGACGAATGGTCCTGTGAGGTGGCCTCCAAGGTCGTCTGACTTAGCGCCCCTTGATTTCTTTGTTTGGGGTCATTTAAAAAATCTATGCAACCACCATTACAACCCGTATTCCAAAACCACCTTATGTGTAACAAGGTAAGTAATTAGAATAAAATAGTACTGATAAATGGTACCACGGTACCGATATGGTTCCATTTAAAAAATTGAGTTTTACCCCAAAAACAATTTTAGTGAATTTTATTTGCTGTTTTTAACGGGATTTCGATTTTTGTACCATTACACGGGTCATTTAGAATAAATCGGAACCGTCATGGCACACTTAAATGGAAAACTAAAAATTATATTATAAAAAAAAAGATGTTTGAAATGTCACTTATTTGGCATCGTTGGATTCAGAAAATTATGTAGAATTCAAAAATGTAATAATATATAGGGCGTTCCATTTAAGAGTCGAAAGTTAGTGTCACTTCCGGCGAGCCGAAAATGCGTGTCAAAAAGTGCCGCTTATTATGTATGTAATATATCCTAAAGTTCAATCAATTATCTTTAATACTAAAGGATGGGGTACCTTTTTTGTCATAGGAGCTCGGTTTAATTCAAAATAGTCCTACTCATAAAAAGTTTTAAACCATTGAAATTACTGTAGTTGAAAGAAAAGTTTGAAATTATAAGACGAAAATAGACCAGTATAGACGACATTTCAGTTGTATCTTGATGGTAAACTTGATGCAAATACCTAAAGAACTGAATTCAAGCCTTCTCGTAGCCACAAGATTTTATGTAAAAATTATCCTCAAAAACTGGTTTAAATTTTGCTGTGTGGCTCTGTGGCTCCTTTTACGTTACTTCGCTCCAATATTCAACAGACGTCTACGGTTTTATTTAATAACCTATAAAAAAAACAGACATATAGTAAGTGAAAGCACTATACATTCGGTGAAGACTAGCATCGAGTAGATGAAACTCCGCGTCGCTTTCTCATAATCCGTAGCACAGTGTTGAAAAACTAACGGTCGCTATTTAATGCTTTACCCCTAATAGAACGCTCTAGGAGGGGGAGCGGAGCGACAAGTTTTTCAAATAACTTTTTGTTCGGCGTCGAGGCGTTTTCCGGTAAATGAAGTTTGAAATTTCATGTGGTCCAATCGAAGGTATTTTTTGCATTAAGCACCAAGATATGTTTTCTCATGAACCAAAGATTGAAAACATAATGTCTACTACATTATTGGCGCATTCGATTTCCGATCATTTCCGGAATATATTGAAGAAAGGGATTTCGCCTCTATGACCGACTGAATTTAACTTTTATTCTAACAAGGTGCAAATACCTCCACGTGTCCTATATAGACACCAAATAATAGTTACTGCATTTTTGCGGCGGCTAAAAGTTTAAATATGCAAAGATACTTTGCCAATCTCATAAAAAATGACGCTTTTCTTCAAAATGGCATATTTTCTAAGCCCAACGATAGTTTAAGATTTCCTTTACTCTAGAATTGTTTGGGAGATTCTCAAATACATGTATGAATGGGTAGCATAATTATTAACCAGTAGATTTGCATCACTGAATTTTACTGAAATATTGAGTGAGTACACGTGTTAAATACAGCGATGAATTTAAGGGGTGAATGGGTCAAATTCACTGGTTCAAAATTACATTACGCATTCATACGTATATTTGAGACTGTCTCAAACAATTCTAGACTAAAAAACCTTACAATGCCATTTGGTTTAGAAAATATGCTATTTTGAAGAGATACATCTGGCGCTCTGACGTGACGCAAGTGGAGAAAATGACATCAAAGGACACCACCAAAGAAAAGATGCACTCCTACAATTTAAGGACGGGAGGACGTCCTAGACCGGAAACAGGGGCAGTTCCTAAAATAATAAGGGAGATTAGGACTGAGCTACAGCAGCTACAGGACCAAAATATGGTAACACCAGTGAGACAAGGTAGGAGAGATTTTTTTTCATTGTCTACACCACCTGTGCGAAATAAGGAAGCAGGGGGAAAAAATCCGGGATCAGCTGATAACTTATCAAGACCATATAATAACCCGGTACAACTACAATCAAATATTATAATACCACCTTCAAATCACTGGGAAAATACAGGGTTTGCTACCGGGGAACAAATAGTACATAGTAGAAATTTGTCAAATAAGTTTTTAACACCAAATCAGGCACAGCAGCTTCCTAGATTTGAAATAAATAATTCCTACAGTCAGGAATCTAGAATTAATAAGAATTTTGTTTTTCCGCCCCCTAAAAACAATAAAAATAATCAAACATTGCACCGGCAAGAAAATAATAGTACGGGTGGTGGGGGCAGACAAAATGTTAATAATTTAATTTGGGAAAACATTATATTAAGAAATAAGGGCATTTCTGGGGTACATAATTGTAGTCCGGGAGCTGTAGTCGAACAAATTAGTCAGGGAACTAATAGGCAATTTAACCAAAATAATAATTTTAAGCTAGATTGTAATGAAGCCAGGGCAGGTCAAACGAATCCTAGTCAGCTACCAGAAGCTGTTGATAATGATTTGGTAGCGTTAGTTACAAATATTGTGATGTGTTTAAAGAATCAAAATAACTTACATAATCTTGGCAGGGCAAGCAGTAATTGTGTAAATGGGGTACAGAATGTACCGGTAACTGGAATTCACAACATAGGAAACGCTATTGCCGGGAACGTTGTTAACAATCCCAATAACACAGTAAATTTAAATGATCTTAATTTACCCAGTATTAGTAACATGTCAAGCGCGATTGGAAATATGTCGAGTATAGATATTAATAGGCGCTTGCCCGTTTTTGATGAGCAAGGTCAGGTACACCCAGTGGATTTCATAGACCAGTTAGAGGTTTACTTTAATTTAAATAGAATTCCATTTCAATATTTTAAATATATTATCGCAAATCAATTTAAAAACAACGCGTTAATATGGAGTCAGGCGTGCTTAAACACTTACGATAATTTTGTAAGGTTTAAAGAAGACTTTTTAGCTCACTTTTGGTCCGAGGAAATACAAGATAACGTGCGGGATACCATAAAAAGGGAACTATATCGAGAAAATGAAGGCTCCTATGTGATACATTTTATGAAGTATGTAGCTATGGCGAGGCATTTGACACCGCCATATAATGAAGCTCGATTAATTGTAACCATCGCGCGACATTTTCCGCCGAAAATTAGAGACTCATTACTGGGAACACAGTCCATTGCAGAGGCGCTGGACAAACTCAGGCACGCTGACTATTATTTTAAAGTCGGCCCACAAGTTTCGTATTATAACAATAGACCAGCATCAGACAAACCAAATTACAAGTTTCAAACAAGTAGTAGCGAAGGGCGACAACGTCCTATCTATAATGATTATATGGCAGGAAGAGATAAATACGGGGCTAGAAAGAATGTTCCATCAACACGTCAAAATATTAAAGTGTCGGTTTTAACTGCCGAAGAGGATAAGGTAGTTGAAGATATTAACTTGGCGGAAAACGAGCTGACGCCTCACGATGTTTAGGTCCGGTTGTGGGGGCAATCTTAAGTAGGACCACCTTCCCTACCAATAACCCGCGGGAAGATCTACTGGCCGAAGATTGCGAATTCGAACATGAAACTCTCCACATTCGGTCACCGATTATTCAGGTGAACTTATACGGGTTTAACTTCCCCGCACTGGTAGATACGGGAAGTGAAGTTTCGTGTTTCGGAGAAGAAGTTTGGGGTCAATTAGCAGACTTCCACAAACTGATTCCTACTTTTCCTTGCACGGGCATACGGGTAACGGGTGCGTTCAAAGTTAAACAAAGAAGAGTAAAACAGCAATCACTGTTAACTTTGTCAATCCAAGGTCATTCCGTGGTCCATGAGTTTCTGTATATTCCGGACTTAGCGTATCCCATAATTATTGGAATCGATTTATTAACCATCCTTCATGCGAAAATTGATCCCAGATTGAAACGGATCCATTGCAAACTTAATCATGAATGGATCGAAGTCCCAGAAATTCAGCCTAGACATGATTACTATTGTTCGGAGTCGATGGAAATCAAAACTATAAAGAGAAAATCGATAGGTTGTATTTCTCCAGAAATAACAAACAGCAATATAATGGAGGAGATAAAAAATACGGTTACCGACGCGGGACTAAGCTCCACACAAGCAGAGATTTTTCGTAATCTGCTGTTACGGCATCAGGGCGTTTTTTCTGATACCCCAGGATTGACCAACGAATATGTTCATTGTATTAAACTTGCTGATAAGACGGGATTTTGTTTAAAACAATATCCGGTGCCTATAGCTCATAAAGCGGCCATTCAAAAACAGCTAGACCTTATGGAAAGTTGGGGTGAAATAGTTCGCCGCGCTACCCCATATATATCTCCGATAATGGCGACGCTTAAAAAAGATAACACGGTGCGAATCTGTTTGGACGCTCGACACTTAAATTCAGTAATGGAACGTGAGTATGACACTCCTCGACCCATCGAGGAAACTCTCCGCACGCTGACCAATGTGCAAATGATGTCATCTATTGATTGTACATGTGGTTACTGGCAGATTCCGTTGTCGGAAGAGTCGCAACAATATACAGGGTTCCGTTTTGATGGTCGTACGTATTGTTTCCGCACCTTACCATTCGGGCTTTCCTCGAGTGTAAGCACTTTTACGCGGTGTCTTTCTACTATTCTTGGTACAGAATTTGAAGATTTTGTTACACTTTACGTAGATGACATTCTCATTAGATCGGATAGTTTTGAAAATCATATCGCTCACCTCGACAAACTGTTAACGAGGTTGGGGCGAGCTGAATTCACGTTGAGATTAAAAAAATGTAGGTTTTTTCGTAAAGAAATGCCTTTCCTTGGATACATACTGAGTTCAACGGGAATTTTACCTGATCCGGAAAGAACCCAAGCCATTGCGGATTACCCTCCACCGCGAAACGCTAAAGCCTTACAGCGGTTTCTGGGGCTTGCAAATTATGATAGGATTTTTTGTGAAAATTTTTCTGCCGTAGCCGCACCGTTAACGCTATTATTGAGAAGTAAAGTGCGCTGGCGATGGACGTCTGTAGAGCAAACCGCTTTTGAGGATTTAAAAAATAAGTTAGAGAAATGTACCTTACTATACCACCCGCGAACCGACCTACCGTTCTGTCTAGAGACAGATGCGAGCGATTGGGCCCTGGGGGCGCAATTGTTCCAAGTGGTTGAGGGGCAACGAAGGCCCGTCGCTTGGGCCTCCCGGCGTCTCTTAGATCGCGAAACTCGTTATGCTGCGCACGAGAAAGAGGCCTTGGCGGTAACCTGGGCGTTAGGTAAATTCAGAATCTATTTACTAGCTCGACCCTTTACGATTTATACCGATAATAAATCGATCACCTATTTGAAAACCTGTCGACTGTTGTCTCCTCGTATCGCGCGTTATGCGTTGGCCATCCAAGAGTATGATTTCGAAATTAAACATATTGCTGGCTCCCAAAATGTTATCGCGGACGCTTTGTCTCGCAATTGCACCGGTAGACTTCCTTCTCCTGAGAATAACTGCTTTAAACTCTTACCGATTCTCCAGTTTCCGCCAGAATTCCAAAGATTTTTCAAGAAAATTGGTCAATATCAGAGGGAAGACGAAAAACTACGAGCTATCATGGACCAACTTCCGAGTAAAGTTAACCTGCAAAACCGGTTCCTAGTCTATAACCAACTTCTTTATGCTCGACATGCCAATGAAGAATTTTATTTATTGTGTATTCCTCGAGCTCTAGTGGGTCAATTTGTTGAAGCATATCACCAAACTTTTGGCCACTTTGGCGTTTATAAAACATGGTGTGCTCTTAAAAAAGAGGTCTGGTGGACTAATATGTACAAAGATGTAAAAAGGTTAGTTCGGGGTTGCGAGCTTTGCCAAAAAACTAAGGTCTCCAGTATGCCGAATCCCCCACTTCACGCGATAGTTCCCTCCACGAAAAATGAAGTTCTGGCGTTGGATATATATGGGCCTCTACCACGAAGTCGAGGTGGTACGACTTACATCTTAGTTCTGTTGGATGTGTTTACGAAATTTGTAACCTTTTATGCCCTAAAAAAGGCCACCACAAATGCTTGCTTAAACCGCTTAGTTAAAGATTAATTTCCGAAGATGGGCTCAGTTTCAAGCGTTTTGTCGGACCATGGCACGCAATTCACGGCCCACCGATGGAAGAAGACGTTATCGGATTTGGGCATTAAAGTCATGTACGTTTCGGTTCGTCATGCTCAAGTCAATTTATCAGAGCGCGTTATGCGGGAGTTGGGTCGACTCTGTCGGGCCTATTGCACCGACCAGCACACACGCTGGGCATGGGAATTGCCTAAGTTCGCATTATTTCTCAATTCGCTGGTGCACGAGTCCACAGGGTTTAGTCCGATGGAGCTGCAATTAGGCCATGGCGGACCTTCGCTCCTTCCAGCTACTTTGCAGGGACCGCGCGCCCATATAAATAGGTCCACGGAAGGTAAACTCATCCTAGCTAAAGAATCTTTGTTGAATAAAGCGGAGCGTCGACGGATACGTCATCCGTCAAGGCCCTATGAAGAACTTCAACCCGGGGATCTCGTACTTCTAAAAGCCAACCCAGTTTCCTCCCAATTGCGATCCGAAACCAAGAAGTTCCTTCTCCTGTTTGAAGGTCCATATGAGGTAAAGAAGGCGATAAGCTACGCTACTTATATCCTAAAGGACCCACTGTCCGACCGAGAGCGAGGGTCATTTCATATGAGCCTCTTGAAACGATTTCATCTGTCGGAACCATGGGATCCCTAACGTTCGGGATTCCACGTTCGGGGGGGTAAGATGTGGCATAGTCAATGCTTCGGTCGTGGACAGTTACCGTTAATTAGATCTACTCGCTGTGTATACTCTGCATCCCGCAGTATTTCATTTCGCCAACAGAGTCCTCTGAGCGTACCTCTCCTCGGCTTATTTGAAAGCGATTATTATCACGTATTTACTATAAGGTCTACTTTTTTTAATTCCAACGTGATAGCGTTTCTCGACAAGAAATAAACCGGCACCATTTTAACAACCCTTGGGTGTTTTCAGCCTTTTGCTCTTAAACAATAGGCCCGGACCTGGTGTTAGGTAAGTTAGATTTTTTAGTTTATGTTAAGTGAATTTGTACCATGCACTGTTGTGTTATTTATATTTATTGTTATGATTATTTTTAGAATTGTTGCTTGGGATTAATAAAAAGCCCTATTAAAGAAAAAAGGAGTGTCCTTTCCGCTTGCGGAGAACCCCCCCATAATTTGAACAGTTACATCTGATCATTCTTGATGGGGTTGGCAAAGTATTTTTGCCTATTTAACCTTTTAGCCGCCATAGGAAATACATTAACTATTATTTAGTGTTTATATAGGACAAGCTGAAGTATTTGCACCTTGTTAGAATAAAAGTCATAGCGCCATAATCCGTTTTTTCAAAATATAATGATCGAAAACGCTCCGGCATTAGGAAGTATTTTTTCAAGGTTCATGAGAAAAAATATTTTGGTGCTTAATGCAAAAAGTACCTTCTATTGGACCACATAAAATTTCCAACTCTATTTGCCGGAAAAGGCCTCCACGCCGAACAAATAGGTAACATTAAATAGCGACAGTCTGTTTTCCGACGTCGTGCTATGGACTATCACATACTATATGTTTGTTGCTTAAACAAAGTTGGTAATTTTTAAACTAGATGTACTGAATATCCTAGATGCCAGGGAGTTCCTCGGTGATATGGTCGACAATTTCAAATGTTTTCAGAATACTTAACTGTATGATTATAGATTCTAGATAGGTCACCTCAATGCAGCTGGCGTGCTAAGTAAGTACCAAGTATTTTTATTTATTTTAGAATTGCCTAATTCCATGCTGATGTTAGATTAATTACGAAAGCGTATAAAGGTCCCCAGTATTTTTTTTAATTTGAAAGTCACAACGACACTAGATGGCTCAGCCCATATGGACACTCTTGTAACTTTTGAGGGGTCTATGGAGTATTTTTGGATTTAATGTAAAATGATATGAATTTTCTATTATATGATGGAAAGAACGAAAATGGCCGACCTCCGATTTCGACACAATTTACGTGAAAATCCAATTTCTTAATAAGACATCCTGTATATATTTGCATATTGAATTCTATTGGCCAAAATACATCTGATTCAACTCTCAGATATTATTTTGATTTTCTAAGAAAAAAAAAAACATTTTACTTTATTTGTAGTTTTAATCATTAGAGGCCGCGATTTGATCAAATTTGTTAAAAAATTGGCCTGCAAACACTTGTAAAATATTATCTCTTGAAATATTAGGATTAAATACGATTTACTCTTCATTAACTTTGATATTAATTTTTCAGCGAAGTGTTTCTAATTGGAACCTTTATGGAACAACCTGATATTTAATTAGATCTTTGATTTGCAAAGAAAATCTGTTTCAAATAACTTATTAATTAAAAGAAGAAATGTCCCATCAATTTTTTAAAATCATTATTTTGAATAAGTTGGCCCTGAGTAGTAGTATTTAATTTTAGTATTTTAAGAGATACCTACTATTTTAGAGATCAATTTTAACAATTTACAGCAAGTCGTGAGCATCTATGAATTAAAGTAAAAATTATAATATCATATTTTCTTAAAATCAAAATAACATCTGAAGGTTGGATCATAAAATATACGTGTTATCCCATTTAAAAATTTTATTTACGTGTACATTACATCGAAACAGAAAGTCGGCAATTTAGGTTGTGTACATAAAACATTTGGAAATTTTATCTCATATCAATATACGAAATTTGAAAACATTTAAAATTACGAGTGTTAACGTGTCTTGAAAATGAGAAAGTGTGGAAAATATAGATTGGAATTTCATTGATGATGAAAATGTGGATTGTACCAAAAAATCTAAAATATTCACAGAGGCAATAATAAATGCCATGATTAATGATCTTCCTGAAAAGTCAGTTTTATATGATTCAAATCTATGATCAAACTGGTTCAACGAATACTTGCTTGAAATGAGGTTAAAATTAATGCTAATTTCAGATCTATCTATGCAATATAAAAGTAATTCTCTGAGAAAGGCAATATCTGATTACAAAATTTAATAAGAAACTCTCATATAATAAAAACTATGTGACAAATCATAAATAAAAGGAGAAAAAAACACACATTTCCATGCACAAAAAGATACTTTTTGTCTAACGAGTTTAGCACTGTTTCAGTGAAGTTCCTGAAAACCTTTTGGAGGAGTTGGGTGATAGTGAAATAGATTTCATAGATGAAATGCATCATACTGAATTATCCAGTGTAAATGTATTTGAGTTTAAACTGGTAACTCACAATACTATTAGAAAAGCCACTGATTCAATAAAAAACAAAAACAGTAAAGACATCTATGGTATAAACATAATTCTAATGAAAACTATTAAAATTTTGATTATATCACCATTATGCAAACTTATAAACTGTGCATCAAAGGATCATGTTTTCTAGACTACCTCAAAGAGGCTATTGTAATTCCTATATTTAAGCAAGATGAAAATGATGTAAGTAATTATAGAACAGTGTCACTCTACCAATATTTTCAAAGATAACGGAAAAATGCTTTTTAGAACAAATGGCAAACTACTTTGAGACCAATAATGTTTTTTATAATAAACAATTTGGCTTTAGAAAATCAAAAAATACCACGTCTGTAGTTCTCGATTTGATAGAACAGGTTCGGGAATACATGTGCACCAAATTTTGCGAGTTAAGGTAAAGCGCTTGACTACGTCTGACACGAAGTACTGCTACTAAAGCTAAAGAGATATAAATTCTGCCATACCAGTATATCACTATTGATATCACATTTAACAAACCATACATACCATTAAACTAAATAATACATATTCTAACAAAACAAAATTAGTACACTAAATGCCCCAAGGTTCAGTACTTGGCCCATTCCTATTTTCAATATTTGTAAATATCCCATATTTAAACGAACACTCTAGTGACATACAACTATTTCGTTTCAAAACAAAAATATTGAACAACTTTCTGCTATGGCGTGTGAGGTGGAGTCAATGGCAGAACATTATTTCAAGTCACATAAACTTATAGAGAGAAAACAGTGCATATGATCTTCTTACTGCGTAATAAAATAGGACACAATGCTCCCGATTCCCAGGAATCAACAAAGGAGTTCATCTGGATGATAAATTGACCTGGCAGATACATACAGAAAACTTGTTAAAAAAGTAGGCAAAAAATACATTTATCTTGAGAAATTTAGCAAATGAGGTAAGTGAAGAAGCATACTTTGCACTACGCTACTCTGCTTTCCTATGCTGTTTTAGTTTGGGAACAAGCCACCAATTGATCTAGAATAAAGATTCTAGACCAATTAGTCTTATTTGTAGAGCAAATGCTCTACAAATAAGAGCAATAAGCATAATATCTGGGTTAAATATAAAGATGACTGTAGAGAACAGTTTCGTAGGCTAAATATACCCACATTACCATCGATATATATTTATGAGTTGCTTTTGTATGCTATAGTCCAGGTAATAAGCCGGGAAAAAGCTAAAATAAAATGAAAAAGACATGTAGGTCCGAATCAAAAAATGTTTCTTGCATTCGATTCCTGGGTTGATACGGATCATTCATAGGCATTAAAACCTTATCGGTCACCTCCTCCAACCCTTGGGTGCCAATAATGGCCGAAATTAGGCCCAATTTTTCAAAATTTTCAACTGTCGAGTTGTATTTTTGGCAAAAAAGGAAAATTTCGAATTTCAAATGCACCATGGGGGGTTTTTGAGAGTTTTTGATTATCCCGACGATTTTCAGTCCCAACCAACCAGAATAATCGGAGTTCTACTGTATATGTATTATTATTTAAAACATGCTATTTTAATATACACCATTTCCTTAAATACGCTCTGTTATGAATTCGTATTGGTTGATTACATATGTCTCAGTGCCTCATTCTGTGTTATTTTTTTCATATAAAATAAGCACAATATTCTACAGAGAGAGAGAGAGAGAGATAGAAAGGAATAGTTTCGTCTGTTTATTAATCGTTTTAATTCACAGTTTGAAAATCGAAAAGAGTAGGTTTGGCTTGTTTATTTGAGAATCGAGAAGAATATATTGGTTTAGTTTGTCCATATATGTATATTGAAATGCACTCTTCTAAGCTCAAATTTTGGCGATGTACTACCTCTTCAGTGGATTTTCGAAATATTTGAACACAGCGACCCAAAAAACCCGCTTGGTGCATTTGGAATGCGAAATTTTCATTCTTTGCCAAAAATATCACGCAGGGGTGCAAATTTGGCCAATTGTTCACCCCAACAGTTGATTTCAAGTAAATCTGAGGTCGGAATCGTGATGATCGACCCAAAAAACCTCCTTGGTGCATTTGTAATTCGAAATTTCCCTTTTTTTGCCAAAAATAGAACTCGAGAGTAGAAAATTTTGAAAAATTGGGCCAAATTTCGGCCTCTTTGGTCCCTCAGGGTTGGAAAGGGTGACCGATAAGGTTCTAATGGCTATGAATGATCCATATCACCCCAGGAATCGAATGCAAAAGAAAAATTTCGATTTGGACCTACATGTATGTCTTTTTTATTTTATTTTCCAGTTCGTTGCCTGGACTACTAGAGAAAACCTGTATCCTCAAAACGTTATCAAAGTATGTGACTACCATTACATTATAAGACACAAAAATATATTAATAGCACCTTATACTTAACTATGATGTATGATTAACTAAGTCAAAACGGAATTCAATTTTTAGTACACAAATTTCGTAATAAATTACCAATGAATATAATAAGCCTACCAGATCGGGCATTCAAGAAAAAAATAAGGGCTATCTTGCTAGAGGATACCTTTTGTTCATATGAATTTTTATCGTATAATTTTAATAGGTTTAATAGGAAAACGTCCGTTTGTTATATTCCTGATGTTTGTTTTATACCTTTAAGATGTGTATGTGTATATATTTGTAATTTAAATATTGACATGTGCAAGTACTATCTCTGTATATAGCAGTAATAAAATGATACTTGATTTGATTTGACAAATGAATGAAACGTATTTATTTTTTCAAAACTCATCTTCCATTATTTTTGGCAAGTTCACTCAAATTTATGGAAAGATGCATACTGTATATTTAAATTTAAATGCATTCTAGTATTAAATATGGATTTTTTTTCCACACTCTGACCTCATTGCCATACATTTTGAAAACATCAAAATTTTGTTGTCATATCAAAGTATCTAAGGTGACAATCCCGCTTTATTGACACTGTGCCGTTTAAGACTCAGCGGCATTGTTCTCTGAAATAAATGACCGTAATAAACTTTAGTATCACAAAGACTACGTTACAGCACACACGACAAAACAAAACATTCAAAACCATGTTTTCGTGTCTGGATATATTTTATGAGACCTCGGTTCCACCACTTAACTTTCAGCGAAATGTACAAAATACGCTCAATCCCACTAGACCAAATATGTGGAAGATTAATTATATTTGTTTACCTTAGTCTCCTCTATGCAATATTTATTGAAAAGTCTGTATTTAAATACGTGGTTATCAATTTTTTTTGCTGGTAGGAACTGTTAACATATCAGTAGATTCACACACGTTCCCCTTTCAGAATATTGCGACTTTCCTCCATTATCTGCAATAATTCATTCCGCTTGTAATCCAATGCACTAAATTTTTCTTTAAAAAAATTTAAAACCAAATAATCAAGCGGATTCAGATGAAGTGATCGGAGAGGCTGCGGTATTGATCCATACAAGGTATTCATGATTTCTTGACGGCAGTCGATCAATTTAACGCTGGGTATACAATTTAGATCCAGCCATTGATGCTTGGATCACCATAATGTGTAGGTGCTCCTTCGATCTAAATCTAAAGAGCTGTCATGAATGCAGTGGTATGTCTTATAATGCGTTATCCGTTAGCTGATGAAGATTATGTTCAAGAAAATTAGATAAGGTAAGAAATAGATTATTTCAAAAAATATGTTATTATTTAACATAGGAGTAAGCACGTCTGCCTCATGTATTTCTATGAGTATTATGTCAATAAATAATTTGCATAAAGAGACCGAGGTTGAGCACATGATACAGGGAGGCTTTTTTATAAACAAGTGTAAGGAGCTGTTAATAAAAAAATCAAAGGATCATGATGGTAGCCATCTGCTCCGTATATAGATGATAGATAGAGAGATAGATAGATCTTTATTAGTCATAAATACACAAAAAGTGTTCTGATAAGTCAAGGTGGGTGTAGGTAAAATAGTAACTACTAGTAGTATGTAAATAGAAACAACACATATGCACAAAAACATAAAATAAAAACTTATTAAAAAAGATACAAATAAAACATACAATAAAGAATCATATTAGGTAACAGACGAAAAATCACTTAAAATAAATTGATTAAAGTCGTAGAATGCATTATTCAGCAGGAAACGTTTCATTATTATTTCAAAACGTCCAAGTGCAAGTTCTTGGACGGCATTAGAAAATAAGTTAAAAAAATTTATTTCGTAATAGCTTCATCCATTCCTTGACTTTGAAAGCTTCAGATAATTTGTGTTTATGTTGTTATTATTTCGCATTAAATACGAATGAACACTAACATATGTGTGTAATTACATATGTGTTCCTTCATGTTCAAAATAAATAAGTACAAGACACGGTCAGTATATTTAATTTTTTCAAATTCTCCTTACAGTCGTCTCTATAAGCTAAGCCTGCAATAATTCTTACAGCCTTTCTTTGTATGGAAATAGCTGAAGCAGTTGGTGCCGAGTGGCTCCATACCAATATAACATATGTTAAAGTGAACTGAATGAGTGCATGATAATCCGTTAATACTTTTGCCTGTGACACACATTTTACTAAATTGTGCAAACAAGAAATGTTCCGGGACGTATTTTTGCACACCAGCTCCCCAGGTTTATCCCACGTCAATTTGCTATCCATGACAATGCCCAAAAATTTAACATAATTAAAAAAATCCACAACGGTGGTATGACGTCTTAAATTAAAAATCATCGTTTCTGTTTTATCGGTATATAAAACCAGTCGATTACTTAAAAATTAATCTAATCTAGTCTTAGATTGCTGCGAGCCTTATTTATTAGTGTGCACATATTTGTGTAGGTGTGAGCCAACGTTGCATCATCTGCAAAAAGAGTGAATTTAGACGTGGAACTACTATTTGGCAAGTGGCTGATGTAAATAAGGAATAGAACTGGTCCCATAACAGAGACTTGAGGTACATCGAAATTAACGTCTGTATTTGACTTGAAATTATTGATTGAACAAAATTTTTACTGTTCAAACATTTGTAAGAGCTTAATTTTTCTATCAAAATATTGTGCGAGGCGCAGTTGAAGGCTTTGCTAAGGTCAATAAATTGTACATGTACAAATACTAGCCTCAAAACCTTTATTGTGTCTATTAATGAGTTTATTGCTAAAGTCGTGAATAGTTTTAACCGGAAACCAAAGTGATGGTTATTAAATAATCCATAATTTTTAAAATAATCAGTTATTTGTATTTTGAGCACTATCTGAAAAATCTTTGCAAATAAATGGACAATGGATATTGGGCGGTGGTATATGAGTAATTAATGCAACAGGCTATCCAGGGAATACTTAGCAAACATCTTCAGACTCACATATATTCCTAAAAGCGTCAATTCGTATGAAATACTGGCTGTTGTTTCACAAAATATAAAATTCAACATTTTGTTTACGATTGATTTAACAGTTTTTCATCCACAGGGACCGAGGTAACCCTCGCTCGTACAACCTGTCTAAGCATCGCTTGCGAACCTTACATAATACTTTCCCACAGTAGCAGACCAGCAGTAATATCATAGAAAGTTAAAGATTAATTGCGCCAGTGGTAGAACTTGTTAGAAACTTGAGATTTGCTATTTTACAGTTTGTGGTGAAAACATTTCAGTCAGTTGGTAACAATAACATGCCTTCAGAATATAAATGAGGTTTGCCAAGTGGCCATTCATCGTTTACTTTTCATATTAGGTGCTTTGTTATACTGATTACGTAACTGCTCAATTATTTTGTAATTATACAGAACCATAAATTTGCTTGTGTTGCTTAAACAGTGGAAAATCGTTTTTAGTGTTTATGTTAGTTGTTTCAACAATTTATTCGCAAAGCAAAACACGAAGAATAACTATGATCTTATATGCTTAATGTAACAGTAGACTTTTCGATGGCTTGGATATTTTCAATCAATGATTTTAACAAGTGGGTGGTTAGCAAATAATGATTAAAACTAATTTTTTATTATGGTACTTTGAATGTTATCGATAACATTTTTTCGAAAGTGTAATTGTCTAATAATATAAAGAATATTGAAGGTTGAGAAAAATTTGTATATAGAATTTAAAAGCGTGTATGGTATTTGGGGAGAATATTAAACATTAACACATAAACAAACAACGCATAGTAGACAATCGCATAATCCAAAGCCTAGCCTAGGCTGACCAGAAGGAGGTTACACATTTGAGAAAACGCAGACAACATCCATTACCCACCAACATTAACTAGATAGATAAAATACATATTTAATATTATGTCTTGCTTCCAGATGTATTCTTGACATTTTTTGTAGCAATTCCATAATTTATGTCACATAAAAATATAGTTTCAAAGCTACGCATCGAGTTACAAGTAAGGTGGGTATAAATATTTAACAAATGAAACTACAGAAACTTAACTTAAAAGACTGGCAACCCTGAGAATTAAATTACCTAGAATATTAAAGACATGGCTAGACTGACTTCAGTCATTGCGAGGTCTGCTAAAAAGAACTATTCTTGTGTTATGTTGATAAAATATAAGAATTTGCAGGAGGTGAGCAAGCGGAATCTTTCTATATCACCAACTGACCCAAATCGTCTTCCCCCCCAGTGACATCAAGATCATTGTGGAGCAAACTATACTCTCATAACAAACAAATTTAAAAATTAACAAATATCTGCAGCAGGGTTTTGGAACATTGGAAATGTTTATGTTTTCGTATATGGGTTAGAGTTACCAGTTTTTGTTCACGGTCAAAACACAGCGGTGTCGCGGTCGACTGAGACTATCGTATGCAACGGCTGATATACGCAAATGTAATATGGGTTGCATATATCACAGGGGGTCAAGTTACCAGTTTTCATTTAAGGTTGAAATACAGCGGTGTAGTGGATCGTTCTATTTCCGGGTGAAGCCGAGTCCGGAAAAAGTTGAAGAAGTTTATGTTTTATGTATGGTGTTATCATTTCCAATGTCCCGATGATTGCAAGGATTGCGAAATGTGATTTTTTTTTTCGTCTCTGTATACTTGAAACATAAGACCAGATCCCCTTAAGAAAACATTTCTTCATATTTCGATTACTCAGATAAGCATCGTGATTAATAGAACAGTTTTCAATACACTGTTACTGTGATGTAGTATTTTGGCTGGTATGGTCACTTTAACAGAAAAGAGTTATCTTCAGCCTGCCATCGGCATTCGGTTCATGTGTTTCTTAATGAGCATGCTACGGGCCGAACTATACAGAGTGTCATAGAATTGAGTTCTCAGATGGAAACCTGTGCTCCTTGAGTTCACATTGGGTCCGTATAACCCAAATTACCTTAGACCAAGAATGCATCCCTGATGGCTTCCTCAGAATGTACTTACATTCTCTTGATATAAAAATATGTTTCCAATAATTTCCGTTATATTGAAGATAAAATTTTTAAATTTTCGTGGAACCTGTATCTTTATGAGTACTCCATGTAAGCTTGATGACAACCAATCTTTTGTTCCTGAAACGCGACAGGTTTCATGTTTCACAAGCCTCTATGACCTACAGAGAAAAAATGATAATACTTGATTTCTCGTTGATGTTACACAAAATTTTAAAAGTAATAATTTGTTTAATGAAACAGAAGGACATCATGTGGAGCATTCGTTATTATTGAATTTTTTAGAATAAACTGTGGTTTTCTGTTATTACAACATTTTATTCTAATATTGTAAATAAATGTTAAATACAAAAGGAGGAAAAACGATAATTTCTTGTATTTTGATTGATACTACAACCATTTTAACAGTACCTTTTGCAGCCCTTTCAATGCCTTATTAAAATCAAGTATTCCATAATTTTACAGAGTGATAAAAAATTACAGCCAGTTAAATATTAGTTATTGCGAGAAAAAAAATGGAAACAAAAATATTTGGTTGTTATCTAGTTGTTATCTAGCTCACAGTATCTATAGTGATGCAGCTTTCATTAAATTTTGAAAATGTTATCTTCAATATAATGGAAATTATTGGGAGTTCAAGGTGTGTCAAATTTGGTGACAGAGGCGTGTTTCGTGGCTCCTACGAGATCTCGAGATAAATCCGGATAAAGCGGCAACAAGACGTCGAAATTGTATTGTATTAAAGCGTGAACGATTCTGCATTGATTGATATAAATTAGCGCGGGTCTGGCTATTTCATAAAGTTGATGTTTGATTGAATTATGTTGGTTGAATAAAGCAACACGAAATAGTGTATATAAACAACCCGAGAAAGTGTACTGCTTGACCGTGGAATCTATACCTGGATCCGTCCCTTCTTGAAGTGGGTGATATAAAATAAGCAACAGTCAGACAGATGTGTGAATGAAACAGTTTTTGTTTATGTAGCATTAGCGTTGGTTTATTTATTTATGTCTTTATTAAATTTGAAGAAGAAATGTAGATCAAAATTGAAAAGGTTATGGAGAAGCTGCCTGAAATTGAATACGATTGTTTCAAGGAAATGACATACAGGGTTAGCAAACTATCCCTTCGGGCCTCTTTTCTCATAACACGAAAAAAAATTGTTACCGCGAGATAGGGTCCTTCCCAGCAACTCCACTGTAAATGAATATTTACCTGTGGAGCGATTAATAAATAAAAACAAAAAAAGGGACAAAAATAAAATAAGAAATAAAAGCTGTCAGATTCAGAAACAGAAGAAACAGAAAACTTAGTAGAAGAAAAATAAGGAGATGATGATAAATAGAAACTTGAAAGAAGCATCTCGCAAAGCCCTGCACACACCAGCCGATGATGACAAATGGTAATTTAATAGAAGCATGGAAACTTAAAAGAAGCATCTCACACACACACCTACACTTTCCATCCTATATTCCCACTCCATGCGTCATGCGGCTCTCGCTGCTGACAACTAGCATGTCCAATGTCCAGCCCGGCGTATGCAGCTGGTCCGACGGTATATAAAACATCCGAGATTTGGTTGCGGCACGCGGTTTGGCCGTCCGTTGGACGACCAAGCTGCGTGTTGGAACTAACCTCCATGGATGCCCGGAATCGGCAGCTATTACGCTGGTAAATCAATCAATCAATCAATAATGGAAATTATTACAAAGAAATTCACAGACCTTGCATCTTTCGCAAGAATCTTAAGCGTATTGAAAATACCAGATTCAACTATACTGCTCTTGGAAAAATAAAAACTTTTATCAAATTTAATAATACCACTTGGGTTCGTTGTAATTGGACTCAGGTTCATTGATAAAATTTTGATTTTTTAAATTAACCCAGCTATCATCTGTCAAATTTTGTCATAAAGCTTGTAGAACACCCTATATAGTGCTTTTCTACTGTAGTTTTTTATATCATACTTAAATGTGTTTGATAATTTTATTTACATAATTTTAAATATATTTGTCCATACGATCGAATTAAGCCAGTCCACGTTTTATCGGGTTATTTTATTTTTTTAATGTTAATTTGAAAATGACGGTGTTCTGTAAGAAATAACGCAAGTTATGCAAACTAAGTGACATACGATATGGCAGTATCGGCATGTATCACAAGAGACCGTTAAGTTTAGGAGTGTTTATGTTTATATTTTAGTTTCGAGATACTGCTTGGATTGTTATTGAAACGTGATATCCCTAACAGCATGGCGTTGAGTGAACGGTACGGTTACAAGGCCGGCGCAGCGGCCTCGACAGAATCTGTCGCTCTCGATACGTTTTTCGTAAAATGGGTCCCATATCATGCGCCCAGTAGTATTTTCAATACTAAAATGTTTCTGTCTCACTTCAAGAGAATATACTTCCCAGGGATGCATTTATGGACTAAGTTGGGTTATTTGGGCCTATCATGAACTTAGTAATCACAGGTACTCGTCCGGGAACTCAATTTTGGGACATCCTGTATATTGTATGAATGTAAAATAGGACAATATATGAGATACATAAAATGCCCTCTGAAATGTGAACTTATTTAAATGAAATTACTTTAATGGTCTTGCAACTACGAAATTCCGGATACGAATTCTAGATCAACTATGAATGTTTAGTGGCGTTTCTAATATGTTGTCGAGACTCCAGCTGTGGGCTAGACCGCTGTGGAGTGGCACAACATGTCTAGTCGCTGTTGTCTTTCCTAACCTTGAATCTCAGCTGCGGTAGATAGCAATGCCGTAGGGAATGATTGTTGTGTTAATGTCAGTGTCCGTGTCCTGATTGGATCATATAATAGCTAGAGCTAAACTCGGTCAGGAGGAAAATATAAATAAGACTATTAAAAAAATAGATGCTAAGTAAAGCGTAATTTCTTTGTAAAGGTGAAATGCAATCAAACATCAGGCAGAGACAAAATAATATTTTACTTTCTTCCGTGCTTATATAATCAAGCGAAGACTTGAATATCTAAAAAATATTGAAATTTTAGCTGTGTCTAATGGCGACTCTTATTTTTGGTTGTTTCCTAACGCAACATCAACGGTAAGTAATTAGGCAAATATTTCACAGCTATTTAATAATGAAATAGATAACAGCCGTATGCATAGTCGTTCTGTTCGTTCGCCAGCGAATCGCCCAGCGAGTCGCCGGCGAAAGAACAGAGCATAATTTGCATTACATAATAATAATAGCATATTCTCGTAAACAACTTAAATTTGATTAATTCCTACTTGAACGTAAACAGATAATATCTCTGGGAGATGCTACTGACCATCAATGAATGGAATTCTCATCTGGCGAACGGCGAAAGTTCAGCGAGTCGCTGGCGAACGACTGTGCATACGGCTGTAAGTCTTGCCCCGATGACGACGTAAGCAAAAATCCACCTCACTGCAGGGCTACCAGAGAATAAGAACTAATTACTACACTGAATTACAAAAACAATTTTTTTGATAAATACTACATTTCCATGTTTAAAAACAAATTACTCGATAAATAAAGTAAGATGCACACATTTTGGTCGATTCTGGATGACCTTCTATGAACCGACTTAAATTCGTTAAACGCTACATTTTAAGCTAATTTTAAAACTTTTTACATCTTGAAGTTTCCTTATACAGAGATATTTTGGCGTTCTTAACTTCTAACTAACAATATTTAAATACAACCGAGTGCAAATTACAAGCTAACTCTCAACTTTACTTAATTATCTTGAAAGTTATTAAGTGTTTAAAACTCATTACTCATATTATTAGCACACAGATGGAATAACTCATAATACAAACATTATTTGGAAGGTTAAAGTCTCTAACAATTTCCTGAGTTTTTGAGAGATTCTAATTACTGAAATATGTTCTTAAATCCTATAATTCCAAATCATAATATAAATTGTATATAATACATGTCTCATACTCAAGAGTACCTATTAGTATAAGTATGATGCATTTTATTATCACGGTATATTATACGTTTTTAATGTCAAATATAAGAATATTGAAAGTAATAAATTACTGTTGATCCAATCTGATCAAGCAACTATGTCAATGAAGATGTATGACATTATTTTGAAACTATTTAGTTTCATTTTTATTATTAAAGAATAATTTATGACTTTGTGCAGTTCGCTACACTCTAAGCCATTGGTTGAACGAAAAGAGTGGAAATAACCTTTCTTGTATAATTTTGGGATCTATTGTTTTAACATGCTTTCATTAGCCTCACCTGTATCTAACTATCAATCTATCAATGTAATTTCTACCCACTTCTAATGATTGTATCATCATGAAACTTGGCAATTGTGTGTAGCTCCGATGACAACACAATATAGTATACTCAATTTTACAATGGCCGCCCCCAAGATGGCGGATTATCATTTTATTTACAACCCCCTTGATATGAGTATCAAAGGATGCAAAATGGCGGCGTCAACATGGCGGATAGGTTTTATCAATTATCGTCGGATTCGACTGGAAATCGGTATCTGTGGGTTATCGAGGTTCCGGATTAGAATTATCTGGTCCAAATATTTAAGACTAAAAAATAAAAAATAAATAGTATTTTAAAAAAACTAAAAAACACGCTCTAATAGCAAACCGAACAAAAATGTAAAAAAATAGTACAATACAATAATACAATACAATACAAAAAAGCGTGGGGTGCTCAACTGGTATAAATATTTCATAGTAATAAGCACACTACGCTTTTTGTATTGTATTGTATTATTTTTTGCTTCTTAGTTCAGTTTGCTGTTAAAGCGTATTTTTTTAGTTTTTTAAACTATTATTTATTCATAATAACCTCAATTGACGCCTAATCAATGCAATGGGTCAGAATCCGGAAAAAGTGGACAAAGATCTGTAACTGGACGGGGTAGATAATCATTGAAAAAATATTTTAAAAAATCAAGTCTTTGAATGGGGTGAGTTTCAGGGGGTGAAATATAAATAAATAATTTAAAAATCTAGAACTTTGGAGATGTTCAATTTGAGGAAGCAGCCATAGGAAAAATAGTTAAAAGAACAAAATTGAAAGAGGCGAGTCGATAAGAAATTGGTGGTTTCAATTGTGAATTGATGTATTTACAAGTTACTACTGGGAACAATATAAGATTTATAATGTACTTATTAATTTAAATATATTTGTTTCGCTTCCTGATAAGAAATCATCACTTTCTTCTGATGCAGATTCCAACTTTGCTGTGTGCTGACGATGCATCATATGGTGATGAATATGTCGCACGTTGCAAAAAACAGTATATTTGGAAAGGCGCTTGAAGGCACTTATGGGCTTCTTATTGTCTTATACAGGAAGGTTTAATCTATTTTATAAATAATTTTTCAAGGCATGACTAAGTAAGACTACTTTTGTTTCTCTACACAAAACTAGAATGACATAAAAAAATGTCACCAAACACCCTATGAACAGAAACTTTTATTTTAATATTTCAATTCAAAATCTATATACCATATATTTAATTAAAGTACATAACTCAAATGAGCTTCTAGAAAAATGTCACTTTGAACAAAGACATTTTGGCCCATTGGGGCCATGGGAAGCGAGATATTCGCGGAAAAAGTTTTTTGTAATATAAACCTAAAATAACTCGAAACGCAGACATAATATCAATCGGACCTTTTGACACGTTTAGTTGTTTAAACCGTCGAAATAAAGCTGTACACAAAGAAACAATTCATTTGGTTCTCTTCGGCAGATTGGCTCTTAGGTAAAATTACTTAATGACGTACCAACTAGGCCAACTAGCTGCAGGACTATGAGATAGATCGTAATATATTGCTGTGTTCACCACAAGTCAGCATTAGTAAATCGAAATATCAACCCATGTTATTCGAAATTAGTCTTTATTTATCACTTAACTGTCTAGACACAGGTAATAACGGTAATTATTAGACAACAAGACATCTTACTGTGAGTATGGTGAGATGAATTACTAAGATGTCTATTTCTCTACCACAGCTGTCCTTTTCAGGATTGATAAATAATAAGGGAATGGATAGATATCCATCCCTATCTACTAGTCCTAGTACAAAATATGTTCTTTTACATTTAACATATATCAACAGAGATACACAAGGTACATATGGCATGTCAGTCCAAATATGTAAATATAAGCACAAGTAATAAATAAATATACATATAAAAAATGGATCGATACACATATTTATATATAAATAGACTTTACATGTAAAAGTATGTATAATAATATATATAGTATAAACGTCAAATAAAATTATACAATAAATAATAAACAATTAGTATTCTTTGAGAATTGTGGTAGCTACAATATACCGAACATAATCTCATTAATACTATAGAAACCTCCTCTCACTAAAATGTTTTAAACTTTATTTTTAAACAGTTTGATACTGCTGAATTCTCGTTCGTTGGGCAATGCATTATGCATATAAACTAATACAGTTTTACCATGGAGAATGCTTACATGTTGTAGTTTTATGATTAGGAATCAATATTTTGTTTAGTATACATTAACAAACAATTAAGTATGTACACGCACGATAAGGTTATAAAAAAATTCCCTTGAGAATCGTTGTACAGCTTTCCCTAGATTTTAAATTAAATATT
Organism: Stenurella melanura; assembly: GCA_963583905.1. Lineage (NCBI taxonomy): Eukaryota > Metazoa > Arthropoda > Insecta > Coleoptera > Cerambycidae > Stenurella > Stenurella melanura. The sequence continues at coordinate 137,121,412 of OY757314.1, forward strand.
AAACGAACTAGTCTTTTTTGTACCGAACAAATTTAATGAGGTAATCTCTGTCAATTTACTTAATGCGAATTTAATTTTGATAATATATGGGTTACAGGAAGGAGAATTCATATCTATATATTTTTAATGGATGTTAGAACAGGCAACGAGTCCGATTAAATTATAGCATTTTTGCATTCGTGGTATTCAATATATTGTAGAGCTTTCAGAATGCCCATGGACTGGGCAGAGTATACCGAAGTATCTTGATGTAGTGTATGTAGTGCTGCATTATTGGAAACACTCTGTAAATACGTTAGAAATAAACGGCATATTTTAAAAATATATAATAGTTCTCTTTATACATACGTTTAACAAACTACTTAAAACAAAATGAAATATGATGCTATAACAATTGGACTTCTATATATTTTAAAAGATACTTTTCAACTCCAGTAATAAAGTTGTGATATCAGAACTATTGCAATAAAAGTTAAATTGTTCTCTTTTAGGATATTCTATACCCATTGACTGTGTATTGAACAGTTTCTATAATCTTGATCACTCCCTAGAGCTGTTACATTTATCTCACAACTGTCCAATAGATAATTTTAATGTAAGGTATAATAACATATTTGTTTTAAAATTGTGGTTTCAGAGAATAATAACTATTTATTTAAATAACCATAACAGTAACACTTAAACCCTTACTAGAAACTAGGGTAGATGAGGGAACCTGATAGCGGTATACTTAGTGTTTATTTGTCGATTACAACCCCGGTAAAGGAATTTCATTTGAGACTTTAATTATAATAAATAAATGTTGTTGGCGCCAAACGGAAACCTAAGGTAGTTATTGCAGTTCACAGTTCCTCAGGGGACTGGAACCTTTGGTGTCACGCTGTCGCTGTGCAGTTTCCACAAAACACAAATCACTCGACGCGTATATCGCCAACCACATTGACATTATCGGGAGATTATTAAAACTAAAGTGCAATTAAAAATGTACACCAATTCAAAATTTTTCAAATGAAGTTGAATCATAATAACTTATAATTAATGAATTGTTAATCAATGAAACAGAATCTTTATAGGATTTTGCAAATAGTAGAAAAAACTATCTATGAGAACTAAAAGAAAAACTACCTGTAAAATTATTGATTCACAATCTTTGCATTCTTTCGATAACCTGAATTTTTGTTATGCCAGCAATTAAAATCAATTTGTCTTTCTTATTTGGCAATTCTCCTTCTAACACTAGTTTCGACATAGTACCCTACGGGTACGAAAGAATGCGAAGATTATAAATCAATAATTTTACAAATAGTTTTTTCTTTGAGTTCTCATTAGTCCAGTCGGTAAAGTAAAGAATACACCAGAAGCTCGCAGAAAATGTTATCTAAGATTTTCCTTCAGTAACTGTTAGTGGGAGGATTAGACACCACAAAACCACAAAAATCAGTTCTGGGGGTGCCGCGCAATCCCCCCGCCCAAAAACACCCCTTCGGTGAAAAAAGCCTTATTTACTGATAACTCGGTAACCGTTGAAGATATAAAAAAATGCTTAGCATAATAGAAAGCTTGAGTAACCGCCTAAAAAAAATCCTCTTGTATTTTTCTTGTATTTGCCACGGTTTTCGAGAAAATCGATATTGGCAAAAATCGCAAAATTTGAATTTTTAATGCGCCCGAATTTTCGTTTATTTGAAGTTCTTTGGCCGCGGCCTATGGCAAAAACTAAATAGCTCGAAAACCAAAAAAAGCTAAGAAGAAAAATCAAAATGGGTTTTAAAGGGGATATAAAATACTCCCCATTGTTGCCATTTTGATGACTATGGATATTTATTAGTTATAAGAATAACAATATAATATTGATCTTTTGTGCATCTAACTATTCACAGGCCCATAAAAAATTTACTGACTTTAATAAAAGTTATAAATGCATTAACTTTTAGTTCAAGTTAGTACTTCAATGCAGGAAAAATTAGGAATAAAAATAGTCACATTTACAAATTTACCAACATGTTGAAATAAGCCAAAAAAATCCAAAAAGGCTGTATATTCAATTTTTTATGATATTTCTTTATGCAATTTCTTAACTATTAAATGATTAGAAACAATCGTTATACAATATATAAACTCAAAAAAAAATTTTTTTGAGCTATTTTTTCAAGCTGTTTGGGTCTTTTTTATTTTTAGGAAACAATAAAATTGGTCAAAATTTGGCTAACTTCAGCAAGCTGGTAAATTTGTAAATGTGAATATTTTTATTCCTAACTTTTTCTGCATTGAAGTACTGCCATAAATTAAAAGATATTGCTTTTATAACTTATATCAAGCAGCTATTTTTTATGAGCCTGTGAATAGCTAAAAACGCAAAGAATCAAGAGGTAACTATATTATATTGTTATTCTTATATACTACCTAATAGATATCAATAGCCATCAAAAATGGAAACACAAGAGAGTATTTTATATCCACTTAAAACCAATTTTGATTTTTCTTCCTAGTTTATTTTAAAAAGACAAATTTTGCAATTTTTTTCAGTATCGATTTTCACAAAAATCATGGCTTATATAAGAAAATTACAAGATGACTTGTTTTTAGGAAATTAGTCCAGTATTTTTTTTCATGATGAGCAATATCTTTATATCTTCAAGGTTAACGAGTTATCAGTAAAGCAAGGCTCTTTTCACCGAAGGGGTGGTTATTTGGGGGGGTTATAATTATTGGACTACATGGATACTTTTTTCTGCTGTGTGCAAAATCTTATATAGAATATGTTCCGTTACAACTATAAGCAAGCAAAAAAAAATCACTTTTAAACATGTATAAAGTGCATAGGCTCCATTATTAGTTAGGTAATACATCTATTTTTTCATTCGGTGAATGTCAGATATTAATGTCAAAAAACTTGGTAATTGTCTTGTTTTTTGAATGAAACATCGTGTGAGTCGCTTTGTGCCTTTCTGATGAGCTCCAGAATAAGAACGAAAAACGTTTCAAAGGCTAAGCATTTCCAAGAAGAGAATCTTCATCACCGTAGGGGGGTTATGTGGATACTGGTTTACTCTGCAGAGCCGTAGGGGATTATGTGAAAACTAGTGTTAGAATGAGAATTGTCAAATAAGAAAGACAAATTCATTTTAGGATTTTAGTTGCTAGCATAACCAGAATTCAGGTTATCGGAAAAATGCAATGCAAAGATTGTAAATCAATAATTTTACACAGATACTTTTTCTTTTAGTTCTCATAGATAGTTTTGTCTGCTGTTTGCAAAATCCTATAAAGAATATGTTTCATTACAATTATAAGCAAACAAAATAATAGAATTCACTTTTAAAGAATTATTAATCAGTCGGTACCCATGAAACGTAGTCCATTGAACTGTTACAAAATTTAGGCCGAACCTTGCATTTTGAGTAGGACAAGATTTTTTTATTATGTGTAGGGGGTTTCAGTGTGAGTATATAACTCTGTTTTCGAGGTTGAAGCCACTCGATTTAGCCGCCACCTTATAAAACATTTTTTTTTGTAGAGAGTTGAAATATCTACAATATTAGTCTAGACGCTTCTTACCATTACACTTAAAAAGAAAAAGTTATAATTAAAAATAGACTAAAACTTTGAAGAAAAGAATCTTTTAAGGGTTATAACTTTCCTTCTTTTGATTTTCTTGAAGAAACACATCAGATGTATTTTTGTAAATCATTTTATTGCGAACAATTTGCTCTATTCATTCTTTATATTTCTTTTCTATGGAGAGGTGTTTGGATGCTGCAAAGTGATTAAACCAATTACTCCATTCAAAACACGAGAAAAGATGCACGAAAGAACAATGGCCAAAAAAACCCATTTAGAGAGTTTTTTGCGATAATTTCAATAAAAATCAAATAGGATCCTATATAAAATCTCTTTCCTTAATATTAGTTTGTAAAAGTAGTTGATTTATACTAAATATAGCCGAATTAAATGATTGAGGATAATGAGAAAGGCATAAAACACCCTTATTTGGCAAATTGGTAAAAAATATTTTTTTATACTTTCGGTTGAATGGGCATTGCCGGGCAAAAGTAAATTATTCTCAATCCTTAAGGGGGTAAAACTATCCCCACTCCTAGCCCTTCATTTAAGGGGTGACAATATTTTATTTTTGCCTAAGAGGGCCCGTGTATCCACAGAAGATGAAAATAAATAACTATTTGTTACCAATTTACCAAATAGGGGTGCTGCACTGTTCTATGTAGCACAGATTATATCACTCTTTGGATTGCTTCGATCTTAACTCACCAATCGCCGTAATCGATTGCTCAGTTGAACGAACAGGTGATAAGTAGCAATGACGGTAATCGCCATCATATCTCTACTGTGTACTATAGTGGTACTACAGTACAACTATTATACCGACAAATATAGTAAGCAATCTGTTAGAAAGATGTGATCATTAACAAATTAGCATTAAACCAATCTATTATTTTCTGACGTTATCATCTGCAAATGATATGGCTCCAGAGGGTTTTAAGATAAGTAACCAATTAAGGTATATGGTAAATAAAATAGGACAAAGTACAGTACCCTGTGGTACTCCACAGGTAACTATCTCTTGATCACTAAGGACCTTGTTTGTTTCCACTCTTTGCGTGCGGTCATGCCGATAACTTTTAAAGAGTTCGAACACATTGCCTCTAACTCCCAGATGTTCAAGTTTATCTAGCAGAAGCCTGTGACTAACGGTTTAAAAAATGGTCTCACTGTCGCTAATTTAAAATACCTAGAGAATGTTCCGTACTCTATACACTTATTAAATATGTAACATAACGGTTCTGCAGTGTAATTTATTGTTACTTTAAGCATTTTATTCCTTATGCCGTCTGGCCCTGGTGCTTTATTAGTTTTAAGTTCAAGAATGACTTGTTTAATCTCTACTGTGTCTGTTAGGTATAGGTACATAGAATGGGCAGCTGTTTCATTTGATCATTACCCAATAACGTTGCGTTGTCGAAATCATCCAAATATTCCCATATTAGGGCGATTTGTTTAATAAATATTTATTTTAATCTCATGATATTAGTAATATGAATGCGTTTAGACTTTTAGATTTACGTCTCACTTCGTATTTATACATCACTTGCAGTGAATTGTTACATATGGCATACACCCCATTATATAGACAGATTTTTAGTAATACCTTAGTTTAATCAACCCGATGATGCCAACATAATTGACGAAACGTGCACTGAGCGCTAAAATTTGAGTGTAGTGTTCAATCATTAGTATATTGTAAATATTTAGTAGTGATAATTGCCCGAAAACTTTTTACCAGTGAGCTGTTTTCAATTTAACTGTACATTTAAAAAGTAATAGCTGTTTAAGCGTAACATTCATTAAATAAGATTTCAGAGAACATAACCATGGATTACCGAAAAAGAGCAGGTTGAAAATCGGAAAAAAACAATTTTTTGCTTCCTCTGTCGTGTGATTCTTTTATGTAATTTATGTTTAAACGTATACGTTAAATACTGGCATTCTTTCTGATTTAGACGCGAGCACTTCTTATATTTGTAGAATACAGAAAAACTTTTTCGAAATTACAGCGCTCATAATAAATCATAATTCTTAGAAGATTTATTTCACGGTTAGCCAAGACTGTACCCTGTTCCGGAATGAAAATATTACACACGAAAGTCATGGCAATGTTTTTCCCATTCTTTAGTGTAACATATATAACAGATTTAGCAAATTCTAGTTGAGCGGGTTTAGTCGACTAGTTCTGGAGCAAGATCGATACACCGCTGAGGGCGTTCGCAAGCAAGGGTTACATTCTTACAAGAGTAATTACTGAAAACCACTTTGTCGCCTTCAGGCGGTCACAGAAAAACCATATAAATTTACACTCAATAAAGTTAAGGACATTTTCATTTATTATACTTTCATTCACGAGGCAATTTTTAAACTGAAACCGGCAGAAAGTCACTTCTCTGACAATTTCTCAGCTGGTATACGTATCTTAAATAGACTGGAAAACAAATACACACCAGAAATATAATGCAGAAATCTACACTGGAGAACAATATCAAAATTTGTTTCTTAAATTAAAATTTGTTAAATAGTTTGTATATACAGACTGTCTATTTTACGAGGGCCACACCAAATATCTCGCTTAATATCTATTGTAGAAGAATACAGTTTTAGAAACAGTTATCCCATTTTTTGTGAGCTATACTTCAGTAAAAAGAAATTTGAAATCCATAGCGTACTTTATGAGATATATTACAAAAACCTGAAAAATAGGAAAACCACAAACGGTTATAGCTTCCTTATTTGAGGAGATACGAAAAAAGTTAAAGGAATGAAAGTTGACGGCAAAGACAATAAGAATAATAACGTGTAACAAAAAAATCGAAAAATACAGTTGGCTTTGACATACGCTATTGTGCACAAATGAAAAATACATATCTCAAAGTAGGCCATGACGCCATTAATTCCGTTATTTTTTTCTCATTCCAACGATATGAAACATGTCACAGAAATTTTAACCGATAGTGTCAATATTTAATATTTTACGAATACCACAATTCATATAATTGAATCGTAACAATCAGCTGTGCCATAATAGTAAAAATTCACTTTATAATAATTATAATTCCGTAATTATTTATTACAATTTAATAATAATAATAATAATAATAATCGACTTTATTAATAACAATGCGTTTTACAAATTACATACTGAAAAATAATACAAACCAATAAATATCTCATAAATAAAAATACAAGTACAAAACGAACATCCAAAGAAAAAAACGAAAAACTATGTATAACAGTACTACCTACTACTATATCGAAAAGAAATTGTGTGTATTTATTTTTCTAACTACAAATGCTCAAATTGTGCACCATGCATTCTGACACATAAACGTGCTCTACGAGACACGTCACGCATTACATTTTGGAGCATTTCAGGAGTAATTGCCTCACATGCGTCTCGAATTCTGGTTTTGATGTCCTCAATATTTTCAGGGGCAGTTTGAAATACCTTGTCTTTAATGTAACCCCAGACGAAAAAATCCAAGGGAGTAATATCTGATGATCGAGCTGGCCATAGAATGGGTCCATAGGTGCCTATCCAGCTATCTGGCATAACTTGATTTAAATAATTTGTACATATTACAGCAGTGTGAGGTGGAGCCCCATCTTGTCGAAAATATGAATAATTTAATCTTTCTGCCACTGTTAATTCATAAAGAAAATCTTGAAATCCGTTTTGCAGAAAATTAAGGTATCTACGAGCGGTTAATTTGCCATCATAAAAATAAGGTCCAATTACTTTAGTCCCTAAAAGACCCAACCAAACATTCGTAGAACATCTTTCTTGGAAAGCAGTCTCTCTGCACCAATGTGTATTTTCTCGTGTTCACTTATAATGCATATTTCTATTGAAAAATCCATTATTAGAAAAATTTGATTCGTCCTACCAAAGAATTTTGCTACATATCAGCGCGTCATTCCTTTTCTTATTTAATAACCATCCACAAAATCTTACCCTCCTTGGCTTATCTCCCTCATTTAAATGTTGAACTTTCCTCATTTTGTAGCATCGAAATCCGTTTTTTTTTCAATATTTTTCTTGCAATCTTTTCTTGCGTCTTTTTTTATGCGACAGTTTCTCTGAATTTGTCTCAAAGAGGTTTCCTAATTTTGGTTAACATAATTCATTACTCTATTCACTTTTCTTACATTATCCGCAACATGCGCTCGCCTTACTACTTTTTTTGAAAATGAACCGTGCGTTTTTAGATTTTGAACTAACTTCCTAAACATAGTTCGATTTGGCTGCGGAGCATCTGGAAATCTATCTCCGTAAACCGTGACTGCCATCTCAGCGTCAAAATTGCACTGACAATAAATGCTAATCATATCGAATTTGTTATTATTGGTGTACACCATAATTACTGATATAAAATTTGTCTTAGAACTCGACAACGCAACATACAACATACAACAGTGACAATCTGTCAAATTTATTAATAACTGTATACATTGTTTTTCACTAATTATGGCACAGCTGATTGTTACGATTCAATTATATGAATTGTGGTATACGTAAAATATTAAATATTGACATTATCGGTTAAAATTCCTGTCACATGTTTTATATCGTTGGAATGAGAAAAAAATAACGGAATTAATGGCGCCATGGCCTACTTTGAGATATGTATTTTTCATTTTTGCACAATAGCGTATGTCAAAGCCAACTGCATTTTTCGATTTTTTTGCTACACGTTATTATTCTTATTGTCTTTGCCGTCAACTTTCATTCCTTTAACTTTAACTTTAGCTATAACCGTTTGTGGTTTTCCTATTTTTCAGGTTTTTGTAATATATCTCATAAAGTAGGCTATGGATTTCAAATTTCTTTTTACTGAAATATAGCTCACAAAAAATGGGATAACTAAAACTTTATTCTTCTACAATAGATATTAAGCGAGATATTTGGTGTGGCCCTCGTAAAATAGACAGTCTGTATATATTACACACTACTATAGACGGGAAACCAGCAACGGCGCAAACTATGCAATTTGAATAAGGTTCAGCTTCTCAGGTTGTATGCTATCTGCTATCTATTATCTGTGTGTTAAGCACGCTCCAAGTCGTGCTACACAACTCAGCAGCTCACGCAAGAGTTACTGTGACGTGCTTTCTTCCGGTTGCCTAGCGCATGGGCAAGTGGAAGTGTCACTTTAGCGCTGAGCTATATTTCGGTTAAATTCGGTGATCTCGAGCGCCACCTTTACAATTTTTACGAGGGGCAAAGGTCCCACATTAGCCTCCTAAACGCAGTTTGTTGTAGTAGGGCTGGGATAGCTACAGTGGAGGCACGGTATGTCCAGGGGTCTGGACGGCAGATTTTCACTCACATTCAACAGTAAAAGTCAGATGTCGGTAAATAACAAAGTCTATTAACATTTAAATTTAATAAAATTTACAAAACAGTAAAAAACGGTTAGGTACCAAAATGATTTTTATACATAAGATGAAAAACTTAAGATGTGTCATTTTAATTTAATTTGATTTAGGTAGGGCGCCATTTTGTGACGTACGGGTAACCAGAGGCGGTGAAAAGCTAGTTAGCTACTAGTTACTCATTAATGCGGAAGCAAGCGGTGGTAAGCAAGCAAACGGTGAAAACGGTAAAAAAGAGCAGTAGTAAAAGCGGTATAAAAAAACAGTAAGCGAAAAAACTACGCAAGTAATTTTAAAAAACGGACAGCGTGTAAGTACCAGGCAAAAGCAAGCGGTTATTTACAGCAATAATCATGCCTACATGATGCATTAGAGTGTAGGTGTGAAGGGCTTGGCAAAATTAAATAAAACTGATACCAAATAAATAAGACGGTTTTCGGATTCGGTGCGGTTGTAACCTAAGTCACACTGGAATCGGAAAATAAAACGGTTATCGGATTTGGTATCAGCTTAGGCGGAGATTATTCTGCCTAGACGGACAGACAGCAATAATCAGAACGGTGGTATGTCGGTTCGGTTCGGAAATGTTCAAATTGCATCAACACTTGATGCGGTGTTTGCCAAGCGCCTCAATTCCCACAGCTGAGTGCCTTCATTAAATGCACTTCTGTTCGGCCACGTGGTATCTTGATTTGGTGCGGAAAATTTCTATGTATCAGAATATAAAGTCAGTTAATTTATTTACGGTAGCCTAGATTTTATTCTCAATTCCCGGACTATTATAAATTTCTACAAATTATTTCAAAGTAAGGAATTTTGTTCCATTTCGTATCAGTACAAAATATTGGAAACAAAATGAACGGTAAATTAACAACAACACTACAATAAATTTCACTAAAACAATTTTTGCAAAAACAGATTTTATTTTGCTACGAAGTAGCTAAAATAAAATATACGGTAATTATAACTTCTACACATTTGGTAGAACAATAGTTATTATTTTATCGCAGTGCCATCACAAATGGTCTCGATTAAAATAATATAAACGGTAAACGGTAAACAGTTTTCTCTCGAAATATCATCTATGTTCTTTTCCCATTTGGAAATTCGTGAGACCATAGCTAATCGGATAAAATCGGAGAAGTTAACAGGTCCTAACTCGGACTCACTTACTATTGTAATAATTTAACTTTAAATTTATTTTATTTCGGGTAAGTCGGAAAATAATAATTATATTCTGATGCATTTAAACGGAATCGGTTTCAAATTATTGCTTTAAAGCACACATTTCAGTGAATTACTCTTATCGGTGTTAATATGAAAAGGTCGACAAGAGACCAGCGGCGATGATAAAACGGGGTACTTACATGTGGTGAATATACGGAATAACACCCGACTGGGCTGTTTGACGGATCGGACAGAAGTGATCTTCAAATCTGCACTAATGAAACTAATTTACGCGGCTCACTTGCCAACGCCCTCAATGTCAACTTTTGTAATTATGGTTAATGTTACGGACAGTCCTCTTACGGCCAGGTTTATCAAATTTTCTATATAAAGTAGAATCCTATATCGCGGTTTTAACTAGATAACTTAGGAGAAATCTATAATAACAATTTACAATACATAGATTCGAATGTAAGCGGATCAAATAACGAAGTATTTTATTAATTTTCGCTGTATTTTTGGCAACGGAAAATTCACCTCGTTACATTACTCAGAGCAAGTGAGAGCATTATAGAAGAACACAGAACGTTATTCTGCGGAGGATGATTTGAAAATTGAAAAAGCATATTTTGTAACTAAGGAACTTAAATTATATCAATTATATCAACTTATAACTAGGTCTCGGGGCAACTTCTATATTCATAGAACAAACTCTCTCAATGAAGAAAATTAGTATTTTATTAAGAGACTAAAGATGATGTCTGTAATTGTTTATTTGTGGCATATTCAGATTTTCTTACTTTCTATTGGGTATTTTGCCACCGAAAAATATTTAAAAAATTTTAATGAAAAAATCTCTGCGCCAAACGGATCAGACAGAGGTTGGTTCTTGAATACTTGACTGTTTCGAAAGTCTCACACCTAAAAATATATAAACTAGAACAATGTTATAAACTAAAAACTGAAAATGAATGCTATAGGTAGTTAACGTTTCGGAAGAGAATCTACTTACATTCTCAAAACTTTTTTGGCCGTTAACCATGACAGTTCTTTGTTTATGTATTTCCATAATCACGTGAGACATTAAATTATATTTATCTTATTTTTACTTACTTCGTCTCTAATGATGGGTAACCAACTAGTACAAGAATCTATTGAATAATTCGAAACGAGTCTACCCTCGTTTAATAAAATAATCGCGGATTCTTTAAGTTTTCTTTTAGTTCCGTTGCTCTCTTTTTCTAAAATCTTCGCCGAGTCCCATTTAATCCTGTGATTATTATCCCACGTGTGTTCACAAATTTTATATTTTTCAAATTCTCCCCTTTCCCCCACTTCCGTCTATCTGAAATAAAAAAATCCATTTGTTGTTATTTGGTTTATAAATAAATGCCAAGAATGTTGCCAGAATGCCTCAAATGGATTTATGATATCACCGGCACCTTCGCCATTTTTCAAAGAGCCACCAGCTGTATACTGGGTGGGACATTTAGGTTGACAAAAGCGAATGACTTGACAAAAAAGAATTTCTTTCAGACAAAAGTTTCATCATTTAAAAGGTGGGATCTAATGGTTATATTATTTTAAAGTTTAGTTAAGGACTTCAAGGTTATTCTAAGGTCATCTTCGACTAACTATTAATCATTGAAAGTGGAAGTAGCTGTAACTGGGAAACAAACCATTTCATGGGAAGACAATTTAGGAATGATTGTAAATATCTAATGTGTAATAGAAGTAACAATTGAGAACTCCAATAATGCAAGAAACCAGCCATGTTTATCAAGGTAGTTGAGTTTTCGTAAACTTTTTGTTTCAGATATCCCCAAAAGACAGAAATCTAGTGAAGTTATGTCAGAAGATCTTGCAGGCCAGTGTACTGGACCACCTTGTCCAATCCACCGCTCAGATTTATTACTGGCAATAAAATTCAGGCGTCTTTACGTTCGCTCTTGAACAATATTCTGCCTATACTTTCCTAACGAAGAAAAACAACATAACAAAACATAAATGCTTTATGTAAATCTCTAGCCTATCCCGAATGTTGCCAAGTCAGATATAATAATTAGGACCTAAATTATTATTGAATAATATTTCAGAGTATCTCTCAAAGGGAAGGGTTTCAACGCGTATATTTTGGATAATCAGCTTCACCGAACGCACGGTTAAATTGTTTCGTCTGTTTTTCCTTTCCTAACTTAATCAAAGCCGTCTCAAATTCTGGTAAACATCAATTTTCTTTTAACAATCTGACACGTCTCAATTAACTTCCCTATCCCTATTTCGAAGCTCAAATCAGTAATACGTGATTCACTTTAATTACTTACATTTACCTGACCTCAGAGACAATTACCTACATCCGCCATTTTGAGATTCTCGGCTGCGAGTATTAAAGCCGTATCCGCACATATAAATGTCACTTCAGCTTCGTGTTATGTTTTGACATATTAATACAATTTATAGTTCAGCAAATTTCAAGCTCTGCGTTGATGTGACATTTTATTACGTGTTTCAGTGGTTTCCAAACTTCAGGGGTTCACTCACTGAAATAAACGGAATACTGAACTACAATTGGAATTATTCACTATGTACAGCTGCTGGTGCGAATTTGTATATTATGAGCTAGGAATTACTCAATTACTTTTACCAACAGAATAACGCAACCGGAATCCTTGTCGATTTCATTATGAAGAATATCAAAAAATTTAAGATTTTATGAACGAATATATTAAAATTTGTTTAAATTAAAAGTAAATAAGTAAATAGGACAGCAGACAGATTTTGTATTTTTATATTGTCTTTAATTGTTTATTTGTGACATATTCATATTTTCTTACTTTTTATTGGGTATTTTGCCACGGACAAATATTTAAGGCGGCCATTCCCTAGAAAGAGGGACATCCGATAGGGCAATATTTATTATTTTTGGCCACAACTTTATTTTCTTAGTACATATATTTAACATAAACTATAAGAGTACCTAAGTAGAACCATAACAAGACTAGTACTATGAATTTTCACTCGATAATTTCAGTGGTTTGCAAAATAGCTACATTTAAAACTACGAAATAGGAAGATTAACATAATTTTTAAATTTAAATCTAGCTATTTTGCAAACCACTGAAATAATTGAGTGAAGATTCATAGTAATAGTCTTGTTATGGTTCTACTTAGGTACTCTTATAGTTTTTTTAAATATGCGTACTAAGAAAAAAAACTTATGGCCAAGAATAATAAATATTTCCCTATCGGATGTCTCTTTCTAGGGAATGGCCACCTTAATAAATTTAATGAAGAAACCTCTGCTCCAAACGGTTCATTTCATATTAGAACACAATGGGTGGGTAGGAGGACCACATTCAAAATAGAAGTTTCATATTTATAGCTAAGAACCACACTAATATACACACCCATACATACATAAATACATAAAATGTACCTAGGGAATAATTAATATTTTATACACTATTTCTTGGTATACAGAATTCGATAAAATTAATCAAATATGAACAGTTTTCAACGAATTAGTTTGTAACGGAGCATTTTTCGTTATCGAAGCTACACTCCAAACCACCGTCTGTTTTAATATTAAATATGTTATATATTAATATTATATTGTATTGCAATGTAGAATGTAGAGGCTAGGTAATCCGTGAAAAGGTGTGAACTGCACTGGCGTGCGCAATGTAGTTTATTACTTGCATTTATTTCAATTAGTTATTTACTCTGTGCCGGAGACTCGCCGAGAGCAATTCATGCTCCTACCACCGCCTGCAAACGTACGCCTGCGCAGAACCAACCTGCCGTTTCGTCAAGCAATCACAGTTTGTTGGAGAATTTAGTTGGTGTCCGACCAACCGCGAGGATAGACGTGTGCAAGGAATAGTAAGTAGAGGAACTTGTAGGTAAGACCGCATATATTTTCCCATAAGTTCGAAACTGGTGCGCTTTCGGACTACGCCGCCTCTCCTTCTACCATTTGTGAGGCTTGGAGTAACAAGGGACATCGCCTAAAAGCCAGCTTGGAGTTCGTACCTGCCGTTCATGGTGTACCGTCCACTCCAGGCCGTTGAGCTGCACGCGTGTCCACCAGCAACAGGAGCAAGTGAGTAAAGTTTGTAAGTACCAATTTGATGAGTGCCTACTAACTCTTGCACTATCTGTGCTACCGCCCATTTTTACAGCTTTTGGCCGTCGGAACCACTCGCTAACCGTTTACCGTATCACCGTCTCATCAACTGTCTGATCGTTTTTATCATCGTATCATCACCGTTTTCACATTAACTTCTTTCGTTTACCGTCGTCTCACTTTAGCTTAAGCCCTTGATTATTTGTTTGGTAATAGTAGTTGTAGTATTAAGTATTATTGTAAATAGTAGGTTCCATCTTGTTATATAATCTGAATGTGGTATATGTGAAGTCTAACTATCCCTAAGACCCTCTGCATATTACCGTTTCTTCACTGTAGCTACTCAAGCCCTGCCGAACCAGCTTTGAGGGTAATTGGTTGTTCCACCAGAAAAGGAACTGGCGTCCGAGTTTTCCGCATTCCGTCCTTACTGTCAACCGACTGCCAAAGCAAAACATCACATATTTTTTAATCCTGTCTAAAATAATTTGCATCTATGTAAAAATTTGATCCGGTGAGTTCAACACATTATGAGGTTTTCTCAAATTTACTAGTGATTATTAAATACCTTTTTAATATTCAATGTGGCATTGCACTTCTAGGTATTTGAGCTAAGTTAAAATACAAAGTACACTTAAGTCTTTGATGAATTTTAGGAACGATGCGATTAAATTTACTCATTTGCAATAAAATGATCATCTTTCTCATTCAGCACCAAAGTCTATCTCTAATATAAGCTATGTAGAAACAAGTAACAAGACGAAGGAAGCATTTAGGAATTATCATAGTGTCACCTACTAAAATTTTATAGTATAGAGTGCCCGAAAGGACAGCGGCAAATTAAATACTATCAACCATGACAACGATATTTATTCAACAATAAAAATAAACAACAAAAATACAAGGAGTAGGCTATAGGGATGCTTCCAACGCGACAGCGCTTTGGATATATTTTCGGTTTCCGACGCCTACGCCATGTGCACGTATGACATATGGTGGATAAATCAACATTTGATTTCTCCGGTGCATGGCTGGAGAAATGATTGATTTCTCCACCATAACATGTTTGAATATGGCGGATGCGCCGGGAACCGAAAACATCCAAAGCGCTGTAGTGTTGGGAGCATCCCTATGGGCTACTCCTTGTATTTTTGTCGTTTATTGTTATTGTTGAATAAATATCGTCGTCATAATGGATTTTACTTAATTTGAAGTAGAGTGTCCAAACCGCAAAACACAGGGATCATCTAGAGACTGATAATTAATATGTCTAAATATTTTGATCGCCTCCAGGAGATGACAACATTCGAAAATAGGAATTGAGCATTCTGATATTTCTAGAAACTAACCCATTGGTAGTGCCACATCAAAAGTTGGTTCTCCTCCAATATGGCTTTATTATAACTCGATTTTTTGAAGTCTTTACGAGCAAGATTAATGCAACATATTTTAACAACAGTATAATTTAGCTAGCTTTGATCTGGAGTCTTTAGAAATTGTAACGACTCACTTTTGCATATACCCTGTCTAAATGAAAATTAAGTTCCTTACTACGAGTCAATAGAGTTATTAGCCTGAATAATTTACGTATGTGGTATATATTGGGTTGCCTATAGTTTGCAAAGAACACAAATTTGGGATTTCAAACATAAATGCATAACGCATCAAATAAGACTTGAGCTGTTATACCTATTTTCTTATTGGTTATATTGATAATAGTGCAGATTATCATATTTTTCTTTAACTTTTATACGTGATTCCTAAATCAAAGTAGATGCGTCAATATTATTGACTACGGATAACGGTTTCGAGCTTGGGCTCTTTACCCAATTATCGCTGTAGACCCGGACCGGCCTCGCAAGGGGGTGGTCCCGCTTTTTCGCCTACGCCCCCACAAATACGGACGGTGTAGGCGATGGTAGTGGCTGTTGGACCCTGTCAGCTGGGTCGTTTCTTCTGACACTCTTCTGTCTTGGCGGTGCAAATTGGCATCATGTGCTCCGATTTCGTCGAAGGAAAATGTGAACTGTCTAGCCCAAGGATTGCGTTCGGCCAAAGTCGCTTATTTTAGCGTCAGAGGCCGGCACGGCTAGAGTAAAGGCGAGCTGGTTGTTTGCTTGGTACCCCCGGGATCGGGTATCAGAGTAAAATATATGGTGTGTTTCAACCAGTCACTTCGAGGCTGGCGTTTATATGTATAGTTTTTTTGTGTCGTTTACTTATTGTTACATAAAAAAAAAATTATATAGGTGTAATATTTTCCTGATCAATATTACGGAAGTATTTTCACCTCTCGGTATTGTTAACTACTGTTAAACGTATATACCAGTATACAATATATGTCACATTTCCTTATATTTTGGAATGTTACATATTTTTGTCTTAAATTTGTTTGTCAATTTCTTTCTCCCTTTCTGTCGATATTATCGGCTGGCGCCCACCTTTAGCTTATTTAACATCTTGGTCAAATATTCATAATATGCAAACTAATTCTTATTAAAAGCAAATTAAACTTATCCACAATTCTAACTTAGCCACCGGCCTATTGTCGCTTACCATTTGAAAAACTCGTTAGTACGCCACAGAATACAATAAACGTCGTATTTCTGAAAATAAATCCCACACCCTATTATGAGGCCTCTGGCAATATAAAAATGTTCAGCGTGTAATACTCGCGTGAAATTAATTTACCATTTTTTAAATATACAAAATCTGCAATAAGCTACATCAATATTGATACAAAATCTGAAGCTGAGCAAACAGCAGTGACCCGGAGAATAAATTCCAAATCTCTAGTGCTTTAATTTAAGTGGAAACTTCGTATACGAATTTAAATATGGCCTGTTATGGCTCGGCTGAATAATGTTTACCAATAAGGCGCATCTAAATCTCATGTTAGTCCACATCTGAGGTACTCTCGTACAACCGTGATATAGATATGATAAATCACATCTATTTTCACACGTTCTTTCCATTACCATCTTGACACTGATTTATACCATCTTTTTACACAATTTGACCACGTCTATCAACCTCCAGATTTCTTCACATGGGTACAGATGTGATGTATATTTCTCTATTTATATGACATTTATATTCTAAATAAAACATATACAATAAGGGGTGCAAAAATCACCTCTGAAGGTGGCGTGTCGATCTCGTACAATTTTCACTTGTAATCTTCCAAGTGCTTGAATTATTGCCGAGAAAATTCTTCAAGTACATG
Organism: Stenurella melanura; assembly: GCA_963583905.1. NCBI lineage: Eukaryota > Metazoa > Arthropoda > Insecta > Coleoptera > Cerambycidae > Stenurella > Stenurella melanura. Next base: position 137,138,874 of record OY757314.1, read on the forward strand.
AATTATCTTAAAAAATTCATGTACGAGAAAAATTTCTTACAATTAATTCAAGCACGCGCACGCGGGAGATTCGGTAAGAAAATTTCACACGAAAATACATTAGATAAACTTTAATTTCAGCTGACATTAAGATTATTCTAAGACATAAGATTAAAAAGATTAAAAATTAGTCCATGAATGGGTCTGTTGACAAAGTAACAGAAACGCATCGGAAATAGTAAGTAGTGTTGTGTCAAAAGTTAAAATGGAATACCTATATACGTATAATAGATAAATAATATATTTTCCACCCATTTTAGTTTCAAAAAATTAGTGAAAATTGTTTAGGACAACTCTATTTGACAACTCTATTTGTGTATTATGGAATAAGTTATATAGTATAGCACAGTTTCAGCACAGTATAACCAGAGATGGCTTTGAAACAATACGTCATTAATTACACAGGTCATTTACAGGTCAAGCGGTCAAAATACCTTCCAAAAAATCTTAAAAAATTCATGGATATGTTTTTGAGGTCACTGAATCCGAGTCCGGTAGGTGTTTTTACTTTGCATGCATCCTAGAGGTCGTTCAAAGTCATTTCAAGGTCATTTGAGGGGGTTTTGAGACAAAAATGCTAAGTACCATCCGAAAAATCAGGAAAAATTCATACGTTCGTTTTCGAGGTCCCTAATTCTGAATCTGAGGCCAGTCGACCTCATTTCAAGGTCATTTGAAGGTCAAACGGTCAAAAAACCTTCCAAACAATCTGAAAAAATTCATGGACATGTTTTGGTGGCCGCTGAATTCGAATCCGGTGGGATTTTGAGGGGTGATGCATGGGAAATTAAGTAACGTAACGTGAGAAATGTAAGATTTTATGAAAAATTGAAATATTAGCCGGTGTTAATATTATATGGGCACAAAATTCGGCTCTAAGGTGCTGATTCAAATGGAAAGGTTCGTTTCTGATGACACCAAAGTGTTGATATTAGGGGATGAGGGTAAAAACGTGCAAATATATAATGTTTTTTATCTAAATGTTAGGTTTCCACTTAAAATCTAAGTTCAATTCTAAATTCGTGTTCATTACTTGGTAAATATTGTTCTATATTCTGAATCTATTTTATTTTTTTATACGTTCGAATTTACTTTTTGAAAGTAAATTCAAATGATTTTACTGGGCGCCAAACAGTTTCTTAAAAGCTGTTAATATTATAGACTATAGAACACCATTAGCATGACTATCTACAATCTATAGAATGACTCACTCAAGGTCCAACGAAGTCGGTTCAATAAATGCTCATCGATCAAGATAACAATCTAAATAAATCAAACTCAATATTGAACGAACAAAGTATTAATTTATTTATTAACAAATTTGAACTTGGAATGTAATTAACAAATTTAAATAACAAAATCTAACTTAACTAAAATGATAAATATGGCCTTTATTTAAAATAAATATGTACCATGGATTTGGGATATTGTAAAGCTTTACCTTGTCTTTCTTTCGACTCGAGTAATGTTAAATTATAACCTCTAACTGGTTATTATAATCCTTGAAATATTATGTCACTTGACTGACTTTTTAAACCTCTCAAGGCTTCTTCTTCTTTACTGAATTGACGTTTGTTTATAACCTCCAATTTATTTTCAATATTTCCTTGAAATATTTCTATCACTTGATTGACGTTTGAAATTTCTTCACCATGTAAATTCGCTAACTGTATTAACAAATACTTCCCTCTTCTAAATCTGCTTTCCGGATAATCTACTTCGTAATACTTTTTAAGTTTACTCACTTTTATATTTAATATACTTTTACAAATTTTTCTTGATATCAATATATCTGGATTGTAATATCCTAACCTTCAACTTATTCACCACTTTTCTTTTATTTTCAATTTATTAATTATTCGTGGATGAATATTTTTCGCAGCTCGCTGTTCAGCGGTGTATGATCAACTGATTTGTTATTTTAAGTCGTTTATTTGGGTAAAATTTCAATTTTTCAATTGTTTTTTTCTATTTTGATCTAATATTTCAACATTTAATTTTAATTTAAAATTTAAACTATTCAGTTTTGTTTGTTCTTTATATTAATTGAATACTGTTTTTAATTCTTTAATTTTCCTGATGAATTTCTTATTCTACTTTTCAGGATTAAGTGAATAATTGTAATTACTCGAAATATATTGACATATTACATATACTTTTTAAAATCTACTTATAACTACAATTAACAATTCCAATCTCAAATAAATACTAATTCATACATTTAAATGAATAGCAATGATAAACACAAAATGCTAGTAGTTAAAAACGTACTGCAGTTTTTCATACTGACAGAATACTGATATTATAAACTAAAACAAGAAATTGATACGCCAACAAACATTTAACATCATACTATTAGTCCTTTCTTTCTGCATGATGTGAAATATCATTTACAAAACACCTTTCTGCAATGACATTTGAAAATATCTGAAAACTTAAAATGTCATTCAGTGTTTTGTAATATATGGACTATTTCTAAAATAATCACCCTGCAATGCAACTACTGTTAATAGTCTTTCATTCAATATTCATTTTGTGTAGATTTAAAGTGTTTCTACACAATTTAAAATTTTCAGCCCTAAGTTTTGACATGAATGTCAGATTTTATAAAATTTACTTTATTGTTTTCCAAATTCATTCTAAATCATTTTAAATGAGACTGTGAGTCTCTGCAAGTTTATGTTTTATAATATGCTATTTAGAATAACCTTGTTAAAACTAAATTAACTTCATTTTATGTTTATTTAAATATTTTGTTCTAATTCAATATCAAGTTTCATTCTCTGCATCCTACTCGCTGAGAACAAGTGAACTTGAATCAATTAAATAAACCACAGATACTCCTGCTTCTGTATGATCCGTTAAAATAAAACTGTTATGGTCATTTTCTAAAATACATACAAATTTGTGAATTTTATTTATGATTTCAAACACGATACTTGGGCAGTGTTCCACAGTGTGGATACACAGCAATATATAGATATATGAAAAAAAAAGTAGTCAAATAGACAGCCTGGATTCCACGTATTTACCTGGATTCCGCAGTCATTTTACAAAGAATCTTTTCTGGTATAAATATCATTAATGCATAACATGGTAACAATCTCAATCTACGAAATGCCCAACTGTGCCAGAGAACTAGAATACCTGCCTTAAGATGACCTTGAATGACCTCGAGGACGCATGCAAAGTAAAAATAAACACCGGATACGAATTCAGCGACCACCAAAAACATGTCCATGAATTTTTTCAGACTTTTTGGAAGGTTTTTTTACCGTTTGGCCTTCAAATGACCTTGAAATTGACCTTGAGATGAGGTCGACTGACCTCAGAATCAGATTCAGGGTCCTAGAAAACGAACGTATGAATTTTTTCAGATTTTTCGGATGGTACTTAGCATTTTTGTCTCAAGACCCCCTCAAATGACCTTGAATGACCTCGAGGATGCATGTCAATTAAAAACAAACACCGGACTCGGTATCAGCGACCTCAAAAACATGTCCATGTATTTTTCCAGATTTGTTGGAAGGTTCTTTGACCGTTTGACCTTCAAAGGACCTTGAGAATGACCTTGAACTGAGGTCAACTGACCTCAGATTTAGATTCAGGGTCCTCGAAAACGAACGTATGAAATTTTTCAGTTTTTTCGGATGGTACTTAGCATTCTTGTCTCAAAACCCCCTCAAATGAGCTTGAAATGACCTTGAATGACCTCGAGGATGCATGCAAAGTGAAAACAAACACCGGACTCGGATTCAGTGACCTCAAAAACATGATTTTATTCAAATTTTTTGGAACGTTTTTTGTCCGTTTGACCTTCAAATGAACTTGAACTTGACGTGATGGAGCCTAACCGACCCGCTCATCGTAATCAGCGACCCCAAAAACTCTAGGATACCATCTCCGATGCCCGTGCACAAGCCTATATAAAATGTTGACCTGTGTTATTTATTATTATTTCATTGACAGTTTAACCAGTTTGAGCTCAATATTTCTTATTGTTGAAGTTATTTTCGAGGTTTTTAAAGAATAAGATTATAGAGTAGGGAAAAAGAACATAATATACAATATGTACATATTGCGAAGGACTTTGTCAAGTTCAGAAAGTCATCCAACATTGAAATGCTTATTATACCTGATGAGACGTGTAATATGGAGGAAAGCCAAAATGAGAAGTTAATCACGATCTCATAATTAGGTATTAAGCATGAAATAAAATGTTCTTTCACAAAACTCAATGTTTTTTTTAGAATTATCTCGTTTAATATGAAAAATAAAATTTTATTTTTATGTAATGTCAAATATGATCATATTTCAATAATTTGAAACATAAATTTCCACTTATTAATTTCGTTCAGGAGGCTGGAAATTTCCGGAAATTTTATGGGTTGTCTTGATAACAATACAGAAACAAACATCTGATTGGCTAAAATGGTGACATGTGAAATTTTCGCTTTTATTTAACGCCGGTAGAAATATATCGTTCACATGTCAATGACTAGTTAATGAATTCTTCGTCTACGCGAAGTAGAGTTTTGATAATGTTCATGAATATATAACTCTTCTCGCCATAGAGTGACCCTCGACCAGCCCTGAGCTAACTGGTTGCTACTCTTTCATAGCTTCCTCGGCAGCTGAGAAAGCTGTGGTTGCAAATAACGTCCTACATTTTTAGAAAAAAACAATTAATACATCGCGGAGACATGGCAGTCAAAATAATATTTGTAAATTGCCAAAAACCGGAAAAAAATCATAACTTGGCAACGCGGCATCCGATTGGCAAACTATTCTAGGGTATAATATAGGACCCCCGGGGGCTTAACTGGCGCCAAAAAAATACAGGGTGTTCAATTTAAAAAATCATACTTTCTTGTGTAACTCGTGTTTGTGCATCTTGTATAATTGAAAAGAATTTTACGTTGTAGCAGAGATGAAACATTGAAAGTTTTGTTAAAAAAGTATAAAGTTTTTGAACAATCTTCCGAGGAAACACTAACTGGACACCGGTATAAGGAAACTATAAGAAATATCAAATAGAAATCCCATTATTGCGTCCATTTTTCATCCGATGTTATGGTTTTCAATTTAAAAAAAAATAGACATCTAAATTATATTTCCGTTATACTGTGCCGTAAACGTTGTTTTGCGCTAGGATGTCGTGAGAAAACAAATGAATTAAACCAATAAATTTGTCGACACAAAAAGTGATAAGAAAACAAATATAAACGGTAAATTGGTTTAGACCCTTTTCCGTGCACCTGGGATCTTTCGAGGATCTATATAAATAATACGTTTCTCTATTATGTTTATGCGCTTATCTTGAAAAAGGATGGTAAAAGCTGCCCATTAATTTTATAGTAGTCCGAATAAACCAGTAGTAAATTGCATTCGTATCTTCGTCAAATGCATCAAACCGTTTAAGCCATATAAAAAAACTATTAAATAAAATACGTCTACTTTACTGTCTATTTGAGTATCTGGGGGATACTGTTGCGTTGGAGCTAGCTGTGATATTTTTTGTTAGGCATTTACGTACTTACATCCCAGGAATGTTTAATTGGAAGCGGCTATTCTCTGTTCGTTAAATTAGTTCAGTTTAACAAAAAATGATATGGCGTTTATAGAGGCGAATCCGAAAGTAATATTTCTGGGTAAAGAGGGCATCTCGATACTGTTAATGTAACGATTTACTTTATGTATGAATAATATCATAAGAACAATGAAATTTGTATCGAATTTCAGCGGCAATTTGCACTAACAGCAATTCAATATTTCTTTATTAGTTCAGTCTAAAAATTACGATACTTTACTTTTTTATTAATCAACTTGAAACAACTTTTTTTTGGTCAGTAATTTAAAACAGCAATTTTCTTATAGGAAAAATTGCCCTGAACATAATGGTGAGATAAAAAAAAGTATACAACAGAGGCTTCATTGTTAGAAACAATGGTTTTTAGAGAAAACTCTCATTTTTTATGTTCTTTGACTTTTTGACGAAAACGGCGCATCGGATAAAAATTTAAAAAAAATATGAATATTTTACCAATACGCGTCGTTTGAGACTTTTATCTTTGACCATTCAATTGTTATAAACAAATGAAACGATCTAAATTAACAATTCTTTTCGTACTCAACGAAAGGGCATATGGATACTTTATTGTAATCAAAATGTTGCATTTTGTTCATGGAATTTATAAGTTTTTTTGTGTGTCGATATCTCGCGCATTTTGTAATTGTTTAAACCAATAAGCTATAAAGGATTGGCGACTTTCCATGGCATTCTCTGCACTCTTCACCCCCGGCAATCAAAAAATAGTGATAAAAACTACCATTTCTGCATCGTCTTGCCTCTTTTTTCTTTATTTTGTCACGTTTTTCAAGAATCTCAGCAGTTTATGATAACATTTATCAAGTGTGCAAACCCTAGATATTCTTAAACTTGGTTAAAATTTTGCATACGAATTTTTCAATAAGTAGAACCAAGGATTCAGGCAAAGTTTTATGAAAATCGCAGCTTTGGAAAAACACCCTAAGTGCAATATGTATATTTTTTAAAGTTTATTCAATGAATTCAATGATTTCACCCAAGTAAATAAAATTGGGAAAAGTTTTTCTATTCGAAAATGTGCCTGAATTTGGCGCAGTCGTCAAAGATATGAAATTTTGTTAAAATTAGTAGTTAGATATGTTCCGAGTAGCTGATACCGAATCTGACATCAAAAGATAAAAATAAAAATGGTGAATATAGTATTACTGCTACAATTACATATTTTTTGCAGATATATATGAAATTTGGCACTAATTCTTTTGCTTTGTAGAAACTAAACAAAATGACACAAAGGGTGAAAAAAATGGAGCCGCCTTTGAAAAAACCATACTCACCAAAAATTATGAAACAAAATTTCATTATTGTTTGGTTAGCTGAAACTTATCTAATATTGAATGATGTCGATGTAGAAATGATCAAATAAAAACGTTTATTAAAACTTGTTAAAACGCAATAAGACTTAAAGTAACGGTGGAAGTTTTATAATTTTTGGTGATTATTTTTAAAACGATTTAATTGTAAAAAAAAAGTTTTCAGAATATCAGTAAAAAGACGGCTTCCTAAGGAATCACTACTTCGACATCCTGATTTTTCGTTCGTCACTTTAAAGGAAACATGTTGATTATATTTGCACTATAGCATGTGGAAATTATTGGTCATAGAATTTTAATAATAATTGGGGCAGATGTCAGAGAAAAGTTTGAGGCGTTGGTTTCTACTATATACGTTAAAAATGAAGTTACTTATTTTCTCCGATTCACAACCTACCACCTCCCACCCCTTCGATGCAATTATCTCATGAAAAATATTAGAAAGAAATCTGAGGCCTTGGTTTCTAGAATGTACACCAAATCCCAAGTTTCTGTACTCTTACAGCTCGCCTTATTTATTTTTCCCTATTTACCTCTACTTACCCCCCAGTCTTATCAGTTTGCTTCACTTATTTTTCCATATTTACCCCTATTTAACCCCCAACCCATCAACGGAATAATCCCAAAATATGATATAGTTCCTGATGTCATTATAATATATGCTTATACCAAATTTCAAGTGAACGTCTCAATTTTATTTGAGTGGGGGTGGCGGTGATGGAATATATTATAAAAAAATTTGAGGTCGTCGCTTCTAGTACATACACCAAACTTCAAGTGTATGTACTCTTACAGCTTGCTTTATTTATTTCCCCCTATTTACCACTATTTACCCCAAACCCTTCACCGGATATGTTCGAAAAACAATCCATCGCCAGATCTCGTAATAATATATACGTGTACAAAATTTCAAGTCAATATTCTAAACCGCCCCGGAGAAAACGTGCGGACAAAACATTTACAGACAAAAATTTTGTTTCGCTCAAATTTAAAATCTCCGCGTGTCATCATGACATTCTAAACCTATTTCAAGCAAAAAAATGTTTGAAAATTTATTTACGATTACTATACTTCCAATCCACTACGTAGATGTGGAAGTAATACGTTTTCTATAAATATCATGACCCTTACCTATCACCTAAATATCCGAAAAGTTTATTGAGGGTTCTTCAAGTTTAATCTAACCCTATAAAAATTTCAACAATTGAAATTTGTTTTAATTTCAATTGACAAGTAATTAGCATCACCTAAATTAGATTCGAACTTCGTTGTACGTTGTGACATTTCAATATAAGACTACTTTTAAAGTGTAAAAATTTAACAGAAAACTAGAATTACCGAGTGACATTTCCAACTCAATTTCAAAGAATGTTAAACCTATTAATAGTAGAGAATTAATTGCAAGTAATTTATAATGACGCGAATAGTCGTCTGGGGTTTCAGTGAAAAACTTTAAAGGATATTATGCCTACAGGGGTGATTAATTGATGGAAATTTAATCGCAATGGATAGAATTAATCTTGTTCAATTTGAAACTAATAAAGTTTTAGGAGATAATATTTTTGTTAAAGTCGCTTCGTTAACGATATTTCAAATAAGCTTTTTACGATGGCTTCATTCAATTTAAGCAAGTTTAAAAACTTTTAAACATAATACATTATGAGAATGATTACACACTTAGAAACAATTATATTATAAATAGTATGGGTTTATGTCCTCAAATTCGAATGTTTAGAAGCAAATTATATTAATTTTTATTTTTAGAGTGACTCGACCCCGCTGATTCCGAAAATTTCCGTTGCCATCTAGAATTCGCGGTAAACCACCCCAAAACTATCCCTAAAAGTAAATTTTTTCAATGTATCGAGAATATTTTCGTAAGAAGTGACTTGGGTGAAAAATATCAAGAGAGTTGAAATGTAGTTTACAAAATATATATAAAGTTTTAATTCCATTAGCTCATTGGCGTGCAATAGGGGTCTAAAATGAGGCATATTTAAAAAAAAACAACAAAATACTTAATGATAGTTGTTCAGAAGTATATTACTTTGCGTTTTGTGTCAAATATATTTAGATTTTCATTACCTGAAAGGTTAGAAATGTCATGGGCGTAGAAAAGGGGTTACCGTCTTTGATTGATTTTTAGAGACTCCTTCTATAATTACTGCTAGAAGGAAATCATATAAGTTTTTGACAACCTATCGTTTAGGGCTAATTCGACCCCACTCTTTTCAAATACATTATTTTATAACTTATTTATAATAACGTCCTGGCGGAGTTTAACCATAGCTACTCTACCACTTCACCAACCACAGCGAAGTCGAACGCGGGTTTTGTAGTAGTTGGCGTGCGAAAAACTCTAAGGCTAATATATATAGAAGCAAATCATCAATATATAATTTATACATATATATTATATAATGAAAATGACCTCGTTTTTGTACTTGTATTATATGACAATCAGTACGATATGTTCGAACTTTTATTTTGGTCTATGACAAACTTTCAAGAAATGTGTCAGTTTGACCATTCAGCATTTTCTTAAGTTTAAAGAAATACTACTTTTGAAATAATTATTTTTCCGTAATTTCAGAATTTGTCGGACAAATACAGTGTTAACCAAAAGAAACGCACAAAATTCATATCTTTGGTATGTGTCATTTTTGAAAAAAATCCTGGAGCAGGTCGATTTTTGTTTTGTAAATGCTACATTTTGTCACTATACCAAAATTTATGACGTCATTGCTTTTTGAGTTCTGACGCCATCATTATTTTTTTTATTTTGGAAACAGACATTTTTGTTTACTGTTTTTGGTTGTATATATCTTTGGCTTTCTGGTGATATAAAAAAAATGATATTACCTGAGCCATTCTTTTGGAAAAATTACATTTTATGTAAAAATAGCTAACTTTTCGCAAATTCACGAGTAATGTTCCACTTTCTTATGGACTGATAAATTTTGTTGCCTACAATTTTATTTTAACTCACATGAAAACATTTGGCATAAAAACAAAACAAAGAAAATAATTTAAAAAACAGTCACCTTAACAACAGAGAGGTACAAGCCTTTTTGTATAAAGCATCGATAACTTTTTATTCTTGGCACGTGTGGAACCCCAGTTTTGTGACGGTGTAAAACTAGGCGTTGAACTTTTGATGATCGTTGGATATGGTGATAGGCTGAGAACTCATCAGCAAGCATGTGATGGTTTCAATGCCGAAGCAAAATGCTAGATTCACTGTAAGTAGATTGGTGGCTAGATATGATGAATCTGGCAGTGTAGCTGACCTCCCTTGATCTGGTCGCCCTAGCACAAGTAACGAAACCAAATTAAATATTCTTCTAGAAAGTGAGGAAAACCACCATCTTTCGACAAGGCAGCTGGCTTTAAATCATAACGTGAGTCAAACTTTTGCTGTACGTCTACTGAAAAAAGAAAAATACCATCCATCCAAAGTGCAATTAATCCACGAATTGAATGAGGACGATCCAGATCAGCGCTTATAGTTTTTTGAACAGTTGCAGACCTTGTGCGATGAACCCCCAAATTTTTTAAAGAACATTGTGTTTTCTGATGAAGCTACATTTTTTTTAAAGGGGACTGTACATCGGCATAACTCTAGGTATTGGTTACGCGAAAATCCTCATTGGACTCAAGAAGCCCATACACAGCGACGAAGCAAAGTAAACGCGTGGGTAGGTATGATTGGTGATCGTTTATTGGGACCTTTTTTTAAGAAAATTTTACGGCCGCAAGATATTTACAGCTTTTGCGAGTTGAGTTAGTGCCAGTCGTAGCAGTTATGTTTCCGAACAATGAAGATAAAGACATTTTGGGATAGCAGTGCGTCAGTTTTTAGGTGACACTTTTACTGAAAGGTCGAGGTCCGATTGAGTGGCCCCCGCGTTCACCGGATTTAACCCCCTTAGATTTTTTCTTTGGGGTTACTTAAAGTCAAGGGTGTATTTTAACAGACCGGATACCATAGAAGAATTGAAAGACAGAATTGGCTTGGAGATGAGACGAATTGCCCATGAGATGAAAGCGTGCAAAGTATCTAAACTCATCTTGGTCAATGCCAAATGGTTGGAGCGTCACAATTTAAGCAATGAAGATGATTTTTTTCTCACAATTACTTATGTAAGGTATCAATCAATAAAAATATTTTTTCCCACTAGAATGGCTTAGGTAATATCAATTTTTTTCATACCACCAGAAAGGTAAAGGGATATGCCACCAAAAACAGTAAACAAAAATGTCTGTTTCAATTAAAAAAAATCGGTAAAGTTATTTACACAGAACTTCCCTCGTTATTTGTGCATGACAGTCACTTAAAAAAATTATTAATTACGAAATGACATTGGGAATAATAATCGGAATATAATTATTGGTATTATTACAAAGAAAACCTGATAACTTTTGGTCAAAAAAATATACAGATTGTTCATCCAACACAAAAGTTCAATATACTAAATAACAGGTGCCAAATATGGAAGGCTTGCGCAAATACCTTTATAAATGTCCACCATGACTCAATTATTTCTTGGGATGCTATTATTCAATAAAAGTATATAATAGGATATGCCAAATATTATTGTCATCTCTCACATTTTCAATCCCACATTCACGTAATGGAGTGGAAGTGTAGTGGTGATTAAAATATAGAACAAATTTTCAAAAATGTTTTCTGTCTATTCTAGTGATAAATTTTTTTCCAAATTGGTGAAAATATGTTGCAAATTTTTTTTTCCGAAATAGGTTTAGAATGTTATGAAACGTGGAAATTTTAAATTTGAGCAAAAAATATTTCGTCTATTCTATAATGGTGATAAATAGATTACTAAAACATGTTTTCATTTTTTTTTTTTTAAACATTTTTAAATTTGTTTTAATAAATTTGGAATGCCATGGAAACGTGGAAATTTTAAATCGGAAAAAAAAATTCCATCTATTTGAGGTAAAATTTTCTGAAAAATTTTTAAAATGTTTTTTATTTTTCTTTAAATAGATTTAGAACGCTATGAAACGTGGAAATTTTAAATTTTGAGAAAAAAAAAATTCATCTATTTTGGTAGTAAAAATGGTTAAAAATTTTCAAATTTTTTTTTCTTTTAAATAGGTTTAGAATGCCATGAAACGTGGAAATTTAAAATTTGAACAAAGAAAAAAATTTTTTTTAGTGGTAAAAATTTTTTCAAAAATGATGAAATTTTTTTTTTCTGAAATAGGTTTAGCGCGTCATGAAACGTGGAAATTTTAAATTTGAGCAAAAAAAAATTTTTTTCACTATTTATTCCGTTTAGACGGTCCACCCTGTATATTTTTCAGTGAAAATTCTACCAGTTCTTCGCTGACAGTAGGGTTAACTACCTACCAAATTTGACTGCTCTCCGTCAAGTAGTTTTTTAGTTAATGCACCAACAGACAGACAGACAGACAGACAGACAGACAGACAGACAGACAGACAGACAGACAGACTGACGGAATTGAAAAACCTATATTTTCGGAATCTAAGTGTTCTGAAACGTCAGAATCCGAAAAAATCTCGGAGGGTGATTTTTTCTCGAATACAATACTTCCCTTCGGTATGCGAGGGAAGTAAAAATGTATGATGGCGTCATAACTCAAAATCTAATGACGTCATAAATTTTGGTATAGTGACAAAATGTAGCATTTACAAAACTAAAATCGACCTGTTCGAGGATTTTTTGACAAATGACACATACCAAAGATATGAATTTTGTGCGTTTCTTTAGGTTCACATTGTATATACATGTTATCATAACTCAGAGGCAAAATTACTTAGATACATAAAACAAATTCAGTTATCGTGTAAAAGATACCAGATTTTCAAATAGTCAAGAAAAAAATAATATAATTCTACATGTGTTCCTAAATCTTCAGTGCATCACGTGATAAGCAAAAATAACGATATTTTCAGTCTCGAGAATGTAGTTCGCTAAGAAATATAATATAAGTTCTGATATTTAAAGAATAAATAGACAAGAGTATCACGTATACATAGAATATAGTGGAACGGCACGTGTATCTATCTGTATAAAATCCAAAGCCCTATATTCAGGTACTGGCGCGGTAGCGTCAGCTTCGCTCCAATGCGGTTTTACTGCTACTATTATGTTGTCTATGGCTTTTATATAATAAGTAACATTTTTAATAATTATTTCCTGCAACAAATATTGTTTAAAACCCATCTTATACCATTGTTGCGTTAGCGCAACATAAAATACATTATTTTTTTTACGTTGACAAAGGTTTCATAAATGTAATACCATAGGATGCTCATATAAACAGTCAACTAAGATAAACTTGTATTTTAAGTTTTAATGTGTCTTTTTTTATACTTAAAATAATTTTGGAATCCATTTTGGGTTTATTGCATAGTCTAAACCTTTTGAAATTGTTAAAATTCGTTCTGACATGCTAATGAGTCTTGTCAATAAGAGGATTCTTATTTATATTATTAAATTGTCTGATCTGCTTTTCTAGCATTAAATTTTTGAATTTATTTACATTCGTACTTTTTTTCAAATTGAAATGTTTGTTATAACTAAACCTGATGTTCCGGTGTATACAGTCGAAATCTAGTTCCACTATCTTCTAACTGTTTGTATAAAAACAACTTATTTTCAATTGGAAAATGATTTCTGTGAGCAGAATTTCGGTATAGCAATGGGCTCTCCATTATCACCTATTTTAAGCAATATATTTATGGAGGATTTTGAGACTAGACATGTTCAAATTTGTGGATACAAACCGTTTCTCTGGTGGAGATACATAGATGATATCTTTGCAATGCGTCACGATATTGAGCTACTAGATAGTTTTTTAGAACATTTAAATAATAAAGAACCTTCTATTAAATTCACTTTACAAAAGGAAACTAGAAATGAATTACCATTTTCAGATGTTTTAATTAAAGGAGTAAATGGTACAATTGAAACAAGCAAGCAACACATACCAACAGATATTTAAATTTCAACTCAAATCAGTCAATGCACGTTAATAGGGGTATTATAAAATGTTTGTGCGATAGGGTCAAAATCGTTTCTTCTAATGATGAAATACTAAACGATGAGAAGCGGTTTATAAAGGAAGTTCTTATAAATAAGGAATTCCCTGAGAGTTCTGTCGATAAAACCTTCATAAATATTGAAAATAACAATCAGGTATGACAAAAACCTGAAAAACGTTACACAGCATTACCCGGATTACCCGAAAAGTTGAGGCGTGTACCGGCGATGGACTTGATATTAGGACGGTATTTCAAACAAACACTTTAGATCTATTCAGACAAAGACAAAACAGAAGATCCACGAGCAAAATTCAAGAAAATATGCAGAGTAGTCATCCGACAGCAAAAATTCAATAGTAAATAACAGGGGCCAAATATGGAAGGCTTGCGCAAATTCCTATACGAATGGGATGACCACCCTGTACATTTTTCAATAAAACTATAATAAGTGCACATGCCAAATATTATTGCCATCTGTCATATTTTCAGTTCCACATTCACACATTCACGTAGTGGAGTGGAAGTAGCGTAGTGGTTAAAAAATTTCATTTTTTTTTAAATAGGTTTGGAATGTTATGAAATGTGGAAATTTTAAATTTGAACAAACATTTTTTCATGTATTCTAGTGCTAAAAATATTTTCAACAATTTTTTTAAAACTATTTTTGTTTAATTTATTTTGAAATCGGTTTAGAATGTCATGAAACGTGGAAACTGTAAAGTTGGCCAAAAACAATTTTTTTCCGTCATCTGTTTTGTATCTTGTAGGCAAACATTTCCAATTTTTTTTATTTTCAAAAGTTTTTTGAATAAACTTAGAATGTCATGAAACGTGAAAATTTTAAATTTGTGCGAAAGAAAATTTTTCCATCAATTCTAGAATTTTTCAGATGGTAAAAAAAATGTCAACTTTTTTTTCTCTAGCACTATTTCGGAAACTACAAATTCTACAACTAAAAATTGTGTCGGAACAAGTATCACTCCAACAAACTGTTATGGTATAAAAAAAAAGCCGTTAAGCCACACTAAGGGCCGGTACTTTCATCTATAGATGATATAATATTTATTCTTTAGAATAAGTCTTATCTAGAAGATAAGCAAAAAATCGGTATTTTCACCTACAAATAGTGATATCAGTCAGATAAATATGCTTGTTCCTAGGATAAACTATTCGGCGCCCAAATCGACGAATAAGGCTTTTATCTACCGGATAAATGAAGCCACGCCTACGCGCTTGCGCTCTGATTGGCAGTGCGATTCTATTTTCTAACCTAAGTTTTGAAAAGTTCTTTGTTGTTTTGTGTTTAACAATATTTTAGATGAGGTTTGGCCAGTGGTGACTTTTATAACTGGGTGATTTTACGGACTTTCACAAGCCACAGCGGGAAAAATAATAAAAAAAATCTAATGACTGCTATTTATGTATTTCCTCACTTTGTCCAAAAATATATCACATGAAACACAGTTTTATTTAATATATACCATTTAAAAATATGCAGACCAAAATCGCACAATAAAATCCATTGTAAACACTATACTCACAATGACAAACAACCAAAATAAAATGACTCAAATGTCATTAACAGGGAAGCAATAATAATAGGGGATTATTTCTATCTTTATTTGAAGTACATAGCTTCTGCATACATTTCTCTTGTTTTACCACATCTTAAGTTGGCAACACTTACTTTGGGAAGTGTCTAAAATCTTATCCATCGAATTGTTAACCGAAGGTGTGATTTGAATGAAAGTACAGATGTAAGATATCCAGTAGATAGCAAACTCTGGTTATCTTATCCTTCGGATAGGTATCCATCGGATAAAGTATATTTATACTTAAGTGAAAGTACCGGGCCTTAGTGGTTCGGTTGCTATGGTTACGTCTAACTTTACACCGTTTTTAAGTTTTTTTCTTAATTTCTAAAATCTTGTTAGAGAAAGTATAGTCTACAACACGTTTGGAATGACATATTCCACACTTGCGAATCGTAGTACTCGCCTTCGGCTCGTTGGTAAAAAAAAGTTCAAATTTTTTTTCTGAAATAGGCTTAGAATGTCTCGAAACGTGGAAATTTTAATTTGAGCAACAAAAAAATTCCAATTATTCCATAAGTAAACATTTTTACAAAATGCAAAAAAAAAAATTCTGAAATATGTTTAGAATCTAGGTCTAGTAGTGTTAAAAAAAAGATTACAAATTTTTTCAATAAAATTTTCAATTTTTTTTTAATAGGTTTAGAATGTCATGAAACGTGGAAATTATAAATTTGAACAATTTTTTTCCATCAATTCTAGTGGTATTTTTTTTTTCAAAAATGGTACTAATGGACTCATGTTAAAAATATTGAGAACATACCGAAAAAAAAGTTTTTGCTTTTTTTTATGTTACCGATCTGGAAATCATGCTAACTTTAGATAGTCTTTGTAATCACACTTTAGAGTACTTATAAAGGATACCTATATAATATTTAATTATTGCATATTGGCGTGGCTTCCTAGACAAAATACACAAAGTGCGATAAAGAAATATGCTGCTTTTTGTATTTTTTCAGAGACTACTAATTTGATTTATAACTATTTTAACATCTATAATATTTTATAAATATTTGAAAGGGTTTTTTCTTAGCCAAAGTTACACATTCAATAGGCTTTGCCTCTCTTGTGGACAAGAAAAAACAAATTTCCGATGAATTATACTTGCTGGTCAGGAGAGAGGGCAATCCCTCATAGCTTGAGCACTCAGTTCAACGATGAGGAAGATTATAGCAAAGTAAAATGACTTGATAAGAAGGTGATAAACAGCTTAAAAAGACAAAAAGGAGACGGGCCCTATTTGAGGACGATCGCACTTTATATCGCTTAACGTTAAAAGTTTTAACGAATTTTAGGGTATCTTTATGACGAAACAGTGGGAAATAAAAATGTTTAAGCACACCCTCTAGGAAATATGAAAGTTGAGTTTATTTGTCGTAGATAAAAGTTTCTGATAGAAACTTGAATAATATTTTACATCTGACATATTTTTAAATTTCTTGGAAGTGATTCGTTGTTTGAAACGTTGGCCTTACCTACTTTCTTGTGGTTCTGTCTGATATGATTTTTGGCAAATACTGTACCGCAATTTTAATGTACTTTAGTCTAAATTGTATTGAAACATATTATTTATAGGATTTGAGAAACAGCAGAAAAAAATAACTATCCGTAACTAAAAGAAAAACTGCGTGTAAAAACATGAATGAAATCTTTGCATTCTTTCAATGACCTGAATTCTGGTTATGCTAGCAAATTAAAATCATAAAATGAATTTGTCTAATTTCTTATTTGACAATTCTCAAACACTAGCATCCACACAGTCACCTACGGCCATGCAGATTAAACTAGTATCTATATCGTCGCTTCGCGACTCGTGATAATTTTGGAAATATTCGTGCCCTCAAGAAAATTTCCGGAAATAATTTAAGCTCTTGTCATATTATAAGTGAAAATTTAGATCAAAAAAATTTCTTAGAGTTCATATATCATATAACTATTATTTTTAATCATATAATAGTTACAAAATTGTAAAAATATCATAAAAAAATATTGAATATGCAGTCTTTTTGGATTTTCTTTTTGGCTAGCTTTAACATGCTGCTAAATTTTTAAATGTGAATATTTTTATTCCTAACTTTTTCTGCATTGAAGTACTACCTTGAACTAATATTTATAACTTATAGTTAGTTATTTTTTATGGGCCTGTGAATAGTTAGATGCACAAAAACATCAAGAGACAACTAGAGTCAAGCGGTGTAAAAATGAGACAGCAAAAATTATGTACAAAAATGAGACACTAATTTTTACAAGATTTAAAAAGAAATTGATGAATTGATAAAGAGATAAGCTGATAGACATTTCATTTTGCTACTTGAATATGTTACTAAATTTCTTTCAACACACATGAAAATTTAAAAAATATGTGTTGTTTACAATTCAGTGTATATTGTGCGTTTCTAAACTTTAAAATTTTATTTAGTTTTATTTTTTACAATTTTATTTACTTATAAATAAAGTTTGAACAGTTACATTTATGCAACTTTGTCTCCTCTTTCAACTGAGCCAGCTCATTAATACCCCAGAGTAATAGTATACTAAATATATTAATGTCTTATTCTTCCCCGAACCAGTCTCATTTGTACCCCAAACTCTGCGCTAAAAATGAGACATGGTTTAATTCTTTTTTAAAGAAAAGTACTGGCAGAGTAATTCTTACACGGTATTGACAACACGTTTTTGCGCCCTGAAAATATGTCTTTATTTTAATTTTTTTTTGGTTAGCAGAAACGGATTTAAAATGAAAAATTTTAAAAATCGTCTCATTTTTACACCACTTGACCCTATATTATATTGTTATTTTTATATACTAATAAATATCAATAGCCCGCAACACAAGAGAGTATTTTATATCCCCCTTAAAACCCATTTTGATTTTTCTTCCTAGATTGTTTGGTTCTCGAGCAAATCAATTTTTTTCTATAGGCCGCGCGTAAGAAATTTCAAATAAACGAAAATTCGAGCGAATTAAAAATACAAATTTTGCAATTTTTGTCGATATCGATTTTCTCTAAAACCATGGCATATACAAGAAAATTACAAGCGGACTTTTTTAGGCAATTAGTCAAGCTTTCTTTTTTATAATGAGCAATTTTTTTATATCTTTATGGTTAACGAGTTATCAGTAAAATAAAACTTTTTTCACTAAAGGGGTGGTTTCTTTTGGGGGGTTTTTGTGGTTTTGTGATGTTTAATCCTCTCACTAAGAGTTACGGAAGGAAAATCTCAGATAACATTTTTTGCGAGCTTCTGGTGTATTTTTTACTTTACGGACTGGACTAATTAGACAAATTATCGCCATATTTAGCTAAGGATAATTATCTTTAGGAAGAGAATTCAAAAATGTTGGTGATAACGGATGTATGTAATTTGAGTCATGAAATAATTGTAATAAATTTGGTGCAACTTTTACTCTTTTAAGAACAAACCCCCGTTTATATTTGTTTGTGTGGAAATATCAAAGTTGTGTAACTAAACCCAGGAGTACACGGCTCTAATAATTTCTACATTGTTCAGTATAATAGGGTAATAGTACTGACCTAGAGGTATATCTATAACAGCAAAACTAATACTCACTTTGGACAACTTTAGACAAAGCTATTAGTTCAATGCGTAAACAATACATTATTGAGTCCGAATAAAAGTTGAGTCGTGTTAATGGCCTAGTGAAATTTACAACAGATATTGATAACAAATAGGTACAGCCCGTCGCATGTAAAATAGTTGTATTGCAATGGACTAAATAAACTCAATGACCTACTGAAAACAACCAAAATAGGCTATTACAAATCCCCAATAGATAATAATAAAAACTACAGATTAGATTAGGAAGAAGGAGCTGGCCAATTGGTCTTGACCACCGCGACCCCCATGGATACATGATTAACAATTTATTAGAAATCGCAGAACATTATAGGACCTTTTTCAGTGAACTAGGAACTACACTGGCCCACAAAATTATGGTGCATCCAAGTTATACTCATAAACAGTCACGATTAAGTAATTAATTCTTTCTTAAGCCAACTAGCGAACATAAAATTTTGCAAGCTATTCAACAACTAAAAC
The DNA here is from genome assembly GCA_963583905.1 of Stenurella melanura. Taxonomy (NCBI): domain Eukaryota; kingdom Metazoa; phylum Arthropoda; class Insecta; order Coleoptera; family Cerambycidae; genus Stenurella; species Stenurella melanura. The sequence goes on from OY757314.1 coordinate 137,158,521, forward strand.
GTGAAAAACCTCCCGGTTGATGAACTAAAATCCGAAACCCTTCAGAACATTACAGAGCTTATGAATCACTTAATAAATGCTTCTATGAAATCTGGTGTGTTTCCGAAACCATTTAAGGAAGCACTTATAACACCTTTGTACAAGTCTGGAGATAAATCTGAAGTATCAAATTACAGGCCGATGTCCCTACTAAGTAATTTAGATACTATCCCAAGGAATACTATTTAGATCATATAAGATTATTGTAATCGAAGTATTTGAAATCACGATATGTGTATAAGAACTGTGTGATTTTTTCTACTACACATGATAATTCACAATTAATAAGCCTATGATCTGATATATCATTATCTATTACTTGAACAGTATTTATAACGGACTCATCACGAACAATAACCACGTCTATTAAGGACTCACTAATATTCGTAATTCTAGTTGGTTCACTTATAATTTGCATTAAACCATAAGCTTCCAATAAGGAATTAAGTTTCATAACATCATTATTAGAAATATTGAATTGGTTAATATTTAAATCTCCAACGCAAATAATGTCATCTATCCGAGGTAATATATTAGTCAAATTATTTTCTAAACTCAGCAGAGACCCAGTAATATTGATCTTGGGCGCCCTGTATACCACTCCAAAACCAGAAATGTTTCCATTATACTTAAATTTAATTCCATAACTGCTCTAAGGTGTTAGAGTTATCCTCAAATTCCTCCACATCGATAATGTCACATTGAATTTCATTTTTTATATAAATAGCTACACCTCCTCCTCTTAAACCAGTACCTCATCTTTCCTAAAATGCGATAATTAGGTATTGCAATAGTATTCGAGTCTATATTGTTATTTAACCCAGTTTCAGGTTTAGAATGTAATGAAAGGTGGAAAGTTTAAAATTGAAGAAGAAAAATTTTTCCATCATGTATTCTATTGTAGTGGTAAAAAAATAAGAAATTAATATTTTTTTCAAATTTTCAGAAAAATTTAATTTGAAATATGTTTAGAATGTCATGAAACGTGGAAATGTTAAATCTGAGCAAAAAATTTTTTTCCATCATCCATTTTATAAATAAATTTTCTATTTTTACTTCCTTTGCATACCGAAGGAAAGTATTGTATTCGAAAACAAATCACCTTCCGAGACTTTTTCGGATTTTCACGTTTCAGATCAGGTAGATTACGAAAATATAGGTTTTTCAATTCCGTCAGTCTGTCTGTCTGTCTGTCGGTCTCTTGGTGCATTAACTAAAAAACTACTTGACGGAAAACAGTCAAATTTGGTAGGTAGCTGATACCACCGAAGAAATGATTAGACTTTTACTGGAAAATATACAGAGTGAATCGTCTAAAGGGAATAGAAAATGCAAGAAAAAATTTTTCGCTTAAATTTAAAATTTCCACGTTTCGTGACATTCTAAACCTACTAAGAAAAAAAAGAAATAAATAAATTTCAAATAGAAAAAAAAGTTGATGTTTTGTAAATTTTGTGTAAAATTGATGAAGAAAAATTAATGACATTCTAAACATATTTCAAAAATGTTTTTTTTTTAAATAAAAAAAAATCATTTTTACCACGAAGTACCCACTATAGAATAGATGAAAAAAAAATAATTTCCTCGTTTCATGAGATTCTAAGCCTATTTAAAAAATTTCTTTTGAAAATTAAAAAGAAAATATTTTTTTTTACAAAATGGAATTAAAAAAAAAAATTACCACTACAATACAATAGATGATGAAAAAATGTTTTTCTTCAATTTTAAAATTTCCGCCTTTTATTACATTCTAAACCTATTACTTCCCTCGCATACCGAAGGGAAGTATTGTATTCGAGAGAAAATCACCCTCCTAGATTTTTTCAGATTTTGACGCTTCAGATCACGTTGATTATGAAAATGTAGGTTTTTCAATTCCATCAGTCTGTCTGTCTGTTGGTGCTACTGTCAGCGAAGAAATGGTTAAACTTTCACTGGAAAATATACAGAGTGAACCATCTAAAGGGAATAAATAATTAAAAAAAATATTTTGCTCAAATTTAAAATTTCCACGTTTCATGACACTTTAAACCTATTTCAGAAAAAAAAAATGATTTTTTTTACCAACATTTTTGAAAAATTTTTTACCACTAAAATAGATGGAATTTTTTTTCCTTTGTTCAAATTTAAAATTTCCACGTTTCATTGCGTTCTAAACCTATTAAAAAAAAAATAGAAATTTTTTTACCATTTTTGAAAAAAAACTTTCCAGTAAAATTGATGGAAATTTTTTTTCTTGTTCAATTTTAAAATTTCCACGTTTCAATTGCATTCCTGTTTCGGAATAAAAGAAATTGCAACATTTTTGGAGAAATATTTTACCGCTGGAATAAATGGAGAAGAAAAAAATTTTTTTGGAGTGACCGCCATGCACAAATAAAGAGGGAAGTTCTGTGTAAATACCTTTACCGACTTGTTCAACAAAAAAAGCCCGGAAAAAAAAATTTCGTAATTTTTTTCCCTCACCACTATAGAGTAGATGATGGAAAAAAGTTATCAGGTTTTTTTCTGTAATAATAGGGCTAACCACATTGCGATTATAATTCTCATATTCCATCCTTAATTAATAATTTTTCAGAGTGACCCTCCTGTGTGAATAAAGAGGGAAGTTTTGTATAAATAACTTTACCGATTTCTTTTTAATTTTCAAAATAAGATTTTTTTAATTAGGTTTAGAATGTCATGAAACGTGGAAATTACTTTTTTTCATCTATTCTACAAATAGCAGGTAGTGGTAAAAAATTAAAGAATTAAAAAAAAAATTCTGATATATGTTTAGAATGTCATGAAGCGTAGAATATTTTAATTTGTGCAAAAAAAATTTTTTTCATCATTCATTTTACACAAAGTTTTCATAAGTTCTAATTTTTTTTTCTATTTTAAATGTATAAGACTTTTTTTTAAATAGGTTTAGAACACGTGGAAATTTTCAATTTTAGCAAAAAAAATATTTCCATTATCTATTACCTTTATATTTTCCAGTGAAAGTCTAGTCACTTTTGATTCCCCCTCCCCTCTTTTCGGAAAAATTCGAACCGCTATACACATTTTCTCGAAAATTTTACAAGAGTAAAAGGTTTTTTTCCTTCTTCAATTCTTTGGGACTTCCTGCCACATGAATCTACAAAATATATCACAATTAACCAGTATGTTACTGGTAAAAAACCTCTACGCCTGTGACGTTTACGTCAAAGGATCAGTTAAAGGTTGGTTTTTATAAATAAACAACACAAATAAATATAAAAACTTGAAACTAAATATTTCGCCGACGTTTCGAAAATCTAATCTGTTTCCTTTTTCAAGGCTTTTTTTTTTAATCTTTTTTGCTGTGTATGACAAATATACAGCTCTAAGAATGTTTGTTATATTCAATATCCATAGATACTTACTATTTACATAGAACTGTTGATATAGTTAACAGTTTTTTAGTTTCTATACAATGTTAAGTTTGTGAAGTTCTTCTTTTAACATTGGTAGCCAAGTTGTACAGACATCTACGGAACAATTCGACACGCAATTATCCTCATTCAATAATATTATCGCGGACTCTTTAATTTTTCTTTTTTTGCTATCTGCCTCTTTTGTTAAAATTTTTGCCGAGTCCCAGTTTATTCTATGTCCATTCTCCCACGCGTGTTCGCAGATCTTGGACCTCTGAATTTCATTTTTTTCTGATATAATTTTGATGTTCGCCCAATCTTACACTAAAAGGTCTGGATGACTCACCCACGTATTGTTTGTTGCACTCACACGGAATACTATAAATGCAGTTTTTTGAATTTTGCTCGTGGTTTGTTGGTTTCGTCTTTGTCAGAATAGATCTTAAAGTGTTGCTTGTTTGAAATACCGTCCTAATATCAAATCTATCACCGATGCGGCGCAACTTTTCGGATAATCCGCATACATACGGAATTAACGCTGTGTAACGTTTTTCAGGTTTTTGTCGTACCTGATTATTTTCAATATTTATGAAGGTTTTATCGACAAAACCCCCAGGGTATTGGTTATTAATAAGAACTTCCTTTATAAACCGCTTCTCATTGTTTAGTATTTCATCATTAGAAGAAATGATTTTGGATCTATCATACAAACATTTTACAACACCCCTCTTAACGTGCATCGACTGATTTGAGTTGAAATTTAAATATCTGTTGGTGTGTGTTGGTTTTCTATAAACACTTGTTTCAATTATACCATTTACTCTTTTAATTAAAACATCTAAAAATGGTAATTCATTTCTAGTTTCCTTTTCTAAAGTGAATTTAATGGAAGGTTCTTTATTATTTAAATGATCCAAAAAACTATCTAGTAACTCAATACCATGAGGCCAGATTGCAAAGATATCATCTACGTATCTCCACCAGATAACCGGTTTGTATGCACAATTTTGAACATGCCTAGTCTCAAAATCCTCCATAAATATATTGCTTAAAATCGGTGACAATGGAGAACCCATTGCAGATAGCAAAAAAAGAAAAATTAAAGAGTCCGCGATAATATTATTGAATGAGGATAATTGCGTGTCGAATTGTTCCGTAGAGATCTGTACAACTTGGCTACCAATGTTAAAAGAAGAAGAACTTCACAAACTTAACATTGTATAGAAACTAGAAAACTGTTAACTATATCAACAGTTCTATGTAAATAGTAAGTATCTATGGATATTGAATATAACAAACATTCTTAGAGCTGTGTATTTGTCATACACAGCAAAAAAGATTTTTTTTAAAAAGCCTTGAAAAAGGAAACAGATTAGATTTCCGAAACGTCGGCGAAATATTTAATTTCAAGTTTTTATACTTATTTGTGTTGTTTATTTATAAAAACCAACCTTTAACTGATCCTTTGACGTAAACGTCACAGGCGTAGAGGTTTTTTACCAGTAACATACTGGTTAATTGTGATATATTTTGTAGATTCCCCTAGCACCGCTTAGAAAGAAAACATACATGTGGCAGGAAGTCCCAAAGAATTGAAGAAGGAAAAAAATTAAGATAATGCCACAAATAACATTAGACAATATTTAGTAAAGGGTTGTTATTTTTCGTCAAATTATCTAAAAATACGTTTTGTTTCCTTAATTTACCTCAATTTTGTTAGTTAACAAATTTTGTTTATAACAATTGTGGGGCAATAGCGGCAAATTGTTCCTTTGGAGCTTGATCCAGATATCAAAATAAACAGAATCCACAAAGTTCCGTGAAAATCGATTCATTTGGTAAACATTTTAGTCAAAAATGCTAATTTGTCTACACTAAGTATATTAAGAAAAAAATAAGGTAGAGGATGGAGGCAATTTTTTTTAAACCTTTCGCGAAAAAAACTTACCAAACAACTAATGTTATGCGCACAGCGCTTATTGGATAAATCACTTGAGGGGTATGCAATTTTGATTTTATCAACAAAATTTTACTTCCTAGTTTCTTTAAACGATGTGCTTTGTTCTACTCCTCAAATGCGATTTCCTGTTGAGCAGTGTAAGTACAATTAAATAAATAAAGGAAGTTTCACAACTCCAACCAATTAACACATGAGTATTACTTGCGTTAATTGAAATAATTATTACCAATTTTGTAAGTATTAATTGTGCTACTGCACCTTTCATCATATCTAATGAGGTGTGAGGTAGTTTGATCAATAGTGGACAATTTACAGCTTTGCTTGGCTTACGATACGCTGCAGACAGATGGTTCAAATGCAAATATCACGAGATACAGCCACATATTGATGTTCAGTACAGTTCACCTGAGTCCCCTTTTATACCCTGATTTACAGGATGAATTTTGATTTTGAAATGTTTACGTTCAATTTCTGTTTACGCATATTGCTAATATAAAAATTTATCGCCTTTATAGGCTCAGATCTGTTTCCATTTCCCTCGTCGTAGATATTACCGTATTTTTTATTTAAAATGTTTATTTCTATAGTTCATTGCAGATATACGAGAAATACAGAAAGGCGTATATAAAATGATATAAAATCAGCGACATTTGTAGTCTATAATATTTTTATCTACGTTTACTTACACATCCACGAAGTGGATTTTCAAACACTTTATTGTTGAAATAGATTTAAAATGTTATGAAACGTCGAGATTTTAAATTAGAGCGAAAATATTTTCTGTCTGTCTGTTGGTCTGTCTGTCTGTTACTTTTCGGAGCGCATGCTTTCTCTGGAACAGTTTATGATATTGACTTGAAATTTTGTACACGTATGTATTCACATTCACATCATATTTTTCAACACCTCCATTCCATTATTAATGGCGCCGATAAGATTAAATTAAGATATTAACAACGACATCTGGAACTAGATTATATTTTGAGATGATTCCATTGAAGGCGTGGGGGGTGAGTAGAGGAAATAGAGGAGAATGAGTAAAACAAGCTGGTAAGAGTACAGAAACTAAAATTTTGTGTATATACTAGAAGCCAAGGCCTCAGATTTTATACACTATTTACCATTCCCCCAACACCCCATTATTAAAGGGGTAGATAAAATAAAATTCAGATATGCATTTATAATTCAATACACATATATAACGACATCTGGAGCTAGAGATTATATTTTGAGATGAGTCCGTTGAAGGGTTGGAGGTTAAATAGGGGTAAATAAGGGAATATAAGTAAAGCAAGTTGGTAAGTGTACAGAAACTTGGGATTTGGTGTATATACTAGAAGTTAAGGATAAGACATTTTATATTTTTTAAGTCCCCACCACACCCATTCCATTATTCAAATTATTGATAAAATAAAATTGGGATTTCTACTTGAAATTTAGTACATGTATGTATTATAACGTGATTGAGATGATTCCGTTGAAGGGATGCAAATTGGGACAAATAATTAGAGCAAGCTAATAAGTCCAAAATCTTCATTTTTGGCGTATGAGCTAGAAATCAAAATCTCATTTTTTTTAATGATATTTACCTCTCAAATATTATTAAAATTCTATGACCAATTATTCCCACATACTAGTGTAAAAATATAGTGATGATGTTTTCCTTCAAAAAGACTTGAATGGAACATTTAGATGTGGAAGTAGTGATTCCTTAGGCAGCGGATTTTCCTTATGAGACCATGTACCTTTATTATACTCTTCGCAAATACAAAACGAAGAGTACATCACATTTGATCGGAACATCTATAAAACCAGTAATATCGCTCGTAGAGAAATAAGTTTCATATCACTGTGTTGGTGATCGAATTCCAAGTATCTTTCAAAATGTCTCCCCGCCCGTCGGTCTGTCCGGTCTGTCCGTCCGATCGTCATACTGTATTGTAAGCACGATAAGTTAAGAATGAAAATTCCGATAGTACTGAAATTTGGACAGCAAGTTAATGTTACCTAGAGGAAAACTCTTGAACAAAGTAGATCAATAAATAAAAAATGTATTAATAATTTAAGAAAAACTGTATATTTTTTGTTTCGTAAATAAACAAAAAATGTCTATTACTTGTAAAATAACTGCGAAGAGTATTCTATAGAATGTGCAACAAATATTTAAACACCGCAGTAAATCGGCGAAGAGTAATAATGGTTAGCTTATTTCATACATCTACAGGTTGGTGAATATTACCCTCTATCAAAATGTAAAAATCGTACCCCATACGGTGAGATTTTCTTGTTTGTCTGTCCGTCTTTCCGTCGGTCTGTCTATCATTATCTCATCAATTATCGCCAGGACGATTAAGCATATCCATATGACTCATATGGAGCCATCATAAAAATATATACTTATGTTTTTAGAAAAAATATTGTTAACTTTCTGTGCACTACTTAGTACACAGATAATTTAGTTAAGTGTACAATTATTATCAGTTTACCATATTAACTAAATAAAAAAATAGGTAAAGGTATGTACACAGAACTTCCCTCTTTATTTATACAGGGCGGGCGTATTAGTAACAATATATTAAAAAAATGTTTTTAGGATAAATTCTAAACATTTTTTTTTCGAAAAAATTTTTCAAAATATTTTTAATTCTCAAAAAAAAAAAATTTTTTAAATAAGTTTAGAATGTCACGAAATGAGAAAATTTTAAATTTGAACAAACAAAAAAAAATTTTATTCCGTTATTTAATGTGGTTTAAAAAATTTTGAAAAGCGGTTTCATTTTCAAAAAAGAAAATTTTTTCAAACAAGTTTAGAATGTCATGACACGTGGAAATTTTAAATTTGAGCAAAAACAAAATTTTTCCATTATTTGTTTCCTTTAGACGATCCACCCTGTATATTTTCCAGTGAAATCTAACCATTTCTTCAGTGGCAGTAGCGTCAGCTACTTACCAAATTTAGTTGTCATCCGTCAAGTAGTCAATGCACCAACAAACAGACCGACAGACAGACAGACAAACATACAGACAGACAGATTGACGGAATTTAAAAACCTATATTTTCGAAATCTACATGATCTGAAACGTGAAAATCCGAAAAAATATGGGAGGGTGATTTTTTCTCGAATACAATACTTCCCTTCTGTATGCGAGGGAAATAAAAGACATCAACGTTTTAGTAGTTTTTGTAATTTTCTACATTATTTGAAGCGAGAAAAAAACATTAAATTATTCAGGAAGTCTGCCCTGTTTCACTGTACTGTGAAGGTTATGATTTATTGCAACCCTGATAATAAGGCTCACACTTATGTAACATTATCACTTAGTAACCTTAATTCATTCCGTATCTTTCTATTACACCCCTTATAAACGAATCAACAAAGTTAATTATCAGAAATGTTTTAGCAATTAAATTACATTTTTAAACTTTGACATTTCTCTTAAGAGAGTATTCAAACTCATCTTTCGGCTCAATGGGATAAGTGGGAAGTGCTTTCTAATGAATAATGTAAGAATCCCAGATTACTGTTTATATTTTGCTTAATATCTCCGTTAAGATCTACCCTCAAAAGGCAAAGCGAATTAACTCATATTCAAACAGAGACATAAGAATATTTTCGTTTTCTTAGGGCTAACATTTTCGAGAATAATATTAGGCATTTGGCACTAGAATTATTCTCTTAATTTATGCAAAGATTTAAAGTCAAGGCGACAAAATTCTTTATTATTTTCATAAACTAAATAAGATTGTAGTTGTAGTACACTTTTTCCTACTGATATACGAGACAATTACAGATTCAGTTAATTGTCTTTTAAAAATATATGTAGTAGTACCTAGAATCACAACAGCAACAGCGCACGTACGCGCACGGCTTCACCCAGAATAAAAGTGTAGACATCTGGCTCTGTGTAATTTTATTAAATAATAGTTTATTGTCAGGACAAGAAACAATCATCAATCGACACGTTAGATTTCAGCAAAGCATTTGATTACATGAATCATATCATATTTTTATCTACATTTAAAGGTTATGAAATACGTGAAATATATATAAAATGGTTTGTACCATATCTCACAAACACACAATAAGACTTGGCAAATATCAAGATAGACGTATATATAGTCCTTCTCATGTACATAATAGTGCAAGAAGTTTTTTACAAGCTATTCTCAGTGGTAATTTATACGGAAATATAATTTGAAGAACCTCCCATGAGATTCGGATATGGCAAATTGGAAAAATATGGCCGCCATGTTTTTTTTAGTTTTTCGCAAATATGTATGAAATCATAGATTTTGTAAAGAGACCTTTTTTAAAGAGCTTGAAAAAGTACGCCTGAAAAGGTGTTTTAGGATATCTTATCTTGACAATTAGTGAAGTTAACCAGATAAGTTGATGGCAAACATCATAAAAATTGTACTGTTTTTTAACGATACTTAACCTACAGTGTGAGACATTTTGAATACAAACACCCCTGTAAAAAGTGTGTCTATTATCTGATTGTTACGGGGCTCTTTTTAAAAGATAGGCCAGCGAACGCTCTAATTTATGACAACAATTTGGAGATAATTTTCAATTTTCAAGACCTGCTATGATTATTATTCAATGTCAAACATGAATAAATTTGATTAGCGACTTTTTTTTTATAAAATCTAACTATACCACTGGATTCAAAAACATCTCAAATGGGCAAATCCAAAATTTCGTGAAAAAATATTAAATAATGACAGATTTATGAGAAAACTAATATAGGTAATATTTTATAATAACTTTTACATGACTTTTTCTAAAAATCGAAGTAGCCCATGAGAAATAAACAATAGAAAGATAAATTTAGCGGATAGCTTTATTAAATATTGTCTTTTTATTGAGTAATGACAGATAATAATAGGGTGCCAAGGAAAACAAGTTTCAAAGTCAGACGTCAAATCTTTAAAATACGCATATACTCAGAGTATATTGTTATTGAAATTATAAAATTGATCAATAGTATTACAAGTATTAGTTTATTAGTTTGAAGTCAAAATCATGGATATTCTAAACGTAGTAGAAAAAATTGAACTTCTGCTCCTAAGAAGAGATAATGACAGAACTTTGGGAAAGGTATGTGAGATATTTAATAATAGGCACCCGAATAGGCCCAACATCACTAAAAGTACCGTTTCTAAAATAAACGAAATTTTTATTTGATTTAATGAGTGTGGTGCTGCGATAAGGTACAAGAAAGACCCAGATACGAGCAGACCGTTTTAAATTATTATTTTAACAACAATTCAAATGCCAGGGTAAGAGTAGCTAGCTTAGATTTGAATTTACCTAGAGAAAATATTCGCGGATGCCTTAAAAAGAATAAGACAAAACCGTTCAAACCCAAGTTTTTACATACATTGGAACCTGGTGATGATGAAACACGGATGGAATTTTGCTTGTGGGCTCAAGGAGAGTATCTTAATACCAGAAATTTTTTGAAAACTACACAGAATTGTAGGTTTTGGGCTACAGAAAACCCAGAGTGGGCCATTAATTGTAAAAGACAATACTCCCAAAAAGTTATTGTTTGGTGTGGGCTACTCAATGAAACAATCATTGGTCCTTTCTGTTTTGAAAGTAATATGGATAGCATGCAGTTTGTACGATTCCTAAGAAACGAATATTGGAATATGCTACATGAACTTTCAATACAAGAAAGAGTAAATCTACATTTTCAGCTAGATAGCAGCCCTGTTCATAATGCCACAGTGAGTACCAGATGGCTTAATGCGAACTTTCCTAATCGATGAATAGGTCGAGGTAGACCGTTAATTGGATGGCCACCCGATTCCCGGACTTAACACCGATGGACTTCTTTTTATGGGGTTCAATAAAATCTAAAGTTTACGGGTCACGCCCGAGTAATAAAGATTTGTGTGCAAGAATAAGACAAGCTTGTGCAGAAGTTACCCGGCAACAATTACAGAATGTCGTAAAGAATATTAAAAAACGATCGCATCGGCCTTCTAGAGGCTACAAAAATTGCAGATGAATTGTATTATCGTGGTTTAGTTTTAGTGTAATGTTGTAATGTGTTGTTATTTTGTTTATTAAATACCTAATTATTATTAGTTTCAATTGTTCATACATGTTTAAAGTCAAATATGATTAAGTTTGTTTAAGAGACAATATTTATTAAAACTATCCACATCATTTATCTTTCTATTGTTTATGGGCTACTTCAATTTTTAGAAAAAATGTACAAGTTAGTAGAGAGTTATTGCAAAACGAAAAGGGGCTGACTTTCTTAAAAGAAACCTTAAATAAAGTATCCTCTATTCCAATTTATCATCCATGTTTAAAGAGAGTTATTGCAACGATGTCCTCCTCATACCTTATGTTGATACTTTATTTTGACAATTTTTCCTAACCTAAAAAATCCAAATTGGGCATTGCCGGTATTATTATCATTTGTTCCAGTTTAAAAGGAATATGGAAGAACAATTAGAAGTAGCTAACCTAGCTGGTGTTAATTATGAAGAAATTGAAATGTTACTTCTACATAACATAACTGATATTTATATCGGTAATGAACAAATTAACGCTGTAGACCCAGTCAACTTCGATTTAAATAATATGACTGACGATGAAATAGAAGTTAATTTTCGTTTTCAAAGATGGGATATAATACGATTGCGAAATTACGTCTCCTCATATTTGAATCTCACACGTTTTTTTAACTTTTTCTTGTGCCATTATCGCCAACAAAAGTAACAATTTCCTTAGGGAATTTTTGTCTGATGCAAGTTTCGACAAAAAGTTCCTAAATGTGTCAAAATTAAGGTGCCTTAAATAAAGGAAAACTTTACCCGTATTTAAGTTAAATACGGGATGCCTGTATTTTATTAAAGGAAAATGCTTAACGATAATTTAAATGCGCATGCGTACATGTCAATTTAAGGGAAACCTTTATTAAAGGATCCGTAAATCGAAGTTGCAATATCTCTCTATTATAAAATATTATCCTCATTAATTTGTCATAAATCTGTCATTATTTAATATTTTTTCACAAAATTTTGAATTTACCCATTTGAGATGTTTCTGAATTCAGTAGTATAGTTATATTTTATAAAAAAAATCGCTAATCAAGTTTGTCCATTTCTGACATTGAAAAAAAATCATAGCAGGTCTTGAAAATTGAAATTTATCTCTAAATTCTTGTCAAAGTAGAACTTTCGATAGCCTACCTTTTAAAAAAGCCCCGTTAAAATCAGATAATAGACACATTTTTACAGAGGTGTTTCCATTCAAAATGGGTCACAATGTAGATAAACTTACAAAATAATTTTATTCTACAGAATAAATAAACGGTTCTGTATCTTTGACGGTTTCCCCATATGGATAATTAATGGGCATCTTTACTTTGGGCACCCTGTCTTATCTTGTTCAAAGATTAATAACCTAGTAGGTAAGACTAGGTTTGTTAAAAAAAAATACAAAGCTAAATGCAATACTTTTTTACAAAACTGATGTGCATTCCTAATTAATTTTTAAAGACAAGGCAACAATGTACAAATCCACTTACGCGTCGGTGTCGATGTTGAGTAAATAGTCTAATCGAGTCACGCAGCCGGAATACCTACTTTGGAAGTTTTATTGTGTAATTGCCTATTCTGGTATAACCTCAAAATGGAGGATAATATTTGTGTAATTTGTGAGACTATTGAAAGCAAATACCTTGTTAGTCTGACGAAAAGGGGAATTCCTGGATCAATAAGTGCAAGTAGAAAACGCAAAGATCACAACTCGAAAGTTTACAGATTTGCCAAAATTAAACAAAACTATTCCAAGCACATCAAAATTGTTGAGATCAGATGATGAAACTAAATCATTTGATTTTAAAATGCACTGTTTCCTACGCAAAGAAGCTATAGACATGAAAAAATATAAAAGGAATATAATATACATTTTCGCATAGTATCGACTATAGAAATTAAAAAAGCATTTTCCAGAGACGTCATGAAAGGAGGGATAAGTGGAGCGACGAGGTTTTCAATAAAATAAATAATGAAATAGATAGCCTATGGTAATCAATGCCTACTGGTTCTTGATGGATACGATTCATGTATTTATCCACAAAAGAAATTGCACAAAATTTGAGATCAAAAAATGCAACAGAAATATCAGTAAAATTGGAGAACACAATTATAATACCACAAGAGGAATTATCGAGAAACGAACGTAACAAATAAAAACTAATAGAAGTGCCGAAACCGTTCCTTGAAAAAGAAGGCATTGAAGTGATTCAAGCTGAAAAGGATGCATATTATTTGATCGCTAAAACTGCAGTGCAACTGTCGAATAATGGAAAAAGTGTTATCGTCATCGCCGAAGATACTGATATCGCTGCTCTTCTACCATCACTTTGCACAGGATAAAAATGTTTTTGCTTCGCCCTGGAAAAGCTGCAAAAGCCGGCAAAGTTACAAATATAACCAATCTTCAGATAAAATTAGGTGAAACGTTGTGACACGACTTCTTTTATTTATAAAAAGAGCAAGAGATATTGTATGCAACTGATGAAAAGAGATATCGACTTCAAAATAGTTTTGGATCCAAACCCTGATTGACAAAATCTAATTAATATTGGTCTAAAGTTCATTACGAAACAATTGAAACCAGTGAAAAATACCCAGGAGATTGCCATCTACTTTCAATTTGGCACTGCTACCCCCAACTAGAGATGCTGCTGAGCAACAGATTTTGAAAGTATATTGTCAGGTAAAAAAAATATTTCATGTAAATCTCACAAATTATTAACTCCAATTGTTGTGTTTTTAAGGTTCAAGAATGGACTGGGCAAAACCTTAATCCTTTGGGGTATGGTTGGGAGAAGGATCAGTATGGAAGTCTTGTTCCAAAAAGGTGTGGAAAAGATATAGCTTCACAAGATATTTTGAAAATGGTCTTTTGTAATTGTAAGGATGGAACTTGTGGTAAAAGCTGTTTTTGTATAAATCTTGGATTAAATTGTTCTTCTAAGTGCAGCCAATGTTTTGGTATAAGTTGCAGCAAGAAATGTATAATACCTGAAGATGATGAAGAGGAAAACTGCGGGTTCAATTAAACTCATTGTAATTAACTTGTTTGTAATATAATCAACAATTTTGTTGTTATTTTAAAAGTTGTTATATCTGCATTTCTGAATAATGAAGCAATTTTTTTTATGTTGCTGTTAAGTTATCTGTTTAATTTCATTAAATATCAAGGTAAAATATCCTAAAATGCCTTTTTAGATGTAGTTTTTCGAGCTCCTTAAAAAAGGTCTCCTGACATTTCTTCGAAGGATGTATAGTTTCCAACATATTTGCATAAAACTAAAAGAAACAAAATGGCGGCCATATTTTTCCAACTTGCCATATCCGAATCTCATGGAAGTTCAGGGAAGTTATTCAGGACATATTTCCTTATACATGACCACAAACTGCTTGTAAATAGTTTTTTCCACCTCAAATGCTGAATTTCCTGCACTATAATCCGTTGAAAATACGTAACAAGAAGCCATTAAGATTTGCAGGTATTGCACAATAGAATTTTTTCAGGTACACCAGAGACCAAGACATAGACGATTTTGCAAGCGCGAACGATTTTGAACAGGCGAGTCACCTTTTCGACGTAAAGAGATACCGTTGCTGCAGACTCACCTCCCCACTCTATCAGCGCACGCTGGCTCAACTAGATGGTGTGAGCACCTCACTTCAACACGAACTATGTTATCAAACATAGGGTGAAAAAATTGCTTATATTTTTTTGTCGAAAGCTGAAGTATTCAAGTGAAATACCTACAAATCTCAGCGCTGAAAGTTAAGATATAAAGTCGGAAGATGTTCACTATTTTTTTAATTCATATAAGAATGCCAGTTACGCGAATATCCACTTTATATTTCGATACACGAACAATTGACAAAGTTATTAAGTACATTTGGTTATACCTAAGAAATATGCATCATTTTCAAAATTCTTTATAACAAAGTTACGGAGATGACCTAGACAACAAGAACGCCCTTGTTCTCATACAAATCGATGAACATTTTTGAGGCTCCAGGTACATCGAGGACTTCTTGAATATAATATTCATGACCAGCGACCCCAAAAACCCCGGAGTAACCAAATTGGGTTAATTCCCACCATGGATTACCGAATAATAATATTTTTTATTACCTCAAAAACTGCACGCGAAAAAATGCATTTTTTCGATGCACAAGTGCAATTTTCCATTTGTATAAGATTAAAATTGAACAAATGCATCAAGGAATCCATTGCAAAAAACGCATCTTTCTCAGGTTTTCGATAGTTTCGCCTATTTTTGTGCTAAACTTCCTCGACTATACCGAAAATGTCTAGGCTATTACTAATTTATTTGAGAACTTGTCTGGCACTCCGATGAATTATATTAACGACTTTCCTTACCACATTGAAGCAACTTGTTAAATTTAAAATGCCTCTACTGTACATATTGCATATGCCACTATAGAGCCGAACATTACCACCTATAACAAGTCGTACCTGCATTTTTAATGCATGCAAAATAACCTCTCTATCCACACTTCCAATGCACACCTTCACATAAATAATTCAGAAAATCGCGTGCTTTATTTTTAATAACAAACCAAAAATGAATAAGTTAAGAGTTCCCCAGAGGGAAACTTTCAGATTTTATATGTCTGGAAATTTTCAGTAGGCAATTTAAAGACGTGGGAAGGAGCGAGGGTCTATTTCTGCGACTTATATCAGCCTCCGACGAACGTGAAGGAAGGGTGGAAGTCTGTGATCTGCAAAAGCACGTTTCTATAATAACATTTTTATTAGTAGATGTGGTAGTGGAGATGACATTAACTTTACCGTAAACTCTGCAGAACTGACACTACCGACCTCTGTAATCCCTGCTGATAAATGATCACTGCTCTAATATTTATGGAATTGTTACCCTTTATTATTACTAATGCCTAGAGAATTTTTCAATTACACCTGTAGGACTTCTTCTCTCCATGTAAGTTTTATTTTAATGTAAATTATTCATAATGAAATATTGACTGCTTGCTGGAAAACAATATATCAACCATAATAACCTATTCTTAAATTATACTTTACCTTGCTATATTTTAATGAAATATATGATTCATATGTTAGTCAGTCATTACAAATATTTACCTCTAAATAAATCAGAGGCGGATAAATTTTTTTTAATGAGTTCTTTGGATGGTCAGCAATAATATCACGTAAAGTTTGCATTATTTTCAGATAGGCAACAAAAATGTAAAAACTTGTTTTTTCCGGCATTTTCCCAAAATTTCGTAAATGAAATTTTGTTTAGAAATTCACATAAAAAATACATCTTTAAAAATTTCGTCTAATGCCACAAATATTGTTTAATAATGCGGTTTTCATAATATATTTCGTAATATTTTGGTAATGTAGGTATTACTTTGCGAATATAGGACGATGAAGATTCGCACTTCTCTTGCTCTACTTCTTCTCCTTCAATATTTTTTAAAGGAAATCCCGTGACTTTAATAAAAAAAAATCGATAAAGGTATTTACACAGAACTTCCCTCGCTATTTGTGCATGGTGGTCACTCTAAAAAATTGTTAATTACGAAATGACATTGAGAATAATAATCGGAATATAGTTATCACTATTATTACAAAGAAAACCTGATAACGTTTGGTCAAAAAATATACAGAGGGCTCATCAACAGCTAAAATTCAATACAGGTGCCAAATATGGAAGGCTTGCGCAAATACCTTCACAAATGTCCACCATGGTTGAATTATTTCTTGGGATGGTCACCCTGTATATTTTCAACAAAAGTATAATAGATGCATATGCCAAATATTGTTGCCATCTGTCACATTTTCAATTCCACATTCACGCAGTGCAGTGGAAGTATATTAGTGTTTTAAAAATGTATTTTTTTTTAATTTTTCAAAAATGTTGGTAAAAAATTTTCAAATTTTGTTTCTTATGACATAGGTTTAGAATGTCATGAAATGTCGAAATTTTAAATTTGAGCAAAAGGGAATGTTTCCTTCTATTCTATAGCAGTGGTAAAAGAACATTACAAATTAAAAAAAAAAAAAATCAAATTTTTCAATTAAATAAATTTAGAATGCCATGAAACGTGGAAATTTTAAATTCGAAATTCTTAAAGTGGAAAAAGTTGAAAATATATGGATTTAATTATGAAATATTGATTCACTGAAGGCAAATATAAATTTTCCTAACGGTGAAACACCTCGGGAAACTTCTTTCGCGGGGAGAACACAAAAGAAAATGATAATTTCTTGAATTTCTGCCTACATTTAATAATTTTTTTCATGGCAATATTCGCATAGCAGATGGCTCCATGAAAAGTGGAACACACTGTATATGAAACAAATGAATCAAGACTCAAAACATTATTTTTCGGATCCGAGAACTTATAATAAATTATTACAATAATAAATAATATTCCCACTCTATAATTGATTACCTGTTGGATGGTTATATGTTAGTAAAATTAATATATTCAATATTCCCTGTTTTGATATGTACTGGGTGGGCAACTAAGAATGGAGGCAGGCCATATCTCAGGAACCAATCATCGCACAAGTTCAGGGAAAAAATTACCTGAAGTACACTGACATCTGAAGCTTTTAATTTTCTATTTTACCGTGTAAAAATAAATATTATTATTTAAATTTTTTAAGAAAAAGTGCGATATTTGTTGTCATGTCAAATAATGCCCTCTAGCGGCGGCGGTAATGATCAAATGAAAACAGCGTAAGGCGCCCTCGATAGACTAAGGAGAGCACTTTGTAATGAGACTGTTTGTTAAATTCCATTAAGGCTAGTCGGAGTAATCGACAATTAAAAAAATGATTTTTTGGCATCTACCCACCACTTTATTCTTGAAGTTAATAAAAAATGAAAAACTGGAAAAATTCGAAATTGTCTTAGGATTACGATGCATATATTTTCAATACCACTTAATTGAGCAAAATGCAAAGGAAAACCCAATTCTCTATTCGGCCATGGCCGTTACGGCCCCTAGCGGCAATTTTAGAAATTCGAAAATATTTTCAAGCGAGTAATTTTACCTAAGGTTGTACCCTTAACTTGCTCCTAATTCTCATTAATTTAATGTTTATATAAAATTTTTAAAAACCGAATATTATGCAACTAAAAGTTATCCTTATATATTGATTAATGTTAAGAGTTATGATAAGAATTGTTGCAAGGAAAGATTACACTAGCCAGCTAGCTCATCAGATCGGTAGAATTTGGGTGTGGGAGAGGCAGAATTTTAATGTTAAAATAAGTTAGTTTTATGCACTTACCGTTATTTATTTCTGTGTATGAGGTGACAAAAGATGTTATTTTTTTTTAGGCGCCAACTACTCTTTACTTTAGTTGTTGCTGAGT
The DNA here is from genome assembly GCA_963583905.1 of Stenurella melanura. NCBI lineage: Eukaryota > Metazoa > Arthropoda > Insecta > Coleoptera > Cerambycidae > Stenurella > Stenurella melanura. The sequence continues at coordinate 137,177,334 of OY757314.1, forward strand.
ATCAAGAGCAGTAGAATATACTCAGAGTGAAGTAATAAGTACTTGAAATAATGTTATTTATGATTTTAAGTGTCAAATGGATTGTACTAGAGTCCCAGGTAGCATAGATTGAGAATAAAAATCTGATTAAAATTTAAAATCAATTTTATTAGAAATTGATCAAACTGCAATTTTTAACTGTAATAGTTATACTAAATCTAGAAACAAATAAAAAAAATATATATACACATATATATCATTCATATTCAATAACCCTGTATGTATTAATATACAATGTAATATTTTTCTTTTTTAAAGTTTAAAACCAATTAGAAATTATGTTAACAGATGTATGCATATATGTCATGTAGCAAAAATCTACCTTAAATCATTCGTAAATAATACTGCTCAGAATTTAACCTTAGAGAAATAGATACACAGAATAATAATTAATTCATAAAACTTGGTGATCACCGAAATTTGTACAGAATATGATTTTACAAGTATTTAATATCTATCATAATAATATAGACTCATATTCTGTTTAAAACTGAGCTGAGTAGCGATGGTTAAGATAAACAAATAATATTTAATAATAAGATTTAAATAAAGTGTATGCGAATTAAATAAGGTAAAGCTAAATTTAGAAAAATGTTGGGTGTTACTTATCTTCTATAAAAATCCTGATGTAATAGTTTTTACTGGACGCCAGTTTCTAGTGGTGGTAAACGATTCTGGAGTACTCTGACAGGACGTAATCAGGTTGGCTACATTGACGAGGGAACCATTACAGCGACTTCACTCTTTTATACTATTATGACCTTGGAGATACGAAATAATATGGCTAATGAAATTTTTCCATTATAGGTAGAACGGTAACGAACGATATTACATCATACAAACCAGGTTAATTTTTTTTCTTCTAAATATACCACATTTACAGGATATGTTGATACATCAATTGAGGGTTATCAAATACGAGGTGACTTAAATATGATTATGATTTGGCCTTGTCTAGCAAACCTCAAAAAAAATCTATCTCAAAAAACCTTCCAATGGCCAGGTAATGAGCGAAAAAAAAAATCACACCAAGGAAAAAAACCCTACAAGTCGAAAATATCGATATAATAAAATAGAAATACTTATTTTACAGGTACCAAAAAAAAATAATTTAAATTCAGATTACTTACGGAATACAGATACATATTTATATTCCTCCAAACTCTCAGATAAAACTGAACTTCTAATGGCTATATTTTATATGTTAGACATGTGGTCAAGGAGTACGATGCTCGAGTAATTTAACGGGCTGCTTACTGCGTCGTAGTCAGGCAACAAGTGAAGTGCTTACTCACGCGGAAGTTTTAAAACCGACATATTTGGTGACGTTAATCAGAATAAAAACTAAATTGACATAGTTTTATGATACTCTCTTATACATTAAATGTGGATTTGAGTTACGCATCGGATAAAATTGACGACATTTTATTATTTTACTGGTTTACTTTGTTTAGTTTGAATTAAATCTCTTACAAAGAAACCTTTGATTTTAATATTTACCTTGAAGATATATGACCAGCAGATACTATACCATTATATTTATAGTTGTCTATTTTATTACTTGAGCTATATACTTAATTTATTTGAAGTTAAATTTAGTTATTTGCTGAACGAAAGAGAGGAGATCACCCATAAATATGAGCCAATAAGTATTCAAATTTTGGAAACAATAAAAATAGCAATTTGCATGCTACAAGGTAATTTTTTCCCTAAACTTGTGCGATGATTGGTTTCTGAGATATGGCCGGCCTCCATTCTTACTTGCCCACCCTGTACATTCATCTTGTTCAGTAATAAATAAAAACTCAATAAATTAAAATTGGAAAAGCCTTGATTAACTATCGAACAAATATGGATTAAAATAATTAAATTGTGACAAAGAAAATAGTTGCAAATACGACAAAGTTAATCGATGGGAAACTTTTACAAAAAAGTACACTGAATTTACTGGACAGCGATTTTCATGCAGTGGAACTTTAGAAATAAATGTATGCAGTGGATCTGAACAGTAACATGTAACAAAGCATATTTGCTGCAGAAATTGTGAAAACGCCGACTTGTATGCCCTACGGATTTACATAGGCAACTACTTTGGTAGCCGTGTTAACTTGGGTCAAAGTGTAATACATTCAGGGGAACACATGTCCATACAAAACAGTAAACAAAAAACTGATATTGATAGAGTGGCTCGCAATATCTGTACATGAGCGACAAGCGACAAAGTGAACCTTTGGAGAGAATTTATAAGGCCATTAAAGCGTAGTAGCGCAAGTTATGATGAGAAATATTCTTGCAGATTTGATTCAACTTCAACAACTATTAATAACAATTGTTATAGCCTAGGCAAGAGAGCCAGAAATTGTTTGTGTCAAAAAAATGCCGGCCGGGATATATCAGCCGAAATACGTACCTCTTAGTGTGTATATCTATTGATTGATCGATTTGCCAGCGTAAGGTGGGCATTGCTGCGATTCCGGGCATCTATGGAGGTTCGTTCCTACACGCAGCTTAGTCGTCTGTCGAACACGCCCAACGGATGGCGAAACCGCGTGCGGGAACCAAATCTCGGATGTTTTATATACCGCCGGACCGGCTGCACACGCCGGGTTGGACATTGAACAGACCTGTCCTTAGCAGCGAGAGCCGCATGACGCATGGGGTGGGAACATAGGATGGGAAGTGTAGGTGTTTGCGAGATGCTTCTTTTCAGTTTCCAAGCTTTCTTTAAGTTTCCATCTATCGTTATCTTCTTATTTTTCTTCTTCTAAGTTTTCTGTTCCTCCTGTATCTGAATCTGGCAGCTTTTATTTTTTATTTTATTTCTGTTTTTACTTCCCTCGCATACCGAAGGGAAGTATTGTATTCGAGAAAAAATCACCCTCCGAGATTTTTTCGGATTCTGACGTTTCAGAACACGTAGATTACGAAAATATAGGTTTTTCAATTCCGTCAGTCTGTCTGTCTTCTGTATGTCTGTCTGTCTGTTGGTGCATTTACTAAAAAACTACTTGAAGGATAGCAGTCAAATTTGGTAGATAGTTGACGCTATTGTCAGCGAAGACATGGTAGAAATTTCACTGGAAAATATACAGGGTGGACCGTCTAAACGGAATAAATAGTGAAAAAAATTTTTTTTGCTCAAATTTAAAATTTCCACGTTTCATGACGCGCTAAACCTATTTCAGAAAAAAAAAATTTAGAAAATTTTTTTCACCACCATTTTTGAAACATTTTTTACCACCAAAATAGGTGGATTTTTTTTTTGTTCAAATTTAAAATTTCCACGTTTCCATGGCATTCTAAACGTATTAAAACAAATTTAAAAATTTTTCCGAAAAATTTTCTTCAAAAAATTTATCACTAAGTAGGTACTTGCTATAGAATAGAAGAAAATATTTTGTTTGCTCAAATTTAAAATTTCCACGCTTCATGACATTCCACACCTATTTCGGAAGAAAAAAAATTGTAACATTTTTTTACCATTTTGGAAAAAAAATTACCACTAGAATAGATGGAAATTTTTTTTTTGCTCAAATTTAAAATATACACGTTTCATAACATTCTAAACCTATTTCAGAAGAAAAACTTTAAAAAATTTTTTAACCAAGATTTTGGAAAAATTTCAAAAAAATTGTTTTTTTCTTTGTTCAAATTTAAAATTTCAACGTTTCCATAGCATTCTAAACCTATTCAAACAAAAAAAAAAATGATAAAATCTATTTCACTACTTACTATAGACTAGATGATTTTTTTTTACCACTTTGGAAAAAAAAATACCATTAGAATAGACGGAAAAATTTGTTTTTGCTGAAATTTAAAATTTTTACGTTTACCTATTTCAGAAAAAAAAAATTTTTTAAATTTTTTTCACACATTTTTGAAAAATTTTTAACCACTAAAACATGGAATTTTTTTTCTTTGCTCAAATTTAAAATTTCCATGTTTCGTGACATTCTGAACCTATTGCAGAAGAAAAAGGAGTGAACATTTTTAACCAACAGTTTTGAAAAATTTCAAAAAAAAAAAATAATAAAATTTTTAACCACCACTATACTTCCACTTCACTGCGTGAATGTGGAACTGTGTAATGGCAATGCTATTTGACATATGCTATTATACTTTTATTGGAAAATATACAGGGTGGTCATCCCAAGAAATCATTTATGGGAGACCTGTTATTTAATATTGAACTTTTGCTGTTGGATGAGCACTATTTTTTTGACGAAAGGTTATCAGGATTTCTTTGTTATAATTACCATAACTATATTTCCATTATTATTCTCAATGCCACTTCGTATTTAATATTTTTTTTGTGATCGCACAAATAACGAGGGAAGTTCTGTGTAAATACCTTTACCGATTTTTTGTTTTTTATTTATTAATCGCTCCACAGGTAAATATGCATTTACGATGGAGTTGCTGGGAAGGGCCCCATCTCGCTGTAACAATATTTTTTTTGCGCGTCATGAGAAAAGAGGCTCTAAGGGATACTTTGCTCACCTTGTATGTCGTTTCCTTGAAACAGTCGGTTTTAATTTCGGAAAGTTTTTCCATTTCATGACCTATATATTATGTTTAATACCTTTTCAATTTTGATCTCCATTTCTTGTTTAAAATTTAATAAAGACATAAATAAATAAACCAATGCTAATGCTACATAAACAAAAACTTATCTGTTTCATTCACACATCTGGCTGGCTGTTACTTATTTTATAATACCCACTTCAAGAAGAGACGGATCCAGGTATAGATTTTACGGTCAAGCAGTACACTTTCTCGGGTTTTTTATATACACTATTTCGTGTTGCTTTATTCAACAAACATAATTTAATCAAATATCAACTATATGAAATAGCCAAAATAGTGCTAATTTATATCAATTAAGAGGAATCCTCGCATGCGGGAAATATACGTGAAATATAACAAACGCGCTGAGCTCTAGCAGCTTTATTTTTACAAGTATCACACTAATTTTTTTTTAGAAGAAGTTAGCTACTAGTTCTACAATGTGACCATTGCTTTTTCAAATCCGGTGAACCAATCTTAAGAAAAAAAATCACAAACTTTTATCATTTGATTGTATGATATTTATTTAATTTTCACATACTTCTAGATATCATTCTCAAAAAAGCATCGGTCAGATAATTCTATCATCTTTTGTTTACACATTCGTTTAAAAATAATTCAAAAATGTCAATTTTTTAATGAGTTATACTTCAGGGCAATTACGCATGTAATTTAATAATTGTTTAGGCATGTTTTCCATCTCCACCTAGCCAGAGAGGCGGATCATATACGCATTGGCTCTTTGTCTAACTTGAGACTTCTCATTCTCTAGGCTTTGACTCTTACTACAGTAGAGAAATATATAAACTGAGCTTGTTGCGTACCTATTTTAATTCAATTTTTACCGGAACACATTTAATCGCGTAATGGGTATAAACAATAGTTAAAGGCGCAAAGTGTATCAATATGGTACAAGAAAAAAAAAGAGGAATTATTTCCACATCCACGTAGTGGATTGGAAGTACAGCAATCGTAAAAAAAATGAAATTTTATTTCTTGAAATAGGTTTAGAACTTCATGAAACGTCGAGATTTTAAATTTCAGCGAAAAAAAATTTCTGTTTGTCGGTCTGTCTGTCTGTAATTTTTGTTTTGTCAGCACATTTTCTCCGGAACGGTTTAAGACATTGTCTTGAAATTTTGTACACCTATATATTATAACGAGATCTGAACTGGATTGTTTTTTGAACATATCCGATGAAGGGTTGGGGGTAATTAGGGATAAATGGGGGGAAATAGGTAAAGCAAGCTGGTAAGAGTACAAAAACTTGAAATTTGGTGTATATGTATACTAGCAGCCAAGGCCTCCAATTTTTTATATTTAGAAGCCGAGGCCTCAGATTTTTTAATAACAAATTTCAACCCCCCCACCACCCCTACTCCATTATTAAAGGGGTTGATAAAATAAAATTGACTTATTCACTTGAAATTTGGTACACGTATATATTATAATGACATCTGGAACTAAATTATATTTTTAGTTTATTCCGTTGAAGGGTTGGGGGTTAAATAGGGGTAAATAGGGGAAAATAATAAATATATAAATAAAGCAAGCTGATAAGAGTACAGAAACTTGAAGTACGGTGTATGTATTTGGAGCCAAGGCCTGAGATTTTTTTATAATATTTTTTATCGACGCTGACTGATGCCTAACGTCGTTGTTGTAAAACTTGTGTATCCAGATCTATGTTCTTGCATTTTTACGTCTCTACACCGACCGACGCTTAGCGTCGTTTTTGTAAAACTCGTGTATTTGACAAATTTCGATTCCTAGATTCATTTTCTTGCATTTTTACGTCTCAGCGCCGACCGACGCCTAACGTCATTGTTGTGAACCTTCTGAATTTGATAAATTTTAATACTGAGAATCATATTCTTTAATTTTTTCGTTTCGACGTCGACCGACGTCTAGCGTCGTTTCTGTAATATTCTAATTTTAATAACAATAGGTATGGATATATTAAATACCATGTGACAACAAGACTATCTTGTCTGATTTACCAATACTTTCATTTTAATGAAAATCAAACTAGAAATAACCTTAGAAAAATGCAATGGAATATAATTAGTCAACCGCCCAACCGCACTAACACTACGACGCTGCGCGACGTGGTTGTGTGGTTGGCTCCGGCAATGTTGTATATTTTTTTTGAGAGATATTTTTTAATATTTTTCACTAAATGCAAATGTGAGCTTTGGCAATTTAAGTAATGTCCGGCAGCTTATTTGAAATATAAAAAACATTTAAGAAAACGGTAATAAATTAATTAAATTGCGAAAACTGACATTTGTTTTGGGTAAAAAGAATTTAAAAATACATTTGGGATAAAAATACTGGACATTTGCTAAGTACATATTACACTTTTTTTAACAAGATTACGAAAAAATTAATGTTTAAATCAAATACGTCCTGTACGTAATTTCTTAAAAAATAAATGCATAAGTGAGGACGTCCCTGTTTTTGCTGCCACCTGTCCTGGTAGGTGTATAACTGTATAATATGTTGGTAGGAAAATGTTAACATTCTTTTTCATAACTATAAAAGCAAATTTCCGGGTAATTTGTAAACATTTTGATATTCATGCAATAAAATATTTAAATGGGGGAATGCCACTCAATTCTGGTTTTTGTTCAATAATAGGTATAAAACAAACAAATATTTATAGAATGATGTATTTCAGGATACTGAATAAAATATAAAAGTTAGTATCTGGCAATACGGTAAACTTTCGTCAAATTTACTAAAAAAATTCTTTATAGTATTTTATATCTTACATAAATACCCATAATGTTTTTTTTATATATAAATGCCTATAACTTTTCTACAAACAAATAAGAAAAAAAGCAGAAGGCACTAGGTTTTGAACCCAGAACCCCGCGATTGAAAGTCTGACATCATCATCATCATCAACACATTTATTAATTTTTGAGATACAAATTATGCTTCCCCGGATCATGACCCGGAGCCAACCGTACAACCACGTCGCGCAGCGTCGTGGTGTTAGTGCGGTTGGACGGGTCTTGGCCGGTTCAGCTCAATAAAATTTATGAAATAGATAACACTCCTGCCGCCTGTGGCGGCTTAAAGTTATCAATTTGTTGAACATGTTAAAAACTTAACTAAAAACAATGGATATAAAAACTTAAATCTATTTTATGGGAAAAAACACTTTTTAAAATTTTGTTGCTTAGATGGAGACGAACTCAATTGGAAAAGCTCCATTTAAACAAGTTACCCCAACAGTCTGCTCGCCGCTGGGAATTTTTGGTTGTGGGAAAGGAAGATTGAGTTTAAAATAATTAGAATTTTTACAAAGGTTTATCGGTCTAAATTGAATTTTTAACAAAAAAGTACAAAATGACAAAAATTACAAAAATACAAACATATAACAAACAAGAAGAAGGAAAGAGATAGATACAGAATAAAAGATATGGTGGTGAAAAGTGTATGATAGTTGGAAGTTTTGGTAGGATAGAGTGTGGCTATAGAGGCTGCCGAAAGATAGGCAACGCCTGGTATGGTAATGGGTGTTTAATTTGGAAAGGGGCATTATGCATTCTTATTTGGGTAATGTTGCGTGTAAGCGGACTTTCACCCAGTCGAAACTCGTAGAATTTTTGTGATGTGTCCCGGATGAAGTCCGCTAGTGGTGTTATGTCGTTACAACGATCATATAAATCTCTGAGGGAGGTGTATCTGCCCGAATCAGAGATGAGGCGCATAAATTTGTGCTCCAGGACTTGGAGTTTTTTCATTGTCGTGACCGGGATGCTGCACCACACCGGTGCCGCGTATGTGATGGCCGGCCTGATCACCATTGTGTACAATAGTTTTTTATTTGTCCTATTTAGTCCGCTACCCCTTGCCAGGAGCGGATACAGACTCCTGGACATGGAGTAGACCTTTCGTACTGTTTCGTTTACGTGTATGTTGAAGGTCAGCCGTCTGTCCAGATGTACCCCCAGATACTTCACGCACCTTTTAATTGGAATTTCTTGACCCCTGATCGAAATTGGCGTTAAAATGCGATTTTCTGTAGCTCGGCGCGTGAAGAGTACGGTCTCAGACTTCTCGATGTTGACCCGAATCTTCCACTTGTCGTAATACGCCGTGGCACGAGCCATGTGTGCCTTCAGCAGCATATTCGCTGCTTGGGCGTTGTGCGAGTGCACATACATGGCTGTGTCGTCGGCGTACTTGGCAAGTTTAGTATTCGGGAATTCCGGGAAGTCCGATACGTATAGATTGTACAACTTAGGTGATAGGCACGACCCCTGGGGGACGCCCGCGCGAATATCCCGCCGTGTTGAGAGTTTATTATTCACTCTGACCTGCAGCGACCTGTCTGTCAGGAAAGAGTGAATCAGTTTGGTTATGTGTGTAGGGAAGTCTAGTATGTTTAGTTTGTGTATAAGTCCCGGTATCCAGACGGTATCGAAGGCTTTCTCAACGCTACATCAGACCCACCACCTGTTCATGTCCAGTAGTTATCTGTTTACACGGTTTTCACTTCAAATGTGATCCGTATCGTATAATTATAGGTTCTCAGGTAATAATGCTATGAAATAAATCTCTTGCCCTCTTCTCACTGCGCCTGCGGTTGAAAGAGAAGACGTATCCGTTCTCTCTTCACTAGCAAATAAAATGTAAAGTTATTTCTCCTACAAATGGTGTTGCCGGGGGTAAACTAAACGGTAATCCTTGAAACTTCGCAGGGGAACTACTAAGGGCATTCCTCTTAATGCAGAAATGTTTACGCTTTAATTTAATGCAATTTCGACGTTTTGTTGCCGCTTTATCCGGATTTATCTCGAGATCTTGTAGGAGCCACGAAACACGCGTCTGTCACCGAATTCGACACACTTTGAACCTCACCTCTCAGTATGTGTAACTACTGTACCTAAAAACTAACAGCTGAAAATTGGTGCGACTATATTTAATTAACAAGTGAAGTTTGTTACGGCCAAAATTGGTATTAATGCTCAAGAGTTGCCAGGAATTAATTTTTGGGTAAGCCGGTATATATGATTTCAAAGCCACTCCTTTACGTTCGTTTGTATCGACACTAATGGACGAATATGATGCTAACAAGCCACGTCCAAATTGGCTGCGTATTTTGTCCCACAGTTTTTCTCTTGAATTGATAGTATTTGCATAGACTAAGGACTTCATATGTCTCCACACATAATAATGAAAAGGATAATAATCGGGACTCCTTGTACTTACTTCTTGTACTTGTAGCTATTTTTGTACTTATTTATGAACTTCAAAGTTTCTAATATATGCATCCATATGTGATTAAAAAATTAAATAACATATATAGAACTAAAAATATAGCAACAACTTATTCCTATTTAGTCAAATTAACTAACAATAGTAACAACTTATAAAGTCAATAACAATGTAATAACTGGGGTTTTATTCCCCTAATTACATGATTTAATCAGACATTACCATTGGCAGAGTACGGAGTGTCCCAATTACTTTTGCAGACTCCGCCGATATTATAGTATATCCATCGAAATCAAAACTGTGCTTACCCTTTTCCTTCTAGGTGATTCTATCCTTTTTGGTGTCCATCAACCAGGTTACTTCACAAACAAACTTTACTGAATATAAAATGAACTCAATTGCATAACAAGCAAATAAAACACGTGATTTCTCAAAACACTTAAACCACTATATTTACAGAAAAAAATGAAAACAAATGAGAATGAATCACAGACATTTAACGATTAAATAAATTGACAACCAGTAATTACAATATATTAAGAAATGAAATGGTCCGCGGCAAGTTCAAATCTTTAGCTGAATCGCGACAGAATATTCTTAGTTCAATTACAACACATTAATTTTCTACTTATTAAAACCGGCAAAATACTGAACAAATGTACTTAAACTTAAAAAGAGAAAAAGGTTCGCAAAACGAGAATTTACTATACCCTGTAGATAGGTGATGACCGATCGGACGTTAAGCCAAAAGTGAAGATAATCTCTACATCGAAATAATACGTTTCCAAAGTGGGCAGTAAACTTTAAACCCTCGACCAATTAGGATCTTCTTTACTTTAAACCGTACGCATTTGAAATTACCTAACGGACCATGGTATTTATCATATGGCCTATCTTAAAATTTTAATACCAGTCCAGCAGATGGAAAAAAAACCCTTTTGTTCCATGCTTTGCCTTTGTATAGGGGAAAAAATCTGCCTTCTTTGGTCTATCTATCTTAGTCTATTACATATGTTCCTGGAATCATATTTCAACTGCCTTAGTCTAGAAAATTTAACTATACCCCCCGGTGGGTATTTCAACAAGTGCCCTTAACTTCAAGTGGGCAAAGTAAATTGGATAGTTATTTATTGTTTACAAGTGGCTAACGTCGACTAATAAAGTGTAAAGTTAACAAAGCACGTTTCCTGGTCTCTAGAATAAATCGGTTTGAAACATAAAACAGATGTATCTATGACCAGTCTTTTACGATAGTTTACTAAAGTCTCGACCCTTAAAATGTTACCAAGATCGGAATATGGTGATTCTGTTGCGACAGGTCCGGACTTGGCTCCCTTAATTTGACTTTTGTTACAATAATAGTAATATTTAATCTAGCTTTGAATACATATTTTTTTATTATGAAACTGATGGAAGTACAAAATAAGCAGGTGCCTATCTGCCTACGTACGTACGAGTTTTGTTTTGTGTCCTCGTGATTTTTGGCTTTGTCTCTGTTAGTTTTGGCGAAGATGACTCGGTATTTCTGCTTCTTTCTTCTTTTGAAGGTAGTGGTGATGGAATGCTGTCTTCCTTTTGCTCATCATTTAAGAATACGTTTGTTGCTGTTTTTCCCGTGTCCTATTGGGGGTTATTTATAGTGCCTTCTTCTTTTACCTTCAGATGTTCATAGGAGTACTCTTCATCATTTATAACGAGCTTTCTGTTTTTTATTCTAGCATTATATTTTTTATATTTGGAGGCCTCAAGTTGTTTTCTTAGGAATTCCCTTTTTTGATATTCGTCCTTACGGTAGGTCCAAAAATATATTTTACGTTCTTTCAATATTTCGCTAGATCTAGCACTTGCCAATATATCTGATTTTAGTTTGTAACTTATAATTCGGCTAGAACTGGATGACACTTTCCTTTCACAATTTCACCAATGCTATAAATGTCTCTGAAATCACTTCTGGTACATGATACATTTAGTTTATCATTTACGGTTTTCAGAATTTCCTCGTCTGTATTTATTTCATTCCCCTGTATTCCATAAATTACAATATTATATTTTTTCGATTGCCTTCCTAATTCTTCATTTCCTAATTTCAAATTAGATATTTCGGCAGCGATGTCATTTCTCAGGTCTCCTATTTCATTCTACAATCCATATTGCATTTGCGTATATCAGCCGTTGCATATACGCAGTCTCACTCGACCGCGACACCACTGTCCTTAAATCAAAACTACTAACTAGACTCCCTGTGATATATGCAACCCATATTACATTCGCGTATATGAGCCCTTTGCATACGATAGTCTCAGTCGACCGCGACACCGCTGTCTTTTGACCTTGAACAAAAGCTGGTAACTCCACCCCATATACGAAAACGTAAACATTTCCACTGTTAAAATGGCCAAATAGTTTCAATTTGAGCAAATAAATATATCAATAGTCAAATATTAACCCGTAAGCCGAAGCCTTTATGCAGAGGATAATTAAAATGAAGAATGCGGTTTCAGCGTTTCACGTCGCTCATACTTCGACCTAAATATTAATAAATCTGTTGAGTAAATGAATTTGTCAGTACAGGGCTGACGAGTACGGTTCTTCCTGTCCAATCACATCCCCCAATAAATCACACGAAGAGACGGATGTTCCATGCCTCGTCCTAATTCGGCGGCTTTTGATGAGCTTCCGATATGCTCCCAATCTTCTATAAATTACCATTCGCTAAGCGCAACTGCCAGCCACATTCTCTCATAATCATTTTTGCAGGCTATGCATCAGGAAGTTGCTCTACCTCTGATGGAATTTTAAACACACAAATTGCCAATTTATCATTGTCGCTTAAGAGGATTTAAAAATGAATTTATCTGGTATTAAAACTATTAAAAGTTTTATTTCATTTTATCGCATTAAATCTGCGCCTATTATTCCTCTATATTTTATTGTTTCAACACGCGGGTGGTTTTGAATTTTTAAATCCATCCTAATCAAGTCAGCCGAACGCGTGGGGAACGACCCTAAAATTACGCATCCACATATTGGGGAAGCCGCACATAATATACCTACCTCTTCAGTAAATAATAGATATTTTATTCATGTGGAATTTTATCAAGGAAATTTCAACGGCAGCAACGGCTAAGTATTTAAATTATTTATATTTTTTTATGCAATAAATCAAAGCTTGTTACCTAGAAGGTCGGAATTATAAATGAGTTATTATCACCACAAAAAATTTGGTACTATAGTCGGTCTCAGTTTAGAATGCAGTTGTTTACATTACGAGCGGAGTACGATTTATACTGACACGTGGAATTCCCATGTAAATGGATTCTCCATCGAGGCTGTCTCAAGGCCATTGGTACACGAAATAAAAACCGCTGCCTAAAGAATCACTGCTTCCACATCCATATTTTTTATCCAGGTCACTTTAAAGGAAACATCTTGACTAGATTTGTACTCTAGTATGTGGAAACTATTTATGATAGAATAATATTTGGGGCAAATGTCATAGAAAGTTTCTACTATATACGTTAAAAATGAAGTTTCTAGTTTACCCTACTTATTTTCCCCTATTTACAACCTACCACCTCCCTACCCCATCATTGGATTCATCTCAATCAGATGTCGTTACAATACAGACGTGTAGTAACTTTCAAGTCAATATCTCAATTTTATGTTATCAATCCCATGGAGAGATGTGGTGGGGTTTGAAAAATATTAGAAAGAAATCTAAGGCCTTAGTTTCTAAAATATACACCAAATTCCAAATTTTAATACTCTAACCAGCTTGATTTTATTATTTTCCCCTATTTACTCCTATTTAACCCCCAACCTTTCAACGGAATCATCTCAAAATATAATCTAGTTTCAGATATCGTTATAATACATACGTGTACCAAATTTCAAGTAAAAATCTAAATTTAATTTAATGAACTGTTTTAACAAGGGAGTAGGGGTGGTGGGGGGTTTAAAAATATTATAAATAGTCTAAGACCTTGGCTTCTAGTACATACACCGAATTTCAAGTTTCTGTACTCTTACCAGCTTGCTTTACTTATTTTCCCCCATTTACCCCTATTTAACCCCCATCTATACAATGTTCTGCGAAACCAGTTGATTTTCTATTCTCTAAAATGGACATTTACCCGTACGTCTAAGTTTCGACCACTCTGACTTATATATAGAGCATCACAATCGTCACAATTTATTTCATATACTCCCGCTTTTTGTGTGTCTTCAGTTTTCTCTTTGTTGTTAATCAACAAGCGACCTAAGTTGTTTGTATTCGAGGAAATGGTATTATTAATGCCAAGTTTACTTAACCTATTACAAATTGACTTGCTAATATGTTTTACAAAATTAATACTATGCCACTTTTTATTTTCTTAGAGTGCGTTATAAAAGTGTTTTTTCAACAGCTTTCTTTGTTTGTTCCAAATTAGCTTGTCTATGAGAAATGTGTAATATCCATTGTTTTTTGCTATTATTTTAAGGGTTGTAACTTATTTTTCAAAATTGACATTATTTAACTTTAATGATAACAATCTATGGACATAACTATGAAAAGCTGACATTTTTATCTTCCAGGATTGATTACTATTTGCATAGAGTAAGCGAATGTTTAATGATTACAAATGAGTCAGTAAAAGTGGGTTTTCTATAAATATCGATAGATATTTCATTGATACAAAAAGATCCCATTTTAGAAATAGATATTTATAGAAAACCCACTTTAACTGACTCACTCATACATGCAAATAGTAATCAATCCTGCAAGATAAAGATGTCAGCTTTTCATAGTTATGTGCATATTGCGCATAGATTGTTATCATTAAAGTTAAATAATGTCAATTTTGAAAAAGAACTTACAACTCTTGAAACAATAGGAAAAAACAATGGATACCACCCATCTCTCATAGACAAGCTAATTAAGAAGAAACAAATAAAACTCTTGAAAAAAACATTTTTTTAACGCACCCAAAGAAAATAAAAAGTGGCATAGTATTAATTTTGTAAAACATATTAGCAACTCAATTTGTAATAATAATAAAAATAATAATAATAATAAAGCGACTTTATTCATTCTTAAAAAAAAAAAAAAAAAAAAAATTAAATACAATTGAATACAGTTAATTATATTCATAAATAATGGAATGAATTGGCGAAGTCTCACCCAAAATGGGCGCTTTTAAACTTAACCAGACAAACAAAGAAGAACCAAAATTCAATACAATGTAAATATACTGCAATGAGTCAATTATTTAACTACAATATAATTTGAAACGGAATTTACTTTCTACTACAAATAAAAATAGATACATAATGTATACATGCATACATAAACAGTTAATAAATAATTAATAGTTGAACTTATCTTATCTTGCCGCTATATACTTTGCCAGCTCTAACATTACTATACCCGTCTTTCTGACAACAAATAAGCTTTCAATTTTTTCTTAAAATTTTGCAGCGAGTAATTAGAGAGTATTATGAGTATTAGAGAGAGTATTATATAATTTGCAGGAAATATAACTAAATGAACGTTTAAATGCTGCTGTTTTATGTTTGGGCATTACTAAGAGTTTGGAATTCCGGGTGGAGAAGTTGTGTACAGATTCGAATTTCATTAATTTTTTATATAGGTATTGAGGTTCTTTATTAATTAGAGTTTTATGAGTTAAATTTAAGAGATGGAGTTTACGTAAATCTTCTAATTTTAATTTTTCCATTTCATGTATTTTATAGCTTATACGCTCATACTTTCGGATACCAAAGGCAAATCTGAAACACGAATTTTGAATTTTCTGTAATCTGTTACTGTCATTAGCTACCAGTGCAGGTCCGTAGACACTGTCACAATAAGATAGCTTGGAGATAATTAGGGATTCACACAATTCCAATTTTAGCTTTGAACTCATAACATCTCGGTGGGGGAAGAGTTGTCTAAGAGTATTATAAGAAAATTGACATATTTGATTAACGTGCTTAGTAAATCTTAAATATGAGTCCATCCACAATCCTAAGTTCTTAACCTCAGTTTTGACCGGCAAATATTCTCCATTAATATGTATATTGACAGTAGCCATCGCAGAGACTCTCTTACTTTTTGGACCAAAAAAAATTACAGATGATTTACCTGCATTAAGCTTTAAATTATGAGCAGTTGATATGTCAACTAGAGATTCCAATTCGGTATTTAATAGAGAGGATAATATATTGTTTTGACCAGGTTCAAACGAAAAATATACCTGAGTATCGTCAGCATAATGATGAATTTGACATTTTTTTGCCACATAGTGAAAATCTGATATATATATATATATATATATAGAGAACAGCAACGGTCCGAGAATAGATCCCTGCGGTACTCCCTGTGTTAACAACAGAGGTTCTGAATACTCTAAATTGTAATATACTCTCTGGAATCTCCCGCTAAGATAATTTTGGAGTAGTGTAATTGAGTGCTCATTAAACCCATAGTATTTACGTTTATCACAAAATAAAATGGGATCCATTGTATCGAACGCCTTACTGTAGTCTAATAATATAAGACAGCTAACTTTACTTTCATCTGAAGCTCGTAACAAGTCATCTACAATCGTTGTAAGTGCAGTTGTCGTACTATAACATTCTCTAAACCCAGATTGAATATTAGGTATAATTTTATTTTCCAAAACATATTTGCTAATTTGTCTATGCATGATTTTTTCCAAAACCTTGGACAACATGGGTAATAAGCTAATCGGTCTTAAGTGAGTCATATCTACTGGGTTTAATGTCTTTGCAAGAGGAATAACATTTGCTAATTTCCACGCATCGGGGAAGATACCTTAAGTAAACTTGGCATTAATACCATTTCCTAGAATACAAACAACTTAGGTCACTTGTTGATTAACAACAAAGATGGAGACTCACAAAAAGCGAGTAGGTATATGAAATAAATTGTGACGATTGTGATGCTCCATATATAGGTCAGAGTAGTCGAAGCTTAAACGTATGGGCAAATGAGCACAAAAAGTCTTGTTTAAAGAATAAAAAATCAACTGGTTTCGCAGAACATTATATGGATAAAAACTATTTTTTCAACGGTAGTAGTATTAAACTTTTGCACAATATCAATAAGAAAAATCGGTTAGACATGCTTGAAATTTTTGAAATCAAGTCGGCCTTAAATAAACAGAAAAACGTCAATAATACACAAACTAAATTTCGTAATACCCCCCCATAATAGACACCATACTAAAATTAAACATACCCAGAAATAGTAAATAAAAATTTAAATTAAATTCCTAATAGTAGCTATATTAGAAATAAGTAATAACATGTTAATTATGTTATCTATACCTCTCAAATTCTATAAATATCTTGTTATTGTCATATCTAGGTTAGTTGTTATAATTCTTTGATAATGGTCGAAAGGCCGAAACACACGTATGAGAAATCTGAATATAAATTCACAGGTTTCGCAATTCTTGCAACCATCGGGACATTGGAATTGATAACACCATACATAAAACATAAACTTTTTCCGGACTCGGCTACGATCCACTCTCGGTTGCGACACCACTGTATTTCGACTTTAAATGAAAAATATATGCGACCCATGTTACATTTGCATATATCAGCCGTTGCATACACGACAGTCTCACTCGACTGCGACACCGCTGTTTTTTTGACCTTGAACGAAAACTAGTAACGACCCCCATATACGCACATTAACATTTCCAATGCTAAAATTGTGCAACAGTAATACCAAGTGTTTTAATACTTATTCCAATTATGAATTGTTTATTGTTTTTGAGGTCTTCCATTTTGATTTATCTTTTCAATTCTTCTGTCCCACCCATATACATGGTATTACTTTTCGGTGTCACAATTTTGTATTTTGTTCACCTCTGAATTCTCAATAGATTCATTCCTAAAATTTAAATACAATTAATAATAAATGCATACAAATTAGTCAAGGTAGCATTATATGCCATCTTACCCGCTTTAGATAGAACTACGGAATTCTTGGGTTGCAAGATATTGGCAAGAATATAGTTGTTAAAATATATGGCTAGAGTTTTATTATCAAACCAGTTAATTATATTTTCAAGAACGGCTTTATCTCGGCTCTAAGTAGTTTCAGTTGCTGCCTTTGTAAAATATCGCTGTGTCACCAGCAAAACTTATAATTATATCAGAGAAATTAACAGCAGAGCTCCCAGTGAGTGTAAAATGACACTGTTGGTCCTCGCATCCGGGAACGTTCTAATCAATATGGATTCAATGTCTTGAATGTCATCAATACGTATCTTCTGCTAACTCATCATGCCCCGAAAACCCCCATTATCAGGATAACATATAACAAGCTTATTTTGAAACTGTTGGTTTATCAGCCACAATGTTTACTAATTTACCTCAATTTAAATGAAATTTTTGTGTTTGAGTTTTCTGTAATAAATTATATACAATTGTCAGTATCAACAGAAAATTATACATAACTGCTACGTTAAAGCGACAATTATAGCAATAGCCCTATATTCTTAATTCAGCAGTTTAGAAAGTACAGGGAGAATTTCAAAAACTAAATTAAATGTTTTTCTAGCAAGTTTTAGTCCCATTGAGGAAATAATAACATCCAATTCTAACCGTATATAGAGTTTAAAAATGAATGAATTATTATTTGTTTGCTTATAATTGTATTGAAACATATTCTTTAGAGGATTTTGAAAACAGCAGAAAAAATAACTATCTATAACAAAAAGGAAAACTTTGTGTAAATTATTAATGAAATCTTTGCATTCTTTCGATAACCTGAATTCTAGTTATGCTAGCAAATTAAAATCCTAAAATGAGTTTGTCTAATTTCTTATTTGACAGTCCTCATTCTAACACTAGCATCCACACAGTCCCCTATGGCCATGCAAGTTAAACTAGAAAATTTCAAGTTGCACGGAATGGAAAACCGCTACGCCCGATGAACCACGAATTTGGTTTTTGGAAAGTACAACGAATAAAATCGCATAAGATGGGAAACTGCTCCGTACACCAAATTTTTCGGAAGTACAATTTTTTGAAAATCTCAAAAATTTGTTTTTATAAAAATACAATAACAAGACGTAAATAAAGCAAAAAACCGCTCCTCGAGATGAATTTTTCGAAAGTACCACGAATTTGGTTTTTCGAAAGTACCACGAATTTGGTGGTTCACAAGTCGAAATCCTCAGTCAGGATGCAGCGAGTAGCTATTTTAAACGTCAAAATTTAGGAAAAAATCGATGGGACGGTTTTTCCAATAAAAATCAAAATCCTCATTTAATATTCCTCAAATGGTTGGAGCATAATCCTCATACAAAACCCCAAAAACGTACAGAAAAATAGTCAAACTTTTCAAAGTCGGAGGGTGGATTCTGCCGAAACCAAAATACTTTTTATCCCGGCTCAGGCGGACAACGCCATACTAATCGCTCGAAGGCGAGTCGACGGAAAAAAAGCATATTTGGGTTCGATGCCGTTAGTACGTTTATAAAAGCAGGAAAGCCATCGAACTCACATAGATAGCTTCTTTAAGCATCCTGACAATCATTTCGATAATTTTAGTGCTAAATTCAAAGTGAATAATTTTCAAATAGTTTCGCATACATTTTACAAATATTACTAATTGGGAGTCTGAATCTTTTTGCACAGTCGATTGTCATAGTTCTCTCGACGCTGGATGAGTTACACTCCTATGGGAGGTAACGGCTTGCCGAGTGGTGGTGCTCTTTGATCTTTGCCTTATACACATTAGCTAAGTATTGAATATTTATATTTTTTACATTTTATGAACTATTTCATAAATGAGAATATATTTTGAATTCGATTTCTTATTGATCCACTAATTATAAGATTTGTGACCGACGGGCGATTCTGTGGCGTGAGTCGGACAATTACTTTTTTAAAGACTGGTTTTCCTCAGATTGTACTGTTAAATAGATTTTCACTCTGGAGTCTGGAAATTCGCAGAACTATTTCACAGCAAATTTCTCTTTCTAAAATAATGAATAATATAACATATTGCGGTGCTATTTTAACCTTACTAAATTTTCGGACACCTAGATCTGGTTCTAGGCATAGCTAATTATTCTATTTGCCGACTCCCAGAACTAACGTCCAGAAGTTTTCGCTACTATGCCAAATGTGTAGGAAGTATAACAATCTACATGACCAGTTTCATATATTCTACTGCAATATAGCTACGTTAAAAAGATTTGTTCTAAATTTGTTTTCTTCTGTGTATTTTGTTTCCTTTTGTTTCTACTGTCATACGTAATATATTTGTAAGTACTTATTATTTCCTAGCCTGTAATTGGAATGGTCTGTTGGGTAGTGTATTGTTAAATAAATAAATGAAGTCAACATATCAATATGCCTATTTTGCATATTTCCGTAACGAAATTTTAATTTAAAAGAAAAGCGACTGAAGAAAAGAAAATGGGCGACAATTTACAACAAAAACTTTTTCGGATTATTTTCGTCATAAATTACTATCGTCTCCAATTCAATACTGGAGGGCATGGACAAGTTATATTAAGTCGAACTGTAATGATTGGAGTCAGAGACTAACAAACGTGGAATTGTTGATGCAAAATTTGTTGCTGAACTCACAGTTAGGACTCTTGAAAATGTTGAACAAGTTTGGAATATCATACAAAGGAGTCCCTTGCTATCGCTTGTTAAACAATCGATTGCCTTGCAGATTTTCAAAAGCGATCTCGAAGGATATAATGAGTAAAGTTTAGACTCTCGCCCTACCTGCTTAATCTACATCGTCAACTTGCAGATATAACTTGTGAATTGTCAATAAGATGGTGTGTTATTACTTGTTTTCAAAGATTTAAATCCATAAAATAAAATGTCTACCAGAAAGTAACACTAAGTAATCTGCTATTTTAGTTTTAGTTTAATAAAAAAGTGTAAACATATTGTCTAAATGTTATTCGTTAATCGTGACATCCTCTAATTTTTCTGTTTTTGTTTTCTCTAGGACTTTGTATCACATTCTAAAAAGAAAGAATATGACACGAAAACGAATAAAATAATATTTAAACAGTATTTTTGTACTAAGTATGTATCAAAGGTGACTCAAAACGTATTGTTTAATATTAATAATACTCACATTAAAAACATCAAGGTTTGATTCATAATCTAAAAAAAATCGGTAAAGGTGTTTACACAGAACTTTCCTCTTTATTTATACATGGCGGTCACCCTAAAAAATTAATAATTACGAAATGACACTGAAAATAATAATCGGAATATTTTTATCACCATTATTACAAAGAAAACCTGATAAATTTTGGCCAAAAAAATATACAGAGTGCTCATCCAACAACAAAAGTTCAATACTAAATGACAGGTGCCAAATATGGAAGGGTTGCGCAAATACCTTTACAAATGTCCACCATGATTGAATTATTTCTTGGGATGACCACTCTGTACATTTTTCAATAAAAGTATAATAGGTGCATATGCCAAATATTATTGCCATCTGTCACATTTTCAATTCCTCATTCACGTGGAGTGGAAGTAAAAAATTTCAATTTTTTTTAATTTTTCAAAAATGTTGGTAAAAAAATCTTCATAATTTTTTTCTTCTGAAATATGTTTAGAATGTCATGAAACGTGGAAACTTTAAATTTGTGCAAAAAGAAATTTTTTTCATCTATTATAGTGGTAAAATATTTTTCCAATATTGATAGATAGATAAATAGATAGATAATTTATTTAACTGCATTACATACACAAGAGTACATTTGTAGCAAGTCAGAAAAACAAAAATTAAATTAAATATGAAATTAAGTTACTGTAAAAGGGTAACTATAAAAAAGAAGAAAACATATATAAATATAAAAGTATCACATAAGCCTTAATATAGAAGGATCACATAAATATATAAAAAACAATAAATATGTTTTGTCATGACAAAAGTATAATAAAAAAAAACAAACGAAAACTATAATATCTAATACTACATTAAAATCAAAATTATTTAAATACCTCGTGTGCCTGCTTCATATCAACATTAATGTATTAATTATCTGTCATTAATTTATTTCAGTCTGAACTGAGTTTGTCATAAAGTCATCTATAGAATAGTAACATTGTTTAATTAAAATTGCTTTCAGGGCCTTTTTAAAAGAGTTTATATTTAATGATTTTATACTATTTGGCAAGACATTGTACATGTTTAAAGTTAAAGAGTTATTCTCAGATTTTTTCAGTCTAAAACGGGGAGTTCTCAATAGATTTACGGATCTAGTATTGTAGTTATGAATGTCAGAGTGCGTGTTGAAAGTACTGATATTTATGTGTATTTCAATTAAAGAATAATATATAAATAAAGATGGTAACGTCATTATACCAAACTTCACAAACAGTGGCTTACAATGTACTCTATTATCATTAATTCCAGCCAGCACTCTGACAGCTTTCTTTTGAAGCCGAAAAATTTTTATGGCGTGCATTGAATTTCCCCATAAAATCACACCATAAGTAACTCGGGAATGAAAAAGGGCAAAATATACTGAGAGCAATGTGTTGCTTCTTGTAAAAAAATGTTACAATTTTTTTTCCGAAATGGGTTTGGAATGTCATGAAACGTGGAAATTTTAATTTTGAGCAAAAACATTTTTTTTTCTATTCTCTCGTCTATTCTATAGTAGTGATAAATAAATTAAAACTTTTCAAAAAATTTTTTAAACTTTTCAAAAATATTTTTAAATTTGTTTTTGTTGAAATAGGTTTAGAATGCCATGGAAACGTGGAAATTTTAAATTTGAACAAAGAAAAAATATTCCATCTATTTTAGTGATAAAATTTTTCCAAAAATTGTAAAAGAATTTTCTAAATTTTTTTTATAAATAGGTTTAGAATGCTGTGAAACGTGAAAATTTTTCAAAAATGGTGAAAAAAAAATTTTCAATTTTTTTTTTCTGAAATAGATTTAGCGTGCCATGAAACGTGGAAATTATAAGTTCGAGCAAAAAAAATTTTTTTCATTATTTATTTCCTTTAGACGGTCCACCTTGTATATTTTCCAGTGAAATTTTAACCATTTCTTCGCTGACAGTAGCGTCAACTACCTACCAAATTTGACTGCTCTCCGTCAAGTACTTTTTTAGTTAATGCACCATCAGACAGACTGACGGAATTGAAAAACCTATATTTTCGTAATCTACGTGTTCTGAAACGTCAAAATCCGAAAAAATCTCGGAGGGTGATTTTTTCTCGAATACAATACTTCCCTTCGGTATGCGAGGGAAGTAATATAAATAAAAAAAAATATTCAAACTTTTAATTCAATAAATTAGGACTAAATGGAGAACAGCCCCAAGTAATAAATTTTTATGTACCTCTTCACGATTTTCAAGTTTAGGTCAGCCATTTTTATTCCGTAATTTAGGGCATTGAGTTTATAGTGTGAGATTCATGCTTAGCTACCTCTTCACAAATTTCTTTTGTTGAAATAGGTTTAACATGTCATAAAACGTCGAGATTTTAAATTTAAGTGAAAAAAAATGTCTTTCTGTTTGTCGGTCGGTCTATCGATCTCTCTGTCTGTCTGTCTGTCTGTCTGTCTGTCTGTCTGTCTGTAACTTTTCTTTGAGCGTACGTTTTCTCTGGAACAGTTTAAGATATTGACTTGAAATTTTGTACACGTATGTATTATAACGAGATCTGAAACAGTCTTTTGAACATATTCGGTGAAGGTTTGGGGGGGGTAAATAGGGGTAAATAGGGGAAAATAAGTAAAAGAAGCTGGTGGGAGTACAGAAACTTGGGATTTATTGTATATACTAGAAGTGAGAGCTTCAGATTTTTTGACATTTTTCAACCCCTCCACCACCCTCCATTATTAATGGGACTGAATTGAAGATAGACACTTGAAATTTTGTACACTTGTGTATTATAACGACATGTGGAAGTATATTATAATTTGAGATGATTCCGTTGAAGGGGTGGGAGGTAAGTAGAGATAAACAGAGGAAAATGGGTAAAGCAAGCTGGTAAGAGTACAGAAACTTGATATATGTGTATATACTAGAGACCAAGGAATTTGATTTTTTTTATATTTTTTAACAACCTCACCACCTCCGCTCACTTGAAATTTGGTAAACGTATGTTTCAATGTTTTCAATGGTTTCTTAACCGCTTCTCAAGTCACCGAAGTACCTCCTTGAAAATCCAGGATGATTTTGTGTTAGGTAAAGAGATGATTTGGTTGAGGGGGTGTGGGGTGTGTAAATTGTGGAATATAAGTAGAGCATGCTAATAAGAGTCTAGAAACTTCATTTTTATGGTATATACTAGAAACCAATTCCTCAATTTTTTTTATGATATCCGCCTCAAATATTAAAATTCTATGACCAATAATTTCCACATACTAGAATGCAAATGTAGTCAAGATATGTTCCTTTAAGGAGACTTGGATGGAAAATCTGTATGAGGAAGTAGTGATTCCTTAAGCAGCAGTTTTGGGTGATTTTCATGTTTACGTCGGCCATTTTGAAGCCGCAATTTTTAATTTTGAAATTATATCGGAATTTTAAAAACGACCTCAAAAACCCCATATGTGAATTTTGTACCACGAATTATTTAAGTTATACCTAATATTACTTCTACATCCACGTAGTGGATTGGAAGTATAGTAATCGTAAAAAAAATTAAAAATTTGATAGGTTTAGAATGTCATGAAACGTCGAGATTTTAAATTCGAGCAAAAAAAACAAACAAAATTCTGTCTGTCGGTCTGTAACTTTTTTTGTCAGCACGTTTTTTCCGGATCGGTTCAAGATATTGACTTGAAATTTTGTACACGTATATATTATAACGAGATCTGGATCCGGTGAAGGGTTGGGGACAACTAGAGGTAAATAGGGGGAAATATGTAAAGCAAGCTGGTAAGAGTACAGAAACTTGAAATTTGATGTATGTACTACAAGCCAAGGCCTCAAAATTTTTTATAATATTTTTCATCCAGTAAATAATATTTTTCATTCAGTAAATAGGGGAAAATAAGTAAAGCATGTTGGTAAGAGTACAGTGACTTGAAATTGGGTATATACAGGGTGATTCACGTAGGCCATTCATTAGAAGTTTTTCAACTTGCAGTTTGATTAGAAACTTGAAATTTGGTATGCAGCCATAATCGATCATGCCCGTTCTATCTAAAATATTTTCAGTCCTCCAACTATACAGGGTGTGCCAAAAATTGGTACCAACTTTCTTATTTTAAATGGAAACCTATATTTTTCTTTACATGGTTCGATTGATCTTTTAGTTCTGAGTTTAGAGAATCCAAGTTATGTTAACTTATCTATTACAATTTTTGACATATGTCCAAGTTTTTGAAAAAAAATGCCGATGTGGTAGTTTACGAACAAATTTGTATCTCGCAAAGCTTTCAAAATTATGAAACCAAATTTGTGAAGCAGTTAGCCGGAAGTCCAGGCTAACTTTTGATGTCCCATCGGTGGTCCCATTTTGTACCATATGGGCGCAGTCGATTTTCAAATGTCGCAATCAAAAATTGTCAAAAAGTCATTTTTTTCAAATGGCGCCTACTATCTTTTTTCACACCATTCGAAAGAAAATTGAATTTTAGGGTGAGTTACTTAAGCATTCCCTATAACTAACTTCACCCCATATCGAGTTATTCAATAAAAATCAAGAAATACCTTATCTTGCCGAGAGATTCCTTACTTCAAGTATGCCATGGAAACAAAAGACAGTTGTAATAATTTTTAAAGAAAAATATGGATTCTTATTTAATTACACACAACACCAACAAATTATTAACGAAGAAGAACAATGTTGACGAAATTCTGTCAGTGAAAACGGTGCACACATTGAGCATTTGTATTGAAATAATTATTTTGTTAATCTGTTTATTTGTTGTTATTATTTATTATTGTAATACGATTTTTGAATAAAAATTAAAATGAAATGATTGTTTTCAAAGCCAACGACCCTTGAGAAAAAAAAAACATATTTTTTTCAAAAAATGCCAATAACTCAAAAACGACTGTAGATAGACATACACAATGTTAATAAAAGTGGCCCTAAAATTCAATTTTGCATTGATTTCTGGCGTCCGAAATGGTAGGCGCAAAGATGTGCTACGCAATCTGTTGAAAGTAGAGTAATAGAATATTTGAACAAAAATATGGTGGTCACATTGAACATTTACGTCAGAATTTCGTCAACATTGTTCTTGTTCGTTAATAATAATTTGTTGGTGTTGTGTGTAATTAAATAAGAATCTATATTTTTCTTTAAAAATTATTACAACTGTCTTTTGTTTCCATGGCATACTTGATGAAGTAAGGAATCTCTCGGCAAGATAAGGTATTTCTTGATTTTTATTCAATAACTCGATATGGGGTGAAGTTAGGTATAGGGAATGCTTAAGTAACTCACCCTAAAATTCAATTTTCTTTCGAATGGTGTGAAGAAAAATTGTAGGTGCCATTTGAAAAAATTGACTTTTTGACAATTTTTGATTGCGACATTTAAAAATCGACTGCGCCCATATGGTACAAAATGGGACCACCGATGGGACATCAAAAGTTAGTCTGGACTTCCAGCTAACTGCTTCACAAATTTGGTTTCATAATTTTGAAAGGTTTGCGAGATACAAATTTGTTCGTAAACTACTACAGCGGCATTTTTTTTCAAAAAATTGGACATATGTCAAAAATTGTAATAGATAGGTTAACATAACTTAGGTTCTCTATCAGAATTAGAAGACCAATCGAACCATGTAAAGAAAATTATAGGATTCCATTTAAAATAAGAAAGTTGGTACCAATTTTTGGCACACCCTGTATAGTTGGAGGACTGAAAATATTTTAGATAGAACGGGGATGACCGATTATGGCTGCATACCAAATTTCAAGTTTCTAATCTAACTGCAAGTTGAATAACTTCTAATGAATGGCCCACGTGAATCACCCTGTATACTAGAAGCCAAAGCCTCGGATTTTTTTACAATATTTTTCAAAACCCCCACCATCCCAAAGTACTCCATTATTAAAGGGGTTGATGAAATAAAATTGAGATAATCGTTTGAAATTTGGTACACGTATGTATCATAACATCTGGAATTAGATTATATTTTGAGATTTCGTTGAAGGGTTGGGGGTTATTTAGGGGTAAGTAGGGAATATGAGTAAAGCAAATTGGTAAGTGTACAGAAACTTGAACTCCCCACCACCCCTACTCCATTTTAAAAGGGATTGGTAAAATAAAATTGAAATATTCACTTGAAATTTGGTACATGTATGTATTATAACGACATCTCGAACTAGATTATATTTTGAGATGATTCCGTTGAAGGGTTGAGGGTTAAATAGGGGTACATAGTGGAAAATAAATAAAGCAAGCTGGTAAGAGTACAGAAATTTTGAATTTGGTGTATATACTAGAAGCGAAGGCCTCAGGTTACTTTGTAATATTTAAAAAAAAAAAAATATATAATTCTTAAAGACCATGTATGCTTAAAAGAGATGTAGTTTATATACCTACTAGATATTTTATTTTAAAAAATGTATCCATGCTGTTTATAAAAAATAAATATCTATAAATATTCCCTTTTGACGTGACAGTTTTACAAATGTTTTAAAAATTAAGAAAACCAGACTTTCTAAAAATTATCACTACCTGTTACTTAACTATATTTTCTTATGAGTTTCCGACACTCTAAAAACATAGGTACTTAAACCCTTAAATATTGAATTTAGGGGGACCTGTTACAAATTTATTATTTCGTTTCTAATGTACTTATAAAATTGTCCATTAAGTAATTAGAAATCGGTAATCACAAAATAAAACACAATTTAGAACTAAAACGTACCTACTAACTGAACACGAAAAATAACATATTACATCTAGTGTTCATAAATAATAATCAGCTCGATAATCATGGAACAATGTCACAATTATTGCTATTATTACTTAAAGACATTGTCCGAATGAAATTACTCTGAAATATCACACATGTTTAGTTGGATTTATTGCCCTTCAAAATTATTCCTCATAATATAGCCAATTCAGTTTTGAAGGGTTAGGAACAACCCTGACTAGTTAATAATTCTTATCCGAAGTAAGCAGGTGCTAGTATCTAGCAAACATTACACCATTGCACACTATTTTTTATCATTTCAGAATCGTTTTTACCTACTAGGTTTTTCAACATACACAGATGTCATTACATTGGACACTTAAAATCTATTTGACTCAACAATACATTCAAAATATTGAAATTAAAACACCTACCTTGTACTGCAACAACATTGTGAGGTTATAAATTGGCTCCACAAGCTGCTTTCCATAGATAAAACCAATTATTCACTAATCATTACACTTATATCACATAATTCTTGTAACTAACCATTTTAAATTCACGAAACCGAAGCTCCCACACGCGTCTTTATTAAACGAATTCGTAGCTACACCGGTTGATTGTGTTTTGTTTTCTATTGTTGCAGAGTGACGTATGCCACAACCTACCGCGTTTTTATTCGCAAACGTGCATCCGCGGTTGAAATAAGCTATGAACGGGTTTAAGTATTTCTAGGAAGCAAATTTAGGGGTAAAAACGCAGTAGGTTATGCATAGTCATGTTACTCTGTAGGAAACAAAAACAGTCAGTGATATTCGTGAAATAAAGAAAGCGTGTGTTTGGTACATCAGTTTTGTGGATTTAAAACGTTTTGTTACAAGAACTATGTGATATTTGTGTAATTATAGGTGACTAAGTGTATTCGTTATGGATAGCAGCTTCTGCAAACTAGTTCTAACTTCATCATGTTGTTGCAGTGCAAGGTAGGCATTTTAATTTAAATGTATTTATTTGTTGACTAAATGAGATTTGAAGTTCTTGTTGAAGAACCAAATAGGTACAAGGTACTTAATGGATTTTGATATTATATACTAAAGGATATAAGTTTATACATTCCATTCAATAGTTACTACAAAACTAGATACCACCTCAGATAAAAATTATTAAATAATCATAGTTGTGCCTAACTCTTAAAATGTAATGGTAATAATTTTGAGGTATTTTATCTATTTTCGGAAGCAATAAAACGAACGTAATAATGATAATAATAGAGCACTTGCAGTGACGTCACAGTTTTGCCAGCTGTCAGTTGACTGGGAGGCAAATTGAGAAATTTGACATTTGAGTTGGTGACAATTTTCGTTCAAATTAAATTAAAGTGGAGGATTTCTTAATATCAGATATTAGGGCGAGTCTGCCTGGGATTTTTCCCAAAAATTTTCTATACCGTTTGAGTTAGGCACGGATTCTTATAGGAAAAATGCCGCTGAACAAGATTTTCTTATGAATAATTTTCCTAAACCGCGAGCTTCATTGTCAAATAATTGTTTAAACAATTTTTTTTTCGCTTTTATTTAATAAAATGAAAACGGTTTGACGGATCCGAAGAAATCTTGATTCAATCGAAAGATATTGTCAATGCGCGTCGTTTGGCGCCAGGCACAAGTCATTTTGTCAAGCCGTTCATTGATATAGCCAAATTAAATTTCTAAATTAACAAATTGATTAATCCGAAACTAATAATCAGGATATTGTTTTTTTCAAAATACATGCCTTTTATGCCAAAGAATATACCATATTTTTTATGGCCCGATATTTTCAATTATTTTTTATCGCTTAACCAACGGGCATAATTTGTTAATTAGCAAATAACTTTTTTTTCGAAAGTTTGATCGACTTCAAACCAACTTTAAACGATAAATATTGATGTCGGGCATAATCCCCATAGAAGTCTGCACGAATGCAACTTTTTGCTTTTGTTTATTTAAAGTTTAAATTAATTTTGCAAATTAACAAATGGAATATCTTGGCTCTGGGTAAGCGTATCGAAATGGGGTTTTGTGCATATTAAAGTGCTTGGAAAAAGGAAAATTTTGAGACCAGAAAGAACTTGATTGGATAACCGGAACCGGAAATAAAAGTGATATTGCGTGAGAAGGTCTAATTTGTTTATTAACAACTTCTTGAACATGAAATTCAGTGAAAATGAAAGCTAACAAGTTTTTCCGTCAACCGCAAAAAGTTCTACAAAAAATATTCAACTGAAGAGTTATACGCCTGTTTGACCCTGAAAAAGGTAGTAAGATTTGACGCGCAATGTGGTTTCGGGTTCGATTCTCGATGCGGGCAAATTTTTTTTCCGTCAAATTTGCTTTTTTAATGTAACTGAGTATTTTTTATGATAATAAATGTTTTTACTTTCTGATGAATTTTTAAAAACGTTGTAAATAATTTTTCTTGCAATTTTCATTAAATAAATGGCTAACTTGCAACAAACATATAACTGTTCTTGTCCAACGGGGGTTTGTCGGTAGTTTTTGTTTTTTTTTACTGCTTTTTGTGAAAGGGAAGGCTTGTTTTATTTTATTTGAGAGGGGTGCCTGTCGAAAAGAGACCAAAAATAAAAAGGAAACAATATTTTTTTTCACTTTTTTCTTTTAATGAAAAAAAGTTCATGTCTCTTTGTTATTTGTAAATGAGAACCAATCAAATGATTTAACTATTTTGATGGCATTATTATTTTATTGTTTTAATTACAAATATTTACAATTAATAACTATTAACGCTAATAACTATGTGATTACAACTAGTAACAATCGCTTAATAATATAGAACTTTCCCAATCTGAATTAAAAACATTAAACAATTCATCTCCGTTTAAATCTACATCGTCATCGTTTATATGCTCATTAAAAAAAGTGCATTCATCTTCATCATTATCTTCTACAAAAATATCATCGCATTCGTTACGTTCATTCTCTAAAACCACTCTAGAATTTTGAGAATTAAATAAATCGCATTCCATCTTCAGTTTTTATGTCTTGTAAAATATTATCATCAAAATCCTTATCAAAATCAACAACAAAATTAGTGTTGCCTGGTATCATTATCTTGATCGGGTTCATCGTGCAAAACAGTTATTCTTTTTTCTTCGCAGTTCTCACAAGCAAGTCCCTCACAATTTTTACAAAATATCGAACATTTTAAATTTAGTTTTCTACATGAACATCTAAGATTTGCACAGTTTTTCTTGCATGCGCATGAAGCAATTTTTAATGAATCGGGTGGAGATATCTCACATTAATTTTGCTCAGGGTTGATAAAAATTTCCAGAAATTTTTTTGGGTTGCTCCGGTAACGAAACCAAAAACAAACTTCTGATTGGTTAAAAATGGTGCTGTGAAATTTTCAAATAAATTTTCAAGCAAACTATCAAGTAAATAATTATTTATAACGTTTTTTAGAATTTAAAAATTATTTTATTATAGTAAATATTTTATTGCACGAGAAAAACGCAAATTTGACGAAAAAAAAATTTGCCCGCATCGAGGATCGAACCCGCCACCACATTGCGTGTCAAATCTTATTACATTTTTAAGGGTCAAAAACGCCTATAACTCTTTAGGCATTGAATATTTTTTGTAGAACTATTTGTGGTTGACGGAAAAACTTGTTAGCTTTCATTTGCACCGAACCTCATGTTCAAGAAGATGTTAATAAACAAATTACACCTTCTCACGCAATATCACTTTTATTTCCGGTTCCGGTTATCCGATCAAGTTCTTTCTAGTCTCAAAATGGTCCTTTTTCCAAGCACTTTAATATGCACTAAACCAAATTTCGATACGCTTACCCAGAGCCGAGATATTCCATTTGTTAATTTGCAAAATTAATTTAAATTTTAAATAAACAAAAGCATAACGTTGCATTCGTGCAGACTTTTATGGGGGTTATGCCCGACATCAGTATTAATCGTTTAAAGTTGGTTTGTAGTCGATCAAACTTTCTAAAAAAAAGTTTCCTCCCTCGTTTGAGGAGGCCCGTAATCGGTTGTAGGGTTTGGTGGAGAAATTTGTTTCTATCCCATTTTGCGCCCTCTGCTCCTCCGGCTCTTCGGCCATCGAAAAATGTTCCACGGTTCTGGTTATAAAAATTAGTCAGGGAAAGCTGAAGTGTATTATTCAGGGAAATCAGGGAAAAGTCAGGGAATTTGAGGAGCAATTTTAAGTGGCCACCCTGTATAATCGTATTTGCAAGTCGGTTTTAAAATATCATTTTATTTTTGATTATAAATCGCTAGTGAATAGACAATAAATCTTTTTCAAATAGAAAATTTACATAATTACTCATAATATTTAATAAATCTTATGTCGATTTCGACAGTTTATAGAGTTCTGTACCTCTAAAGGAGAAACGATCTCTTTTTTGTCCGATCCCATGTGTGTCATACTCGAATTGTGGACTAAAGAAAGGAATATCTTACTAACCCGCATACCTATATTCCCATCATAGTCAGAACCTAAATGATACTTTTCCGTTCTTTGCCTGAAGTTTTGATAACTCTCAAAAAACCTGTAAACTTAATCGTTCGTGTTGACAAATGTTATAAAAAAATTGAGGACGGCTTCTAGTATATACACCAAATCCCAAGCTTCTGGACTGTTACCAGCTCGTTTTGCTTATTTTCCCCTATTTACCCCCCAAGCCTCCATCGGAGTAAGCTCAAAACACAATCTTATTTCAGATCTCGTTACAACACATATGTTTATAATACTACTGTTTAATACTATTAAACAAACAATATTATGCGTTTTGGATGCAAGATATTAAATATAATATTGGCACTTTTCAATCCTCTAATCCAATTTTTGTAAATGGCTGTCTGGCATTTACTACAAATCGCCGTAAACTATCATGTGTATTCATTTTATTTGCTTGGAAAGCAAATTTCTTTCGAAAAGATAAAAACCAACATAAACAGCAACGTACCGTGCAGGCCGTTTAGTTTGAGGCAGCCGTTGCTACAAGATTAGGGCTTTGATTCAAAATTGAACCAATTTCATTTCATTTCAAATCCTAATCTTGCTATTACTGGGTTGCGTGTGAACTACATTTCTTGTTGCTATCCCTTAAGCCCGCTGATGTTAGAACTAGAGGAAATTCAGCTTAAGTCTGAAATTGTTTCGTGTACACAAATACAGATTTTGTGGTATAAATCATATTCTTTCTGCAACATTCACAATGTGCCACGTTTGGAACTAATATGTTTGAGCGAGAGCAATTTACTATAGTATATTTTACACTAACAGCTCATAAAAGTAATTCATCATTAAAAGTGAATTATTTTATATGTGTGTATATAATGGTAATAAAATATGTTCTTTATTAGATTTGACAAACAACAGAAAAGGTAATCTGTGAGAAAGAAAAATAGAAAAAGTG
Organism: Stenurella melanura; assembly: GCA_963583905.1. Taxonomy (NCBI): domain Eukaryota; kingdom Metazoa; phylum Arthropoda; class Insecta; order Coleoptera; family Cerambycidae; genus Stenurella; species Stenurella melanura. The sequence continues at coordinate 137,210,470 of OY757314.1, forward strand.
TTTATAAAATACACTGGATTGAGTATGTGGTAGGTCCCTTGTGAAACATCTTTAGAATAATTATTTTTAGAAAAGGGAAAAACAATGCTTTTTGATGTTTCAAATGAAAACTGTATTTTTATACACTCTACATATGTTTCGGCTTGTTAGGCCTTTCTCAAGAGCATTACAGATGAATACTAAAGCTATGAGGGCGATTGTTCTAAAAATAAATGCAATAATACCCAAACATGTGAAATTACGGGGATTTCAAGTAATAAAACTAAGAATCTACCTACTCGGAATATAATTCAATGGGCTATTCTTAAAACCTTGTCTATTATATTAGTGTTTATGAAATTTAGTTGGTCATTGGTGGTACAAGTGTTGCTTTTAAGGGATTTTTTTATTTCTAATTGTTCAAGAAAAGAAAAGGAAAACGCTTAAACCTCCTTGAACTCTTTAATTATACCGGCGGTTACTCTAAAAAATTACTAATTAAGAAACCACATATGAGAATAATCGGAAGGTATTATTACAAAGATACCTGATAGCTTCTAGTCGAAGAAATATACAGAGTGGTCATCCGATAGCAAAAATTCAATATTAAATAAAATTTGCCATATATGGAAGGCTTGCGTAAATACCTCTACAAATTTCCAACATGGTTGATTTATTTTTTAGAATGACCACCCTGTATATTTTTCAATAAAACTGTAATAGGTGTCTTCCTTGCCAAGTGCGTTAACTACGTGTCAACTATTATTGTTATCTGTCATATTTTCATTTCCATATCCACGTGGTGGAGTGGAAGTATAGTAGTGGTAAGAGAAACTTCAATTTTTCTTTTTTTTAGAAATAGGCTAAGAATGTCACGAAACGTAGAGATTTGAATTTTGCACAAAAAAAACTTTTTTCCCATCGTCTATTCTATAGTAGTGGTCAAAAATTTTTTTTTAAAGTAAAAAAAAGTTTCAAAAGCTTATTTCTCTGAAATAGAATTAGGATTTCACGAAACTTGGAAATTTCAAATTAGGAAGCAAAACAAAAAAATTCCACCATCTATTCTAAGCATAGTATTAAATAAATTTTCAAAAAATGTTTCCTTTTGAATTTCTTTTTCTGAAATAGGTTTAGAATGTCATGAAACGCGGAAATTTTAAATGTGAGCAAAAAAAATTTTTCCATATACAGGGTGATTCACGTAGGCCATTCATTAGAAGTTTTTCAACTTGCAGTTGGATTAGAAACTTGAAATTTGCTATGCAGCCATAATAGAACATGCCCGTTATAACTAAAATATTTTCACTACCATATGGGCGCAGTCGATTTTCAAATGTCGCAATCAAAAATTGTCAAAAAGTCAATTTTTTCAAATGGCACCTACTATTTTTTTTCACACCATTCGAAAGAAAATTGAATTTTAGGGTGAGTTACTTAAGTATTCCCTATACCTAACTTCACCCCATATCGAGTTATTCAATAAAAAACAAGAAATACCTTATCTTGCCGAGAGATTCCTTACTTCATCAAGTATGCCATGGAAACAAAAGACAGTTGTAATAATTTTTAAAGAAAAATATGGATTCTTATTTAATTACACACAACACCAACAAATTATTATTAACGAACAAGAACAATGTTGACGAAATTCTGTCAGTGAAAACGATGCACACATTGAGCATTTGTATTGAAATAATTATTTTGTTAATCTGTTTATTTGTTGTTATTTTGTTGTTATTATTTATTATTGCAATACGATTTTTGAATAAAAATTAAAATGAAATGATTGTTTCCAAAGCCTACTACCCTTGAGAAAAAAAAACAATATTTTCTTCAAAAAATGTCAATAACTCAAAAACGACTGTAGATAGACATACACAATGTTAATAAAAGTGGCCCTACAATTCAATTTTGCATTGATTTCTGGCATCAGAAATGGTAGGCGCAAAGATGTGCTACGCAATCTGTTGAAAGTAGAATAATAGAATATTTGAAAAAAAATATGGTGGTCACATTGAACATTTACGTCAGAATTTCGTCAACATTGTTCTCGTTCGTTAATAATAATTTGTTGGTGTTGTGTGTAATTAAATAAGGATCCATATTTTTCTTTAAAAATTATTACAACTGTCTTTTGTTTCCATGGCATACTTGATGAAGTAAGGAATCTCTCGGCAAGATAAGGTATTTCTTGATTTTTATTGAATAACTCGATATGGGGTGAAGTTAGGTATAGGGAATGCTTAAGTAACTCACCTTAAAATTCAATTTTCTTTCGAATGGTGTGAAAAAAAATAGAAGGTGCGATTTGAAAAAATTGACTTTTTGACAATTTTTGATTGCGACATTTGAAAATCGACTGCGCCCATATGGTACAAAATGGGACCACCGATGAGACATCAAAAGTTAGCCTGGACTTCCAGCTAACTGCTTCACAAATTTGGTTTCATAATTTTGAAGGGTTTGCGAGATACAAATTTGTTCGTAAACTAATACAGCGGCAATTTTTTTCAAAAAATTGGATATATGTCAAAAATTGTAATAGATAAGTTAACATAACTTAGGTTCTCTAAACTCAGAATTAGAAGACCAATCGAACCATGTAAAGAAAAATATAGGTTTCCATTTAAAATAAGAAAGTTGGTACCAATTGTTGGCACACCCTGTATAGTTGGAGGACTGAAAATATTTTAAATAGAACGGGCATGATCGATTATGGCTGCATACCAAATTTCAAGTTTCTAATCCAACTGCAAGTTGAAAAACTTCTAATGAATGGCCTACGTGAATCACCCTGTATTCTATTGTAAAAAAATTTTCTGACAGAATTTTCAATTTTTTTTCTGAAATAGGTTTAGAACGTGGAAATTTTGAATTTGAGCAAAAACATTTTTTCCATAATATCCATCATATCCATTAATAGTAGGTAGTAAAGAAATTTTTTAAAAATTTCGAACAAAATGTTGATTTAAAAAAAAAAAAATTAATGAAATATATTTAGAATGCTATGAAACGTGAACATTTTAAATTTGAGCAAAAAAAAATTCTATCTTTCTACTGGCAAAAAAAATTCCAAAAAGTTTTGAAAAATAGGTTTAGTATATTTTCCAGTGAAAGTTTAACCATTTCCTCGCTGACAGTAGCGTCAGCTACCTACCAAATTTGACTATTCTCCGTCAAGTAGTTTTTTTTAGTTAATGCACCAACATACAGACAGACTAACGGAATTGAAACCTATATTTTCGTAATCTACGTGATCTGAAACGTGAAAATCCGAAAAAATCTCGGAGGGTGATTTTTTCTCGAATACAATACTTCCCTTCGATATGCGAGGGAAGTAAAAAAGAGGCATTTTTTCGGAATAATTTCTAACTGCATAAAAATTCATAAAAAAAATGTGTTCTAAATTAGTTTAAGTTCAAATTCTAGCGGTTGGTATTATACGCTAAATCTCCATTTGTTTATTAACAACAAAAAACTGCAAAATTAGTTGTTAAATGAAATATGAAGTGGGTATTGGGTATGCTGATTACGAATTTGATGTCAGATTTGTAAAATTGAAAATGGCGGATACAAAATGGCCGAAACGTATTAAGAGTGCGAAATTCGCGATAAAAATAAGCATTGATGGGCAAATTTTTGTGAGTTTTCGGGTATTTTGATGTCGAATCTGATGTCACATTCATAAAAATTATGTAGATAAATGTATAAAATGTTTAATACAAATAAATACAATGTACTCTAAAAATACTTTTATTATAAACTACAATGAAAGGAAGTATTTTAACTATAATATATGATACATAATAATATGGTTTTTCAATAAAGAATGTAATAAAAAGAAGACTTTATTTATGAACATACAGTGATTGTGCCATCCAAGTATTTTCTTTTTAAATAAATTATTAATTTTACAATGATTTTTACTAAATAATCGTTAATTCATGCAATGGTCCGCTTTCAAGCTACATATGTAATAATTAAAGTACTTAAAAAATTATTTAAAAACACGTAATACTCACAAAATGATACTTTTTCGTCTCCAATTGGTTTCATATTATTTGCTCTTTGCAACTGAAAATTATAGCCACTTAGTACAGCGTGCGCGCTCCCGCAAGCCTATTCCAGCGTCAGCGGTCGGTCGCCGCAGCATCACTTGGGACCTTAGTTAACAAATTTCTACTCGCTCCAATTTAATGCGCAAAATACATGACATATATATTTCTTTCGTAAAATTTCCCATTCTTTCGAATGGCGCTATTAGTTTTTTCATATAAATAAAATTTAAAAAGTTATTCGCAAAACACCGTATTATTGCCCTTAAATTTTTAAATAAAAATAGAACGCATACACTTTTTTGCGGTAGACTTTTCACTACCTTATTCTAGCATACTTGAAGAATATTGTTCATTAAAGTTTACCTGGTTACAAATTTATCCAAAGTAAAAACCTTCGTTTACTCCACTATTAATAGTACATCATTTGAAGAAATAGTTTTGGCTCTGTCATAAAAACACTTATAAACACGTTTCTTAACAGTAATATGTGTATGTGTATCTGTGTATGTGTTTGTTTTCTATACACACTGGTAAGGTATGTTATCCATTTTTGTAATTAAAATATGTAAGAAAGGTAATTCATTGTTATCCTCTATTTCTATTGTGCAAATTGAAGGTTCCTTTTCATTAATCTGATTTATGGCATTACTTAAGGCCATATTGCAAAAATGTCATATATATATCTCCACCATAAATTGTTAATATTACTTTCCTCAAAATGTTCCATAGGCAATATCTGACAATTCTCATTGTAACACTAGTATGCACACAGCCCCTTTCGACTATGAAGAGAGTAAACTAGTATCGACATAGTTCCTTACGCCCTTAAAAGTTTAGTTAACAATGAGATATAATCCAAGAGCCATGTGATCTTCAAGACCATGAAACTCCATCTCCTTGCAGAAAGACCTTCATAGAGTACGGTCGTGCGGTTGTGCTGCAAGACGCACATCTGTTAGGCAATAAAATTATAAACTGGAATTTCCAGAACTAATGGTGTTAAAGGTATATTATATTACCACGTCTTTTAAGTGCAAAGTGTAAATTGTTTTTAAATACAATTATTATAACAAAATACTGTGATATTTTTAACATTATTTTCGGTGCACCGTCACAGACTTTTAATTCCTGTTAGTGATGTTTGAATGGTAGTGGTAAATGCAAACGTTACTAAATCATGATTGTGTGTGGTTTGTGTCACTCTGCAGTCAGAAAGTCGGGTATTTCTTGTGATGTCTGTACAAAACAATTTCATTCAGCATGTGTTAGTGAACAAGCCGATCTAGTTCGCATCCTAGATAAAACTAATGGACTTACCTGGAAATGCAGTGATTGCACTGGTAATTGTGTTACAGTTAATCACACCGAGCTGAGTAAGTTAATAAACGAGAAAATTGAATCTGCCTTATCTACTCTTAATTCGACTTTTATCTCGCTTAAGAACGATTTCCTAAAACTCGCAGCTGATAACATATCTAATGCTAATGTATCTAAGGTTATCACCCAACCTAAATATTCTGATATCCTTAAGAGTAAGTCTCAACCTGCGGTCATCATCCAGCCAAAAAAACAGGATCAACCTAACGCTCAGACAAGGTCTGATATCAACAAAAAAATCAATCCTCTGACGTCAGAATTACAGCTGTCGAAAGTTAAAAATATTAAAAATGGTGGTATGCTCATTGGATGCAAGAGCAAAGCAGACAATGAAAAACTTAAAAAACTGGCCCAAGAAAATCTCGCAGATTCGTACGAAATTAGAGAAGTACGTGGTGTTAGTCCTAGAATCCGTGTTGTAGGAATCACAGAAAACTACTCCGAAGAAGTCTTACTGGATTATTTAAAAAAGCAAAATAATGATATCTTTTCCGAAAATTGTAGCTGTAAATTTATTAAACTCACAGCCACAAAGAAAAACAAAAACATTTATCAGGCTGTATTTCAAATTGATAGGAGCTCCTACGATAAAGTCATTCAGGCTGGCAATTTGTTCATAGGCTACGATAGTTGCACTGTTTTCGATGCTTTAGATATTTACCGCTGTTTCAAGTGTAATGAATTTCACCATTCTTCTAATAATTGCGACAAACCCGTGTCATGCCCAAGGTGTGCTCAAAATCATGAAGTTCATTTATGCACCTCTGAAACTTTAACATGCTCGAATTGCTCGAATTTAAAAAATGTCCCCACAGATCACGCTGCTTGGGATACTAATAAGTGTACTGCGTATATTCGTGCACGCGATAAACTTCGTAGTGATATACTAGCTTTAACCATTCAATAGCAATCAGCGGCAAGTCCCTCAATGCAAGCTCATCTCACGAATGTAGATCGCAATACGAGTAGTGGAGAATTTTTAATTTACTATCAAAATACGCGAGGTGTCAGAACTAAGACGGTCGAACTTTACAACGCATCGGCGTGCTCCGAATATTCCGTGATAGCTTTAACCGAAACCTGGCTAGATTCCTCCGTTTTTAATAGCGAACTATTCAGCAATAAATTCAATGTTTTTCGTTCAGATAGAGATTTTGCTGCCATTAATAGATCAAAAGGTGGAGGGGTACTATTAGCAGTAAATATAAAATACACTTCTTCTTTATTAAGCCTTGATACTGCAGGTTTTAACAACATACCTGCCATCGACATCTTAGGTATAAAAATTTCAAATAATTATCAGTCTCTTTACATATTTGTTATCTACATACCACCGAGTATACCTGTTGCCGATTTTGAATATTTTTTTGAGACACTAGGTACCCTGAAGTATTTACAAAATAGCGATAATGATATAGTCATTTTGGGCGATTTTAATATCCCCAAATATGCATCTTACCTAAAAGACTCAAAATCTAACGCCCAAATTAGAGCCTTGAATAATTTTCTAGACACTAATAATTTATCTCAATACAACTCAATATTTAATGGCAATGACAATATTCTTGATCTAGTATTACACAACAAAAACTGTGATGTATCTCAATCTCCTGATCCGTTAACTAATGAAGATTTTCATCACCCTGCTTTGATCATATCAACTGAAATAAGTACTGTTAAGAACCTTATTAATAATTTTCCAACCAATCATGACGTTAGTTATAATTTCCGCAAATGTGATTTCTCCAAATTGTATGAAAACCTTCTCAACATAGACTGGTCCTCCCTCTCTTCTTTTAATGACGTCAATGATGCATGCACTCATTTTTACAACAAACTTAATTCTGTATTTGAATCTTGTGTACCTAAGAAATCGACTTCTCGCAGCGGCAGATATCCTCCGTGGTTTAATGGCAGTATCATAAAAAAAATTAGCCTTAAAGAACGTCTTAGGAGACAGTATGCAAGAACCAGTGATCCACTTATACACAATAACCTCAAAAATATCAGAAGGGAAATAAAATATGATACCAATTTAGCCTACAGAAATTTCGTGCAGAACTCTGAAGACAATATAAAAAATGATCCCAATAAATTTTGGGCTTTCATCAAAAGTAGAAAAGGGTCGGCCAGTGTATCTGAAGAGATGTTCTTCGAGGGATCTTCGCTAAACAATCCCTCTGATATACTAAATGCATTTGCCAATTATTTCGGTCAATCTTATAATGAGTCTTCATTAGATATCGAGGAACATCACTTTGAGACCGATATACCTAACAATAACCCTATTGTTAGCATAAACTCTTTCAGTGAAGATGAGGTTATTCGGGCTCTAAAACGAATTAAACCCAAAATGACGACCGGTCCTGATTCCATTCCAGCTTTTTTATTAAAGGATTGCGCTATCATCTTTGCATATCCTCTAACTCTAATTTTTAACTTAATCTTAAAAAACTGCCTATTTCCTGACCTATGGAAATATTCCAAAGTATGTCCCATCTTCAAAAAGGGAAACAAACTAGATATTGAGAACTTCAGACCAATCTCTGTAATTTGTAACTTCTGTAAAGTCTTAGAAATATTACTTCATGATAGAATATATCATTCGATTAACACCAAAATCTCTATTAATCAACATGGATTTATGAAAGGGCGTTCAACAACAACAAATTTATTCTGTGTAACTCAATATATTTCTGAATCCCTAGATGAACGTGGGCAGGTAGATGTCATATATACCGATTTCTCTAAAGCGTTTGATAGACTTGATCACCAGTTGTTACTTAATAAATTAGAAAAAATCGGCTTCTCATATTCTTTGCTCCTTTTGTTTAAATCTTATTTAATGAATAGGAGTCAGTACGTTGCATTGAATGGGTTCAAATCGATCGAATTTGCTGCCACATCTGGAGTTCCCCAGGGATCTATTCTGGGGCCCTTGTTTTTTAACATATTTATTAACGACATAGTGAACGAAATTGATTTGCCTCACCTTTTATATGCCGACGATCTAAAAATGTTCACAGTAATTGATGAAATCGATGACTGTTTTCAACTTCAGACTACTCTTGACAAAATAAACACCTGGTGTATAGTAAATAAATTATTCATGAATCCTAGTAAATGTAACGTAATGTCCTTTTCTTTGAAAACATCACTTTTTATTTTTGATTACAGGTTAGATAATGTCATACTTCAAAGACCTATAACATTTCGCGACCTCGGCGTAACTTTTGATGGTAAATTATCCTTCACTGATCATATCGATACCATTGTGTCCGAAGCCTCCAAAGCCCTTGGATTCATCGTTCGTACTAGTCGAGAGTTCACTAATACTGATACTCTGAAAATTCTTTATCAATCCTTCGTCAGATCGAAACTTGAGTACGCATCGCTAATTTGGAGTTCCAGTTATGATGTTCACAAGAATAACTTGGAGGCAGTTCAACGTAGATTTCTTAAATTACTGTGGTTCAAATCCGACGGTACCTATCCAGTGATTGGTTTTCCGCACAGTAACTTGCTTGAAAGATATTCTATGACTACTCTTGAGGATAGGCGTACGTATTTTTCTCAAGTATTTTTGTTTAAATTACTACACAATGATTTTGACGCACCTGAAATAATTAGTAAGCTTAATTTTCACGTTCCCAGATTAACCTCTCGTAATCACCAAGTGTTCTATTTACCTACGCCGCGTACCAACGTACTAAATAATTCACCTTTATATACGATTTGCAGTACTTCTAACAAATTATGTAACGACTTCGATATTTTTAATTGCAGCCTTAGTGACATAAAACAAAATGTTCTAAATTAAATAACCAGTGAGTGTCTTTGTTTTTCTTAATTTGCTTTGAATCACATATGTGTATATATGTATATATAGTTTTTATATTTAAACATTTCCCATGTTATTTTTTTCTCTTTCTTCGTATCATTAGTTATTCATAGTTCGTACATTTAAGTAATTTTTTTCTTCATTTTACTTTCTTTCTATGTTGTATATTATGTAATTAATGCTTTGTATGCCTTTATTCCTGTTCTGTAATTGGGTATCTTACCTGTTGAACAGTGTATGCAATAAATAAATAAATAAATAAATAAATAATAATTAACAGTTTTAGCCTCACAGGACGTTTAAAAGAAATTTCTGGAATCATTAGTTACGTCCTTGGATGTTACAAGGTCCAAGAATTTTCCTAGGTGGCCGCGGACGCTAATAAGAGTTTGATTTGGTAAAAATTCCACAAATTTTGAAGTGATGGAAGACCATTCAAATCATGATTTCTCTGATGTATTATTAAGCAAAATGTATAAGGAAAAACACTGAGACCCACAGGAATCTCAGCAAAAAAATATTAACAAGTTTGCGATGTCTGGAACAAGATGATATCAATTTGGAAAAATAATCTATCCTCGTTTAATAAAATAATCGCGGATTTTATTAAACGAGGATAGATGCGTTTCTAATTATTCAATAGATTTTTGTACTAGTTGGTTGCCCATCCTTAGAGACGAAGTAAGTAAAAATAAGATAAATATAATTTAATGTCTCACGTGACTATGAAAATACATAAACAAAGAACTGTCATGGTTGACGGCCAAAAAAGTTTTGAGAACGGAAGTAGATTCTCTTCCGAAACGTTAACTACCTATAGCTTTGATTTTCAGTTTTTAGTTTATAACATTGTTCTAGTTTATATATTTTTAGGTGTGAGACTTTTTGAAACAGTCAAGTACTCAAGAACCAACCTCTGTCTGATCCGTTTGGCGCAGAGGTTTTTTCACTAAAATTTTTAAATATTTTTCAGTGGCAAAATACCCAATAAAAAGTAAGAAAATCTGAATATGCCACAAATAAACAATTACAGACAATATAGGTTTGGAATGTCATGAAACGTGGAAATTTTAAATTTGAGCAAAACAAAATTTTTCGTCTATTCTATAGTAGTGATAAATAGATTAAAAATGTTTTCAAAATTTTTTAAAAATGGTAAAAAATATTTTCAAAAAAAATTTTTTCAAATAGGTTTAGAATGCCATGTAACGTGGAATTTTTAAATTTGGAAAAATAAAAAAAAAATTTCATCTATTTTAGTGGTAAAATTTTTTTCAAAAATGTTGGTTCAAATTTATTTTTCTGAAATAGGTTTAGAATGCTGTGAAACGTGGAAATTTTAAATTTGATCAAAGAAAAAAAATATCATCTATTTTAGTGGTAAAAATTTGTTCAAAAATGTTGGTGAAAAAAATTTTCAATTTTTTTTTCCTAAAATAGGTTTAGCATGTCATGAAACGTGGAAATTTTCAATTTGAGCAAAATAAATGTTTTTTCATTATTTATTCCGTTTAGACGGTCCACCCTGTGTATTTTCTAGTGAAAGTTTAACCATTTCTTCGCTGACAGTAGGGTCAACTACCTATCAAATTTGACTCCTCTCCGTCAAGTAGTTTTTTAGTTAATGCACCAACAGACAGACAGACTGACGGAATTGAGAAACCTATATTTTCGTAATCTACGTGATCTGAAACGCCAGAATCCGAAAAATTCTCGGAGGGTGATTTTTTCTTGAATACAATATTTCCCTTCGGTATGGAGGGAAGCAAAAATTACGACAGTGGATTTTTCGCATTTTAAAGGAAAAATTGAATTTATACGAAAGAAAGTGCACCAAATATGCGAAAAAGACGAACAAAAAGAGCCCCAGTGGAGCTCATTTAGTCCAGTGGTTTTCTCACGAATTTCAAGAAACCACTACACTTGCGCATTTTTTCAAAAATTCTGTTGAAATATATATTAAATACCTACATGAAATTTTCACACGATGAAGTTTTAACAGTCCTTATATTACCCTAAATTTCAACTGAAACGTTGATCAGACAAACTCAGCACCTCTAGAGGTTTGCTTTCGGAAGCACAATTTGTTAAGACACTTTGTTCCGTTTTAGTGCACAATGAAGATTTAGAACACTTCATGCATTTAATACAATATATAAAAAGGTTCTTTTCCAAGTACATCATCCTATGCACCCACCCAAAGTTTCAAATTTTCTCCCGTTTAGAAGATAAAAGAAGGCTGCCACTTTGTGACTAAGCCCTATTTGTATTTGGTAAAACGGTGAAACGAGAATTCGTCATTAAGGGAGTGAATACTTTTTAAAATTTAAACCGTATTCAGCACGATAAAAGAAACAACCCCGACGCAACTCTCAAAGGACACGGTGTCGATATTTTAATAAAGCAATTTTCTACTTTAAACTTCAAAGTGAAAGTAATAAATCGATGAATTACAAAAAGTATTCTCCACTTATTACCTGTTCTTTCTCCAAGATTAAACGACGTCGCGATAAACGTAAACTGCCAAGGAACGTAGCAATTCAAACTGCATCCAAATCACCATTATATGCCTTTAAAGCTTTTTAGCAAACACGTACAAACTTTTAGATAAACTTCAGTAATGTATTACGCTGTTTAAGGTATTTGCTTCCATGTGAATAATTGATTTTAAAGTACTTCCATCTACGTACGTGCTTTTAACATATAATATTATTTTCTCCAAAAACATGATGCCACGCAGATCATATTTTCATCAGTAACTATTTAAGAACATTAAAAAAACTTTTTAAACACAGGCTTTTCTTAAAACGCACTAAAACGAAAAACATAACATATCACCTGAGTTAATTAGAAAAGGCCAGTCTTCCTTGCTGGATGTTAATTAAGATCAAAATTATCTAAACAAACAAATCACAAATCATATTACAGATGTTGAAGAATATATTTAAATGCTTGTAGGGTTACCCTTGTTATAATATTTTTATCTTTGACTATCAACTTGAGAAATAAAATAATTTAATCCTTCACTACAAAAAAAAAAAAAATTAAAAAAAATCGGTCAAGGTATTTACACAGAACTTCCCTCGTTGTTTGTGCATGGCGGTCACTTTAAAAAATTAATAATTACGAAATGACATTGAGAATAATAATCGCAATATAGTTATTGCAATTATTACAAAAAAAACTTGATAAGTTTTGGTTAAAAAAATATACAGATTGCTCATCCAACAGCAAAAGTTCAATACTAAATAGCAGGTGCCACATATGGCAGGCTTGCGCAAATACCTTTACAAATGTCCACCATGACTGAATTATTTCTTGGGATGACCACCCCGTGCATTTTTCGATAAAAGTATAATAGGAGCATATGCCAGATATTATTGCCATCTGTCACATTTTCAATCCAACATTCACGTAATGGAGTGAAAGTATAGTGGTGGTTAAAAAATTTCATTTTTTTAAATTTTTCAAAAATGTTGGTAAAAAAAATTTAAAAATTTTTTCTTCTAAAATAGGTTTAAAATATCAAACGTAGAAATTTTAAATAAAAGGAAAGTTTCCTTTTGTTCTATAGTAGTGGTAAAAAAAGTTTAAAATTTAAAAATTAACTATATATTTTTCTTAAATAGGTTTAGAATGCTATGAAACGTGAAAATTTTAATTGAACAAATTAAAAAAAAAGATCTATTTTAGTGGTAAAAACTTTTTGAAACATTTTTTTTTTCTGAAATAAATTTAGAATGTCATGAAACGTGAAACTTTTATATTTGAGCAAAAAAAAGTTTCCATCTATTCTAGTGTTAAATTTTTTTCCAAACGTAACAAAATGTTGCAAAAATATTTTTTCCGAAATTGGTTTGTAATGTCATGAAACGTGGAAATTTCAAATTTGAGCAAAAAAAAATTTTTCGTCTATTCTATAGTAGTGATAAATAGATTAAAAATGTTTTCATTTTTTTTTTATTTTTCAAAAACATTTTTAAATTTGTTTGAATAGTTTTGAATGCCATGAAAATGTGGATGGTTTAAATCTGAACAAAGAAAAAGAAATCGGTAAAGGCGTTTACACAGAACTTCCCTCTTTATTTGTAGATGGCGGTCACTCCAAAAAATTAATAATTACGAAATGACACTCAAAATAATAATCGAAATATACTTATCACTATTATTACAAAGAAAACCTGATAAGTTTTGGTCAAAAAAATATACAGAGTGCTCATACAACAACAAAAGTTCAATACTGAATGACAGGTGCCAAATATGGAAGGGTTGCGCATGCGCAAATGCCTTTACAAGTGCACCACAGTTGAATTATTTCTTACCCTGTACATTTTTCAATAAAATTATAATAGGTGCATATGCCAAATATTATTGCCATGTATCACATTTTCAATTCCTCATTCACGTGGAATGGAAGTATAGCGGTGGTTAAAAAATTTTTTTTGTTTTAAATTTTTCAAAAATGTTGGTAAAAAAAATTTCATAATTTTGTTCTTCTAAAATATGTTTAGAATGTCATGAAAGGTGGAAATTTTAAATTTGTGCAAAAAGAAATTTTTTTCATCTATTCTAGTGGTAAAATATTTTTCCAAGATGGTAAAAAAATGTTGCAATATTTTTTTTCCGAAAGAGGTTTGGAATGTCATGAAACATGGAAATTTTAATTTTGAGCAAAAACAAATTTTTCATCTATTCTATAATACTTAGTGATAAATAAAACTTTTCAAAATTTTTTTAAAATTTTTCAAAAATATATTTTAATTTGTGTTTGTTCAAATAGGTTTAGAATGCCATGGAAAAGTGAAAATTTTAAATTTGAACAAAGAAAAAAATTTTTCTATCTATTTTAGTGGTAAAACTTTTTGAAAAATTCAAACATTTTTTTCTTTGAAATAGGTTTAGAATGCCATGAATCGTGGAAATTTTAAATTTGAAGAAAGAAAAATTTTTTCCATCATGGTAAAAAATTTTTCAAAAATATTGGTGAAAAAAATTTTCAAATTTTTTTTTCATAAAATAGGTTAAGGGTGTCATGAAACGTAGAAATTTTAAATTTGAGCAAAAAAAATTCTCATCTTGGTAAAACATTTTCAAAAATGTTGGTGAAAAATTTTTTTTTTCTGAAATAGGTTAAGCGTGTCATGAAACGTGGAAATTTTAAATTTGAGCAAAACAAATTTTTTTTCATTATTTATTTCCTTTAGACGGTCCACCCTGCATATTTTCCAGTGAAATTTCTACCATTTCTTCGATGACAGTAGCGTCAACTACCTACCTTGACTGCTTCCCGTCAAGTAGTTTTTTAGTAAATGCGCCAACAGACAGACAGACAGACAGACAGACTGACGGAATTGAAAAACCTATATTTTCGTAATCTACGTGTTCTGAAATGTCAAAATCCGAAAAAATCTCGGAGGGAGATTATTTCTCGAATACAATACTTCCTTTCGGTATGCGAGGGAAGTAAAAAATCTATCTTAGTGGTAAAATTTTTTTTAAATAATTTTAAAAAATTCTAATTTTTCTTTTAAATAGATTTAGAACGCTATGAAACGTGGAAATTTTAAATTTGAAGAAATGCAAAAAAAAATTCATCTATTTTAGCGGTAAAAAAATTTTCAAAAATGTTGGTAAAAAAATTTAAAAAAAAATTGTTTTGAATTAGGCTTAGAATGCCATGAAACGTGGATATTTTAAATTTGAAGAAAGAAAAAAAAATTGAACTATTTTAGTAGTAAAAAATTTTTCAAAAATGTTGGTGAAAAAAATTTTCAAATTTTTTTTTTCCCGAAATAGGATTAGCGTGTCATGAAACGTGGAAATTTTAAATTTGAGCGAAAAAAATTTTTTTTCACTATATATTCCGTTTAGACGGTCCACCCTGTATATTCTCCAGTGAAAATTCTACCATTTCTTCGCTGTCAGTAAGGTCAACTACCTACCAAATTTGACTGCTCTTCGCCAAGTAGTTTTTTAGTTAATGCACCAACAGACAGACAGACAGACAGACAGACAGACTGACGGAATTGAAAAACCTATATTTTCGTAATCGCCGTGATCTGAAACGTCAGAATCCGAAAAAATCTCGGAGGGTGATTTTTTCTCGAATACAATACTTCCCTTCGGTATGCGAGGGAAGTAAAAATTCAGTTTGTTAAAAGAAAATAAACTTTATGTGTCTTGCGGGAGACCTATTTCTTTTCTTTTTCAACTACGCTAAATTTTTTTGTGTTGTATATGGGTTCATAGAGACAACCTTTTATCAACTTGAAATGTTGAATTTCTAAAAAGAGTTTTCTTCGATACACTCTATTAATTAGTGGCTTCAGATACAATTTACATCTTTTCACTGATTAGTTCTTTACTTGAGGCATTTTAAAACATTTGGCTTTAATGCCACTAGCACATATTACCAAAAGTTGCAGCGTAAATATTTTGTTTATAATACGAGTGAAAAATGCTTACCTTGAACATTTAATGTTTGCGTATTATAGTGTCACTTTATGCACGTCCAGACATAAGCATCAGCATTCAAGAGTCATAAATAACAGGTGAAATCTTAAAACCTTTTCTTAGCTCGTGTGGGACCGATTTGTCATTGCACTCATAAGGTTTCATAACATAACTTTGCATTTGTCCATATTTGCGAGATTAATGAAAACGTCTGGAGCAACGAATGTAAGCAATTCATTTAGCCATTTTTAAATTGGAACAGAGAAACATTCACGTGTATCGGCACGAGCGATAAAGCACCACGCTCCCAGCATTTCAGTGTTGAAATACAAGTACAGATTGCTTTTTTATACGTAAGGTCGTAAGTAATATATAAGGCATAGAGTTAGCTTTTCTTTGTGATTCTGACCTCTCGGGTCATTTGCACTGGATGGGGCTTTTAAGCTGAAATGCCTTGAAATACTACCATTTTACGTGAACTTGAAATGGGTATCTGCTTCGTGCCTTATTGATTCCACATTCCCAAACTGATTGTTCCAAAACAAATTTTCGACTTCATCCATTAAAATAATTGGCCCTCTGTGAAACACTACATAGTTAAGTGTATAACTTTAAAATTGGCTCCCCAACTTTTCTTATGCAACTAAATGTAATTAACGCCAATAGTTATGCCGCCTCGAAATGAATATAAATTACTTTATTTAACTATTTGATGAGGAAAGTTTAATCGGGTAAAAACCGGTGTTATGGAAACACAACGAGACTAACCTTATTTTAGTTTGCAACGTTATGACATTAAGGTGTAAATGGCGAAGTTTACAACACGTAGCGAGCGGCAGCTTCACCAGGGGCATTAGTGACAAGACTAATTTCATCCCGATAGTTTGAACAGAGAGATGTTAGGCTGGGGCAGGTGAGTCAGCCAAAATAGTGTCCACTTAATGTAACCCAGTAACATAATACATCCTACCTGGGATCTACATTTTTTAATATATTGCAAATGATTGTAAATTAACGTTAAATCCAAATTTACAACCTCGGTCTTCGTCAAAAATCAAGAAAACTGCGAAATTTTTACTTTTTTAAAAATGTTTGTGAAGTTTGACCCCTAAGATCCACTTTTTTTGATAAAATTAATTTAGTACTTTTTAAAAGAAGACTAGATTTGCTACAAATTGATACTAGAGCGGACTCTGTAGACCTGATAGTTTCCGAGATACATCTGCTCGAAATATTGTAAAGTTTTCATATCTTGTCATTTTTAGCAATTCTAAACTTAAAAATCTGTAAAATACCTACTACTACTACTACTACTACTATTGTACGGAGGTTCACTTTAGCCGAGCACAAGCTCCAAATGGGGTCCAAAGGGGGCCAGAAATGAATTCCGCATATTATCTAGTACTACTACATTGAATGGATCGGAAGTCAGGAATGAATGTTTAAGAGTGAATTATTTATTAATTGTTTGCTTATAATAATGAAACATATTCTTTATAGGATTTTGCAAACAGCGGAAAAAAACTGCCTATGAGAACTAAAGAAAAACTATATGTAAAAATTTTAATAAAATCTTTGCATTCTTTCGATAACCTGACTTCTGGTTATGCTAGTAAATCAAAATACTAAAATAAGTTTGTCCAATTTCTTATTTGACATTCTCATTAGTAGTTTTTCTTTTAGTTGTCATAGATAGTTTTTTTTTTCCACTGTTTGCAAGATCCTATAAAGAATATGTTTCACAGGAAGGAATATTATTAAAAAAAAAAGTTACAAACAGATCTTATATTTTTCAAACAACTTTAGCGCTCTCTCAACGACCTGGGGGCGTCGTCTGTGTCGTTATTCTCTAGTATCCTCTATTCTTCTTTTTCTTGAGCCCAAAAGAGATTACCCAACGCCTCTTCGTCCAATCCTTCCTCGGGGTATGGGAAATATATGTTTATAGTTAAATCAGGAACATTGTCGCTTCTCTTGCAGCTAAGTACATGATATAAATTGCAAAGGTTGTTGATGGGCTGCATTCCTTTACATGATATTGGGAGTGAGACCCAGCCCAAGTCAACAGGACTCTATTCCACACCCAACACCCTCTGTACCTGAAAGATATAGTAATAATTGTAATATTAAAAAGGTAAAATTAATCTTTGTTGCAGTGTTCGTAAACAGCTGAAATCATTTAAATTTTGGCTTGAATGTTTGCCTCCATAAAGCGCAACCATGATAACTTTGCCTGTTTCAGCAATTTGCTCAAAAGTGGCATTTCAGTTACAAAATTCAGCAATCTTCTTCTCCTCGAGGTCTGGATGTTTTTTTGATGGTAGCAAGTCATTTTATTTTTCTTTGCGCCAATAATGCCGATGTATAGGCAAGCAGAAATAGAAAGAGCTCAGGAGGCTTATATTTCGAGGAAGTGTTTGAATAAATCGCGTCCAGTTTCTTTCCTCTCCCACATTTTTGGAAAAGATGATAGAAGATGTAATAAAGATAGGGTCAGGTACATGAGGAGTATCCGGTGCATTGTTATTATCAAAGACAAGTTTTAGAATTGGAAGAATTCACGACTGGTAAAAAAATGTAAATTTTGGTAACTTTGTAAATACAATTTAGAAAAATAATTATCTCTCTCTAAAAATATATATCTCTACATAAGACACGCATCCCTGTATATTCTCTGCTACAAATTTTTGAATTAGATGCAAGATTGTTATTTTACAAAATTATTTTTACTGCACCCCGACAAGTCAACCGGCGACGCGGCCCGGGGGTAAATCACATTGAGAAACTGTAATATGTACAGGAAGGTATCTACATAATATATATTTGACTTCAGAAAAATTTTATTTATATTTTAAGACCAATCTTAAAAAATAAAATCAGAGAAAGTGCTAGAAACGGCAAAATTTGAAAAATTTGCAAAATTTTGAACAGGTGTATCTCAGAAACTGGTATGTCTATAGAGTTCGTTCTAGTAACAATTTGTAGCAAATTCAGTCTAGTTTATAGAAGTACTAAATTGTTTTTGCCGAAAAGTAGTTCATAGGGGTCAAAGTCGACAAAAATCAAAGAGATGGTAAAAATCTCTCAGTTTTTTGGATTTTTTACCCCGGAGGGCTGCAGAGTAGTGCAGAGGTCGTAGACTTGGATGTAACATTAATTTTTATTACTATAAAACATATTAGAAAATAATAGATCCTCGATATGATGTTAGGTAATCCTCCATTTAGATGACGAGGATACATTTCTTTTAGAAAAGGAAAGAAGATCGAACGACCGACTTATTCTTTTTCATTTAGTTGGGGCTCTAAGGGTCGAGAAGCTTTAACTGAAGAATATTTCGTGAAACGAGCTCGAAGGTTAATTTCTTCATGAAGCTCGGTTTACCAATGGTCCAAGCAGAATTTAAAAAGAAACTACTAAATGGGACTTAACGACTTCTGATTTGTCGAATGCCGTGCGGTATTATTCCATAACAGTGTGTTAGAATGGTACTTGATCCGACACAATTATTAGTTGCGAAATTTGTAATTTCTGAAACAGTTTTAGGGAAATTAGTTTTTGATACTAGAAGAATAGAAAAATAAAATAAACAATGTGTCTCTAGTTCGAACGACTTTTATATAGGTTAGGAGCTACATATATAAAAATAATAGAGAAAGTTTTGTTTCAGCAACTTGTTACTTTTTTTGAATCGAATAACATTCTGTCAAATTGTCAATTTGGTTTTCGCTCCGGGAAATCTACCACTGATGCAATAAATAAAATGGTGGAAAGTATAATAATGGCATTTGAAAATAAAAGCTTTGCTGGAAGTATCTTCTGCGATCTGTCGAAAGCATTCGACTGCGTGCAGCATGATATCCTGATTAACAAACTTAAAAAATATGGCTTAAACACCACATCTATAAATTTCATAAAATCATATCTTACAGACAGAGACCAGATTACAGTATATAATGGAGTATCGTCGTCATCAGCAAATGTAAAATTTGGAGTACCTCAAGGCTCCGTACTCGGCCCGTTATTATTTTTAATTTATGTTAACGATCTACCAAATTATGTAAATGGCTCTTCACTAGTACTTTTTGCTGATGACACAACCATGATAAATTTAAATAATGATGCAAATAATTTATTGCAGGATATGCAGCTCTCGCAGTTGAGAGCTTCCGACTGGTTCAGAGCAAATAAATTACTTCTCAATGAGTCTAAGACACAGACTATGTTTTTTTCAACCAGATGCTTAGATCATTTTGACAATCCCGAGAGTGTAAAATCCTTAGGTGTAATCATTGATCCTCATCTACGCTGGGATCAACATGTTGATTATTTAAGTAACAAATTAGCTAAAGTTGCATATTTAATTAGAAACTTAATGGCAGAATTACCCCAAAATATTATAAAAACTGTATATTTCTCTTTATTTCAAAGTGTATTCTCTTATGCCATACTTACCTGGGGACATTCCTCTCACTTAGGCAGAATATTCTCACTGCAGAGACGTGTTATGAGAATAATGACACGATTGCCGTTCAGACAGAATGTAAAGGACAAATTTATAGAACTGAATATTCTAACGGTTCCTTGTTACTATAGTCTTACAGCAATCACTTATGTTAAAAAAAATATAAACAAATATGTCTCGCATAGTGACTTTCATGAATATAATACCAGACACAGGGATCTAGTATGTCTAGACTATACCAGATTAGGCAAAAGTCAGAATGCTATAAATTATTATGGTCCGAAATTTTTCAATAAGTTACCATCAGAGATTAAGCAGCTACCGGAGAAAAAATTTATTTTAACGGTAAAACAAATTTTGCTGAATGGAGCATACTATTCATTTAGTGAGTTTTTATTTGACATTTTATAATTAAAATAATTGTTCTCGCACATTATGTGTTTTTTATTGTTAGTTTGTCGTAATATATGTAATGTGACTTATGTAAACCCACTGGGTATTTGGCATCAATAAATTTATTTATTTATTTATTTATATCTGTGTTAGTTTAAAATGATATTAAGTAAAGTATTTTTATTTATACTGTTGTCGTTTGCGATACTGTGAATAGCGATTCTATTAGGCTTGCACTTTTTATATAACATTTGGAACATACGTAAAACAACATTGTAGAATACTTCCTCAGAAATTGAGCCATATCCAGTATGTACGATGACTGTCAGATGCATTTAAATAGTCAGGTATATTATGATATACAGGGTGTTTGGTTTATCGTGTGCCAAATTGAAATGGCCGACAGAAAGGGTTATCTGCTATCCTTTCAGGCCCCTTAACACTTCCCATGCCCTGTGGGATTTTTCATATCCACCTTCTATCTTTTTAATGAAAAAAATCCCAAATTCTAAATTTAAATTGAAATTATAAAAAAAGTATTGGGCGTAGACTGCGAATTCCTCTTCTGCAGACAATTCCTGAAGAAAGGAATGCAGATTATCAATAATTGCGACATTGGAGGTTCGATATGGCGATCAGTATATGAAACAAGTATTGCAAATTCCAATTAAGACTCGGATCCACAGTTCGAATGGATGTTCAAGAACAATTCGCAACTCAAGCATTTATTGATGGAATTCGTCATGGTGAGGCAGAGCGAGTTTTAAAAATTGGTAGTGGTTATGACCTTAAGGCAAGTTCTGACGGTTTCAAGGAAGGAGAATTGGTGTAGCTCTATAATCCTCCACGAAACAAAGGTATATCACTGAAATTGACTACAGCGTGGGAGGGCCCCTATAGCGTAGTCAAGTGAATAAGCGACGTTGTATACAGGATATAACGTAGTTCGTA
Source organism: Stenurella melanura (assembly GCA_963583905.1). Classification (NCBI taxonomy): domain Eukaryota; kingdom Metazoa; phylum Arthropoda; class Insecta; order Coleoptera; family Cerambycidae; genus Stenurella; species Stenurella melanura. Next base: position 137,231,990 of record OY757314.1, read on the forward strand.
ATCAAAGATAAAGATGGTGCATTTAAACAGGTTTTTGTTTTATATTGAAGGATTACCAGTGGAATCCGATCGCGCAGATCAGATTTAAGAGTGGGAAAGTGTTACGTGGAAATCAGGATAAGCCCTAAGTGTTCAAGAATGTAAAGTAAGGATAGGAAATACAAGAGGGAATGACAACTGGAATGGTTATGATAGTTTTTAGTTAATGTTGTTATTTTTAATAATTAATCGTTTTCTGCAGATTATCTTTGATTTCAAAAGAACTAGAAACGTTGCAACATGTATATAAATTAATTATAATTTCAGAGATTTTATGCATTGATATGCTTGATAGGATCGTATGCATTTTAATCGTCAAAACTGTTGAAAACTCGGAAAATATGCACGTTGCAAAATCAATATTTTGAAGAATATGTTAGCCCATACGATTGAATTTGTCCATATTTTTAAATTTCACAGTTTACGAGATTTGCCGTTTTCCTCTAAGGGTCCTGTTCTATGTTTCTCAGGATAAACTTGGACAGAGTGCGTTTTAGGAAAAAGTCATAGAGGAAGAAAATTCTTGTATGTTAATAATTTTACGTATTTCCATCTCTTAGGAAACACCCTGTATGAATCCGTGGGTTCTAAATAATTTTAACAAGGGGTAAACCACTAACACTTTGTTTACTTGATATCTAACCTCACTTTTTTCGCTACCAAACTTTACTTTAATAAACTTGTTTTCTCCGCCTTCGATTTCGCCTTATATATCCCAAAATTGCCTCTAGATCCATCCAGAGATTTCCAGAGTACTTAATTAATTTCAGTTATTACTATCATGGGCGTATCAGTCTCCAGTTTCAAGGGGGTGTAATTCATAACAATAGTTCATTCACCAGAATTTTTTTGGATTTTTTTCGTCAGTTTTTATCCCCTCCCTTTATGGAAATATCTCGGGAAAAAATACGCATTATTTCAAAAATTGTCAAGTAAAACGTTGTTACTTTTTATCATTTCGTTTTTTTAAATTTACCTTTAATTTTGCTAGTTATCAAGCTAACAACAAAATCATTGTTTATAACAATTTTGGGGCAACAGCGGACAATTTTTTTTCTCTTGTTTTTGGAGCTTGAGCTAGACATCAAAGTGAACAGAATCCACAAAGTTTCGTGACAATCCAGTCATTTGGTAAACCTTTTAGTCAGAAATCATAATTTCCCTACACTACTAAGCAAATATGCTACAACAATGGCTAATCCCTTACTTCAATATTATTTTATGTCGCTATTTACATTGAAATTGTAAGAACTTTGGTATCTTTTTCCATCAAACCTCTAGTTGAATTTAATGCATATTAACCTACTCTATTGAAACCAGCCTGTCTTGCAGTTTAATACTTTTATGTGTATCTACATTAAAGTTATCGTTTCCCAATACACACTCTTTTAGTTTACCCCTTTCCGTGAGGATTTTTCTCGTTTACTGTTGTTGCCCTATGTGTCAAAGATTGATTGTTTCTAGGATGGATGATGATGGCAAAGTGAGTTATTGATGGTGTGTGTGGATGTGCGGTAAACAGGATAGACCGAAGTCCGATCGGATCTCTTCTGCGTGAGCACGCGCCTGTAAGGAAGTTTAGCTGTGAGTTTTGACTGCCAGTTTAATGTTTCCGAGTTTACAAGATTTAGCAAAATGATACTACATTGTATTTATTTTTGTCACATATTAGCATTTAAGTAAAGTTCCATTTTCAGTCATTTTTTACAGACAGGAACAAAGAAGTAAATATATTTGACTTGTGACACCAGAAAACTACTAGTTGGAATACCCCGAAAATAATCGATCTGCGTTTTTTTTCGAGTAGAAAGCTGATCTTTTGTTTACACCTAGTAAAAATCATAAACAACAACACATATTTTCCCGACATGTCAAATCGTGGTGGGTCATTGTTTATAACCCGACAAACATGTGATTTTAAATTTTTGCATTTCTCGCTTATATCTTTTTTCCCTTTGATCCCACAGAAAAATGATTCAATACTTTTTTCTTTGTTTTCAATAGATCTACAAAACAAGAGTAATGCTTGATAGTTGATAGAATCGACCTTTATTTGGTGAAAATCCATTATCACTAATGAAATAAAAAACACTATACTGTTTTTAACCTTTTCACATATACCGGGTGAGTCACGAATTGCGCTCGCCCCGATATTTCCTAAAATATTTGGAATAGAAAATTGAAATTTGGAAGCCTTATTACACGACTAAAATGCCATCTTTTCAATAAAAAATCAAGTTTGGTGCACATCCGGTTTGACCGGAAATGCCCACAACTTTCGATTTTTAAATGGAACACCCTATATATTTTTACATTTTTGAAATTTTGAATACAATACATCCATTTTTGTCACTTTTTGATAATCATTAAAAATTTTATTAAAAAATCTATTTCTGAATCCAGAGTACTGTGGTGCCCAAAATATATTTTAGTTTGTGTGCTACGTTACTATAAAAATAAAAAGAGCAATATGATTGCATTGCTTAATTCTCTAGAGGCGTCTAAAATTTTTAAATGTGATTTTTACCCACTAACTCGGTTTTTTTAAATGGGAATTTAATCGTTCACCAACATTTTTAAATACATCATTTTCATAAGAATCTAATGATACCAAAATTTTGAAAATCCGCTCAGAAATATTTGAAATTTCAGCCAAAATACAATGCAACCAAGTTTTTAGAAACATGTGGCTAATAGATAATAGATTAGTGGGCTTTGGAAACTAAAATGGCACATTTCTGTGTAAATCTGGTAACCTAATAACATTGGAAAAATCATAATAGCCATTGAATGTAATAAAACAATATCAGCTGTCAGACAGACTCGTGTGGTTATAGGCAATCTTGAGCTATCAAACATTTAATAATTGTGAGCGCAAAGAACGTTACAATTAAGTTTAGCATAGGTATGTGGAGGTAAACACAATTACATCCACAAGGACATTTGCAATAGAATGCGACATCAGTTCGGTTTCAGAGTTTTATTTAAATGAACATAAATATCGGGCCTATAAATAAATAAAAATCAATTCCGTTTGAACAATTAAACTTAAACTAGGTAACAGTAGGTATCTTTAAAATAATTAATATAATCAAACCATAAATTGACATTTATAGATATTGTTCAAAATGTCCACCATTTTTTTCTATACACAATTCGGCTCTGCGTACAGTTGCTTGAATGGCTCTAAGCAATTCAGCCGGCGTTATTTCATTAAGAGCCCGTACAACTTTATTTTGCAGCTCTTCACGGGTATTTGAAGAAGTTTTATAAACTTTGTTTTTGAGAGTGCCCCATACATAATAGTCGAGGGGTGTTAAGTCAGGTGACCTAGGAGGCCACCTGATATGACCTTAATTTGCGATAAGGCCTTCACCATGCAAGTTGTTTAAATATTCCATTACTATTCTGGAATTATGTGGGGGAGCACCATCTTACTGGAAAAACAGATTTTGTAAATAGGCAAGAGGAAGTAAGTCAAGAAATTCTGATGTCTGGTTTTGTAAAAAGAATAAATATCGTTTGCCAGTAAGTGTTCCATCAAAAAATATGGGTCCAATTATTCGATCTCCAAGTACTCCAAGCCAACAGTTAAACCCAAATCTTTCCTGAATATTCCCCCGCCCTACCAACCTCGGATTTTCTTGAGCCCAGTACCTAGTATTATTTCTGTTAAACATTCCTTGGTTCGTAAATCTGCTTTCATCTGAATATAAAATATGAAAAGGAAAACCTGGGTTTTGTTGTACTGCATTTAAGAACCAGTTGCAATATACTAGCCTCCTGTCGTTATCATCTCCATAAAGATGTTGGTGTATTTGGTAACTATAAGACTATAAGACCGAAACTTATGTTTCTTTAAAACTCTGCAAACCGAAGACTGACTAATGTCGCATTTCATTGACAATTCCCTTGTTGGTGTTGTTGTGTGTACCATCACAAATCCTAATACATCAATTTCTTTGACCTCACTTACAATAAATGTTTGATGGTCATCTTGTTGATTGGGTTCGTTTCTTAATTCTTGTTCCACTCTGGCAAACGAGTGTCTGCTTGGATGACGTCTGTTGTGATATCGTTGCTGATACAGTTCTGCAGCTGCAGTTGAATTTTTGAGACGCTCTACATATATCAGTAACATATCGACCTTTTCATTTCTACTAAAATTATTCATTTTCTTTAATTTTTACTCAAAGAAATTTCCGCAACGCTTTATTTTGTATCTGTCTGACAGCTGATATTGTTTTATTACATTCAATGGCTACTATGATTTTTCCAATGTTATTAGGTTACCAGATTTACACTGCCATTTTAGTTTCCAAAGCCCACTAATCTATTATCTATTAGCCGCATGTTTCTAAAAGCTTGGTTGCATTATATTTTGGCTGAAATCTCAAATATTTCTGAGCGGATTTTCAAAATTTTGGTATCATTAGATTCGTATGAAAATGAGGTATTTAAAAATGTTGGTGAACGATTAAATTCCCATTTAAAAAAACCGAGTTAGTGGGTAAAAATCACATTTACAAATTTTAAACGCCTCTAGAGAATTAAGTAATGCAATCATATTGCTCTTTTTATTTTTATAGTAACGTAGCACACAAACTAAAATATATTTTGCGCACCACAGCACTCTGGATTCAGAAATAGATTTTTTAATAAAATTTTAAATGTTTATCAAAAAGTGACCAAAGTGAATGTATTGCATTCAAAATTTCCTCTAGATTCCAAAAATGTAAAAATGTGTGTTCCATTTAAAAATCGAAAGTTGTGGGCATTTCCGGTCAAACCGGAAGTGCACCAAACTTGATTTTTTATTGAAAAGATGGCATTTTAGTCGTGTAATAAGGCCTCCAAATTTCAATTTTCTATTCCAAATATTTTAGGAAATATCGGGACGAGCGCAATTCGTGACTCACCCGGTATGACGTCAACATGATGATCGTTTTGCTAAAACATTAGCTTCATCAGATGAACGCACTATTACACTACTTACAAATTGAACCTATTGGAACTTAAATACATAATATTGAATTACCTGAAAACTAATTGTCTTACAATTGTAATTATTTATTGATAATATAAAATATACTACTAAGAAATGGGATTAAAATAGGTTTACAAGTGGAGAATTATTTATGTCTAATTGAACGTTAAGTAAATTATTACAGTTTTATACCTATTAATTTCTAAGCTCTCAAGTAACGACAACTTTGGTCCCTTACTAGCTGTATAAAGGATATTAAAATTGTCGTTAAATAAGTGCTTTTCTTCCAAAAGGTGATTTGCAAATTCGGAATTATTTTTGCTATTCAAAAAAGATTTTTTATGTTCAATTATCCGTTTTTTAAAATTTCTACATGATCTGAAACGTAAAAATTCGAAAAAATCTCGGAGGATGATTTTTTTCTCGAATACAATACTTACCTTCGGTATGCGAGGGAAGTAAAAAGCAATCATTCTACACAGCAAAACCGATAATCTATCGAAGTTTGTTACGTTTACGTTTATTGTTTTTAATGTTAAAAATTAATTAAGAAACGGCGTTTTAGCAGTATTTGGCATTTTTTAAAAGTTCTAGTAAACTAGAAGGTGAGAAATAATTTTCTATCATATCTTTTAAAATAATTAATTTCCAAATATAAGATAATTTTACATGGTGGCGGGGTCTAAATATAACACGATTTAAAAAACATTTTTTTATGCCAGGATAAACAATCATTTAGAAAGATTTCTCATTGCAAAGATTAAAGTTTTAAAAAATAAAGTTTTAATTTTCTGAGGTCCGGCGGGCGATTAAAAATTCACAAGCATTTAAGACCATTACACAGGCATTCTATAATTTAACAAATATATAAAAAACGACCCACGCTATTGGCCATTTTGTGGTCTTATAGAACACAAATATAATAATGAAACATATTTTATGTCGACATTTAGTATCATAAAAGATCGTGAAAGTCATAAAGTTAAATTTAATTCTTAAACTTAACTTTAAGAAGGCTAACTTTTCAGTTCTGTATCAAACATTAGCCGAAACTAATTGGGAATTTTTAAATAATTATGAAACCATTGATGGCTCTAAGTTAAGCTCAATATGTGTTAATACTGTACCTCAGTCTAAAACCTCAAAGAGAATATATCCATCCTGGTTTGATTATCTATCAATCAAATCTATTAAAGAAAAGCAAAAGGCGCTGAATAAATACAAGCAGACAGGTGATGTCACTTTTCAGAATGAATTTAAAAGATTAAGGCAAAAAGTGAAAATAGATTCCGAGAGTTCTTAAAGAAGGTATTGTAATCATATTGAGGAAGATATAGTTGGTGATCCGTCCTCGTTTTGGCAATTTATTATTTATAAAAGAAGTTACTCAGATTTGCCAAACTTCATGAATTATAATAATGAATATATGTCTGATTCTCAACTAATTACTAATTCTTTTGCTAATTTTTTTTAACAATCTTATTCTGAATCTGAAAATATCACACAAAATTTTACGTTTGTTAAGAGTAGTTCAACTTTAAATATACTTTGTTTTACAGAAGACGAAGTATTGAATGTATTAAAGAAAATCAAACCAAAATTATCCTCTGGGCCAGATGGTATCCCCGCATTCATATTACGCGACTGTGCTGCTGTTTTTGCTAAACCCCTTACTATATTATTCAACTTATCACTAAGGTACTCCATATTTCCGTCGCGGTGGAAATTATCAAAAATAATTCCAGTATTTAAGAAGGGTGACGAAATTTCTAATTACCGCCCGATAGTAATAATAAATAATTTCGCCAAGGCGTTTGAAATTTTCCTACGCCATTATGTCCTAAACCACGTAAAGCATCAAATATCAATAGCTCAACATGGGTTCTTCAAGGGCCGTTCAACAGTTACCAATTTAATTAATATTACAGAATTTATTTCTGATTCTATTGACAGGAGTGTACAAACAGACGTTATATATACTGATTTTTCCAAAGCTTTCGATAGACTGAATCACGGTATCGTCTTACAAAAATTTGAATGTTATGGATTCTCGGACAACCTTATTGAGCTTTTTAAGTCCTATCTAACTGATAGAAAGCAATATGTTGTATACCATGGTGTTAGATCTATTGAGGTTCTAGCTACGTCAGGAGTCCCCCGAGGTTCAAACTTAGGTCCACTTTTCTTTAACTTGTTTGTAAATGATATTGTAGATAATCTAACTGTTAACTGCCTTCTATATGCGGATGATTTAAAACTCTTTTATAATATTGCAAGTGAGAAAGATTGCTGTGAACTTCAAAACAATATTGATCGAATTAATACATGGTGTGTAATAAACAAATTACCCTTGAATGAAACAGAATGTAACGTTATGACATTTACAACAAAGCAAAATATTATCCTGTACGATTATAAATTAGACAATCATATACTTTTCCGGCCAGACACTTTTCGGGACTTTGGTGTGCAATTTGATAAAAAGCTAACGTTTGTAAACCACATCGAACTTGCTGTCACTAAAAGTTATAGAATGCTGGGTTTTGTTATTAGAAACTCCGCACATTTTGAAAATGTACGCACATTAAAGCAACTCTAGTTACACCATTTTGTTAAACCTCATCTTGAATATGCTTCAATAATATGGTGTCCAACCATTAATATACACGTACAGAATTTGGAAAGAATTCTACGCCGCTTCATAAAACAAGCGACTTTCAAGGCTGACGGGACTTATCCAGCTATTGGTTATCCACATGAAGGATTGCTCTCCAGGTTTTGCCTAGATAGTCTAGAGATCCGTAGACACCGATCGCAATTAATTTTTTTATATAATATTTTACACAATAACATCGACTGTGAAGATATTTTAAGTATGCTTACTTTTCAAATTCCTAGACCGGCATCTAGACACAACAATTTATTTCACTTGCCTTTCTCAAGGACAAACGTAAAAAAAAAATCGTGTATCCAGCAGATGTGCAGTATATACAATAATTTGAATAATCCATTAGATATATTCACTTGCAGTCTTACAGACATAAAGAATCTGTCTCTAACTTAAATTTTGTATTTTGTTCCTTTTGTCGACACAAGTAGCCTCGCCGTATACTATACTTCTTGCATAAGCTGTATATTTTTTATGTAAGCATATTGTATATAAGTTTAGTTTAGGTAGTTATCTTTTGGATTAATTCACATGTATTCATGTATATATGTGTGTATATGTATATTTTTTTGTATTTTTCACTAGTTGCTATTTTTAATTTTAGTGTTTATCTCCTATTTTGTAATTGGGGTTTTTAACCTGTTGAGTAGTGTGTCAAATAGATAAATAAATAAAATAAATAAAAATATTCTTTATAGGATTTTACAAACATATAGTTTTTCTTTTAGTTCTCATAGACAGTTTTTCTTTCCGCTGTCTGCAAGATCCTATAAAGAATATGTTTCATTACTATAAGCAAACAAATAATAAATAATTCACTTTTAAACAAATATAAAACTTTTATTATTGAAACTGGCGTATTTTGCTGGATTTACTGTTCCCTTATTTTCATAAAACAGGTTCTTCTATATTTGAGAGACGGCCAGGAATTATAGTGTGTCTAGTACATAAACAAGGACCTACTTCACTATTGTGTTTTTGAAGTTCTACATTAAGTACTTGGTATTTTGCTTAATTAAATAAAGTCCATGTCGCTCGAACAACGACAAGGTCGAGTCACCCTTTAATCAGAATATGGCAGTTTCCTGGCATGGATCATTCTAGTTGACTAGCTCGACCTCAAAGCGTAACCAGGGGATTGTGTAACCGAAAAAAACACAAAAGAGATCAACCATAAAAGCGGATACAAAATAAAATAACAAAACTTTATTTGCATTAGTGCAAACGGTCAAGCATCTTTCTCACACACACGAAAACGAGTATTCGTTTTGTTGCAACATTAAAGTGAAATATTATATTAGAAACTAGTGGAAGTAAAGTAACTTCAGTGTAACTCTGGCAATTGGCAACGTGTTAAACTTTTCCACTTTATTCGATGTTTTATTAGGATAAAAGTAGACGTTATTACTAACTTTATGACTACCGGATAATAGATAAAAGTCGTAAGTGTATTATCTCGCATGAATTTGAAATAACAGAATAACAACTGAAACTACAACTGAAGTATGTACTATAAGAAAAAATAGGATGCTTCAGATGTCGACACTGCTTCGGAATTACAGAGTATAACAAGCCTGAGACTCTTTAAATCTTATGCTAAAGAAATACAGAGGACGTCTGTAAAGAACTGGGGTCACACGCAGATCACATTAGTAAGATGGGTGCCCAAGTAACAATTGCAGTTTAAAATAATCTATAATTTATCCTAAAAACTTGATTCCAAGACTACTTATAAACGTAAATATTTTGGAAGGACTGTATGATGCCGATTTAAAACCTTTATATGAGTAGAGGGTCCCATCTAGAGAAGGGACTACATGCCTCTTTTTAAAACTACTATTAAAACTTTCAATTTTTAATAAATTATCTAAAGCTTTACCCAGAGGGTATCTGAAGAATATTATAAAACCATACTTGGTTTAGGATAGGCACTATATCAAAACTTAAATGACACACATAGATGCTTTGAGCGGACTTCTTGTATTTAATGAAGTAAAAATAAATGCAAATAAATCTATTCTTCATGCACTGTGGGCCGCTATAGTTATATATAAGTTATAAAATTGACCAAAGGCAACTACTAAGATCAGTTTAGAAATGAATTGATAAGACTACTTATAGTGGGCTAAAGGCCAAGTTTACTATAAAACATGCATAAAATAGTGACGTTCCCTAAACACACAATTTCTTAAAAATATATGGATAATTAATTTTCTATTGTTTTTCTGTGACTTAAAAAGTAAAGAAAGCTTTGGCATCTGCCCATAATATGGTTAAATATATGTAAATTGTTTTCATAAAACATTTCTATTAAATACAAATTACATTTTTTTGTTCGATCTGGGACATTCCCAATATGGGTGAAAACTACATTCCTCAACGGCTGGAAATAAAATGGCGGCCGTATGTACAAACCCTATAAGCTGTGAATAATGCTACTACAAACGTGTTTTGTTAAAATGCCTACTACATTACCAATTGTTCTTTAAATATGTCGATTTATTCCTGTAAAAGTATATTTTAAGCGTCATTGGTATTAATATATTCTTTAAAACTAATTTTAAACCATTTGAGCATATAACACATCCGATTTAAAATCTATAGAATTTATGATGCTCGGATAATATAACCGCAGTTTGCTGAGAGCCCCCACAGACACTTCATACACAAACAGTATGTCGACGAATATGTATATATCTTATTATAGTCATAAAACTATCTATATTAAAACATTATAGTCTGGGCAAAAGTAAACCAAATCCTTTTATGTTTAAGACTGATTTATTACAGATGTTTATTTGCTTCATTAAAACACCTAGTAAGCAGTTGGTTTTATGAAGGTTCGACTTGAAACTTTGTGGTTTTGAAGCAAATTAGATTTATAACCCAGCATTAACAACCACCTCAAATTAATTTCATAAAGAAATGATAAAACCACAACATTTGCTTCATCTATATATCGAAGCCTTGACAAATACCTTGATAAGTCAATCATAGGCCAATAAAGACTAAAAGATAACTTAGTTTTTAGTATTTAAGTTGTTACTTGGGAGGGGTGGAGGAATTTTTAAGCTAAAACCAGTTTTTTAAAAGCCTACGTTTCGTTTTAAAGACATCTCTAATTCCATTTAATTTAAATTTGCTTTATAAAATTAGTGTTAGAATTTGAAATAAATAATAATAAGCAAATACACCAATATATAAGGCAAGCAGCAATCTCTGACATTGATTAGACTTTGACAATTCTAGTTAATGTTAGGGATTGCTTGCCTAATGTACTGAAGTAATAATTGTTTATTACGAATTATATATCATTTTATTTTACGTGGAAAATAATTAAAATAGTCCTGAGGATATCTTAAAATAAAGATAGAATGCCGACCTTAAAAAAATCTGCTAATATTGGCCACGCCCCAACCATTTTATCACCGAACGAAGTTTCGAAATAGTAAAAATCTCGAGAAGAAGTTTTTTCAAATTGAGAGAGATCATATTATGGCGATTTGGCACCACTAGTTTGAAAGTAACATTTTGAACCATGTGTCAGTGAATTTTTAAATTACAACAAAAATTAAACAAAATTGGATAAGCTTTCGACATTATTGTATAACTGAATTTTTACGTAGAATCTATAGTTTTTGAGTAAACCTAGAGAAACGTGCAAGAAAAAGTACTTCTTCCAAAACAGTACCCACATGTCATACGTAAAATCGAAATGTAGCTCTTGTAGCACATCTACTTGCTTCCTTATAATTCAGTACTCATTATAACAGCTGAGACAGTAGTTTCAAACTCCATAATGAGACGGAGCTCCACCTTGCTGATACCAAATTTCATCTGAGATTCGTTCAAGATTTGTCAATTTGCAACAGTTTGGAAATAAAAGATTTAATGCTGAAATAATTTGTTGGCGCAAAAGTTGTAAATAATGATGAAAGATTAAATTTTCTTTAAGAAAGAATGGTCCGATTATTATCTTCGCCCATACATTTAATTTTTTTAATTGTGACTATCTTCGATCCAGCGAAGATTCTGATTAGTGCTGTAGCGCCAGTTATGTCGATTGACAAATCCATTCAGGCACAATGTCGCTTCATCGGAAAGGACTGAATTATTGAAGAAATTACCATTAATTTCACTGTGATCCATCATTTCCTGACAAGACTGCATCCCTCTATCAGGATCATCTTCATTTAATTATTGTACTAAATGTACTTTATACGGATGACATTAATTTTTGGACAATATCCTTCTTACCGATCTCTCGCTAAGATTGTGATATAAGGCTAGTTTTGGTACTGAAGGTTTTAGTTCTTCTTGCGGGTTAAGAATACATCAAGTGTAGCCCATTTACTTTGATTGGATTTTGAATGATTTTTAATACTTACTATTTTATGAAACATTTGCACAACTTTTGAAACTGTTGACTTTAAAATATCAATCAATTTGTTGTGCACAGATCGGTTTAACAGATTACGTCTACATGGCATAAGTAACAATATTTAACAATATATAACATATTATTATAATCCATAAAAAACGTCGCTTTTACAAATAATTGAATAACATATTAAGCTACAATAACAGGATAATACAGAAGACTACTGAACTCCATTGAGAAAGTTTGTTTCATTAATATTGTGTACTAAAAATTCATTTATACTGTAAAAAGCCTTCGTTATTAGGAATATTTTTATCAATTGTTTATATCTCACCTCCGGTGTGTTTTTTGTCCTATTTGGGATTTTATTATAAAACCTAGGACCATAATAATTAAAGCCACAATCACTAGACTTTATCCTGTTACAGTCAATTATGGTATTATCTTGATTCCATGTATTATAATTATGTGTATCCTCCTGTTTCTTTTTTATAAAAGTGAATATTTTTATACACATATACTAAACAGTTAAATATGTATAGTGAAGGAAAAGTTAGTATTTTCAATTCTATAAATTTATTTCTTACATCATCTCTATAGCCCAGGCTTATGATTATTCTTAGCGTCTTTCTCTGCAAGCCGAAAACTCTGGCCGCTTGAGATGCATGCCCTCAACTTAATAACCCATACGTCATGTGAGATGTTATTAGTGAATAATAAGCTGTTAGTAGTAGTTTAAACGGTACAATATTTTTTAGATTTCTCATGACAAATATGTTTTTTGCTATTTTATTTGCTACGTAATCAACATGATAAGATCAATTCAAAGGGTCTAGAAACAACTCAAGAAATTTTACTCTATCTGGATTTTGAAAATTTTCGATTGGTCTGTGCATGAATATCATGTTTATTGTTTTTATCTCACTTAGTGACAGGCTGTTTGCACCGAACCACTCCCTAGCATTTGACTGTGCCTCGCCAATGCGTCTTTCTAGCATATCCATTTTTTTATCAGTTGTCAGGAAGGAGTGTCGTATTATCAGCAATAGTACTAAGTCGGTCTAGCGCTTTGTTCAGGTCATTTACATAAATTAAGAATAGGATCGGTCCTAGCACCCATCCCTGAGGTACCCCACTCCTGACACACTGATGTGTGGAATTAATATTATTTAAACTTATGCAGAGATCTCTGCTTGTCCCATCATTAACTACTAGACCAGTCATTCTACATTTTTTCGGCTGTTTACCGATATACAGTAAACCAAAATATGTAAAAAATCGGAAATTTTCCGTAGAATTCAATGCTGTATTTTTAAAACAACTGACAGTCATGGGTCTTACCGAAAATTGCGGCCAAAGTTGGTCAAAAACAGTTTTTTGCGTTTGAAAAATAAAATATGCTTTGGATTAAAAAAAGTTTCATACACAAGTTGTAGAATTAATTATTACCGATCGATCTAGCCCAGTCCGATGTTAAAAAATTCGAAAATGAAGTGGCAATTTTAAAAAAACCGTTAAAAATAGCTGTTTTTTAAAACGCTTGTATCTCTTTAAAAAAAAAAAAATAAAGCCATACTTGGTGAAAGTGTAGCCCTTGGCAAGCCAAACAAAAGCGTTTTTGAAAATTTGAAAAACAATGAAAAGTTTTTGCAAAAACCGATTTTTTCGAAAAAAAACCATTTTTTTAAAATGCCAATAAATCATAAACCCGTGGGTTTTTATAAACGTTTCGGGGCTTAAAATTTTCTTTAATAGTTGCCGTAATATGTGAAATTACTGCGCGCCTTTTTAATTGATCGGTAATGTGCAAAAAATCGGTCGAAAAATCGGTATTTTTTTTTCCATAAAAAAAAATTAAATATCTTCAAAAATTACAATTCCATACAATCGTCGTTATTCTTATCTAATAGCTAGTATTTTTCTGTAATTTAAAAAAAAAAATCAACTCTCCGACCTTCTGAAGCCGAGAAATTTTTTAATTTTTTTTTTTATTCCTGTGGCGTCATTTTTTAATATTAAGGCCTCAAATTTACATGAGTTGAAGTTAAATTAAATAAAAAATTTCCAAATTCAAATCAGTCATCACTGAGCACTGGAACGTTAGTGACATGAGCTGATCAGGACCGTGGCATGAGTACATTAGCACTATCGGTGGAGTGGGTGAGAACAAACTCCCACTGACTTTCTCTTAATTATAATGCTTGTGTTTTCATTAGTTATTTGTGAGTATTTAAGCGGCAAAGTAATTGATTCTAGTGCTTGGGTTATTTATAATTGCAAAGGAAATAAAATAATGGTTTTTTTTAATTCGTGTATTTATCTGAAAAAACGTTAAACAATGCGTGATACAATATTAATATTTTTGTTTCTTTACAGGTGATTTATATTCGCTTTCGCTGCTACTAATATTGTCACTATTATATACAGTAAGTTCTGATGTGTCACCATCACTGGCAACAATGTCGTCATTTACATTTTCATTAACATATTCTTCGCTGTCTATAGCTGCTTCTGTAATATTCAGCTCGTTTAATTCATCGTCGAAAATATCTTCGATAATAGGAGTTTCAATATTTGTGCAAGTTTCGTTGTCACACTTTAAACATATACTTGAACATTTTAATCCATGCTTTCTACAGCTGCAAGTTTTGGTTCTGCATCCAGTCCCACATCGGCAGGCTATTGTTTTTAAAATGTCTTCTGGGATCATTTGATCAGAGCTACATATGGGGAGCAGATTCGTGCCATCGATTTTCCAACCCCATCGTTCTGGATCAAGTGAATTTTGCAGTTGTAAAAAAGTGCGATAGGAATGTTGAGCTGCAGCACCCTCAGTAGGTGGGAGATTTGCCAAGTTAAATGATGATATAGATGTAGAATTTTTAAACTGAGCAAACCTTAAGTCACTCAGAGTACCCGTGAATTTTTTTGTAGAGTATAAAGTAGAAATTATTTTGCATCCGACTTGAGCAATAACCGTGTGCGGAGTACTTTTATCGTAAAAAACTTCGAAATTTTGGAGCTGTAGCTGTCGCTTGTCAAAAACTTTACAAATTTTATTTTTGCCTTGTTTAAAAAAACAGGAGGTTGTGTCGCAGCCTGATATTATATATAAAAGTCCAATGTAGTTTTTTAAATGTGGATATTTAAAACTATTACAGTCATACACTTTTTCAATATCCTTTCCGGTTTACAAAAAAATATATTGGTATTTGATGCCGCTAACTGTATCAATAAAACTAGTAGGTCAGTGTCTTCGCCATGTATTTTTACAATTTTTCCTTCTTTTTGTAACTCAATGTCAGTAGTTATAATGAGTCTATCGGCATCTTCAGCAGCTATTTTTGTTGAAAAGTTAAGTTTCTGTAATTCTGTATAAGCCAAGCTATGCGTCTTACTGACTTTCCAGTGCTCAGTGATGACTGATTTGAATTTGGAAATTTTTTATTTAATCTGTAAGTATTAAACTTCAACTCATGTAAATTTGAGCCCTTAATATTAAAAAATGACGCCACAGGAATAAAAAAAAATAAAAAAATGTCTCGGCTTCAGAAGGTCGGAAAGTTGATTTTCTTTTTTTTTCTAATTTACAGAAAAATACTAGCTATTAGATAAGAATAACGACGATTGTATGGAATTGTAATTTTTGAAGATATTTAATTTTTTTTTTATGGAAAAAAAATACCGATTTTTCGACAGATTTTTTGCATATTACCGATCAATTAAAAATGCGCGCAGTAATTTCACATATTACGGCAACTATTAAAGAAAATTTTAAGCCCCGAAACGTTTATAAAAACTCACGCGTTTATGATTTATTGGCATTTTAAAAAAATGGTTTTTTTTCGAAAAAATCGGTTTTTGCAAAAACTTTTCATTGGTTTTCAAATTTTCAAAAACGCTTTTGTTTGACTTGCCAAGGGCTACAATTTCATCAAGTATGGCTCCAAATTTTTTTTTTTTTAAAGAGATACAAGCGTTTTAAAAAACAGCGATTTTTAACGGTTTTTTTAAAATTGCTACTTCATTTTCGAATTTTTTAACATCGGACCGGGCTAGATCGATCGGTAATAATTAATTCTACAACTTTTGTATGAAACTTTTTTTAATCCAAAGCATATTTTATTTTTTAAACCCAAAAAACTGTTTTTGACCAACTTTGGCCGCAATTTTCGGTAAGACCCATGACTGTCAGTTGTTTTAAAAATACAGCATTGAATTCTACGGAAAATTTCCGATTTTTCACATATTTTGGTTTACTGTATATCGGTTACGAAAAATTAACATTACGTTAAAAATAGAATGACTGGTCTATACGTAATTCCTTCACGTTCAGTTAGTTCTCTTATAATTGAAAGATAATGTTAACATTTCACACGGAAGCTATCTGAGAGTATTGACTGCAACTGCAGCAATACGAATGATTTGAATCCTGTTAAAGAAAATGTGCAAAAACCATAGCTAAAAGACGAATATTCTGTATATTAACTTTGTGGTAACATTTTTTTTATAACTTCTTGTGTATTCTAACTAAAAATATTATTAAATCATCTATTCAAATTGAGTTTTTTGTAGTTTATTCGTTTGGGATATGTCAGAGTATATAATTCCACTTAGTCACAAGTTCATTTTGTTATAGCTCATATATCATTTCGAAACCAAACGTTTTAAACAATTTATCAAATTAAAGCTTATTTATGAGAAAAAAGTTTATCCGAAAAGTTTATAAAAGAAAATAGACTTTTGAACATTTTAAGTTCAGTCCCATAAGCTATATTGCTACTTATTTTCATGATATAAAACTTTTACAAAACAACATTTCGCCTATAGTTGAACGAGTAAAAGAGAAGTTGTGACAGTTAATTTACGTGAAAATATCATTTCCTGAAAAGGCTGCCGTTTTGTGTGCATGGCAGAATCGAACTAAATTGACTGGTCAATTATCCGGCAATATCAATTCCGTCAGCGTGTAATTTCGTTCTCTATTGGAAAACATAAAATACTTTTTAATTTTTCAAATTACTGAACGTCACATTTACTAAATTGAAAGTTGTGTTTTAAAAAGTGTGTAATAATGAACATTCCCAGCTTAACGCGGATTTCACTACCAAAGGTTGCATTATTATGGAAAATCGAAAATTAGTAGCAACATGTAATGAATTTCAATCGAATATCCATGATATAACCCTGCGGGTTCCCCAAGGTTCAATATTAAGCCCGCTGTTATTTTTTTATATACATTAACGACCTGCCAAATTATATTCAATACGATGTACGCAAATGATACGACTGTTTCAGTATCAGTTGTCAAGCAAAAGGAATTATGTCATAAATTTTATGTTACGCTAGACGATGTACACGCAGGGTGCCAGAGAAATAAGCTAATTATTAATGGTTAAAAACTGTTTTTGTAAATTTTAATTTTAGAAGAGCATTACCGTCTAGTGACAACATGACTTTTACCGAATCAACCAAATTTCTTGGCACCCACATAAACAGCAGATTATCATGGGAATGGCATATAGATCATAAAGCCTACATGCTGTTTTACAGCTAAAGGATTCAATTGTCCAGGCTGGTCACTTAAGCGTGTATGCTTTAACTTATTCCCATTTCTCATTGAATATATTAACCTGGGAACGTTCAACTAATATGCAACGAGTTTTTGTTTCTAAGAAAAGATTGCTAAGATTAATTATCAACATAATTAATAGAGCTAGCTGTAAGGCATTATTTAAAAAATCGGTAAAGGTATTTACACAGAACTTCCCTCTTTATTTATACTGGGCAGTCACTCTAAAAAATTATTAATTACGAAACCACATATGAGAATAATAATCGGAAGGTATTATTACAAAGAAAACCTGATAATTTTTGGACAAAAAAAAAATACAGAGTGGTCATCCGATAGCAGAAATTCAATATTAAATAAAAGGTGCTAAATATGGAAGGCTTGCGTAACACCTTTACAAATTTCCAACATGGTTCATTATATTTTAGGATGACCACCCTGTATATTTTTCAGTAAAACTATAATATTTGTCTTCCTGCCAAGTGCGTTAACTATATGTTAAATATTATTGCCATCTGTCATAATTTTAGTTTCATGTCCACGTAGTGGAGTGGAAGTATTGTTGTGGTTAAAGAAATTTAAATTATTCTTTTTTTTTTAGTAGGCTTAGAATGCCATGAAACGTGAACATTTTAAATTTGAGCAAAACATGTTTTTTCCACGATCTATTCTAGGCATAGTAGTTTTAAAAAAAATTCAAAGAATTTTTCCGTTTGAAATGTTCTTTTCTCACATAGGTTTAGAATGTCGTGTAACGTGGAAATTCTAAATTTGAGCAAAAAAAGACGTTTCCGTCTATCTATAGTATTAAAAAACATTTTTAAAGATTTCTCTTTGACAAAATTTTCAATTTTTCTTTTTGAAAAAATAGATTTAGAGTGTCATGAAACGTGGAAATTTTAATCTTATAATTTTATCTTTCTACTGGTAAAAAAATTTTCAAAAATTAAAATTTTTTTTTTCTAAAGTAGGTTTAATATGTTATCAAACACGCTTGGGAGAACGCACATAGAATAAACTGGGACTAGGCAAAAATTTTAACAAAAGAGGCAGATAGCAAAAAAAGAAAAATTAAAGAATCAGCGATAATATTATTGAATGAGGATAGTTGCGTGTCGAATTGTTCCGTACAACTTGGCTGCCAATGTTAAAAGAAGAACTTCACAAACTTAACATTATATAAAAATTTAAAAAACTGTTAACTATATCATCAGTTCTATGTAATAATGAGTATCTCTGGATATTGAATATAACAAACATTCTTAGAGCTGTGTATTTATCATACACAGCAAAAAAGATTTTTCAAAAAAAGCCTTGAAAAAGGAAACAGTTTAGATTTCCGATACGTCGGCGAAATATTTAATTTCAAGTTTTTATACTTATTTGTGTTATTTATTAAAAAAAAAATAAAGGAAGCAACCTCTAACTGATCCTTTGACGTAAAAGTCACAGGCGTAGAGTTTATTTACCAGTAACATACTGGTTAATTGTGATATTTTGTAGATTCCGCGAACACCGCTTAAAAAGAAAAAATGCATGTGGCAGGAAGTCCCAAAGAATTCAAGAAAAAATTAAGATAATGCCACAAATAATATTTAGACAATGTTATCAAACGTGGAAGTTTTAAATTTGAGCAAAATCATTTTTTTCACCATTTATTCTTGGTATAGTAGTAAAATAATTTTCAAAAAATGTTTGCTTTTGAAATTCTTTTTTTCTGGAATAGGTTTAGAAATATTGTCTAAATGTTATTTGTGGCATTATCTTAATTTTTTTTCCTTCTTCAATTCTTTGGGAATTTCACTGCCACATGTATGTTTTCTTTCTAAGCGGTGCTAGGGGAATCTACAAAATATATCACAATTAACCAGTATGTTACTGGTAAAAAAACCTCTACGCCCGTGACGTTTACGTCAAAGGATCAGTTAAAGGTTGGTTTTGATAAATAAACAACACAAATAAGTATAAAAACTTGAAATTAAATATTTCGCCGACGTTTCGGAAATCTAATATGTTTCCTTTCTCAAGGCTTTTTTTGAAAAATCTTTTTTGCTGTGTATGACAAATACACAGCTCTAAGAATGTTTGTTATATTCAATATCCATAGATACTTACTATTTACATAGAACTGTTGATAGAGTTAACAGTTTTTTAGTTTCTATACAATGTTAAGTTTGTGAAGTTCTTCTTTTAACATTGACAGCCAAGTTGTACAGACATCTACGGAACAATTCGACACGCAATTATCCTCATTCAATATTATCGCGGATTCTTTTATTTTTCTTTTTTTGCTATCTGCCTCTTTTGTTAAAATTTTTGCCGAGTCCCAGTTTATTCTATGTCCGTTCTCCCACGCGTGTTCGCAGATCTTGGACCTCTGAATTTCATTTTTTCTCCTTTTTCTCCCAATTTTAAATTTGGGCAAAACAATTTCCCATTTTTCTGCTGGTAAAAAAATGTTCAAAAAGTTTTAAAATATTTTTTTTTGATATAAATTTAGAATTCTACGAAACGTAGAAATGTTGATTTTGATTTGAGCAAAACCATTTTTTCCACAATTTATTCTTGTTATAGTAGTAAACAAATTTTGAAAAAATTTTGATTTTGAAACATTTTTTTCTAAAATAGGTTTAGAATGCTATGAAACGTAGAAATTTTATATTTGAGCAAAACCATTTTTTTCCATACGTTTGCAGTTTGACTCGGAGTTGAAAGGACTGTCAGTAACAATAAAAAATAATTGTTCCTTATAGGCGATTGCTTATCTTGTCAGTCACTTTGATAATTCAAAAGGCAATATATAATTTATATAATTTTTCTAACCTTATTAGGGCTTACTAACAGCATATAACCTTATAAGGGTTAACTGACTTTGATTCGATCTCGACCTACCCCAATATAGATATCTACATTGTCGTTATTGGAGCAAATAATGCTGTACTGATAAAGAAATAAGAACTTGTCCCCTGGATTGATATCATTCGGTGCATTCTCCCAAAACTCTTGTTGAACGATGAAAACCGCTCTTCAGGATGATTAAAGATGCGCCAAGTAAGAATTTTTGTTTAATAAAAATCAGATTTTGGGACCTCTCAAAATATTTACGGATAGAACCGTACTCTGAGATTTAAAGCAGATTTCATTGTACTTTTTAAAACTTTTTCAAGTTGTTTCCGAATAATTTCCTCAGTCGCTTTTGTGATGTTTTCCGAATTTTTACGCAAATTCGTTTTTCGAGTCTTTTACGGAAAATATGTTTCTTTAACTGTGACTTTGTCATAGTTTCGGAATTGTTTGGTTAACATACATGTTAAAATTATGCATCCCAATAATCATAAAGCATATCACTCATATTATTAACTGCTGTCTTGAACAGGGTTACTTTCCTACAGAATGGAAAGTTGCAATTATCTGTCCAATACCAAAAACAGCAAATCCTACAACTGTGGAGGATCTGAGGCCTATCAGCTTGTTGCCAATTCTTTCCAAAATACTAGAAAGAATAGTTCACGACCAGATTACTGAATATCTTTTACTGCATAACTTATACCCATTACATCAATCGGGATTTCGTAAAGCACATAGCACCACTACTGCTTTGTTGGACCTTAGTGATAATATCATCAGCGCACTAGACAAACGTATGGCAGCTATTCTTGTATCACTAGACTACTCTAAGGCATTTGACACCATTGATCACACGCTTCTTTGTGCAAAGCTAAATTACTATGGTTTCGACGCGGTTTACCTGCGGTTTTTCAATTCTTATTTGAGCGAACGTCGCCAATGCGTATCAGTCGCAGGAAATATATCTGATTTTAAAATTATTTCGTCAGGTGTTCCTCAAGGGTCCATTCTTGGTCCTCTTTTGTTTCTTGTATATACAGCAGATATATTTAATGTAGTAACTAGTTCGCATGTGCAAGCATATGCTGACTATACCCAACTTCTTCACTGTTTTGAGCCATCTAATGCAGCTATTGCCACTAATTTGATCAACCAAGATTTAGACAACATCTATCAATATTCGCATCAACATAACCTTAAAATTAACCCTACCAAATCAGTTGTTATTCTATTCTGCTCAGAACATACTCGAGATCACTTAAAGGCTTCTATTCAACTAAATATTAATCAAGAAAATTTGTCATTTTCTACTCATGCCAAAAATCTTGGGATAATAATAGACGAAAAATTACGTTTTATGCAGCACATAAAAATTCTTTACAAAAATTTTACTCCCGGCTAAAAGTACTGTATGCAAACAGGCATATCTTGAACTTTAAACAACGTAAAAAAACTTTGTGAAACTTTAGTCATGCCTGTATTCAATTATTGCAATTTTATGTATTTTTACTGCCTGGATCAAGCTACAAAAAATCGACTACAAGTTTTGCAAAACTGTTGTTGTCGTTTTATTTACAACTTGAGAAAATTTGATCATGTTTCAAGCAAATATGTTGAGTTGCGTTGGTTAAAAATGGAACAACTCGTTAAATTCCACTATGCAGTTTTCTTATTTTCTTTAATAAAATATTCTATTCCAAGTTACTTAAGAGACAAGTTAATTTTCAGATCGTCAGTACATACTGTAAACATCAAACATCGGTACGTGCTAACTGTGCCACAACATCGTACAGCCCTCTTCCAACGTAGCTTTTCTTACACATCCGCAGCCTTATATAACTCTATTGATCCCATATACAAAAATCTATCGACAGTTAATATCTTCCGTAAAAAAATCAAAGCCTGGTTCATTAATTCCAACAATAACTAGAATATATTCTTGGGCATCATTTTGCACTGTGTTTATGATCGATTTTTTATTTAGTAATTTTGAGTAATTAATTTTTTAGTATTTCTATAAATATATTTTATAAAGTGTATACCGTCCGCCTATTACATTGGACTATTCTAATATTGTATTGTATTTTTGTATTTTAATGTTTTATTTTTAACTTAATTAGTTAGGTAAGTGATTTATAAGGTTAAGTGTAAGAATAGCCACATGGCTAAACTTCGCCTTGTAAATTGCTATTTGTAATGTACTTGTAAATGTACATCTACACTCTTTGAATAAAGCCGTTTATTATTATTATTATTATTAATTCAGCATCGCTGGCCTATACTATCAATATTGCTCCATCAATGGGAAATAATTACATCACCAGGTCAGTAATATTAATGACTTAGGTACCTGAAAATAATTCACAAAAACGCCCTAAGTAGGAATCTCACACGAAAGGCCGTTTAATATTGTTAACTAGAGAATATATTATTATGTATGAGTACATCATAGTCATTAATATGAAATAACACGGGAATATAATTATAATGATTTAACACTTGAAGCAGGGAGCTACGAATCAAAATTCCGTATAAAAGCATTAAGTAAAAACCAAGCTAATGATTATATTGATCTGGTTTAATATTGTGCAGAATCACGAACAAAATATCTATCCTGAATAGAACAAGAGTGATTCAGCACTTTGTAGTTGTTATAAAACCATTTGCCAAATCGAATATCAAAAAGTAGAATAGAGAGCAGGGTATTCACTGATAACAATCCGATATAGCCAACTTCCACGATTTCAAATGAAGGTATCCCGTCTTTTATTTTATTGTAGTTATTTTGCAAATATCGAATGCAGTACATTTAATTTTATTTATTTACACCTTTTATTCAAATACAAATTCAAATGCCTTTGACTTGCTCTTAATCACCACTAAAACAATCACAGAATGAAATAAAACATAAGTATTTTTTTAAACGTGCATTCATTAAAATTTATTAAAAGAAGAAGATAAATATTACATGCTTTAATTATGACAGAGCCGTAGTCCAGTAAGTGGATGCGGATGGGTGCATGTTAACAAAGGCGAGTTAAAAAATCACTAATTCCATATTCAGATTTCCCATCCAAATTTCTTTAAACGAAATCATCTTGACCGTTGGAGAAAAAATTGAGGGCTCGACTTCTAGTAAATACACCAAATCTCAAGTTTCTACACTCTAACTAGCTTGCTTTACTTATTTTCCCCTATTCAACCCCCAACCCTTCTCCAGAGTAAGCTCAAAAGACAATCTACTTCCAGATCTCATTATCATAGATATGTAGGTATACCAAATTTAAAGTAAATATTTTAAACTGTTCAAGGGAAAATGTGAGCACAAAAAAGTTATACACCAATGCTTAGAATTTTATCGGTAGTAATGTAAATTGAGAGTGTATTATCTGATTAAATCCTAAGCGTTCTAGTACAAGGCATTTAACAACTGATAATGAACTATCAATTTACACGAATTGTGTTACTTATCTGTAACTTGCCTTGAGAGAAAATTTATAGATGTTTAAAAGACGAGTAATAAATATTTAGGGAATATTTCACAAATAAATCGATTAATTGCATACAACATATCTTTAATATCAAGTTCTTGCTTCCAGATGATTTCTTCAGATTTCTTTATATTCACAAACGTATCTCTTCTTCAGATGCGAAGTAGGTATTCATATTTAACAAATGCATCTGCAAAAACGGATTCACCATATTTTAATTGTAATATAGCAATTGATGAACTTGATTATTAATATTTACAGTTACATTATCAATTATTACAATGTTTCTCTCTGTTAAGAAATCTAATTAGTAACGTTTTATCAACGTTGAAATATAAATGATGTTGATTGATCCAACTACAAACATTTTCTAGGATGTTACTAATATTGATATTCAGATCGATGGATGAATTATTCGGAATGATTAATGATAAATCATCTACGTACATGGTATGATAGATTTCCCTACTCACTGATTCTAGCTAGTTTATGTATAGAATAAAAAGAACAGGAACCAAAACAGAACCCTGCGGTACGCTGATGTCAACTGAATGAGAGTTCAGGTTGATATTATTTATGGAACAGTTGTTGGAGTCTTCAATAGAAACGAACTGTTTGCGAAATTTCAAAAAACAAATTACCCAATTTAATGGGGACCTCGTATACAGTAATCATATAGTTTGTTTAGTAAAATGTCATGATTAACACAGTCGAATCGCTCAATGAAAATTTTGGTAGTGTTATATTGTGTAAGACTTTATTATTAAGAATTTCTCCTGCATATCTAAATGCCTAATCACCACTAAATCCAACATAAAAATGAAGTTGTCTCTGTTTACAACTGACGGTAAAATATTTATTTGTAAATCGATTTGTAAGCGTTAAATATTTTTTTCTATCTAAATAATCCTGTTGACACTAATTTGCAAGGTAAGATGAATATCGCAACCAAATTACTTTAATCTCTTCTTCTGGCACCTGGTTCTCACTGAAAAGAGGAAATA
This sequence comes from Stenurella melanura, assembly GCA_963583905.1. NCBI lineage: Eukaryota > Metazoa > Arthropoda > Insecta > Coleoptera > Cerambycidae > Stenurella > Stenurella melanura. The sequence continues at coordinate 137,256,979 of OY757314.1, forward strand.
AACCCAAATAAATCGTTATCTTAATTACCCCTTTTGGGGCAATAAATTATGCGTGTTTGAACAAAGCGTTTTAGTCTTTGTCGTCAATTTAATTTTTGTCTTAACGAAGGGATCAACTAGAAAAAAATTAAGGAGACGCTTAAAAGGAATGCATAAGCAAATCGGTAAAAAATATACCATTTGCTATAACAAAATTAAATATTTTCTCCAATTAAAATAGCATAATAAAATTAAGCATAGAATATTCTAATGTTTGTTAGTAAACCACTGTAGACAAATGTTCCTGAAAACCAACAGTTTTTTGTCAGCATGATTTATCAGTAATCCATTTTTAATTAAAATTACATTTAAAAACTCGTTTGTCTGTATTTCATGTTATTTGTTAATCTGGTAGCACTATTACCTTAGTTAATATAACAGTTGGCTATAAGAATTTTGCATAGCTTGATTTTATGACAGGTGGCTTAGTTAATAGTTAAATGCCCACTTACTCAATCGTTTATAAATTCAGAATATACAAAAATGCATTTAAGTCAATGATCGTTATAATGTGTATACAGTATTAAAACATATTTATAGGATTTTGCATACAACAGAAAAAAAATCGGTAAAGGTATTTACACAGAACTTCCCTCATTATTTGTGGATGGCGGTCACTCTAAAAAATTATTAAATACGAATTAAAATTGAGAATACTAATCGAAATATAGTTATTACAATTATTACAAACCAATCCTGATAAATTTTGGTCAAAAAAATAGTGCTCACCCAACAGCAAAAGTTCAATACTAAATAACACGTCTACCATGAATTATTTCTTGGGATGACCACCCTGTATATTTTCCAATAAAATTATAATAGCATATGTCAAATATTATTGCCATTAGACACATTTTCAGTTCCACATTCACGCAGTGAAGTGGAAGTATAGTGGTGGTTAAAAATTTTCAGTCTTTTTTCTTCTGCAATGGGTTCAGAATGTCATGAAACATGGAAATTTTAAATTTGAGCAAAGGAAAAAATTTTCCATCTGTTTTAGTGGTAAAAAATTTTTCAAAAATGTGAAAAAAATTTTCAATTTTTTTTTCGGAAATGGGTTTAGAATGTCATGAAACGTGCATATTTTAAATTTCAGCAAAAACAAATTTTTCCGTCTATTCTAATGGTAATTTTTTTTCCAAAATGGTAAAAAAGTGATGCAAATTTTGTTTTTCCGAAATAGGTTTGGAATGTCATGAAACATGGAAATTTTAAATTTAAGTAAAAAAAAAATTCATCTATTCTATAGTAAGTATTACTAATAGATTTTATCATTTTTTTTTAAATGTGTTTGAATAGGTTTAGAATAATATGGAAACGTTGAAATTTTAAATTTGAACAAAGAAAAAAAATGAATTTTTTAAAATTTTTCCAAAATGTTGCTTACAAAAATTTTCAAATTTTTTTCTTCTGAAATAGGTTTAGAATGTCATGAAACGTGTATATATTTTAAATTTGAGCAAAAAAAAATTTTTCATCTATTCCAGTGGTAATTTTTTTTCCAAAATGGTAAAAAAATGTTACAATTTTTTTCTTCCGAAATAGGTTTGGAATGTCATGAAGCGTGGAAATTTTCGATTTAAGCAAAAAATATTTTCTTCTATTCTATAGTAAGTACATAGTGATGAATACATAAATTTTTTCAAGAAAATTTTTCAGAAAAATTTCCAAATTTGTTCTAATACGTTTAGAATGCCATGGAAACGTAGAAATTTTAAATTTGAACAAAAAAAACTTCCACCTATTTTAGTGGTAAAAATTTTATAAAAAATGTTGGCAAAAAAATGTTTCAAAATTTGTTTTTTTTTTTAATACGTTTAGAATGCCATGAAACGTGAAAATTTTAAATTTGAAGGAAGAAAAAAAATTTCTTCATATATTTTAGTGGTAAAAATTTTTTCAAAAATGGTGGAATTTTTTTTTTTCTGAAATAGGTTTAGCGCGTCATGAAACGTGGAAATTTAAAATTTGAGCAAAAAAAATTTTTTTTCACTATTTATTCCGTTTAGACGGCCCACCCTGTATATTTTTCAATGAAAATTCTACCAGTTCTTCGCTGACAGTAGGGCTAACTACCTACCGAATTTGACAGCTCTCCGTTAAGTAGTTTTTTAGTTAATGCACCAACAGGCAGACAGACAGACAGACAGACTGACTGAATTGAAAAACCTATATTTTCGAAATCTACGTGTTCTGAAACGTCAGAATTCGAAAAAATCTCGGAGGGTGACTTCGGTATGCGAGGGAAGTAAAAATTTTTCAAAAATGTTGATAAAAAAATTATTTTTTTTTTTAATTAGGCTTAGAATGCCATGAAACGTGGAAATTTTAAATTTGAAGAAAGAAAAAAAATGTTTTCATCTATTTTAGTAGGTAGTAAAAAAATTTTCAAAAATGTTGGTGAAAAAAATTTTCTGAAAATTTTTTTTCCCGAAATAGGATTAGCGTGTCATGAAACGTGGAAATTTTAAATTTGAAGAAAGAAAAAAAATGTTTTCATCTATTTTAGTAGGTAGTAAAAAATTTTTCAAAAATGTTGGTGAAAAAAATTTTCAAAAATTTTTTTTCCCGAAATAGGATTAGCGTGTCATGAAACGTGGAAATTTTAAATTTAAGCGAAAAAAATTTTTTTTCACTATTTATTCCGTTTAGACGGTCCACCCTGTATATTTTCCAGTGAAAATTTTACCATTTCTTCGCTGTCAATAGGGTCTGCTACCTACCAAATTTGACTGCTCTCCGTCAAGTAGTTTTTTTAGTTAATGCACCAACAGACAGACAGACAAGCAGACCGACAGACAGACAGACAGACAGACAGACAGCAGACAGACAGACAGACAGACTGACGGAATTGGAAAAACCTATATTTTCGTAATCTCCGTGATCTGAAACCTCAGAATCCGAAAAAATCTCGGAGGGTGATTTTTTCTCGAATACAATACTTCCCTTCGGTATGCGAGGGAAGTAAAAAAAATCGGTAAAGGTATTTACACAGAACTTCCCTCGTTCATGGCAGTCTCTAAAAAAATAATAATTACGAAATGACATTGAGAATAATAATCGGAGTAGAGTTATTGCTATTATTACAAAGAAAACTTGATAAGTTTTGGTCAAAAAAATATACAGATTGCTCATCCAACAGCAAAAGTTCAATACTAAATAGCAGGTGCCACATATGGCAGGCTTGCGCAAATACCTTTACAAATGTCCACCATGACTGAATTATTTCTTGGGATGACCACCCTGTACATTTTTCAATAAAAGTATAATAGGTGCATATGCCAGATGTTATTGCCATCTGTCACATTTTCAATCCAACATTCACGTAATGGAGTGGAAGTATAGTGGTGGTTAAAAAATTTCATTTTTTTTAAATTTTTCAAAATATGGTAAAATAATTTTCAAATTTTTTTCTTCTGAAATAGGTTTAAAATGTCAAAGGTAGAAATTTTAAATTAGAGCAAAAAGGAAAGTTTCCTTCTGTTCTATAGTAGTGCTAAAAAAAGTTTAAAAATTAAAAATGATGTATTTTTAAATTAGGTTTAGAATGCTATGAAACGTGAAAATTTTAAATTTGAGCAAATAAAAAAAAATTCGATCTATTTTAGTGGTAAAAACTTTTTGAAAAATGTTGGCGAAAAAAATTTTCAAAATGTTTTTTCTGAAATACTTAGGTTTAGAATGTAGGTTTAGAATGTCATTTAAATTTGAGCATTCTGGTGTTAAATTTTTTTCCAAACTGGTAACAAAATGTTGCAAATTTCTTTTCCGAAATTGGTTTGGAATATCATGAAACGTGGAAATTTTAAATTTGAGCAAAAAAAATTTTTTCATCTGTTCTATAGTAGTGATACATAAATGGATTAAAAATGTTTTCAAATTTTTTAAAAAATTCTTCAAAAACATTTTTAAATTTGTTTGAATAGTTTTAGAATGTCATGGAAACGTGGATAGTTAAAATCTGAACAAAGAAAGAAAAATTCTATCTTGTGATAAAATTTCAAAAAACTTTTTTTTTTAATCAGGCTTAGAATGCCATGAAACGTGAAAATTTTAAATTTGAAGAAAGAAAAAAAAAATTCATTTTAGTAGTAAAAATTTTTTCAAAAATATTGGTGAGGAAAATTTTCAACATTTTTTTTCCTGAAATAGGTTAAGCCTGTCATGAAACGTAGAAATTTTAAATTTGAGCAAAAACAAATTTTTTTCATCTTGGTAAAAATTTTTTCAAAAATGTTTGAAAAAAATTTTCAAAAATTTTTTTTTTCTGAAATAGGTTTAGCGCGTCATGAAACGTGGAAATTTTAAATTTGAGCAAAAAAAAATTTTTTTCATCTTGGTAAAAATTTTTTCAAAAATGTTTGAAAAAAATTTTCAAAAATTTTTTTTTCCTGAAACAGGTTTAGCGCATCATGAAACGTGGAAATTTTAAATTTGAGCAAGAAAAAATTTTTTTCACTATTTATTCCGTTTAGACGGTCCACCCTGTATATTTTTCAGTGAAAATTCTACCAGTTCTTCGCTGACAGTAGAGTTAACTACCTACCAAATTTGACTGCTCTCCGTCAAGTAGTTTTTTAGTAAATACACCAACAGACAGACAGGCAGACAGACAGACCGACAGACAGACAGACTGACGGAATTGAAAAACCTATATTTTCGGAATCTACGTGTTCTGAAACGTCAGAATCCGAAAAAATCTCGGAGGGTGATTTTTTCTCGAATACAATACTTCCCTTCGGTATGCGAGGGAAGTAATATATCTATGAGAAGTAAAGGAAAAACTATGTTTAAAAATATTAATTAAATCTTTGCACTCTTTCGATAACCTGAATTCTGGTTATGCTAGCAAATTAGAATCATAAAATGAATTTATCTAATTTCCTGTTTAAAAATTCTCATTCTAACATTAGCACCCACACCAGTCCCCTACGGCCATGCAGATTAAACTACATGATCCTCTACGGTCATGAAGATTCAGTTAAAAATGAGAACAGAGGCCTAAAATGAATTTATTTATCTACCTTGTCTTAAAAAATCATCATTCTAATGGATTACATTTTCATGAAATCTGTCATTTTGTTTCTTGGAAATGCTTAGCCTTTTAAACGGTTTTCGCCCTTATTCTTCCTTATTCTTTGGTTTTCATGAAATCTATCATTCTGTTTCTTGAAAATGCTTAGCCTAACATTTCAAATGCTAAGCATTTCCAAGAAACAGAATAATAGATTTCACGAAAATGTAATCCATTAGAACGAACATTTTTAAAGACAAGGTAGTTAAATAAATTCATTTTAGGTCTTTGTTCTCATTTTTAACCGAAGCTTCATGACCGTAGGGGACAAATTCATTTTAGGATTCTAATTTGCTAGCATAACCAGAATTCAGGTTATCGAAAGAATGCAAAGATTTCAATAATATTTTTACACATAATTTTTCTTTTAGTTCTCATAGATAGCTATTTTTTCTGCTGTTTGCAAAATCCTATAAAGAATATCTTTCAATTCAATTAAAATCAAACAAATAATAATTCACTTTTATATGTGATGTATATAGTGTGTCTCAATATTTCGTGTACCTGGAGCCACCGTAGGTTTTTGACATCAGAATAAACTTATTTAACAAGATGTACCTCTTTTCTAAGTTGCCTCTTTTAGACGCTAGAGGGCATCAAAGTGGACAAAAATGTTTAACTTTTTTCCAATAATTTTGAAATGCTCCTTATAATTTTACTGTTTAGCACACTTATATTTCCATACAGATGTCCTTTTACAACATTACAATCGAGGCAACTGTATTAAGAAAAGTGTAAAAAATATCTCTAAAAAATTATCTGCGATACTTTGTAGTCTGTTACTGTAGCCTCAATCATTTCTTTATCGCAAAGATAAACGGTTATTGCATTATTTTGTGAAATTCTGTATTTCTAATAGTTTGGACAGATCCGAAATAATGCATTTTAGTTTACAGATAATTGTATTCAACTGTTATTTCACAAAAAGTATTTGATATATCCACCAGCGTTTTCAATAACGATGCCCTCTAGCGAGTAAACAAAACAACTTATGATAGAGGGAATATTGTTACGTCCTATATGTGCATATTGTTCAGGGCATCTTTAATTCTGTATAAACAGAACTAGAATATGGAAACAAACTTCCACCAGCACCACAGCCGAATGAAAACTTTGTTGAGGAAATTAGGTAGCAATCTGAAACTAAATAACTGTTCATTTTTAATAATAAATATCGTTAACAGAGATATTCAAGTTTCTTGGCGTATAAGTGACATAAAGGCTGATGGTTTTTGCTCTAGCTTCTCATATTTGGCACCACACGTGTAAAATTTACTTCCAGTTGATCTTTTCCCATCGTCATATAAAGAAATATAATAAATTTCATTAAAATAAATCAACACAGAATCAGCCTGAACCTATTCTGATATACACCATCTGACATTTTTTTATGTAATGTCGTAGTCTTTTTTATTCTTTTTACTTCCACATCCACGTAGTGGATTGGAAGTATAGTAATAGCAAAAAAATTTTCAAAAATTTTTATTCGTGAAATAGGTTTAGAATGTCATGAAACGTCGAGATTTTAAATTTGAGCGAAAAGACATTTTCTGTCTGTCTGTCGGTCTGTCTGTCGGTCTGTCTGTCGGTCGGTCTGTCTGTCTGTAACTTTTTTTTTATCCGCACGTTTTCTCCGGAACGGTTTAAGATATTGACTTGACATTTTGTACACGTATATATCATAACGAGATCTGGAACTGTATTGTTTTTTGAGGATATCCGGTGAAGGGTTGAGGGTTAAATAGGGGTAAATATGGGAAAATAAGTAAAGCAAGCTTGTAAGAGTACAGAAACTTGAAATTCGGTGTATGTACTAGAAGTTAAGGCTTCAGATTTTTTTATAATATTTTTCAACCACCCCACCACCCCTACCCCATTAATGGGGTTGACTAAATAAAGTTGAGATATTCATTTGAAATTTCATACACGTATGTATTATAGCAACGTCTGGAATTAGATTATATTTTGAGATGATTTCGTTGAAGGGTTGGGGGTTATTTAAGGGTAAATAGGGGGACATAAGTAAAACAAGCTGGTATGAGAACAGAAACTTGAAATTCGGTGTATGTACTAGAAGCCAAGGCCTCAGATTTATTAATAATATATTTTAGCCCCCCATCACCCATACTCCATTATTCAAGGGGTTGATAAAATAAAATTGAGATGTTCACATGAAATTTAGTACGCATATGTATTATAACTACATCTGGAACTAGATTATATTTTGAGATGATTCCGTTGAAGGGCTGGGGGTTAAATAGGGGTAAATAGGGGAAAATAAGTAAAGCACGCTGGTAAGACTACAGAAACTTGAAATTCGGTCTATGTACTAGAAGCCAAGGTCTCAGATTATTTATAATGTTTTTCAACCCCCACCACCCCTACTTCATTATTAAAAGGGTTAATAAACTAAAATTGAGATATTCATTTGAAACTTGGACACATATGACTTATAACGACATCTGGAACTAGATTATATTTTGAGATGATTCCGTTGAAGGGTTTTGGGTCAAATAGGGGTATATAAGGGAAAATAAGTAAAGCAAGCTGGTAAGAGTACAGAAATTTGGAATTTGGTGTATATACTAGAAGCGAAGGTGTCAGGTTTTTTAATTAGTATTTTCCATCTCCCCACCACCCCCACTCTCTTATTAAAACAGTTGATAAAATTAAATTTAAATTTTCACTTGAAATTTGGTACATTTATGTATTATAACCATATCTGAAACTAGATTATATTTTGACATGATTGCGTTGAAGGAGTGGGGGTAAGTAGAGGTAAATAGGGAAAAATAAATAAAGCAAGCTGGTAAGAGTATTGCAACTTGAAATTAGGTGTATGTCCTAGAAGCCAAGGCCTCAGATTTTTTGATAATATATTTCAACCCTTCCACTACCATTACTACATTATTAAAGGGGTTGATAAAATAAAATTGAAATATTCACTTGTAATTTGGTAGACGTATGTATTATAACGACATCTGGAACTAGATTATATTTTGGGATGATTCCGTAGAAGAGTTGGGGTTAATAGGAGTAACTAGGGGAAAATAAGTAAATTAAGCTGGTAAGAGTACAGAAATTTGGGATTCGGTGTATATACTAGAAACCAAGTCCTCAGATTTCTTTCTAATATTTTTCAAACTCCACCACCTCCCCTTCATTATTAATGGGATTGATAACATCAAATTGAGATATTCACTTAAAAGTTAGTACACGTATGTATTGTAGTGACATCCGACTGAGATAACTCCATTGAAGGGGTGGGAGGTGGTAGATTGTGAATAGTGGAAAATAAGTAGGGTAAACTAGAAACTTCATTTTTAACATATATGGTAGAAACCAACGCCTCAAACTTTTCTATGACATCTGCCCCAAATATTATTAAAATTCTATGACCAATAATTTAAACATACTAGTGCAAATAATGTCAAGATGTTTCCTTTAAAGTAACTTGGATGAAGAATCTGGATGCGGAAGTAGTGATTCCTTAGGCAGCGGTTTTTTGTATTAATATACACAAGTTTGTGTACATTTTTTCTAATTAACATATATTTTACAGTTATAACTTGTTTTTATATGCATACATGCATTTTTAAAGCTGCTAGATATAGGTTTAAATATAAGTTCTAACTGTACCGGGTGATTTAGCAAAAATGTCCCTTCTCTAACTAGGTCATTTGGTTATCTTTGTGAAGAGTTGCTAATTTCATTGAATATGAGATATCTAAATCTCTTGAACAATCTCTGAAGGACTTCTTTCAATCATCGTCAAAATATAACAAAATATTCAACTCACGGCTTTCATCATTACTCCTAATTTTTTTTCTTGTTTTCCACTGTCTTTGTATCACTCATCAACATGCGTTGGAAAGTTTTGACGATTCGGACAAAGTCTTCTATATTCTCTTACTAAAGATCTAGCATTTTTATTGTTACTGAGATATACCATTAATATATCTAATCTGACATCTTTGATATTGTTGCGTATTTTCACCCTTTTAGGAAACACCCTGTATGAATCCGTGGGTTCTAAAATAATTTCAACAAGAGATAAACACTTTATTTAATAATTTACTGACTATACAATACTTCAAAATAACCTTTACAGTTTATTTACTTCTTATTTAACCTCACTTTTTACCGAACGTCAGGTCTCCTGCCTTGATCCCTTCGGTCACTGGCTGGTGATGGTTCCGCTATATCGTTAACCAATCTCTTGAAAGGAGCTCCGACGTTGAACTGCTTCTTTTCACCCTTACTTCCAGTCTGTGGTCCCTTACTGGCTGCACAAATCTTGCATTTGCGACACCAGGCCTTCACATCCTGACGACTTCTTCTCCAATAAAATCGTTCTCGTATTTTCTTCAGGGTCTTGTTAACACCGAAGTGTCCATCGGATGTTCCATTGTGCACTTCCTGAAACACCTTCGCTACTCGACACCTGGGAATCACTAGACGCATAACCACCTGTTTTCCATCCGGGCTTTCTCATGCTCTCCGCAACAGCCCGTTCATGACTTTCAGTGAGTCCCACTGCGCCCATAGTGCCTTCAGTCCCACTCTTTTGCCTGAAACATCCTTCCATTTTGGACGAGTTCCCCTTTCCTTGGCTCTCAATATAGGCCCAAATTCCACATCGTTCAATTGTTCTTGTCCGAGAGCTTCATCTGCCCTATCATCCGGCACCTCCACCTTGACAGTGTTGACTGCTCCCGTGACTTGCAGTTTCTCCTGGTGGTAGTACTTGCAATCTTCCTTATACCTTCTTCCGGGTGAAATATCAGCATCCTTCTGGGGTTTCGATTAATTTTCACATCCTGGTAGTAGTGGACTTCTCGGAATGCTTCGAAGCTGGGAAATCTTCACTTCTCTCGGGGCACCACGTTACTTATCTGACAAAGTCTCTCTCGTACCAGCCTCCCCTGATTTTCCCCTCAGCTTCACAGCATCTCCGGCCTTCACTCTCTCCAAGCTTCTCCGTGGACATTCAAGCTGGATATGTCTTAGTTCTCCGCACCTATAACATTTCAAACGCCATCCACTTGGCCTTCCACTAATCTGTTTATTCTGAGTCTCTTCCATGTTTCACTTTCTTCAAGTTCCGCTGTCGACAGTCTTGTTTGATATGCCCTGCTCTGCCACAGTTATAACATTTAATACCCCCGCTTGACTTTCCTTGTCTTCCTGCAGTATTCCATTGAGCCAGTAACTGACTTATCATTTTATTTACCTCCTGTATCTGGGTCAAGATAGGGTTCTCTTTCTTCTTTTCTGGTTGCGATTCTTCGATACTCATAGCTTGTACTCTTGGACTCGGGGTATCCTGAAGGACAGCTTCCACCTCGAGTGCATGCACCAATGCTTCACTACTGTTCTTGTATAGAGATAACCTAAGGATTCGCCTGATCTCATCGTCCTATATACCATCCAGAAATGCCTCTACTGCCAGTTGATCTTGGAATTCTTTCGGTACATTGGAGTAAGCCTGGTGAATCAGGCTCCACACGGCAGCTTCGAACTCTTGCAAGCTTTCCCCAGCCTCTTGAAGACGTGATTTCAGCTGGGTCTGATACACCTGGGTAAGATGTTCACCATATCGTAAGTCCAGGGCAGCTTCTAAAACTTTAAAATCCTGTTGTTGCTCTACTGGGATTGTCTGGAGTATTTTCAATGCTTGGCCCCTTAATGCCACGATTAACGCCATAGCCTTCACTTCGCTACTCCAGTTGTTTGCACTCGCTGCTGCCTCAAACTGCCTCTTGTAAATGGTCCATGAACTTTGGCCGTCAAAGGAGGGAGGTTCGAACAGCTGATCTGATAATACCACTTGCCGGCTTCCTCTATCCCTCAACTGTTGCTTAAGCAGGTCTGTCTCCCCTTCTACCCGGTGCATTTTCTCTTTGACTTCATTTACTTCTTCTCGATGCCTTCTTTCTAGCCCTTTCAACACTTTCTGGAATTGTGCAAATAAGTCCTGTATTTGCTTTTCGGTTGCCATACTTTTGGTTGTTATAGGCATACGACTACGTTGAAATCAAATAAATTTAACAAAGTTACGTCACTATCGGTAACGGAACTGTCCAGAAAAACCTCAAAACGGCACGAAAAAGTCTTATCTAGAGTCTTCGTCACTTAACCTCTAATGTCCAAATAAAATGTTCCAAAAATGTCTCAAAAAATGCACTTAACAGTATTTTTCTGTTCGAAAATAACCTTCGAACAATGTCCAGTAAATTAGTCCTCTGTGTTAGCACCAACTTCGAGAATGCTGTCTCAGTTTTCTCAACACTTCCGAAAAATCCTCTTGTTAAAATTCCGCGTCTGACACCAATGTTTCGTATTTTCACCCTTTTAGGAAACACCCTGTATGAATCCGTGGGTTCTAAAATAATTTCAACAAGAGATAAACACTAACACTTGATGTAATAATTTACTAACTATACAAAACTTCAAAATAACCTTTACACTTTATTTACTTCTTATTTAACCTCACTTTTTACCGAACGTCACTTCTATAAACTTCACTTTAGTAAACTTCTTCTTTAATAAACTTCTTCTTCTGCGCTGGTAATCGCGCATTATCTACTCCGAAATTGCCTCTCTAGATCCATCTAGAAACAATCGAGAATCTTCTCACCATAGTGTGGAAAAAGTCCATTTCTTTCTACAAGCTTCCAGTCACTCAATATTAGGCATAGGCGTATCAATTTCCAGTTCCAAGGGGATGTAATTCATAACAATATATTAGGGCAATTTTTATCGATGTTAAGAAACTTTTTATTTCGATGATATAAAATTACTAACTTTCAGTTCAGATTGACAACTGGGTGTTTTGTTTTCAGTGCCTACTTAAAATCTTCTGATCAGTTTGTAATTTATAAATTATCGTCGTTCTTGTAAATATTAGAAAAACTAGAGAAGATAGCCATGGAATCTATTATATTTTTGAAAACAGAGAAAAATGAGGATTGTGATTCTCGAGTTAGATACAGGGTGCTCCATTTAGAAAGATAATGTAACACCATGTATACGGTTAGAATTGGACGTCATTATGTTCGCAATATGGCCCATAGAAACTTGATAAACAAATATTTAATTTGGTCTTTGAAATTCTCGAATCGATCTAGAAATAACCAAGTTAGAGGGGGCATTTATGACGAATCAACCTGTAACTTATGTGGTTTATTTGTACTTTTAAAACATAAAAATCCATTCAATATAACTGGCTTCCGAGATTTTTTATTTTTCGTGTCTAATTGAGAATTAAATAAATCTTTAATCTCTCTGAAATTAAATGTGCCAATATGGTCTTCGAAAAAACTGACTAAAGTAACGTTTACTCCCGGAAGTACAGACATTTTTTATCACATCGTGTACTTTAAAGTGTGCTTGTAGCGTTGTTTAATTAAATTTCCCTCAATGAAATACTATTTTAAACATTTGGGAGACAAATTCGCTTTACTGTATAAATAGAGGAATAAACGTAAAGTTAACTGCAGCTTCAATTATACGACAGACTCTTAACTAGGGTAAAGCATTAATAAATAACTGACTCTTATAGTCAGATAAAGGGTCACAAGTTTAAAATAATCAAGATGGAAGAGTAGAAATAAGGAGACATCTGATTAGAGAAACAGGAAGTCAAGAGCCTGGATAAGAGAAAGATAATTAATCCTGAATTCTCACTGTCACAGACAGATGTTTAAAAGGAAAAACTATTTCAGTTAGAATAAGCTGTCGGTTAACAAGCTCGAAACGAAATTGAATATTAAGTATAATTCTCTGGATTTGATTTTCATTTCAAGGTATTTTGTTCTGGGAAGCTTTCTTAATACGGTGTTAATAGGTTTAAAATAACGGAAATAACAAGGGATATTTTCGTCGGAATAATATAAGCAATGGAATTATAAAAACAATAATAATTTTAAAATGCACGATACCTTGGGAACAGTACAGTGTAATCTAATATGCGAATATATTCGCGGAAACAAATTGTCTTATAACAGCGAGATTTTTGTAATTTATTCTGGACGTCTATAGAGTGCTTGTAGACCAATTTTTAATTCTATCCAGGATTATTGCGGAATCCATTTATAAACCCTTTTTTTATTGCTTCTGGTTTGCAATTTTTTCTAAATTTCTCAAGTTCTATTCGCTGGATCACAATGGGTCAAAAACCAGATTATTAAGAACAAATTTTACTTCAAAATGGTTTATGTTTCGTACTTTACACAAATTACATAACCTCAAAAAAAGAAATCCAGCGCTTAGTCGTTTTACCTTTCCAAAATACAGTGTGAACTTATAGAAATGCACAAAATTCATATCTTTGGTATGTGCCATTTTTCAAAAAAATCCTCGGACAGGTCGATTTTAGTTTTGTAAATGCTACATTTTGTCACTAATCCAAAATTTATGACGTCATTGGTTTTTGAGTTATGACGCCATCATAATTTTTTTTAATGGAAACAGACATTTCTGTTTACTGTTTTTGGTGGTATATTCCTTTAGCTTTCTGGTGATATAAAAAAATTATATTACCGGAGCCATTCTTTTGGAAATATGACATTTTATGTAAAAATAGCTTACCTTTCGCAAATTCACGAGTAATGTTCCCCTTTCTAATGGACTGATAAATCTGGTTGCCTACATTTTTGTTTTAACTAGCATGAAAACATTTGACATAAAAACAAGACAAAGAAAATAATAAAACACAATCACCTTAACAACAGAGAGATACAGGCCTATTTGTGTAAAGTATCGATAACTTTTTTATTCCTGGCACGTGAATCTCAGTTTTGTGACACTTCTGAGACAGTGTAAAACTAGTGAATGCAATGCCACGTTTAAGTGAAAGAGAACGCGTAGAACTTGTGATGATGGTTAGATATGGTGATAGGCTGAGAACTCATCGGGAAGCATGTGACAATTTCAATGCAAGTATTAATAGTAATTTCTACATCCATTGTAAGTAGATTGGTGGCTAGATATGATGAATCTGCCAGTGTAGCTGACCTCCTTCGATCTGGTCGCCCTAGCACAAGCAACGAAACCAAATTAAATATTCTTCTAGAATATGAGGAAAACCACCATCTTTCGACAAGGCAGCTGGCCTTAAATCTTAACGTGAGTCAAACTTCTGTTGTACGTCTATTGAAAAAAGAAAAATACCATCCATACCAAGTGCAATTAATACACGAATTGAATGAGGACGATCCAGATCGGCGCTTACAGTTTTGTGAACAGTTGATGACCTCGTGCGATGAAAACCCAAATTTTTTAAAGAACATTGTTTTTTCTGATGAAGCTGCATTTTCTATAAAGGGGACTGTACATCGGCATATCTGTAGGTATTGGTCACGCGAAAATCCTCATTAAGACTTAAGAAGCCCATACGCAGCAACGAGACAAAGTAAACGTGTGGGGAGGTACACCAGGATAGCTTGGAATCAAGTAAGGTGCCGAGTGATTTGACAGAATCCGGCAGCACAATATCATTGACCATGAAGTTTTCTGGTACGGTCTTTTGAAGGTGAAAGTTTAGGCAAACTGTCTTTTTTCATTTAAAATCAACTTGTTTTTTGACACCACGCACTTAATGATTCTATAATATTGTTGACCTTAATGGGAAGCTCTTCGGGTGTAGTAGCTGACACGGTGATTGTTGTGTCATCCGCAAAAATTGTTACATGACCATGCTCCATGTAGCTGGGTAAATCATTTACATAGAGCATGAATAGTAATGGGCCTAATACTGAGCCCTGAGGGACCACAAGTGCAACACTAAATGTGTCCGACTCCTGATCATTTAACCTCACCCTGAGATATCTATTTTCCATATAGGAAGTCAACCACAGCAGAATGTTACCCCTAATGCCGAGACTATATAATTTACTATTCAGTATTTCTTTATTGACAGTGTCAAATGCTTTGGAGAGGTAAAAAAATAATGACACCACATACCTACCCGCAACCAAACATTTGTAAACATACTCTAGAAGATGATACCAAGCTGTCTCAATCGATTTGTTTGATCTAAACCCATGCTGCGAGAGAGTTAATATCTTATTCTTTCCAACATACTCAGAAATTCTGTTGTACATTACTCTTTCAGGTATTTTTGAGAGAACACTTAAGAGGGAAATTTGTCGATAGTTATCCAAAACGGTGGGGTCCCCTTTTTTTAGTAGTGGAATGACAGCTTGCTAATTTCAGGCCGTCAGGAAAGATTCCAGCTTCTATCGACTTATTTAACAAGTATACAAATGGTTCCAATATATTATTTTCAATATTTTTTACAATTTTTGCCGTGAGTCCATCATAGCCAGCTGAGTTTTTATTTTTCAATTGGATAATAGTATTGTGCACCTCTTCTATAGTGATAGGATCAAAGTACATTGAGTACACATAATTCTCACTTAGAGTGCATAGAGATAGGTTTGACCCAAAGTGTTCCTCAATTATTTTAGGCGCAGCATCAGAGAAGTAATGCGCAAATATTGTTACAACCTCTGTAATATCGTTTATGACGCGGTCGTTTACCTTGAGGGTAGCACCATTTTTATTTCTGTCTAATATTTTATTGTCTATTTTCCAGGTCTCCCTGTTTTTGTTTGAAGAGTTATTTATTTTGGTGTTATAATAGCTTTGTTTGGCTAGTTTTATGTTATTCCTATATTTCTTTTTTTCATCATCGTGTAATCTTTTATGTACAGGTATAGTATATTTATACAAATTTTCCATCATAGTTTTTTTCTTTAATGCTCAATTGCTTGTTTCTGATCATCATCGGATTCCTCAGGAGAAAATACGTCAGTATGACTTACAATTTTGTCTCAAGAACTATCAAGAAATCAAATCTAACACATTAATTGTGATACCCCGTATATAAATAAGTAACTAAATAATACGGCTTTCAGTAATCAACTAAAGTGCCTGTAGCATAACGCATGGCCGACCACAAATTTCAGCTAAACTGTAAATGACTTTAATAAGTCCTTCAGCAAATGCCCTATAATTTAAAATTTAACGTAAACCTGTACAACGCACTTTAAATTTTACGAGGATTACGCGTTCGGCTGTTTGCAGCCGAAATTGTAATTTTTAACCAACCCTTTATTACACCTCCAGTGCCATCGTTAACGGAAGTAAGGACCAAAAAGCTATCGCGTGTTATTACTTAAATTGCCATTAAAACTAATTTAGCTTCCTGCTATATATTCTACTTTGTAATTACCTTAATTTATGGCAATTAACTAAATTCTATCAAATTACTGGGCTTATTTCCTCTATCCACAGGTATTTGCATGCGGTGTGCTGTGTTCTTTAACTGTATTGTGTTGATTTACTAATAATAGAACCAACAGATGGTGATTTACCCACAGCTTTATATAACATATTCGGAATATCACTTTCTATTTAGACTAAATATATTATCTTTACTAGTTCGATAAAAATAAGAAATGTTAGCAGATCTATGGCTTACTTAATTTTTCATGGACCGATTCAATTCAGTTCCGTTCAAAAGGACTTTAAATTAAATATTACACAGAATGGCATTCATGTTCGGAGCCAGACAGACATCCACGACGAAACGATAATATTTTCTTAATGTCTAAAATGAAATGGAATTTTGGTTGTTGCCTCAGGTAGAGTCACTAAAGAGGGAAATCTTAGAGTAACTTATCAGGACGGAAGTGACGATACCGATCGCTTAAACTTGTACTGATAACGTGTGGACTTGTTTAAACTGTTGGCTCCCGTACTATGAATTTTTAAATTATACTCCCGAATACCTTGTGAGAGAGTCTTGATATTTTAATGTAAGAAATTCTACGTATACGTGTAATTTTTTTGCAATTACAGCTACACTATTGGTTTCGCCATTATGAATTTTTAATCCATGACGTCATCTTCAGTATCAGCTACCTAATTACCAATCTAATGCAATCCTACTAAATTCTAGTCTTGTCCAGATACGAATAATTACGTTGGGGAGTAACAACTTATTATTCGCATTATTAGTCGCATTATTCTATGATAAGATCGCATAAGATTGCTAAATATCAAAGAGGGGATAGACATAAGTAAGTATTTGAAGCTGCACGCTTATTTAAAGAAGCAAAACGAAGGCTACATTTCTAAAAAAGCTAAAGCATTTACAAGGGAATAATTTGAAAAGTTTTTATTTGAGGCCCTTGGTTATCAATCAGTACTTAGGCACTAAGGTAAATTTAGATATAGACTTAAAAATATAATTATATGCAAACTTCCTGGAATTGTAAAAGTTTTATAACAATAGAAAAAAATGAATATTACCAGAAAACACTAGTAATTATTCAAACTTTTAGAAAATACTTATCACAGATAAGTTTAAAACATATCCTTCTTATACAATTATAAGAAAGAAAATATGCCCATTATGAACAGTACAACTGTTATCATAATGTTATTGTTAATCTAAATTATCCTGCTCAATGAAACCCAAAGATAATCAAAACAAAAGCACTTACCGATATAGCAGTAACACAAAACGTGCTCTGATCATGTAAAATATACATGCCGAAACATGTTCATATATATACACATATATATTTTTTTAGAAAAAATGCAAATATCTCGTAAAATAAGCATTTATTTGAAAAAGAAAACAAGAATAAGAAGTGTTTAAAATCGCATTTTCCATATGACCTTGGTATTAGACTTGCAATTTTCCCTTTAGTTTTCCGGAAAAACGGAAAACAAACATTTATAGTTTTCTTTGATTATCCTGCTATCTATGCGTTTTTCAAAAAATTTATGACAACAAAAAGCATTTAAAATTGCATTGTCTATACAGTGATGCTACTTAGAATATATTTTTTAAATTTTCGGGAATACGGAGAATGAACATATGGTTGTTCGTCCGTTTTTCCGGAAAACTAAAGGGAAAATTGCAAATCTAGTACCATGGTCATATGGAAAATGTGATTCTAAACACTTTTTATTCTTGCATTTTCTGCTAAAAAAATAAATATGTATATGTATAAGAACATGTATTGGAATGTTTGGATTTTTTTACATATTTTTCCCATGATCAGATTTTCCAAGCTATTTCCTTCGTTTACTGTACTATATAAGTTTTGTATTATTTAATATATCGCTATTTATAAGCAATCAGTCGTACTTTTTCTGCCGTCCACAGCGTCAAAGAAAGTACTTTTATCTCTATAATGTCAAACTTCAATGTCATGAAACGAGTTAAGAAATGTCATGTTTTTCTAACGTTTGAAGAAAAAAATGTGTTCATTTAATTGCCTTATTTAAACCTCGAATTAAAATTTATTTGTGGCAGTAAACGAATGTAGTGTAGTGTTAAATGTGGTACATTTGTCTGGTACAAAAGTTAAACGTGGACAGAGAGTAATGTAATAATTTCATGTAATTTTAGATTTATGGTCATAATGTTACCCTTGAATTAAACTAATTACAGCAACATTAGAGTTAGACATGTGCGACAACTGTAGTGTCGACGTTATAATCTGAAATACTGTAGAATGTATAAATGTGTACATGCTCACACAACTATGCTCATATACCATTTATTATGTTTGTTAGAATTTACTAATATGTGGCTAGGCCTACTAGACAAAACAGGATTTGCGGAATTCATATTCGAAACGACCGAAACGAGAAATTATGCAACAAACATCGCTTTCAAAGTTTAGGAGCAGGAGCATAATGTAATAAACTGAATTTGAGGACGTCTGCTAGACACAGCTTTTGACTGAGTAGTAACTAATTAGATGTCGACAAAAGCAGCAAGAAAGAGGGGTGGTTTGAAGAATGGCAGTTTTATTTTAACTTAATACTGGCTTTGCACAATTATTTCCTATTATTAACCGTACGTTAAGGGTTGGAGATGTAGCCAAATATGAATAAAATGTACACTTCCTAAAAACTTTAAAATTTAACTCTTTTTCCACTGAATTCTTTAGATTAAGCTCTTTTTACTTTCGTCGCTTACAGAAGGTGAATACTGCAGTCTTGAAAAAATCACTTCGAGATTTTATCGTTTTTTCATGTTTCAGATTACTATAATTAAGATATTTCAATTCCGCCAGTATGTCAAAATTATTAATTGTCGGGACATTTTTATTATTTATTTTACTTACAGTTAGTACTATTTTCCTTTTGTGTGTCTACATGTAATCCAGCTGAGCTTAATTATGTTATCGTAAAAATTATTTGTTTACAACGCCCTGGCCAGACCGCGTTTAGTTTAGTTTCATTATTTACTGTATACGGCTTCTTATTATGTGTACAATTTTTACTTTGTCTTTTGTTAATATGTCAGATAGACTTTTAATGGTTTGTTTACATGATTATTCGGACGAAAGTTTTTGTAAAATTTACTCACACCCTGATGTCAATTGCTCTGCCTTTGTTTGTGCATTCTTTTAGTAAATCATTAAAATAAGTTAAATTCAATGATTCGTTTTATTTCTACTTAGAAAATTTTACGATTCAGAATTGCACGCTTTTTCAAAAGCGTTTCAAAAATCGTATTAGCTGCGATTTTATAACGAAGCATAAGCTGCTATGTCCTTATCAATTTGGCTTCTCTAAAGGTCTATCAGCAAGAAATGCCATCTTATCTCTTTATAATTATTATGAATTCACATCTTCACAACTTCAAGGGAAATCTAAAACTGCATGTTTCTTTCTTAATTTAAACCGTGCTTTTCACACGATTAACAATATATTACTATTAGACGCGTTTCACCACTGTGGTAATCATGGTATAGCCCTTAGCTGGATTAAGACCTCTCTAGCCGGAAGAACTCAGTTTGTTACAATTCAATACACTGGCGACACCTCCTCATCTAGTCCTCTTGCGACTTCTAGTGGGGTGCCACAGAGTAGTATCTTAGGACCGTTATTATTTATTATATTCATAAACCATATTGGGTGTAATCTAGAAATTGTATTTGTATCACTTTTTGCAGATGATACTACTGTTGAAGTATTGCTATTGTCTTTAACTGTACTGATGAACTGAGCTATAAAGCCAATGCCAGTCAAAAGTTTACAAGTTTAGCTCTAAATACCCTAAAATCAAAATTAATATTAATTTCAATAAGGAGAACTGATTATAGTTTGTTAGTTAAAGATAATTATTCTATAACTTTAGGCAGCAGTGTTAATTTTCTTGGCGTACATATAAATTCTCAGTTAAATTGGGGATACCACATAGACCATGTAGTTAGCCAGCTAACCACCCAGTGCCTTGTTATTTGGCAGTTAAGATCATATTATAATATTAACATTCACGTTTTAAAAATATGTTATTTTGCACAAGTTCAGTCACAATTAAGTTATTGAATTATTTGTAGGGGCAATTGCTCGCATTTTAATGACATATTTATTCTCCAAACAATAATAATCTGTACCATGCTTTTTAAACCACCACAATTTTAATGCAAGAAACTTTTTAGTAAATTGGAAATTTTAACAGCCCCGTCATTACACATTTTACATTCCGTGTTGTATATAAAAAATAATTTGAGTAAGTTTAGTAATAGTAATGACACTTTTGTCAGCAGTGGTCATAAAGTCAGAGACAAGTACTCTCTTAAGTGTCGCTTGTAAATGTGTATCTATGTATTATTGCTTACCTTTGCATGAAATAGTACTTAAGTACTTGAGTATTACGTGGCAGAGAGAATACAATGGATATTCGAAAAGAAAAATTGCTTTTCAAATGGATAAGGTTAAAAAGGACATTGGTTCGAAGCAGGTACACGCATCATGGTGCGGGTACTTGGGGTTAACTTTCTCTAGAGGTACACCAATATAATTTTAAAAATGGCTAATAGGCATCCTAATAAATTTTTAGACATTTTCGTTTATAATCAACTTTTGTGACTATCCTTTATTTCCAAATGGGCTTTGAAAATATCCAATACTCGAATATGTCAACTACATGTCCGTAATGTCCATTAACCTAAGCCTTTTAGTTATGCTTTGTCGGTGAACGTCATGCAGGGAAACAGCGTTTCGTGTTAAAATGCGTTAGTTGCGAAGTAATACCTGCCTAATGTTTTTTATTTCCTGCTATGTTACATAATACGTCCCTTTATATGCAAAAAGTAATAAAGGGTATCCACTTTGTTTACCGTGTAAAAAGGTGTGGAGTAGGGACTTTAATTATAAATGGAGGATTATATAAATTTGTCAGTGTGAAAGTGGTTTGTAAGGAGAGAGTTGGGCAAGAAAATAGGACATAAATGTACCAACATAAAAATTCTGGTTTGGCAGTTTACACTGATTTCCTCGTTATCCTTTAAGTCACTTTTCCACTACAAACAAAACATTTTAACTGTTACTGAATATTACAAAACTAACTCCGTTGTCGTAACCATCTTTACACCTAGATTTTGTTTGTACTAAAGTACATTGTGAGTTTTTTTAGATTTCGCTATAGGGGGCAGATTTGAAATGTTTAGTAAAGACAGATTAAGTGGGTGCGAGGGACGAACTGTCAGAAAAGGAAGGCTTAATTTGAATAGTTTTTTGGATGGGTAAAGGTAAAAACGTGTGGATGAATGAGACGAAAATTAGCATGAATAATAGTTGGTGAGAAAAGATAGTAATAGTGGAGCAATTTGAAGATTGTGAAGGTGGAGAATTGTTAGCTTAACGCGGAGAGAAGCAACGAAAAGACCAGCGATGGATACTCTGGATTTTAAACTATTGCCACTTGTATTTGACCATAGTGTGCCCAGTGCACCAGTGTGTGTTAGACTCTTGTCAGCGTTATTCAACAATGCCAAATGTGGCGCCCAATGTGGGGCTGATCTTTATGCCTGCGCTCCTTAACGTTGCACGCCTTCTACTCATGTTATTTTATTGTTCTAGAGTATAAGAGCCGTACGTAAACAAAGAATAGGAATTAGCAAATAGAGCGTAAACCGATGACGTCGAAAAATATACATAGCCTCTCGACTATTATTAGAACAACGAAGTTTAGCATAAAATTATTTCCAACAATTCTAAATCAGTTGTGATATTACTTTAAAATATTTCATTTTCTATAATTTTTTACGTAATTAAACATCGCAACTTAAAATAGTTGCAACCATCTCTGGACGTCTTAATCTTGACTGGTGAAATGCAATAATTAATTAGTAACTAATGATACAACATAATTTTATTATCCACTTTGCCACTAATGTTAATTAGCTAATTAATTATTGCGATTTTAACGGGCGTCATTCAGTGTTAAATCTAAATCGAGTTGCTAGTAATCAAGACAGTAACGGGCATGCCATAGATATATTATCTACGCTACTATGATATTGAGGCTGAGGTTCCTTTCGTTGATGAAGATCATTATCCCCTTCGTTGTAAATCAAAGTTATAAAAAACGGAGCAATCTCATAACTTCAGAGGAGCCATTCTATTGCTGCATGAGATGTTATTAAATACTGATTTGTCTGGATTATATGAGAGCGAGCGTGTTGATGTAAACTTTAGCCTCTCTGTGATATATTGCTTTGTATAAGCAAATATCTATAACGCTTTTCAACTATTCCATCGAGTTTACCGGCGATGTTCGCCCGGTTGTTATAATAATGGTACGCTACAAATTTTTGCAAGACGGCTTTTGAAAGTTTTAAACCTACTCCATATGACGCCTGTAACACCATTAATTGCTTACATATCCACGTAATGGAGTAGAAGTACACTAATCGTAAAAAAAAATTCAAATATTATTTTTGTTGAAATAGTTTTAGAATATCAGGAAACGCCAAGATTATAAAGTTTAGAGAAAATAGTGTTTTTCGTCTGTCTGTAACTTTTCTTGTGCGCATACTTAATCCGGATCGGTTGAAGATATTAACTTGAGATTTGGTACAGGTGTGTACCGTGACGAGACCTGAAACTAGATTATACCTTGAAGTTATTGCGTTAGAGGATTGTTAGTAAATAGTGGAAATTATGTGAAAAAAGCTGGTAAACTCCATAAACTTGTAGATTAGTGTATATACTAGAAACCAATGTCTCGAATTTTTCTATGACTTGTGCCATCCCCACCACCATCTTTACAGAATTTCTTATTATTCTCCGAAAGATCATACAGATGATTCACCAAGTTGTCAATACAATAAAAATCATAAGGGAGAGGTAAAAATATATAAATATAAAACGCTGTTACATAAAGTTAAAACCTAGGTTACATTAACATAACACATATACACATAAATACATATGTATTTACAATAATCTCAATATCATCTTCTAAAAACTCTTGTACAGAATAGTAACATTTTTTCATTAAATTTTTTTTAATGCTGTTAAAAGCACGTCCATCTACAATCTTAATTCTTGATGATAATTTATTATATACTCTAATACCCACATATTGTGGACACTTTTCATATTTAGATAAATGACGGCTAGAAATTAATAAATCATAACTTGATCGGGGTAAGAATGTATTTAAATAATTTTTCATATAGAGTAATATCTGTAGTATGTAAATACAAAATAGAGGCAACATTTTTATATTTTTAAATATTTTTCTACAAGCAGTGTACTTTGATGCATATCACATCCCTTACTGTTTTTCTTTTGTATTCTGAAAACTCTTTGTGCGTGTGAAGAAGAGCCCCAACAAATAACGCCATAGGAAATTCTGGAGAAGAAACGTACATAGTAATATGATAATAGCGTTTCTATACTGATAATTTTATGGAACCTATAAATTGCTTAACTGTTTTGATAAATTATTGATGTGAGGTTCCCTGGTAATGGCATTATCTACACTTACACCAAGAAATTTTGTTGAGTCAACTTGTTGGATAGATTTACCTTCTATTCTTAATAATTTACATCCTAATATTCGTGATATTCTTTCCCTAAATTGCATAAATACCGTTTTTGAAATATTTAAAAACAATTTATTATTCTTAAGCTAGTCAGTGAGGTTGAAAATCTCCTCTTTAATGTTATTTTTAACGTCTGTCCAGGAGGATGAACAATATAAATAAGAATTATCGCAATGAAACATATTCTTTATAGGATTTTGCAAACAGCGGAAAGAAACTATCTATGAGAACTATAAGAAAAATGTGTAAAAATAATAATGAAATCTTTGCATTCTTTCGATAACCTGAATTCTGGTTATGCTAGCAAAGTAAAATCCAAAAATGAATTTGTCTAATGTCGTATTTGACAATTCTCATTGAAGAGTGGCATCGACATACTTAGTCCCAGACGCCGGTGCAGATTAAGCTAGTATCCACATAACATATTCTTTTAGTTCTAATAGATAGTTTTTTCTGTTGTTTGCAAAATCTTATAAAAAAAATTATCGTCTGCAAAAATAATTAAGTTATTTTTAATTAACGAACTATTGTGCAAATCATTTACGTAAAATAAAAAGTGTTCCAGGACTGATCCTTGGGGAACACCACTCAATATATTTTGTTTATAAGATTTAGACCCATTTACTACAACAATTTGATTTCGATCTGACAGATAGCATTATTGAAGGGGTTGTTGAAATAAAATTGTGATTTAGTGTGTATGAGAGCAAAAGTTTTCGAAGAACTTGTTGACATCAGCAATCCCTATTACCACCTTCTTGTTTAAATAAAAGTGAAATATTGCTTAAGATCTGCAAAAACCCCTGAATCTCAAATTTGTCCAATTCGGAAACACCTAAAATTTGAATATCCCATCTTGGAGCCCACATTTTGGTACATCTCTTTTCGAAATATTCCTAAAGGTTTTAGCATATGATTTATTTGCATGTTAAATTTCAGCTCTGTACCATTCTGAAAAACGATGCATTTCTCTTAAATGCGAAATGTGAGTCAGATGCCATATTCTTGTCGCAATTTTGAATTTTACAAATTTTGAATTTTTTAATCGCTCAAGGGGGTATTTCCTACCTCTCAGCTGAATTTGAAGTTCTTAAGTCGCTAAGAAAAGCACAAACTATTCATCGATCAGAAAAATGCTGTTCAAGAAATGTATGTAGTTATACTTATACTTTATATAATATGTAGATCATAAAATTGTTCTTTTCGTCATATATTTCTCATGAAATATTAATTTTCCTCCAGGAAAATACTACACCGTCACTTCCTAACTGATGGTGAAAACGCTATACAATTGTGCTTTAAAAAATTACGGCCTCGATAAAAGGAATGAAATATTTCCGCCATCGCACCCCAATTTCAATAAGGTCATAAAATTGACAGATATATTAATGATGCCTACTCTGGTAAAATTTATATTTTAGGTTTATTACATGTTTTGAAAAATCGACAGGGTTACTTTAAAGCATTAATTATACGACATACAGTGCGAATGTATGGTTTGCAATAAATTCATTAAAATCGTCGCCGTACTTGTTTTGAAAAATGCTTACATCAGTCTTTGTCTTAAAATATCGGTAACTTCCTCCAGAACTTCCTTCTTTATTTATACCAAGCGGTCACTCTAAGAAGTTATTAATTACGAAACCGCATACGAAAATAATAATCGGAAGGTATTGTTACAAAGAAAACCTGAGCTTTTGGTCGTAATGATATACAGAGTGGTCATCCGATAGGAAAAAGTCAATATTAAATAAAAGGTGCCAAATATGGAAGGCCTGCGTAAATATCTTTACAAATTTCTATGGTTGAATTATTTTTTATAATGACCACCCTCTATATGTTTCAATAAAACTATGTGCCAAGTGCGTTAACTATATGTCAAATATTACTGCCATCTGTCATATTCTCAGTTCTATATCCACGTAGTGGTGTGGAAGTATAGTAGTGGTTAAAGAAATTTCAATTATTCTTTTTCTCGCGTACCGAAGGGAAGTATTGTATTCGAGAAAAAATCACCCTCCGAGATTTTTTCGGATTTTGACGTTTCAGAATACATAGATTATGAAAATATAGGTTTTTCAATTCCGTCAGTCTATCTGCCTGTCTGTCTGTTGGTGCATTAACTAAAAAACTACTTGACGGAGAGCAGTCAAATTTGGTAGGTAGTTGACGCTACCGTCAGCGAAGAAATGGTTAAAATTTCACTGGAAAATATACAGGGTGGACCGTCTAAAGGGAATAAATAATGAAAACATTTTTTTTTTGCTCAAATTTAAAATTTCCACGTTTCATGAGATGCTAAACCTATTACAGAAAAAAAAACATTTTTGAAAAATTTTTTACCAAGATGAAAAAAATTTTTCTTTGTTCAAATTTAAAATTTCCACGTTTCATGTTATTCTAAACCTATTTAAAAATAAAAAAATTGTTTTTACCATTTTTGAAAAAAAATTTACCACTAAAATAGATGTTTTTTTTTTCTTTTTTTCAAATTTAAAAGTTTTACGTTTCATAGCGTTCTAAACCTATTTAATAAAAAAAAAAAATGGAACATTCTTTTACAATTTTTGAAAAAATTTTACCACTAAAATAGATTGAAAATTTTTTCTTTGTTCAAATTTAAAATTTCCACGTTTCCATGGCATTCTAAACCCTTTTCAACAAAAAATAAATTTAAAAATATTTTTGAAAAATTAAAACATTTTTTTGAAAAAATTTTTAATGTTTATTACTACTATAGAATAGATGAAAAATTTGCTTTTGCTCAAAATTTAAATTTCCACGTTTCATGACATTCCAAACCTATTTCGGAAAAAAAATTGCAAAATATTTTT
Organism: Stenurella melanura; assembly: GCA_963583905.1. Lineage (NCBI taxonomy): Eukaryota > Metazoa > Arthropoda > Insecta > Coleoptera > Cerambycidae > Stenurella > Stenurella melanura. The sequence continues at coordinate 137,283,801 of OY757314.1, forward strand.
ACCATCTAGGAAAAATATTTTACCACTAGACTAGATGGAAAAAATTTCTTTTTGCACAAATTTAAAATTCATGTAGATATAGTCCGGAAGTCCCTCTTAAGGGTGCTGAGGGCCTCTGAAGGGCCACCAAAAATTGACATTTTTTAAAAATATCTCAGGAACCCATTGAGCTACAGTGACTAGACTTTACATGTGATCCGATATGAATAAAGGTCATTTTCTGATGTTATCCACAAAGAGTAATTTCAACCAGGGGTGCAGAAAATTGAAGAAGAGGGACCTACTTCTCCCTCCAAATTTTTAATGTGAATTTTCTGTAATTGTCTCATCGTAATATGATTTCTTGGCCACAAATACACAAAAAAGGTTATCCTGTTGTAACGTCGTAGGACCAACCGCTTTCGAGAAATTCTTATGTAAACGGATTTTTTTTTAATGCCCATTTTGAACATTTAATTTAATTCGTTAATCTTTAAAACCTGTTAAGTCCTTTAATTTAGTAATAATTTGTTATTCTTCCTTAGTTTATACAAGAGAATAATATATTATGGAATTTCACTCATTTTGGGTACCCCCTTCAGAGGCCCGCAGGGTCCTTAGGAGGGATTTATTTATGAGCATATTTTTCATGTAGAATCACACATAGAAATTAGTGACAGCATACCTGAAACACCCTATACATTAACAATAATAACAGCTTCACAGATATTGAACGGGTAAAATGATCATTTTTAAACGGATGGAAATATAAATTTAAGACAAATATCTCTGAATGTTTAAAATGATATCAATGATAAAACCCAACCTTTATATTTTTTAACATTTCCGGCTATAATCGCATCCACAACATCATATCAGACATGAAGTTTGATAAGATGTTCCGGTTTCTCAGTGTTGTTCAGTTTTGTTACAGAAAAACCTTACTGTTGCGCACAGAAAGTTACAGACCGACAGATAGGCCGTCCGATAGACAGACCGACGGACAGAAATTTATTTTGCTCAAAATTAAAATCTCAACGTTTATAACATTCTAAGCTTATTTGAACAAAAAAATATTTGACAATTTTTTAACGATTACTATACTTCCTCTCAACCACGTTGAGTTGGAATAGACAACGGAAAAACCTCGCCTTCATATGAAAAAAATGTCCCATACGATATTTTTGCATATTTACGTTCAGGACATGCCCCTCAATAAGGATCAAGAGTTTACAGGACGAAAATCTGGTCCCAAGTTGTTTCAACTATTTTTTTTTAACAAATTGCAAAAATCGCTTTTTTATATTCATATTTTTTGGTCGTTCTGAACAAAAAAGGCCTCTTGTCACTTTTTCGTATAGTTGATCGGTTCCGACTTATAAACAATTTAATGCTTGAAAAAACGCAAAAACGACCATTTTCATATATTATACAATATTAAAAAATGATTTTTTTGAGTTTGCCATACATTCTTTGAACAATCTTTAATAAATTACTGAAGAGTAAGTCATGATTTTTTCATTCTAAAGCTTAAATTTTCGGAACCGTTCAACTTTAGGAAAAGATGGCATAACCTTTTTTGTTTAAAATGACCAGGAAAGCCTAAAAAAAATCGTTTGGGTCAAAATAAGCGATTCTTGTAATTTGTTCTAAAAAAAATTGGTTTAAACAAACTCGCTTTTTTTACCCAAATTTTAAACAAAAATAGCCTCCTGTCGTTTTTTCGTGCAGTTGACCGTTTCCGACTTATAAACAAATGAGGGAGCGCGCGCCTGGCTAAAAAGGTCTATTTAACAATTAAAAATTTAAGTTTTAGAATAAACAAATTCACTTACTCTTCAGGGTTTTGTTAACGGATCTTCAAAGATTGTATAAAAATTTTGGCGAACTCAAAAAATTCATTTTTTAATATTGTATTTCAACCTTGAAAATGGCCGTTTTTGCGTTTTTTCAAACATTAAATTGTTTATAAGTCGGAAATGGTCAACTTTACGAGAAAATGACAAGAGGCCTTTTTGCTCAGAGTGATCAAAAATAAACCTAATCCCGATTTTTGCAATTTGTTTAAAAAAAATAATTTAAACAAACTAGGACCAAATTTTCGTCCGGAAAGTCTTGATCCTTATTCAGGGGCATGTCCCGAACATCTTTTTATACGAAGGCGAAAACAAGGCGAGGTTCTCGCCTTATCTATAAGTAATAAAGGTAATTCTCATTGTTTGTTTGCGATTTTTATTAAAATAATTATTCCACCACAGAAATGAATTTGTGTAACACTGTAAAGGTTCTCTAGATGATTATAATCTACTAAAGTTAAGATTCTAGTTGCGTAAATTACAATATTTTCAAATCACAATAATTTGAGATGCAAGTTTGCTGGTGACAACCTCATTAGCTAGCTACAAAATAACCCTCATTGTAAAATCTCACAATCATAAATTCTTTATTTCATTTTCAACATTTCGTGACTTCGCTTCTACATGCCATTTCTATTCTTATGAAAAGCCCAGGTGTGACATTAACATTTTATTAAGCCGAATTTTGAAACGGAATTTGAACCGTAGTTTTAACACATTTTGCTTTGCAGCATTCTATACTCATAATGTATCTTTTATTTAACCAAAATTGTATAAAGTTTTAACAGTATTTGACCCAATAAAAATAAAAAGTTATTCACTATACTCAACTTTTTATTTTATTGAATACTTTAGAATGTCCCTTAAATAGGTGGTCTATATTTGATCATAAATGAATCGGCTGAAAGTTTATTTTTGCCACTCGTATTTTTTTTCATAAGAAGTTAGAATTTTCTGGTTGTTCATAGTTGACATAAATAAATTGTCCCTTTGTTAATCATGTGTTTCATTTATTGTTACTTTTGTCTGTTATTTTACACTCTATATAATGTTACAGCTAATAGATATAGACTAATATAGAGCGTCAGTATTTAAATATTTTGCTGAAATTTTTGTATTATCGCGGCTATAAAATACGATTCCTAAATTTTATGAGCAGAAATCTTTTTATAATATGATTTTCCAAAATAAAAATAATATTTGTAATGCCTATGTCGTGGACGGTATAGGAGCATTTATTTCACCAAAGTGTTTGCTCAAGGAAAAGTGCTACTTCAACCCTTTTTTATAACGTGGCCAAGTTATACAAACATAAAATAGACCGTTATATAAAATTGCTCCTTATTTTTAGTTAACTTAGCCAATATAGCCCTCACATAAAGAAAATGGGTTGATCTTCAGTACTTTACATATGATATGGAATAATCGAAAAAGGAAAATATCTGACGGAAATCAATTTATCTTATTTATATATGTATATAATGTGTCTAGACACATATAACGGTGTAAAAACGTTACATCTTCAACCTTCAAAATATTACATTACTTTAAATCATTCCAACGTTACCCAACACCCAGACAACATAAATTAGACGCAGTAAGCAATTTCGATTCAGTATTATGAATAGCTTTCTAGTTTTAAATTATATTAACGATTTGTTCAGTCACTCGCCCAGTCACATAGCATTGAATGTACCGAGGAATGTACCTAATAGGGTGGGCCGATACTTTTTTTTTTTGTTTTTGATTCGCTACACCGCGGAAAACTTGGCCCTCGGACAGATAAGTAAAAAAATCGGTAAAGGTATTTACACAGAACTTCCCTCTTTATTTGTGCATGGGGGTCACTCTAAAAAATTAATAATTACGAAGTGACATTGAATATAATATTCGGAATATAGTTATCACTATTATTACAAAGAACACCTGATAAGTTTTGGTCAAAAAAATATATAGAGTGCTCATCCAACAGCAAAAGTTCAATACTAAATAACAGGTGCCAAATATGGAAGGCTTGGGCAAATACCTTTATAAATGTCCACCATGACTGAATTATTTCTTGGGATGACCACTGTACATTTTTCAATAATAGTATAATAGGTGCATATGCCTAATATTATTGCCATCTGTCACATTTTCAATTCCACACATAGTAGAGTGGAAGTATAGTGGTGGTTAATAAATTTCGTTTTTTTTTAATTTTTCAAAAATGTTTTTAAAAAAGTTTTCTAAATTCTTTTTTTCTGAAATAGGTTTAGAATGCCATGGCACGTGGAAATTTTAAATTTGAGCAAAAAGGAAAGTTTCCTTCTATTCTACAGTGTTTTTTTTCTTCTGAAATTGGTTTAGAATGCCATGAAACGTGAAAATTTTAAATTAGAGCAAAGAAAAAAAAATTCCATCTGTTTTAGTGGTAAACATTTTATCAGAAATGTTGGTGAAAAAAAATTTCAAATGTTTTTTTTCTCAAATAGGTTTAGAATGTCAATCATGTCAAACGTGAAAATTCCAAATTTGAGGAAAAAAAAAATTCCATCTATTCTAGTGGTAAATTTTTTCCAAAATGGTAAAAAAAATGGTGCAAATTTCCTTTTCCGAAATAGATTTGGAATGTTATGAAACGTGGAAATTTTAAATTTGAGCAAAAAAAATTTTTTCGTCTATTCTATACCTAGTGATGGTTAAACATTAAAATTTTTGGCAAAAAAATTTTTTTTCAAAAAAATCTTTAATCAAAATAATTTTTAAATTTGTTTGAATAGGTTTAGAATGACATGAAAACGTGAAAATTTTAAATTTGAACAAAGAAAAAAAAATCAGTCTGTATTAGTAGTAACATTTTTTCAAAAATAGTAAAAAAAATTTTCAATTTTTTTTTTATAGGTTTAGAACGCTATGAAACGTGGAAATTTTAAATTTGAACAAAGAAAAAAAATTTTCCATCTATTTTAGTGGTAAAAAATTTTTCAAAAATGGTCAAAAAAATTTCAAAAAATTTTTTTTTTCTAAATAGGTTTAGAATGCCGTGAAAAAAAATCTCAAATTTTTAAATTTGAGCAAAAAAAAGTTTTTCATTATTTATTCCCTTTAGACGATCCACCCTGTATATTTTCCAGTGTAAGTTCTACCATTGCTTCGCTGACACTAGGGTCGGGTCAACTACCTACCAAATTTGACTGCTCTCCGTCAAGTAGTATTTTAGTAAATGCACCAACAGACAGACAGAATTGAAAAACCCATATTTTCGTAATCTCCGTGATCTGTAACGTCAGAATCCGAAAAAATCTCGGAGGGTGATTTTTTTCTCGAATACAATGCTTCCCTTCGGTATGCGAGAGAAGCAATAAGACAGAAAAATGAAAAATCGGTTAAGATCTTCCGGTCGCACATCGTCTTCAAGGTTCATAAAAGTTATTGTAATTCATCTAACCTGTGTGTTCTCTAAAAGGCATTAAACTGATTTAGGTTGCACTGCTATACCTCGGAAAACTTGCTTCTCGATTAGATAAGTAAAATAAAATAAGGAAAAGAAGAATGGGTTGAGATCTTAGGATCGCGCATTGACATCTAGAGCCATAGAATTTAAAGAAATTCAGCTATTTTTCGTGGTTTTTTAAAATGATTAAGGTCGAACTGCTATACTATGGAAAATTTTTCCCTCACGGTAAGTAAAATGAAACAAAGAAATCGATTAATATCTTCCGGTCGCGCATCCTGCGACCCAAGGACGAACTTCTACTTTCATGTACCGCCATGAGCGGCGTTTGCTTGTCTTACGTAGATCTGTTTGCAATAATCAGTGCTCCTTTTAACCTGTGTTTGCTGTGAGTTATTAATGACATTAGTGTGATGGGAACTTCCAAGAAAATTACTCGACATGTGTTTGAATGCTCCTAATTCTGCCATCCTAGTGACTTACTTGTGAATAAACTTTCAACTCATCAGGACGTCCTCAAATTTTCAGGAACGTTAAAACTTGGCTCTGGAGACTAACAAAAAGTGTGTCACTTTTTCTAAGTTTCAGCGACAGTGGCGCAGAAAGTAAAATCGATGTTTGACAAAGCACCGATGTTTCGGAATACAGAATTGCGCAGTTAATTAATTCAACGTCTTGGAGGTCGTCATCTTCGTCTCCTCTCATCTGGTTTTTCCTGAACTATTGTTGTCTCTCGGTTGATATGACCAAAAAATGAGAGGTTTTGAAAAAATACCATACCGGGGAGTTGCCTTTCCTTGAAGTATCGAACTGTTGCGTTGATGCGATAGTACAGAGATTTCGAAGCAAAGATCCCCCAGTCCACGTCTCAGAGACGTAAATACATATGGATAAAACTGGAGCGTTAGCAAAGGATGTGGAATAAATTTATAGAAACAACAGTTATATAAATAGATATTCATGTTCAAAAATATTTTTTTCAAACGTTTTTGAAAAGTTATGACGTAATCGATATTATTTTTAATTGGCGACCTCCATTTCTAATTTAAGCACTTACTTTTGAATGGCCAAAATCAGCACATGCGCTGCCAATGCCGCTTCGGTGGCTCTTAAAAGCTCCTCCGAATTAGAATTATATATTTTTGTCAGAAATTTTGAAGCTGCTCACTATACAGGGTGATTCAGAACTTATCCGGAAAAATTTAAGGGGATATACAACGGGTCCATACGAGGGTCCATATAAATATAATAGCGCAAAGAAAAAATGAAAAAAAAAACACTTTAAAAAGATTTAAAAATTTTACTTGTACGCTACTGCTATTCTGGTCGACTGCAATAAAAATTGGAAACAGCATGAATCGCGAAAACAGCTGATATTGGATGAATAGTTGTGAAATGCGAAAACTTCACGTAAAAGAAATCGATAACGACAAGAATCTAACCTAATGTAATTTATCTTTGAAGTCAGAAGTTTGGTTTCAATTTTTTATTTACTTTAAATGATTACAAATTTTGTACATACCTGATGTTACAATAACTGTTCGAAATTTTGTTCGCCGACCTGTATGCACTTTTGACAACGTCGTATCCAATTTTTCCGTACTAATGCAAATGTTCCCCCTTCTTGCTCTTCATGGAGACGTAAATTATTGGCCCTGTCGGGCGAGTTGTCTTGTACTTATACGCGGATTTTCGGCTACAATTTTCAAAATTTCTTCCTCGGCCGCTAAAATACGTTGTGGATGACCAGGTCCCCCGTCTCGTCAACGATTGAATTGTAAATTTCCAGTATCACGGCTACGTTGAACGACTGCCGTAAAAGTTTCTGGGTTAGACACACGACTGTTGGGAAAATATTCCGCATACAATTCAGACGCTGCTAAAGCATTCTGCATTGCCTCACCGTAAGTTAAAATCATGTCCATATACTCCGCGTTACTATACACATATGGCATTTTGAAAGAAACTCACTTACAGCACTAAAATTTAAAAAAAAAACACTCACTAACAACGCGATTAAATCACAAACTGACAACGCACGGCACCAGAACTAGTTGTTACTTGCTTGATTGAAGAGATCTGCGCATACAGTAAGGGATAGGTCAGTGTTTCATCCAGTCGTCCAGCTAAGTAGCGTTTAATAATACCATAACTTCAATATTTTTTTACGGCAGTTCTGTTGGGATTTTATTATATTTTTTTCGTGGTATAGACTCTAATTTTAAGGGTGCATATCTCCTTAAATTCTTCCGGATAAGTTCTGAATCGCCCTCTATACAATTGAGAGAAAATACGTGGACTCAAAGTGTAAGTTACTTGATGTTCAAAGAACGATTTGTCACAGACTTTACGTCATTTGATTAATTTTACTTGTCTTTATGATTTTGTTTTGGCCAGTCAATAGAGGAGGTGTAGGGTTGTAGAGAGCATGAACAGGGTCCTAAGCGATCCCTTTAGAAAGTTGTTTAGGATTCTTAGGTAGTGAACATACTGAAACTTCTGACGTCTAGTAGGTGAGCCGGTGGGGGGGCACAAATAAAGTCCCACTTTTGGTTTTTCGCTTAGATCCCGAAAACGGGGTACGTTTTAAGGAAAAACGTACCAAATGAAATCTAACGAAATTCTCTGTAACTTCCATTTTACATATTTTTTCAAATTCCCAATCGTTTTCGAGCTACACGCTCCGGAAAAGTGAAAATGTTCGAATAACAGATTTTTACCTGAAAAATGGAAACTTGTATTTTAAAGAAGATAAAAAGAGTGACATATAAGGTAATAATTGTTAACTATAAATTAAACACTGCTTTTAGATGAATCAATCAATATATTATAAACAATCTACATATGTTTCGGCTTATCAGGCCTTTATCAAGAGTATTACATAGTGAATACTAAAGTTTCCGACGTGTTTATTCTAATTTATACCTAAAAGTATTTATGCCTTAATCTATTTATGACCTAATCTATTTAAGACTTAATTTAACATCCTTAATTATGGGAATGTTTGGAGTGAACCTAAACTGATTATATAAATCAATGAACAGTTCTTTTCTATTTGTTTATTATAGGGGTATTCAAGAAATGTTGTTCGTCATTCGTGGTACAAGGGTTGTACTTGAAAGATTTTTTAATTTCTATTTGTTCTAGCAGATCTAAACATTTACCTTTTCTTTCTGAAGTAAATTTATGTTATCAGTATCTATGAAATGGTTGTTTTCAATACAATGTGTTGACATTCCTGTATTTTATTGTTATTTAAGATTGATTTTTATGTTATTTTACCCTGATCATAATGTAACAAAAGTCAAATTAAGGGAGCCAAGTCCGGCCCTGTCGCAGTATAATAACCGTATTCCGATCTTGGTAACATTGTAAGGGTCGAGTAAACTATCGTAAAATACCGGTCATAGATACATCTGTTTTATGTTATTTTAGAGTCAAGGAAACGTGCTTTGTGTAACCTTACTCTTTATTAGGTAGTCGACGTTAGCCACTTGGAATCAATAAATAACCGTCCAAATTATTTTATGTCCAATTCTCTTTTGTTAGTCGAGCTTGTGAAATAAGGCCTCGCCGGGTGGTCTAGTGAGATTTTCAGGACTAAAGCAGTTGATAGAGGCTTCCAGGAACCTATGTAATAGACCATAAGATAGATAGACCACTTAAGGCAGATTTTTTCCCCCATACAAAAGCAAAGTAAGGAACAAAAGGGGTTTTTTTCATCTGTTTGAGTGGAAATAAAATGTTTAGCTAGGCCATATGATAAATGCCATGGTCCGTTAGGTAATTTCAAATGCGTACGGTTTAAAGTAAAGAAGATCCTAATTGGTCGAGCTTTTAAAGTTTACTGCCCACTTTTGAAACGTCTTTTTTCGATTAAGATAACATCTTCACTCTTGGTTTAACTTTTGTTCGGTCATCATCTATCTACGGGGTATAGCAATTTCTCGTTTTGCGAAGCTTTTTCAATCCTAAAGTTTAAGTACAAATTGTTGAGTATTTTGCCGGTTTTAATAAATAGAAAATTAATGTGTTGTAATCGAACTAAGAAGGTTCGGTCGCGGTTTAGCTAAAAGATTTGAAATTGCCGCGGACCAGTTTATTTCTTGATATAGAGTAATTATCGTTTGTTAATTTATTTAATCGTTAAATGTTTGTGATTCATTCTCAGTTGTTTTCATTTCTTTTTTTCTGTAAATATAGTGATTTAAGTGTTTTGGGAAATCACGTGTTTTATTTACTTGTTATCAAATTGAGTTCATTTTATATTCAATAAAGTTTGTTGTGAAGTAACCTAGTTAAGGGACACCCAAAAGGATATAAGCACCTAGATTAAAAGGGTAAGCACAGTTTTAATTTCGAAGAATATACTATAATATCGACGGAGTCTATAAAAGTCATTGGGACACTCCGTATTCTGCCAATGGTAATGTCTAATTAAATCATGTAATTAGGGGAATAAAACCCCAGTTATTACAGTGGCGCAGTCTAAAAAGGATGTTTTTAAGGAAAAAATTTGCATAGCCAATTAATATTCAAGTTAATTAATTGAGTCACTGCATTTTTTAGAATTTTCAAAATTCGTCTTTTAAAATGAACCTACGTATTAACATGTCAGTTTTCGTTGTTGATTTTGTATTAATATTACCTAAGAGAGTTTAAATTAGTGATTTCAAAAAGTAAAAGTTTTTTTTTACTCGTAAAATTATACCAATACGTTGAGAATTTCATAGAATTAATTTATTTTGCTAGAGTAATGATTTGTGAATGTGTCAAGTAAAGTAAATTAAAAGTAGAGGTGAAAAATAGGATATTATCATTGGTGGGGCATATTGTAGTATATGTAAGAACGGCTTGTGTTTGATTCCTGAGTAGCAAAGTAAAAAAATACCCTGAAACTTAACTACAATATGCAATTCATAAGGTTATATGTGTATAAAAGAATTAAGGTTGTGTCAAAGCAATAAACAAAGTATATGTAGAAATTAGTGCTCCTATTTACCGAGTGTTGAGAATAAAAAGGGAATTTTACTGATCTGTTGTGAAGTAGGGCATTTAGCGAAACGATATGTAGAGATATATTGTCGAGTAAAATTTAAAAATACGGACCTAGCGTTAAATTATTGCAGTAAACGAGGTTATTGCACCCTCGTTCGGACAAAACCCTATTTATAAACTTAGGTACCTGTAGGAGTTGGTCATCACAAAGAGTAAATACCGAGCAAATTGCAGTAAAATAAATAGTAACTACATTAGCCAAGGAAAGTGGCACGAGATAAATAAGATTTTATTTAAAAAGTAAAAGGACAATTCGTCCAGGGATTATTATAATATACGGGTTGATGCAATCAGTAGCTAAAATAGGTAGAAATGTTGGATAGCTAAGCATGACACGGGAACCACGTTATAAAATTATTTATGCACAGAAACAATTAGCACTGTCGCACAGGTAGCGAAGATAAACAAGTCATTGTAATTCGAAATAGGAACTTTTCGCGGGAATATTCACTTTAGATAGATAGAGTATATAGGTCACTCAATGAAATAAATTACGGTTGTTTTCCAAATGTATGATATACCGAAAACCTAAGTTACGTAAGCGAAAACCGTGTTTTTCAAGGTGTTTAGGTGATTTTGTTGTAAATTGAAATATGTGCATTCCCAGATTAAATTACTATGTTAGAATAAATTACTATAACTTCACGTTAACAGCAAGTACACGAAAGAAAGTACAGAGAATTTAAGTAGGTAGGTCATTCAGGCAGAAAACAAGAGCTATTTATATATTTTGATTATTGTTGGTTTGCTTTCTCACTTTAGAGTAGTAGTAATTCAATATTTTCGTAAGTCAAAGTAAGTAAGGAATAAAATGTTAAAATGCTAGCCAGAAAGCAATCTAGAGTACTTATTTCCTTTCAGAGAGACAGCTTACCGCGGAAATTGTAATGGTACATTCTGTGCAAGGTACGCTAAAACGAAACCAGAAATCGCAATTAGACTATCGAAGAAAGTGAAATTTAGAGATATAAGCTATGTTAATGTACATAAATTTCCCTCTGGCTACACGTTCAGTCCAAGATATAGTTTTTCCAATAGTTCGTTTGCTTGCTTCCCAATTGTGGAATTGTTTAAGTAATTGATTAATGATTTATCGAGAAATAATAAGAACTTAAAAATATTTTTTATACAATTTTGGTTACAATATCCCTTATCATTTTTTTTGTTGTGACCTCGCATGCACATGCAAATGGTTACAGGTAAAGTAGTTTGTTTTTGTATTTGGGTTAATAGAATTGGTTAGTTTAGTTTTTTTTTGTGTGGTTGAAAAATGTCTCGAATTAATTTACATAAATGGTTTGAAATGGTAAGAACGAAAATTTTTTTTTAAGATTAAATTGGTGTTATGAAACCGAGTTATGCGTTGTACATTTACATATTTTGATCAAAATTACACAGAGAATTTAACTAATTCACGTCTGGTTAGGTCTTTTTTTTTTTTAGGGATATGACCAGTTCTAGAATATATCTCATGAGTAATTAATTTGTTAAATATAAAGAACTAGAGATAAAAATCGCAAATTTTAATATTGCCTGGAAGGTCAAAGTAATAGAGGGCACGTACAAAATTTACCGCTAAAATTTGCATAATCACTACAGGTAGAAAGTTACCGATAGGGTGGAGCCTCTAAATTTGGAGAAATTAATTTTCGATTCATGAATTAAGCCAGGTGCAATCACCTGTTTCTTTTCGGAATGCAGGAAACAAGGAAATTACCTAGGGTTTTGTTGTTTCTGAACCATTTACGGGGGAGACAGTGCACGTACTGCTTATTGATTGGCGAGTCTGTATATGTATATAGGCATATGTGTACGGATATGAGTGTGTACATGTCGAGTATATAGATAGGTGAAAATGTATGAATTTTGACGTAGGTAGATGAGAATGAATATCTATAAGTAAATAGGCATGGAGGCGTACTAATGTATGTGTGAGTATACATGTATAGATGAGCAGATATATAATTTTTCTTTATTAGACGAGTAGAATAAACAGAAATTAATTAGTATCCAAATTTAGAGACTCAGAAATCGCGACAGAAGAGAAAGAAAAGTATACATTGCAGTTCAGGGGGCATATAAACCCAGCGTTATAGAATAGAAATGCACCGTATGGGTCCAGTCAATAATTTTGCGCGAGGTATTCTCAAAGTGAACGGAATTGGCGCGTTATTGTTATCAGACAAATTAATTAAAATTAATTAAATAAATAGTACACCTATGATTAGAGTGCAGGGTCAGGGTGATATAAGAAAAAGCAGAGGTACGCAGAGAAAGTTAAGGTTTTACCTGAAGGGCTCTTCTGAGATAACTTTGTGAATTGAATATTGTTAGTGAATAAAAGGATAGATGATGATCGTAGAGTGGAGTTATGCTGAGAGTCCAACAAGGATTTAGAAATATTTCTTTGTTGTTAAACATGGCAGACAAAATTCAAGACAAAAACCGGGGTAAGAAGTTGCTGATAAGAAATTTGCAGTCTCAGGTGTTCCACCTCTGGAAAATTTAGAGTTTAGTTAATATGAATAAAGGCAATCTTAAGGGCAATAAGCTTTACAGGTGTAATAAACGTTTACAGGGGCGTGCCAATACAGGCAATTTAGTCACAGAAAGCTTGGATACAATGTCGTCCGTAACCCCAATGATGATAGACAGTAATAAATCGGAGGCCAATACATTAGAATAGTAGGTACATGCCAGTAAATTAAATTTTATAAATTAATTAATGTAGAGTACATTTTTGGAAATAAAACAATACAGAGAGCCCATCATTTTCGAACTATACAATTAGAATATTTACGTTTTGAAGAAAATATCAGAGACGATAGAAAGATAAGAAAAGAAAATTTTTATTTAATTTTTGGATTTCATTTTGATTTTTGTTTTCTTTTGGGCCAAAATCATGCTATTGTTAAAGAGGCTGAGCTCATTCAGGAGCATATGGTAAACATTAGGTAGAAAATATAAGAAATAGCTTTTAGACTATCATTTTGTGTTAGATAAGAGGCATATAGTTGCATAATTTCAGTTTCTTTGTGTGGCCTAAGTGTTTTATTCAAGTCAAAAAGAGTTACGGATATTCTCTGATTATTATAAGATTAAATGTAGATATATCGAGTTTATACAACTCTAGAAGAAGTTAGGGCATTAACAAGACAAATATTTTTTTCCCTTTAGATAGAATGATGAGTGAAATATGGCATTGAGTTTTAAGAATGGTGATAAAAGAAGAAAAAAAAAATATTTCACTGGGTAACAGTTTTAGCTAGGGTGATTTTTATGAATTTTATTTTTATAAAATTAGAGGCTTTAGTAATAGGTACGAAAACCTGGAGGAGAACACCGGCCGTGAGACTGTGAATTTTCTTTTTGGGGTCCAACAAATGAGTAGGGGGGAGATGAACAAAAAGAGGAGATGAGAGAAATACCGAGGATAGGGACAAATGGAAAGAGAAGGTTTGGTATAGACTAATGCAGTGTCGCTTTTCTTTTCAGGTCCAGGAAATATGATGTATTTTTTTGTTCTCATCTCATGTTTTACATTTAGGGTTTATTTCTTTTTTTTTGTTTTTCCTTCTCCCCTACCCATGTAAGCGGATAGGAATTCCGGATCGCCGTATGTCGGGTAAATTGTGACGAGCACCGAACGAGATAGAGATGAAGTATAGTTAAGGAGTGTTCAACATACAGGGTATTCGCTAGTTGCGTGTCGAAGCAAGTAATTTATAAAGAAATAAGTATACGGGAAACGTTGATGTTAGTAGAAATACTCCCTTTCTTTCAACTATGACCAGGTAATATATCCAAGAGATATATTTGGCATAATAAGCACATTTTACCCCCTCCCCAAAGTTATGACAACGGGTTAGCGGAGCAGAACTGAAATTTTGAAGTAGGTTTAGTAATTGCTCCAAAGGAAATGGAAGGTTAGTTTTTTCCAATATGGTCCTAAGGTTGGACTGGGGTGAAATGAACTTATGCGGTTGTAGTTTAACCTTTTAACCAGTGACGGGCTCTCCAAAGGACAACAGATTATAGAAAACAATAATCCAGCAGGAGGAGTAGCGTTCGCTGTCTCCGACAGTGACTGTTTGCTGCGAGCGGATCGGAGCGATCGTTGCGGGAATAGCCGGATACCCCGAGTAGGAGAGGTGATTAGGGCCCCAAGCCGCGTGGCCACAGAAATACGCCCTTCAGATGTATGGTACCACTCAGACTCTGCCGTGGTGAACAAGTCTACGACTCCTGGGACACCACCCGAAAAACGTACGACAAGTTTGACAGTACCGCGACACGGGGCAACTCATACGGATATGATATAAGGAATTGGGGGTTGCACCGCGGATCGCGACTGTCAAACTGAAGAGATCATGCAATAGCCCAAAGAATTCCACGACTACGCTGACTACAACTTCCGAGTCGAAAAAGCAGCAAATGGGGGGTAGTTTCAGAAACACCCAGATGATGCACGATTTCGTGAAGACGCACATATTCCAACAGTCTAAGCTACGACTTAGTTTTTCAATGAATACCTGGTCGTGGAAATTCTCAATCACTACAATACCACAGACATTTCTCACTCCACCCCCCCCTCCTTATACACTTGGTGTCTGTCCGAGGTTAGCCCGATTTCGGAACAGTGCCCCGGCAAGACTCCTTATACGGCTAAGGATGAGAGAAGAGGGGACAGGGATCACTTGGAGGGTTACAGACTGAAAAGGGTAGTGCGTATTAGAGTAGTTATTTCTACTAATAAAAACACGTTATGGGACAGCAAGGCAACTAGTGAAACGTCAAATCGATACAAGAAACAGCCGCGGAATCGAAGGAAAGATACGGACCGGAGATTACGTAACCAAGATCGCGCCGTTCCTATCATCCATCCGGGGCCACCGATTGTTCGCGTTCCGAAGGAACGTTTTTTTTGTCTGTAATTTTTTTTCGTGTTTTTCTTTAAGTTTAATTCTAGGTCAGTAAGAAGGTTTAGGGCCACGAACACGCCAGGGGACCCGCAAACTACGCGCCGACCGAGGTAGGGACACGGATCTCCACAGGGGAAAAACCACAACAGAGAGGGCATCAGGACGAACACCCCAGTCAGGAGAAGGATCCAGCGGAAAACAGGCGTATATGGTTCTTACGTATTCACAGAGAACTTACACGTACTGATGAGTTTCAGGTTCCACATCCCCACTACCGTCGGACCGATGAGGAGAGCCAGGTTCCGCAAGGAGGAGGCCACGAGGTCCAGGGGAAGACCACCGACCACGTCCAGAGCCACCGCCAACGAGTAGCCACGGAGAGCAATCCAGGGGGACAGAGCCAGTTTCAAAGCAGGACGATTCGACCAGCGAGAGACGGGCTGCAGTAACCAATGACGACAACTAGTACTGCCAAAAATGTGGTTGCCCATCCGCGAAGACGACATCAGGTGACCTTAGACTTGGTGTACAGCGACGGAACTCAATGTAAGTGTCAGTGAACAAGTTACTCAGTGATCGTGACGGGAATCGCGGGGACCCTAGTAGATAATTAATTTTAAACTTTTGTAATCAACCTATACTGGGATCGAATCAATTGTTTTAGTCATGAAAAACCAATATGCTTCAATTTAAGGGGGGGGTAATGTAACAAAAGTCAAATTAAGGGAGCCAAGTCCGGCCCTGTCGCAGTATAATAACCGTATTCCGATCTTGGTAACATTGTAAGGGTCGAGTAAACTATCGTAAAATACCGGTCATAGATACATCTGTTTTATGTTATTTTAGAGTCAAGGAAACGTGCTTTGTGTAACCTTACTCTTTATTAGGTAGTCGACGTTAGCCACTTGGAATCAATAAATAACCGTCCAAATTATTTTATGTCCAATTCTCTTTTGTTAGTCGAGCTTGTGAAATAAGGCCTCGCCGGGTGGTCTAGTGAGATTTTCAGGACTAAAGCAGTTGATAGAGGCTTCCAGGAACCTATGTAATAGACCATAAGATAGATAGACCACTTAAGGCAGATTTTTTCCCCCATACAAAAGCAAAGTAAGGAACAAAAGGGGTTTTTTTCATCTGTTTGAGTGGAAATAAAATGTTTAGCTAGGCCATATGATAAATGCCATGGTCCGTTAGGTAATTTCAAATGCGTACGGTTTAAAGTAAAGAAGATCCTAATTGGTCGAGCTTTTAAAGTTTACTGCCCACTTTTGAAACGTCTTTTTTCGATTAAGATAACATCTTCACTCTTGGTTTAACTTTTGTTCGGTCATCATCTATCTACGGGGTATAGCAATTTCTCGTTTTGCGAAGCTTTTTCAATCCTAAAGTTTAAGTACAAATTGTTGAGTATTTTGCCGGTTTTAATAAATAGAAAATTAATGTGTTGTAATCGAACTAAGAAGGTTCGGTCGCGGTTTAGCTAAAAGATTTGAAATTGCCGCGGACCAGTTTATTTCTTGATATAGAGTAATTATCGTTTGTTAATTTATTTAATCGTTAAATGTTTGTGATTCATTCTCAGTTGTTTTCATTTCTTTTTTTCTGTAAATATAGTGATTTAAGTGTTTTGGGAAATCACGTGTTTTATTTACTTGTTATCAAATTGAGTTCATTTTATATTCAATAAAGTTTGTTGTGAAGTAACCTAGTTAAGGGACACCCAAAAGGATATAAGCACCTAGATTAAAAGGGTAAGCACAGTTTTAATTTCGAAGAATATACTATAATATCGACGGAGTCTATAAAAGTCATTGGGACACTCCGTATTCTGCCAATGGTAATGTCTAATTAAATCATGTAATTAGGGGAATAAAACCCCAGTTATTACAATAACGCTTCTACCACCCTGACCGATATAGACAGCATTGCTATCTTTACAATTAATTTTATATACACCAGATTTATCAATTTTATTTAGTTTTTCTTTGTTATTAACCAAAATGTTTCCTATATTTGTTTTGTTCACACTTATTGTAGAGATACTTAAATTATTTAATTTTCTAGAAATTTTGTCACTATATTTCGGAACATAATTAATAAAACTATATTTTGTAGGTTTGTTAGACACAGTGAAAAATTCTTTTTGAAGCATTTTGCGTTGTTTGTTTTTGAACATGTTATCTATTAGTAACTCATTGTATCCGTTATTTCTTGCAATTTGTTTGACGAATAACGGACACAATTTTCTTTGGATTCACGTTTTCATTCTCTTTGGCCGTGAGGCTTCCGGAAGGTTTTCTCGTCTATGGCATCCTTATCTTCAGTGATGGATGGTTCTTGCTGGAGGGGCACTACGTCGTGTTCAGCGTCGTCCTCGTCGTAAACAGGCATGCCGTTGAGGCATTTGCCTTGGAGTGGAGGCACGCCGCAGAACAGTTCAACACAGCTTTCCGGCATCCATATTGCCACTACCACAATCCTTGGCGCAGCATCAAAATATCGTTTTCAGTAGGACCTCCCGTGCTGGTGAATCTTCTGTTGTAATTGGCACCAGGGTGTCTCCTACATGTTTTCACCCCCACTCTTGAATGGGCAGCTCATTCCCGAGCCACTGCTGCACTTGGTGGGACTTTCTTTGTGCCCCCTCCCTCCAGTTCGCCTCCTAGAAGTCAGGACTTTTGGTATGCTCACTAAGCAACTTTCTGAAGGAATCGCTTAGGTCATTGCTTACGCATTCTACACCACCCTTTAGGCCATTCGTTGACTGGACTATTTTGTTCGTGCTGATATTAATTCAAAATTTTTACAGTACGGAGAGGGAGGAGTATACGGCTTTTGAATGTAGTTAATCCTTGCGTATATTAAGTTCCAACTTAAAGTTGTGCAGAGCTTGTTTTCTTGTTGATTACAACAGGATCAGGGGGTGGGAACAGCACGATTTTAACTTTTGGAATATTACCTATATCTAAGGGTCACCCTAGTGGTCACTCTAAAATTTACAGTTTAAGAAAAATATATACAAGGCTGTCACCTAACAGAAAAAGTAATTAATAAATAAAATTTGCCGTACAGAGAGGGAAGTTTGGGAACACTTTTACATTTTTGTTAAATGCGTTCGTAAGTCGCTGTGTAAGGATTAACAGGAATGGTTCTATGATTCTTATAAAAATAGGTAAATCAATTATTTGAAATTTGTATTTCAGTAGCGGATACGAAAATTAATTAGTCAGGTATTGCCAAGCGCAGGAATTCGCTAATAAAATTGGCATAAAATTAATAATCATAAAATTTTCCGAGGGCCATTTCATTTACTTTCCCTGCAAAATCAACGGTTTCTTAGGAATTACTATTAAATTGGGGTTGATAAATTATTTTAATTAAAGTTATCGAAATTAAGTCCAGAGTTCATTAGCTGGCGTAATAAATCATTCTATTGGTCGAGGGTGTACGAACAAATTATATAGATTTGCTCTATCAGTGCATCAACCTTCGTTTAATTAAAATAGTTTGTTAACTATCAAAATTAATTAAGCAAGTTCCGCATACTCAGAGTCGAATTTTTCTGGTTGACACAATTCGGTTTATTCTACTTTGAGCAATGGAACTGATTCCATTAATTTTCTGTAACATCGGCTAATTAATTTATTCCTTTAATTATTTAGTTTATAATCTTTCAAGTATTAACATTATGGTGATTTTATACGATATGCATAGATACGAGAGCTTTTTAAATTGTTTTATTTATATACAGGGTTACCAGCAATTCGATACATTCCATTAAACTCGCGACAGAAGAGGCAATGCACTATATTATGAATTCATATATATTATCCAATTGAAGTATGTATATTTGTAAGGTTTATTATATAGGAGGTTGGGGAATGAGAGGTGACAGATAAGGGATGTAATGTCAATGGGTATTTAATTATAAGAAGATTAATAAATAAATAATAAAAACCTAGATCTGTGTTAATCAACAAGTCTACATGATTTTAGATGTGAATTTAAATGAATATGATCAAGTCCAGAGTACCAACAATCCAATGGCCAAGCTGAATCGGTCGTCAAATTACTAAAGCGCATATTGAAGAAAAAGTCCGATGATTACTATCTAGCTTTATTATCTTACCACAGTTCAAACCTCCGATTCGTAATTCCTCCTGGAAAATTATTATACGGAAGGAACCTAAGAGACCTAGTACCGGTATTAGAAAATAAATTAACACGAAAATTGCCAGAACAAAAGAAAATATGAAAACAGAAGGAAATGAACAGGAAAAAGAGTAGAATAGAAAACATAGAGTTAGAGAGATGAAACCTTTAGAGGAAGAAGATCGAGTTTGGATAGTAAATATATGCTGAGAAGGAATTGTAGAAGAGGAAGCAGAATAGCCCAGATCATACTATGTGAAAACAGAGAAGAATAATATTGTAAGCAGAAACCGTAAACACCTCCAAATACTACCCAACGTAGGCAGAGAACAACCCATGAATAACCTAGACAGCACAGAACAAGAACCGATAGCTAGACCACGAAGAGAAGAAAAAATACTTGATCATTTAAAAGACTATCTTTAATTCATTAAAATAATTAGAAAATAAGTGACAAAAATTCGCTCAGACCCGTCGAATTTTAAATACATTTCTCAATCTGTTTATTTAAAAAAAGTGCTGCAAATATTTTTTTTTAAGTTATGGCGTCTCGCCATTTTTTTAAAATGGCAACCACCATTTTTTAAAATGTCATTTGAAAGAGCACATTTTTCTGCATACAGTAATTTGAATTCTAGGGAGTATTGCTTGACGAAATTATCGAGAGAAAAACATTTAACATTAATAGAACACATTCATCACTCATCGTCGAACCTTTTTATAACTTACACTTTCTTTGTGCTTACGCTTTTTTTCTTTTATTTAGCAACGCGGACCTGGCTCTAACACATTAGTTGGTTACGCGCCTTGCAGTATTATACCCAGAAAAATATATGTTTTGAATTCTTTATGGTAATACTAAGAGGTTTTTTTCAGCTAGTTTTTTTAACGCCGTGTGGGTCGAGCGTGACTCACATAGAGATAGTAGTATGATAGTAAGTAAGACAATAGTCACTTACGCCGCAGAACACTATAGTTATTTATCAGTGATAAGTGAATTATAATTGTCCTTTCTTAAATTAATTTAATAATCGTTACGTTAATTGTGTGTGTCGGAGATTTGCTCTTTTTCCTTTTGGCCCCCCTTTGTCCCTCCTATTCCGTGAGCCGACATCGACGACGGAGAAACCATTAAATGTACTGTGTAAGTTTCCGACACATTCTTTTTTTTATTATACCTAAATACAGTTCACTCACCTCACCACGCTGAAAGGGGTAGGCCCATTCATTAGTATTTACTTGTGATATCGTATTGAAAGTGCTGATAATGCAACGTTTAAGCGAGACAGAATGGATTGAAATTTTGATATTGGTTATGGAGACAAGTCCCGAACACAAACTATGGTTTGTGAATTATTTAATGGTAAATACCCTAATCGACCTATTACACAATCAACTGTTAGCAAAATAGAAAAAATGTTCCGAGATTGTGGTCATGTAAGAGATAATTTCACGAAAATAAACAGTTAGATATTTTACTGACAATGGAGGAGAATCCTCACAAACCAAGTCGCGAAGTCGCAGCAGAACAGTCAATTACTCAGTCGACTGTTTTAAAATATTTAAAGAAGAATAAATGGCACCCATATAAAGTGAATTTTGTTCAAGAACTTAACGAAGACGATTTCGACCGCAGAGTAGATTTTTGCGATACCATGATGAAACTATGTAATATCAATCCACATTTCTTCGAGTACTTTTCTCTGATGATTCCACCTTCTGTTAAATGGCACTGTAAAATTGTCGATATTGATCACGTGAAAATCCACACTGGATGGTGGAGGCCCATATTCAATTTCCACAGAAAGTTAACGTGTGGGCTGGAATTGCTGGGACTACGATATTGGGTCCATTTCTTATCAAGGTTCATTAGATTGCGAAAAATATTTGAAGCTGCTCCAACAACACATAATTCCAGAACTTGTCGCACTGTATGCAAATGGTGAAAACCCTAATGTACCGGAAAACTCCACATGGTTTCAACAAGATGGTGCACCGCCACATTATTCGGTAATAGTGCGTAATTATTTAAACGAAATTTTCCCACGCAGATGGATTGGTAGACGCGGATCAATAGAATGGCCAGCTAGATCTCCGGACCTAACCCCATTGGATAATTTTTTATGGGGTTACCTTAAATCCAAAGTTTATTTTAATAAGCCGAACAATATTGAGGACTTGAAAGACAGAATTACTTACGAACTTGGAAGAATTGGACCCGAAACAATTATTAACGTTTTGCGAGAATTTCAGTTTAGACTAGGACGTTGTCAAGAAGCAAATGGCTCGCAATTTGAACACTTAATCTAATTATTTTTTGCTGTATTCTTAAATTCTTGTATTTTTGTTTTATTACATTGTTATAAATAGTTAAGATTTTTTTCTCGATAATTTCGTCATGCAATACTCCCTAGAATTTAACGTACTCTATGCAGAAAGATGTGCTCTTTCAAATAACATTTTAAAAAATGGGGTTGCCATAAAAAAATGGCGATGACGTCATAACTTTAAAAAATATTTGCAGTACTTTTTTTTAAATAAACACATTGAGAAATTTATTTAAAAATCGACGGGTCTGAGCGAATTTTTGTCACTTGTTTTGTAACTATTTTAATGAATTTATTCCAACCTCTACGTGCTCACTGTGTAGGAGACTGGGGAATGAGACGTGACAGTTAAGTGATGTAATATCAAAGAATGTCAATAGATAGGTAATTATTAGAAGGTTAATAAATAACTAATAGAAACTTAGATTGGTGTTTATTACACAACTCTGCACCGATAGTCATTAGTTTCAGAAATATTACAATTCTTGTGTCCATTCAGATAAATTGTCCTTCAGGTCATGTTACCGAGAAAAAAAAGTCCGCTTTTATTTTCGAACTCTGTTGGTTCAGTCGCGCACTATAGAGAGCATTTACCATAATTAAATTAAAATACCGACAGTAAATTTCGTATCAAATTATTACCAGAACAAAAAATGCGATCTCACAAATCAGGGCTAACAGACACCAAAGAGCGCTTCTGAGACGTGAGGTATCTGTCAATATTCGTTTAAAATGTTATAAACGTACGATTAGTTGTATTTGCGTATAAACTGCTACAGATTTTAATCCTTCCATTTTTTTTGTGTCGTTTTAGAGGACGAATAATACCTCTATGTTGTTCAGTGCCACATTACTACACAACAAAAGGAAGCCACAAATCTCCTTGTGACAGAACTTTCTTAAAGAAACTGTTGACAGCAATTCGTCGAGATCTTATTTCAACAAGGTGTTCCCGTGTCTACAAAAACATTTCAATCTCGAAGATTATACCTTATCAAAAGAATATATAAAGAAAAATCGTACATAGTATAATAATAGACATTCCTCTTATAATTATTTTTATTCTTTCAGCTACTGTTTTCTTTCAAAAAGAAGCAGTGGCGAGTAAACTTCCGCCATCTATCTAATAACAATGAAAACATATTTACATAAAACTGAGAGTACTTACATATAATTTGATAGGTTTTATGTACTTACCTAAATATGTTGTTATTTACGAAGGCGTTATCTATAATTGCAACTTTAAACTTGCAATTATACATAATTGCAACTTTAAACTTGCAATTATACCTAATTGCAACTTTAAACTTGCAATTATCCATAATTGCAACTTTAAACTTGCAATTAGACAATTATACCTAATTGCAACTTTAAACTTGCAATTATACCTAATTGCAACTTTAAACTTGCAATTATCCATAATTGCAACTTTAAACTTGCAATTATCTATAATTGCAACTTTAAACTTGCAATTATCTATAATTGCAACTTTAAACTTGCAATTATACATAATTTACATTAGGTATAATTGCAAGTTTAAAGTTGCAATTATGTATAATTGCAAGTTTAAAGTTGCAATTATAGATAATTGCAAGTTTAAACTGGCAATTATAAAAATATTTTTACTATGTCCTTTCCACGCCTTCGTAGTTATTATTATTTGATTTGATACAAGCTTCTTCATTAACTAGGTTTCAAGATTGTGATAGAAATTTACTCGGCACTGCTTCTTTTTTTAAGAGAAGAAGTAGTTGAAATAATAGAAAATTATAAGAGGAATGTCTATTATTTCAATATGTCTGTGTAGTAGCAAGATAAGAAATTAATAAATTACTAGTAGTGTAAAATTTACTCTGCTAGTACTTACTATTTTGTCTATTGATTCTTTGGGTAATGTATAATATTCTGGATAGAAATGTTTTTGCAGACACGCGAATATCTTGTTGAGAAAAGTTCGACGAAATTCTATCAACCATTTCTTTAAGAAAGTATTGTCATAAGGAAAGTGGCATCGTTTAGTCTCGGAGCAAAGTAGCGCGAACAACATTGAAGCATTCATTATTCGTGTTTTAAAACGACACAGAAAAACTGAAAACATTGAAATCTCTAGCAGTTTATACACAAATAATATAAATCGTGTGCTAATAATCGAATATTGACAGATACCTCATGATTCAGTGGCCTCTTGGGCAAGGAGTCATAATCTATCGAATGTCACTTGTTAAATTAAAATTTACCGGTATCCAAAATTTCATATATTTTAAAGTGAATTATTTATTATTTGTTTGCTTATAGTAATGAAACATATTCTTCATCGGATTTTGCAAACAGCGGAAAAAAGCTATCTATGCGAACTAAAAGAAAAACTATATGTAAAAATATTAATGAAATCTTTGCTTTCTGTCGATAACCTGACTTCTGGCAAATCAAAATCCTAAAACAAATTTTTCCAATTTCTTTATGACATTCTCATTATAACACTAGCATCCAACATAATCCCCTACGGCTAAGCAGATTAAACTAGTATCTACATGACCCCCTACGGTATGAAGATTCAGTTAAACATTAAAACAACGGCCTGAAATGAATTTATTTACCTAACTTTTCTTAATATTTTTTTCATTCTAACGGTTTGCATTTCTTGGAAATGCTAAGCCTTTAAAACCTTTCTCGCCCTTATTTTGAGCTCATCAGAAAGACACAAAGCCACTCATAACGATGTTTCATGCAATACCAAGGCAATATCCATAAATAAGTATGAAATATTTTTATTCGACATTGACTATCCTATAAAGAATGTTTCACTACTAGAAGCAAACAAATAATAAATAATCCACTTTTAAACAAGCGTAGAGTATATAGGCTCCTATACTAGTTAGCTAATAGCTAGGTGAAGAGCTGTTATTTTTTATCAGTCAATGTCAAATATAAATATTTCATACTTATTTATGGATATTGCGTTGCTTCTTTCCGATGAGCTCAGAATAAGGGTGAAAAACGTTTCAAAGGCTAAGCATTTCCAAGAAACTGAATGAGAGATTTTTTGAAAATGTAACCCATTAGAATGAAAAAAAAATTAAGACAAGGTAGGCAAATAAATTCATTTCAGGCCCTTGTTCTCATTTTTAACTGAATCTTCATACCGTAGGAGGTCATGTAGATACTAATTTATTTTGCATAGCCGTAGGGAACTATGTTGGATGCTAGTGTTATAATGAGAATGTCAAATAAGAATTTGGACACATTTATTTTAGGATTTTATCTTGCTAGCATAACGAGAAGTCAGGTTATCGAAAGAATGCAAAGATTTCATTAACATGTTTGCATATAGCTTTTCTTTTAGTTCTCATGGATAGTTTTTTTCCGCTGTTTGCAAAATCCCATATATTTTTTGCGAGGTAGTGTTAAAATTTTGTGATCAACTAAATCCTTAATTTGTTCTAGATCTTCTTCTATATTTTTATCATTTTTAATTCTGTCATGCTATTGATGTTCAATGATTACACCCAGAAATAAGTTATAATAAATACAATGTATTGCCACTATGAAATTTTCTCTTACCCAATTTTTGTTTCCGATAAAAATAAATATAAATATTTTTACTTTCTTGATAGCTAATACCTAATGAACTAGATATGTATTCTGGGATTCATCGGCCACTTTAAGCATAATTTATTATATTTTCTTCGGATCGTTAAGCATCGTCAGAGAACTACAATTTTTATAAAGCGAAAAATTGGAAATTCGGAAGAAACTATTACATTACTACCACGACTCGTCAAGTTACGGAATTCATTGCCTATCGTATTTCCACCCACAATCTCCCTCCTACAGTCTTCTTGTATCAAAATTAGCCTACCTTTATGACCTGTTCAATTCCGCTTATAAACCTCTTTAGCATTCGTTGATATTTAATTTAATTTTGTTGCAATCTCTGAAAGTACACTTCTCCATCAAATAAATGTACGACCGCTCGAAGCGTTCGGTTAACGGCGCTGAAATGCATTGATGGAAAATTTATAAACGTCTCTCGGTAGACACTTTCTTGGCTTTAAATTAAATACAGAATATCTGTCACAGAGTCATTTATTACTGAAAAAATCTTGATTATAGTTGACGTTTCGGAAATAGCATCTATTTCCGATTTCAAAACATATATAACTTTGCTTCGAATCGCGCAATTTACCGGCAAGACAGTGGACTTATAGACGCTAAAGACGAACGCACTCGCTTAATGGCAGTTACTTTTATTTACTTCTGCCTCTAAGGATCGGTCACTAGGTAGCTCTAAAACCTGAAGGGTAATTAGAGGCATACTTATCGCAGCTGAGTAAAATAATTGGAAATTCCTTCGAGGTTTCTTTCAGTAAAGTTCGGAGTTTTATCAAACAATTTTCATCATTTAGTTGCTAATTTGGCAGCACATAACCTGTGACAAATCAGGAAATAAATGTTGTTTGTTTCGGTATCAAAATAATAATATTTTATTTTTCACCTGCATATTACTTGTTTATTATAACTTGGATACGGTTACCATAAAGACGCTCATAATGTCCATTGGCATAATAATGAGCGGGCGTTATAGTGGACTGAAAAACGGGGAAAAAGTCGCTTCCTTCTCGACTTTTTTTTTTAGGGTACAACCACATGGGATCTTTACAAAATGATAGATTGGGTCCCTGGCCATCTGAAATCGGCAAATACAACATTTTTTAGTAGGGACAAAATTTTTTATTGCGAAATTTGTCAAAAATTTGTCAAAACTATGTTTTATTACTTTTCACACATACCTCGCGATATATCCGGAACCAATTTAGATATTATTTTTTTTTTTTTGTAATCGATAAAGGAAGTGTGGGCGAAGATAACTGCGGTATTGTCGTTAGTATGAAAAATGTAGTTTTTTTGTGAAACTAGGAAAAACTTTGATATTTACTTTTTTGCAGCACTATTTTCAGTAAGCGAGAAACTTTTTTGTTTTAAGAAATTTTGCTATACTATCTGTGTACCAAACAAGGCCAAAGCTTCAAAAAAGTTTTTAAAAAAAGAATCACTATTCTGTCTTATAGTATTCGAGTTATAGTCAGTTAAAGTTGAAAGTTTCCGCAGCCGCCTTTAATTATTGTGCATCGCCTTCTAAAGAACGCACCGCGCCGGCCGGCGAGCAGACATATCCGCATCCGCATGCTACTTATACAGTCTTGATTCACTTTGCTAACAAGTTACAAACATACAAACTGTCTTTGTGTGTTAATATTACTGCGATTATATATTATTGTGTATATTTGGAGGTGTGTGTCTACCCATATTTTTTTTTATTAACAATGGAGTGTTTATTTTGTGAGCAGGCTCTACAAGAAAATGACAAATATGTGACACAAAATCCGAGATTGCAAGGATTAAAAACAATTATAAGTGCTGCAGAAAAAAGGAAAGACATTTCTGCTCAAAAGATTTTACAACTAAAGGAAGACATTCTAGCAGGAAAGGTTAAAGTAAGATTTCATTTAACTTGCAGACAAACATTTATTAGTTCGCAAAATATTGGATATGTTTCCCAAAGCAGTGAAAACGAAAATGCGTCATCGTCTCGGGCAAAACACCATAAAGACGCATTTAATATTCGAAAAATGTGTCTAATATGTAACAGATCTGGAAAGAAAGTTCAAGAGCGCTTAACATCTGTGCAGACAAGTAGGTTAATAATTTTTTTTGGGAAATTTTCTGATAATATAATTCTTAGAAATATAAAAGCCAAGTTACGTCTGCTTTAAAAAATCTTGCTTCACTATATGAATTTTTATAAATTTTTAAGGGGTATTTATTTACTAAACTCAAGGTGTCTTAGGTGTCTGTATCAATTAAAAATTTGGTACAGTAGCCACATTCGAGATGCTAGTAGAAGATTCGACTCTATACGGATGGACATTAGAAGAAAATACTTGGCAGGCCAATTTTTCTTCTCAAGAACCAGTACCCTATGATATAAGAAAAACTTCGTCGATACGATGTTCCGACAAAACTTGTAACTATAATAGGCGTAGCTGTGTTTTACAAGGGTTAAAATACTGCAGTGACTGCAAATATGCAAACTGCAGTAACAGCTTAATCAACGAAACTTCATCAGATGGCGAAGATTGTTAATCTAAACTGAAGTAATAGCTATAATAATATATTTTTTAAATGTTTAGGAAGTTTTATTTACAGGTATAATCAAGTTGACGCTCCCACAATATCGCTGTACCAACAGTATTCCTACCTAGCCGCACGGCCCGGCCGATTAAACCACACCGGCCTGCAGTTAGTACTACATGCTTAAACGGAGGCGCGGGAACTTTCAACTTTAACTAACTATAACTCGAAAACTATAAGACATAGAATAGTGATTCTTTATTTTAAAACTTTTTTGAAGCTTTGGCCTTGTTTCGTACGCAGATAGTATAGCAAAATTTCTTAAAACAAAAAAGTTTCTCGCTTACTGAAAATAGTGCTGCAAAAAAGTAAATATCAAAGTTTTTCCTAGTTTCACAAAAAAACTAAATTTTTCATAATAAGGACAATACCGCAGTTATCTACGCCCACACTTCCTTTATCGATTACAAAAAAAAAAAATAATAATATCTAAAACGGTTCCGGAGATATCGCGAGGTATGTGTGAAAAGTAATAAAACATAGTTTTGACATAATTTTGACAAATTTCGCAATAAAAAATGTTGTCCCTATTAAAAAATGTTGTAATTGCCGATTTCAGATGGCCAGGGACCTAATCTATCATTTTGTAAAGACCACATGTGGTTGTACCTTAAAAAAAATGTTTGAAACATTTTTGCTGCTATTTCAGTCCACTATTATGACCATAACGCCCTGTTGTATGAGAAACAAAGAAAGAAAGTTTCATAGATCCCTGCAGTACTGCATTGATGGGCGTCACAAATACCATCATAAGGGCATGTAACTTAAATATTGTATAAATATATAAAATAATTAATTATTTTAGACTACTCCAAAGCGTTTGATACCATCAATCATATCTGTTTTGCATTTCATCGGATTCACTGAAGATGCAACTAAATTATTAGAAAATTATTTATTAATCTCTATAACGCAGTTGGTGCATAAATAACTATGTGCATCTTATTAATTTAATAATTCTCGCTAGGTAATGAAGTAAGTTTTGAAAACAAATGCTAGCTTTTGACGCGTAGATGCCTTATTAATGTCTACAATGCTATCTAATTTGTCTGTTACTGTTAATCGTTTAAAAAATGGATAGTAAGGGAAAAATTTGAATTTATTTTGATTTGCGGCGAAAATAGAACAAATAGGGGCACATTGATATTCTTAACAAAAGAATTTTGCAATCGGATAATAATATATATGGAAAGAGAAGGAAGACATATAGAAATGTAGTATTTAATTTAAGGCTATAGATGGCAAACATGGTTTAAAGTTTATAATAAATCTGTATCATTCACTTTAAGATTTTTGAAGTAAATTTTAATAGAAATTTTTAGTATTATTTATGTGATCTAAATTGGATTTAAATGAACAATCACTTCTTTAATATTTAAGCCGATTACCATGCGAAATTCCCCAGTAAGTGTTCAGAATTACTGAAAATAGTCCACAGTTGGCCTGTTGTTTTTTTGGGAAAAATATTTTTTTTTGCATTATTAATTGCATTTTGAAAGAAAATGCAACATTTATGTATTTCTTCAATTGAAATATTTCAAATTAACTAAATTGTAAACAAAAATAAATAAATTCACACACACTTCTCCAAGAAATAAACACACCACCAAAGAATAACTAAAAGTCTGAAGTTAATTTTGGTCTAGATCCCTTTCCCGATTTCGATGAGGTTTTTTTTTATGATAGCGTCTTTATTCAAGAATGTTAATGTACTATTGTTTTTTCAAAGAAATTTTGTTTTATTCATTACAGGGTGTAACAAATGCGACATGTTCTTTCCATAAAACACCCTATGGAGTTCAACAGTTACATCAGCAAGTTAGAATTCAAATCCTATTCTAGCCTTATCTTTTCTTAACATACGCTTTTTTAATTCACTTTATTATCTGTATTAGTACCAGAGAAACAAAATATTATAGCATAACATATTTTTACTTAAAGGTAAAATCGAAACAAAAAATTAAATGGAAATGAACAAGATGCAAAAAAGGAATGTCAATAGCGAGTATTTCCGCTTCTACCACGAATAACTTCTTGGCAACGCCGATTCATACTTAAAATAATCGATCTTATGTTTTGGTTCAATTCTTCCCAAATTTGAACCAATTTCCGCCCAACGTCTGCAAAAGTGTCTAATTGATTACGTATCTCTTGTAATTTTCTATCAACTTTATCCCAGAGGTGTTCAATTGGATTTAAGTCCGGGCTATTAGCTGGCCATGCCATGATGTCAATTCCAACTTCTTCCAGATAGTGTTGCACAACTCGAGCAATACGAGGTCTGGCATTATTTGCCATTAACATAAAGCCTTGCCCTATACATGGCGCGTATAGAACCCCGTGGTTGTCTAAAATGTCTTGTATGTAATTCCTGCTCACACCATGACAGATCCGCCCCCATATAATTATTATTATTATAAAGCCGGAATCGGGACTCATCTGTAAATAACACACGTTCGCATTGAGCCTCGACCCAGTTAACGCTCTGTGGAAAAATTTAGCCTAGCCCTCCTGCGATCTCTAGTTAAAGCTGGACCTCGAGCAGCAACCCTTGGTCTCAAATTACATGCTCTAAGTAGCTGCCTAATGGTTTCCCGACTAATTTGTAAACCACTTACTTCTCGAAGCTGTATCTGCAAAAATCGCGCTGTTACAAAACGTCGTCGCTCAGTTGAGAGTATCAAATACCGGTCATTAGTTGGTGTTGTTACTCGATTTCTTTCTTGTCACGGTCTGCGAACATGACTTCCAGTCTCTCCATATCTTTGTATCACTCACACAGTCACAACAGTTGTATGCGCCATGTTAAATCGCTGTCCAATTTTTCGATAACTCGAACCTAGTTCAAGCAATATTAATGCGTGAGCACGTTCTTCACCACTGAGATTTCGTGTTTCATATTCCATATTGACAAAAACATGGAAAAAAATACGGCTATTACCACAATAAACTCACTCCTTTCAAATGCTTTTTGACATTTAATCTACACGTTTCTTCTTTTTTCCATAGCATGCTACTTACTTGTTCTTCCAAAATGAAATGAATAAAAATATGTTATGCTCTATAATTGTGTTTCTCTGGCACTAATACAGATAATAAAGTGAATCAAAAAAGAGAATGTTCAAAAGGCTAGAGTAGGATTTTAATTCCAACTTGCTGATGTAACTGTTGAACTCCACAGGGTGTTACAAATTATATGGAAAAAACACGTCGCAATTGTTACATCCTGTAAAGAATAAAATAACATTTCCTTGAAAACACAATAGTACATTCACATTCTTGAAATAGAAGGCTATCATACAAAAAAAAAAACCATCGAAATCGGACAAGAGGTCTAGACAAAAATTAACTTCAATCTTTTAGTTATTTTTTGGTTGTGCAGTAATTTCTTGGAGAAGTGTATTTTTGGGAAAATAGTGAAAAACTAAAACATTGACATTTTCATGCCAAAATTCACATTTAGATTCTTAATGTAATTACAAACAACTTTTCTGTGTGGTTCTTTCTATATTTTGATGAATAAGGGCATCTCAGGCCATTTTAAAATTTCAAATGACATTTTGGAGATGTCATGGTTGCGACATGACAAATATTTTTGAAAATTTTGTGGTTATTGTTCATGCTGAAACTAATGCTGAAATTCGTTTAAGAAAAACAATTCAATAAAACAGTATTCCATATGATGCAGAATTTTTGGCAGACACTATATAATGTCAGTATTTATTAATACAATCAGAAATAAATTCTGTAATAACGAAACGCATTCTTTATAAGATTTGGCAAATAGCAGAAAGAAAGTATCTATGAGAACTGAAAACAAAAAATAATTCACTTTTAAATTATTTAATATTAATTGTTGAACTACTTACTGATATCTCATGACTTCAATGATTAAACATAAAGTGGTGTAATATAGTCTCAAATGCTTTACCTAAATTATTTATTATTACCATCGAACAGTTATTATAAATCTCGGATCCATCACTCTTATTAAAGACGGGAATTATTTTTGGTTGTTTTCACTGCAACGGAAATTTGAAGGAATTTAGTAATAAATTAGCTGATCCAGAAAGGTCTAGCAAAAACAGCAGGACACTCGAATACCACGAGTTCTTAAATGCTGTTAGACATACAGATTAATTAGAGTTGTTACTTCGTCTTCTGTTAAACAGGCTATATTTTAAATATAAACTACTTAACAAACTCTCACTTTTGGACGACCTGTGTATGTAGCTGTTCTAATTTAATTCGAATATCTCAGTAAATAGATATCATACGTTGTTGAATTATTTACACGCACACAAGCATATCGCCGATTAATTCACCTAAACACAATACTTCATTGTATGCGTGTTCTTCGTAGAAATTCCCAGAAATTGCGTCACACTCTCAGATGCTGGAATAATCCGGATTCAAGACTGTACTGATGCAGAAACTGTAATTAATTGTTAGAATTGTTAAAATAACGGTTCGTCAGAGGTATAAATATTTGCCTTCATTAGTGAGCTTTGGGTTTTTCATCGTTAATTCTGATTGGCCAAATTTATTTCCAACCGACCGGAAAATATCTTCATAAATGCACGTAAGGATCGGTTTTCCTGAGATTGTATTCTGCCATAAGCGTCACCAGAACAATCCCAAGGCACTCTATAAGCTACAGATAGTACAAGATATCGGGAAGAGATTTCTCTGTTGAGAAGTATTAATTAATCCTCTTGCCATTAACTGGTATAAAGGGTATATAATTGTTTAATAGCCTCATCCAAGCAGCGCTACGTTTGTAATATAAACGATTGTGTGCTAATGAATTTTAATATTTTATTTTAATGCCTTATTTATATTAACGTCCTGGCGGAGTTCAGCTATTGCTGCTCTACCGCTCAACCAGGACACGTACACATAGACATCAACACAACAACCATTCCCTGCGATATTGCCATCTGCCGCAGCTGAGACTCGAACCCAGGAGAGATAACAGCGACTAGACATGTTGTGCCACCCAACAGTGGTCTAGGTCACTGCTACCGTCTCGGTAACACATGAAAAAACGCCACTAACATCCATACCCTAGCCAGGATTCGAAACCGGGACTCCGTGGTCGCAAGCCAAACACCTTCAGCATTGCGCTACCGAGCTGGCGGCTAGGTATATTCAATATGTAAATATATACCGTTTCTCAAAAAACTGCAACAAAATAAGAAAGAAAATCTTGTGCAAGTTTTCACAAAAAAGAAAACGTTAAAATACTTGTGCGTTTTCTATATTTTATATTTGTAAGATCCCACCTCGAGTACGCTTCAGTGGTTTGGAGCCCAACTTACAACGTTTATATCCTCCAACTCGAAGAAATGCAACGTAGGTTTCTCAAATCGGCCACGTGTATAATTCACGGTTATTATCCACAAATCGGGTTTCTCCATGAAATACTGTTTAATAACTTTAATGTTTGCGAACTGAACAAAAGGGAAGTAGCAGTCTCTGTAATTTTTTTGTATAAAATAGTAAATAACCGCCTTGATTGCACCAGACTCTCCAATCAAATCATATACAAATTACCTAAAATTTCCAATAACCAGCAACCTTTTTCATCTTCCAACTGCCAAAACAAATATTCTTCTGTCATCACCGCTATAGAAAACCGCTAAAGTCTGTCATGTTTTCACTGTTTTTTCTTTTTTTTAGCTATTCTCTTTTTGTTTACCATGCTCACATTCTAATATTTTTTCTTTTGCTTCTACGCTTACGTTAAACAGACAAACGATATTATGGCACAACAAAACTAACTTGTCTGGCAATTTCACAGGCTCAAATAAAATAAAATGTGATAACCTACTACCATACAGAATTAGGCTCGGCTAGTCAGTTTTATAGGGGGCAAGGACCTGGGTAAGCGTCAGCGACAACTGAAATAATAAGGCCAAGTTTGATTTAAATATTTGAAAATAACAAAATTTTTTAAGTCTTGAAAAGGTTAATTTGGATGTAAAAATTAGAATTTTGCTTGCAAAAAAATCTCAAAAGTGGCTTGGGCGCCAGAACCTAAAGGAGGAACAGAAAAGGAAGATACGACACAGACACACAGAAAAAACGAGAGGTAAAATTTGAAACCGATTTAATATCGACAGAAATATAAATCACGAGTAGCGTACAATGAGGTTAGTAACGACAATAACATTTAGTTAATACAAACAGAGACATGTAGTGTAAATGTACAATTTGAAATGTACAGGATTAGTAAGCGACAACATCGGTAATCTAATACAATGACGAACAAATAATGAAAATTTACAATAAAAATACGTAGGTGCAAAACAATTTATATCACTAAATTAGATACAATACGGCTCCAGCGATAAAGAAACGGCATATAATTTTAAAATATTTGAAATTTGACAGTTAGAATTTATTCACAAAAAAATAGTACCTTGTTGGTGATTCGATAAGATAAATTCACACTTGAGGTAGGGTGATTACCACAAATTCCTCATGAACTAGGTATAGTCAAAACGATAGGTACTTGACGCAAAATCCTGAAAATTCTCACAAGTTTAATTAATGTACGACAACGTGGCGACAAATTTAGCAATTTCTAGTAACAAATCAGCTGTTAGGTAGATAGTGCAGTTTACTCAAACTGTATAAAATGACAGTACCAGGGACTTTACGTCACTATTATTATAACATCTAATAAAAATTGTATCTAGGTACATTCATTAAACCGGTGTATGACTCTTGCCTCACTAAATCAGCTGAGACTAGCTATGTTTCGCTAGAGTAACAGAAATCTAACTCAAAGCAAGCAGGAAAAGCAATAAACAGTACAAAAATAATGACACTTAGTAGTTAAATATAACGAACTTTGTTTATCACTAGACGTACGACGTTTTACAGGCAATTTCTAACACTCTAGAAGAAACTTAATGCTAACGATACCCGATACTAACCTAAAAATTTACAAAACCTCATACAGAGAAAAAAAATTTTCCATGGCAACAACTCATGACCCCGGGTCAAATAACGTACAATAAATTTGTGGCGATAAAACTGATAAAATCAGAAGATAAGAAAATTCAGGCGTTAACCAACTTAAGGCTGAAAACACCGGTGATTTTATGGCAGCACCAAAACATAAAATCGTCCGTGGGACTTGACAATTAATGAAAATTCACTAATAGTGCTGTTGCCATAGGTTTACCACCTAGCACGTCCGGTATAGTAATAATTTAAAAAAATACAAAATCATACGAGTTTTCGTATGGATAGCTCTCTACTGTCACATCTAGGTTGATAACACGTAAATTAAAAAAACATTTTTTTAAACATCCCGCAATGCGGTAAATAAATTTCACGAAATTTGGATAGAAAATTTGTTGGAACAGGTGAAAACCAAAATAAAGTTACTTAGCTTGTAAACATTTCCTCATGTCAGCATGGTTGTGGGCACTGATAATCCTCGAACCTACCAGAACATGGACGCCATGTTGCCAAATTACTTAGACGGGACAGCCTTTACGAAACGTTCGAAATATATCCTATTGCATTGATACTATGCTCCATGATTGAAAACCGTTAAAGATCTTCATCAACTCTTATAAACAGTCGTAATCATAATAATATCCATAAAAAGCAAACGTAGGTGTAAACAGTAAGGATGGTGAATTAACAGACGGCCATTAGTTGCAAGTGGCGAATATTGGTGTAAGTGGTAAAAAATAATGCACAAGTCACGTACAAAACTGCAATAACTGTAAACGCTGAGCACCTAGGCATGGAACGGCAAATATATTAGACAACTATTATACAGACTGTCTATTTTACGAGGGCCACACCAAATATCTCGCTTAATATCTATTGTAGAAGAATAAAGTTTTAGAAACAGTTATCCCATTTTTTGTGAGCTATATTTCATTAAAAAGAAATTTGAAATCCATAGCCTACTTTATGAGATATATTACAAAAACCTGAAAAATAGGAAAACCACAAACGGTTATAGCTTCCTTATTTGAGGAGATACGAAAAAAGTTAAAGGAATGAAAGTTGCCGGCAAAGACAATAAGAATAATAACGTGTAACAAAAAAATCGAAAAATGCAGTTGGCTTTGACATACGCTATTGTGCAAAAATGAAAAATACATATCTCAAAGTAGGCCATGACGCCATTAATTCCGTTATTTTTTTCTCATTCCAACGATATAAAACATGTCACAGAAATTTTAACCGATAGTGTCAATATTTAATATTTTACGAATACCACAATTCATATAATTGAATCGTAACAATCAGCTGTGCCATAATTAGTG
Organism: Stenurella melanura; assembly: GCA_963583905.1. Classification (NCBI taxonomy): domain Eukaryota; kingdom Metazoa; phylum Arthropoda; class Insecta; order Coleoptera; family Cerambycidae; genus Stenurella; species Stenurella melanura. Next base: position 137,320,023 of record OY757314.1, read on the forward strand.
AAAAACAATGTATACAGTTATTAATAAATTTGACAGATTGTCACTGTTGTATGTTGCGTTGTCGAGTTCTAAGACAAATTTTATATCAGTAATTATGGTGTACACCAATAATAACAAATTCGATATGATTAGCATTTATTGTCAGTGCAATTTTGACGCTGAGATGGCAGTCACGGGTTACGGAGATAGATTTCCAGATGCTCCGCAGCCAAATCGAACTATGTTTAGGAAGTTGGTTCAAAATCTAAAAACGCACGGTTCATTTTCAAAAAAAGTAGTCAGGCGAGCGCATGTTGCGGATAATGTAAGAAAAGTGAATAGAGTAATGAATTGTGTTAACCAAAATGAGGAAACCTCTTTGAGACAAATTCAGAGAAACTGTCGCATAAAAAAAGACAGTGCAAGAAAAATATTGAAAAAAAACGGATTTCGATGCTACAAAATGAGGAAAGTTCAACATTTAAATGAGGGAGATAAGCCAAGGAGAGTAAGATTTTGTAGATGGTTATTAAATAAGAAAAGGAATGACGCGCTGATATGTAGCAAAATTCTTTGGTCGGACGAATCAAATTTTTCTAATAATGGATTTTTCAGTAGAAATATGAATTATAAGTGGACACGAGAAAATACACATTGGTGCAGAGAGACTGCTTTCCAAGAAAGATTTTCTACGAATGTTTGGTTGGGTCTTTTAGGGACTAAAGTAATTGGACCATATTTTTATGATGGCATATTAACCGCTCATAGATACCTTAATTTCCTGCAAAACGAACTTCAAGATTTTCTTTATGAATTAACAGTGGCAGAAAGATTAAATTATTCATTTTTTCAACAAGATGGGGCTCCACCTCACACTGCTGTAATATGTACAAATTATTTAAATCAAGTTATGCCAGATAGCTGGATAGGCACCTATGAACCCATTCTATGGCCAGCTCGATCACCAGATATTACTCCCTTGGATTTTTTCGTCTGGGGTTACATTAAAGACAAGGTATTTCAAACTGCCCCTGAAAATATTGAGGACATCAAAACCAGAATTCGAAACGCATGTGAGGCAATTACTCCTGAAATGCTCCAAAATGTAATGCGTGACGTGTCTCGTAGAGCACGTTTATGTGTCAGAATGCATGGTGCACAATTTGAGCATTTGTAGTTAGAAAAATAAATACACACAATTTCTTTTCAATATAGCAGTAGGTAGTACTGTTATACATAGTTTTTCGTTTTTTTCTTTGGATGTTCGTTTTGTACTTGTATTTTTATTTATGAGATATTTATTGGTTTGTATTAAATTGTAATAAATAATTACGGAATTATAATTATTATAAAGTGAATTTTTACAATTATGGCGCAGCTGATTGTTACGATTCAATTATATGAATTGTGGTATTCGTAAAATATTAAATATTGACACTATCGGTTAAAATTTCTGACATGTTTTATATCGTTGGAATGAGAAAAAAATAACGGAATTAATGGCGTCATGGCCTACTTTGAGATATGTATTTTTCATTTTTGCACAATAGCGTATGTCAAAGCCAACTGCATTTTTCGATTTTTTTGTTACACGTTATTATTCTTATTGTCTTTGCCGTCAACTTTCATTCCTTTAACTTTTTTCGTATCTCCTCAAATAAGGAAGCTATAACCGTTTGTGGTTTTCCTATTTTTCAGGTTTTTGTAATATATCTCATAAAGTAGGCTATGGATTTCAAATTTCTTTTTACTGAAATATAGCTCACAAAAAATGGGATAACTGTTTCTAAAACTTTATTCTTCTACAATAGATATTAAGCGAGATATTTGGTGTGGCCCTCGTAAAATAGACAGTCTGTATGTATATAGTATGGCAGCGAGGCATTCAATCAGGTAACGATGCATTTAAGCAACTAGGTACATCCCTCGACAACAATTAATGCATTTAAGCAACAATATAGGTATTCAATCCATTATCTAAAATACCAATAGGAAACACATTATAGTCTGCACATAGATTTAAATTGAGTTAAGCTAATTTACATCCAAATTCTCCAGCTAAGTGATTGAAATAATATTTTAAGACAAGCGTTACTAATACTGGTGTCTCGTTTGAAACATTAAGAGACCCTACACCGGTTCTACATGCGGTCGCTAAGCTAACTTTCTTGATTACGGTAGCGACATCTGGCTTCCAGGTATACAACCTACTTTGACTGAGGAAAGTTTACCATACAGCAACACTTGAGATATCGATAATAGTTAATTCCGTAAGGTGGAATAGCACAACAATGCTGTTACAACATGTTACTCTAATATAAGTTTATACGCCTACTGTATGTATGATTTTGTTTGTATCTTGATAAGATTCTGTATTTTAATTCATTTGTAATTGTAGCATTTCTCTCTTTATCCTGCAATTGGGCATTGGCCTGTTGGATATCGTAATAAATAAATAAGTTATGGAATTTTAAATGGCTTTAAAATATCTATGCGTCAGCCTGTTAGGCGCTCTGTCTGTCACATTTCTTGTAAACACGATAACATAACAAAAAACAGTAGATAGTGTTATCAGAAAGAAGAACCCTGTAGATCAGTAAATGTGGAATATATTACATATTTTAATAAATGTGCGTGTAATGATAGAGAATAGGATTCTACTAAAACAAAATTACTGCGAAGCATATTGAGACCCTTTCGCTAATAAAGTTGGAATCATCAGTCATATAATATCCTTGTGTATTATTGCATCTATGATAATTCTCTCATTATATAAAATCATACTCTGATATTAATTAATGCAGCTGATGCAATTTACTGCTATTTCTTAAAGGTCTAAAGATTTTTGCAGGCAACGTAAATCGTAAAATTATAATTTACTTTCACAGTTGTTGAAAGCATTCTTCTCGGCGCTACTGAACTCATGTGGAGCCCAATTGTTTCTATAAATATCACATTTCACTCATCACAAAAGTCCCTGATTCCTGTTCCAGAAAAATGTTTTGTTTATTCCTACGTTTCTAAAAAGGAATTCCCTAAGTGATCCTAATTAAAATGGGTCGGTTCAAAGCAAATAAATTCGGAAAACTTTGGAAATTTATATCGCCTGGCACGCTAATTTAAAATTATTAGAATTTAGTACACGGTTCTTAAAATTTAATCTTTTATTATGATAGTTAGTATATAGGGCTTACAACAACTCCAGGGTAGAATTTATTGTAACATAAAAAGGCCGTAAAACGTACTCTTTGAAAATGGAGCTTGTTAAAAATAAAGCACTGTTAGGTTTTAAAGTAACCACAGTCGTTATACATTATATAGGGTTATCACATGTATTATAGTTACTTATTAGTAAAATAATCCTAAGAAACCCAAACTTTGTTCTAATTTAATAATAGACTGATTATTAAGAATTATAGCAAAGAAACGATCTAGGGGCTACAATAGGATATTTCCACCAATTTGAGTGATTTTAATCTTTGTTTTGCTTACGTGTTTCTTATTTTTCTCAAACGCGCAGTAGAAACCCGTCTCTATAAGAGCGTTAATTCAATCAGCAAATCTATTTTTAATTTAAATATTCTACTATTATTTTGTTTTATTGTTACTTTATTAATGCGTCTAACTGTTAATTGGTTATATTAGAGTTTCATAAAATCCTGTTTTGTTGTCTGCAATTAAACCATTTTATAAATTTATCATTAAAACTTTTCTAGAGCAGCATTATAAAATATTATTTTATAAATATTAAGAATTATAAATATTATTATGCAGTTAAGAAATTATTTTATAAATGTTTCCGTGACTAAATTATAAAACATTTCAGTGTATAAAACTAAATTGTTCAGCAGCAATTTTAGCACCATTATAAATATATATTGGAATTATTTTATAGTTATTTCTTATCATCTTAGAAAACAGTTATATTAAAGGTCTAACCAATTTAGCTTTTAAGACTAAAATGTTGTTCCAATCATGTTATATAAATATTATACAGCATTGTATTTGCTGTAAGATGTAAACAGAAACAAAACAATTACAAAACAAAATTGATTATTTGAGCAAACATGTGGTGGCTAACAATACAATAAATCATATTTGAGAAAATTGATTTCCTGCGTTGTCTCTATATGTTTAGTCGTAAATAAAGTCTTTCTTTTAATCAAAATTGGTCCTAGTTATAGTATACCAGTTCATAAAAACGTATTCTCATAATATTTTGCTTAACATTTGAGAGAGCGGTACAGATCTTGCCAGATCATATAACGGTGAATCAAATTTAAGACAATTGAGAAACATAAAAGTGGTTATAAAAATATTAGGTACCTACATTAACAGCGCAAAGGTTTTGGTAAAAAGACACAGTTTGTACTGCTGTATAATGAAACATGATGCATTCAACTGACTGCATTATTAACGTATGAGGTCATATGTCAAAATACTGATCTTATTCTGCTGCTAATGCACTAATTTTTAGGTTATATTTATGCAAAGTGAATAAATTCTGTTTCCATGGTTACTTTTACAACTCAGCCCTAACAGATTTATCATAAGAGATTCAAGTAAAAGTTACAATTAGGCGCATTATTTTATAGATATTATATAGGAATCGTCCAATAGTTTAAATACCTTGAGATGTTTGCTACTTACACAAAAGTATTTTATAGAGGGGTCAACTTAAAAGGCCAGCGTCGTGATGGTAAAAATATGACAAGATATGAACATTTAAACCATCGATGTTTATTAGGATTTATGGAGTCAGAAATGTGCTAACTATACAAATATGACTAAAAGAAATTAGTGTAAGTTTCATTGCAAAAAAACTCAAATTCAAAAAATCGATATTTACAAAATTTCCATAATTATCAGAAATCATCAATAAATGTGGGGCGTGTTGAAAATGTATTAGAAACATGTCCACAGTTCACAGCAAAATTTCCACCTCCAAGAATTACAGTCGTTTTAAGTCAGAGCAAGTCTCTTAAATAATTGGTATAGGTTATTAGGTACCTAGTATTAAGTCACAATGCCATATACTTGTAATGTCAAAAATACTTCTTGTAACTCTTAGATACGTTTAAGAAATCATTTTATTTTATTAGTGTGTATAATCCAGCATTTTTTTGCAAAAAAACAAACTAAAGAAATTAACATCAATGGCCGATATCTCGTAAAGTAAATAACATCCTGTATTTTCAACGCTTATACAAAACTATGTCTCGTGTCATATTTAAATGAATTATTACTTAATATCGTTCATAATACAATATAGAAGAATAATCCATTATCAAATAAAAACCTGCTACGTCTCTACAACGTAACGTAGGAAATTACTGAACCAGACTAGTCAGACCAGTATTGCAAAGCGATTGCGATTTGGCTTACAGTGATCATACTGTCACAATTGTCCGTAAAATAAAACGGATATGACATCGACAGTTGTTGCAATATTTTGCTCGTTATTTTAGACATATTTGATGTGTCTAGCGTCTCCCATTAAATGTGCTTCCAGTACACTAATGACAAACTTGCTTTACCTGCTCCAATCACAGGAGCTATCGCCTCAAAAGTGTCCAGTAAACTTTTATATTAAATAAACTTGCATAAACGGGGACAATGTTTTCTTTAAGTCAGAGTTATCTCTCCGTCACATTAGTAGGGGTTGTTATCTCAATGTAATCACCACGGGTTTCCCGGAAAATGTGTGGTTTCCATGACAATAAAACCCTTCTTGAATGTGGACATAATAGTACTGATTATTACAAATTTAATTAACAACTTTTACCCTTGCTCGTGTTACAATAGCACCAAAAATTAGTTTGTGGAAAGGTATGGTTTACATATTAAATACCTAGATTAAATAAAATCGTCACACTCAAGTGCAAAATTAAATGTAGAATTTTCTGCTTGTCCATCAACAACAAGAAATTAACGTTCAGTGTCTTCGCTTAGTCCAATATTTACAGAATTTGCTTTATTATTTTTTAGTGAAACTAGAAAAAGTCAAAATTGTTTCCATCAGTCAACATTCTAGATGAGAAGTTCTAGGAGATGATAACAATTTGAACTCTTTCGTATCCACTTTTATTTCTTGAACGCTAGAAATTGCTTATGTTAATCTAACATAAAAGATACGTAATAATACCACTGCGCTTTTGCTATGACAGCATATTATTGTTTGTTGGCTGTCCCTATTAGTAGATAACCTATCGGAGTTCGGATACAAAATCCGATGACTTTTACGTCCACATCCACATAGTGGAAGTTTAATAATCGTAAAAAAATTGTTCTAGTTGAATTGAAATGGATTTAGAATGCCACGAAACATCGATATTTTAAATTCGAGCAAAAAAAATTCTGTCCGTCTGTGGGTCTGTAATTTTTTTTGTGCGCACGGTTTTTTTCTATACACAATTCAGCTCTGCTTACAGTTGCTTGAATGCCTCTACGCAATTCAGCCGGTGTTATTTCATTAAGAGCCCGTACAACTTTATTTTGCAGCTCTTCACGGGTATTTGAAAAAATTTTATAAACTTTATTTTTGAGAGTGCCTCATACATAATAGTCGAGGGGTGTTAAGTCAGGTGACCTAGGAGGCCACCTGATATGACCTTGATTTGCGATAAGGCGTTCACCATGCAAGTTGTTTAAATATTCCATCACTCTTCTGGAATTATGTGGGGGAGCACCATCTTGTTGGAAAAACAGATTTTGTAAATATTCAAGAGGAAGTAAATCAAGAAATTCTGCTGTCTGGTTTTGTAAAAAGAATAAATATCGTTCGCCAGTAAGTGTTCCATCAAAAAATATGGGTCCAATTATTCGGTCTCCAAGTACTCCAAGCCAACAGTTAAACCCAAATCTTTCCTGAATATTCCCCCGCCCTACCAACCTCGGATTTTCTTGAGCCCAGTACCTAGTATTTTTACTGTTAAACATACCTTGGTTCGTAAATCTACTTTCATCTGAATATAAAATATGAAAAGGAAAACCTGGGTTTTGTTGTACTGCATTTAAGAACCAGTTGCAATATACTAGCCTCCTGTCGTTATCATCTCCATAAAGATGTTGGTGTATTTGGTATTTATAAGACCGAAACTTATGTTTCTTTAAAATTCTGCAAACCGAAGACTGACTAATGTCGCATTCCATTGACAATTCCCTTGTTGATGTTGTTGGGTGTACCATCACAAATTATAATACATCAATTTCTTTGTCCTCACTTACAATAAATGTTTGATGGTCATCTTGTTGATTGGGTTCGTTTCTTAATTCTTGTTCCAATCTGGCAAACAAGTGTCTGCTTGGATGACGTCTGTTGGGATAGCGTTGCTGATACAGTTCTGCAGCTGCAGTTGAATTTTTGAGACGCTCTCCATATATCAGTAACATATCGACCTTTTCATTTCTACTAAAATTATTCATTTTCTTTAATTTTTACTCAAAGAGATTTCCGCAACACTTTATTTTGTATCTGTCTGACAGCTGATATTGTTTTATTACATTCAATGGCTACTATGATTTTTGCAATGTTATTAGGTTACCAGATTTACACAGAAATGTGCCATTTTAGTTTCCAAAGCCCACTAATCTATTATCTATTAGCCGCATGTTTCTAAAACCTTGGTTGCATTGTATTTTGGCTGAAATCTCAAATATTTCTGAGCGGATTTTCAAAATTTTGGTATCATTAGATTCGTATGAAAATGAGGTATTTAAAAATGTTGGTGAACGATTAAATTCCCATTTAAAAATACCGAGTTAGTGGGTAAAAATCACATTTAAAAATTTTGAACGCCTCTAGAGAATTAAGTAATGCAATCATATTGCTCTTTTTATTTTTATAGTAACGTAGCACACAAACTAAAATATATTTTGGGCACCACAGCACTCTGGATTCAGAAATCGATTTTTTAATAAAATTTTTAATGTTTATCAAAAAGTGACCAAAATGGATGTATTGTATTCAAAATTTCCTCTAGATTCCAAAAATGGAAAAATATATAGCGTGTTCCATTTAAAAATCGAAAGTTGTGGGCATTTCCGGTCAAGCCGGATGTGCACCAAACTTGATTTTTTATTGAAAATATGGAATTTTAGTCGTGTAATAAGGCCTCCAAATTTCAATTTTCTATTCCAAATATTTTAGGAAATATCGGGGCGAGCGCAATTCGTGACTCACCCGGTATACTGGAAGCGAAGGATTTTTCATCATCCACCACTTCCCACTCTATTATTAAAAGGATTGATAAAATAAAATTGAGATATTCACTTGAAATGTGGTACACGTATGTATTGTAATGACATCTGATTGAGATGATTCCGTTGAAGTCATGGGGAGTGGGAGGTTGTGAACAGGGGGAAATAAGTAGAGAAAGCAAGCTAATTAGTGTCCAGAAACTTTATTTGTTACGTATGTGCCAGAAACCAACGCCTCAAATTTTTCTATGACATCTGCCCTAAACAGTATTAAAAATCTGTGACCAATAATTTCCACATAATAGAGTATAAATGTAGCCAGGATGTTGCCTTTAAATGACTTGGATGTAAAATCTGGATGTAAAAGTTGTGATTCCTTAGGCACTGGTTGTCTTATAGTCGTACATTCTAGTGCTAAACTTGATTGAGATAAACTCCTAACTTCCTGGCAGTCTGAGATAAATAGTTGCTTTAGTCTGGTGCATTTAGATGAAAAAGATGCAAAACTTCGCCCTCTAAATTTATGACTTGAATCCTTTGCAATATGCTTTAAAAAGTCCAGTATTAAAGTTTGGTCTTTAAAAAAGCGTCAAATAATAAATTTAAATGAAAAAACTGAAAGAAAGTCAATATTCCATTGACCATTATTTTGAATCTGTGGTGACTCAAATAATACAAGTGACAATATTAGGGAAAAAAATCTTACAGAAAGGCTATAGTGGGTTAAGATGGGTGAATTTGTTCCCTCATGGATAGTGCTCATTTTGTTTGCTTGAATTCTTGTTGATATCACTTACAATTTTGCCATTATCTGCCCTTAACATTAAACCACTTTCGAGTAAAGAAAAAATCGAAAATTTTCAAAATAATTTCTGTATATTGAACGACATAACCAAATCAAATAAAATTTTAGCCAATTATAGATGCTACCAGAACATAAACGTGGAATATATTGGAATAGAATCTGACAACGGGAACATTGAAAAAGAATCATGAATTCTTTTAACTCCTATAAAGTCCCAACACATCTACCAAATATTTTTATTAAGAATGTTGAGATGGTTTTTAACCACAGATGTCTAAGCCATGAAATGGCTACTTGGTATTTAAGAGAAATAAAATATAGTTTTTTATTTTTTGTACACTATGATACGCTGGTATTAAAATTATCAGATTTATTTGTACTATCTTGGGATAGCGTTCTACAAATATATAATCCATAGTATTAGAATAAACAGATTGATTCTTTATTTCCAGAGTGTCGATAAAAAAATTTATGGTAGTTTTGACACTATCAGCCATTTCCTCCTTGTCTGCGACTGTGACTGGAAGATAAGATGAGATTTTATTCCCATATACTGGCGCGTTTTTACTGCTGAGTAAATCCTTTTTTATCTTTATTATTGAATACTTCAGCTCGTTATAATTTTACGATCATATTATCACTAACAGTCCAGAGGTCCACTTTAGCGTCATATAACTTATCCCCCAGAGTTATTGTTTTCAGGATGTGATTTAAGTTTAAGTGCAAATCCTTCACTCGACCATTAACACATCGCAGTAAAGATAATTTATCTCTGTCCGTCTATTAAATTACGTTGATGTAGACACGAATACAGTCCTTCCATTTAATGATCATTTAGAGATCTATGCTGTGTGACACAGAAAAAGTAACAACAAATCGTCGCAATTATGTCGGTGATTACTTTGATAAAGAATAATATCAGCAAAACAACCAACAAAAAAAAACGTAACATCTGCAAGAAAGAGGTTCAGCTATGCCATGTCAAAATGTATGGAGATTTTCCGCGGTAGATATCTCAATGTGTATCTTAAATTTCATAAACAGTCAAATGAAATTTGGAGGTATTTATTTATTAACTACGACCTCAAAGATCCCACATGCCAATTTTGATTATAATCAGATATTAAAAGACAATAACATGTCCGCCATCTTCGAAACTCCATCTTGGATTCTTTTACGAAAACTCAAAAATGTATTGTGAAACATACACATGCAAAGCAAAGTTGCGTATTCTTCAATATATATTTCAGCGTTATCTGTATCGGCAATTATTACCTCCTGAGCAAACAGACTGTAATAAATCCCCTTACCCTGTTTTCATTACTTTGGGGGTTATTATGTTTATTGATTATATCCATGAAAATTAATGTACCCCTTTCAAATGAGACCGATTTAAACTATATGCGACCACTAAAGAATACTCATACATCAACATCGGGCCTACCTTTACGTCTATACTGCAGTACCCCTGCATAGTGGGCCACGTAGATCTAGATGTATTAATCTCGTTTTATACGCGGACCGTTCTCAGAGATATGTGTATACACTTAAAAGGTTATAGTTAAAAAACGTACCCCCTTCTCTTTGTCAGAACTGTTGCTTCACTACAATTATCTAACCTTGATGACTTGACATTTCACTAATAAGCAAGTAAATGAAACAAGCATTTTCAACAACATAAACTATATTTTAGAAAAGAACACGAAATTAGTCGGTTTAGAAAATAGAACAATAATAATTGATACTTAAATTAAAGCAAAATAAAATGCAACTTAAAAGTTAAACAAATAAGAAAAATAGATCGTAGTCTCGAACTTACTTCGTTAAGTGAGAAAATCTTTTACATTCGAATTCAAACTGATTACCAGAAGGGCCAAAAAATACAATGCCATTAACGAGCACAAAGTTAATTAGTTCTGGAAACTATACCGTAGAAACTAGTGCAGAAAACGTCATTTGTGAGTAACAATTCAAATGAGGCAGAGTTTAATTTGGACTCGAATGAAAATGAACTAACTTTTAATATCAAACCTCAAAATACAAAACTCTACGCGGTGATACTAATAATTTCTAGGTCGAAAGGAGGACAATGATCACAAACCGAGAGCCGAACGAAAAATGCCTTAATTTTGAACGGAATTATCCTAGTCAATTTTTTGATGAAATAGTGCGGGGTACTTCTAAAGTACTTGGACTAATGAAATACGGACCCGCCCCAGTACTTGGTCTCCCGGCGGCTTGCGTCCTCTGCATGGAGAAATATGGCCCAAATGGCTTAACCTAAATATCAAGCATTCTTTTCACAGTAACTTAAACTATTCTATATCCAAGCTAGCTGATTTAGCGAGATCAACAGGAAACCCTTTTGTATTTAGATTCCTTCTTATCGTATTCATAAATTAAGGGAAAACAAAATCTCACTATCACTATCTAATACACAGTTAGGGGAATTGTAATCAATTACTCTGTTTATGATTTGAATTGCGCTCTGACTAATTTACACATTCACCGAAGTTTTTCCTCGTTTAATTACCTGCGCGTTTGGTACATTTGTAATAAAAAGTAATTTGACAATGACGTCGATCGTAATGGATTATCTCAATCTATGGAGTTCGGTCATTTTATGAGCGGCCTTTTACTAGTAATAAAATATTTCCGATTTAAAAAATAACTACAGATTACTTTATAGTTGTGGCCGAATAAGTCTTTGTCATAGGCACGGAACTATTGTTAAATTATAAGTTTATACTAGCTTGTGTACTTTTTTTAAAATTTAATAGTACATCTCCGACGCCTCTATAACATTTTAGGGTCTGTGATATATTGTCCCAAACTTTCTACGAAATCTCTCTATTTTATGGAAAAATAGTTCTAAATTACTTTACCCCGATCTTACATTTCTTACAAGACTTTGTTAAGAAACGTGGTACCGTAGTACCACAGCATTTATCGAGAAGGCAACAGATTGTCACATGTTTATCTACCTCTGTTTTATATCTCAACAATTTTCACTTTTTCACTTCCCTTCAGAGAACTAGAGACGTATCCCTAGCTGAAGTCACAAACACGGCAACGACTTCATCATTTTTTATATCACGGTGTATGGTAATATGAAAATAAAATTCAACATAAACATTAATTATACTGTTTTAAACAAAAGTAACAAAATCTTAATAGCTTTAATGCACAGTATTTGTAATTTGTGTCCTATTCTCAATAAGGCTTAAAGTTTTAAAACATACAAATGTTTTAAAACTTAACTTAAAAGAAACCTAACTAAAAAGTAGAGTCTCATCTTTCTCGGAAAAGTTAAGAAAGTATTACCTAAAAACAAAATCTCTATAGCAAAGCAAGTGTGAAACTTGACCTCCCATCCAGGAAGAAACTATATCTGAAAATTGATATCCAATTTACGGAAATATTCCAGATATTACTTGTAATGAAGCATCCTAAAGTCATACCTCATTACTAAGAAGTTTCAGTGTAGTGCCGTGTGCACATTTGCCACACGACGGCGATTCATACTCGATATACTAAATTTGCACACCGCCCGACTCCGACCGTCTCAAAAACGAGGGATAGTTTCGTGTATAAAAGCCCAGCCGCGGATCGAGAAGAGCACTGGGTACATCTCTCCGTAAACTGCCGATGGCGCGCTGAGCCGAAGACACTTTGCTGATTTATGCACCAAGTGACGTGACTCTCCGGAGCGAATATATCTTGACCTAGAAAAGTTCTACGGCGCGTTGAACCGAAGAACGGACCTTGTGCCAAATGTTATTTAGTCCAGCGATGTCCCGTCGTCCCGACGAAACCGACACGGAGCAAATATAAATTAACAGAGGAGTGACCCGGCGAGTAGAGCCGATAGCTTGCTCGGGTTGACGGTTATTAGCCCGCCGCCGTTTCCGCCGCCAAAACCCCTACTCGTCGCATCACTGCATTACACTCTCGTCGTCTCTCTCATTCATACGATTTAAATGTCACCTGATTACCAATAACCGTAAAAGATACGGACCTGAAAACCGATAACCTGTAACTATTGTATATTATGTAAACCTGCATATTTTACCTGTTGAAGATAATAAAATTGTTAATTTTGATTGGGTTGTCTTATTAAACTAATCTGGATCCTGAACTAATCTCCGACTCCAGCTACCCAGAGCAAAACACCGTTACATAATTTGGCGCCCGAGCAGATTTTAAGACATTAGTTCATTCCGGATAACCCAAAAGGTGACATTTACAAACGAGAGATAGACAAATAGAAAGAGTGTAACATAATTTAACACCCGAAACAGATTTTAAAAGGTAGATTTACTCCAGACAACCCAAAAGGATTCATTTATACTAAGAGAGAGATAGTAAAATTTTTAGAGGGAGACACAAAATATTCCAAGCCGTAGAAATGAGTTTGTCAGACACAGATGGTGCTTATGGACTAGAAGTCGCAGATACCACAGTAGGATGGATATATAAATTAAAGAAAGATGAACTACTAGTAGAATTATCCAAGTAAATATCAAAATAAATTTCACTACAGAACAGAAGTTATACCGAATATACTCAAATTTAAAACCAGGATACCAGAATACCAGAATACCTGATTACCAGAATACCAGAATACCAGGATACCAGAATACCAGAATACCAGAATACCATCGACGCCTCCGCCGCTAGACATGCCATCCCTGCTGCCGTCCCCGAGGTGTCCCTCAACCTCCAGAGCTGAGCCGTCCCCCTCACCGCCAGTCAAATATGTGCCGTCCCCGATACCGTCCCCTGGGCTACAAATGATGTCTCCACTGTCCAGGTCAATGGAAGTGAAGTTCAGGGAGTTATTTGGAGAAAGCCCCAGCCCTCCAAAACCACCGACCCCAGGTAGGTCAATTCCCTGCCTTAGGGCCTTGTTTCAGGTAGAGGACTCTAAAATACCAAAACGGAGACGGAAGTTCAGACACCGCAGCAGCGACGGAACAACCACCCGCATTCCGGGAATCACCGCCCTGACCGTCATCAACCCCTGTACGCCAACACCCATGCCGCAGACGTCCGCTAACGCAACCCCACGAGTGCGCGGGAACGTCTAAGTGCGCGGCAAACGAGTGAGCGAAAAACTTATTAAACGGAATTTGTTATGTTATGTTATTTTCCGATGTGTAAATTTTGTTAATTATGCTTTAGAATCCATTTGTTTTACCTTTTATACCAATGTTTTCTTACGATTTATTTCGATTTATGCCATACCTAGTTTAGTTATTTTTTTGCATAGTACATTTTATTTTCCCTGTTATCTCTACCGTTGTTTTACTGATAGATTGCTGTTGACAAAACTTCAAATTTTATATTCACATGTTTATACAGGGTGTCTACGGAAATTTTTACCATGTTTTCGTTAGTTGGATAAAAATGTATAATAGGTTAGGATTTGTTTTAAAATGTTTAAAAATTGTATATTCACATGTTTATACAGGGTGTTTACGAAATCTTACCATGTTTTCGTTAGTTGGATAAAAATGTTTAATAGGTTAGAGTTGTTTTGAAATGTTTAAAAATTGTTCCTGATGTCAATTTTTTTCACCCGACGAACGAGGGGAGTGTAATGAAGCATCCTAAAGTCATACCTCATTACTAAGAAGTTTCAGTGTAGTGCCGTGTGCACATTTGCCACACGACGGCGATTCATACTCGATATACTAAATTTGCACACCGCCCGACTCCGACCGTCTCAAAAAGGAGGGATAGTTTCGTGTATAAAAGCCCAGCCGCGGATCGAGAAGAGCACTGGGTACATCTCTCCGTAAACTGCCGATGGCGCGCTGAGCCGAAGACACTTTGCTGATTTATGCACCAAGTGACGTGACTCTCCGGAGCGAATATATCTTGACCTAGAAAAGTTCTACGGCGCGTTGAACCGAAGAACGGACCTTGTGCCAAATGTTATTTAGTCCAGCGATGTCCCGTCGTCCCGACGAAACCGACACGGAGCAAATATAAATTAACAGAGGAGTGACCCGGCGAGTTGAGCCGATAGCTTGCTCGGGTTGACGGTTATTAGCCCGCCGCCGTTTCCACCGCCAAAACCCCTACTCGTCGCATCACTGCATTACACTCTCGTCGTCTCTCTCATTCATACGATTTAAATGTCACCTGATTACCAATAACCGTAAAAGATACGGACCTGAAAACCGATAACCTGTAACTATTGTATATTATGTAAACCTGCATATTTTACCTGTTGAAGATAATAAAATTGTTAATTTTGATTGGGTTGTCTTATTAAACTAATCTGGATCCTGAACTAATCTCCGACTCCAGCTACCCAGAGCAAAACACCGTTACATACTAGCGAAGGCAGCCATAATAGAATTAATCAGAACAGCAAGAGCTCAGAGCAAGAACATTACAGTGAATATTGTGGGCTGAGTGAAATTCCAACGACGCGGTTTAGGAAAGTATCAACTGCATTAATAACTCCCTTATCGCACTTAATAGCCCCTCATTTAGAGGGAATACTGCCATTGCAATGATAATTTACTATAGACGATGCATAAGTATACATATTCGCATAATTATTTTCGGCAAATGAATATTGCGAGTCGTTATTGCCTTAATTCCAACTTTCTGTGGCGGTACAGGAACCAGCAAACAATACCTGACATTATTAATATTAATCCTTAGAGCATGGTAGACAAGGACAGTGATATTAGAATTTTTTTAGTGGAAGAAACTTAAATAAATAACTCAAAATGTCTTTTACACCCGTTTCAACCATTTATATCAAGTGAATATTTTTTTGCCGATTACCTTCCACTTAGTAAATGGAAAAATATAATTGGCATACATTTCGGTCATTGGAGGTACAGCGGCAGACATTTTAAATCTGCAAAGTGTTGTACCACCAACTTCTGCCCCCAGCAGGTTAGGAAGTTGAGGTTGCCCGGTTCTCGTTTAGTTTGTGGACACTGGGTCGTGGTTCGGAAATTATTAAGAAAAATTTTTATTTTTAGGTTAGGCGCCAGTAGTCATATTAAAAAAGCATCTACAACGCACTTGTCTAACTGTACGACTGTGACTACTCAGAGATAATTAAAATGTCATAGATACTTATACAATTCTCACAGATAAACACACTACTCTGTTAAATATGTCTGGTTTATTGACTCTATTATATTGAAATGGTTTGATTTTAATTAATTTAAATGTTACACCTTATGGTTGGATGTAGCTACTTCCTTACAGAAAGTTTAATTACATATTTTAAATCATTATGGTTAGGTTTAAGACCAAAAAAATACAGAATATGACAATTTATCGTTAAGCTGTGATTAAATAATTAAATGTAAAAAATTTATAAACAGCTGAAGGCAATATATAACATACAACAATAGTAAAAATTTAGAAATGTTTAAAAATGTATCGAAAGCTGAATGTTGAAAGTTGAAAAATGAAGAGAAATTCAAGTGATACTGTTACCACCGGTTGCGTCCTGCAGAAACCAACCCTGGTCCTCTACTCACCGAATCTTCGCTGTGTATTACCACCACTCGATTACTGACATCAGCAGAGATCCCTCGACTCTCAGAACTTAATCTTCTGTGGACGGTTACCAAAACTCTAACTTGGTGCTCTCATCCAGCGGGGACTCTACCAAGACGCTCCAACAATTTGGATTCAAAGACTCCTTCTTGGCAAATAACCCATGGATTAGTAGCAGCAGCCCAGTTCTTTGGCACAAGGTTAATCCAATTTTTTGATAAAACTCCAAATTTAAGGGTTAACTTAACATCAATTCTTAAGGGTCAACTTAACACATCATTTCTACAAGAGTTATCATCTGTTACTACACTTGAAATTACTTGCTTACTAGTGGGCACTCTTAGTGCGTTTGATAAAATCCCCACGTTAATGCATTACTGGTGTCTCTCTAAATAAATTACATTAACATGCCCTTCTCGCCCCTACTAATATCGAGTTAAATTCCTTTGAGTTTTAATTATTCGATAAGGTTACGAAAACGTAATTTACTAAATTCTTTAAACCCTTATTAAACCTCAATTATTCATTAATAACATTTACTTCTAAATATGTTTTAATACCGAGTTAAACACATGTCTCGAAATACCCCGTTCATACATTAACTTGACCACGTCTCCACCTTTCATCCACGCGCCGCGAATGAAATAATTTGTGATCAACAAACATCGCGTTTAATTACGATACATTCAACAATTAAATTACAAATACATGTACAACAAATACTACAGAAGGTAATTATATTCATATTATCAAGTATCTTTTAACATACCACTCCAGATGAGGTGTTAGTCGGTCCGAAATACGTCTGTATTGCTCGAAGTAGACAGGAAAATGGACCTGACCTGTTCCTGTGTACAATCTAAAAATTTAGTTACCTATAATTACGCGAGGTGTCGCTGACTGGTAACATAAATCATTCTTTAAATACAATACAAATCTACACAATTACTCTACTGTATCATTTATATGAATTCATGAGTTCCAATTTAATCAGAATTATCGATTTATAATTTTGTTTATTGATTTGGGATTTATTCACTTAATATAGATTTCTTCTTTTAAATATTTGTTGTACCAGATGACTTGTAGGTGTATTGCAAGAGAAGTAACAGATGGCGCTAGTATGCAAATTTCTAATTTAAAGTTGGAATGATAAACACAAATTCTTCCGGATTCAGTAAGACAAGGACGGCTTCAGGATTGAACTGAAAAATTAATTAATAAGTTTACTGAATTGTGGTTTAAGACTACAAAAATTCATTGCTATTAGAATAAAAATTAACAAGTGGCATTCAGGTAATTTTGAATGTCACAGTGGCAACTTTTAAGTCATGATTAATATCAAGTTGATTTTTCTTAAAATAATTCATTTCATTTATAAATTAAGTTTGCACCACCATGGAAAATTTCATGCCACTTGTGCCCGGTAATTACATGCTGGCTGCTGTACCATCAGGATCAGGCGCAGTTAATGTAGAACTACATCCGCACTTTTATGTATTATAGTTCCCCATTCACTTCCACGAGGTATGTCGACTAGAACGAAACCCCCTGAGTAAATCTTGAAAAAATAATCATATGGGAAAATGACAAGACTGGTTGTTTTACATTTTTCGAGGGACCCCTTTCAACATAAAACCCTCGTCAACTATTACTGCTTCTTGTCTGTAGAACGAAACAATCCTAAAGCTAAAGGGCACCTTACATGTTCAGTATTAATGACATTCCAGCAGATTATTACAGTAACATCATTACTAAAAATTTCTTCGTCATTCCTTGTTGTATTTTTCGAACTTTACTTGTTCATTATTACTCACATTATTTTTTCGTCATGTGTTTCAAGTGGCGATAGAAAGCACACTGATTTAATAAAAGATTGGCTTCATCCCTGAGATACAGACCTAGCTACTGAAAGAAGCCTTAAAGATTTGAAATTTTGAGATGCAATGTCACCGGTTTCAATAAGTACAGCGGTTCTTAACTGAGCAATGACGAAATAATGATGCTCTCACTCTACGCGATCATTATTACTGACAGTATCCCCTCCACCTGCTAATATTGATAATCGAAAATCGAAATACCAGGATACGCTTCATTGCCTGTTATCATTCCACTTGTATAATTATACACCTTCATTATTGGTATTATTTTCAGGATATCTTGAAACAAAATTCCAACTGAAAAACCCTAAACGGCACCTTACACTTTCAGTAATAATATCATTAACATTATTACTGAACGTGTAAGGTACTCTTTAGGGTTTTTCAGTTGGAATTTTGTTTCAGAGGCCGCCACGGGCTAGGGTAAGGGTACCGAGCTGGTTGTTTGCTTGGTACCCCCGGGATCGGGTATTGAATATTTTTGGTCATTGTCTCCTTTCGGTGTGGCTTGCAGATCGGGCAGAGCAAGAGACACTTCATGAAATGTTAGACATAAGTAATTTTATTAACCTTAACAAGAAGAAATGGTAGATTTTTTTTTATGTCTATATTGTATATACTTGTTTTATGTTTATATACCTGTACGAAAGTGTTTAAAAGCAACGTTGTTGATGCATATCATTTTGGGGTTGTTCTTGTACTGCTTATTTTATCAATAAACGTATTATGTTTTATGGTTTTGTTGCGTTGTCTTACATTGCGTTGCATTGTATTACATTGCGTTGCACTTGTTTGTAAAATTCCGGTCTCTGTTCTTTCCAATATTTTACATTACAAATTTGAATTAGATTTTATCTTATTATATTTTTTTACATATGTGTTGTTCCTATATCTATAAATTTGATGTTTATAATTTAAAGAACATGAACAAATTTGTTACATTTTGACTTAATGCAAAGTATTAATTCCTTGTTGAAAAATCTATTTTTAATATTTGCGTAGACGATCCCTTTTGATCATTCAGAAATTGACATATATTCGAAATATATGTCAGCGCTTGCGAGAAATAATCAACTATTGTTTCATTTTAACCCCGAGTTTTATTCATATAGAAGTATATATCGATGTCACGGAAAGTCCCAGGAGAGTTCTGTTCTCACATTCAATGAGTTCCGCTTAAGTAGAATCTAGAGCAGACATTAAGCCTTTTTCCTGAATCTATGCTTTTAAATTACATATTATATTTAGAAAGATGAATGAGTAATAATCTATCCCATATTCAGGGGTCCTCAACAATTAAGAAAGTGGTCTTTCCCAATGCGAATACTTTAGACAAGTTGATTGCATGTTGAGGCCATTTTAATATCGACCCCTAGTAGCACAAAATATTGGACCAATATTGAACCAATATTTATATATTGATCCTGGATAGGACCAATGTTCATATATAGGACCAATATTCATATATTGGTCCTATATGGATTATATATTGGTGCAATATTTGTGCTACTAGGGATGCTACTTCACTTTCGCTTCCAACGCTGATAAGTTAAGATTGATTAGTTATTCCCTTAAAGGATGTTCACTCTTATTTCTTTAATCCTTTGATATTTTAAATATGATTATTATTATTAAATGAGGTCATACTATTGAGTCAACGTTGCTGTATACTGTATAGTTATTTTTGGAAATTTTTTCAGAATGTTCGGTGTAATAATTAAGGTCAGTTGGGGTATCTGGGCCCAGGGGGTAACTGGGCCATGGTTTTTTTCCGTAGAACGTGTGGGGGTAATTTCACTTCAAGCAGTTGGCAGCACTGAAGGACAATGTCATCTCACTACAACAATTAGTCTGATGTTTCTGAGTGTTGTTGCTTTCATGTTGCAATCTTTTAAATTTTGTAGTGCAAAATTTTCATAGCAACGTGATGTAATCTTGATTTTTATGAAATACTACAGGTTTACTGTATATATTATCAACGTCGTAGTTAATTTAGCATAAATTAGAAGCATGATATATCCCTAAAATGTTATTGCAAGCATGTATTCTGCGTTAGGTCATAAGCTTGAGTGAGTGGCCCAGTTACCCCCACAATTTTTCAAAAATGGGGTAAGTGGGCCAGTTTATTGGGGCATCTGGGCACGGCTGGGATCAAGTTACCCTAAGCACATTAAGTATGTTGTTTTTGTTTTTATTTATTAGGTAGATGTAGATCACTGCGCACAGTCACACAAAAAATAGCGATCTGAACCCGGGACCCGACATATTAATTCCTATGTATTTTGTTGAACACGAATCTAATGTCCGTTTAGCTCCATCACCCACCACTTTTTTGTAAATCGCGAAAATAGCCTAAACAACCTTATTTCTTTAGATTATTTTCGCGATTTACAAAAAGTTGGTGGGTAACGGAGCTAAACGGACATTGGATTCGTGTTCAGCACGTCGAAATACATAGGATTACTATGTCAGGTCCCTGGTGTAGATCACTTTTTTTTGTGGGCCTGTGTTATTTATGCCTACTTGAAGTTGGATGTTTTTTACATTTAATTTTGCCCTTTTTACTTTAACAGAAGTTGTGTTATTCCTAAATTTGAATAAATTTCCACCTAATTGTTATGTAGTAGTTCTCTTACATCGTCGACAACTTGACTATGGTGTGGTTTAAATGACTTGTGGTAATTTTTGTACGAAGTTTACATGTTTACCAACACGCCCACTTACCCCAGTTCAAATAACAATCGTTTGTATGAAACCAAGACCCGTATGGTCCAGTTGCCCCAATTTCTAGGGTAACTAGGCCCATCAGACTTTATATTATTTAATTATAATTATAAAGAAAATTAAATTTGACTCGGGATTTGAATATTATATTTAAAGAGTGTATATTGTATTATATATAAAAAAATATTTTAGATATTAATATAACTTATTAGTGGTTCTCAGGCAAGTTCAAAGTATAATCTTCTCGCTCAGATTGTAAAATCATGGCCCAAATACCCCAAGTGACCTTAATTTTTATTAAGGCACGTGTTGGTGCGATTTCGGTGTGCACCTGATACATGTATCTTTGTTAACTCATTAATTGTCCTGGCAATTTTGTACTTTGAGACACAATACTGTGATGCTTTATCATTTTTTTGGATTATTGTGGATGAGGATTAAACTCGGAAATTTTTAAACAACCACGTCGTGCAAGTAACCCAACAGTTTAGGACCAAAGGGACCGAATAAGGCAGCAAAGCGTCGAACTACTCCAGTAAATCTACTGTAGGTGAGTGAACGTTAGTTTTATCATTTGATAATCATTAAATAATTTGCATAAGTGTTCACACGTCCTACGTAGATTTGACGTTGCACTGAATATTCGGGGCCTTTGTTCCTGTATTCTGGGTGCCTGTGTTTCAATTTTTTTTATATAATCAAGGGATAAATTTGAATCTTTGTTTCTTAATTGTGTGTAGACAATCTCATCTCATTAAAAGTCGAAACCTAAAGTCGTTTTGTCGCATTTAATTAACCTCGTTCTAGTACAGGAGATTTAGAGATAAATTTTTTAATTTATTTTTTGGGAAATTGCCCATAACTTTTTTGCTATATTTGTTACAACATTAGTTTTGTTCAAACAGTAATTCATATATTTTTTCTCTATTTCAGTTGTACTAAATTTTGTCACCTTTATTCAAATTAAAATTTTTGGTCACAACCAGTGTCAGTGTCAGTGTCAGCAGAGTAGAGTTTTCTCATTTTTTAATTTCATTCATTAGTATTTTAAGCAGTAGCTTTTTCATATATTTTCAGAAGTAAAATTTTACCAATACTCAGGTTTTTTATTGTTTAATTGCTAATAGTTTGGTTTTGCAGTAACCTTCACAACCATTTTTTTTTTGTACTTTTTCTTGTATTTTTTTACCTCAAGTAAAAAATCTTGCCAATTAATTTTTACTTCCCTCGCATACCGAAGGGAAGTATTGTATTCGAGAAAAAATCACCCTCCGAGATTTTTTCGGATTCTGACGTTTCAGAACACGTAGATTCCGAAAATATAGGTTTTTCAATTCCGTCAGTCTGTCTGTCTGTCTGTCTGTCTGTCTGTCTGTCTGTCTGTCTGTCTGTCTGTCTGTCTGTCTGTCTGTCTGTCTGTCTGTCTGTTGGTGTATTTACTAAAAAACTACTTGACGGAGAGCAGTCAAATTTGGTAGGTAGTTAACCCTACTGTCAGCGAAGAACTGGTAGAATTTTCACTGAAAAATATACAGGGTGGACCGTCTAAACGGAATAAATAGTGAAAAAAATTTTTTTTTGCTCAAAT
Source organism: Stenurella melanura (assembly GCA_963583905.1). Lineage (NCBI taxonomy): Eukaryota > Metazoa > Arthropoda > Insecta > Coleoptera > Cerambycidae > Stenurella > Stenurella melanura. Next base: position 137,342,737 of record OY757314.1, read on the forward strand.
TTAAAATTTCCACGTTTCATGACGCGCTAAACCTGTTTCAGGAAAAAAAATTTTTTGAAAATTTTTTCATTTTTGAAAAAATTTTTACCAAGATGAAAAAAATTTGTTTTTGCTCAAATTTAAAATTTCTACGTTTCATGACACGCTTAACCTATTTCAGGAAAAAAAAAATTGAAAATTTTTTTCATTTTTTATTTTTGAAAAAATTTTTACTACTAAAATGAATTTTTTTTTTTCTTTCTTCAAATTTAAAATTTTCACGTTTCATGGCATTCTAAGCCTGATTAAAAAAAAAAGTTTTTTGAAATTTTATCACTAAGATAGAATTTTTCTTTCTTTGTTCAGATTTTAACTATCCACGTTTCCATGGCATTCTAAAACTATTCAAACAAATTTAAAAATGTTTTTGAAGAATTTTTTTAAAAATTTGAAAACGTTTTTAATCCATTTATGTATCACTACTATAGAACAGACGAAAAAATTTTTTTTGCTCAAATTTAAAATTTCCACGTTTCTTGATATTCCAAACCAATTTCGGAAAAAAAAATTTGCAACATTTTGTTACCAGTTTGGAAAAAAATTTAACACCAGAATGCTCAAATTTAAATGACATTCTAAACCTAGGTATTTCAGAAAAAAAAATTGAAAATGTTTTTCACCAACATTTTTCAAAAAGTTTTTACCACTAAAATAGATCGAATTTTTTTTTATTTGCTCAAATTTAAAATTTTCACGTTTCATAGCATTCTAAACCTATTTTAAAAATACATAATTTTTAATTTTTGAACTTTTTTTAGCACTACTATAGAACAGAAGGAAACTTTCCTTTTTGCTCTAATTTAAAATTTCTACCTTTGACATTTTAAACCTATTTCAGAAGAAAAAAATTTAAAAATTATTTTACCATCTTTTGAAAAATTAAAAAAAAATGAAATTTTTTAACCACCACTCCATTACGTGAATGTTGGATTGAAAATGTGACAGATGGCAATAACATCTGGCATATGCACCTATTATACTTTTATTGAAAAATGTACAGGGTGGTCATCCCAAGAAATAATTCAGTCATGGTGGACATTTGTAAAGGTATTTGCGCAAGCCTGCCATATGTGGCACCTGCTATTTAGTATTGAACTTTTGCTGTTGGATGAGCAATCTGTATATTTTTTTGACCAAAACTTATCAAGTTTTCTTTGTAATAATAGCAATAACTCTACTCCGATTATTATTCTCAATGTCATTTCGTAATTATTATTTTTTTAGAGAGACTGCCATGAACGAGGGAAGTTCTGTGTAAATACCTTTACCGATTTTTTTTATTGTACAGGAATTAATATCTAACGTTTTCTTTTTCTCACAATTTAAAATTTTTTTCTATTGTCAACTGGTTCTTTATATTACCCCTTTTTGATGTAAAACCTTGGATTAACCGAAGCACCACAAGAGGAGAAGTTGGATAGGCGAGAACTTATTACTCATTGGCTGGTCATTTTTTCCAAACGCAGCGTCTCCCTGGAAAATCCTCATTGACCAGGACACGACCATTATTTAGTCCTCATTCTCAGGTACCTGTGGCCATCTCCAGGGTTCGACCTCGTTGGAACTCTACGCTATCCCCAAAGTTGAGTAAGCCTAAATCTCCGTAAAAAGAAAATTTCTCCGTTGGTCAGAAACAAAAATTGTAAATCAGTTGATTTGTTTTTCCTCAATTTCTAATATTTTAAATTCTTGCATTTGAGAAACAGAATGACAGATTTCATGAAAATGTAATTCATTAGAATGAAAAATTTTTAAGATAAGGTCGGTAATTAAATTCATTTCAGGCCTCTGTTCCAATTTTGAACTGAATCTCTATGACCGCAGGGGGTTATGTAGATACTAGTTTAATCTGCATGGTCGTAGGGGACTGTGTGGATCCTAGCGTTAGAATGAGAATTTTCAAATAAGAAATTAGACGAATTCATTTTAGGATTTTAATTTGCTAGTTTAACCAGAATTCAGGTTATCGAAAATGCAAAGATTTCATTAATATTTTACACACAGTTTTTCTTTCAGTTCTCATAGATAACAATGTTTTCTGCTGTTTACAAAATCCTATAAAAATATGTTTCAATAACTATTTTTGTTAAACATTGTTTTAAATCTTCCGATATTGGGTCAGATTCTGATCAAGAATACCTTTTCTTTATCAGAAGAATAGATATTCAAATTGTAGCAATCGGAGGATAAACTAGAATCATTCACAAGTAGTTAAAAAAATATATACTTATATTCAAATTGGTCAAGAACTGTGCGTCAAATGGACTTTTGTCCAAAAAAAACTTGTAAATTTCTTTTTGAAATTTGGTGTATTCAGTTTTGTAAAAAAGAGAGAGAATATCGTTGAAAATTATCTCTTTTCATTTATATGTTCCCTGTTCATACATGACCGTTCGAGTTATCAAACCACATTTCCGTTTTTCTTTCCTTCATTGCTGCTTCACTGATATTGTTAGACACACACGATACGTTTTCAGAACTTGTCATTATTATTACTATAATTTACCAGATAAATGTTTAAATAACCTTCCATTATTCTAAAATGCTAGCTGAAAATGATGTAGTATTTTATTTAAAATTTCCTGAGAACAATTTGTGTAAAGAAATTCAGACGAATTTTTTTATCAGTCTGACCCTAATCCAATAAATAGAAAACTATAATTAACAGAACTTTCCACTATCCAAGTATAAAACTTCAATTAAGGGATCTGCTAATACTTTTTATCGAGCCTTCCGTTTTGTTTCATAAAATATTTACAGAAGAATTCCAGAGGCATTTTACGGATTTAGTGGGCTCCTCGAATGAATCAGATATAGACTATTGATTGGGCTGCCTTTCCATTACATGCACTTCCTAAAAATTTTACGCTCTCCAATATCGAAGATATAAATAACCCAATCGCCTCCGTAATGAAATGAAATTCTATAGGCAAACTTTATTATTTATGTGTCTTGTGTTTAACACGTATATCTTAAAGTGTGGAATACTTTAACATACATTATATTAGAGTTTGCTTGGTTAAGCAACAAGATAAATGACGGAAATCCCGCACGTCCGGAAGTGAAATGGTGGTCATATTTAACTTCCTACGAGGACGGATAAGGAACCTCTGGCAGAATGCTATTGGAAAGTTTCATTTTATAATGTGTTGTTTCGCTCCCAGACTTTCTTCTAGTAATAAGATTTATGTTATTAATTAGAGGCGTGTATTTGACCCAATTCCTGTCTTTTCTCGGTCACTGAAACAAAACAATTAAATTTTTTTGACGTTTCGATATGCGATGGCGTACCATCATGCGACTTGATACACAAGCTTTTAAGTCGTGCTGACAATAGCAGCAAACTTGTCTATTTCATACATACCCTCATATTTGGCAACAATCGATCCACAATGCCTTTCAGAGAATCAAACTTTAAACTAGGGGTTAGTTCGTGAATTTGTGGTTTAGCGATACCATATTTGTGAAAAATTTTGAAGGCGCAATGAAATTGTTTTTAGAAAATATATTTAAATTGTAGAAGACGTAGAAACGCACTTGGAAAGGTTTTTAAGTATAATAAAAAACCACTGCCTTAGGAATCACTATTTCCACATCCAAATTTTTGTTCCAAGTCTATTTAAAGGTAAACTTCTTGACTATATTTGCTCTTTAATATGCGGAAATAATTGGTAATAGAATTATTTCGGTCGGCGTCGAGACGTAAAAATGCAAGAACTTGAATTTAGGTATCAAAATTAATCAAATACAAGTTTTACAGTAACGACGCAAGGCATCGGTCGGCGTCGAGACGTGAATATACAAGAATATGAATCTAGGTATCAAAATTGATCAAATTTATCAAGCGAAAAATATTATAAGAAAATCTGAGGGCTTGGCTTTTAGTATAGATACGCACCAAATCTCAAGTATTTGTACTCTACACAGCTTGCTTTACTCATTTTCCCCTATTTACCTATACTTACATCCTTACATCCCGACCCCTTCAACGGAATCATCTCAAAATATAATCTAGTTTTAGATGTCGTTATAATACATATGTGTACCAAATTTCAAGTGAATATCTCAATTTTATTTTATCAACATCTTTAATAATGGAGTAGTGGTGGTGGTTGGTGGTGGGGGGCGGGTTGAAAAATACTATATAAAAATCTGAGGCCCTGGCTTCAAGTACATACACCGAATTTCAAGTTTCTGTACTCTTATCGGCTTGCTTTACTTATTTTCCCCTATTAACCTCTAATCCTTCAAAGGAATAATCCAAAAATATAATCCAAATCCAGATGTCATTATAATATATACGTATACCAAATTTGAAGTGAATATCTCAATTTTGTTTCATCAACCCTTTCAATAATGGAGTGGGGGGGCGGTGGGGGATGAAAAATATCATAAAAAAGTTTCAGGCCTTGGCTTCTAGTACGTACACCTAATTTCAAGTTTCTGTACTCCTACCAGCTTGCTTTACTTTTTCCCCCCATTTACCCCTATTTATTCCCCCAACCCTTCACCAGATATGTTCAAAAAACAAACCAGTTTTTTTTTCCATTCGACGAATGGCTAGAGCGATTATAGCTATTAGCACAGTGAATACCGACTTTTTTATTCTTGACTGGGAGGTAAGTGTTAACAAAAAAAATATGTTTATCTCTAAAACTTATTTACTATTACATTATTTGACTAAATTGTTTAACTGTAAAGACATATGTATATGTATGAATATTTAGTTTTTTAAAATTCTTGTTTTTTTTCAGTTTTTTGTTTTTTTTGTGTTCTTTTCGCATTTTTTTGTATTTCAATTTTTTTTATCTTTTTTTTTCATATTGATTTTTTATTTTTTTTTAAATTTTTTTTTATTTTTTTTTTATTTTAATTTTTTTTTTTCATTTTATTTTTTTTTCTGACAGAATTAGGAATGACTGGGATACTGAATGACTAGGGGTTCATCTAGTCTCAAGCACATACAGACTGAACCTCGGGAAACAATGGTTAGATACACTGGGAAAAACAATAGGACAACTTAAAATCTAGTAACATGATTATTCATTATTATAATTTTACGTCAATCATATTTTTATATTTAAATTCTTTATATGATTGTCAATTAATTTGTACATATCTATATCGTTTGATTGTAAAAGTTGTGGTAAATTGAAGGGTTTTAATATATTCATATGATATACAATATTTAAAAAGTCATTTATTTTATCTCGTTTTAAAGGGCAATTTAATAGAATATGTTCGGTGTCCCCAAATTCACCACATTCACAATTAGGATTATCCTTAATATTAATTTTATGTAAATGACTAGGAGCTAAGGTGTGATTAAATCTAAATATTTTTTATTGTATTTTTTTTAAATTTTTGTTGGTGGAACCATGGCTTACGTGGTGGGCTCGGTTGTAGATTTTTATAATATTGACCTTTCTGTTGTTGAATATACTGGTTTTTCCAATTATTAATAATTTTATGTTTAATTTCCGGAATTATATCTGTATGAGGGCAATAATAATGTAATAGCTCTCCATCTTCTGATGCTTCTTACGTCATAGAAAGCGGATCCTGTATTTTCTGAGAATTTTGAACCATCTGTAAATATATGTATTGAGTTACGATTAATTTCAAATAAATCAGAGTTGAATAACATGTTTCTGGTTGGTAACGGAAATTTGCTGTAATCTCTTAAGAATAGAATGTTTTTTCCTCAGTGAACAAGCCAGTTCCAGATCTCGTTATAATATATACGTGTACAAAATTTCAAATCATTGTCTTAAACCGTTCCGGAGAAAGCGTGCGCACAAAAAAAGTTACAGACAGACAGATCGTCAGAAAGACCAACAGACAGACCGATAGTCAGACCGACAGGCAAACCGACAGATAGATAGACCGACAGATCGGAAGACAGAAATTTCCCTTTCGCTCAAATTTAAAATTTCGACGTTTCATGACATTCTAAACCTATTTCAATAAAAAAAAAAATTGAACTTTTTTTACGATTACTATACTAGTGGAACTAATACAAAAATAGCAATATAATACGCATTATATCTTTAATCAATAAATTACAAGAATGATTTGAATATAAAAATGATATATTACACAAAAATTAGTTTACCTAATCTTATATGGGTATTGGGTATGGATATGCTATTATTCCTCCATTTCTTTAATAGGATACAGAATGCAAGGGTTGTATGCTTTGTAAGTTTGTTCTTAGCCACCTGTCAATAGTTTCATAAAACTAACTTTGTTAGTCCTTAAGTATTCCGTCACTTTGTGAGAAAATAAACCTATATTGTTGTATTGTTTATAATGCGTTGGTAAAACATTATAAAATTTAGAGCTGTAATAAGTTATAATATAACCCCTTTCTTATACTATATAATATAAATTGTATAATAAAATGCCTGCTAGTATAAACTGTATTACAAAAATTGAGTAATTTAAGTATGAAATGCGAAAAATTATATTGTGCAATCAGTAAAGGAAAATTCAAAAATTATTAAATGACGGGGTGTAGGTACTCCATTAAATTTCTAATTTTGTATCTATGCATTTTTTGTTTTTTTGTGAATTTTTGTAATTGTAATTCCTAGGCAAAATGGGGATTAGCTCAATTTGAACTCTTTTTAAGTTTCAGTGGTAGAACAGGATCATATCCTGAACTTCGCCCTTACAATTGAATTGTAAATTTTATGTAATTATGTTATAAAATAAAATCCATTTAAAGTTGCCTCACGCTTAGGGTGGAAATAGCTTATCATCGGCCATTATGGCAAGATAATAGGCTTCTATTGTACAGGGTGGGCAACTAAGAATGGAGGTCGGCCATATCTCAGAAACCAAGCATCGCACAAGTTTAGGGAAAAAATTACTTTAAGTAAAGTGGTCATGAAAAATCGCTGGAAAATATTTTTGAGTTTCTAAAATGGCCGCTAGGGGGCGTAACAGCCACAGCAGAATAGAAAATCAGGTTTTTCTCAGTATTTTGCTCAATTAAGTGGTATTGAAAATACATGCATCGTAATCCTAGGACAATTTTGAATCTTTTTAGTTTTCCATTTTTTTTGTATCTTCAAGAATAAAGTGGTGGGGAGATGCCAAAAATACATTTCTTCAAATGTCGATTACTCCGATTAGCCTTAACGGAATTTAACAAATTTTAGTCTCATTGGAAAGTGCTTTTCTTGGTCTATCGAGTGCATGTTGTGCTATTTCCATTTGATTATTACTGTCGCCGCTAGAGGCCGTTATTTGACATGACAACAAATATCGCGCTTTTTCTTAAAAAATTTAAATGGAATGGTATATTTATTTTTACACGGTAAAATAGAGAATTAAAAGCCTCAGATATCAGTGAAAACCGCAACTAGATAACTTTTCTCTAACGGAAGATATTAGCAAACAAAGTTGAAATTATGAATTATTATCAGATCTTGCCGACGGGATTTGCAAAGTAGCTGTTGAAAACAAGTAAGCTGTGAAAATGACACAATGAAGAAACAACATATATCAAACATATCGAGTAGAATATATTACATAATATAAAAATTAGTAATTAATAACAGACAACAATTCTAATAATAATAATAACAATATATTTATGTAGACAGTTATGAAAAGACTAATTTTACTTGACGAATGCAATATTTGCAAATTACGCGAGTCAAGTAAAATTACTGTTTCATAACGTTTTTATCTAATCCTGCTCTAAAATAGAAAAGAAATTGCAATTTATATTGAATTTTATTTTGCGGTTTCAAACATTGTTACACCTACAGTGGTACAAATGAATTTTGTGTTTATCGCTGTACCTGAGCATTAGTAGGTATAGGTTGACATTTGTATTAACAAAGTTCAGTTGTCAATCTGCTGAATTTTTTTAAGCAAATTAAGTCAGAAATTGTTGATTTAGATGTGGATATTCCATCTGATATAAAAGAGTAGCAGTAAATTCAATAATACTTACCTGGTAAATCAAAAAGCATATATGAGGAAGTATAATATACGAAATTTGAAAACTGGTGTCAACAAAAGTGAATAAAAAGATGTATGTGAAAAGATTCTCTTAGCGTATTTCGAAACGATGAAAAATTATAAAGCGTCACGATATGAATATTGAGTAGGAATCAATATTAAAGAATTAAATGCCAAAAGAAACATTGACAAAAAATATACCATATTAATACCATTTTTAAAGAGAAGATCTTCAGGTTACCACGCTAAGAAATTTATTATTTTAACAGAAGAAAACTTTAAATGTTTTGTTAAAAATGAAGATGACGGAATGTTTCTATTTGCATTTTATTAATAAAGTGTTTTTTGTGCCTTAATGTCTTTTCTCTAAATGATGGGTTTAATAATAACAGTTTAATTAAAATTCATTACATCACTAGTTATGTAATGAAACTGAGTTATGAAAATTGGGACGTTTCGTAACTTCAAAAATACATTTAAAATTTCGTAACGATGTCTTCGATACACGGTACACTTCCTTCGTACGAAAACCATGTGCCAGTCGAATAAAAACTTTTTCACTTGGATGACGTCTTTCAGGATATTGCATTGCATAGACTCTGGCAGCAAGAGTTGCATGTCTCATGCATTCGAACTAAATCGCTAACATGTCAAATGCTTCATTTGTAAGAATCATTATAATTTGAAAAATTAATTCCAAAACGAAAACAAATTCAAATAAAAAACTAAATACTGCACAAAATAACAATAATGACAAGTTAAATATTTTGACATAATATGTTGTTTCTTCATTGTGTCATTTTCATAGCTTACTTGTTTTCAACAGCTACTTTGCAAATCCCGTCGGCAAGATCTGATAATAATTCATAATTTCAACTTTGTTTGCTAATATCTTCCGTTAGAGAAAAGTTATCTAGTTGCGGTTTTCACTGATATCTGAGGCTTTTAATTCTCTGTTTTACCGTGTAAAAATAAATATACCATTCCATTTAAATTTTTTAAGAAAAAGCGCGATATTTGTTGTCATGTCAAATAACGGCCTCTAGCGGCGACAGTAATAATCAAATGGAAATAGCACAACATGCACTCGATAGACCAAGAAAAGCACTTTCCAATGAGACTAAGTTTGTTAAATTCCGTTAAGGCTAATCGGAGTAATCGACATTTGAAAAAATGTATTTTTGGCATCTCCCCACCACTTTATTCTTGAAGATACAAAAAAAATGAAAAACTAAAAAGATTCAAAATTGTCCTAGGATTACGATGCATGTATTTTCAATACCACTTAATTGAGCAAAATACTGAGAAAAACCTGATTTTCTATTCTGCTGTGGCTGTTACGCCCCCTAGCGGCCATTTTAGAAACTCGAAAATATTTTCCAGAGATTTTTCGTGGCCACTTTACTTAAGGTAATTTTTTTCCTAAATTTGTGCGATGCTTGGTTTCTGAGATATGGCCGACCTCCATTCTTAGTTGCCCACCCTGTACATTTATGTAACTGGTAGATTCAGAAACTTACGGACTGTATTGCGAGTGTTGAGTACTGTAGCTTTTGTGGAGCAGACCAATACTGATATTGCAACATTGCAAGTCTTAAAAGACATGGGGGCTGGCGGTCTTCGACAGTTGCGGAAGGACATATTGAGGAATCAATTAAGAAGAAAATTGTAATTTCTAATATCTTATGTTTCCAAATCTGGTTCTTCTTCAAAGTACCCAGTGCCTTAATCAATGGAGTCAGTTTTGACAATTATACAATTACGACTTTAAATTAAAGCGGTAAATGAAATGATTAACTGTTAAATTGATTATTAATGATTGATTGTTAAAAGGTATGTATTTTTTATACTAATAAATAAACTGGTTAACTGATTCTGTCGTCTGTAATTTGATAAATTTTTGCAGGCAGGAGGAGAAAAGCGTTTTGCATCCTGGATGTAAAAGACTTTTAAGTTCTGAGGACATTTGAAATTTAATAAATATCATGTAAAAGTCAACTTTAAATGACAGTTTTAGAGAAATAACTTTTTAGGAGCTGCAACGAAATTTGACTTTAGGAAGAGTTTTGAGACACTACTGTAAAACTGGACTTTTACCTCCCTCGCATACCGAAGGAAAGTATTGTATTCGAGAAAAAATCACCCTCCGAGGTTTTTTCGGATTTTGACGTTTCAGATCACGTAGATTACGAAAATATAGGTTTTTCAATTCTGTCAGTCTGTCTGTCTGTCTGTCTGTTGGTGCATTAGCTAAAAAACTACTTGACGGAGAGCTGTCAAATTCGGTAGGTAGTTGACGCTACTGTCAGCGAAGAAATGGTTGAACTTTCACTGGAAAATATACAGGGTGGACCGTCTAAAGGGAATAAATAATAAAACAATTTTTTTAACTCAAATTGAAAATTTTCACGTTTCATGACATGCTAAACCTCTTTCAGAAAAAAAAATTTAAAAACTTTTTCACAACATTTTCAACATTTTTGAAAAAAAATGTACCACTAAAATAGATGAAAATTTTTTTTTCTTTGTTTAAATTTAAAATTTCCACTTTCCATGGCATTCTAAACCCATTAAAAAAAAAATGAAATTTTTCTTACCAACATTTTTGAAAAAATTTTTACCACTAAAATAGACGGATTTTTTTTTCTTTGTTCAAATTTAAAATTTCTACGTTTCATAGTATTTTAACCTATTTAAAAGAAAAAATTTAGAAAATTTTTTACCATTTTTGAAAAAAATTTACCACTAAAATAAATGGTAAAATTGCTTTTCTTTTTTCAAATTTCAAATTTCCACGTTTCCATGTCATTCTAACCTTATTCAAACAAATTTAAAATTTATTTTGAAAAATTTCAAAATTTATCATCACTGCTTCCTATTGAATATATCAATTTTTTTTTTGCTCAAATTTAAAATTTCCATGATTCATGATATTCCAAACCTATTAAAAAAATACCACTACTATAGAATAGAAGGAAAGTTTCCGTTTTGCTTAAATTTAAAATTTCCACGTTTCATGGCATTCTAAACCTATTTCAGAAGAAAAAAGTTTTGAAATTTTTTTTACGTACATTTTCGAAAAATTTCAAAAAAATTACATTTTTTAAGTACCATTATACTTCCACTCCACTACGTGAATACGGAATTGAAAATGTGAGAGATGGCAATAATATTTAGCACATGCACCTATTATACTTTTGTTGAAAAATGTCATCCCAAGAAATAATTTAGTCACGGTGGACATTTATAAAGGTATTTGCGCAAGCCTTCCATATTTGGCACTTGTTATTTAATATTAAACTTTTGCTGTTGGATGAGCACTGTGTATATTTTTTTGGCCAAAACTTATCAGGCTTTATTTGTAATAATAGTGATAACTATATTCCGATTATTATTTTCAATGTCATTTCGTAAATATTAATTTCATAGAGTGACCGCCATGCAAAATGAAGAGGGAAGTTCTGTGTAAATACCTTTACCGTTTTTTTTACTAAGTAAAACATTTTTTTTAAAGTTAACAATTTTTGTTTCCATTTAATTGAAATGAAACATCCTTTATAGGATTTAGTAAACAGCAGAAAAGTAATCTAACGACATCTAAAAGAAAGACGATACTGTTGCTGTTCCTGCTATTGGAAAAATACATCTTACCGCTGTACATTTTGTAACTTTGTATATTATCAATCTCGATAACAACTTTGGTGCATTTTCTTTTCAATAATTTATCAACTCATCTTATGAATAATTCACCGAGTACAGCAGCATGCAGAAATCCAGAGTTTAGTTTTTCTCTCGCCAACTTTAAATAAGATAAACAGCAATATCCCGGGAAAATCTATTAATCGCTTGTGAAGCCGTTGGGAAAGGAAAACCTCTAAACAAAATAGTAGTTTCCGTCGAACTGGCCTTAGCGCAACATCCGAAACAAAAAACGTAGACAAAAAAGGAACATTAAAACCGTTTCCAATCGTTATGTAAATTGCAACAGTCGACAAAGGAGATGTCAGATAATGTTTATTCTTGTTTACTCGTTCCCCACAGTCAGTGGTGAACAAGTTTGCTGCTGTGGTTTCTTAGATCTGCTCTATCCCTGTTCGAGGGCTGGCTATTCCGCCACCCAGCGTGGGGCGTGAGACATCGAAGCCTGTGAAATAGTTGACCAGTCGACGAGGCATGAGGAACAATTTGGATCCTGACCCTTGAAACAGCGGCATTACACGGGTTGGGACAGGGGATGCATGTCCTTTAATTCGTCCTGCGTAAAATATTCACTGGCGTTCCTGGTAACATCTTTTTGTATCGGCTGCCATTTAGCAGTATACATGCTTCTTGCGTTGAATTGAAATATTTTGTTCACAGATAAGTTATACAGTGTGTCCCACTTTCCCTCATATCTCGCTCAGCTGATATTCGAATATTTTGAAATATTTACGGTGAATATACAGGGGGTCCTAGAATTGAGTTCACGGACGGTAACCTGTCATTCCTGTATTCACATTGGGCTCGTATTACCCAACTTACCTTAGTCCAAAAATGCATCCCTGAGGAAGTTAATCGTCTTAAAGTGAGACAGAAAAAAACATTTTTTTTCCAATAATTTTCGTTACATTCAAGACAAAATTGTCTAATTTTGTTGGGAGCTATATATATCCATAAGTACTCTATTTGAACTTGACAACAACCAAATATCTTTGTTTCTCCATTTTTTTTATAACAATTAATATTTGATTGGCTACATTTTTTTAATCGCCCTGTAAAATTACGGAATACTTGAATATTTGTGCAGGGCATTGGAAGGGCTGCAAGAATGTACTCTTAAAATTGTTTGTAATATTAATCAAAATACAAGGAATGATGGTTCTTTTCCTCCATTTGTATTTAATATTTATTTACAATTCTAGAATAAAATGTAATAACAAAAGTTACATTTTATTCTAAAAAATATATTAATAATAAATGCCCCACATGACGCCCACCTGTTTCAGTACACAAATTAATACTTTAAAATTTTGTGTAATATCAAGGAAAAATAAAGAATTATCATTTTTTCTTTATAGGTCATAGGGGCTTGTGAAACAGGATAGCCTGTATGCCTATAAAGTGAGTCTTTAGACGTAAGCACATTTGATTTTAGAGCAGTCCGATTCTATGATGAAAAATGGGGTAGATTTTCAAAGAAAAATATATAGTAGTATCTCTAACCCCAACTAGAGAATGTATTTTTCAATAATTGTGAGACCGCAAATAAAACACGTTACTTTTAAACAATATTTCGTAGCCTATAATTAGTTTAAATTATAACATATGTTTTAACATAAAGACACCTTCCTTGTTACAGAATGTTCAAGTTTGAAATTTTATTCACGGTTGTATTTTACAAGCTGTGAACAATAGTAGTCGCATTCTGTCTTGAATTTATTAAAACACATAGGTAGTTTCCCGAAAACATGAAAGCAGCTTATGACCCAATTTCAATAGTGATAATTCTAGTGCACCATGTTACATAATACAAATTTAATTTCAATTCAAAATTGGGAACGAAACAATACCTTTGTATACTGTTGTTATAAAGCCTACAACATTTGTACGCAGATATATAGTATTAAATATACAGGGTGAGGCACAAGTGCCTTAATCGTTAGGTTTAATAAAGCATCTCGAATAAATCATGTAGATCAAGCGTGGTATATTTTAAAATTATTTTTAAATCTACAGGCTGCTTCACGTAGTGGTAGCAACCTAATACTTTAATTATTTTATTGAGATACCCAACGGTTTTTTTTACTTATTTGACTTTCTGTTGTCTAACCAGGCGCAAATGTTTTTGGACTTTGCACACTTTTTCCGTTAAAAGTGGTTAAGGCGTATTATCATTAATTTGACCATCGCGCGGCGTCTTTCTTTGAATGTTAGTTATGACTATGTATTAATTTTCAAACATCTCAAAAACGAACATAATTCTACAGGATATTCTTCGCGATTGTTCAAATTTTCATATTTTGACCTGTCACAAATCAGTTTTTCAAATATAATATTGTATTGATTTCACTTAAAATTTTTCAGCAATTAATTACCTGTATACTGATATCTAATAGTGACTATATTTTCAATGGTATTTGAAGCAATAAAGTCGAGAAAAATAGTCACTATAGATATCAGTATACAGATTCAGCAAATTTAGTTTTAGGTACGTAAACTTGTTTCTGCGCAGATAAACCACGCCTTGCCGTATAACAATGCAGGGTATTGGTCCATCGCTTGACCGAGACGAGTTGAGAACAGCGCGAGCACACCCATTCTGCTTTTAATAACGTAGCTGTTTAGACGTGTGGGAATAAAATAAATTAATCCCAATTTCGTTATTAAAATGCCGTGCAAATTGTGAAGTGGTACTTCGGGGGCCATTCCACTGAAGACACAATGAATTTATTTACTGTGGCATATCAAGACAAACCAATCCCGTCAGCTAGCATAATTTCATACATTATTAAACAATTTGAGAATTTCGGGTGTGTCGTGAATTAAAAATGCTGTCAACCCGAACCCCGTTATCAACAAATTAGCGAAGAACGTGAAATTCGCGAAACTAATGTCTGTGCACTTGTTGAAACTAGTGAACCTTGTTCTAGCAGACAAATCGCTGATGAAGTTGCCATGAAGGAAAAAACTGTAAGAAATATTTTGAAATGAAATAGGTACAGTTGTTTTAAAGTTCAAACAACGCAAGAAATATTTCCCGTGGACAATTTCAAACGGTTAGAATTTTGTGAAATCATGATAAATAAAGTGAATGAGAATGAAAACTTCTTAAAGAATATATTGTTTACAGATGAATCATCCTTTTCATTACATAGGAAACACAATCCATCCGTAGTACGATATTGGTCTCGAAAAAATAAACATTTGAGTGTTGCTGTGCGAACTCAGTATCCTCAAAAGTTGAACGTTTGGACGGGAATTTTAGACAATCATATTATAGGCCCACTGCTAATCGATGGCAATTTTAATGGCAATAAATATTTAGAGCTTTTACAAAACCAAATAATTCCTGCAGTTCAAAATCTTCCTGTCAACTTTGACGACATTTGGTTTCAACAAGACGGCTGCCCAAGTCACAATACCTTAAGGCCCGGTACTTTCACTTAAGTATAAATATACTTTATCCGGCGAATAACTATCCGAAGGATAAGATAACCAGAAATTGCTATCTACTGGATATCTTGTATCTGTATTTTCATTCAAAGTGCACCTTCGGTTAACAATTCGATGGATAAGATTTTAGACACTTCCCAAAGTAAGTGTTGCCAACTTAAGATGTGGTGAAACAAGAGAAATGTATGCAGAAGTTATGTACTTCAAATAAAGATAGAAATAATCCCCTACTATTATTGCTTACCTGCCAGTGACATTTGAGTCATTTTCATACTTCATGGTTATTTGTCATTGTCAGTATAGATAGTGTTTACAATAGCTTTTATTGTGTGATTTTGTGTCTGCATATTTTTAAATGGTATATATAAAATAAAACTGTGTTTCATGTGATATGTTTTTGGAAAAATTGAGGTAATATCACCCAGTTATAAAGTTATAAAAGTCACCACTGGCCAAACCTTATCTAAAGTATTCTTAAACATAAAACAACAAAGAACTTTTCAAAACTTAGAAAATAAAATAGCACTGCCAATCAGAGCGCAAGCGCGTAGGCGTGGCTTCATTTATCCGATAGATAAAAGCCTTATTCGTCGATTTGGGCGCCGAATAGTTTATCCTAGGAATAAGCATATTTATCTGACTGATATCACTATTTGTAGGTGAAAATACAGATTTTTTCCTTATCTTCTGGATAAGAGTTATTCTAGAGAATAAATGTCGCTATCTATAGATGAAAGTACCGGCCCTAACTGTTATTAATTTTCTGGAAAGAACATTTCCCAATCGTTTAATAGCTACGAGGGGAATGATAAAATGGCTCCCCAGGTCACCCGATCTAGCACCCAATGATTTCTTTCTGTGGGGCTTTTTAAAGGAAACCGCGTACAAACATGCGTTCGAACGAGCCAATAATTTAGTTGAATTACGGGAAAAACTTATCCAACTTTGTCCAAGCATTACTCCAAATCAACTCAATGATGAGAGTTTCATTGTATAATCAGTTGGGCTATTGCTTGGCACATTGTTTGAATCCTTACTTCATTAATTTATTGTTTGATAATTATTAGTTGATTTTAGTTTCCGAGTTATTTAATTTTATTTTAATGCTCTATTTTCATTTCGGTTTTAATAAGAATCATTATTTTATTCCCATAGCGTTTATGGTTAAAGAAGAAACCGCAGAATTGCTTTCAATAGAAGAAATTATTTGTCAAAAATGTGACAACTTCTTCGCTTTTGACGAAGAGATATTTTCTTGTTTCGTATAGAAATTATTACCTACGTCCACATCCATCCTTAGTTCACGCCGTACTAAATTCAATTCATTGTGGGTCTCTGCTTTCACGATTTATGGAAATAGCGGGGTGTGGCCAATTACATCGTTATTCCTATATCCTAAATTGCATTTTCCGAATCTGTATAAGAAACTGATTGCTGAATAATTCTAAGTTAAAACATACTATTTGAAGAAATACAAGTGTTACGATTGTTCAAAACGTAAATTATCGTGAAGAAAGCCCTGTGCAGAGTTAGAGTCGACGTTGACGGGCTTGACTAACAGTCAAACTGAAGCTACTGTCAAATTTATGAAAATGCATTTTTTGTAGAATGTGCTGTTGATTTCTTCTAAGAAGTTTATACTGGAACGAGTGGAGTAACGTGGCAACACAGTGTAAGTTCAAAAGTGATATATGCCTGTATAGAGAGTAACAAGTTGTTGAATGTTGAATGTTCTATTTAAAAAATTGAAGAATCTCCTTGGCACCACTAAGCGAAACACCCTGCTAAAACATGTCTCTCTTGATCTCCTAAAACTTTTATTTGTACACTTTGTCTGTAATAAAATTTCAGTTAACATTTACCCATTACGAAACCTTGTAAATGAGGTTTCTCAAGAAACATTGATTACTGTCTATCCTAGACTTATTCCTTCTTAATTATCCTACGCCACCCTAACTTGGAGACATTCCACGTATAGCGCCAATATTACAAAGAAAAACAGTAAGAATTTTGTGCGGCCTAAAATACAGAGACGACTGTAGACAAGTTTTCAAAAACTCAAAAATATTAACGTTGCCTAGCGTGTACATTTTGCATTGTCTATTGTACATTAAGGTACACAAATCAAATTATACGTCTCATAACGAAGTGCGCAGGTATTCCACTAGAAACAATAATAACCTATATTCTAATTTTCTAAGACTTTTTAAATCTCGTAACGGAACAAATTATTATGCCATACGGTTTTTTAATCATTTGCCTTCAGAAATCAAAGAACTTGGGTACAATTTATTTAAAAATACTGTAAAAGCATTTTTAATAACCAATGCTTTTTACAATATTGAAGTGTATTTTTCTTCAAATTTTCATAATTTGTGTGGATGATCACTTTTATCTATATATTGTATTTTTGCACATAGTAACTGTTGCAATGTTTTTAATTTTATATAGAAACACCATTAAGTTATGTAATGTTTTTACCTTTTTTTGTATATTTAAATATGTTTTACATTTCTGTTTTAACTTATATGTATCGCTTTTCTGACTTGTATAAATACTTTTGTATGATAACACCAATAAAATTATTATTATTATTATTATTTAAGGCACTTTTTTTTCATTTCAAACGGTTGAAGAGGTTGACCTTCCACTCATTACTAACTGACCACCTTGTGTGGTATATTAGTAAATAGATACAAATAATATATTCAATAGAATTGAGGAAATTAATATATTACTAGCAAAAAATACTCGTAATTATTTCAAACTCTTACTAAAGACTTATCATAGATAAGTACAAAAACATATATCTTTCTAAACAAAATACTTTGCTGGCTATATGCCACGAACAACATTGATTTAAAAGAAAGAAATATGCACATTACGTACAGGTAACTGTCACAGTAATGTTAGTTTTAATTTTAAATTATCCTGTTCAACAAAACCAAAAAACAACTAAAGACAAAAACACTTAAAAAAAGAAACTTTCGTGAAAGTTTCAATGGATGTGGAAGTAAATTAATGGTAGAAATCTTCTTCTTGCATACGACAAGTTTTTCGATTAGTGATCTAACCACATTCATAGTTAAAAAAAAAACGGTCAATTATGTGACTTGGCCAAAAGTCATAAAATTATTTGAGGAAAACGAAGACTGTCAAAGGAATTTTCAATTAATTTCACATTCAATTTTACAAACAGATAATTAAACATTCTATATACGTATGCATATTTCCAGTGCCGTTATCAGACTAATAAGAACACTGGTGAATTATTTCATAATCAAATACGATATTATAATCTATATACATGTGTATAAACTAGATACCTATTTACTTTTCTTGAAACAGAATCATTTCCCAACATTTACAATTATGGCGAATGCGCTGGTTACACAAAATGGTCAATTAAATCCGGGATTATTTTATTGTCTAAGTATTTATTTTAATTGTTTATTTATACGGTTCTTTAATTGAACAAAGAGCATACTTGAACTTGTAACTGCAAATTTATTGTTGATTATTTACATCTTCTGTTAATTGGAATTTTCGATATTACATGACATACAACATTTTAAACAGCAAACTGGAATTAATTACAAAACATTCCAAACTTTGATTAAAGTTGTATGTTCATGCAAGAAAAAAACATTTGGCCACCCCCCCCCCCCCAACGAAGCTGTCAAGATTGTTTAAATTGCAATAATAAATAATTCGACACCCCTCCTTTGTAATTTTTTCTAGAGAAAATTAATTGATCCCCTTTTTTGGGCTGGATCGATTGCAAATTTAATATCCAATTCGATGATGTCGGACGCGAATATCTCACGCCGCTCCATAATGGGCCAGAAACCAAAATTTCTGGTCAAAATTCCGAAACTCTGCAAATGCACTTATTGTGCATAGCTCTTTAATGGAAAATAGTGAAAAATATTGAAACTTTCTGGGAGTGAGATATAGAGGTTGAGAATATAAACAACCTTCGATATTTTTGAAACTCAGTTTACTTACTTTCGTTACCTAAATTTTTATCAGAAAAATAAGGAAAAAAAGATATGATCTCCTGGGGATGAGTTATAAGAGTTGAAAATATAAATATTCCACGATTTTTTTTTCAAACCTGGCATACGTGTTGATTACACTCAGGTACTTATGAGAAAAATATTTTTAAATACTTGTGAGTGATATGTAAGAGTTCAAAAAATTATTTAATCAATGTTTTTAGAAAAAAATTCAAAAAATTTATATATTGTTAACATTGTGGAATAAAAAGAGATAAAAGGCATTCAAAAGTTAAATTTATTATAGATATTTGTACAGAAATAATAAATAAAGTAAGACCTATCAAAAATACATACTTGTCTAACTAATCACTACTGTCCGATTCGATGTCGTCATCAGAAGTTGTGGTTTCGGAGGTGCTTTCCTGTGGTGTTTGTGTCATCGAAGTCGATGAAGGTCTGGGTACTTCTCGTATTGCTAATGGTTTTTTAATATCAATTTTATAACCAGACACTTTCAAACTACTTGTTGGTCTAACCACGTCTTGTTCTTTTTCAAAAAGTATTCTTTATTTCGTTTAGCTTCCTTCCAACGTTTACCAAGTTACACCTGCGTTTTTTGGCCGAAAATTGTAAAAATTAAATTTTAATGGTCATAACTTTGCGAGTATTTATGCTAGGAATAAAAATAAAAAAACGAATTGTTCGTCTACAAAAAATGTTGTTTGAGTTTTTTCGTTATTTTCAACAACTTTCCTGTAAAATTCAAATAATCCTTATAAAAACTTAAAAAATCGATTTTTAAACATGGCGCGCCATACCAAGCCAACCGCTTAAAAAAAAACATACATGGGCAGGAAGTCCCAAAGAACTGAAGAAGGAAAAAAAATCATGTTACACCTGCGCTTTGTGACCGAATATTCCATTCTTAACATTTTAGAATTTCATTAATGGGGTTAGTGAACCTTAAATGACCTTGGATAAAATTCCATAAATAAGTAATATAGTCAACTACTTTCATGATCCTTTTCCGAATTTTCGCGTAAACAGCCTGAGAAAAAAAATAGAAACCAAAATAACCCCTTTTTTAATCAAGTGGGAGTGGGAAGGGGGTTGGGGTAATATGGATTGTGACTACCTTATTTCTTTACCCCCATAACCAATATATTGAGTTTATTTTATTCCGAGAGGGGGGTGGGGGTGCATTTTGCCATTCTTAATGTGGGAGACCTTTTAAAATGTCGACTTTTCGTGACAATCTAAATCTATTTCAAAATAACGTATTCTGAATGTTCTATTACTTCCACTCCACTATGTGGATATGGAAGTAAATTAGTGTTAGAAATTTTCTTCTTTTATACGACAAATTTTCCGATTAGTGATCTAATCACATTTAGACCGCAAAAATTTCATATTTAAAAAAAAGGTCAATTATGTGACTTCGTCAAAAGTCAGGAAATTATTTAAGTAAAACGAAGACTGTAAAGGAATTTTCAATTAATTTCACATTCAAACAGATAATTAAACATTCTATATACGTATGCATATTTCCAGTGCTGTTATCAGACTAATAAGAACACTGGTGAATTATTTTATAATCAAATACGATATTATAATCTTGTATATACATGTATATAAACTAGATATTTACTTTTCTTGAAACTGGATCAATTCCCAATATTTGCAATTAGGGCGAAGGCGCTAGTTACACAAAATGGGCAATTAAATCCGGGATTATTTTATTCTCTAAGCTTTATTTTAATTGTTTGTATAATACGGTTCTTTAACTGGACGAAAAGCATACTTGAACTTGTGACTGCAAATTGAATATCAACATTTTAAACAACAATCTGGAATTAATTACAAAACATTTCAAACTTTGACGAAAGTTGTATGTTCACGTAAGAAAAAAATATAAAATTTTGCTCCCCCTCGAAGCCGGCAAGATTGTTTAAATTGCAAAAATAAATAAGACATCCCTCCACATAAACCTCTCTATTTTTTTTCTAGACAAAATTAATTGATCCCCCCTTTTTGGGCTAGATCGATTGCAAATTTTTTCAAACTTGGCATACGTGTTGATTGCACTTAGGTTTATGGGAAAAATATTTTTAAATGCTAGGGAGTGGTGATATGTAAGAGTTCAAAAAATTGTTTAATCAATGGTTTTAGAAAAAGATTCAAAAACATTATATACTGTTAACGATGTGAAATAAAAAGAGATAAAAGGCATTCAAACGTTAAATTTATTATAGATATTTGTACAGAAATAATATATAAAGTAAGACCTATCAAAAATACATACTTGTCTTCTTAATACTTCTGGTATTGTTAATGGTTTTTTAATATCAATTTCACAACCAGACACTTTCAAACTAATTGTTTAGTGTAACTGTAGATGAACCTAGTATCGTTTGGTCTGAAGGACACGACAAGGATTGTATATAATTTAGGCCGGAGCCGTGTCGCCACTACGATACTGATCAACTATACTCACAAGGGGGATTCAAGATACCCTTTAGACTCCCCAAGACGAGAATAGACAAAATTATACTTACTGCGATTGCTACAATCTGCTCTCTCCGTCGAACTCTTATGTAGGGCAATGCACTTTTAATATGAATATAGCTTATAATTAGCACTTTCTCAGAAACACTTCTTAATAATTAAGACCGTCGATGGATTCTATGAGTATTCGGATAAGTACACAGACTTGGCGGGATCAAAGGTGACCCACGGAGAGTAATTTTCCGACTCACGCCACAGAATCGCTTGTCGGTCACAAATCTTATAATTAGTGGATCAATAAGAAATCGAATTCAAAATATATTCTCATTTATTGAAATACTTCATAAAAAAAAATAAAAATATTGCATACTTAGCTAATGTGTATACGGCAAACATCAAAGAGCACCACCACTCGGCAAGCCGTTATCTCCCGTAGAATTGTAACTTATCCAGCGTCGAGAGAACTATGACAATCGACTGTACAAAAAGATTCGGACTCCCAATTAGTAATATTTGTAAAATGTATGCGAAACTTTTTGAAAATTATTCACTTTGAATTTGGCACTAATATTATCGAAATTATTATCAAGATGCTTAAAGAAGCTATCTATAAGTGTCCGATGGTTTTCCTGCTTTTATAAACGTACTAACGGCATCGAACACAAATATACTTTTTTTCCGTCGACTCGCCTTCGAGCGATTAGTATGGCGTTGTCCGCCTGAGCCGGGATAAAAAGTATTTTGTGTTCGTCGGAATCGACCCTCCGACTTTGAATTCTTTGACTATTTTTCTGTACGTTTTTGGGGTTTTGTATGAGGATTATGCTCCAACCCTTTGAGGAATATTAAATGATGATTTTGGTTTTTATTGGAAAAACCGCCCCATTCATTTTTCCTAAATTTTGACGTTTAAAATAGCTACTCGCTACATTCTGACTGAGGATTGCTACTTGTGAAACACCAAATTCGTTGTACTTTCGAAAAACCAAATTTGTAGTACTTTCGAAAAATTCATCTCGAGGAGCGGTTTTCGGCTTTAATTGCGTCTTGTTATGGTATTTTTGTAAAAATAATTTTTTGAGATTTTCAAAAACTAAATTCGTTGTACTTCCGAAAAATTTGTTGTGCAGAGCAGTTTTCCGTCTTATGTGATTTTATTCGTTGTACTTTCGAAAATCCAATTTCGTGGTACTTTCGAAAAGTTCGTCGGGCGGAGCGGTTCTCCGTTTTTTACGTAGATTTCGATTTAATATTAGGACAAATGTGTTTAGAAGTCTTTTTAATGGTTTTAATATTATTTTTTTATGGGATTTTTGTCTGATTTTATTTTTATAGTAAATTGGACATATTTTCAAATTGATCCTTTTACTTGGTTCAATAACATAACCACGTCTTGTTCTTTTTCAAAAAGTATTCTTTATTTCGTTTAGCTTCGTTCCATCGTTTACCAAGTTTGCTACAAATCGGCTTAAATCTTTTTGAATTAACTTGACATCGGCTTCAGTACACCCGTTGTCTTCAAAACGACTCAAAATTACTGCTTGCACCTGTTGATTACGAATTTGATTTTCGCTTCCAGCTTATTCATGCCGTATTTGGAATAGCTCCATTCTGGTGCTGATGGATTTATTTTCTGTAAAAAAAAATAATTAATTAATTACTAAAATGATTATAATAATACCTCTGCTCCTTATTTTGCTGGAAATAATAAATACTTGTTTGAGGGTATTAATTATTATTATTATTATTTCTTAGGGTTATTATTATTATTATTTAATTACATAACAACACGTAATTGCAAATTTCCTGTTTAAGATATGTTTTACTCACTACTTAAACCTATACGCCATAAAATTTTTTAGAATTGTCAATGCTGTATAAAAAAATCGAAGCTCCCGGAATAGCACGTATTAAAAGCCATTTTTGTGTGTGCAGATACTAGCTTCCATGACTAATCAATTGATGTAAAAAACACAGGGGGTATAGCTGGTTTTGATTTGTAGCTCAACAGAAACATTCATAAATCTATTACTGACTACAAAAATATTGAAATGGTAATAGACGGGTAATTATATTATTTTAATAAACATGGTATTTTGTCTGGGCAGTCTGGATTTTGACATCAACATTCTTATATTACATAAATCGCAAAACTTTTGTTAAGATGTTGTGAAGAGAAGAGACTGGAAACTCTGAGATTTCCAATAAAGATCTACTTGCAAAAATCGCTTCAATTTCAATAAAAGGACAAGCAATAAACAAGAAATAACCGCTGATATTACAAGACAAATCATAAAAGTAAATGAGAAACTGTTGGAAAAGTAAATGATCATCAAACTAAATAGAGAATAGAAAATAAATATTTTGAAATCAGAAGATTTAATTTTTATAGCCATTATAGATATTAATATTAATAATACATACTTAGGCTTAACCTAACCTAACTTAACTTCCCCATTAGTGGTCATCAGGGGAATGACCAACCTTGTAAAGAAGTAAGGAAGAACTAACTTATAATATCGAAATGTGAAATAAAAAACTTCTTACTTTTTATTGGGTATTTTGCCACTGAAAAATATTTAAAAATTTTAATGAAAAAACCTCTGCATCAAACGGATCAGACAGACGTTGGTTCTTGAGTACTTGGCTGTTTCAAAAAGTCTCACACCTAAAAATATATAAAGCAGAACAATGTTATAAACTAAAAACTGAAAATCAAAGCTATAGGTAGTTAACGTTTCGGAAGAGAATCTACTTCCGTTCTCAAAACTTTTTTTTCCGTCAACCATGACAGTTCTTTGTTTATGTATTTCCATAGTCACGTGAGACATTAAATTATATTTATATTATTTTTACTTACTTCGTCTCTAAGGATGGGCAACCAACTAGTACAAAAATCTATTGAATAATTAGAAACGCATCTATCCTCGTTTAATAAAATAATCGCGGATTCTCTAAGTTTTCTTTTAGTTCCGTTGCTCTCTTTTTCCAAAATCTTCGCCGAGTCCCATTTAATTCTATGATTATTATCCCACGCATGTTCACAAATTTTGGATTTTTCAAATTCTCCCCTTCTAGCGTAATATCTATGTTCACCAAGCCTTGCGTTGAAAGTTCTAGATGATTCACCTAGGTAATAATTTCCGCACTCACACGGAACACTATAAATACAATTTTTTGAATTTTGAACAATATTTGAAGGTTTGGTTTTTGATAAAACCGATCTTAGCGTGGAACCCGTTTGAAAAAAACCGTTCGTACGGAAAACCTATTCCCAATTTTTCGTAATTTATCCGATAAATCATGTATATATGAAATTACTGCCATTGGCCTAATTACCTCAGGTTGTGATAGTATATTCTCTCTACTACCAATGTTCAATAACTGATAGTCAGTTATAAATACAATGTTTTGAATTTTGGACAATATTTGAAGGTTTGGTTTTTGATAAAACCGATCTTAGCGTGGTACCCGTTTGAAAAAACCGTTCGTACGGAAAACCTATTCCCAATTTTTCGTAATTTATCCGATAAATCATGTATATATGGAATTACTGCCATTGACCTAAATACCTCAGGTTGTGATAGTATATTCTCTCTACTACCAACGTTCAATAACTGACTATCAGTGACCTAAATACCTCAGGTTGTGATAGTATATTCTCTCTACTACCAACGTTCAATAACTGATAGTCAGTTATTGAACGTTGGTAGTAGAGAGAATATACTATCACAACCTGAGGTATTTAGGTCAATGGCAGTAATTCCATATATACATGACTTATCGGATAAATTACGAAAAATTGGGAATAGGTTTTCCATACGAACGGTTTTTTCAAACGGGTTCCACGCTAAGATCGGTTTTATCAAAAACCAAACCTTCAAATATTGTTCAAAATTCAAAAAATTGTATTTAGAGTGTTCCGTGTGAGTGCGGAAAACATTACGTAGGTGAATCATCTAGACCTTTCAACGTAAGGCTTGGTGAACATAGAAATTACGCTAGAAGGGGAGAATTTGAAAAATCCAAAATTTGTGAACACGCGTGGGATAATAATCATAGAATTAAATGGGACTCGGCGAAGATTTTGGAAAAAGAGAGCAACGGAACTAAAAAAAAACTTAAAGAATCCGCGATTATTTTAGAGAGAGAATAATATTTATTGGATAAAATATTCCAAAAGGCCAGCGACCGAAGTCTTTCAGCCCGATTATTTTATTAAACGAGGATAGATGCGTTTCTAATTATTCAATAGATTTTTGTACTAGTTGGTTGCCCATCCTTAGAGACGAAGTAAGTAAAAATAATATAAATATAATTTAATGTCTCACGTGACTATGGCAATATATAAACAAAGAACTGTCATGGTTGACGGCCAAAAAAGTTTTGAGAACGGAAGTAGATTCTCTTCCGAAACGTTAACTACCTATAGCTTTGATTTTCAGTTTTTAGTTTATAACATTGTTGTGGTTTATATATTTTTAGGTGTGAGATTTTTTGAAACGGCCAAGTACTCAAGAACCAACCTCTGTCTGATCCGTTTGGCGCAGAGGTTTTTTCATTAAAATTTTTAAATATTTTTCAGTGGCAAAATACCCAATAAAAAGTAAGAAAATCTGAATATGCCAGAAATAAACAATTACAGACAAAAAACTTCTAATAAAAATCGATACCTAAAACTAAATGTTACAACAATTCTAAATTAATATATGAATTTTTCAATTCTTTATTCACTACTTATATTAATATAGATTTCACCCAACTTCAAATTTTCACAAAAATATCGCAATATTGTCAACTTTTTCAAGCTTTCTGTCATATGACTGTTTTCCTATTATTTAGGTCCTATTTTGTGACATCACGTGTACTATAAATACCGATTAAACTTCGTAATACTTTCGTAAAATAATCTGTAAAATATATAACGTTTTGTAATTATAAATATGGTTTAGTAAGGCCGGTTTATTAACTTTTGTTTTTGTAACTCCTAAATCTCCCAAGTTCGGCACCCGTATTGTTTTGCGTCGTATCCATTATAGTAAAGAAAATTACGTGTTTTCTTTGAAAGAACCTTCAACTAAAATCTATTGTAAGCTACTGGCCGTCGCTCGTATTGATCTCATACATAAAGAGGAATTATGTTGAGGAAAAATCTCACGAAAAAAATAAATGATCGCCCCATCGTTAGGGCGTGATATTCTACTTGTAGAAATGAGGGATATAGGTTCTTTATATCTTTTACGAATTAATTATATATCTTTAGGTATTTCCAAGTAAATATAAGGAAAAAGTCTATTTTATCTTCGAGACAATTCATCATATTTAAAGAAGTTATACCATTCCGTCAGAGAAAAATATGAGAATAAAATACATTTTATCTTTAATAAAAGTGGCTTTACGAATACAATGCCGGGTGCAAACTGGAGTTTTTACTTTTAACTTTTTATTTCGCAAGGAGATATGGAAAATGCTAGGTTACCGTTTGGCGATAAGCCTGGGGAGATGTAGTGAAATAGTTACTTTGCTTTGTCAACTTCACAGATATAGTTTGTGGAACACTAGAATACTACTATTCCTTAGTAGAAAGTTATTGTAGCAGGGTTTTGGCATTTCTGTATAAATATATTACTTCCAGTGGAAGTATGGTAATCGTAAAAAAAAATCAGTTTATTTTCTTAAAATAGGCTTAGAATGTCATAAAACGTCGAGATTCTAAAGAAGGAAAAAAAAATCTGTCTGTCTGTCTGTCAGTCGGTTGGTCTGTAACTTTTTTGTGCACATGATTTCTCTGGAACGGTTTAAGATATTGATTTGAAATTTGGTATACATATGTATGATGATTAGGTCTGAAACTAAATTATATTCTGAGAAGGGTTGGTGGTAAATAAAGGAAAATATGTAATGCAAGCTGGTAAGAGTACAGAAGCTTGGGATTTGGTGTACATATTAACAGCCAAGGCCTCAGATTTTTCAACCCTTCCACCACTCCCACTCCATTAGTATACAGTGAGCACGTAATGGTTGGAATAAATTCATTAAAATAGTTACAAAACAAGTGACAAGAATTCGCTCAGACCCGTCGATTTTGAAATAGATTTCTCAATCTGTTTATTTTAAAAAAGTGCTGCAAATATTTGTTTTAAGTTATGACGTCATCGCCATTTTTTTTATATGGCAACCCCTATTTTTTAAAATGTCATTTGAAAGAGCACATTTTTCTGCATACAGTACGTTAAATTCTAGGGAGTATTGCATGACGAAATTATCGAGAAAAAAATCTTAACTACTTATAACAATGTAAAAGAATACAAGAATTTAAGAATACAGCAAAAAATTATTAGATTAAATGTTCAAATTGCGCGCCATTTGCTTCTTCACAATGTCCAAGTCGAAACTGAAATTCTCGCAAGACGTTAATAATTATTTCGGGTCCTATTCTTCCAATTTCGTAAGTAATTCTGTCTTTTAAGTCCTCAATATTGTTCGGTCTATTAAAATAAACTTTGGATTTAAGGTAACCCAATATAAAATAATCCAATGGGGTTAGGTCCGCAGATCTAGCTGGCCATGCTATTGATTCGCGTCTACCAATCTATCTGCGTAGGAAAATTTAGTTTAAATAATTACGCACTATTACCGAATAATAATAATAATAATAATAATAATAATACTTTATTGTGTAAAATATACATATTGGACACAAAAGGTTAGCAGTACAGTATGCACTGATGTAAAAACTACTAACCTAAAAAAAAAACAATATTATATAATATACAGTATGCACTGATGTAAAAACTACTAACCTAAAAAAAAAACATATTATATAAAAACCTAGTGTAAACATATCCTTTAAAACATATTAAAATTTATATTCAAATCATTGCTTAAAATCAGAGACTTAAGTTGTTTTTTTAATGTATTTTCAGACATAAAGTGGTACTGCTGGGGCAGATTATTGTAAACGTACATTGATATATATGTAAAAGATGAACGAAATATTTCATATTTAAGTCGTAGTGTATGTAAGTGGTCGTTAGTATATCTCAAATTCCGGTTGTGAACAGAATTTCTGATAAGAAGTTTATCAGATAGATAATCGGGTTTTTTCAATATGGTCACATTGTATAGCATAAAGGTGAAGTGCACGAAACGCCGTTCATTTAATTTTAGTAAATTTAACTCTCTAATGTAAGGTGTAACATGTTCATAAGACGAACTATTGGTAACAAATCTGACACAGATGTTTTGTATTTTTTGTAGTTTATATGCTTCTGTTATGTTTAATAAAGGTCCATAAACATAATCACAATAATTGATGTGCGATAAAACTAACGATTCACATAGCAGTAGTTTAGTATCTCTACCTAGGATGTTTCTAAGACCTGAAATCTGTCTAAAAGAGCAGAAGCATTTTCTGGATACTTCCGAAATATGAGAAATAAAGTTTAAGTCCTTATCGAGTGTCAATCCTAGGTTTTTAACCTTATCAGCTTGTTCAATGATTACATTGTCCACTGACAGTTGAAAGTTTGAGAGAACTTTTAATTTATTTGAAGTGCCGAAAACAATATTTTTACTTTTGTTTGGATTTAGAACAAGTGAGTTTCGTACGGTCCAGTTTTTTATTTCATTTAAGTCATAGTTGATGCATGTTTCTGCGTCTTTAGATCGCAAAACATCAAACGAAAAATAGAGCTGCACATCGTCAGCATTCATATGAATAGAACAGTACCTTGTGACGAGAGGTAGGTCTGCAGTATAGATATTAAATAGCAGAAATAGAATAATGTGGCGGTGCGCCATCCTGTTGAAACCATATGGAGTTTTCCGGTACATTAGGGTTTTCACCATTTGGATACAGTGCAACAAGTTCTGGAATTACGTTTTGTTGGGGCAGCTCCAAATATTTTTCGCCATCTAATGAACCTTGAATAAAAAATGGACCCAATATTGTAGTCCCAACAATTTCAGCCCATACGTTAACTTTCTGTGGAAACTGAGTATGGGCCTCCACCATCCAGTGTGGATTTTCACGTGACCAATATCGACAATTTTGCCTATTTTCAGTGCCATTTAAACAGAAGGTGGCCTCGTCAGAGAAAAGTACTCGACTTAATAAATGTGGATTGATATTACATCGTTCCATCATGGTTTCGCAAAAATCTACTTTGCGGTCGAAATCATCTTCGTTAAGCTCTTGAACTAAATTCACTTTATATAGGTGCCATTCAAATATTTTAAAACAGTCGACTGACTAATTGACTGTTCTGCTGCGACTTCACGACTTGGTTTGTGAGGATTCTCCTCCATTGCCAGTAAAATATCTAACTCTTTATTTTCTGAAATTGTAGGACGACCTTTCGTGAAATTATCTCTTACATGACCACAATCTCGGAACTTCTTTTCTATTTTGCTAACAGTTGATTGTGTAATAGGTCGATTAGGGTATTTACCATTAAATAATTCACAAACCATAGTTTGTGTTCGGAACTTGTCTCTATAGCCAATCATTATCAAAATTTCAATTAGTTCTGTCTCACTTACACGTTGCATTATGAGCACTTTCAATACGAGTAAATACTAATGAATGGGCCTACCCCGTTCAGCGTGGTGACGCTAATATAATTTAGTGAACTGTATTTAGGTACAATTAAAAAACCGCTGCCTAAGGAATCACTACTTCCACATCCAGATTCTTCATCCAAGTCACTTTAAAGGAAATATCTTGACTATATTTGCACTCTGGTATGTGGAAATTATTGGTCATAGAATTTTAAAAATATTTGGGGCAGATCTCATAGAAAAGTTTGAGGGGTTGGTTTCTACCATATTCGTTAAAAATGAAGTTTCTAGTTTACCCTACTTATTTTCCACTATTCGCAATCCACCACCTCCCACCCCTTCAATGGAGTCATCTCAATCGGATGTCACTACAATACATACGTGTACTAACTTTCAAATTAATATCTCAATTTGATATTATCAATCCCATTAATAATGAAGCGGAGGTGGTGGAGTTTGAAAAATATTATAAAGAAATCTGAGGCCTTGGTTTCTAGTATATACACCGAATCCCAAATTTCTGTATTCTTACCAGCTTGATTTACTTATTTTTCCCTACTCCTATTAACTCCAACCCTTCTACGGAATCATCCCAAAATATAATCTAGTTCCAGATGTCGTTATAATACATACGTCTACCAAATTACAAGTGAATATCTCAATTTTATTTTATCAACCCCTTTATGTAGTAAGGGTGGTGGAAGTGTTGAAAAATAGTATGAAAAAATCTGAGGCCTTGGCATCTAGGACATACACCTAATTTCAAGTTGCAGTACTCTTACCAGCTTGCCTTACTTATTTTTCCCTATTTACCTCTACTTACTCCCACTCCTTCAACGCAATCATGTCAAAATATAATCTAGTTTCAGATATAGCTATAATACGTAAATGTATTTCAAGTGAAAATTTAAATTTAATTTTATAAACTCTTTTAATAAGGGAGTGGGGGTGGTGGGGAGATGGAAAATACTAATAAAAAAACCTGATACCTTCGCTACTAGTATATACACCAAATTCCAAATTTCTGTACTTTTACCAGCTTGCTTTACTTATTTTTCTCTATTTACCCCTATTTAACCCCCAACCCTTCAACGGAATCATCTCAAAATATAATTTAGTTCCAGATGTCGTTATAATACATATGCGTACTAAATTTCAAAT
The DNA here is from genome assembly GCA_963583905.1 of Stenurella melanura. Classification (NCBI taxonomy): domain Eukaryota; kingdom Metazoa; phylum Arthropoda; class Insecta; order Coleoptera; family Cerambycidae; genus Stenurella; species Stenurella melanura. The sequence continues at coordinate 137,374,134 of OY757314.1, forward strand.
GAATGTCTCAATTTTAATTTATCAACCCTTTTCATATTGGAGTAGGGGTGGTGGGGGGCTGAAATATATTATTAAAAAATCTGAGGCCTTGGCTTCTAGTACATACACCGAATTTCAAGTTTCGGTACTCATACCAGCTTGTTTTACTTATTTCCCCCTATTTACCCCTAAATAACCCCCAACCCTTTAACGGAATCATCTCAAAATACAATCTAGTTCCAGATGTCGTTTTAGTTCATACGTGTACCAAATTTTAAATGAATATTTTCAATTTTATTTTATCAACCCTTTTAATAATGAAGTAGGTGGGGGTTGAAAAATATTATAAATAATCTGAGACCCTGGCTCCTAGTACATACACCGAATTTCAAGATTCTGTAGTCTTACCAGCTTGCTTTACTTATTTTCCCTTATTTACCCCTATTTAACCCCCAACCCTTCAACGGAATCATCTCAAATTATAATCTAGTTCCAGGTGTCGTTATAATACATACGTGTACCAAATTTCAAATGAATATCTCAATTTTATTTTATCAACCCTTTTCATATTGGAGTAGGGGTGGTGGGGGTTGAAAAATATTATAAAAAAATCTGACGCTTTGGCTTCCAGTACATACACCGAATTTCATGTTTCTGTACGCTTACCAACTTGTTTTACTTATATTCCCCTCTTTACCCCAAATTAACCCCCAACCCTTCAACGGAATCATCTCAAAACATAATCTAATTCCAGACGTCGTTATAATACATACGTGTATGAAATTTCAAATGAATATCTCAACTTTATTTTATCAACCCCATTAATGGGGTAGGGGTGGTGGGGGGTTGAAAAATATTATAAAAAAATCTGAGTCCTTAACTTCTAGTACATATACCGAATTTCAAGTTTCTGTACTCTCACAAGCTTGCTTTACTTATTTTCCCATATTTACCCCTATTTAACCCCCAACCCTTCACCGGATATCCTCAAAAAACAATCCAGTTCCAGATCTCGTTATAATATATACGTTTACAAAATTTCAAGTCAATATCTTAAACAGTTCCGGAGAAAACGTGCGGAAAAAAAAAAAGTTACAGACAGACAGACAGACCGACAGACAGAAAATTTTTTTTCGCTCAAATTTAAAATCTCGACGTTTCATGACATTCTAAACCTATTTCACGAATAAAAATTTTTGAAAATTTTTTTGCGATTACTATACTTCCAATCCACTACGTGGATGTGGAAGTAAAAAAGAATGTGTCGTAAACTTACACAGTAGGTTTGATGGATTCTCCGTCGTCGATGTCGGCCCAGGCAATAGGAGGGACAAAGGGGGGCCAAAAGTAAAAGGAACAAATCTCCGACACGCACAATTAACGTAACAATTATTAAATTAATTTAAGAAAGGACAATTATAAGTCACTTATCACTGGTAAATAACTATAGCGTTCTGCGGCGTAAGTGACTATTGTCTTACTTACTATAATACTACTGTCTCTATGCGGGTCGCACTCGACCCACACGGCGTTAAAAAAAACTAGCTAAAAAAACTTCTTAGTATTACCATAAAGAATTTAAAACATATATTTTTCTAGGTATAATACTACAAGGCGCGTAACCAACTAATGTGTTAGAGCCAGGTCCGCGTTGCTAAGTAAATAAAAAAAAGCGTAAACACAAAAAAAGCGTAAGTTGTAAAAAGGTTCGACGATAAGTAATGAATGTGTTCTATTAATGTAAAATGTTTTTTTCTCGATAATTTCGTCATGCAATACTCCCTAGAATTTAATGTATTGTATGCAGAAAAATGTGCTCTTTCAAATGACATTTTTAAAAATGGGGGTTGCCATTTAAAAAAAATATTTGTTTTATTCATGACAGGGTGTGACAATTGTGACTTGTTCTTTCCATAAAATTTGTAACACCATGTGGAATTCAACAGTTACATCAGCAAGTTAGAATTCAAATTGTACTCTAACCTTATCTTTTCATAACATTTTCTTTTTTGATTCACTTTATTATCTGTATTAGTACCAGAGAAACACAATTTTATAGCATAACATGTTTATACGTAAAGGCAATATCGAAACAAAAAATTAAATGGAAATGAACAAGATGCAAAAAAGGAATGTCAATAGCGAGTATTTCTGCCTCTACTAAGAATAACTTCTTAGCAACGCCAATTCATACTTAAAGTAACTGACCTATGACCAGCGGCCCACGAGGTTGGGTCGTGTCGTTCGAGGAGCGAAATTCTCGGACCTCTTTCTTTGGCGTCTTGTATCTCGCTAAAAAATAATCGTAGATCATCGATAGTGGTGGCACGCCCACCATCAGATAGAAATTTAATTTCTAATCGACTATGTATAAAGGGGGGTCATTTTTGTCTGGAAAAAGTTAGAATGTGAAATGTGATGAGATGTCGAAAACGTGTACATTTTTCAAATGATACATACACCTTCAAAAGGCGAAAGATTTTTTCGCTCTGAAGAGAAACTAGAGTATACACACCTTCAAAATTTTGAAAAAAAATTAAAGTGCCGCTAAAAATATGAAAAAATTAAGGGATACGTAGGACGGTGAGAGAAATCCAATGACGTAAACTAGAAGTCTATAGCTTTTTTGGTCACCGAGATAGAGTCTCGAGAATTGGAGAAAACAAGAGATTTTCTCCTTCCGGTAACTTTGAGTGGCTCGATATCGGAAACGAGGAATCGTAGGAATGTCTGAATTGCGCCATCCGATTTTCCTATTCTCTTTGTGTATCTTTAAATGTTCATAGTTTTATAGTCCCCCTATTTTCGGTCGGAAGGAAATGACTTTTTGAATTCAGCGCAACCTCCTGAACTATATTCAAATACGTGTAAACCTAAATGAGAATGTTGACGTAACAGAAAAAATCTTGCGTGAGCCGTTCCCCACCTGTGTAAGCTGCTTTCTGCAGGTAATGCGTTCCGAAACGTAGTTAAAAGGCAGGAGTTGAGTAATCCATATTACCTGACTTCCCTCTTAACCCAATACATCCTCTAAACTTTTAATAACATTCCGAAAACTTAAAGTGTGGCTTTAAAGAAAACATTTAGACTGGAATTTAAAATAACTTACGTGAAAGGAAAACGTAGTACCGTGTAATACTCTTATCGGCTGCGAATCTTCCGAACATTTAAGAACGGTATTTGTCACCATATAAAACAAATGATATTTTTACTATAATAGAGATTTATTTTATATTCAGATATAGAGGGGAAGCATTTTACTGCTGAGTTGAAAATTTTTCTTGACAATCTGAAAATTTATATCCCTTTTTCTCGTATGTGCTACCCATGCATGAGGCCAGTCATATATTATTCAGAGATTCCTTTACATTCCGCTTGGCTAAAATATCATTGAATAACACCTTAAACTCTATAAAAAATCGGTAAAGGTATTTACACAGAACTTCCCTCGTTCATGGCAGTCTCTCTAAAAAATAATAATTACGAAATGACATTGAGAATAATAATCGGAGTAGAGTTATTGCTATTATTACAAAAAAAACTTGATAAGTTTTGGTAAAAAAAATATACAGATTGCTCATCCAACAGCAAAAGTTCAATACTAAATAGCAGGTGCCACATATGGCAGGCTTGCGCAAATACCTTTACAAATGTCCACCATGACTGAATTATTTCTTGGGATGACCACCCTGTACATTTTTCAATAAAAGTATAATAGGTGCATATGCCAGATGTTATTGCCATCTGTCACATTTTCAATCCAACATTCACGTAATGGAGTGGAAGTATAGTGGTGGTTAAAAAATTTCATTTTTTTAAAATTTTTCAAAAGATGGTAAAATAATTTTAAAATTTTTTTCTTCTGAAATAGGTTTAAAATGTCAAAGGTAGAAATTTTAAATTAGAGCAAAAAGGAAAGTTTCCTTCTGTTCTATAGTAGTGCTAAAAAAAGTTTAAAAATTAAAAAAGATGTATTTTTAAAATAGGTTTAGAATGTCATTTAAATTTGAGCATTCTGGTGTTAAATTTTTTTCCAAACTGGTAACAAAATGTTGCAAATTTTTTTTTCCGAAATTGGTTTGGAATATCATGAAACGTGGAAATTTTAAATTTGAGCAAAAAAAATTTTTTCGTCTGTTCTATAGTAGTGATACATAAATGGATTAAAAATTTTTTCAAATTTTTTTAAAAATTCTTCAAAAACATTTTTAAATTTGTTTGAATAGTTTTAGAATGGCATGGAAACGTGGATAGTTAAAATCTGAACAAAGAAAGAAAAATTCTATCTTAGTGATAAAATTTCAAAAAACTTTTTTTTTAAATCAGGCTTAGAATGCCATGAAACGTGAAAATTTTAAATTTGAAGAAAGAAAAAAAAAATTCATTTTAGTAGTAAAAATTTTTTCAAAAATATTGGTGAAAAAAATTTTCAAAATTTTTTTTCCTGAAATAGGTTAAGCGTGTCATGAAACGTAGAAATTTTAAATTTGAGCAAAAACAAATTTTTTTCATCTTGGTAAAAATTTTTTCAAAAATGTGAAAAAAATTTTCTAAATTTTTTTTTTTTTCTGAAATAGGTTTAGCGCGTCATGAAACGTGGAAATTTTAAATTTGAGCAAAAAAAAATTTTTTTCAACTTGGTAAAAATTTTTTCAAAAATGTTTGAAAAAAATTTTCAAAATTTTTTTTTTCCTGAAATAGGTTTAGCGCGTCATGAAACGTGGAAATTTTAAATTTGAGCAAAAAAAATTTTTTTCATCTTGGTAAAAATTTTTTCAAAAATGTTTGAAAAAAATTTTCAAAAAATTTTTTTTCCTGAAACAGCTTTAGCGCGTCATGAAACGTGGAAATTTTAAATTTGAGCAAAAAAAAATTTTTTTCACTATTTATTCCGTTTAGACGGTCCACCCTGTATATTTTTCAGTGAAAATTCTACCAGTTCTTCGCTGACAGTAGGGTTAACTACCTACCAAATTTGACTGCTCTCCGTCAAGTAGTTTTTTAGTAAATACACCAACAGACAGACAGACAGACAGACAGACAGACAGACAGACCGACAGACAGACAGACAGACAGACTGACGGAATTGAAAAACCTATATTTTCGGAATCTACGTGTTCTAAAACGTCAGAATCCGAAAAAATCTCGGAGGGTGATTTTTTCTCGAATACAATACTTCCCTTCGGTATGCGAGGGAAGTAAAATGTGATGTTTGAAATATGGTAGCATCATCCGTTGGGGTAGTTTTTCCGCTTCCATGACACGAATATTTAATTGCTATATTTCTCTGAGCTTCTAAGCCGTATCAATGTAATTATAGCAAATTGGCAAGTTAATCTCATTAGGAATGCAAAATCTGGTGACGCATATGGGGCAAATTAGATTAGCCTGCTATGGCTAATACATATTCAACTGAGCAAGCCCTTGAGACGTCTACGGTTTTCAAATAATTTATCCGTTCATTAAACCATTCTTTAGCTTGCAGTTTTTATTCCGTTCATTAGTTACTTCATTCGTTTATTTAATTACTCTATTACCCTGCACAACAATAATTTTGTCACAAAGATGGCAATGGGTATATTAGTTATAATTTGGTAAGTTAGTTTCAAATATAAACATAATTTTTTTTTTTGCGACTTTTTTTACTTCCTTGCATACCGAAGGGAAGTATTGTATTCGAGAAAAAATCACCCTCCGAGATATTTACGGATTCTGACGTTCAGATCACGGAGATTACGAAAATATAGGTTTTTCAATTCCGTCAGTCTGTCTGTTTGTCTGTTGGTGCATTTACTAAAAAACTACTTGACGGAGAGCAGTCAAATTTGACAGGTAGTTGACGCTACTGTCAGCGCAGAAATGGTAGAAATTTCACTGGAAAATATACAGGGTGGACCGTCTAAACGGAATAAATAGTGAAAAAAAAATTTTTTCGCTCAAATTTAAAATTTCCACGTTTCATGACGCGCTAATCCTATTTCGGGAAAAAAAATGTTTGAAAATTTTTTTCACCAACATTTTTGAAAAAATTTTTACCAAGATAAAAAAAAATTTTTTTTGTTCAAATTTAAAATTTCCACGTTTCATGACACGCTAAACCTATTTCTGAAAAAAAAACATTTTTGAAAAAATGTTTACCAAGATGAAAAATTTTTTTTTTGCTCAAATTTAAAATTCTTACGTTTCAATGCATTCTAAAACTATTAAAAAAAAATTAATTTTTTTTACCAACATTTTTGAAAAAAATTTTTCTACTAAAATGATAATTTTTTTTTTTATTCAAATTTAAAATTTCCACGTTTCATGGCATTCTAAGCCTGATTCAGAAAAAAAAAATTTTGAAAATTTTTGAAATTTTTTTTACCACTAAAATAGATGGATTTTTTTCTATTTCTTCAAATTTAAAATTTCCACGTTTCATAGCGTTCTAAATCTATTTAAAAGAAAAATTAGAAATTTTGTTTACTATTTTTAAAAAATTTTACCACTAAGATAGAATTTTTTTTCTTTGTCCAGATTTAAACTATCCACGTTTCTATGGCATTCTAAAACTATTCAAACAAATTTAAAAATGTTTTTGAAACATTTTTTTAAAAATTTGAAAACATTTTTAATCTATTTATCACTACTATAGAATAGACGAAAAATTTGGTTTGCTCAAATTTAAAATTTCCACGTTTCATGACATTCCAAACCAATTTCGGAAAAAAAATTTTTGCAACATTTTGTTACCAGTTTGGAAAAAAAATTAACACTAGAATAGAACTTTTTTTACTCAAATTTAAAAGTTTCACGTTTCATGACATTCTAAACCTATTTAAAAAAAATATCTAATTTTTAAGTCTTAAACTTCTTTTACCACTATTATAGAATAGACGGAAACTTTATGCTCAAATTTATAATTTCTACGTTTGACATTTTAAACCTATTTCAGAAGAAAAAATTTTAAATTTTTTTTAAATATTTTTGAAAAATTAAAATAAAAATGAAATTTTTTAACCACCACTATACTTCCACTCCATTACGTGAATGTTGGATTGATGTGACGGATGGCAATAATATCTGACATATACACCTATTATACTTTTATTGAAAAATGTGCAGGGTGGTCATCCCAAGAAATAATTCAGCCATGGTGGACATTTGTAAAGGTATTTGCGCAAGCCTGCCATATGTGGCACCTGTTATTTAATATTGAGCTTTTGCTGTTGGATAAGCAATCTGTATATTTTTTTGACCAAAACTTATCAAGTTTTCTTTGTAATAATAGCAATAACTATATTCCGATTATTATTCTCAATGTCATTTCGTAATTATTAATTTTTTAGAGTGACCGCCATGCACAAATAACGAGGGAAGTTCTGTGTACAGACCTTTACCGATTTTTTGGACATACTTCAATACTCACCCCTATACAGGGTGTCCCAAAAGTCGTAGTTAAAACGAAGGTGGGCAGTAGATGAAGCAATTTACAATCAAAATATCTTGTTTTTCTTTCAACGAAAAAATTCGAGACATTCGTATACCCCTTAACTTATTGTCCAGAGGCAAAAAATCCCTTCAATAAGATAAATTTATGAATTACCTGTCATTGAGGAATGAATGGGGACTTTTTATCTCTCGTACTATTTTCTTTTAATGCCAAGAACTTCAGCGAGGGGGTAACAATTCTTCCGAGGTGATTGATACAACCTCTGCACCACGTCCATACTCTATATCCCTCATCGTATCATCTGTATTTCATCTCATTTTCATTCATAAACCCCAGTTTATCTTTAGTCATACTTTATTCTCTACAATTCTTTTCTACTGATTACATAAAAACCTTAAAATGTATCTTTCCGATCCTAAGGGTTTTGCGAATAAGGGTTTGGAGGTAATTTTTGCCCCTTTCAAGCCGAGGTCAATGCAATTGAAGGAGATTCTTATTAATGCACTACAAAAAGCAAGGCACAACCGCTCTTCCAGATATTCCTTCGCCACTGTGTTCCTAATCCAGGAGGTGAAACTTTGTGAAATTTAAGTCAAGGGAGAAAGATATAAAATGCAAAGTTGTAGAATAATAAAACATAAAACTAGCAAATACTAATTAACCCTATTTATTAATTAAACTCGAGCAGGAGACATCAGGGGTAAGTGAATGACAAAACACTTTTGTTATATAAATATACATAAACAATATAGCACAAACAATAAATACATATACAAAAAGTTGTTGGATGGAAATACAAAATACAAACTCAAATATTTGTGTCTAGCCAGTTCCGCGTAAAATAAATGTTTCACTATAATCGAAACAACAGTTAAATGATAACAGTTTTTACAACAATACCAAAATCTATAGATTAGTTACAAAGTGAAACCGGCAAGTTAATATGTGTCAGTTGTCGAACTAACATATATTTTCTCACACCATGAAAGATAGTTATTTAAGAACACGCTGGATAAATTAGACACTCGCGACGATTTTACTGTGTGGTTTTTCAGGGAAACCGCCGATGAAAACTAAATGTTTAGAACAGGATGCAATGTCCGGAACTTATAATTCTGGTTACCGAACATCCAGGTACTACAGGATCATGACATGACTAACTAAATACGTCAGCAGACGTTGTTCACGGCGTCGCCATTTAAAATGTAGACAACGAAGAAGGCAGAAAGTTGGTAAAAGTACTTACAGTTTGATTCTTCTGTAACATGATACTACACTACTTCGCTTTACAATTTATGATGCATTGATAACATTAATTCTAGGTATCAATTTACCAAAGCAGGTAGACTGGATGACCAATATTATAAACTTTTTAAAGTTTCACGACAATCCGCATATACAACAAACCCGGTCAAGGGTCTGCCGGGTATCATCTCTTTCGACGCGATTCGCCGTACGCACGGCAAAAACGGCGGGATTGATTGTTTATAAAGTAACAAAAGGTCTACCGCGTAATGGATCTATTTAGTCATTCGTATAGATTTCTAGCTACTAGCAGGGTTGGCATAAGAAAATTTTAGAACAAAATATTAAACAAAAGCAGTATTTTAATTAAATTACTCTTATTATTTTTTAGCGGACAAAAAGTGACCCGTTACAGATATGGTAGTTTATACCCTCCTGAAGGCTTGGTAATGCACTGCAACCCTTCTGGGGTAAGAAGAAGAAACACTTGCTCTTCCAGATCTCCATCCAGCATGGGGTAGTTTATGCTCTTCTGGAGGTTTGATTCCGGAGCGGCATTCACCCTCTAGAGCTAGAAGATTTTATAACGGAGTTCTATGTCCAAATGAGTATAGAAGGGGTGCAGAGGGTATATCAACCACTTCGGGAGAATTGCTACTCCCTCGCAGAAGCCTTTGATATTAAGAAGAATAGTACGAGACGTAAATAGTCCACATTAATACTTCTTTCCTTAGTGATATTTACGTCTATAAATTTACCTTACTGAAAGGATGTTGTCTGAACGAAAATTTGAGAGGTGTACGAATTTATTTGACCTCGGATTCGGATTCAGTGTCGAGAAATACATAGAAATACCATAGTTAGTCATACGGATCAAAAACTATTTTTGTGGGGCTGTCCATGCTAAAGGTGCAAGAAAAAGATTCAACATAGCAACCAATTATGGCTAACCAGCGTTTTCGAGGGCGGGGAAAACGATGCCGTTTGTTCCGCGGTTCCTACCACCCTCGAACTATGCCATTTTCTTCAAATTTAAATTTTAGACATGCGAGGGCTTGTTGAATCTGGCTTTTTTCGAGGAACCTGACTATGTTGGGTAATATTTAGCTCCCAGAGATACTAACTAACTCAGGGGGTTGAAACTACGCCCACCCTCAGAACCGACGACCTTGAGTGCTTTATAAGGTATGTACGACGTACGTATTATAGTATACAATTAAAGTATATATTTCTATAATACCCATATTAGAATGTGAAAATCATTTATTGGTCTACTCTTTGATTAACTTAAAAAATATGCAAGCTGGTAAATTTCAATTTATCCAATATCCAGACTATAAGAGCAGCTGTACAATAAACTATTGATTTCCTGCTAGTAATAATATATATTATGGAGTCGTCGGAAAATGTTCGCAACTGCTTCAAATTTTATTTATTACAACTCGAAAAACAAAAGAATTATATGCATACTCGCTCGAAACTGAAAAACTTCAGGAATAGTAAATTTGCCGAATGTCATAAGGGACCGTGAACATAAATAAAAGATTGTCGATATAACAAAATGTAATAAAACTGAAGATGACATTATTGGTGTCTGGAAGTGCTGTTCTGCTTGAAATATAAATGGCGCTTTTCTTAGCGTCATTAAACATTTCCAAAATTGACGATGATATTTTATTTTATTATCATACTTATTCCATTGTCTTTATAGCAGCAATAGTCTAGGATATTATATTTTCTTTCCATTACCACAACTACCTTACACCAATTTCAAGAATAATCAGAATCAGAAAAAGTGAGTTATACGATGCAGGCCTCCGTTCCATCGGTTAGAACTCATACTAGTCACTGTCGCGGAACAAATGTTTGAAAATTCGGAGCTATTGTATTCGCATACGCATACATCAGACAAGAATAATTAAATCTTCAAAATTTCCCTTAATTTTACAGCTTTAATAACAGTGGCGATTTCAATACAAAACAATATTTTATACAAATGTAAAAATTTGGTAAAATATCTTTGTTATTTTATTTGATACTTATTAAATTTAACGCAATGTGCGTGGAATTAACAAAATGCTTTGTTAAGTAAGTTAAGCAAAACATTGTGATTTATCATTGATATATTTTTTTAGTGATTTCTCGTTACGCTCTGATTGTCGATCGATAGTTGTTTTTGATGATATGATTTCTTCCTGCTATTATTATTATAACATTTTTATTTTTACATGGAACCTCAAGACAAAACAGTCGTGTTCTTACCTCAATTGTAAATTTTGGCTCAAACGCAGCAATCTCCTTATTTTAATGTGCAGGGAGTTTAAATAAAATAACAGTTGTGGCTACTATCCTCATCATTGTCATCATTAACCAATTAACGTTACATATAAAATACTGGGCAAGACCAACATCTGATCCGGAGCCAGCCAGATATCCACGGTGTAGTAGTACCGTGGCAATTGATAGACTGGATGGGAAGGGTTGAATAAACCCAATATATGTCTGCCGGCACGGTAACATAGTGGACTAAAGCGTAGTTAGTGGCTTAGTCACAATGTCTATCACGTACTAGGTTCTATCCCTAGGTCCGACACCGGCCGTGTCGGTGGGTATGGATATTGTCTGCGTCTTTTCAAATGTGTACCTTCATACCAGACAGCCTAGGCTTTAAATTTAGAGTGTCTCCTATGTGTGATGTGTTTATGTTTATATAGTTATTTAGAATCCTTTCATAGGACGTGAATTATATTATTGTTTTCCGATAGGATAGATAACATTTAAACTCTTATAAATGAATTGTTGTGCCTACCGGTACATTTCTGTTGCTGAACAAGAAGAAACTTAACGCTGCTTCCAGCAATTCAAAACAGCGACGATGCTATTCCAATTGAGCTACAGAAAATTAGTATATATTAATTAAATACAGTATATAATTTTGCAGAATTCAGTGTTACAGAAAATACAAATTTTGAATAGAAATAATAAAAAAAAGAAATGAGGAAAAATTGAAAAGAATTTATGTCAAGAAGAATAAGATCCAGAGGAAGATGGTTTATACAGGTTGCCGAGAAATTGGCAATACCTGGTATTGTAGGATCTCTTTAATTCTTTATGGGATGTACTGCTTTCTTATTTTATTAGGTTGATTGCTAGCGGGCTATGACCCAGTTGGAATATATAATATTTTTGGGAAGCTTGTAGGATATAGTCCGTTAGTGGGGATATGTCATGATAATGTGCATATAGATCTCTTGAGAAGGGAGTATCTCGATGAGTTTGTTATGAATAGTATGAATTCGTGTCACAATACGATAAGTTTTTTAGAATCGTGTGTAATGATCATCTTACTGGCAACAATATAGATTAGTTTTTTATATTGTCTGCTAGGAGTGGGAACAGACTCCTGGACATTGGATAGATAGTCCGTATAGTCTTGGTAATGCACAAACAATCAGTACAACTAAAGATACACTAGGCACTATCTAGTGTCCATTAGTAAGTGATGAAAATCTTTATTATTTAATCCTTAGAGCTAATATTGACAAGCTCTAAATCAAACAATTCAATTTATAAGTGATTTTGCCACCACAATCAAAAAAAGCTATTAATGTAACACATTCTGTAAGAAGAAATAAATCAATTACTTATTATTTGGACTGTTATATGCTCGTGGCACACGTACTATATACATACGTGCCACAAGCATTATTAGTTTTCCAGTAAACAATCGAAATTGCATTTGTCAAATAAACACATTCTACTAACTATTAGATCAGTCAATGTCCTTATTTACGAACAATATGTCTCATCAAGCACACGGATTGAGTGCTTTGTTGATTGCTTGCATTTAATTGAGTTTCTGTTTATTTCAAAATTTGTTGCACCTGAACTTTTAGCAGGCGTGGTGTTGTTTTTATTAACATCTAATAGAAATTGGTTGTTCTGAAATACCGACGAGTTTCTATAATAGAAAACAGGATCATATGTTTTTCAAGTTAAATCAGCAACTTTTATAGTTTCTAATAAAACGTATTCTTTGTAGCACTTGGAAAAAAGCAGAACAGTATCTACGAGAAACAAAAAGAAATCTATCTGTAAAAATCGTTGCCTAAGGTATCACTACTTTCACATCCAGATTTTCCACCCAAGTCTCTTTAATGGAAAACATCTTGACTATACTTGAACTCTAGTATGTGAAAATAATTGGCAAGATGTCATAAAAAATTTTGAAGCGTTGATTTTCAGGATATACGCCAAAGAATGAAGTTTCTGGCTCTAATTAGCTTTTCTTCGTCCAAAAATACCGTTATCTTCAATTAAAATCAGTCTGCAGGTCACAAATATATAAATATTCGCACAATTATTAATCAGCGAAAGCAGATTTTTTATTTCCTTTTCTCAATTCTTGGCATCTGCCATAATCGAATTTAAACATTTACAAGTGTGTTTTTTGTAATTCTGAAAATAATGTGAGATTTCATAGAAGAAGAGATGTAAGGTGTTTTAAAACTTTCTAGTTTTATAATTGATAAAGGCAAAGTTTGGTTTCATTCGTAATAAGTTTTCATGAGAACAACACTTCATGTCTGATATATTTGGAAATGTCAGAGGTTTGAGAATTTTTAACACATATGCATTTAAACAAGTTTATGTTTATATATTGTGCAAACTCATAATTAGTGATTACCACTACATGCAAATTGTGCTACAAAATATTGAATTCTCGATTTAAAATATTTGTTCAACGTCAGATTTGTGGTCTCGAAAACATTAAGAACAATTAGTCCAGTCGTTGAAGTAAAAAATACACCAGAAGCTCGCAAAAAATGGTATCTGAAATTTTTCTTCAATAACTGTTAGTTGGAGGACTAAACATCACAAAGCCGCAAAAATCAGTTCTGGGGGTGCCGCGCAAAAACCACCCTTTCGGTGAAAAAAGCTGCTGAATTTTCGTTAATTTGAATTCTTTGCGCGCTATGCAATAGGAAAAATGGAGTTGCTCGAAAACCAAACAAGCTAGGAAGAAAAATCAAAATGGGTTTTAAAGGGGGTATAAAATAATATCTTGTGTTGCTATTTTTGATGGCTATTGATATTTATTAGTATATAAAAATAACAATACAATATATTTATCTCTGGATTTTTTGTATATCTAACTATTCACAGGCCCATAAAAAATAACTGACTTTAATATAAGTTTTAATTGCATTATTATCTTTTAGTTCAAGGTAGTACTTGAACGCAGAAGAAGTTAGGAATAAAAATATTCACATTTACAAATTTACCAGCATGTCAAATTTAGCCAAAAATAATCCAAAATCGGCTGCATATTCAATTTTTTTATATTTTTTTATGCAATTTTTTAACTATTAAATTATTAGAAACAATAGTTATATGATGTGTAAATTAAAAAAAAACAGTTTTGAGCTAAATTTTCAAGATGTTTAGGTTTTTTTTTAATCTTTAGGAAACGATAAAAAATTGGCCAAAATTTGGCTAACTTCAACATGCTGGTAAATTTGTAAATGTGAATATTTTTATTCCCAACTATTTCTGCGTTGAAGCACTACCTTCAACTAAAATATAATGCATTTATAACTTATATTAAAATCAGTTATTTTTTATGGGCATGTGAATAGTTAAAAGCTTAAAAAATCAAAATTTAACTATATTATATTGTTATTTTTATATACTAACAGATATCAATAGCCATCAAAATGGAAACACAAGAAAGTATTTTATATTCCCTTTAAAACCCATTTTGATTTTTTCTCCTAGCTTCTCGTGGCATATACAAGAACATTACAAGAGGACTTTCCTTTGGGAAATTACTCCTGCTTTCTTTTTTATGAGTAGCAAGTTTTTTTATATCTTCAGCGGTTAATGAGTTATCAATAAAATAAGGCTTCTTTCAACGGAGGGGTGGTTGTTGGGGGGGGGGGGGGGGGCTTGCGAGGCACTCTCAGGACTAATTTTTGTCTCTTTGTGACGTATAATCCACCCACTGACGGAGAATCTCAGATAACATTTTTTGTTATGGATACCTCTATAATTACTGGACTAACTGTCTAGCAATGCTTAAATAATGATTAATAAATAATTTTCGGTGAGTTGACACCAATTCTGAAAGCTGCTAAAAACGAAAACTTTATTTTAATATCAGTTATGAAACTACTGTGTTTTATCTCACTTTATGTATCTTCTTCTACGGAAACTCATATTTGCAAAATTACTATAGACACTTGCATATTTCTAAATTTGATAGCAATTTTGGCAGCCACCAACTAACATAATGTTTTTTTGATATCAATTTCGTATTCAGTACCTCCAAGACACATAGGAAAATGTCTGTTTAGTACTTTGATTTGCTGAAATAATTATTAAATGAAATTTTCATTAAGTTGAGAGAAATTTTGATACCTGCCAAAAGTGAAAACTTTATTTTTATGTCAACTATGGAGCTAGAAAGTTTTAAAATATTTCATATCTCTTCTTCAAATAAACGAAAATTCGTACACATTAAAAATACAAACGTTGCTATTCTTTTCGATCTCGATTTTCTCATGGCATATAATACGTCACGCAAAATTTTATCGTTTTTTACCCCTCCCTCCCCCTTTGTCAGGCTGCATCACATTTCTTTCAATCCCCCACCTAATAATACGTCACAAAACCGGGACTCCCCCCAAGAGAATGATTATCTTTATGATTATTGGTAACATATAAAAATTATGACTAAACAATCTCATTTACTCATAACATTTTTAATAATACAAAATTATTGTTTGTCTGTATACGATGGACTACGTTACCTCCTTCTTTCCGTTTTTAGTGCTCATTTTTAAAATATTTTCATGGAATATAATAAGGAAAAGAGGTATATAATAGATGTAGGTATTTCAAACGTAGCGTTACGTCACCACCCCCCTCCTCGTCATTTATCATCACGCTAGCCAATTGCCTTCCCTCCCCCTTTTCTTCGTACGCATTTCATGGACGGCCCCCTATGAAATCTCACATTATTTTCAAAATTACCAAAGACACACTTGTGGTTTTTTTCTAAATTGACAGCGATTTTGGCAACTGTCAAAAATTAAAAAAAAAACAAATGAAATATTTACTTTTGGTAGATCGATTATGTATTTGTAAAGATTTAATACTAAAATTGTGTGACTGCAGACTGAAATTAATTTTAGAAAACGATATTTTTTAGTAGTGATTAATTATTTCTAGAATGTGATATGCTTTCTCTAGATACACGTAGACAAGCTCAGTCCGTAATTCTTCTATATAAATTATTGAATTCCATAATCGACTGCCCAGAAGTGCTAAGCCAGCTTAATTTAAATGTTCCTCGTCCCAATTCTAGACATCTTCAAACCTTCGATCAACCTACGCCTCGTACACGGTTACTTGAATCGTCGCCAGTTTTTACAATGTGTAAGAAATATTCGTTAGTGCAACAAAATATTGATGTATTTAACACCTCTCTGTCTAAAATAAAGACTGTATTTAACTGGCAAGTAATATTTACGATTAGGTTATAAATAGGATATACATTATATATCTGGACTTACGAAATAGTTGTGTGTATGGGCGTATATAGGTATATATGTCTGTATATGTATACCGGCATACATAATTACATAAGTATGTATTTATCATTTGATTTTTGCTTGCCATAATGTCATATGTCATAATGTCTTTTACCTGACATGTACGTACCCTATTTTAATGAAAATTATATTAGAATGTAATTATTGTAAATAAATAAATAAATAAAATAAATAATTCAATTATACAAAATCATAGATTGATAGATGAATTGATAGAGAATTTGAAAGCAAATTAAAAAAAAAGTTTCTGATAACTTTAATTCGAAGACTAGAGGACTGATTGGGGGGCACAATGGGGCTTCGCCCCACTGTGCGACGCTGAGCCGATATAACTATTACAACTAGTACACCAAATTTTCATGCACAAATTATGTTCTATCTAACCACAAGACACAAATTACATTTTCGACCTATAAAACAACAGCTAGACTTTAATGACGCCTATTGGTAGTAGTGGATTATGTTTTTTCTTCTGAAGTTTGTCGTATAGGTTGACAAATTCCTCCCCGGAGTATCCTTACCATAACATCATAACATAAAACAAGTAAACCAACAACAAGCATGCCCTGGATTTATGTTGTAAATTATATTTGTCTCAAGATTACATTACCATTATCTCCGAACCCGCAAGGAAGAGGAATGGTTGGATGGGAAAATGGAGTATACATATAAGGGCCTACTTATTTAGATTATTCGAGCTCGAGTGTTTTGTATGGTTTATTCTATTTTCAGTTATACTTCCACTCTAATATGTATTGCGCTGTTCTTTGGAGACGTTGTTTGTTTAAGACCAACTGTAAGTGGACTGATAGATGAGTGCTTGAATAAATAAAATGTAAATCGGTAGAATTAAATTCGATTTGTGCGGAAGTTTCCTTTTTCCTATTATTACTGATGATCAGCTGAAAATCAGCGCGTCTATGTTTAATTAGCAAATGAAGAAGTTGCGGAAAACAAGTTTTTGACGTGTATATATTTATCTTTTGCGTTTACGTTTTACGAAAATACATTACTTACGTACCTACATGGTAAATTCGCTTTAAATCTCGATAACTGACCCTAGTAAGATTTTAAATTTTTGGTACTTTATTAACATATACACAATAAACACAATTTGAAAGAATTACGGAAATTAACCAACGATATTTTGAATTACAGGACGATTTAAAAAAAAATTTTTTGGCATTTTTCTTGTTTTATCTTTCTTATCATCTTATAAACCCCTATAAAATTATATATATTTGGAATCAGCTGTCAATGGACAATCAATACATATTAAAATATGCAGGGCGTCTTATTAGAATGAGTCACATGGGTTTCCAAACTTTTGACTCGCCCTGTTTAAAATATACAAATTGGAAATTTCGGTAATTATGAAACAGTACATTTCATTTAAAAAATAATTTTCTCAAAATTTTGTTGTTTCATCTAAGCACGATGTGCTTATTTTAAAAATTCACTGCGTGTTATTGGTGGCTCACTCTGTATATAAGCGCATATTTTTATCACAATATATTATCTGACGTTACAGGAATAACATTCGCGGAAAAAAAAAATTATCCAATCCTTCAATTGCCATGAATATATTTGATAAAAATAGCCACTTTTTAACTTTAACACCCGAGAACCATTTTATATAGGAAAAAGTGCGGGGTCCTATCTAGTCAATATCTCAATTATACTTTCTCAACCCTCAACATTTCAACGGAATCATCTCAAAATATAATCTAATTCTCGGTATCCTTATAATAATAATATATACATGTACCAAATTTCCAAATTTTATCTTATCAACCCCTTTAATAATGAAGTGGAGGTTGTGGGGGAATGAAAATTATCATAAAAAAATCTGAGGTCTTGGCTTCTAGTATATACACCAAATCCAAAACGTGTGTGCTCTTGCCACCTTGCTGTACTTATTTTTCCTTATTTACCCCCAACAGTTCGCCGCAGAAGTTCAGAAACTATCCAGTTCCAGAACTCGTTATAATACATACATGTATAAAAATTCAAGCCAATAGTCAAAGAAAGGTTACAGACAGACAGATATACAGAAAACATTTTTTCTCACAAAAAATCGATGGGCTGAAATAAATAAATTTAAAAACAATTCTATTAGTATTATTTCCATTAAGTCAGTCTTAAAAAAGCTAAGTTATGTATTTTCGATACAATATTATTCTAAGGGATAAAAATTCACCCATAGGCGCTCGAAGGGGGTAAAATCATCCCCAAAATATCAAAATCAAAAATATTTTTAAAAATTCTGAAATTAAAATATTTAAATCTTTTATTCAATACATGAAAAAGAAAACCCTAACAGAATTTTTCGTTTCTCTTTTGTAGTTGCCTAGGCGTACTTTCAGTCCTTAGAAAGTGTGTTTTCGTCAGAAATTATTAATTGAAATACTTTTTCATTTGCCATGATTTGAAATATTTAAATATTTTATTTTTAGAATTCTAAAAAATATTTTTGATTTTTCTTATATTTGTGAGTTGATTTCACCAGAAGCGTCCAGATACACGAGGCCTCGAGCTTCCAGCGTGCGCAAACAGTGATTTTATTTGTCTATTATTTGTTTATTTATTTCTTGCCCTTAGTGTTCGTTGGTAGCCGTACGATTGGCGCATAGGTAATGTTCTCGCTTATGATGCTCCCTCTCGGCCAACAATTTCCATAAAATCTAAACTTTTAAAATCAAAATCTCCCATCTTATCCTTATCCTCTCAACGGCATTAAGACTGTCGAGTCCCATTACCACGAGCGGTGTTTTTCGTCAAGTTTTCCCCGCATTATCAACCCAAATTCGCATCGATTAGTGCCATATTAATTTTAAAGTGTAGTTCTTAAGTATTTTAAATTCCACATGTGTGGATCTGTTCTATCTTAGGCTAAGTTTTAAATCGCAAAAGTTGCGATAGGTGTATTTAGTTGTTAAGAATTTTATTGAGCGGAACCGGCCGCGACCCGACCAACCACATACCCACCGCGGCGCTTCGCACCATGGTCGCTGGGTTGGCTCCGGATCGCGGTTCGGGGAAGCAATTAATGTACAAGAATGATGAAATAAATATGTTTTGCTTGCTTGCTTACTTATGATGCGAAAGGTCCCGGGTTCAAACTGCTGGGCCAGCTGAATTTTTTTTCTGTAATTTTGTAATAATGAATATATTTTTTCGCAAATTCTTTTCTACGATTTCTTTAGGTTAGGTTGGTAGGTTTGTATCCACTACGTGGATATGAAAGTAATAAAAATCGACCTCTTTGACGATTTTTTTTCAAAAATAATTTCGAAATACGATATAATTGATTCAATATTTTAGCTGCAGGTTGTACGATTTTTTATAAACAGAACAATTTTAAACGTCGCTCGTCGCCAATCATTACATAAATACTGTTATGTGAACTCGGTAGCGTCTCTCTTCTAACTGAACAATATGTGCAACCTCAGCCAAGCTGCTTAATTATAGGGATTAACCTTTCTCATGGCTTTTACATGAAGGCGACACATATAAAAGGCATAAAATGGAAATAATTAAACTTTCGGTAAACATTCCGTACACAACAGTTACAGCGAGATACGGATAATCACTAACGGATGTAACCATGTTCATCAGATATTATTGAGTACATTTGCTTATGTGTTAGCTTCCTGTTATCTTCAATCGAAAGCCCTTGGGAACCAATAAGCGCTAAGACTGCTGGGATCTGGTATCCCGGCAGTAATTAAGGGATTAATTAGTGATACATGTACAAGTACATCATGACTATTTCCAATATTATGTTGTAGTGTACGTTTGGATAGTTGAGCTGTGAATCGCTTGAATTGGAAGATATTTTTCAGAAGGCTCACGTAATAAATGAATTACTATATATATAGAGTGTGTCTATAAATAATAAGAGTTCTGTTTTTTTGGGGTACCTCAAGGATCCGTTTTGGGTCCTCTATTGTTTAAGTATATTTTATGTATGTAAATGATTTTTCTCAATGTATAAAACCTAATAAGTCCATCGTCATCCTCTTCTCCGTTCAGATAAAAACATCAATAACTTAATTGAAATTTCTTCTAATAGTGTAAAATTGACTCAAAATTGGATTATATCAAATAAACTAAAACTAAACCAAGAAAAAACACAAAAGCTTATTATATCCTCCAATAAATTTGTAACTAAGGGTGAGTATGTCAAACTCTCAGGGATTTTTCTGAGCGATAACCCTAGCTGGTCAAAACATACTGACCATTTATTGAAACTTCCAACACTAATTTTCTTCTCAGGAAACAAAAAATTCATTATTTTTAGTATATTAAAATCAATAAAAGCTTATTGATTTTAATATACTAAAAAATACTGAATTTTCTCTCATCCACTCGTAGCTGTGTTACAGCACCTTTCATTAAAAGCTTTTCGTCTACAAAAGAAAATTGTAAGAACTCTCGTAACTATCAACTTTAGAGAACATTGGCGACCTATGTTTATTGAGCAAGATATTATGCATCTTCCTTCTATTTATATATATTTTAGTTTGATCAAAATCCATAAGGATGTCTGCAACTTCTCTACTCATTATAACTACCACGAACATAACACTCGTTTTGCAGGACTTCTAAAGAACTCTCGATACATAGATTAACAAAAGTATTAAAAACTCTCTAAATTTAAACCTATAACCATCTACCTCTGCAAATCAAAGAATTAAATCAATTTGCCTTCAAACCAAAGATCAAACAATTTATTCGGCGACAATGCTTTTATTCTGTTAAGAAATACCTTCTAACAGCCTACTCATAATTAAATTTATGTCTCTCATATGCACTCCCTTACGGAATATCTGCCATTTTCAATGTTTCTTTTTTAATATTATTATTACCATTTTCAATCACTTCAAATTGTTAGTTGTCATTTTTACAAATCATGAGCTTGTCATTTATTTATAGCTGTATTGTAACATTTAATTTTTCATGATGAATTTTTTTGTGCATTCCCTTTTTTACTTCCCTCGCATACCGAAGGGGAAAAAATCACCCTCCGAGATTTTTTCGGATTTTCACATTTCAGAACATGTAGATTACGAAAATATAGGTTTTTCAATTCCGTCAGTCTGTCTGTGTGTCTGCCTGTCTGTCTGCCTGTTGGTGCATTAACTAAAAAACTACTTGACGGAGAACAGTCAATATGGTAGGTAGCTGACGCTACTGTCAGCGAAGAAATAGTTAAACTCTCGCTGGAAATTACATTACATACATGCAGGGTGGACCACCTAAAGGGAATAAATAAGGAAATAATTTTTTTTGCTCAATTTAAAATTTCCACGCCTCATGACATTCTAAACCTATTTCAGAAAAAAAAAACAGAAAATTCTGTTTACCAACATTTTTGAAAAAATTTTTACCACTAGAATAGATGGAAAAAAAATTGTTTTTGCTCAAATTTAAAATTTCCACGTTTCATGGCATTCTAAACCCATTTAAAAAAAACTGAAAACTTTTTTGAAAAAATGTGTATTTCTTTACCACTTCTATACAATAAATGAAAATTTTTTTTTGCTCAAATTTAAAATTTCTACGTTTCATGATATTTTAAACCTATTTCAGAAAAAAAAAAAAATTTTTTGTCACTAGAATAGATGGAAAAAAATTGATTTTGGTCAAATTAAAAATTTTCACGTTTCACAGCATTCTAAGCCCATTAAAAAAAAATGAATTTTTTTTTGAAAACATTTCTTTTTTTACCACTACTATTGAATAGATGAGAAAAACATTTTTTGCTCAAATTTAAAATTAAATCCGCAAGGGTACTTATTAAAAATGTCTCTGCTTTATTTTTAATCGTTTCTCTTGAATGAACACCCTGTTACTTTTAAACTGAAAAGAAAATCAAGTTGTTGTCCCGGGAATACATTTTTGTTCCATCGTTTCGTTAAAGTGACCGCCCGCTGTATATAACTTTTAACAAAAGTATGACAGTGTCTCCCTTAAAATGAATGAGTTCAAAAACGTTAACGAAATAAACACTGACATACTTTTCTGAATAACTGAAATTAATTCTGTATTTAGTGTTTTCTTTTGCTAGTGTTTATAATATAACAATGCCTATTTACATTTTATCAATGTCTATTATGTTATATATTTCTACTCTTTGCATGTGTACTTTAATCTTACTCTCACTAAATACACTGCTGGCCACTCGAACTTACACATAGAGACTTTTAGGCAAAATTTAAAGTTCAATATTTTCAACAGGAATGCAAATTTTTGAACGCGGCTTGCAAATTTTAAGAGCTGGTTTTACGGATTAAGCTGCATGACGTATATTTATCGTAGGACCATAAGTTTATTATATACGGGGTGATCAATGAAGTCATGCAAAAAATCAAAAAGTTTGTATGAGTGAAATTTCCGCAAAATATTTTTTTGGTCGTTGCAATATGGTTCCTTACTAAGGTAACATCAATATCCCTAAACGGTTTTGTCAGTTTTTGGATTAAGGCCCTTAGGCCTTGTACACACTACTCAACATAAAATTTGGATACCGAAATCTTTAAAATGCTATAACTTGACATTGGATTGACGGTTCTTGATGATTTTTGCGGATTTGGAATCCTTATTTCACGTAGATTTTCTATGGTCTAAGCATTTTATTTGAGGGTTGAAATTTACACATTATACCGGGTCGATAATAAACAAAAACGTAGCGACAAGAACAAGTTTATTACATTAAATTCTACAATTTACAACATTGCTTAACAACGACCAAAAGTCAATTCTTAAAAAATTTATAATTCTAATTCTGGTAATTTTTAATAACTGAAAAAAAATTTAACTAAAAAATTAAAAATTAATTTAATTTAAACTTAAATTAAAATTAAATCAAAATTACCTAATTAAAATTAGGTACATTAATTTAAAAAAAGGGAAGCTAATATTTTGTTGGTCCTCTTGCTCGGAATATTACTTCCCGACATCGATTTGGTAGAGTATCCACAAGATTATTTATAAAATCTTGTGGAATATTCTCCCATTCTTCACGAATGGCCTCACTGAGCGTTTCTTAGGTTTCAGGGGGTACATCAAGAGATCTTACTTTAAGTTTTAAATAAGAGCAAACGTGTTCGATGACATTAAGATCCGGAGACTTTGCAGGCCAGTCCATCCTATTGATGTTTTGTGTCTGCAAAAACTCTGTGATCCTTCGCGCTCTGTGAGGTCGAGCGTTGTCATCCACTAACAGAATTTCTGGGCCGTAATGTCGAGCAAAAGGAACAACAATAGATTCCAAAATTTCCTCCTGATAAACAGTAGCACTAATGGTTTGGTTGGTAATGAATAGCTTGGTTTTACCATTTCTTATGATACATCCCCACACTGTAACACCTCCGCCACCAAATGCTTCTTGAGGGGCCATATTTTCCTCCAAATATCGCTGATTTGGCCTTCTCCAAACCTACATTCGGCCATCGGAGTGAAACAAATTAAATCTTGTTTCGTCAGTAAATAAACAATGGCTCCACTCTACATTACCCCAATTCTCATGCCGATTTGCCCATGCCTGCCTATTCGCTCTATGGCGTTGTAATAACCGCACACATTTTGCTCTGCGACGGGCTCTATAATTTAAAATGTTTGGCATTATGTTATGTTTAAAAAAAAAAAATCTCACCTCAAGTTGTTTTTATTTAATGTTCTTCTCACTGTTCTGTCCGAAACTCTCACCCCAGTTTGTTGTCTTAAAGAGTCATTTAGTTTTCTAGAGTTCTTTGTTCTATTCCGCATAGTTTCTCTCATTAAAATTCTTTCGGTTCTTTGGTTTATTTTTTTTGTATGTCCACCCCCATGCCCATAATTATGATCACCAGTAGTTTCGACCCGGCGGTTCAAATTATAAATTGTCTTTCGGCTGACATTGTAAATGTGCGCAACTTGCTGTTTTGACATTCCTTCGTTGAGAAGTCGAATGCAATTTTCCCTTTCTGCCGTGGTTAAACGCCTCATATTAATTAAACTTTACAAAACTATAACACTGAAATATGTCAGATTATCTCTAAAATAATGTAAACAGTTTTTAACTCCATAGCAACAAATTTGTTTTTCCAATGCCTACTTTGAAATTGACGCGTCGCGTAGAAATTACACCCGATCATAATTATGGGCATGGGGTGGACAAAGAACTCTGTAAAACTGAATGACTCTTTGAGACAATAAACTGGGGTATGAGTTTCGGACAGAACAATGAGAAGAACATTAAATAAAAACAACTTGAGGTGAGAATTTATTTTTACAAAAACTTAAATAATGCCAAACTTTAGAGCGCGCCGTACCCTACGTTTTTGTTTATTATCGACCCGGTATAATGTCTAAATTTCAACCCTCAAATAAAATGCTTAGACCATAGAAAATCTACGTGAAATAAGGATTCCAAATCCGCAAAAATCATCAAGAACCGTCAATCCAATGTCAAGTTATAGCATTTTAAAGATTTCTGTATCCAAATTTTATGTTGAGTAGTGTGTACAAGGCCTAAGGACTTTAATCCAAAAACTGACAAAACCATCTAGAGATGTTAATGTTACCTTAGTAAGGAACCATATTGCAACGACCAAAAAAATTTTTTGCGGAAATTTCACTCATACAAACTTTTTGATTTTTTGCATGACTTCATTGATCACCCCGTATATAATAAACTTATGGTCCTACGATAAATATACGTCATGCAGCTTAATCCGAAAAAAACTAGCTCTTAAAATTTGTAAGCCGCGTTCAAAAATTTGCATTCCTGTTGAAAATATTGAACTTTAAATTTTGCCTAAAAGTCTTTATGTGTAAGTTCGAGTGGCCAGCAGTTTAGGTATAATAATATTGTAATATTTAATAATAATATTTAAGGTTAGTAAAACACTTTTCTATTCGATTAATTGTGGTTTATTAGAAGACATGAGTCTGTGTAAACCAGAACAGCATACATAAGCTCTGTCCTGTTCCTGAAAGAATGTGTTTTCCGAACGTGAAAGCATATTACCGAAATCAAGTGATTTCTTCCAGAAATATAACATCTGAAATCTGAAAATTGAGTAACTTAATGTGTTCTGAACTGTAAAATAATTGCAATTTCTTCCTCTTGAGATATTTTGTTTTAATATTCAAGGAAATTGTAATTAAAACATTTGCACCCTTTTCTCTCACAAACTAATCTGCTTTTATAAATTAATTTAACCTGAGCAATAAAAATAATTAGACACATTGCATAAAATGTTTTGTAAATACACTGCTAATTTATAAAGTCAAAGTCAACGGAGTTTCAGAGACGTCAACTACATTTAATCTTTATGAAGCTTAAAGTTTTTTAGGTTCTCACTTTCTAAGTAATAAAACCGCTTTACGTCTCAACTTTTAATTTTATTTCCACAACTTTATTTTATAAAACTTGTATAACTACAGCTTAATCAAAGAATGGGAAAATATTTTCGTATATAAGTATTAAATTGTTTAATTTTATTTAGTTCCATGAGAGAAAATGTTTGAAAGAGTTTTTCTTTTATAACGTTATTAAATTTCTTGCTCCACCAGACCACTGCATCCTCCGAATTAGAGGAAAAATCTCCGGAAACTAACTAGATTATTTCATTATCTGCAAATGAACTTACTGTCTTACTGCCCATATGTTGCCAACGGAGCGGAGAATTCATTTCTTACTGCCCTCACTCACAGAAGACAAAAAAAAAAGTTTCCATGTATTCTAGTGTTAATTTTTTTTCCAAACTGGTAACAAAATGTTGCAAAAATTTTTTTTCCCAAATTGGTTTGGAATGTCATGAAACGTGGAAATTTTAAATTTGAGCAAACCAAATTTTTCGTCTATTCTATAGTAGTGATAAATAGATTAAAAATGTTTTCAAATTTTTTAAAAACATTTTCAAAAACATTTTTAAATTTGTTTGAATAGTTTTAGAATGCCATGGAAACGTAGATAGTTTAAATCTGAACAAAGAAAAAAAATTCTATCTTAGTGGTAAATTTTTTTAAAAATAGTAAGTAAACAAAATTTCTAATTTTTCTTTTAAATAGATTTAGAACGCTATGAAACGTGGAAATTTTAAATTTGAAGAAATAAAAAAAAAATCCATCTATTTTAGTGGTAAAAAAAATTTCAAAAATGTTGGTAAAAAAAAATTTCAAAAAATTTTCAAAATTTTTTTTTTCTGAATCAGGCTTAGAATGCCATGAAACGTGGAAATTTTAAATTTGAAGAAAAAAAAACATCATTTTAGTAGAAAAAAATTTTTCAAAATTTTTTTTAATAGTTTTAGAATACCATGAAACGTAGAAATTTTAAATTTGATCAAAAAAAAATTTTTTCATCTTGGTAAAAAATTTTTCAAAAATGGTGAAAATTTTCAAAATTTTTTTTTTTTCAGGAATAGGTTTAGCGTGTCATGAAACGTGGAAATTTAAAATTTGAACAAAAAAAATTTTTTTTATTTTGGTAAAATTTTTTTCAAAAATGGTTAAAAAAATTTTCAAAATTTTTTTTTCCCGAAATAGGATTAGCGCGTCATGAAACGTGGAAATTTTAAATTTGAGCGAAAAAAATTTTTTTTCACTATTTATTCCGTTTAGACGGTCCACCCTGTATATTTTCCAGTGAAATTTCTACCATTTCTGCGCTGACAGTAGCGTCAAATACCTGCCAAATTTGACTGCTCTCCGTCAAGTAGTTTTTTAGTAAATGCACCAACAGACAGACAGACAGACAGACAGACCGACAGACAGACTGACTGACGGAATTGAAAAACCTATATTTTCGTAATCTCCGTGATCTGAAACGTCAGAATCCGGAAAAATCTCGGAGGGTGATTTTTTCTCGAATACAATACTTCCCTTCGGTATGCGAGGGAAGTAAAAATCACAGAGATTTCTTCGGACATTCGTATTATGGGTTATGCAGATGATCAAAATTAAGCTGCTTCGGCTTCGTCTGTCTGCATGCCGTCTGTCTGTCGGTTGTCTGTTAGTTGTCTATCGCTTGTCTTTCTGTCATGTCTCCGTCGTCTGGCTGTCGTTTGTCAGTCGTCTGCATATACGCCGTCTGTTCTTCTGTCGTCTGTCTTTGATTTGTTTGTCCGACGTCTGTCAATTAATTCTAGATCATACTTTTCAAAATGCGATACAATCTCAATCAAATAAACACATTCATGTTTAAATTTTTATTAAAAATCTAACAACATACATATAAGTATTAATTCTACCAACAGTCTAACGATTCCCTATTGATAATACCTTCTCAATGTGAAATATACAAATGTAACAAATATATCTACACAGGTTGCCGCTACGCCTGTCTATCGTACTCAATTCTACCATAGGACCTAACACAAAGGTTTGATTATAAAACTTAATATCCAAAATTACAATTAACTAAATTTAATTACCCTGTCGTTTGAAATGTAAAAAATCACGTTAGGAGTACATTCACATTAGGAGTTACACGACTGATTTCTGCCAAAATTAGTTCATGTTTATACGGTGTGTGCCGAAAGTAATTCGATACCGCTTAAATATTATAGATATAGAGATCAAAATTGGAAGAGAATGGGATCTAAAAGAAAAAATCGGTAAAGGTCTTTACACAGAACTTCCCTCGATGTTTGTGCATGGCGGTCACTCTAAAAAATTAATAATTACGAAATAACATTGAGAATAATAATCGGAATATAGTTATTGCTATTATTACAAAGAAAACTTGATGAGTTTTGGTCAAATACCTTTACAAATGTCCACCATGACTGAATTATTTCTTGGGATGACCACCCTGTACATTTTTCAATAAAAGTATAATAGGTGCATATGCCAGATGTTATTGCCATCTGTCACATTTTCAATCCAACATTCACGTAATGGAGTGGAAGTATAGTGGTGGTTAAAAAATTTCATTTTTTTAAAATTTTTCAAAAGATGGTAAAATAATTTTCAAATTTTTTTCTTCTGAGATAGGTTTAAAATGTCAGGTAGAAATTTTAAATTAGAGCAAAAAGGAAAGTTTCCTTCTGTTCTATAGTAGTGCTAAAAAAAGTTTAAAAATTAAAAATGATGTATTACTTCCCTCGCATACCGAAGGGAAGTATTGTATTCGAGAAAAAATCACCCTCCGAGATTTTTTCGGATTCTGACGTTTCAGAACACGTAGATTCCGAAAATATAGGTTTTTCAATTCCGTCAGTCTGTCTGTCTGTCTGTCTGTCGGTCTGTCTGTCTGTCTGTCTGTCTGTCTGTCTGTTGGTGTATTTACTAAAAAACTACTTGACGGAGAGCAGTCAAATTTGGTAGGTAGTTAACCCTACTGTCAGCGAAGAACTGGTAGAATTTTCACTGAAAAATATACAGGGTGGACCGTGTAAACGGAATAAATAGTGAAAAAAATTTTTTTTTGCTCAAATTTAAAATTTCCACGTTTCATGACGCGCTAAACCTGTTTCAGGAAAAAATAATTTTTGAAAATTTTTTTTCAAACATTTTTGAAAAAATTTTTACCAAGATGAAAAAAATTTTTTTTTGCTCAAATTTAAAATTTCCACGTTTCATGACGCGCTAAACCTATTTCAGGAAAAAAAATTTTTTGAAAATTTTTTTCAAACGTTTTTGAAAAAATTTTTACCAAGTTGAAAAAAATTTTTTTTTGCTCAAATTTAAAATTTCCACGTTTCATGACGCGCTAAACCTATTTCAGAAAAAAAAATTTTTGAAAATTTTTTTCGAACATTTTTGAAAAAATTTTTACCAAGATGAAAAAAATTTGTTTTTGCTCAAATTTAAAATTTCCACGTTTCATGACGCGCTAAACCTATTTCAGAAAAAAAAATTTTTGAAAATTTTTTTCGAACATTTTTGAAAAAATTTTTACCAAGATGAAAAAAATTTGTTTTTGCTCAAATTTAAAATTTCTACGGTTCATGACACGCTTAACCTAGTTCAGGAAAAAAAAATCGAAAATTTTTTTCACCAATATTTTTGAAAAAATTTTTACTACTAAAATGATTTTTTTTTCTTTCTTCAAATTTAAAATTTTCACGTTTCATGGCATTCTAAGCCTGATTAAAAAAAAAAGTTTTTTGAAATTTTATCACTAAGATAGAATTTTTCTTTCTTTGTTCAGATTTTAACTATCCACGTTTCCATGACATTCTAAAACTATTCAAACAAATTTAAAAATGTTTTTGAAGAATTTTTTAAAAAATTTGAAAACATTTTTAATCCATTTATGTATCACTATTATAGAACAGACGAAAAAATTTTTTTTGCTCAAATTTAAAATTTCCACGTTTCATGATATTCCAAACCAATTTCGGAAAACAAAATTTGCAACATTTTGTTACCAGTTTGGAAAAAAATTTAACACCAGAATGCTCAAATTTAAATGACATTCTAAACCTAGGTATTTCAGAAAAAAAAATTTGAAAATTTTTTTCACCAACATTTTTCAAAAAGTTTTTACCACTAAAATAGATCGATTTTTTTTTTATTTGCTCAAATTTAAAATTTTCACGTTTCATAGCATTCTAAACCTATTTTAAAAATACAACTTTTTTTAGCACTACTATAGAACAGAAGGAAACTTTCCTTTTTGCTCTAATTTAAAATTTCTACCTTTGACATTTTAAACCTATTTCAGAAGAAAAAAATTTGAAAATTATTTTACCATCTTTTGAAAAATTTTAAAAAAATGAAATTTTTTAACCACGACTATACTTCCACTCCATTACGTGAATGTTGGAGTGAAAATGTGACAGATGGCAATAACATCTGGCATATGCACCTATTATACTTTTATTGAAAAATGTACAGGGTGGTCATCCCAAGAAATAATTCAGTCATGGTGGACATTTGTAAAGGTATTTGCGCAAGCCTGCCATATGTGGCACCTGCTATTTAGTATTGAACTTTTGCTGTGGGATGAGCAATCTGTATATTTTTTTGACCAAAACTTATCAAGTTTTCTTTGTAATAATAGCAATAACTCTACTCCGATTATTATTCTCAATGTCATTTCGTAATTATTATTTTTTTAGAGAGACTGCCATGAACGAGGGAAGTTCTGTGTAAATACCTTTACCGATTTTTTTTAAAATAGGTTTAGAATGCTATGAAATGTGAAAATTTTAAATTTGAGCAAATAAAAAAAATTCGATCTATTTTAGTGGTAAAAACTTTTTGAAAAATGTTGGTGAAAAAAATTTTCAAAATTTTTTTTCTGAAATACCTAGGTTAGAATGTCATTTAAATTTGAGCATTCTGGTGTTAAATTTTTTTCCAAACTGGTAACAAAATGCTGCAAATTTTTTTTTCCGAAATTGGTTTGGAATATCATGAAACGTGGAAATTTTAAATTTGAGCAAAAAAAATTTTTTCGTCTGTTCTATAGTAGTGATACATAAATGGATTAAAAATGTTTTCAAATTTTTAAAAAAATTCTTCAAAAACATTTTTAAATTTCTTTGAATAGTTTTAGAATGTCATGGAAACGTGGATAGTTAAAATCTGAACAAAGAAAGAAAAATTCTATCTTGTAATAAAATTTCAAAAAACTTTTTTTTTTATTCAGGCTTAGAATGCCATGAAACGTGAAAATTTTAAATTTGAAGAAAGAAAAAAAAAAATTCATTTTAGTAGTAAAAATTTTTTCAAAAATATTGGTGAAGAAAATTTTCAAATTTTTTTTTCCTGAAATAGGTTAAGCCTGTCATGAAACGTAGAAATTTTAAATTTGAGCAAAAACAAATTTTTTTCATCTTGGTAAAAATTTTTTCAAAAATGTTTGAAAAAAATTTTCAAAAATTTTTTTTTTCTGAAATAGGTTTAGCGCGTCATGAAACGTGGAAATTTTAAATTTGAGCAAAAAAAATTTTTTTTCAACTTGGTAAAAATTTTTTCAAAAATGTTTGAAAAAAATTTTCAAAAATTTTTTTTTCCTGAAATAGGTTTAGCGCGCCATGAAACGTGGAAATTTTAAATTTGAGCAAAAAAAAATTTTTTTTCATCTTGGTAAAAATTTTTTCAAAAATGTTTGAAAAAAATTTTCAAAAAATTTTTTTTCCTGAAACAGGTTTAGCGCGTCATGAAACGTGTAAATTTTAAATTTGAGCAAAAAAAATTTTTTTTCACTATTTATTCCGTTTAGACGGTCCACCCTGTATATTTTTCAGTGAAAATTCTACCAGTTCTTCGCTGACAGTAGAGTTAACTACCTACCAAATTTGACTGCTCTCCGTCAAGTAGTTTTTTAGTAAATACACCAACAGACAGACAGACAGACAGACAGACAGACAGACAGACCGACAGACAGACAGACAGACAGACTGACGGAATTGAAAAACCTATATTTTCGGAATCTACGTGTTCTGAAACGTCAGAATCCGAAAAAATCTCGGAGGGTGATTTTTTCTCGAATACAATACTTCCCTTCGGTATGCGAGGGAAGTAAAAAAAAATTGATTTAAATCTAAGATTTGTAAAATATGTAAGTACTCCAAAGTGCATAAAGTGCATTTTTTAACAGTTTCAATTAGTTTTTAAGAACGCGTTTTTTTATTTTTTTAATGACTAATTTTTTTTTTTTTAATTTTGTCCTAACTAGAGAAGCGTATTTATTTCGAGATTTGTTCGATTCCTAAGTGGTACCACAGATCAAATATATAAATCAGACGTGTCACTTAATGAAGTTCTCAACCCACAAATTTCGAAACATATTCCCCTTCTTGAAGTCACCATTTTGAATTTTTGAATTTCCACTAAATATTTATAATCTGTCACCTCGAAAATCCCCAAATACCAATAATGATCAAACGAATCAAACCATAAATTGCAATACTTATACGCCATATTAACGCCGCCATTTTGAATTTTTGAAATTCGACTATAGGTTGGCCATCCTAGAATGGCCGATGAGATTAGGATGCGCAGTGGTCGAAACCCACCCACCTCTACGGAGCTCACTTGTTCATGTTCCTTGTTCGTGTAAATATCGGTGGTACAGTCTCGAGAAAAGTGCTTGTAGTGTATAACTTATACCGGGTGTTAGAAAAGTATGGGAACGGTGAAAAATCTCGAACAGTTTGCATCAAATCGAAAAATAAAAAAATACGTGTCAAAAAGTTTTCAAAAAACTATCTACTCATACCAAAAATGACCTCCCCACCCACCAACCAGGGGGTGGGGCG
Source organism: Stenurella melanura (assembly GCA_963583905.1). Taxonomy (NCBI): domain Eukaryota; kingdom Metazoa; phylum Arthropoda; class Insecta; order Coleoptera; family Cerambycidae; genus Stenurella; species Stenurella melanura. Next base: position 137,406,614 of record OY757314.1, read on the forward strand.
AGGGGCAACTTTAAAATTTCAAATGGAAACCCCTATTTTTTATTGCGGAATCGAATTCTACGGCAAAAAATAATAAGTTTTATTCAGGACATATTCTTGCACGGTGTCGCTGTAATCGCAAAAAATGAAAAGAATGCATGACTGTTTCAAGAGCAGCGTCTTGTGCCCATAAAAAAAGTCCAATTCAAAAACTGAAAAACACGTATTTGTTATTTTTACGAAATCTATCCAATGACATTGGATTCGACTCTCCCACCCCCAACCCAGTGGGTGGGGCGGGGGACAACTTTGAAATTTGTAATGAAAATCCCTATTTTTTATAGCAGATTCGGATTCTACAGCCAAAGATACGTGAATTTTATATCGGACATTTTTTTCGATTCTTGCAAGGTGTCGCTGCAATCGCAAAAAATTGAAATATACCTGAAGTCTCCATAAGTTTGTAAATACAGCTACTCGTGTTGACAAAAAAACATTCAGTTTAAAAAACAATATCTGTGATATCTTGATTTTTATGAATGTTTTTTTTAAGTGTTGTTAATAACAGTATTTGTTTTGTAAAATTTCTACGAGTTGTAACATTTTTTGCGATTGCAGCGACACCTTGCGAGAATCGAAAAAAATTCCCGTTATAAAATTCACGTATTTTTGGTCGTAGAATCCGAATCCGCTATAAAAAATAGGGATTTTCATTACAAATTTCAAAGTTGTCCCCCGCTCCACTCACTGGGTTGGGGGTGGGAGAGTCGAATTCAATGTCATTGGATAGATTTCGTAAAAATAACAAATACGTGTTTTTCAGTTTTTGAATTGGACTTTTTTTATGGGCACAAGACGCTACACTTGAAACAGTCACGCATTCTTTTCATTTTTTGTGATTACAGCGACACCGTGCAAGAATCGAAAAAAATGTCCTGAATAAAATTTACGTATTTTTTGCCGTAGAATCCGATTCCGCAATAAAAAATAGGGGTTTCCATTTGAAATTTTAAAGTTGCCCCTCGCCCCACCCCCTGGTTGGTGGGTGGGGAGGTCATTTTTGGTATGAGTAGATAGTTTTTTGAAAACTTTTTGACACGTATTTTTTTATTTTTCGATTTGATGCAAACTGTTCGAGATTTTTCACCGTTCCCATACTTTTCTAACACCCGGTATTTAATGCACAGGTACCTATTAGAAGTATCCACTTATACACGTTTTTACGTATACTATCACTAGCAGTATTTATAAGAAAATATCATGCTATTTGAAAGCAAAATAAAACACAAATCTTTGACAAGAAATTATAAGTTTTGTTTTAAAATTTATGGAACAGGAATCTACAGCCGGAGCTCCTATTATACCATTTTAAGTAAGGTATATGTACAAATCTATTTATCAGCTGTGTTATGTATAGCAAAATATATTTTATTTTAATTGCATAAAAAATTATATTTAATTATAAATACTGTATAAAGACAGAGTATAAAAGGGACATTTTTTGTAACCATGGCAGGCCGCCGGGTATCACGTGATGAAGTGTCATCATCAGAATCATTATTATTATATTATTACCGACTACTAATAATATAATTTAATATTGTTTGCTGGATTACTTCAGAAGTTGGATAGAGCAGAGGTAAATAAAAAATATATTGTAAGCATTTATCTCAAACTTTATAATTGTAGTCTCATTACATTTAATCTAATCTAATGTATTTTGTATGTTTGCCATATCGTATTGTTTACTTGAAACTAAAACAATTAAACATTGTAATTTACAAATAATTCGAATATAAAAACGAAGAACTATTGTTCATTCGAAAATACCAATTGACCTGTGACATACCGGGACTCTCGGTGAATAGAGAGCACCTTTTACCGAAACTTATTCCCCGACTGTACTGCATTCATAGTTAAGAAACTTGTCTCTATCCAACAGCGACGATATTTCTTCTCTCTCTGCGCGGCTATCGGCCATCCTATAATGGTTTACTTGTACATATTTATAATCTGCGACTTAAAAAATCATACCGATTCTTGTTACAGTCGAATATTAATTAACAATAAGCTGTCCTGCATTTTGGAAACCCCATCTTGGATGGTTCCATATAAAAAATGTCAAAATTTATTGTCATGAAAAGTTTCAAGTCAATGCGACATCTGTAAGTGGCGGAAAATTTAGTTGCAAGTTTTTACACAGAAAAACCAATATGACGGGCTGTAATTCGTAGAGCGTGTACTCTAGCAACAAAGTTGTAGAGAATTTTATATTGTACAAGGTTGATACTAAGTATTTTCCTCTCAGGATTAGCCGGAAATAAGATATTCCGGAAAATCTGTGGAAGTATAAATACTGCCATTTTTTCCTGAGAAAATTAGCTTCAATTTAATTACGTTCGATACAAAACCTAATTTGACTGGCCAATAATTAGTATTATTAGACATGTTTCCGTTTGAGAAAGTTCTTCAAACCTCGAGCTGTGGTAATTTTTAAACGACGAGCAGTAGAAGAAAATTGTTTGAACAGAAATTTAAAGGTAGAACTAACGAGAAAGAAAACAGCTTATAAAAATTTATTTTAACCATCATTTTTCCAATACGACGACTGTAGTGGTGACGATATTTTTATGGAAATCTGAAAATGATAATTCTCATACCCCCTTCGACATATTAAAGTTAAATTGTGCGAACCAATTACTGGTCAAATAACAGATTGGACTGTATTATAAATCATCACGTTTAGTGACGACAGAACTTCTAGGTATATCTAAAACCTTCTGCCATCAAGATGCTGCTAAACAGAATCCTAGCTCCTATATTCCATTTAAAAGCTAGGAGCTTGTTAAGCAGGTAATTTTATATTGTTGGAGTTATTTTTATTATTTTATGGATTATTTTATGGATGATAACGATTCACAAAATCGTCTTCTGGCGGGGCACCTCCAATCAATTACGTTACAATAACAACTACTTAGAAATCAATGGAATTATGTCAAAGTTACAGAAAAAACGGCAAGTAAAGTCAAAGTTTAAGAACTCTTATGTATTAGTTATCGAGCGACTATTTTGTCGCTATTATTTTTAACATTTTAACCCGTGAAAAATGGAGGAGTATATACCGCTCTACTATTAAGTAACTCTAAACTTTTGAATACTAAATTCCGCAGATACCCGAATTAGTGAAAATGAACGATATAATCCGCCACAGAAAGACACATGGTTTAATCGGTAGATTTACTAGTAAGGGACATAATCTTGAATTTGATCACATTTTAAATAGTGGGAACATTGTTAAATCGACATTTAGATGTGTAAATATCATGAAAAATGATTTTTTCTTAGGTAGCTCCAAGACTATTGTCAATAGAAGAATCCATTTTTTTCTGATGTGTAGGTAATAATAAATAGTATATTATGTAAGTTTTATAAACGTCATATATATAAACGCGGAGCGAGTGTTTAATAAAATGAGTGACTAACAAGTTTATAAAACGTGTTGTATACTATACTTTTTCTACGACAGCAAATATCTAAATAAAAAATTTGGAAGTTATTTTAATATTTCATTTATTAACGTATCAATAACATGGTAACAGTAAAACAAAATTACTTGTCTCTTGTCACAACGCGTCGATTTATTTTGACAGATTGATGACAAGAATTACGGAAAACTAACTTGATTTTTGCCATTAAAATATCTAGAATTAACCTCAGCCGTGACTAATATCTCGTTGCTAAGTTCAGCCTGTGACTAAAATGCACGAAGTCACGGTTTGTCGAAAGCGTGTTTAAAGGATTATTTAGCGTCATGGAAACGTATACGATAAACGCCATTTTAAAGATGGAAGTAGAAAAATGGTTTTTTCTACTTCCATCTTTAAAATTTCTTTATTACCTACACACCAGAAAAAATACGCATACTTTTATTGACAGTAGTCTTAGAGCTCCATTTAAAAAAACCCATTTTTCATGATTTTTGCACATTTAAATGTCGATTTAACAATGTTCCCAGTATTTAATATGGGATCAAACTCAAATTCATTGCTTACTAGTAAATCTATCCATTAAACCGTGAGGCTTCCTGTGGCGATTTACGTCCATTTTTCGTCTACTTTTGTCTAATTCCACCGGTCTACTTTGACTTAGGTAACATGCTTGGACTACTAAATTTTTAGACAGAAACCAGTCGAGTATTGTCATTTAAATCCCTAATATGAGTGTACTATAGAAGGAGCAGGAGAGCTACAGATTGGCAGCGCACCGCGTTCATTTTTAGCCTAAAACTACACAACAGAAGGTTCCCCCTCGTAACCCTCGTCCGGGCTTTCCGTCAACATCTCGTTACCGACATCATGTTCAATATTCACAGTGGACTCACTCTTATCAGCAGTCAAATTGTCCTGATTGTCCGTATCACTTTCGGTGTCTGTCTGCGCACTAACACACCGTTTCGTTACGCACTTCGGTTGAGCATAGCTTACAGCTGAGTTCAAGTTGGAGTTTATTATGTGTAAATTTGCGGGAACACATGCGGGCCACTGTACGGAACAGCAGGGCAGTGAGGATGGAGCCACGGCCTCCGGAAACTTTTCCATGGAAGGCGGCTGGGCTTCTGCGTTGGGCACCCTCGCAGGGTATCTGAAACAAAGAGAAGTCTAGTTTAGATGGAGTGATCGATGAATGGAGTGATGGAAAAATAGTGCCTTAGTTTGTTTATAACTTTTTTAGTTTAAGTCATTTGTAGCGAATGTGATTTTAGATCTTAAATTGCATCTATATCTCAAATTGTATTTAGAGCGTAATGAATACAGATGCAAATTTCCTACAATGTAAAAGTTCTCTGAAATAGAAAGAAATTAAATAATAATAGTAGATTTATTGCCTAACAAAATAATCCATTTACAGGAGAGTGTCCGTCACACATGATAATACTAAGAACTATACTAGGAGCGAGTAGTGTCTATGCAGTAACTAATACATACTAAACAATAACAATAACATCAATATAGCAACTTGTAAAGAACAATCCAGTTATTATTAAAGACATAACAATAGTGTCACGCAGAAAATATTATTAAGTAGTCAAATCCGTAGTAAATGCTTGTATAAACAAACATACTTGACCCTAGTCTATTTTAAATCTGTAAACAATAAAACAAAGTCCATGTCGATAATAGAATTTAATTTAATATATTTAATAAAAAAACATAAGTATGTATAAACACGGCATTGACATTGTTTAAACTTTTTGCCAAACAAACAGTTGCTAGGCATATAAATTGAATAATAAAAACACACCGGAGTTCCTTCAGTTCCAACGTTGTAGTGAGTTATTTCGGAGTCTTTTTCCAACAGTTTTAGTTTTTGTAGCCGAAGTGCCGCATCTCCCTTCAACATGCACCAATGCTAAGAATCTTTTCAAAGTGTTATAATTAATGTCGCATTATGTTGTGTGTCCCTAAACCATTTTATAGCCCAGTGCCAAAAATAAATGTTGCATTGTTTTTAATCTGTTTTGTTAATTCCCGACAATCCAACCTCTCTTAAAACCAAGAGGCTCCTGTTATGACCATTCCGGTGGTCGTGACAATAGATTCAAAATAGTACTGATGGTTACAATGAACTGTTGTAACGGTCTTGAAGTAGTGATTTAAACGTGTGTTAAATATATTCACATTGACTGCTAAGCTTGTTATATAGTTCCATCATAGAGTAAATGGTAAACTTTTTGAGAATATTTTTACGGCTATAGGTGCAATAAAATAGAATAACTTGATATGCTCCTAATTTCGGAATCTGAAATTAATTTTCGATAATAGTGTTGGACAGTCAAATAAATGGTTAATTAGTTTATATATTTTGGTACTATTCATTCTTTATCCATACAAAGTGCAGTTAATCCACGAATTGAATGAGGACGATCCAGGTCGGTGCTTACAGTGTTGTGCACATGAAAAAACATTTTTTTTTAACATAGTTTTTTCTGATAAAGCTACATTTTTTTTAAAGGGGACTGTACATCGGCATAACTGTAGGTATTGTTCACGCGAAAATCCTCATTGGACTCAAGAAGCCCATACACAGCGACGAGGGAAAGTAAACGTGTGGGCATTGGGACCTCCTTTTTTGAAAAAAATCTTACGGCCGCAAGATATTATAGTTTTTGCGAGTTGAGTTAGTGCCAGCCTTAGCAGTTATGTTTCCGAACAATGAAGATGAAGATATTCCTGCTGAAAGCGTCTGGTTTCAACGGATTTAACCCCCTTAGACTTTTTTCTTTGGGGTTCCTTAAAGTCAAAGGTGTATTTTAACAGATCGGATAGCATAGAAGAATTGAAAGACATAATTGGCTTGGAGATGAGACGAATTGCCCATGAGATGCTTCAGAACAGCGTGCAAAGTGTCTACACCCGTCTTGGTCAATGCCAAATGGTTGGAGGGTCGCAATTTGAGCAATGGAGATGATTTTTTTTCACAATTACTTACGTAAGGTATCAATCAATATAAGCATTTTTTTCCAAAAGAATGGCTTAGGTAATAACAATTTTTTTCATACCATCAGAAAGTTAAAGGAATATACCACCAAAAACAGTAAACAAAAATGTCTGTTTCCATTAAAAAAAATTATCATGATGTCATAACTCAAAAACCAATGACGTCATACATTTTGGTATAGTGACAAAACGTAGCATTTACAAAACTAAAATCGACCTGTTCGAGGATGTTTTTGACAAATGACACATACCAAAGATATGAATTTTGTAGGTTCACACTGTATTAGCGATAATTTGCGATGAAGTAAATTTTACACAATTTAAGAAAAAGAGTTATAATCATGTACAACAAACAATTTACAGACGATCCTAAACTGTTTGAAGTTGCCTACTTGTTTAATATTTACTTTCATCTTTGTTGTCTTGAACAACAAAGGCCTATGAATTTCAGAAATAATTTACATTATAACATGTTTTAGAACACCTTCGTTTGACTAAAGTGCACGATATACGGTTTGGAATGCTTCAATTTACCGACTCGAGTTAGTGAGGGTGTCCAAAGTCATATATTCCCTCTGTACGGCTTGTTAGGGTGTCAACAAGCTAACCGCAATGCTCCTGGGGATCGCTTCAGAAAGATAAAATAAAGTGAGAATGAGTGACGAAATTATTATTTCGCCTTTGTTAAAAGCTGCCTTGTCACAAGTAATCCGAGAGACAAAATTCTTAGTTGTACTTAGGAGATTCATTGGCAACGTCACAAAAAATTCTAGAAGGCAGCTAATATAAAAGCCAAATTAAGTGTTAGGTATATTTAAAATAACAGTAATTTTTGAAAGAATACGTGGAAAATAATTTCTATTATACGGGGTGATCTATGTAGGTGTTAGGTTAAGTAAGATTAGGTTAATGTGTGAGTGGTCTCTTGTCAGGCCTTTGCAACCGTCAGGTGTATTGCGACTTACTCCTAGTTATAGTTCACCCAACAGATTCAGCTTTTCAATAAAGCCGATAATTTTGTTGGGTGGGAATCGTTCCAAGCCTTCTGGCTGCAGTCTCCCTTTGTCAAACAGCGAGAACCTGGTTCTTTTTGCAGCAGGACACGTACACAAGACATGCTCTGCCGTTTCATTATCCCCCAGGCACGGACGGTATTCGGAGTTTTCCACCAGCATTCTGTGTAGGTGATGATTTGGCTGCAGTGCCCGGTGTATAGACCAATGGCAATGATAGGAAGAGGCAACATCGAAGGATCAAAAAGCGACGTCGCTATGAACGCTTGGCCGCCACTAGCCAGTTATCCCTGTGGTAAATTTTCTGACACCTCTTGCTGAAAACTCTTCAAGCCAAAAGAATCGATAGGATATTTTTATTGATCTATGTCTAGGCTGCATCTGTTCTAGCCTCTAGCCTAAATGGCATGGATTTCACATTATCATCTAGTTTGAAAGTTATTCTTACCTTTGGCTTGCGACTATATACACCAGCTCCAGTTTCCTCAGGTGTTTTGGAGCGCTCTGTGAACCAACAACTATGTAGGTGTGCAAATATGCATCGCTCCTAACGGAAGTTAACAAATAGGGATGGTTTCCGGCTAAATTGGAAGCCTGCACGTTTGTTATACTAATTGGATGTAACACTATTGCACAACCCGTCATGTCAGGTGGATTGTGTTCAACGTCCCAATTTTTATAATAGCTATTTGAAAAGGGAAACTCTTCAAAAACTTATTTAACATCGTTTTCGTGGACTGTGTCTCCATTTCACGGCATCTAACGTGACACGTTGATGATGTGTTAAGTTTACTCCCTCTCTCCCCTTTGATGACAGAGGACGTAAAGGTAAACAAAAGCAACAAAAAGTTGACTGTTAGTATGAGGCGCCGATGTGGCTGCAGCGGGTCAGCCACGATAGTTGAAAAAATTCCAAGTCCTACAATGCAAATCCCTTTGCCTCATTTCCAACTCGAGCAGATACATCTCCCTCAGAGATTTATACATCCGTTGTAACGACATCGTTCCACATACGGACTACATTAAAAACAACTCTAACGGATTATATTTATACAAACATGGTGATAGTCCGCTAACAGCATCACACAAATAAGAGAGTATAATGCACCATATCGTATCAAACACACATCACCTTACCAAAAGCTGTCCATCTTTTAACAATACATCTAGCTACCCTTACCCTTACCGAAATATTAACGACTTATTATATATTCCTGCCTTTCTCTTTGTTTCGTATTATCATTTGTAACACATCACCTTTGAGATTCGAAGTAATTTTCTCGAATTCAGTAGTTTAATTAAAATTTGAAATAACAATAATATATTTAGAACCAAAACGTCGAGTTTATCCGTAGCAGCCAACAAGCTACAACAGCACCTGATTATCAATAATTCTTTCATGTTTCTTATTCTAAGTATTTCTTAGTTCTCTCGAAGTTCCTTATACACCATGCCCTAATAAATCTGCCGCGCATATAGTAGAGCTTCAGCTAATTGTCATTAATTTCTATCGTGGCCAGGCTATCATGAAAATTCTCCTGGATCAGAATACGAGTATTCAAGTTGATTTTTCCATTAAATAAATTTAAATGCCTTCAGCATTCTAACTATTTCGTTCTACATTTTAGTAATTATTTGTTACATAATTAGTTAGTCAGACACTCGTGTTCAATCTAAATAATCTATGAATCCCACATTGAATTATTGGCAATGAACATTTAATATTATTATTTTGGCATGTCAAAACCATCATTTAATGGTTGATATAATTATGGTTGGTTAATACAGTATATAATTAAAGGTATTTCTGTCCTGACAAAGCCACAGTTGTGTTGATGTAGAGAATTAATATATTATTTATGTTGTGAAATGAGTGTTTACAATATGCTTATTAAAGATCATGAAGCTTAACAAGTAAATTCGTTGGGTAATAATAAATCAACAATGTAAGTATTTGCGGATTGAAATAAATCTTTTAATATTATGTAATTCGTAAATCGTACACTAGATATTTATAATCCATTTCCCTCAAGGATATTGTTAAACACTAGGTATAAATTTCTATCATTGAATTTAAAAACATTTCATCACTTTCTTGCTCTTTGAGTATTATTCACAAACATGAAATAAAGCTATCCGATCAACATCGGTTACTTCATGTGCTAGTCGCATCCTTTAGACATTGAATTGTTGCAAGTTTGATACAGTACATCAGCTCCTCTAAGTAGCCCTTTAAGAAGAAATCTGAAGCTGTTGGATTTGACCAGGGAGAACGTCTCTGTTTCGCAAAATTAACCTACCAGGAAACAATCATCTTAAAAGACTTATGTTATCTCGGGTTGTATGAAACGATGCGCTATCTTGTTGAAACTATAAGTCTGATTTATGTAATTACCTCAGTGTCACCCTTAGGAAGGTATCAATCATGTTACAGCATCTTGCTCCTTGGAACTGTGACTACTCTACGATTATTGTCCTCAAAGTAAAATGGTCCGACAATTTAGTATGCGAATACTTGGTACAAAACCGTAACATGCTGACGATTATTAATAAGTAAGAATTCTTTTATGGCCCAAATTCTTGCATTTCAAGTTTGAAGTAATGTGAACATTTTCATTGGCATGTTCAAGCGATTATTGTGAATAACTGAGACATCCAGTACGATCGTTCAGTAACAGTTGAGAAACCATTTGCGATTTGTTAAAGAAACAACGCGCAAATCTGTATTCAAAATTTGGCTATGTTGATTCAGAAATTCGAAGTTCACACGACTGTGGTTTTAATGGTTCCTGAGGACTTTGCCTAATACTTTCTGGTAAATATGCTGAATGCTGTCCTCTGACATCTGGTAAATCCTTTAAAATTTTGTTGTTCCTAACTGGGCTACCCATTTTTATAGAGCTACGTAAAGCGCTAGCTGTAGCGATTCCTTCTCCTTAGTCACAATACTTGGTAGACGTTGATATTTATTGACTTATTTATTTATGTATTTATTTATTTAACTATTTATTTATTTAACAATACACTATCTAACAGAGTATTCCAATTACAGAGTAGGAGTTAATAAATACCTACAAATATATAACGTATGAGAGTAGAAACAAAAGAATACAAAATAAGCAGATAAAAACAAAGATAAAACAGACATTTTATATTATGTGTTTAATCTTTTCTCGCAGCTGCATTGCAGTGGAATATAATAAACTGGTGTAGTTACAGTTCTCACACATTTTGCATAGTAGCGAAAATTTTTTGGACATCAGCTCTGAGAGTGACAAATAAAATAATGAGTTATGCCTAGAAACAGGTCTAGGTGTCCAAAAATTTAGTAAATATAGCGCCGCAATCTGTTATATTATGTATTATTTCAAATAGAAATATTTGCTGTGAAATAGTTCTGCAAGTCTCCAGACTCGAGAGTAAAAATCTATTTAACAGTACAGTGAGGAAAACCAATGGCGGGATAGACATCATCTTCTTGTGATTCAAAGTTTTTAAAAAGTGCCTGTAAATTTTCTCTATGGTCTGTATATGCATGTTATAATTTGACGAATATTCCAATTTGGATCGAACAAGAGATTAATATAGTAGTATCAGAGTATTATTGTCATTAAAATTGCGAGAACATCGTATCATGAATCCTAGTGTTCTATAACTATCATTAGTGATGGTATTTATATGGTAATTAAATAATAGTTTGGTGTCAAATGTGACACCTAGGTCGCAAAATGTTGATGGGCTTGTAGGCACTAAATTTTCTATATGGTAATTAAATTCTACATATTGGTGTTTACTAGTAAAAGTTCGAACATTACCACTCAAGTATATTTTTTTTAAATTGCATCATTCATTAAGTTTATCGAGGGCACTTTGTAATACCACCTAATCACCTACATCATTTACTATGTACAACTTCATATCATCCGCGTATAAAAGACAATTGACATCCATTCATCTGCGATGTCATTATTGAAGATACTGAAGAATAATAGACCTAAAACAGAGCCTTGGGGTACACCAGAGGTAGGTATGAATTCCGCAGATCGTTGTCCACGGTATTCAATATGGTGATGTCTATTTTCGAGATATGATTTGAAAAATAACAACAAATTTCTTGAGAAGCCACATTTTTGAAATTTAGAACATAGAATGCTGTGATCTACTCTGTCAAATGCTTTAGTGAGTTTTCTCCGAAGTAGCAACCGCTCTTCTCACCGGTTGATGTGGCCGAATATAAGAGGATCCAGCAGAAGATGATGCTAAAGAGTCTCCTTAGAGGATACATGTCTTTGAGATATAGCTATTGGTGCAATGGGCTGTCCAAGGAATTCATAGCAAATATCTTCAGACCGACATTTCAAAAGCATCAATATGTCTTATGTCTGCTTTTTTAAAAGTTCTCTCAGAGGTGTAGAGAAAGACGTAGAAGACTAGAGTGCTAGCAAGTTTGATCTTTGTGCATTTCCTGATATTCCTGTAATGCAAATTTTTTCTCAGCTGATCTTGTCATCCGAATTCTTCATTGGTCTCATTTTCGGTATTGTGCATAAGACCCCCGAAGGTATGCCATTCATTACCTCACAATCGTATATGTTTAACTTTTTGTTGTAATTTAACTCGAACAGTACTCACAGCTTATTATTTGGAGGTTGCCCAGCAAGTGCATGAGCTCATTTCCGCTTGCTGCAACTAAGTGGTATCATCTGCATATCCCAAGTTAGATATTTTGGGTCTGTCCATAATTACTACCGCCCATTCTACAGCATATATAGTGACTTCATCAATTCGTTCAAGAGCTTATGCTTTATCTTGCAAATTCCACCTATCCGTTATATAAAACTCCAGCATCAAGGTTTTATTTATGTAAACAACCACTTTAATACGTTAAGTTCCTTGACAGAAAGTCGATAAGAAATCAGGTTACTAGATTTGACCTCGTAAATACTGTTGTCTGAAAAGATGAGTTTTGAAATATTCGGAGTATTTCTTGTTGGATCATTTAAAAACTGTTTATTCGAACATTTTTCTGAAATGGTGTAGGTAATTTCTATAAAAATTCTTTGTAAACTGCGGATCTTGGCTCGACGATGGTTCTGTGGTAATTTCATCGTGTCTACTATAAGGTTAGCGAAAGAAATACTGTTTCTGGTAAACATTACAAACTTTTTTAATCATAAAATTATTGTTTCGGATTTGGTATATATGTAAAATATTATTAATAATAATTTATTAGTCTATTCAGTTATAAAGTATGATATAGAATAAGTTAGTAAGGAAAATTAATAAATAGATATATAAATATAACAAGTGAAAAAAACTACATTTTGATATGCTTTTAATACAATTTGTTGGGATGATTCATAACATTTTCAGCAGAGGGTCGCAAGATGACTCAGTGCTTTGACATGTTTCATTTTTCTTTTTTTTTGCATTGACTAAAGTAAAAGCTAACTACATTTTGAAACACGGAAAGGGCATCGGTTCTATTTTTATTTAGTAAATGAAAATAACTGAATAAATGATGATATTTTAAATATAACATTATCACTTATCAATTTGTAATATTTTTTTAAATAATTCTATGGAATGCATTTTCGTAAATAACTCGTTTATTTTAAGTTTTTCGAAAAAACTCTATTTCAGATTTTTTGTCCAAAAAGGTCCGTGCCTTATACTGGGTATAGAGATAGATCGACGGAATAGTTAATTTTCGATTTTTATTAGAAAACTGTTCGGAATTTGTAGAATTTATCAAAAAAATCAAGTTTTCCAGGATTTGTAGATTCGCTTTTGTTTTCTCAAATTCATCACAAACGTCAACTAATAGAGCTATCGAGCCCTACAATTGCCATTTTTGAAAATCAAAATCGGACCTTCGGTTCGGGAGTTATTAATTTCTTTGAAAAATCATACTCGGCCCTGAAAAACATACTTGCGGTCAACGGATTCGGGCCGCCAGCAATAGGCTTGATTTGTGGCCGGGTACCTTTGATCCCACCAAGTCTCATCGAAATCGATCAATATTCTGGACAGTTATCGTGCTTCCTAGCCCGATTTCGAGAAAACCAGTTTTTTGCAAAAAAAATCAATTTTCATTTGTTTTTCGACATAGCCTCTGGTATACTTATTTGTAGGGCTTTGCCACCGGCACCATTTCTTTTTTGAAATGTCTCGATCCGACTACCCGCTATCGAGTTATTCAATTTCTCCCGAAAAACTCGAAACGTCTATATCGGGTACTTCCGGTTTCCGAGCGGAGCCGAGCTTCCGGCGTTAAGGTTTTCTAAAGACCTCCTATGAACCACCCAAGTTTCATCGCAATCCGAAAACGGATTAGAGGGGCTGGGCGTGACAGACAGACAGACAGACAGACAGACAGACAGGCAGACAGACAGACAGACAGACAGACAGACCGACTGACCGACGGACGGAATTTTCTAAATTCGCTCTCGAATCGATAGATACGACTTTCACATCGATTCGACGTTTTTTTCGGGTTTCGACAGTCCACCGGAAAAATGCTAAACGTATACTCCATTTTTTTTTTCAAAATGTAGTAACAAGCTAACAGTTATACTCTTCGCCAATTCACTGCACTTTTTATATAATTGTTGCACATTCTATAGGATACTTTTCGAGTTTTTTTGTAAATAATATTAGTTTTAGACATGTTTTGTTTAATTACAAAACAAAACAATTTTTTTTTTATTTCATTTATTTTTTTTATTAAAAAATTTATAACTTTTTTATTTATTGATCGACTTTGTTCAAAAACAATAGGGTTCTTGCTCTAGCTACCACCAACTTACTGTCCAAATTTCAATACAATTGAACTTTTCGTTCTTAAGTTATCGTGCTTACAAGAAACGTGATGGACGGACAGACAGACGGACAAGCAGACAGACGGACAGACAGCCGGACAGATAGGCGGACAGACAGACGGACGGACAATTTGAAAGTTGTTCAAAATTCGGTCACCAACACAGTGACATGAAATTTTTTTCTCTTCGAGCAATATTTTAGATATGTGCCGATCGAATGCAATATACTCTTCGTTTTGTATTTGCGAAGAGTATAATAAAAAAGAGAATTTAAACCAAAGAATGTGTAAGTATACATACAAAATTTTAAAATTTTAAATCCCAAAGACAGCAATAAATAAATAATAGAACATAAACACAGAATATATAGGCAGCCACACAATATTAATTATAATATTACATAACATTCAACCCATTTATAAATAATAATGATCATATTATAATGTCGATTAAAATAGGATCACAGTCAAGACTTCCTTAAAAAGTACAACACGTAGAATAAATAATACACACGGAATAATAAAGAACATACATATAATACATAACATAAATATATCACAGAACATCATTTAAGTATTCATTTAATGAATAATACTTTTTATTGTACAACATATTTTTAACGTGCATCTTGCATTTGGTCAAATCGAGTTCTTTGAATAAATTTGGTCACTTATTGTACACCTTTTTTGCTAAGTAGTGTGGAATTTTTTCAAACAATATATGATTTAGAACCTCGAGTATTAATTCATTCATAGTATTATATGAATGGTTATTATTTAGAGTAAGCAGGTCTGTAATTGACTTTTAGCATAAATGAGCAACCGTAACATAAATATACATGGCAGAATTAATTTATATATAATTCTTTAATAATATCTCTACAGCGCGTTCTTTTGTTCGCCCCTACTGTAGAACGTACCGCTCTTTTTTATAGCTTGAAAACGCGGACGCTTTCTGGTGGGGCACCCCAAGGGAATAAGCCGTAAAAAATTACTGAGTGAAACTGTCTGTGGTGGTAAATCATTAATACTGATCTACTTACTGTCTCTTGGAGTTGATTAATACAATAATGTATTGGAGTGATATTTTTACTAACGGTATAAATGTGACAGGTGCATGAACAACACACTAGCGTAAAAAAAACTTGTAAATCGTTTCTCAGCAGTCAACGTGGACTTGTGAGATGTGCTGTCATTGGCCTGGGTTTGAGGACGGGTGGCGACGATTGGCTGGCACTCGGGTATTCCTCAGTCCGATTGGTCGGTCGGTGTTTGAGTTATATCAGTCATTAGTCAACGTGGACTCGATATCACCTAGTTGTTTATAACATTTCTCCAGTGCAGTACGAAAAATGGTTTTCAAAACAACTTTATACCAAATTTATACCAAATATAAATACCAAACACCAGTACAAGGAAGACATTTTAAAATTCATGAGAGGAAAAAAATATGGAAATTCCTGTAAAAGTTCCAATAAAGCGCGAATTACTGAAATAAATAAAAGAACAGAATTTCAAAAGGGAATATGTTATTGATAACTTATCCAAATACACGGTCATACACTTTTGTGGTTACCTCCGTACTATGCATAGTTAAGCCTACCGAGATGGTTTGAGCAACATTAAAAGATCGTTTGCGAAAATGTAATGACTCTCCAACGTTAAGCGCGGTAGTAGTTGATCATATAAGAGAGGTAATAAATGACCTCGACAATATTGATTTATGGAAAAATTGTTAAGCATGTAATTAAAAAAGAAAATCAATATCCAACACTACCCCCCATTGCGCCGATTATAATTCAACCAGATAATGATTCGTCTTCAGAAAGTAAAGATTCGGACGCGTCAACTTGTAGCATTTAACTTTTTTAATATATATTTTCAGAACAAAATATTTAGCTATTATATTAGGTATGAAGTTTACTTTTCTATTGTTACCTTTCTTGGAATATATTTTATTTAGTTGACAAGAAATTTTAATTTACGTTACTTTATTCTAGAGACATATTTTAATTTTGTTTTATCTGTACAAGTATTTATTTTTGTTGTACTAATTCTTTGCTTTGGTTAAGAAACTTACACTTTTATTTTTATTTTAGAAGAAACTTAAATTTTATTTTTACTATTTAACATCCTTGCCCCTCGCCAATCTAACCTGTCCCATTCCCTCACCCCGACAAGGATATGTTCATACCTTCTCGTTGTTCCTTGCTGAGCAATATTTCAATATAGTATGGGATAACTTTAAAACGAAACCAAATAAATTTAAATATTTAGACTTTATATCTAAAACTGATATAATACTTCAAAAATATGTTATTGGATAAATGAACAAAAATAGCTAATAAACAAAAGATAACAAAAATTAATACAATTTTCAAAAAATTATTTAACATTAACATTAACATTTTCTTATGACAAGCATTTCTATTTACCTCCGCCCATGTACAATAAAGATTTGCCGATTGTTTTTGCCGGCTTTACGATTTCAGTTGTGGTCGTATACACTTTATTCCCCTTTGGAAATATACTACAAATAGGTTCTCAATATTAAATTATTGTCTAGAATATTATGACCCATAAATAATGTTTGATCATTAGTTACATTTTGTGCATTTTTACAGCTATCATAATCTCAAATTGTTCTAGTAAATCCAACTTCTTTCCTTTATTTTCTGAGTGGAGAAATTCGACTTCATTGAAATTAAAATGATTATTTTCTATACAGTGTGTTGACATACCGGTGCTATGTATACCGTTTGTTATTGATTTTTTATGTTCACCAAGACGGTTTTTTAATTTACGACCAGTTTGACCGATATACAGACTGTCTATTTTACGAGGGCCACACCAAATATCTCGCTTAATATCTATTGTAGAAGAATAAAGTTTTAGAAACAGTTATCCCATTTTTGTGAGCTATATTTCAGTAAAAAGAAATTTGAAATCCATAGACTACTTTATGAGATATATTACAAAAACATGAATAATAGGAAAACCACAAACGGTTATAGCTTCCTTATTTGAGGGGATACGAAAAAAGTTAAAGGAATGAAAGTTGACGGCAAAGACAATAAGAATAATAACGTGTAACAAAAAAATCGAAAAATGCAGTTGGCTTTGACGTACGCTATTGTGCAAAAATGAAAAATACATTTCTCAAAGTAGGCCATGACGCCATTAATTCCGTTATTTTTTTCTCATTCCAACGATATAAAACATGTCACAGAAATTTTAACCGATAGTGTCAATATTTAATATTTTACGAATACCACAATTCATATAATTGAATCGTAACAATCAGCTGTGCCATAATTAGTGAAAAACAATGTATACAGTTATTAATAAATTTGACAGATTGTCACTGTTGTATGTTGTTTGTTGCGTTGTCGAGCTCTAAGACAAATTTTATATCAGTAATTATGGTGTACACCAATAATAACAAATTCGATATGATTAGCATTTATTGTCAGTGCAATTTTGACGCTGAGATGGCAGTCACGGTTTACGGAGATAGATTTCCAGATGCTCTGCAGCCAAATCGAACTATGTTTAGGAAGTTAGTTCAAAATCTAAAAACGTACGGTTCATTTTCAAAAAAAGTAGTAAGGCGAGCGCATGTTGCGGATAATGTAAGAAAAGTGAATAGAGTAATGAATTATGTTAACCAAAATGAGGAAACCTCTTTAAGACAAATTCAGAGAAACTGTCGCATAAAAAAAGACAGTGCAAGAAAAACATTGAAAAAAAAACGGATTTCGATGCTACAAAATGAGGAAAGTTCAACATTTAAATGAGGGAGATAAGCCAAGGAGAGTATGATTTTGTAGATGGTTATTAAATAAGAAAAGGAATGACGCGCTGATATGTAGCAAAATTCTTTGGTCGGACAAATCAAATTTTTCTAATAATGGATTTTTCAATAGAAATATGCATTATAAGTTGACACGAGAAAATACACATTGGTGCAGAGAGACTGCTTTCCAAGAAAGATTTTCTACGAATGTTTGGTTGGGTCTTTTAGGGACTAAAGTAATTGGACCTTATTTTTATGATGGCAAATTAACCGCTCGTTGATACCTTAATTTCCTGCAAAACGAATTTCAAGATTTTCTTTATGAATTAACAGTGGCAGAAAGATTAAATTATTCATATTTTTAACAAGATGGGGCTCCACCTCACACTGCTGTAATATGTACAAATTATTTAAATCAAGTTATGCCAGATAGCTGGATAGGCACCCATGGACCCATTCTATGGCCAGCTCGATCACCAGATATTACTCCCTTGGATTTTTTCGTCTAGGGTTACATTAAAGACAAGGTATTTCAAACTGTCCCTGAAAATATTGAGGACATCAAAACCAGAATTCGAAACGCATGTGAGGCAATTACTCCTGAAATGCTCCAAAATGTAATGCGTGACGTGTCTCGTAGAGCACGTTTATGTGTCAGAATGCATGGTGCACAATTTGAGCATTTGTAGTTAGAAAAATAAATACACACAATTTCTTTTCTATATAGTAGTAGGTAGTACTGTTATACATAGTTTTTCGTTTTTTTCTTTGGATGTTCGTTTTGTACTTGTATTTTTATTTATGAGATATTTATTGGTTTGTATTAAATTGTAATAAATAATTACAGAATTATAATTATTATAAAGTGAATTTTTACTATTATGGCACGGCTGGTTGTTACGATTCAATTATATGAATTGTGGTATTCGTAAAATATTAAATATTGACACTATCGGTTAAAATTTCTGTGACATGTTTTATATCGTTGGAATGAGAAAAAAATAACGGAATTAATGGCGTCATGGCCTACTTTGAGAAATGTATTTTTCATTTTTGCACAATAGCGTACGTCAAAGCCAACTGCATTTTTCGATTTTTTTGTTACACGTTATTATTCTTATTGTCTTTGCCGTCAACTTTCATTCCTTTAACTTTTTTCGTATCCCCTCAAATAAGGAATTAATGGCGTCATGGCCTACTTTGAGAAATGTATTTTTCATTTTTGCACAATAGCGTACGTCAAAGCCAACTGCATTTTTCGATTTTTTTGTTACACGTTATTATTCTTATTGTCTTTGCCGTCAACTTTCATTCCTTTAACTTTTTTCGTATCTCCTCAAATAAGGAAGCTATAACAGTTTGCGGTTTTCCTATTTTTCAGGTTTTTGTAATATATCTCATAAAGTAGGCTATGGATTTCAAATTTCTTTTTACTGAAATATAGCTCACAAAAATGGGATAACTGTTTCTAAAACTTTATTTTTCTACAATAGATATTAAGCGAGATATTTGGTGTGGCCCTCGTAAAATAGACAGTCTGTATAATATAGGAGAGAAATTAGATATACTAGAACAATTTAAGGTTATGAAAGCTATAAAAACACAAAAATGTAATTAATGATCAAACATTATTTATGGGTCACAATATTCTAGACAAAATAATTTAGTATTAAGAACCTCTTTGTAGTATATTTACATAGGATAGGAATCATGTAACTAATTTGCATATAATAAATAGATTAAAAGCTTAGCATAATTTATACCTTTCCATTAGATATAAATAAGTAAGTAACACATTTTAAATTTAGTAATATCTTGTACTCTTGATAAAGGCCTAATAAGCCACGTGTAGAGTTTTAATAAAGCTATTTGAAACATTAAAAAGCGTAATCTCCTGTATATTAAAATTATAATATCAAGTTAGAATATTTTCTTTTGAGATTTATCAAAATGTACTGTACAGGGTGATCGCTAGAAACGTGAAGACTGTCACGTTTTATTATAATTTTAGAGCAAAATGTTACTAAGGTTTCTGATTAAGCATAGAAGAAAACAAGACACCGAACATGTAATATACAGTGTGTCTTTATACCTACTACTTACCTAATCGTTGTTAAGCGCGTCCAGCTGTAACTTCTACTCATCTGTTTATGATTATTTTATTAGAATAATGTGTGACAAAGCGTCAAAATTTTTTACAACTTTTAACAATACTTATGAAATAAATGTATTCAAGTAAAGATATACATAATTTATTACAAAGACATATCAA
This sequence comes from Stenurella melanura, assembly GCA_963583905.1. Classification (NCBI taxonomy): domain Eukaryota; kingdom Metazoa; phylum Arthropoda; class Insecta; order Coleoptera; family Cerambycidae; genus Stenurella; species Stenurella melanura. The sequence continues at coordinate 137,426,991 of OY757314.1, forward strand.
TTCATACAAACTTATTTTCATCCCAATTCTTTAGTATTATCCAGCCAAGCACGCGATGGAAGAACGATATTTTCTTTGTTAAATGTTTTCGTTGTATCATGCGACTGACTCATTTTAGAAAAGTTACAACATAACAGCAGGTAAACATGAAGTTTGAGCTAAATTCAATTAAACGAAGTTCCCAGTAAGTGTGGATTCGTTTCCCTGAAGAACTTGATACTTTTGAATTTAAATGATAGAAAGGTGTAGTTCGGGAGCCAAGTGGCTTAAATTCTTGGTGACGAGTTTGTAGTTATTATTGCATAGACTGAGAGCTAGGTGGCTTGAAATATAAGTGCTGTATTTATAGTCAATATTTTAATATCTTAACCTTCTCTCCCACAAAAATGGGGAGGTTGCTGTAATTGGAAACATTATTTGAGACGGGACCAGAACTTTACGTTTTGAGGTCCCATGAACACGAAAGAGTGCTTTAAAAAAATATCTCTACATAATATGTATGTATGTACGTATGTTTGGGGAGACACTAGGAAACGAATCTTGATAAAATTAGGTACAAGGATAATATTAGTATGATGAGCTGAAAATGTTTTGGTGCAGGTTGGATCACGTTTAGTACCTTTCTGACATATAAACTTTCTTATTTTTTAACACAGTATTCATTTTAACAATACTCTTCGACAGTAGAAGTTATTCTGATTTTAGAGATATATTGTCTGTAATTGTTTATTTGTAGCATATTCAGATTTTCTTACTTTTTATTGGGTATTTTGCCACTGAAAAATATTTAAAAATTTTAATGAAAAAAACCTCTGCGCCAAACGGATCAGACAGAGGTTGGTTATTGAGTACTTTACTGTTTCAAAAAGTCTCACACCTAAAAATATATAAACTAGAACAATGTTATAAACTAGAAACTCAAAATCAAAGCTATGGGTAGTTAACGTTTCGGAAGAGAATCTACTTCCGTTCTCAAAACTTTTTTGTCCGTCAACCATGACAGTTCTTTGTTTATGTATTTCCATAGTCACGTGAGACATTAAATTATATTTATCTTATTTTTACTTACTTCGTCTCTAAGGATGGGCAACCAACTAGTACAAAAATCTATTGAATAATTAGAAACGCATCTATCCTCGTTTAATAAAATAATCGCGGATTCTTTAAGTTTTCTTTTAGTTCCGTTGCTCTCTTTTTCCAAAATCTTCGCTGAGTCCCATTTAATTCTATGATTATTATCCCACGCGTGTTCACAAATTTTTGATTTTTCAAATTCTCCCCTTCTAGCGTAATTTCTATGTTCACCAAGCCTTACGTTGAAAGGTCTAGATGATTCACCCACGTAATGTTTTCCGCACTCACACGGAACACTATAAATACAATTTTTTGAATTTTGAACAATATTTGAAGGTTTGGTTCTTGATAAAACCGATCTTAGCGCGGAGCCCGTTTGAAAAACCGTTCGTACGGAAAACCTATTCCCAATTTTTCGTAATTTATCCGATAAACCATGTATATATGAAATTACTGCCATTGACCTAAATACCTCAGGTTGTGATAGTATATTCTCTCTACTACCAATGTTCAATAACTGACTATCAACAAAACTCTCAGGATATTGATTATTTAATAAGACAGTTTTTATAAATTGTTTTTCGTTCCTTAATATTACATCATTTGAAGAAATAATTTTGGCCCTGTCATACAAACACTTAACAACACCTTTCTTAACACTAATATGTTGATTTGAATTGAAATTTAAGTATCTGTTTGTATGTGTTTGTTTTCTATACACACTGGTTTGGTATGTGTTATCTAATTTTTTAATTAAAATATCTAAGAAAGGTAATTCATTATTATTCTCTATTTCTATTGTAAATTTAATTGAAGGTTCTTTTTCGTTAATCTGATTCAAAAAATTACTTAAACATTCTTTACTATAAGGCCATATAGCAAAAATGTCATCTACATATCTCCACCATACAATGGGTTTATAAGCTAGATTATTAATATTACTCTCCTCGAAATTTTCCATGAAAATGTTACTTAATATTGGAGATAATGAAGAACCCATGGCCATCCCAAAGTCTTGTTGATAGAAGTCATTATTTAATTGAAAGTATGTTGTTTTAATGCAAAGTGTAAGTAATTCCATTATAGTTTCAATGCTTAACTTAGTTTGTTTTGCGTTAAAAAAGTAACAATAATCCTCTGTAACAGCGGGTTGTTTTGAATAATACGTTACCTATTATTTATTTTTATCGACTATAATGGTTGATGTCACTGTCATAGATTTGAGGTCGAAAATTAAAAATTTTTGGGAAGAAATATAATGCCTTAAAGGTGGGTCTATTTCTGAAATTATCTGCATGACTACACTGTTCCGATTTATTTGCCCACGATGGTACAAGAAACTTTTTAGTAGATATCTGTAAATATAATAATTACTAGAGAAAGGCAAGGCTTTCTCTATCTATTATCGGAGAGATCAGTATAGAGAGCTTGGTTTTTCAGTTTATAGCTGTTCATATTTTAATATTTTTTCAATTTCGACCTCGAAAATCCCCACAAACCGATTTTCAATCGAATCGGACCATAAATGATGATAATCATTCGCCATTTTGGCGCCACTATTTTGAATTTTTCAATTCCAATGTCATATTCGTTATCAACTACTTTAATAGCTTCCACACACCGAATTTCAGCGGAATCGGTTGATAAATAAGTAAGTTTATTTATTTATTTATTTATTTATTTACACGACTCAACAGGACGAAAGTCCCAATTACAGAGTCGGAATACTAACAATAAATATTGTGCTATGATAGAACTAGGTATTACAAATTATGTCCATATATACACTTTAAATCTTTAATTCTACAATAAAATTTAATTGTACAATAAAATCCTTAGTTCTACAATAACAGAAGTATTACAAATTATGTTCATATATATTCTTTATATCCTTAATTCTACAATGAAAAATATCAATATTATTCTGTATATGATTGTAATTCCTGCACATGACATTAATAGGTGAATACATTAATAGATTGGTGCGTGAAGCTTTGATATGAAATGTTTGGTGGAGTCGAGTTGATTTAGAAGGAACTCGTAGGTCAATGAGTTTTAATAGATCAGAACAGTCGAGTTTACTGTTTAATATGTTATACAGAGTTACAATTCCGTATAATTCCCGGCGAGTTTGAAGTGAGTTAAGTGAGAATCTGTTTAACAAAATATCGTTACTAATTCCAACAAGTGGATAGGTCTTGTCCTCGGTGTAGCTTAAGTATTTTAAAAATTTTCTTTGAATATTCTCCAGTTTATTAATATGAACGATGTAGTAGGGACTCCAGATTACGTCAGCATACTCCAATTTACTTATGACAAACGAGTTAAATAGAAGCTTCATAGTTTCAACATTCTTGAAATCTTTGGAGTTTCTAATTATGAATCCCAATGATTTAAAAGCTGAAGATGCGATATTATTTATGTGATAAATAAAAGTCATCTTCCTATCAAAAGTAACACCTAGATCTTTAAATCTATCAACTCTTTGTATGACACTATCGTTTATTTTATACTCATTAATGAAAATATTATGCCCACGTGAATAGGTGACAACATTACATTTTTCAACATTTAGAAATAGTTTATTTTTATTGCACCAGTTATCAATGTTTCCCAAATCTGACTTGAGCAATTCTATATCATCACTGCAGCTAACGCTGTAGTAAATTTTTAGGTCATCGGCATAGAGTAGATATGGGCACTGTAAGTTTATAACTTTGTCATTGATAAAGACATTGAATAAAAGTGGACCAAGGACTGACCCTTGAGGGACTCCTGATTCGGCATTAAATTCGACAGACTTGTGTCCATGGTAATGAACATATTGTGCCTATTACTTAAATATAAGGTAAAGAATGAAACAAACTCATATGATAATCCAAATTTTGTTAATTTATTTAATAAGATACCGTGGTCAAGCCTGTCAAACGCTTTGGAGAAATCTGTGTAAATAACGTCGACTTGACCACCTCCATCCAAGACTTCACAAAAATACTGAGTCAAACACAATAAATTTTAAGTCGTAGACCTACCTGGCATGAACCCATGTTGATGGCTTGATATTTTATTTTCTATGTTAGGAAAAATATAGTCGTAGAGAATGAATTCGAATAGTTTAGAGAAATTATTAATTATGGTGATTGGCCTGTAATTTTTTATGTCTTCTTTGGAATTCTTTTTGTGAACAGGGCATATTTTAGATATTTTCCACAGGCTAGGAAAAATGTCATTATTTAAAGATAAATTAAATATATATGATAAGGGACCGGCCAATATTGAGACGCAATCTTTGACGAAGAAAGCTGGTATTCCATCTGGACCTGCTGTAAATTTTGGCTTTAATTTTTTGCACCCTTTAATAACTTCTGCCTCTGAGATTGTAAGTATGAATATATTTTGTGTGTCAACAGGTTCACTTTCGCCACCCGTACTGGCATTATTAGTTGATGCAGAGTATGCTGATTTGAAATATTCTGAAAATTTATTTACTATATCTTGGGGGTCATTATATGGGGTATTTTCATATGGCATACTGTTAGGTATTGAGCTTGTTTTTGATTTATTATTAATGTAGGACCAAAACATTTTTGGATTCTCTTTTAAGTTATTTTCTATTTTAAGTAGGTAGCTTCTATGCGAGTCATCAATATCTTTTTTTATTTTAGTTCTAATATTCTTATATTCCTCATACAACACGGCATCTTTAGTATTTTTATATCTATTCCATATTTTATTTTTATATTTGAGATTTTTAATTATGTCTTTCGAGAACCACTGAGGATATTTGTTTGTACGCGGAAGAGATTCAGGAACGTATAAGGATAGATTCTCGTAAATAATATCATAAAAAATTTGAGTTCCTTGATCTACATTGGATACATCATATAGCAAATTCCATTCAGTGTGGCACAAACTATTATACAATGACGGAAAATCGCCTTTTTTAAAATTGTAATTTGGTATTTGGTTGTAGGAGAAAAATGTGCCAACTATCTTTAAGTCACATGTTATATCCAGTGCCGGATGATGCGAATCCTCTATTAGCTCGCAGGCTTCTGATTTTGCGACTATACAATTTATGTTGCTAAAAACCAAATCTAATAGCCTCCCCTTATCGTTTGTTATGAAATTCTGCTGTTTTAGATTGAGAAAATTACACAAGAGATATAACTGTATTAATTTAGGGTATTTTTCTAAAGATTTCAAGCTTTCAAGGTAATCTGCCATGTTAAAATCGCCCATTATTAATATGTTATTTCCATAGATAGAATATATATTTGTAAGTTCTTCAAATAGGGTTTCATAAACTTCAACATTTGTATTAGGAGGGATATACATACAGAATAAAGTTAGATTTTGCGTCTTGTTTATAGTAATGTTTAAGCCAATGATATCTACAGAGGGAACACTTTTACTGATTGAATTCAAATTCAGTAAGACGACAGAAAAAGTTTTATCAACTGCTAATAACACACCACCTCCTCTACTTAAGTTCAATTCATTAAATTCTCTATCTGCACGATAAATGTTATAGTTGTTACAGAATAATTCAGAATCAAGAACATTCGAGCTCAGCCATGTCTCACTATATGCTATGATATGATAATTAAATGTAGTTGATGCATTATACAAATCTGTAGTTTTGGTATTGAGTCCTCGCACATTTTGATACAATATATTAAGTTCAGAAGTGGTTTTGTCAGAAAAGGTGGCTGTGCTTAAAGTAGAGACACGATTGTTATTAACTGCATTGTTATAGTAAATGATAAATATTAGGCTATGGGGACGCCGCCATTTTGAATATTTGAGCAACGGTCACATATTCGTGATCTGTGACCTCTGTAAATGATAAAATGGGTCCTGCAATTCGTGCCGCCATTTTGAATTTTTCAATTCCGATTTCAGATTCGTAATCAGCAGTCTCGAAAGCCCCCACATACTAATTTTGAGCGGTGTGGGATTATAAATGACCATAGTCGGCCATTTTGGCGCAGCCGTTTTGAATTTCGAGATTCTGTCTTGGTCGATAACCCCCGAGTACCAAATTTCAGTCCATTCCGACGACAAATATGGAAATGTGTTTCAAAATTAATTTAAATGCGATTTTTGCTAAATTTTTCACATCCTGTACATCATATCAATTACCCATAAATCCTAGTATATTACTGCATACGTTAGAGAAAATGGCGGATGAAAAACATGAACTTTGAAAAACGGTTATTTCTCAGGAAATAATGGGAGTTAAAGGGCGTTCTATGTATCAAACTAATCGCTAATTTGGTGTTCCAATTACGATGTTCATAAGAACAACTTGGATGCGGTTCAACGTAGATTTCTGAAATTACTATGGTTCAAATCTGACGGTACCTATCCAGCAACTGGTTTTCCGCAAAGTAACTTGCTTGAAAGGTACTCTAGGATACGTACTAAATAATTTACCTTTATTTACGACCTGCAGTACTTCTAATAAATTATGTAGCGAGCTCGATATTTTTAATTCCAGCCTTAGTGAGATAGAGCAAAATGTTCTAAATTAAATACCTAGCTGGTGATTACTTTTGTTTTTCTCAATTTACTTAACTGTGATTGGGTATCTTACTTGTTGAACGGCGTATGCAATTGATTGCATAAAATAAATACAAATACTAAACTGTTATATTTGAGATAATTATTTTTCCCACATGTAACTATTTCCCAGCATAAGAAAATCATATTTTACAAAGAATTGGCCATATGCATGATACAAAGTCTAAAAAGGAAACTGTGAATCGCCGGTAAGTAAAAAAATAATATTGGTTAACCTAAACACCATCATCTTGCTCCGAGGTTATTTAATTATGTCCCACGTGAGATAACCAACAGTAAATCCCAAAATACATGCAAAACAAAAACAAAGATTTCTATTAAATTGCAATAGATCAAAGATGAAAAACCTTATCGATATGAAATAGCTTCACAATCTCATACTTGATTAAAATTTCCAATCCTGTGTTGTAAATCGATATACACATCATCGCAGTAAAAAAATAACATTTATTAAAAAATAATGAAAATAAATGAAAAACATCTGAAATTGTTTTCTCGCTCTTTAGTATTCCTGTCGCATCGCAGCGCCGCTGAAAGAGTTTTCAAGTTGGCTAAAATTTTTAATGAAAGTACGAAAGAAATGGATGCTCGGTTTAATTAAGAACGAGCTATGGTTTATTTTAACATAAATAAAAGTTGTCTGAAATTTCAGTTTGCCTAAATGGTAAATATGTTAATTAATGGTCGGAAAGAAAACGGAGAAACTTATAGCAAGTTTGTTCCTAGATTTTGCTAGAAGTTGTAACTCTTTCGCGTCACATGTTTCACTTTATTTACATAATTATATCTATTTGATTTATTTAAATAGCTATGTAATAACCAGAGATCGGAAATTTGCGCGCGGTATTCCAGGTCCGTACTAAGGTAATAGCGTAAAAAAAATATGCAAAATGGAAAATATTTATTATGAATATTGTCAAAAATTATTTTACAATAATATCAAAATAGCAATAATAATAATAGTAACAATAATACAAATAATATTACTTTATTCCAAACAGCCACAATACAATATGCTTATGTTACATTATACTACATACAATAATAATAGTGGGTTGAAATAAGTGAAAATTTAAATTAATTAAACAGTTATTTAAAAAACAAATACGCTATACTTTTTCAGTCAAGTATGTGTTGAAAATTAATTAGGTGTGTATTGAGCCGAAAAATACTGTAATTATTTTTTCCAAATGTTCCTTGTTTAACATATTTCGACGAGGATTCAATATCCACGTATGTACCGAGAACGACCTTTCGCAGTCAACTGTCATCATGGGAGCATATTTTATTTTCAACAACGGTATATCAGATACCCATAATGCTTGTACGTCAGTAATAATTTTTTCTTTTACAATTTCAAAGGCGGAATTTCTCTTTAAAATTGATGAATATTTTGTTTTTAGCGTTTCTCCTAAGTCACCCGATATATTGTTTATTACATCTTGCATATTTTCAGTTTTTTTACGATTCATTGATAGGTAGTTTAGGATTATCAAGCTCCACTATTGTTTCGGCAATCATTTTAAAATTACAATCCATTTTTAGATTAGGCAAAAACAACATATCTTTAGTTATCTTTATTGCACTAGATTCTTCTAGAGTCGGGTAAAGTTTAAAAAGACCGTTGTATGAATTAATATTGCACATACGTTTTCACTCTCTCTTGCACACAAACTTAAAGCCATAGCCTAAAGACATTGTCAATGTATGTCTACCAAGATTCTCTCCCACTTCTTTTGAGACGGAAATATGAAATGTACACTGAGGAGTGAGAAACATAGTCATAAGCTCAGCGATTCTCAAACTATGTGATTTGACGACGAATATTATTTATTTCCGTGAACTAACACCACTCTAAATATGAAAAACGTCTTTATATGAAATATTTCAGTTATTTTTAGTGGTAAATAGTGGATATTCATTCGTTAAAGGAACAATATCAAACCAGTAAGTCTTACAATTCTCTATTACGTACATAGCACACGTCTTAGAGCAGAACAAAGTAGCTAGCCTAGCTCAATCGGTAAGATGCTCTCCTACCAAAATTTCCAACTATCATACACTTTTCACCACCATATCTTTTATTCTGTATCTATCTCTTTCCTTCTTCTTGTTTGTCATATGTTTGTATTTTTGTAATTTTTGTTATTCTGTACTTTTTTGTTAAAAATTCAATTTAGACCGATAAACCTTTGTAAAAATTCAAACTATTTTAAACTCAAATTTCCTTTCCTACAACCAAAAATTCCTAGCGGCGAGCAGACTGTTGGGGTAACTTGTTTAAATGGAGCTTTTCCAATTGAGTTCGTCTCCATCTAAACAACAAAATTTTTAAAAGTGTTTTTGCCATAAAATAGATTAAGGTTTTTATTCATTGTTTATAGTTAAGTTTTAACATGTTCAAGTCCATTGATAATTTTAAGCCGCCACAGGCGGCAGGAGTTTTATCTCATTTTATTAATTTTATTGAGCTAAACCGGTCACGACCCGTCCAACCGCACTAACACCACGGCGCTGCGCGACGTGGTTGTACGGTTGGCTCCGGGTCATGATCCGGGGAAGCATAAAATGTATTAAAAAAGCAAATAAATATGTTGATGATGGTAAGATGCTCGATGCAATAAATATAAATGGGGTTGGTGCGGGATCGATCCCCAGCACTTCGACTTTTTTTTTTCTTTCATTTCATTCTTTCATTAAGCTCTATTAAAAGTTAATAATTTTCGTTCTATAATTTTTATTTTATTAAACTGCGCCTCGAGTTTTGTTAAAACTTTATTTTCCCCAAAAATGTGTCTTTTTTTATTTTGTCAACTAGAATTTTTATTTATTACCGCTAAAAGAAAAATAATTTATTTTGGTTATTCTCATAGAGATTTCAGATTTTTTTTTTGTTAGGTATATGAAATATTTTATTTTTACTGACATCGTTTCCCCTACTAATACTACGATCCTATCCTTTCCCGACAAGAAATGCCCAAACCTTCCCGTGCCTCTTGCTGGACTGTAGCAATATTAGTCTTTGATTTCTTTTTCTGATCACTCATTGTTATTGACTGAATAAGGCAATTCATTTTTTGTTATCAGTTTCATTTGTGCCCGAACCTATATACCTACAGTATCCGTCGTAAAGTTGGCTACATATCGGAAAAATTTGTATTATTGAGATTTCTAAAAAATACTATATTGGGGGTTCGTTTCTTTTTTTACATGCAAATACCTTTATTCAACTAAAATACATACAGTTTTTGTCGAAACTAATCAAATATTTGTGAAATAGACACAAGAGTTTATTATGTTTCATATAGTAATTAATGGTAGGGGTAAAATTTGCACTTTTTTATTTTCCTCATATCTGCTTCAAAATCGATATGTATATATATTAGTCGCGTCATTTTGGCATTTTACCTCAAAAAAAGGTACAGGGTCAATTGACTTCATTTTTGTGGCAGAGTTCAGAAAGGCATTTAGAAAAAACAGTACCTTTTATTTTTTAGCGGAAATGTTTGGTTTAAATTTTGGACCAATAATTGGCCAATATTAATGGCCAATTTAATTTAATTAATTTAAAAATTTGTTATCATACACAATATGCCATAGAATTACACGAAAATGGTTACTCTGGGGTTTTTGAAGTCGCTGATCACCAATCTGAAGTCCGATTTGGGGAATTCAAAATGGCGGACCGGAAATCGGGCCATTTTCCATAAGAAATGACAATGGATATCTTGGCCTTGAAAATCTGTGCTAGGAGGTTTTCGAGGTTGCTGATTACGAATCTGTCTGATTTGGTAAATTCTGGTCTGATTTGGTAAATTCAAAATGGCGGACCGGAAGTAGAGTTCATTTATCAAGAAAAACTCGTATCTTTTTCGCTTTTGGACTGAAAATGAGTACTCGGGGGTTTCTGAGGTCTCTGATAACGAATCAAAGGCCTAATTTACGAAATACAAAATGTCGGACCGGAATAACACTCTATTTCTCCTGAAAACTCGTATTATTTTCTTTTTTGGGCTGAACGTGGGGGGGGGCTCGGAGATTCTCGTTATCGCTGATAATGAATCTGATGTCCAGTTAGGGAGAATTCAAAATGGCGGACTGGAAGTAGTATATTTTTCAGGAAATACTTTTTTATTATTCATACTTTCAGCCCGAAAAAGTAAAAAATACGAGGTTTTCCGAAGAGATTGACCGTTCCTCCCGTGTCCGCCATTTTGAATTTCGTAAATTGGACCTCTGATCCGTAATCAGCGACCTTAAAAACCCTTGAGTACTCATTTTCAGCCCAAGAACGAAAAAATATGAATTTTTCCTGATAAATTGACTCTACTTCCCGTCCGCCATTTTGAATTTACCAAATCAGGCCTCGCATTCGTGATCAGCGACCCCAGAAACCCCCGAGTAACCATTTTCGTTTAATTATATGGCATATTGTGTATGATAACAAATTTCTCAATTAATTTAATTAAATTGGCCAATTATCGGAAAAGAAATGAAATCAAACATTTCCTCCGAAAAATAAAAAGTACTGTTTTTTTAAATGCCTTTCTGAACTCTTTGCAACAAGAATTAAGTCAATTGACCCTGTACATTTTTTTTGAGGTTTTCAAATTTTTCATGCTAAAATGACGCGACTATATGGAGTCCTTGTTGTATTCTATATGCACTTTTTCTTCATAAAATGTTTCGATATCTTAACAATTTGACCCATTTTTCGGTACCACCGTCAACTATTTTTTACACTCCTGCCAAACCGGTGATCACATGACATGTGTCAAAATGTAATTTTTTGTTGTTGGACATGCCCCCAATAGAGTTTTTTAGAAATGTAAAAAATACAATTTTTTCCCACATGTAGCCAACTTTATGGACACTGTATAATCAGAATTCCACTAAAATTATGAAGTTACTAAATTAATAATCTTAACATTTTATATCTTTTATATATTTTTAAAATTATTTAGCGATATCATTGCTGAGAACTGTTTGAGAACTACTGGTATTTCTTATGCTTTAAATAAAATCTTAGTTCAGACGTTTTAGCGGCCATGACACACGTCAGTTTAAATTGTACCCGACTCTAGTAAGGTGTTATAATAACTTATTGAATATTTTCAAAATAATTCTGCGTAGTAACATGCAGCACCGATCCATGTTCCCCATCAGGTTATTGTCGGCTGCGGTGGTAGTTGTAAGTCATTCTTGTTGAGAATATTTAATTCTTGAAGGAGCTTTTAAAAACGCTTTTTTTACGTTTGCAATAAGTTTATCAACGTTTTTAAAATTACATCTTATTTTTTCACTTAGTCGATGTAAGCCTTGTGCGAAAGAAGTTATGTAAAGTAACTATGCATATTTAGACTTTAGTTGCCGTATTTCAGTTCAGGGTAAGGTAATACTATAGATTGATTTGACTGGAATACTACAGTTTTGTGACACTATGCGGGGCTAAGCTGACATTCTTTATTTTCTAACATTATTCTCATTACACAAAGTTTCAGACCAATTTACTCAGTGCTTGAGAATTCCGAAGTCTTGCCATTTATAGGGCCTCATTGAAGATACTATACTAACCATTTTTAAAAAATCGTGCAACATGTATTATTTTACTGATCATTTCTATTGGTTTGCTTTGAATTTTGTTAAACACTACTCACTTAAACTGTTTGTTAAACAAAATGAATTTATTCTCTGAACATTTTTCTACTATTCTTTAAATATTATGTTATCCTAGGGCACTTTATCTAGAAAACAAAATAAAAAAGTCTTACCCATCAGCAGTATACCGGACATCTGTTTGGTAGTCATACGGAGAGTCCACACTTCTCGAAAGAAATTCGGCCTCCCTAGAAAACCTCTTTAATGGATTTGCAGCGGAGTGCCTTTTCATTCGATTTGTAGGCAACGTCCTGTAATAGCCGTCGTTGCATTGTGTCCGACAAGGTATTTTAGGCAGTCCGTAATCTATGGGGTAGCCCTCGGGATCGACAATGCATCTGCAAAAACGAATACTATGTGAGACCTAATAAAATGTAGTGCCGTTGGAGTATGGTGGAAATTCGACGTGTGTACAGTATAACCAACGATAATTGGACTCACAAAAAATAACTAATGTGAACAAAGTGTGCTCAAAATAGCGGCCGCTTTATTGCGGGTGACTTAACAATTAGTGTCTACTGTAGGAGAAAATAGGAGGGATGTGGAATTGCACAATTCAATATCATATTAGTAAGTAAATATTTTGCCTTAACGAATAGTATCGACGAGGTTTGTTGGTTCTTAAAGCAGATTCTTTTTATACTAATAGTTTTTTAACACTAATTATTCATATTAATAATTGAACGTTTATTTTTTTATTTTATTTCATGAATACAGCTGCTCAGACAGATATGCATCCAATTACAGGGCAGGAAATATACAAAGAAGTATGTATATCGAAATGGCTCTTGTCGAAGCTGATGAGCGAACCCAGTATCCGATACACAGTGTGACCAAGCCTGCTCGCGTCGCAACACACTCGCTCTAGCAGCTTTACATTAGTAAACTAAAATAAATACTATACTCTCTGCTGGGTTATTGAATTTTATATATAACTGTTGATTATACAGTATACTTTATATTTGTCATTTTGGTTATCTCCCAATAACATTATCTGATTGCCTAAAACAGTAGTCAGTTAATACAATATTTTTATGTTTATAGAATCTGATCAAAGATTACATCTTCGTGAGCATACATACATAAGAGGCGCCAAAGTTCTGAATTTGATCGATTACGGTTGTATTTGAAATGGTACAAAGATTTTGTCTGGATATTATTTTCTTGGTTTTCAATTCTGCATAACCGGAAAATATGTAGAATTATACAGGATTTTCCGTTTCTCTTAGCTGGGCACCAACTTCGTTACTTTAAGTGGATTACCCTATATTCTTTCCTTTATCCAGTTACCCATTTCATTATATTCACAACTCTATTAGTGTGGTAGGTACTTAAAATGAACCGTTTACGAAATAGAAGAAGTTTTTGAAAATTTGAGGTTTGAGGATAACTTTTTGAGTATCTCTGATTACAATACAAGAGAGTTTTGAAAACTCTGTTTATACTCTTATGTTGGACAAATTATAGGCTAGTCGGGTAGAACCGTTATTAATATTAATCTTATAGAGAGTGCGGAAAGAAATTGGGATAACTTTTTCGCCAATAAAAAAGGCCGTAATTCAATTTTTTCAAATGATACGCCTCATCTAGTGAGTGCTAAATTACCTTTCCACTGATGTTCATAGTAGGTATTTGTGTTTAGGGGCAATATTTCTTATGAAAAAGGACCTATTTTCAAAAAATCGAAAAGATGGATTTCCGGCTACCGGCACGGTAGCTCGGGCCGCTAAGCGTCTTAGTGGCGAGCGCACTTGGTCAGACTACCTAACGTCTACTGGGTTCGATCCCCAACACCGACACTGACAATGTCGATGGGTAATGGATGTTGTCTGCGTTTTTTCAAATGTGTAACCCTCTTTCTGGACAGCCTATGAGAGGCTTTGAATTTGGGGGTTGTGGTGTTTATGTTTGATGTTTATGTTACTTCCTCTCATTCAGTTCAACCTTGGACACATTGTATATATAAAACACGAAATTTATCTAGCATAATTCTTCCCTGGTTAATACATAGAAATCAGCGATATAGTTCTTTTGCAAAAAATGTATAATTTTCTTTATGAAAATTTATAATAGAAATAACTTAGTATTACTTTGACCTGCTGAAGATATGTGGATTTACATATACAACTCGTAAACAGAATAATGCTAAGATAAACAGGCCTATAACTCAGTCAATGTTATTGTCAAGAATGGTTATGCGATCAATTGATGACATAGTCTAGTTAGCTGCAAAATATCAAGTTTAGCTCCTTTCCATCGATTATCTTTTACGAATTAGAACTGAAAGAGGAAAATGGATGATTTATGTCCATTGTTGCTTTCGATACATTTTTCGGCGTTAATTGAAAAACTAGCAATATGTACTTTTAAGAAAACTTTATAGTAAACATTGAATCTTTCCATAAAACTAATTCATCGCTACTAGATAGACATAGAGATTTTCTTTAAAATCTGGTAACACATATTAGATGTTTAATATAACTGTAAATCAATATCTGTATATAAAAACAAAATAAGTAATAATTACAGGGTGTGGGCAAAATTAAACAAAGAAGCAAGAGAAGGAGCTTTTAACAGTATATGTCATTTTAAGCAAGACTAAAAACAATATTTTTCTTTTATTACATTAGGAGCACGTCAAGCTAGGGTTAACTTCTGAACAATAGTAAACGCCACCATTTAAACATACATTAAGAGATCCACTAGAAAAGAGTGCTAAAATGACTTCGCCTTGCCATGCGATTTATTTCTCACAGCATCAAAAACTCACAGTTATCGATACGTAGTTCTGAGATTTAAAGTATACACTGACACTAAACTCATGCCCTTATAAATGGAAGAAGAAGAAGACATGAAAATCACTTAGGACAAAATATAATCTTATTTATCTATTGCGCAGTAAAAAAAGATCAAGAAAACAATGAGATATGCATAGTTATGTAACAACAAATTTATGATTTCATACCTAATGAGGTATGACCAGGAGTATATATCTGAGTTTTGGACTTGCCCATTGACTGAGCCTATTGCGTTTGTTTTATAAACAATATTTTACAGCATTTTTTTAAGCAAAAAGGTCTTCGGTTCTAGATGTCCTAGATGTCCGATCGGGGCAAACAAAAAACCAAAATTTTCGTAATTAAAATTTCAGCAAATCTGCATTGGATCATTTGAGTACGTACATAACATACAAAATTGAGTAAACTGGCGAAAAAGCATTTTTTTAAATTTTAATGCCTTAGAACGTTGAATTCCAATCAGCTTCAAACTTTCAGAAAATATACCTCTCGTTGGTACCCAAATATTAAACCCTGTGGACACAAATGAATTTTTATCTAAAATTTGAATTGCCTCCCATTTAAGTCATTATGTCCAAAATGGATCATTTTTTTTTTCAAAATGTATATCTGGATACCTGCTTTCCGTTAACATTAAAAAAGATTTTTTTAAATAATTTTTGGCATTTATTTATAAACCAAATAACAAATGGATTATTTCGACCATTTTCAAAACATTTTTGAAAAAAAAATTAACAAAATGAAAGATAACTTTAATTTTTTTAAAAAGTTAGTTTTCGTCTATCTGAAATAATACAGAAAGCGAGGACGAGGAAGACTCTACTCTACCCTATGATAGGTAGACAGAGCCAACTCAACCTGAGGCTCACGCTTCTCAAGACCCTCATTGCACCTATTCTGACCTACGCCTCTGTTGTCTGGGGATACCAAGCAGTCACCCACCTGAACAGGATACAAGACATGGAAAACGTCGCAGGTTTGTCAGAAACGCCGACATCTTCAGAGATCTGGAATAGACCCCGGTAACTGAAGTCATCCGGGACAGAGCGAAGAATCTATACACCCGTGCAGCAGAGCATGGGAATCCGCTGGTCAGGCAGGCCACTAACTACGACCTAAACGACGCTTCGAGGCACAAGCTTCAGATACTCGATAACTGGTAAGTATAACTTAACCGTTCCTCTGTTTCAGCTCGACCTTCAAGCCACGCCGCCAGGAGACAATGACCAAATCACCCAAGTCACCAGATTCCGGGAGTACCAAGCAAACAACCAGCTCGGTACCCTTACTCTAGCCCGTGCCGGACTCTGACGCTAAAATCAGTGTATTTGGCCGAACATAATCCTTGAGCAGCACAGTTCACACTTCCTTCGGACGAAATCGGAGCACATAATGCCAATTGGCACCCTGGGCTTCTGACTAGTCAACACCCCCCAAACCATTCCAAACTCCGAGGGTGCTCGGCAACACCCATTCTCTCTCACTACAGACGAAATACGCTCCCGAGAGCCGACATGCCAGCGAAGAAAGAAGACCAAGACAGAAGAGCGCCAGAAGAATGACCCAGCTGGCAGGGTCCAACAGCTAGGACCAGGGAAGGTCTGCTAACATCGCCTATACCGTCCGCATTTGGGGGGGGGGGGGAGACGAAAAAGTAGGCCCGTCCAGGCGATGATTGGGGTTAGAGCTTAAGCTCGACCCCTAATCATCCGAGACCGCCATTTTTGGTCAAGAATATTAGCGGCACGCCTATCTGAAATGATCGATCGTTTCATTTGCTGTTATATGGTTCATAAATAAACGACAAAAAGCGGCCAAATAAGAAACGTTTTTAATGTCAACGGAAAGTTGGCATCGAAATCTACATTTTGAAAAAATATATATCCACTTTGGACTTAATGGTATAAACTGGCGGGCAATTTAAATTTTAGAAAACAAATTCATTCGTGTCCAGAGTTCAATAAAGGGGCACTGAAATTTCAGGGCGTTTTGTTTTCTACAAATGGTATGTTTTCTGAAAGTTTGAAGCAGATCGGAACTCTCAATGTCCCTGGGCGTAAGAATGAAAAGAAAGAACGCTTTTTAGTTAGTTTATTCAATTTTGTATGGTATGTACGTACTCAAATGGCCCAAAATGCAGATTTGCTGAAATTTTAATTACGATGATTTTGTTTGTCCCAATGGGACCTCTAGAACTGGAGATATCCACCTTTTCACCTAAAGAAACACTGTTCAAGAAACTAAATTGTTTAAAAAAAAACGCAATAGGCTTTGGAAGTTTAAGACTCAGATCTATACTCCTGGTGATACCACAAAAGGTATGAAATCATAATTTTGCTGTTAGAAAACTATGCTTTTTAATGTCTTTTTACTTCCCTCGCATACCGAAGGGAAGTAAGTATTGTATTCGAGGAAAAATCCCCCTCCGAGATTTTTTCGGATTTTGACGTTTCATGTCACGTAGATTACGAAAATATAGGTTTTTCAATTCGGTCTGTCTGTCTGTCTGTTGGTGCATTTACTAAAAAACTACTTGACGGAGAGCAGTCAAATTTGGTGTGTAGTTGACCCTACTGTCAGCGAAGAAATGGTAAAACTTTCACTGGAAAATATACAGGGTGGACCGTCTAAAGGGAATAAATAATGAAAAAAAAATTTTTTGCTCAAATTTTAATTTTTTACATTTCATGACACGCTAAACCTATTTCAGAAAAAAAGAAATTGAAAATTTTTTTCACCAACATTTTTGAAAAATTTTTTACCACTAAAATAGATGAAAATTTTTTTCTTTGTTCAAATTTAAAATGTCCACGTTTCATGGCATTCTAAACCTACTTAAAAAAAAAAAAATTGAATTTTTTTTTACCAACATTTAAAAAAATCGGTAAAAGTATTTACACAGAACTTCCCTCGTTCATGGCAGTCTCTCTAAAAAAATAATAATTGCGAAATGACATTGAGAATAATAATCGGAGTAGAGTTATTGCTATTATTACAAAGAAAACTTGATAAGTTTTGGTCAAAAAAATATACAGATTGCTCATCCAACAGCAAAAGTTCAATACTAAATAGCAGGTGCCACATATGGCAGGCTTGCGCAATACCTTTACAAATGTCCACCATGACTGAATTATTTCTTGGGATGACCACCCTGTACATTTTTCAATAAAAGTATAATAGGTGCATATGCCAGATGTTATTGCCATCTGTCACATTTTCAATCCAACATTCACGTAATGGAGTGGAAGTATAGTGGTGGTTAAAAAATTTCATTTTTTTTTAAATTTTCAAAAGATGGTAAAATAATTTTCAAATTTTTTTCTTCTGAAATAGGTTTAAAATGTCAAAGGTAGAAATTTTAAATTAGAGCAAAAAGGAAAGTTTCCTTCTGTTCTATAGTAGTGCTAAAAAAAGTTTAAAAATTAAAAATGATGTATTTTTAAAATAGGAAACGTGAAAATTTTAAATTTGAGCAAATAAAAAAAAATTCGATCTATTTTAGTGGTAAAAACTTTTTGAAAAATGTTGGTGAAAAAAATTTTCAATTTCTTTTTTCTGAAATACCTAGGTTTAGAATGTCATTTAAATTTGAGCATTCTGGTGTTAAATTTTTTTCCAAACTGGTAACAAAATGTTGCAAATTTTTTTTTCCGAAATTGGTTTGGAATATCATGAAACGTGGAAATTTTAAATTTGAGCAAAAAAAATGTTTTTCGTCTGTTCTATAGTAGTGATACATAAATGGATTAAAAATGTTTTCAAATTTTTTAAAAAATTCTTCAAAAACATTTTTAAATTTGTTTGAATAGTTTTAGAACGTCATGGAAACGTGGATAGTTAAAATCTGAACAAAGAAAGAAAAATTCTATCTTAGTGATAAAATTTCAAAAAACTTTTTTTTTTAATCAGGCTTAGAATGCCATGAAACGTGAAAATTTTAAATTTGAAGAAAGAAAAAAAAATTCATTTTAGTAGTAAAATTTTTTTCAAAAATATTGGGGAAAAAATTTTTTTTTTCCTTAAATCGGTTAAGCGTGTCATGAAACGTAGAAATTTAAAATTTGAGCGAAAACAAATTTTTTTCATCTTGGTAAAATTTTTTTCAAAAATGTTTGAAAAAAATTTTCAAAAATTTTTTTTTTTCTGAAATAGGTTTAGCGCGTCATGAAACGTGGAAATTTTAAATTTGAGCAAAAAAAAATTTTTTCATGGCAAAAATTTTTTCAAAAATGTTTGAAAAAAATTTTCAAAACATTTTTTTTCCTGAAACAGGTTTAGCGCGTCATGAAACGTGGAAATTTTAAATTTGAGCAAAAAAATTTTTTTTTCACTATTTATTCCGTTTAGACGGTCCACCCTGTATATTTTTCAGTGAAAATTCTACCAGTTCTTCGCTGACAGTAGGGTTAACTACCTACCAAATTTGACTGCTCTCCGTCAAGTAGTTTTTTAGTAAATACACCAACAGACAGACAGACAGACAGACAGACAGACAGACCGACAGATAGACAGACAGACAGACTGACTGACGGAATTGAAAAACCTATATTTTCGGAATCTACGTGTTCTGAAAGGTCAGAATCCGAAAAAATCTCGGAGGGTGATTTTTTCTCGAATACAATACTTCCCTTCGGTATGCGAGGGAAGTAAAAAAAATTTACCACTAAAACGGATGGATTTTTTTTGTCTTTCAAATTTAAAATTTACACGTTTGCATGGCATTCTAAACCTATTCAAACAAATTTAATTTTTTTTTAAACGTTTAAAAATTTTTTTCAAAAAATCTTTAATTTATCACTACTTGCTATAGAATAGATAAAAACATTTTTTTCCTCAAATTTAAAATTTCCAAGTTTCATGATATTCCAAACCCATTTCGGAAAAAAAATTGTAACATCTTTTACCACTTTGGAAAAAAATTTCAAGTCTAGAATAGATACAAAAAAAAATTTTTTTTGCTCAAATTTAAAATCTTTACGTTTCTTGACATTCTAAACCTATTTTAAAAAAAGAAATTTTGAAAATTTTTTTTCACCAACATTTTTGAAAATTTTTTACCACTAAAATAGATGGAAAAATATTTTTTCTTTGCTCAAATTTAAAATTTTCACGTTTCGTCGCATTCTAAACCTATTTCAGAAGAACAAGATTTTGAACATATTTTTACTACCATTTTTGAAAAATTTAAAAAAAAATACATTTTTTAACCACCACTATATTTCCACTCCACTACGTGAATGTGGAATTGAAAATGTGACAGATGGCAATAATATTTGGCATATGCATTATACTTTTATTGAAAAATGTCCAGGGTGGCCATCCCAAGAAATAATTCAGTCATGGTGGACATTCATTTGCGCAAGCCTTCCATATTTGGCACCTGTTATTTAGTATTGAACTCTTGCTGTTGGATGATCACTCTGTATATTTTTTTGATCAAGACTTATCAGATTTTCTTTGTAATAATAGTGATAACTATATTCCGATTATTATTTTCAATGTCATTTCGTAATTATTAATTTCTTAGAGTGACTGCCATGCACAAATAAAGAGGGATGTTCTGTGTAAACACCTTTAAGACCAATTTTTTTTTCTCCACTGCTAGTCAATATTTGCATGTTTTTCAATAAATGTGAAATCGACCCAAACATTACTCATGAATCAGCATTATAATTGCCATGTTAAGACGACGTTGTAAGTCAGAATAGCTGGGAAAATTTAATGAGACGTACTAAGTGCTTTTCAACCTGATGATTTCAATGTGCATCAACACCTGTTTTATGTACTACCGATAATTAATTCTGTTAAGCACATGCTAAGCATGTTAGCAGTAGAAATAACAAACATTTTTGCTTTTCTAAATGAATATCTCCCGTTCATTTTCAATGCAACCAGATATAGGCGTATGACACCTGTCATACATCTATTATCAACTTAGTTTCTATTCTAATAATTCATACTATATTTAATTTTCTTAACAAACGTAACAGAATATTACAGTGTATGACTTTCTAGGATATAAAAAGTATCTATCTCGCTTCAAATTCTAACGGCTTCTCATCAAACTGAACTCCCTGTCCACTATATGCGTCTCTTATTATCCGATCTAGTACACTACTGAAGACTAGCATATTCTCGAATCTCTTCTAAAACACGTGCAACAAAATACTAATCTAACTTAAATCAAAACGACGACCCACAAGGCAGCAACACACTAATTAACCAAGAAGCACACAAACCTTATATCACTGTAGAACTCTGCGCTGCCTCTTAGGCAGGCAATGGGAAACGGTCCAGGCACAACGGAGTTGACGAGCTCGCTCTGGAAAGTCTCCTGATTCCTCTCGTCTTCGCCGTCACCTTCGCGCCTACATCCAATGCTCTCCGTGCCGTTAATGAGGTCGGGGTTCTGTTCCAGCTGATAACGCCTGAGCGACGCGGGGCTTCTGGCTTGATTAGTGGCCCTGACCGGAGACAAGGCGCTGAGCATCTCTTCACAGGGATGCACGCCGTACCCCATCATATCCTCTTCACAATTAGCTGACGGGGTGTTTATCTGCGGAAGAAGAGAAATGTCGTTTAGATATGAATTGAGAAATCGTTCCTGGATATATCAGGGTCTCGGCAGGGATCCCACTTTCCAACTGGATTTTGTCTCTGCGTGTGCCTTTATAGTCTTAATAAATTTAATTTGGTTGAGTAGATTTGTCGGTGAAATCGGCGGAAGGGTCATGTTGCTTTATTATTTTAAATTACAATGCTAACAACTATTAATATTTGTGTTACGTATAAGTTCAAGTAAGATACAATCATAAAATATATACATAAAATAGATGATCTCACGGGCAATTATATTGGAAGGAGGCGCGCATGGAGTTTCCTAATATACACAACGGTAAATTTAAAGAAATTGAGATAAATATTTTTCGTCACAATTATTTAAGAAATAGTCCATAAGGTGTGACTTATGTTTGGTACATCAAGATCTACGATCCATCGTTCGTGGAACCCGACTAAGAGAGTGTATAGGTAGAATACCCAAATAAGATGGGATGAAGGCGTATAGGTAAAAATCAGAGACATCATCGAGAGCACAAAAATTGGAATAATGATCGGCGGGGATAATAATAATAATAATAATAATACCCTTTATTTAAGTAGACCTGTATTACATGTATATAACAAAACGTCGAAATAAAAAAGAAAAAATAATGGTGTTCAATAGTCGCAAGATTTTATTAACGGATATTAGGAACTACCAACAAAAAAATATATTGATAACCTAGTCAACGTAAAACCTATGTAAATAGTTATAAAATAATAAACTAAGCTTTTAAAAAAGTAAGAAAAATACGACAAACAAAAAAATAATATAAAACAGTGATACAATATTTGTCACCAGTGTTAGAGGGTAATACTAAAAAATTCTTGCAGACTGTAAATTGCTTTCTGTAATATAGTACATGCAATGAAGGCAAAATTTTGTAAAAACCTCGCAAAAATTAAGAAAAGAATTATCTCTGGGATTTAAGTAGTTAATAACCTGTAGAATGAAATGTTGCATTCTTTGCACTTCCAAGTTCCAGGAAAATTCCAAAAAATTTGAAAAAACTTTTTGACTTTCGGTTTTTTTGCTCTAACGGCTAAAATAATGAAAATACAGAAAAAAGTTTTCAACAAAATTTGTAGCTCGTCTCTTTCTCTACTAATTTTTGTCTTACTTAAGCCGTTTAGGAGATAAATCCAGTTTTCCACTTACAGTTTTGAGCAGCTCCGAAATGAGCGGAAAATGAGAATTCTCTGGGAGTTTCGTACGACCGGGCATATCGATCGATAATTATTACTATTCAGTGCCGCTAAAAAAATGAAAACAACATAAAATGTAGAGAAAAGTCTCAGCTTTAATGTGGAACTAATCACAAAATTCATACAAATTTTTGTCATAGAGAAAAAAGTGTTAGAAGATGGCTCAGTAAACTTTATACAGTTGATTTATTCACATCTTTGAGTTTTGTGCATCCTACCGATTTCTCCCGTAACAATGGGTGCTTTTCCACTGTATGGATTCGATCCCACGCACTTTAATCTATATTTCGTGAGAATTTCATTGAACAATGTTAAGAAACAAATAAGTTGTATATGTTTTACTGTATAATTGTGCACTTTCTGTACGCGTGTGAATAATATAGACAAATTCAAAAAGTACTGCGCGCATTTAAAAAACTCTAAAGTCATTCGACAGAATAGGTTTTATTGTCCATATAATTCAAAAATTTAGACTGTGCTATTAGTATTACTTAAGATTTTGAATTGAACTCCAAAATTTGGAGGTGATTGATCGATGAGAAATATACCCTCTACTTAGATCGCAAGGCATATTTTTCCAACAAAAGTAATTGCAATAAAATGTTAATTGGATATTAATCCAATTAACATTATAATATATCATTATATAAGAACATATAAGCAAAATGAATTATGATTCCAACGACTCCCGGCAAAGATATGAGTAAATCTGTGGATCAACTGTACAAAGTTCACTAAGCCATATTCTGACACTTTCTCTCTTTGATAACATTCTTTATGAATTTTGTGATTAGTTCCACATTAAATCTGAGACTTTCTAGTATAAATATTTTAGTATAAATATACCACATTTTTAGATTTAATCACTTCACGACGACGTCAACATGCTTGGCGAAACTTGTATCTGGTGTTGATAGTTTTGGTTTTTGTGTATACTACTTCAGAGGTACTAGATGATTAATTAACTATTCGTATGGTCGTCACTTTATCTCTCATTAAATGAATTTGGCAGATAATTTTTTTGAATGCAGCTACATAGGGTGTAATTAATTTCAAGTCATTAAAAATAGGTAGTGGGGAACGACTGGACAAACAAAAAACCATGAGGTCTAAAGCCCATAGTTTTTGCAAAAAATGTCTAAAACTTTTAATAATATTGTTTGAAAACTGCTGGCATATTGGAGAAGTCTTTATTGTACTCTGACATTTGTACAGATAGGTACCCTCCCTTGTAAGGGTTAATTTGTGAGTAGGAATTTGCGGTAATGAAATAATTGGCCCTATACAATTACCCGCTAGATTAAATGGTGACGTATTCTAAAAATGTTTACAACAGACTGCCAAATTTGTTGATGTACCTTTTGCAACGCGTAGAAGAATGTAGTATATGCAGGATGGCGCGTCAGTCCATTTTAGTTTGGCTGATCGACATTTCTTAAACAGAGAATTTCCTGTACGATAAATTGGATGTGGCGGACCAGTACCATGGCCTGCTAGGTCACCCGACTTATATCCGATAACCTCTTATTTTTGGGGGCATTTTAAATCTCTGGTTTACCGTGATCCAATTGAAATTTTAGAACAATTGCAACAACGTATTTTAATGTGCATAGAAACCATCAAAATGATCCTAATTTACCAAATGTGTTGAACGGAGTGCGTATGTCCTTAGTTTGACGTGCCAAAATGTGTATACGTGGAGATGGAGGTCATTTCAAACAAATTTTGTGAAATATTCAAAAGAATTGTTCAGTTATTGGGTGTTACCTATTGGGAATTAAAGGTATGATTATTATTATTATTATTATTAGTATTCGCTGTCTTGTTTTGTTCTGTTTATTATTATTTATATTGATTTTCATAGAGAGCAAAAGACTCGATTTTTAGTTTTCGATACCTGATTGGTAAAAATTATGCGCTCAATTCATTAAAAAAATCAGATTTTTTCCTAACTATTTTCTGTTATCGTATCTCGGACGTCTAACTGTTCGTTTTCCAATTTCATAAAATTATTACTAATTTTTTAAGCTTTTAACACAATGTTACAAATGTTAATAAAGCACTTTTAAATTTTACGAATTCTTATAAACGACAATAAAAGCTACAATAACTTTGTTCCAAATTAAAAAACACATGTAAACAATTCCTAGTTAAACCCCTGCGGCTCTGCTATGCTTGTGTTGTGTCGAAAGAGAAGGAATTATTTACATTTTCATAATTAGTGGTATAAAAAGTTCGGTACAACTAATCCCATCAAAGTGCCGCACTTCTTCTGGCGGGAACACAAGTCGGGTATTACAGTTTTTTATCATTTCTAATATTTGGAACTATAACATCCATTGACCCTGAAAAACAGTGCTTCTTAAATATTTCCTACCTTAACATTCAAATTTTAAACCTAGGTCAGTTTTTTCAAAGTGCCCCTAGAGAAAAAAGTCTTATAGGTTTTTTGTTTGTCTAGTCGGTCCCTATTACCAGTTTTTGTTAAAGACATGAAACTAATTACACCGTGTATAATAATGTAAAAATTCAAGATACTATACAAACAATTTATTTTATCTCTCTAAATACAATAAATGAAATAATAATACCACATGTGCCTAGTTATTTTAGTTAAATTTGCATATCCTAATTTAATTTAATTTATTTTAATTTTGCGAGTTTCTTTTGTTCTCATTTCCTTATTTAGTTACTGCTTACATTGATCAATATTATATTGTTTTTCAGTCCCCGTGTAGCCATAGTTGGATTTGAATATTATCTGTTAACAATATATTGTACACAATTTATATGGACTACAATAAACGTTATTATTAATAATATTCGCTGTTTTGTTCTGATCTATTTATTATTGTTTACATTGATTTCCATAGAGACCTAAGACTCGATTTTTAGTTTTCGATACCGAATTGGAACTATAATGGGCGCAATTCGTTAAAAAAAATCAGATTTTTCTTAACTCAAAATACACATAACTGTTTTCTGTTATCGGTCGTCTAACTGTTCGTTTTCCAGTTTCGTGAAATAATTATACATTGTTTAAGCTTTTAACACAGAACACTTACTTTATGCTATAAATGTTAATAAGTCTCATTTAAATAATATAATATAAATTAATGGCTCGAATAATTTTATTCCAAATTAAAAAACACAATGTAAATGAATCCTCTGTTTAAACCTTTGCGGGCATTCTGTGCTGCGTTGTACTGAAAGATATAATGAATTCATATCCCAACTAGCACAATTAGTCGTGGGAACGTAGCAATGACTATTGTAGGCACTTTAAAGTGTTTTGGAACTAGTCACAGGCACGTAATAGGAACGTTCCTAATACGTGTTTATGACCAAAATGGGGAATATTTTTGGTGACGATAACGTTCCAGCCACGTTCCTGGAACTTGTCTGGCTACGTTCCAATGACGTTGTTGCTCCGGAGCGGTGACGTGGCGGCGTAGACGCCGCAACTTTCAGAAAACTTTACCACTCCCTACTCTTTCAAATCGATGTTGCCCTTTCTTTGTCTTGCAACCGATTTTATTATATTTATGTTTCATTCTTACATATGATTCTTGTTCTTGTTCATTTCTCTAACTCAGAAATTTAATAGAATATCAGAAAGTAATATTAGACAGCAAAACTTGTGCTATTTTCCAATGGTCTAAAGGTCACAATTAAAACGAATGCAATTTTACCGACAAACATAATGATAAAACGTCCGAATCTAACCACGCGCCTTTAAAATTTGCACTTTTTAATGAAAATATTGTTTTTAAAATATGTAATGTCATGCGAGAATATGACACACTAGATGCCGAAACCTATTTTTTGTTGTTCTTGGGAACTTAACACTACTTTTTATGTATTCATTTGTTGTATTTGGTGAAGAAATGGCGATAAATTAAATTTATTAGTCAATTGTGAAATTATGGTTCATGTGTTATAACAATGGCGTCGATAATTTTGGCCATCAACATGGCGTATTTCAGAAAATATGACTTTAAGGTCGTCTTCACCAAGAAATGCTACTTGAAAGTAATTGCTACTTGGCGATAGTGACGAAAACTGTAAATACGTAACTTTAAAGTTATCCTTACCACAAATCTGTGAATGGAACTGTAGCATCACTTCAAAGTCGTAGCAAAGTTGTAACTACCACAAATTACCTCTTCAAAGTTGTCGCTGCTACTTCATGGTTACATTTTTCTCGATTTGATTCAGAACGTACGTGTTAGCCGTACGTTGAGGTGTAGACTGAACGCGTTCCTAGCTTTTGCTGTTTATCATTTACCTAACTTCACATTGAAAGACCGCTGTCGCAATTTACATGTATGCAGCCATATATCAACATAAACCTCGTTGGTATAATATACTATTACAGTGATAGATAACATGGAAGAAAAGGTAGGTGTAATAAAACTGCGTTGAAATATTAAATTTTGTTGCCTTATTTTGAACATAAAATGTTGCATAGCATAATATAGCAGCATATAATTCTAGTCTAGGTTAGCCAAACATATTATATAGGTTAGGTTTGTTGTATTAACTTTATCTATGGTCAACGTTGGGAACTAGATGGTGAAATATACTTCATGGTAAATTTCAGAGGTGATGTGCACTTTGTAGTAGCCGTACACAGTTCTATAGGTAGTAGTAACGTCATTAACACCTATGAATATTACTTACGAGTTCCACTACTTTAAAGAAATAGTGAAGGTTCCAAGAACGTCGCGGTAACTATTAAAGCTACTTGAAGGTGATTTCAACTTTGAAGTCACATTTCAGTGATGCGAGTTAGTCGCTGCTATTATAGTTTGCCACCTTCAAGTTCTGAAAACCCGAAAGTCGTCCCACTGGTAACTACCACGTTCCCATGTACCACGAAAGCTAGAAGTTGCATAACTATAAAGTAATCATTAGTAGTAGAAACTACGAGGCAGGGACTGTAGACTTGTCAAATGAAGTTATTTTTACACCAAAGTAGTAAATTTTGTCGCAATTACGTAATGGTTACTCATACGAAGTTCCTATCTCAGTTACTGTCACTTTGGTGCTAGTTGGGATATTTTCATAATCGGTATAAAAAATTCGGTCCAAGGGGTCCCATCAAAGTGCCGCGCTTCTTGCTCTGAGACCGCGCGGCGGCGAGGACACCAGTCGGAACCTTTTACAATTCCTTACGACTGCTATGCGTACATTTACACAGGAAAGCAGTAGTTCTCAAATGTCTCCTACCTTATTATTCAAATTTTTGACCTAGGTTAGTTTTCTTCAAGGCGCCCCTAGAGGAATAAGTCATATAGGTTTCTAGTTTGTGTGGTTGGTTTCCATTATCAGTTATTTTTAATGACATGAAACATAATTACACCCTGTATAAATAAATATTTTCACGAGATCTATTTACAGAATATATTTGAATGAATATAATTCTATTCCAAATTTTAGAATATTGCATAATAATATAAGAAGTATTTCTAAACATTTTAATGAATTAAATGTATAAGTTTATTAATTAAATAAAATAATTTCGTTTTGTATTGGCTAAAATCATGTGTGCACTCAAACACATACTAGAGTTTAAGCGCACATTATTTGTTGTAATAATATTCTTTGTATTTTTACATCATGTATAATTAAATATTATTATTATTATTATTATCATTATTATTATATTATCTAACATGAGACAAAAAGAAAAAACAATATAATTAACTACGCTTTTGCCATTTATAAAGTTCCGGCTTCTAGGACGTCAATTTCATCGTAAATATTCCACTAAAACTTTAAAAGCCAGGCAGAAATTTGAAACATTTGGAATGGAGAATATTAGAAGGACAAGAAATATGATGAAAGCGATACTGCAACAGTGGCAGCTTTTAAGATCAGTAAATGAAAACCCTAAACGACAGCTGCTCTCAACATAAACGAGACCCGCCTAAGTGGAATATATAAAAAAGGTAATAAAATTAAGCATTTAAATAAAAAATTTACATATTCGCTGAGTTGCCAATTATGAGAAGCTGGAGCTTTGTTGCTACACGATGAAAACTCTTAGTGAGAACTTTGACATTAAACAAATTTAATATAAGGGTGGTATTCTACCTCCTTTTAATATAAAGGGTAGTCTGGTGAAGTAAAAACGACGCCTTATACGAATCATTTCAAGTTTTATCGCCTGCACAGCAAATTCTGTGTTACATGTACAACATGATTCAAAAATACGGTAGCAAATCTCAGTAGCGTGTTCCTGAAATAAAAATAATAGAAAAACCGCTGCCTAAGGAATCACTACTTCCACATCCAGATTTTTGACAATTATAACATAACCGTTTGCAATAAATAAAAATGTGTTTCATTATTTCGCAGCAACAAAAAAGATAACCGTCGGTGATAAGAACTACTTCTTCACTATTGAGAACAGGTTGTAGTTTTGATATTAATATCCCCAATTGAAACAACCACGGAAAAGACTCTCGGTTAAAATAATATTGGATATTTTTGGGCATTGTTAATTTATGAAACCTTTTTTAATAGTTAATTTAGCAAACATGTGTTGAAAAGCCAAGGTAAAGAACTAGGCTACAATCTTAAATGTATGTTATATTAAATAGAAAAATAACAGGATAATTATGTGGTATCATCATGGAGGGCAACTTTCGACACCTTTACCGGACTGGACTCGATTCTCCACAGAAGAGGTGACACTGATTAATTACTGAACATATCACTTGAGCGTTCCTGCTAGAGATTTCCTAATCGAATTAATAAATAAACATTTCACTTAGTTTCAGCTGGTTTTTCTTCGTCTAAGAAAGTTACACAAATGGAATGCTCTCAGCTCAGGTTTAATTACCTATTTATTTTCAATCGTATTTTCTAACAAATACTCATATTTAAGTATTCTATCAAAATAAAACTTTACTGACACCAAATTATAACAAAAGTCCACGAAAGTATTTATTTCTTCCAAATAACTGATATTCCATTCAGTGATTATTTTAAAGTATATCTTTTATTGGTTTCCTGTTACAAAGCGCAGATTATAATTGGTGAGATCAAGTCGAATTTAAAGCATCCAATCGTTAAATTTTATTTTTCTTGTCTAACTAATACTACGGAAGGGAAGGCATCGAAATCATAGACTACCTTGGGGCGAAGATCTGACAAATTAGAAGGAAGAATTAATTAATTTTTTGTGTGCAACTAGGATAGCATAAGGGGGACCGAAGAGCTCACAGACTTGATGGAATAAAGTTCTTTCTAATTCTAATTTTCTGCACAGGATTAATTCGATCTCTGAGCCTATTGCGTTATACTAACACATCTACATTTTCAGCCCGTCAATGCGTGATTCTAGAATATACCTAGAAATATTTTATGTTTTTAATTGAAATTCCTTCTTATATAACTAGGTAATCCCTATATTGTTCTGATACCTAGGACATAAGACTTAAGAAGCTGACAAACTCAGCTTGAGATACTATCATAGGAAAAAATAATAATTCAAAAAAATTAATTTTCAATATATACGTTCAACAAAACAACCATTAAATCACAGAATTAAAGAGCATAAATGATAGCATAATATTAATAGCGTTCAGGTTGACTATAACCGGGCACTAAGAGTTAATATTGAATCCTACAGGATATAAGAAAATATTGTAAATATTCCTGAATGTACAAGAATCCCTAAAAAAAATTATCTCAAAAGGTAACCGACTGGTAATAAACTCTATAGTGAATGGGAAAAGACCCTACATCAAAACAGGTAAGGAACCATGGAGAACTACTTCGTGTATCTACAAGAATTGAACACAAGGCTAAAATAGGGTGAGACCTGAAAGTATCTGGAAATAGACCTACCACAGCAGATTGGTCCATTACTAAAAAGGTGGGAACCGAATTATGTCAACAATTCCTTGGTAGAGCCTAGGACAGCTATAATTAGGGTTATGTGTGGTTTACAGAGCCAGTTGTTACATTTGGACACCAGTTAGGGTGGTACTTGTTCTAAAGGCTGGGCGAAATTGAAATCCCTAAGACCCGTAAGTCTTATTTCCTTCCAACTAAATTCAGAAAATATTTCACGAACATATTAGAGATGATGTTACGGTAAGAAGTTCATTAAATTAAGTCAACTTGCACGAGAACGAGGATCTTTACAGAAACGGTACTTAACCACCTCATTCAGAATGTATAAAATGTATTGGAATACAGGAAGGTAGTATTAGGCATCTCTTTTATATTCAGTAATATTTTCTTTCTTCAACTTCACCGTCAGAACTGTAAGAGATTGAGGTATTCAGAATACCTGTTGTAGGTGAATCTCACACAACAATCAGAGAGAAGAGACGTTATTTCGCTAAGAATAACTTTTCTTTATTGACGGACTAATGTTTCTAGTGCTATACATTTTAGTCGAAATATTGACCTAGTGTAGTAGTATGTGGTATAGGACAATAATATTTCTCGTGTAGTTAATGCAACCGCCAGCAAAGAAACCTGCTACACTTAATGAAAAATTTACAACATGGTTACCCAGAAAAATTTAATTAAGGAACTATGGTCAAAATAATATTTGGCATTTAGATGACACCTTTACCGAGATGCCTCCTCTGTAATATAGCCTTAGAGCTGGCTACGGAAATTAAAAATGATAAGACACAGAGCAAAATCATGTTGGAAATATAATTATTGCCAGGAAGAAATTTGAAATGCTTTTGGTTAATTGTGGTTAATTGTCATTCAACATAAACATAACAAATTTTTTATTTTTTATTTACCGATCAATTTTGTTCAAAAACACAACTTTATTTCTTTAGAAAACACAAATTTGAATACAATCGGACTTTTCCTTCTTAAGGTATGCTTACAAAAAGGACTTGACGGACGGATGAACAGACAGACGGACAGACAGACACATCGAGAGAAAATCGTTCCGAATTCGATCACCAACAGAGTGATTTTTTTCTCTACCAGCGGTATTACTGAATTTAGAGTTGTGCCGATCCAATAGAATATACTCTTCGTTTTGTACTCGAGAAGAGTGTAGTTAAGGATGCCAAACAGAAAGAGGAGGTAACTAATTTTACACATTTTAAAAAATTTGATAACGAAGCGTGCTTCTATATTATATATTGCTAAAGTTTGTAAAGTGTTTACGAAGTCAATTGAAACTGATCAGTGTTAAAGCACAGGACTTGATATTTTGTCCTATGTATTTGACAATGGTATCGACAATCGAATAGTAGTTGAAACTGTGCAGACGAGTCCGAGAGTGGCAATGTAATCAGCCTGAATGAACCACCTCCGACTGCACTGGTTTAAAGATAATAAAACGGACAGGCCGACGATTGGCGACGATTGGCTGGGACCCGGGCATTCCTCAGTCCGATTGGTCGGTCGGTGTTTGAGTTATACCAGTTATTTCTCCAGTGCAGTGCGAAAAATGGTTTTCAGAACAGCTTTTACCAAATATTCCGCCTAATTCGCTAATAAGCAACATGCATGAATTTTAGAAATGCAATAATTTATTATTTTATCGTTATATATGTTATATAAGTTGAGAAAGTAATGAAGAAAAGGTATTAAAAAAAATGTGTAGCCTAAATAAACGACTTTGAAATTCAAAATTTTATGGGAACATGTCCACGTGACTGAAAACACCACGCTATTGGTCTGACGTCATTCGGCATAATGTCTAATGGTCGTCTATCTGCCAAGGGTTAAATCGTAAATTGTTTTGTGTTTGGTAAATGTGTATTGATATTTTCATAAAAGAAATCATTCATTTATTTATAAATTTTAATTATTAAGTGGTACAAATGACGGACAGTGGGTTTTTACGGGGCCAGAGTGACAATTTGCCCGTTGTTGATGTGTTTATGATGACAAACTTTTTTGCTACTAATACTGATTTTATTAGTGCAAAAATTGGAGGTACTAAAGCAACAAGGTATGTGTCATTCATTATTCTAAACATTAATTCAATTGTGCCCATTTTTATCCTTTTACTGTAGTTAAATACAACAAATTATGTATGTACCTAACCTCAAAATAGGTAAACAAGGCAATGTTTTAATGTTATATTAATTAATATTTTTCATCTTAGAAGGCTTTATTTTTTTATATAATAAATACCTCCCGTCACTTACTAAGTACGTACTTTTAGGTAGGTAGGTACATTAATAGTAAAAATAACTGTTGACATACATAGGTATATATAAATATATAACTGGATAATATGTAGAACGTCGAGAAGTTACATTATTCCCACCGTTCTTATACATTTTAATTCAAGGTTCCTATTAACAGAAGTTAGTAAACTTTTGTATTCCTATAAATAGGAAAGTGACCAAATTCACTATGATATGTAAACAAATTATCACAATAATATTAGGGTTAGGTACATATTTTCATAATATTATTATAAAATAATCAGTTTTAATGGGTAAATTTACATCAAAATAATCCTGGCAGCATTATAATCTTGAGGATGACGATAATTCTGCATTTCGGTCGTCTCGTCTCATAGCTCTGCACCATTTCTTCCTAACTTTATCGCGCCTAGGCACATTAAAAAATAACTTTTCTGGAGTTTTTATTGGAGTATTTGTACATTTGGGCACAATACAATATTTATAGCTACTTTTCTTTGTATTTTCCATAACACAACATAAATAATGTGTACACATTCGCAATCACAATACGTTTTCCGTCGGTGCGATGTGCCCGATGACGTCACACACAAGTAGCGCGGAAACTTCTCCATTTAAACGCAGTTAAATTGACAGCTGCAGTAAATAATTTTTTTAACCTTTAATTAGATCATAAAACAAAAATAAAATACTGGAAAAATAATGTTTTTTAGTGATCTATTCATATGTGATGTTTAAAAAAATTATGCATTTTGCTCATTGTATTAGATAATGCTTCTTATCACTCACGAGTATTAAATAAAATACCAAACACCAGTACAAGGAAGACATTTTAAAATCCATGAGAGAAAAAAATATGGAAATTCCTGTAAAAGTTCCAATAAAGCGCGAATTACTGAAAATAATAAAATAACAGAATTTCAAAAGGGAATATGTTATTGATAACTTATCCAATATACACGGTCATACACTTTTGCGGTTACCTCAGTACTATTGCATATTTAAGCCTATCGAAATGCTTTGAGCAACTTTAAAAGATCGTTTGCGAAAATGTAATGACTCTCCAACATTAGGTAGTAGTTGATCATAAACGAGAAGTAATAAATGACCTCGACAATACTGATTTATGGAAAAATTGCGTTAAGGTGGCCATTCCTTAGAAAGAGACATCCAATGAGGAAATGTTTATTATTTTTGCCCACAACTTTTTTTTCTTAATACCTATATTTAAAAAACTATAAGAATACCTAATTAGAACCATAGCAAGACTATTATTATGAATTTCCACTCAATAATTTCAGTGGTTTGCAAAATAGCTATATTTAAATTTAAAAATTATGTTAATATTCCTATTTCGTAGCTTTAAATCTAGCTATTTTGCAAACCACTGAAATTATTGAGTGAAGATTTATAGCAATAGTCTTGTTATGGTTCTACTTAGGTACTTAGTTTTTTTAAATATACGTAATAAGAAAAAAAAGTTGTGGACAAAAACAATAAATATTTCCCTATCGGATGTCTCTTTCTAGGGAGTGGCCACCTTAAGCATGTAATTAAAAAAGAAAATCAATATCCAACACCACCCCCCCATTGTGCCGATTATGATTCAACCGAATAATGATTCCTCTTTACACAGTGAAGATTCGGACGCGTCAACTTTTAGCATTTAACTTTTTTAATATATATTTTCAGAACAAATATTTAGCTATTATATTAGGTATGAAGTTTACCTTTTTATTGTTACATTTCTGGGAATATATTTTATTAAGTTGACAAGAAATTTTAATTTAGGATGGCCATTCCCTAGAAAGAGATATCCGATAGGGAAATATTTATTATTTTTGCCCATATTTTTTTTCTTAGTACGTATATTTAAAAAAAACTATAAGAGTACCTAAGTAGAACCGTAACAAGACTACTACTATGAATTTTCACTTAATAACTTCAGTCATTTGCAAAATAACTAGACTTAAATCTACGAAATAGGAATATTAATGTAATTTTTAAATTTAAATCTACTTATTTTGCAACCCACTGAAATTATTGAGTGAAAATTCAGAGTAGTAGTCTTATTATGGTTCTACTTAGGTACTCTTATAGTTTCTTTAAATATAAGTACTAAGAAAAAAAGTTATGGCCAAAAATAATAAATATTTCCCTATCGGATGTCTCTTTCTAGGGAATGGCCACCTTAAGTTACTTTATTCTAGAGACATTTTAATTTTGTTTTTATTTATGATTTATCTATACAAATATTTATTTTTGTTGTACTAATTCTTTGCTTTGGTTAAGAAACTTACATTTTTATTTTTATTTTAGAAGAAACTTAAATTTTATTTTTACTATATAACATCCTTGCCCTTCGCCAATCTAACCTGTATCCCCTCATCCCGGCAAGGATATGTTCATACCTTCTCGTTGGTCCTTGCTGAGCAATAACATATTTCAATACAGTAATGGGATAACTTTAAAACTAAACCCAATAAATTTAAATAGTTAGACTTTATATCTAAAACTGATATAATACTTCAAAAATATGCTATTGGACAAATGAACAAAAATGGCCTATCTAATAAACAAAAAATAATAAAAATAAATACATTTTCTTATGACAAGAATTTCTATTTACCTCCGCCCATGTACAATAAAGAGTTGCCGACTGTTTTTGTCGGCTTTCAGTTTTTATACGATTTCAATTGTGCTCGTATACACTTTAATGTATTCTTAAATTGAGATATCGAATAAACGATAATATAAAATATATTCCTCTTATGTTTCAATCCAATCATACTGACGATACAATACAATTCGACCTCCTTTTAATCATTTGCTGCTATGAATTCACGAATTTGCACTGATGTTCTTAACGTCAAGCTATCCTCTCAAATACCAGAATTGCGATGAACTATTTTAAATAAAGCTATTTTTCCCATGACACCGGGTATATAAATTATTAACCCTATAAACTTCACATAAACGCCGAATAATTAACTCACTACTTTTTTACAAGCAAATACGTATATTGGCGATAGAAAAAATTGACCTGTTAAAAATTGGTGTAAAAATTACCCGTTACATTAATTTAATATAAGCATTTAAATATGAAATTAATATGTAATTGGTTTGCAGTTATATCCACACACCGTACAGATTAGTTCAATTATTTATATATGATGACCAGTTAAAAAACAAATTTGTTTAGCAATCCGTTTTATTAATTTGAAACGCGATACAGTGAATGCGTTTTATTGGATTTTGTGTGACTGATTAACAAATATGAAACGATATAAAATGATATAATTGATTGAGGGTCTAAATACAGGTTTATATTATCATATTATTAATTATAGGGATTTAATATATCATCTGACTTAGTTCCCACAGTGTTGAATCAAGTTTTATTGGTTATAATTTCATAGAATCGGCGTAGTAATCGTAAAAAAATCGGTAAAGGTATTTACACAGAACTTCCCTCGTTCATGGCAGTCTCTCTAAAAAAATAATAATTACGAAATGACATTGAGAATAATAATCGGAGTAGAGTTATTGCTATTATTACAAAGAAAACTTGATAAGTTTTGGTCAAAAAAATATACAGATTGCTCATCCCACAGCAAAAGTTCAATACTAAATAGCAGGTGCCACATATGGCAGGCTTGCGCAAATACCTTTACAAATGTCCACCATGACTGAATTATTTCTTGGGATGACCACCCTGTACATTTTTCAATAAAAGTATAATAGGTGCATATGCCAGATGTTATTGCCATCTGTCACATTTTCACTCCAACATTCACGTAATGGAGTGGAAGTATAGTCGTGGTTAAAAAATTTCATTTTTTTAAAATTTTTCAAAAGATGGTAAAATAATTTTCAAATTTTTTTCTTCTGAAATAGGTTTAAAATGTCAAAGGTAGAAATTTTAAATTAGAGCAAAAAGGAAAGTTTCCTTCTGTTCTATAGTAGTGCTAAAAAAAGTTGTATTTTTAAAATAGGTTTAGAATGCTATGAAACGTGAAAATTTTAAATTTGAGCAAATAAAAAAAAAATCGATCTATTTTAGTGGTAAAAACTTTTTGAAAAATGTTGGTGAAAAAAATTTTCAAATTTTTTTTTCTGAAATACCTAGGTTTAGAATGTCATTTAAATTTGAGCATTCTGGTGTTAAATTTTTTTCCAAACTGGTAACAAAATGTTGCAAATTTTGTTTTCCGAAATTGGTTTGGAATATCATGAAACGTGGAAATTTTAAATTTGAGCAAAAAAAATTTTTTCGTCTGTTCTATAATAGTGATACATAAATGGATTAAAAATGTTTTCAAATTTTTTAAAAAATTCTTCAAAAACATTTTTAAATTTGTTTGAATAGTTTTAGAATGTCATGGAAACGTGGATAGTTAAAATCTGAACAAAGAAAGAAAAATTCTATCTTAGTGATAAAATTTCAAAAAACTTTTTTTTTTAATCAGGCTTAGAATGCCATGAAACGTGAAAATTTTAAATTTGAAGAAAGAAAAAAAAATCATTTTAGTAGTAAAAATTTTTTCAAAAATATTGGTGAAAAAAATTTTCGATTTTTTTTTCCTGAACTAGGTTAAGCGTGTCATGAACCGTAGAAATTTTAAATTTGAGCAAAAACAAATTTTTTTCATCTTGGTAAAAATTTTTTCAAAAATGTTCGAAAAAAATTTTCAAAAATTTTTTTTTCTGAAATAGGTTTAGCGCGTCATGAAACGTGGAAATTTTAAATTTGAGCAAAAACAAATTTTTTTCATCTTGGTAAAAATTTTTTCAAAAATGTTCGAAAAAAATTTTCAAAAATTTTTTTTTCTGAAATAGGTTTAGCGCGTCATGAAACGTGGAAATTTTAAATTTGAGCAAAAAAAAATTTTTTTCAACTTGGTAAAAATTTTTTCAAAAACGTTTGAAAAAAATTTTCAAAAAATTTTTTTTCCTGAAATAGGTTTAGCGCGTCATGAAACGTGGAAATTTTAAATTTGAGCAAAAAAAAATTTTTTTCATCTTGGTAAAAATTTTTTCAAAAATGTTTGAAAAAAAATTTTCAAAAATTATTTTTTCCTGAAACAGGTTTAGCGCGTCATGAAACGTGGAAATTTTAAATTTGAGCAAAAAAAAATTTTTTTCACTATTTATTCCGTTTACACGGTCCACCCTGTATATTTTTCAGTGAAAATTCTACCAGTTCTTCGCTGACAGTAGGGTTAACTACCTACCAAATTTGACTGCTCTCCGTCAAGTAGTTTTTTAGTAAATACACCAACAGACAGACAGACAGACAGACAGACAGACAGACCGACAGACAGACAGACAGACAGACTGACGGAATTGAAAAACCTATATTTTCGGAATCTACGTGTTCTGAAACGTCAGAATCCGAAAAAATCTCGGAGGGTGATTTTTTCTCGAATACAATACTTCCCTTCGGTATGCGAGGGAAGTAAAAATCAATATTTTTTCTTTTGAAATAGGTTTAGATTGTTACGAAACGTCGAGGTTTTAAATTTGAGGGAAAAAAATTGTGCCGGTCTGTAACATTGTGCGCACGCTTTCTCTGGAACGGTTTAAGATATTGACTTGAAATTTTGCATACATATACAGAGTGTAATTAGTTTCATGTAATTAAGAAACTGATGGTAGGGAACGACAAGACAAACTAGAAAACCTTATATAAGAGAAAAAAAAGAGAAAAAAAAATAAACAAAAACTTCCAAAATAATTAACAACATAGTTTGAGAACTACTGGCATACTCTAACATTCGTGCAAATAAGTATGGTGCGCCTAAGAGATCATCGAAACGCATGCCGACAAAGCATTTAAAAGCGACCGACAGAGGACACCGCCATGTTTTTTGCTTCTCCACTGCCAAATTATCTTATTACGCGTGGTCTACTCTTCCTTGTAATATTATCAAGTAATAATTTCAGTTTGTTTCCTTACTTGGTAAATAACGTACCACACGACGTGACCTACCCGCTCCTTGGTGTTGTCTGTTGCTTTTGTTCTTTTTGAATCCTATGCCACTTATGTTAAGATTTATTTTATTGACTTATCTTTCAAGTCGTTAGTACTTTGTTACGTAAGACACTACTTCTTGGTCGTGCTTTTTGTGTTACTTTTTGGATTTTGGACTAAGCTTTTCTTTTTGTTTCCTTTATTGATAACGTTAATTCACAGTTTTGTGTGGTGTTTTAAAACGCAGATTTTGGTCATTATGGGAGACTACACTTATCCAGAGCTCGCGGATATGCACTTGGTATACAGGGATTCACGTAGGCCATTCATTAGAAGTTTTTCAACTTGCAGTTGGATTAGAAACTTGAAATTTGGTATGCAGCCATAATCGATCATGCCCGTTCTATCTAAAATATTTTCAGTCCTCCAACTATACAGGGTGTGCCAAAAATTGGTACCAACTTTCTTATTTTAAATGGAAACCGATATTTTTCTTTACATGGTCT
Organism: Stenurella melanura; assembly: GCA_963583905.1. NCBI lineage: Eukaryota > Metazoa > Arthropoda > Insecta > Coleoptera > Cerambycidae > Stenurella > Stenurella melanura. The sequence continues at coordinate 137,466,547 of OY757314.1, forward strand.
TCTAATTCTGAGTTTAGAGAACCTAAGTTATGTTAACTTATCTATTACAATTTTTGACATATGTCCAATTTTTTGAAAAAAAATGCCGCTGCAGTAGTTTACGAACAAATTTGTATCTCGCAAACCTTTCAAAATTATGAAACCAAATTTGTGAAGCAGTTAGCTGGAAGTCCAGGCTAACTTTTGATGTCCCATCGGTGGTCCCATTTTGTACCATATGGGCGCAGTCGATTTTCAAATGTCGCAATCAAAAATTATCAAAAAGTCAATTTTTTCAAATAGCACCTACTATTTTTTTTCACACCATTCGAAAGAAAATTGAATTTTAGGTTGAGTTACTTCAACATTCCCTATACCTAACTTGACGCCATATCGAGTTATTCAATAAAAATCAAGAAATGCCTTATCTTGCCGAGAGATTCCTTACTTCATCAAGTATGCCATGGAAACAAAAGACAGTTGTAATAATTTTTAAAGAAAAATATAGATTGTTATTTAATGGGCTTGTTCAGCATTTTTTTTTTATTTCATAAATCGAAAGTGCAAGTATAAATTAATGGATCTGCAAAAATTCAGAATCTTATTCGCACGTTTAGTATCTTAAAAACTCTTACAAATCTCCATCTCGCGAAAATGGGGCGTGGCCAGGCACTACGTCACTATACGCATAGACTCGGTGATCTCAATGGACTTGATGCTCCTTGTTATAATTATAAGTGTTTTCGAAGCATTGTTTGTTTTGATTACTACTTGTCAGTAGGGAAGTACAATTTGGTGAAATGTCAAAAAAATTACAATTTTCCCTCGCTCCTGCCGGGACGAACTTTCGATTTTGACCATGCAATTTACGATTAGAATTCATCGCCGACCTTCTCCTTTCCTTAGAGACATAGAACAAACTTTCACTTGACGTATTTATTTAGTTACCAGCGTTTAAAAATTCCATGTTTTTCGACTTTTCAGGTTAAATTTGAAAGGTCCCAGAAAGCCATTTTTCTTACGTCACTTGCGTATAGTGACGTCATAAATGAGCGCTCTGTTTTTGCAACTATTACTAATTTCAACTCCTTATTTCTCAAGTACGGAAAAAGTTAATAATACGAAATTTTCAGTGTATAATGAGAATATCAAGTACTATATGAAAAAGTATAAAAACCATATAAAAAGAATATCATGGAACAAGCCCATTACACACAACACCAACAAATTATTATTAACGAACAAGAACAATGTTGACGAAATTCTGTCAGTGAAAACGGAAAACACACATTGAGCATTTGTATTGAAATAATTATTTTGTTAATCTGTTTATTTGTTGTTATTTTGTTGTTATTATTTATTATTGCAATACGATTTTTGAATAAAAATTAAAATGAAATGATTGTTTCCAAAGCCTACTACCCTTGAGAAAAAAAAACAATATTTTTTTCAAAAAATGCCAATAACTCAAAAACGACTGTAGACAGACATACACAATGTTAATAAAAGTGGCCCTAAAATTCAATTTTGCATTGATTTCTGGCGTCAGAAATGGTAGGCGCAAAGATGTGCTACGCAATCTGTTAAAAGTAGAATAATAAAATATTTGAACAAAAATATGGTGGTCACATTGAATATTTACGTCAGAATTTCGTCAACATTGTTCTTGTTCGTTAATAATAATTTGTTGGTGTTGTGTGTAATTAAATAAAAATTCATATTTTTCTTTAAAAATTATTACAACTGTCTTTTGTTTCCATGGCATACTTGATGAAGTAAGGAATCTCTCGGCAAGATAAGGTATTTCTTGATTTTTATTGAATAACTCGATATGGGGTGAAGTTAGGTATAGGGAATGCTTAAGTAACTCACCCTAAAATTCAATTCTCTTTCGAATGGTGTGAAAAAAAGTAGTAGGTGCCATTTGAATAAATTGACTTTTTGACAATTTTTGATTGATTTGAAAATCGACTGCGCCCATATGGTATAAAATGGGACCACCGATGGGACATCAAAAGTTAGCCTGCACTTCCAGCTAATTGCTTCACAAATTTGGTTTCATAATTTTGAAAGGTTTGCGAGATACAAATTTGTTCGTAAACTACTACAGCGGTAATTTTTTTCAAAAAATTGGACATATGTCAAAAATTGTAATAGATAAGTTAACATAACTTAGCTTCTGTAAACTCAGAATTAGAAGACCAATCGAACCATGTAAAGAAAAATATAGGTTTTCATTTAAAATAAGAAAGTTGGTACCAATTTTTGGCACACCCTGTATAGTTGGAGGACTGAAATTAGATAGAACGGGCATGATCGATTATGGCTGCATACCAAATTTCAAGTTTCTAATCCAACTGCAAGTTGAAAAACTTCTAATGAATGGTCTACGTGAATCACCCTGTATAGAGAAAATTCAAGTTTCTGTACTCTTACCAGTTTGCTTTACTTATTTCCCCTATTTATCACTATTTAACCCTCAACCCTTCAACGGAATCATCTCAAAATATAATTGAGTTCCAGATGCCGTTATAATACATGCGTGTACCAAATTTCAAATGAGTATCTCAATTTTATTTTATCAACCCCATTGATAATGGTCTGGGGGTGGTGGGGGGTTGAAAAATATTATAAAAAAATCTGAGGCCTTGGCTTGTAGTACATACATCAAATTTCAACTTTCTGTACTCTTGCCAGCTTGCTTTACATATTTCTCCATATTTACCACCAACCCTTCACCAGATATCTTCAAAAAACAATCCAGTTTCAGATCTCGTTATAATATATACGTATACAAAATTTCAAGTCAATATCTTAAACCGTTCCGGAGAAAGCGTGCAGACGAAAAAAGTTACAGACAGACCGAAAGACAGACAGAAATTTTTCTTCCGTTCAAATTTAAAATCTTGACGTTTCATGACATTCTAAACCTATTTCATGAAAAAAAAATTTAATTTTTTTTACGATTACTATACTTCCAATCCACTACGTGGATGTGGAAGTAATAGTATTGTTAGTTAATAAATAAATTATTACTCTATCTCTCATTTCAATTTTTTTTAATACGCAAAAAACTCACGAGATTGTATTCTTTATTCATCCTTAGTGTTTCTCAGAATCGCTTTTATACGGTCTTTTGATTCTTTAGATTTTATGTAGAATCAACGTCCGCGTTGTTAAATCTACCGAAGGACATTAAATACTTTAAGAATTGCAAAGAATGCAGTTTCAACTATTTAATGCGCTGGAAAAATTGGATTTCTGTTTTACTCCTTAAATCGGATTGCAACAAAATATTCCAAGATGTGCAATGATTATATTTATCTAAGTCTTAGAGTTTTATAAGTGATAGACTTGGTATTATAAATTCATTCAGCTCATTTTGCAATCTCTCCCCTCTTTCATGCTTGAACTTAACGGCAATAGAGTCAGCATTGGGCGTCGACCGAAAGGAGGAAAAGAAATATCTTATTTCATTTTAAATTTTAGCACCTGAAAGTCAATATTCGTATTTGCTGTGTAAATTTAACTAATTATCACAATTTCTCGATTTCTTTCTTTTCAACCATTAACGCAAATATGAAAATAAAGTCACTAACGAATAATCCATTTTTATGTTATTGGTAATAAAACATTTTTTTTAAGTAATTCTTTAAACTCAATAATTTGAAAATAGCGGCACCTCCAGAAATACCGGAAGTTAATATTATCTTTGTTATTTTTAATGGGCACACCCAATTCTTACGTCTTTTTTGAATTCGGCATTAAATTCTGAGTATAAGGCGATCAGGTTGTCGGTATTTATTTTTAATGCCTTATTTATATTAACGTCCTGGCGGAGTTCAGCTGTTTGCTGCTCTACCACTCAACCAGGACACGTACACATAGACATCAACACAACAACCATTCCCTGCGATATTGCCATCTACCGCAGCTGAGACTCGAACTCAGGAGAGATAACAGCGACTAGACAAGTTGTGCCACCCAACAGCGGTCTAGGTCACTGCTACCGTCTCGGTAATACATGAAAAAACCACCAACATCCATACCCTGGCCAGGATTCGAACCCGGGACTCCGTGGTCGCAAGCCTTACTTTACTTTACTTTAACAGATTTATTGAATATTAAAAGGGTACAAATATTGCCTCCTCGGACCGCGATCCGGAGCCAACCAGACAACCACGACGCGTGACATCGTGGCGGACGTTAGGTTGGATGGATCACGACCAGTTCGGTTTAATATAATGGAACAATAAAAAACAAAAGCCAAAACACCTGCCGTCTGTGACGGCTTAAAATTAACATTAAAATTGAACATTGTTTTGAATTAAACATTAAGATAATTAAGAACAATTTTAAAACCATCACTACCGGCACTGCTGATGTTGGCTGTTGATACGGGAAAAACTCAACGAAAAAACCCGTTCGAGACAATTGATTTCCCAACGCAAATATGGTTTTTTTCAATTGATTCCCAAAAGGTAGGTATTGGGACAGTTGGGCGTGGGAACTTCTTAACCTTGACCTTAAGGAAAACTTCCGTTTTTACCTATTTCGACACATTTTGTAATTTTGGCCATGAAGTGGTCATAAAGTGGTCATGAAGTGGTCATGTAGTGGCCAAAATTACAAAATGGAGATATGTAAAAACGGAAGTTTCCCTCAAGGTCAAGGTTAAAAAGTTCCCACGCTCAACCGTCCCAATACCTACTCATAAAGATCAAGGAATCATTTAAGTGGCCACGATAGGACCAACGAAGTTTTCAGTGGCTGCTGCGATTTTTTAAAAATGACAACTAATGACTATTTTTTCAAATAGCATGTGCCATATTTCATTGTGGCAATCGATGTAGAATTCAATTTGAGATGGACTTATATCAGCATGTCCCATACTTAACGCATGTACTTTTTGAATTATTTACAGTTTTTGTTGAAAACTAGAATCTGACAAAAATACATAGAAGCCTATGAAACATTTGAAATAATAAAACAAATGAATGAAAAATAACAAGTTAACTTAGGTAAGTGTCTAATACAATATACTAAGTAGATATCTGCCTACCTAAATCAATTTGCTAACATTTTGGAAATACTTGATTTAGCATAAAATGGCAAATAAGTGACTAATAACTACGTATAATGGAGAAGATGCTCGATGTATGCACCGGTTTGGATTAAACATTTAATAGTGGGACGTTGGACGGCTGTGGTAGAATTTCTGATTTCATTTTCATCAATATCAATTTATGGCTTGTGTTATTTTAAGTCTCAAGTCTTCCCTAAACGCAGGTTCAGTTTGATAAACCAAATCCTTAACTCGCCTCGATAGATAAAAAACGAACTGTGTCAGATCCGGTTATTACAGAAATTAAGAGAGACAGGAAAATTTCACTGTCATTCTTGAATACACAAGTGGGCCTCTACCGCCCTTTAATATATGCACAGTTCGTCATGAAACACCCTATATAACACAATACAACTTATATCAAATGAAATATATTTTTGTGCGAGCCCCGTATAACAATTGCTTGCGGATTAACCTGGGTAATTCTTAGAATTGGCGAATTAAATCTAGAGACAAATAGATAGAAATAATAAAATTACCTTCAGCGGATCCGGCAGGCATTCCACGTTGTCTCCTAGCTTATTTGCATTTTGCTGATACTGTAAGGCAACTTCTTTAGTTTGCTCCCGCTTCCGTTGTCGCCTATTTTTTCTGTGACATTTAACAATCAATACGGCGATGACTATTAGAACAAGAATCCCTAAGACGGAGATTCCGATCACGGCGAACAAGAAATATTCCAAAGGAAATGAGACGATAATTACTATTGGATCTTCCTTTAGAATTATTTTGATCGTGAAATTTGATTGCGATGTCCCTGCAGCGTTGTCGGCGTTACAGATAAATGTACCATTGTCGTCTGCGTTGGCATTATAGATGAACAGTTCACTGCGCTTATTTTCCGATCCCTCCTCAACGAAGTAAATCAAGTGAACACCCGGTGCCACCATCGTATTGTTCTGCAGCATTTGACCTTGAAACCACCAAGAGACCGTCGCTTCCGGTATGGCGTGCACGTGACACAAGAGCGACACGTTCTTGCCCTCCCCAAGTTCCAAATAAAATGAAGTAGGCGATATGTCTGGAAGACAAGCCAACTCTGCAGCGGGTATCGATTTAATCGTGCGGCCCGCCAGGCGAGGGGGGCCGTGGCACACGGGCTCCACCGAGAGAGGAATGTTAAAATCCCCAAGCCAAGCGGAAAGATCTTGGATGTGACAGTCGCATTCCCAAGCGTTTTTTTGGAGCTCTACACCTTTCACGTTCTCAGGCAGCGTGCGGCGGCCACGTATTGTTTTCAGTCGGTTTCCGTCTAAGTGTAGCCACTCTAGACTGTGCAGCCCCTGGAAAGTGCCTTCTTCTATTTCGGATATCTCGCACTTGCTAAGCTCCAGAGTATTTAAATATGATAAATGGTTGAAGGCGAACTTTTTTAACGAATTTATGGGGTTCAAGTTCAAAGTTAGCTTCATGAGCGAGGGACAATTCATAAAGGCGCCAGATGGAATATTCTCCAGCAAATTATCCGACAGGTCCAGCTCCACGAGATTTGTTAACCCCTTAAAAGTATCTCTGTGCACGCTTTTAATTTTGCAACTTGCTAAGTACACGCGCTGCAAGTTGATCAACTGCTTTCTCAAGAACAATTCTTTGGAAAGTTTGTTTAATTTATTTCCGGAGAACTCGAGGACTTGAGTTTCTGGATCCATCCCGTCTGGTATTTCAGAGAGATTCTTGTTGCCGCACTCGACTGTTTGTTTTCCATTTTTCCACTTACATGCACAAAACACCGAGCAAGCTGTGCTCTCCTTTATGACGTGTAGTATTAATATTGAGTACACTTGCCACAATATCTGCATTTTGCCGAGAAACTGGGTCAGACTTTTGTTTTTCTAGAGGCACCGGTCCGTTTCATTCAGGAAGCATCTGAAACAATATGAATTCAAAATTAATATTATTTCGATAAGCGTGTTTTGCTTTATATATTTTTATGTTGTTTACCATATTGTATTTTCGAAGTATAAATATAGGACAAGGTATAGTAGTCAAAGATTAGTGGCACAAATAAATAGACTGCTGGTAACAACAGCATTCTATTTTCTAACATATTACACTCCAAATAACAGGTTAAAGTCTAATTATGAATTATCCCGAATGAGGCATTAGAGAGTTATACATATATTTGGTTTTGTTTATATTTTGCAGAATTGCCTTACTGTTATACATTAGGGTGGAACGAAAAATTCTTTCTTTTTTAAATATTTTGACATAGGTGTCAAAATGTGCATTTGGATAAATAAAAATCGTTCTCAAAAACTTACCGACCTATCATAACTTCTTCAGGTTCCTCACTGAAGTTTTTTGGTGACTATGGATCCAAAAAATAGACGAAAAAGTAAGAAAAAATAAATGGTATAAAAAAAGCTTTTTTTCTAATATTTTGAACTCATTGAGGGACCTGAAAATAACAAAGTACCCTTTTCAATTTTTGCACAGTTATAAATAACAACGAAATACATCTTTTGATAACTATGTGGTAATAATTCTCAAAACATAATAAAAATCTCGTTTCGCGTTCCACCCTATTATACATATATATTTAGGAACTAATGGAATAATAAGATACTGAAAATTCTTCGGAATGTTATCATTATACATTTTGCAAATGCGAAAATCAATAATATTAATATATTTTTCGTTTTCGTATTTTTCATCAAAATATATCTCAAACTGTAATTTTTTTCCAGCTCTTTGGCCTTGAGAACTTGTCCCTTACCCACGTATGTTGTATCTTTCGATTTTCTTTCTTATTATGATTTTCTTTAATTAACTGTAAACAATGTTTATGAAAAAAGTTAATATACCGGGTGAGTCATGAATTGCGCTCGCCCCGATATTTCCTAAAATATTTGGAATAGAAAATTGAAATTTGGAGGCCTTATTACACGACTAAAATGCCATCTTTTCAATAAAAAATCAAGTTTGGTGCACATCCGGTTTGACCGGAAATGCCCACAACTATCGATTTTTAAATGGAACACCCTATATATTTTTACATTTTTGGAATCTGGAGGAAATTTTGAATACAATACATCCATTTTGGTCACTTTTTGATAAACGTTAAAAATTTTATTAAAAAATCTATTTCTGAATCCAGAGTGCTGTGGTGCCCAAAATATATTTTAGTTTGTGTGCTACGTTACTATAAAAATTAAAAGAGCAATATGATTCCATTACTTAATTCTCTAGAGGCGTTTAAAATTTTTAAATGTGATTTTTACCCACTAACTCGGTTTTTTTAAATGGGAATTTAATCGTTCACCAACATTTTTAAATACCTCATTTTCATACGAATCTAATGATACCAACATTTTGAAAATCCGCTCAGAAATATTTGAGATTTCAGCCAAAATACAATGCAACCAAGCTTTTAGAAACATGCGGCTAATAGATAATAGATTAGTGGGCTTTGGAAACTAAAATGGGACATTTCTGGGTAAATCTGGTAACCTAATAATATTGGAAAAATCACAGTAGATATTGAATGTAATAAAACAATATCAGTATTGTATTCAAAATTTCCTCTAGATTCCAAAAATGTAAAAATATATAGGGTGTTCCATTTAAAAATCGAAAGTTGTGGGCATTTCCGGTCAAACCGGATGTGCACCAAACTTGATTTTTTATTGAAAAGATGGCATTTTAGTCGTGTAATGAGGCCACCAAATTTCAATTTTCTATTCCAAATATTTTAGGAAATATCGGGGCGAGCGCAATTCGTGACTCACCCGGTATATAGGGTAATCAATTTCACATCATTAAAAGAAACTTGTAAAGGGAACCATCAGACAAATGAAAAACCTATATAAGCTTTTCCTCCAGCGGCATTTTAGAAAACTGACCTAGGTCAATAATTTGGACATATAGCTAAGCACAGTTTGAGAATCTTTGCCTTCTGTGGGTCAATGGACGTGTATAGTGAAGACACATACATGAGTTTACACGTATCTACTTGGTACAAAATGTTGAGCTAAAACGTAATGGTTAAAATGTTGTGTTTTTTACGCAGACAAAATAATTAAGGCGTGCAGATATAATATATCTATACGTTTTTTTAAACAAAGTATTGCATCCCTGTACCAAATAGGAGCTAGCATCGATAAAATGATGGAACTACAATTAATATTAATTCGGGGTACAACTGCTAAAAAAATATATTATATTAGAATACCATCAACGAAAATAGATCAGGTGACTTTCTCTGGTGTTTCAATGTACGATTTTCATTTCTTATTACTGACGCAAAGACCATTAAGAAAAGTGAAGTTTAGTAATAGGAAAATTGTCGGTTCTGGGTAATAGGACAACTTTATTTTTTCGTCAGCGTTTCGATTATTTAACGTAAACTTCCTTAGAGATGCAAATAAAATCTAAATTAAAACTATTTTAAACTGTAAACTTAAAAAGTCTATGACTTGGGATGCACCATCAGATAAAATAAATTATAAAAAAATTTACCTCAGAAAAAGTGGGCAGGTGGAATCTTCAATTGTCATTAATAAAATTGGCTGTCAATAAACATGGATGTTAAAGACAAATGTACAAACAGTTTTTGGCGGGCAGCATTATAATAATTTCACAACAAAAATTTAAAAGCTGAGGTTTACACTTTCACAAAATATATTGAAATTAAAGTAAACATTGTAGATATTCTTCGCAATATTCGCTGATTCATTAGACATTTCATATAATTGTTGCACATTCTATGGGATACTCTTCGCATGTTTTTGTAAATTCTATTAGTTTTAGACATTTCTTTGTTTAATTACAAATCATTAAAACATTTTATTTTTTTGTCATTTAAAGAAATTGTTAACTTTTTATTTATTGATCAATTTTGTTCAGAAGCAATGGGGTTCCTCCTCGAACTAATATTAACTACTTACTATCCGAATTTTAATTCAATCGGACTTTTCATTCTTTAGTTAAGATTATGACGTTTCTTTTCTAGTAAGCGTCTGTAAATTTCAAATTATTAAGTTCATAATATTATCAAGGAACACTTATAATAAAGTGTTACCTAGTAAATTTTAAAGAATAATGGAATTACTTCCTTGACGTAAATTTATAAAAATACAATTTTCTGCTCTACAACGCATCGAATAACTAACTTACTTTATACGTGACTATTAGATTTCGCAGTCACCGTACTTTTTAAAAATAAGTACCTCCATTGCGGAAATGTAGTTTTCTGCAGCGTCCTAACGAAGTTATTTAGTTGTTTGTTTCAGTTTTTCAAACCGTTTACTTGCAATATTAGATTCTTGAATTATATTTTGTTATAATTACATCACCAAAACAAAAATATTCCAGTCAAATAGGGAGAATTAGCGGCAAAATACTGGCCGGGCGCGCATGAATATGTTTTAGCCCGTTTTAAAAAAATCGCTGTCTACATACTATAACCAGCACATCAAAAATTATCATTGTAAAAACTTTTTTCATATATTGGCTTCAACTTGTTCACAGCATGTATATACAAATTTTCATAAATAAAAATTTTCTCGATTGCTGAAAAATACATTCACTAAAATAACAACTTTAAGTTTGCTATTATTTTAACAATTAAAAGAAAAAGATTTTATAATCACATTGTACATAGTTAGAAGCGCTATTGTGTCTACTTCAATTAAAAAAAAAATCAGTTCGAAAGCACAATTATTTTTATAAATATAGCTGCGGGGACGTTAAAAAACATGTTTAACATTTTTTACAGTTTCTTCGAAATAAAAAAGTTCCTGACCACCAGAAAATGTCGTGAAAAGTGGTTTTATCTACACGATCACCTAATTAAAGAATCGCACCAATGGTATGGCTTGGTTCTACGTCAGTTTTTTTTTCTCGGAAACTAAGCAACTTTCCTTCCGAATTACTTCCACATCCACGTAGTGGATTGGAAGTAGGTATAAAAATTTCAATTTTTTTTTCTTGAAATAGGTTTAGAATGTCATGAAACGTCGAGATTTTAAATTTGAGCGAAAAAAAAATTTCTGTCTGTCGGTCTGTCTGTAACTTTTTTTGTCCGCACGTTTTCACCGGAACGGATTAAGATATTTACTTGAAATTTTGTACACGTATATATTATAACGAGATCTGGAACTGGATTGTTTTTTGAAGATATCTGGCGAAGGGTTGGGGGGTAAATAGGGGCAACATGTAAAGAAAGCTGGTAAGAGCATAGAAACTTGAAATTTGATGTATGTACTACAAGCCAAGGCCTCAAAATTTTTTACAATATTTTTCATCCCCCCCACCACCCCCTCATTCCATTATTAAAGGGGATGATAAAATAAAATGGAGACATTCATTTGAAATTTGGTACACGTGTATTATAATGAAACCAGGAACTAGATTATGTTTTGGGATTATTCTGATGAAGTGTTGGTGGTTAAATAGCGGTAAATAGGGGAAAATAAGTAAAGCAAGCTGGTAAGAGTACAGAAACTTGAAATTCGGTGTATGTACTAGAAGCAAAAGCCTCAAATCTTTTATAATATTTTTCAACCCCCCACCACCGCCTACTCCATTATTAAATAAATGGGTTGATAAAATAAAATTGAGATACACTGAACTGAACTTGTGGTAGGTACCTTGTGAAACATCTTGAAAATAATTGTTATTAAATTAAACACTGCTTTTAGATGAATCAATCAATATATTATAAATAATCTACATATGTTTCGGCTTATTAGGCCTTTATCAAGAGTATTACATAGTGAATACTAAAGTTTCCGACGTGCTTATTCAATTTATACCTAAAAGTATTTATGTCTTAATCTATTTATGACTTAAGCTATTTAAGATTTAATATAACATCTTTATTTATTTGAATGTTTGGAGTCGACCTAAGCTGATTATATAAATCAAAGGATATTTCTTAACAATTGGTTTATTATAGGGGTGTTTAGGAAATTCTGCTGGTCATTTGTGGTACAAGGGTTGTACTTGAAAGATTTTTTGATTTCTAGTTGTTCTAGCAGATCTAAACGTTTACCTTTTCTTTCTGAATGAAGTAAATTTATGTTATCAGTATCTATGAAATGGTTGTTTTCAATACAGTGTGTTGACATTCCTGTATTTTTATTGTTATTTAAAAATAAATCAATCTTAAATAACAATAAAAATACAGGAATGTCAACACAGGAATGTCTACACACTGTATTGAAAACAACCATTTCATAGATACTGATAACATAAATTTACTTCTTAAAAGAACACAAAAAATTAATCTTAAATAACAATAAAAATACAGGAATGTCAACACACTGTATTGAAAACAACCAGTTCATAGATACTGATAACATAAATTTACTTCATTCAGAAAGAAAAGGTAAACGTTTAGATCTGCTAGAACAACTAGAAAGCAAAAAATCTTTCAAGTACAACCCTTGTACCACAAATGACCAGCAGAATTTCCTAAACACCCCTATAATAAACCAATTGTTAAGAAATATCCTTTGATTTATATAATCAGCTTAGGTCCAGTCCAAACATTCAAATAATTAAAGATGTTAAATTAAATCTTAAATAGCTTAAGTCATAAATAGATTAAGACATAAATACTTTTAGGTATAAATTGAATAAGCACGTCGGAAACTTTAGTATTCACTATGTAATACTCTTGATAAAGGCCTAATAAGCCGAAACATATGTAGAGTATTTATAATATATTGATTGATTCATCTAAAAGCAGTGTTTAATTTATTAACAAAATTGAGATATTTATTTGAAATTTGATACACGTATGTATTATGACGACATCTGGAACTAGATTATATTTTGAGATGATTCCGTTAATGGGTTGGGAGTTAAATAGGGGTAAATAAGGGAAAATAAGTAAAGCAAGCTGGTACGAGTATAGGAACTAGAAATTCGGTGCATGTAATAGAAGCCAAAGTCTCGAATTATTTATAACATTTTTCAACCCCCCACACTACCCCTACTCCATTATTAAAGGGGTTGATAAAAATTGAGACATTCACTTGAAATTTGGTACACTTATGTATTATAACGACATCTGGAACTAGATTATATTTTGAAATGATTCCGTTGAAGGGTTGGGGGTTAAATAGGGGAATATAAGTAAAGTAAGCTGGTATGAGTACAGAAACTTCAAATTCGGTGTATGTACTAGAAGCCAACGCCTTAGATTTTTCATAATATTTTTCAACCCCCCCCCAATACCCCTACTCCATTATTAAAGGGGTTGATAAAATAAAATTGAGACATTCACTTGAAATTTGGTATACGTATGTATTATAACGACATCTGGAACTAGACTATATTTTGGGATGATTCCGTTGAAGGGTTGAGGGTTAAATAGAAGTAAACAGGGGAAAATAAGTAGATCAAGCTAGTAAGACTACAGAAATTTGGGATATGTTGTATATACTAGAAACGAAGGTTCCAGGTTTCTTTCTAATATTTTTCAAACCCCACCACCTCCGCTCCATTATTAATCACTAATTTGAGTCTCGTATTATTTACAATAAAAATGTTCCAGTATTTATCATATTTCGTCTAGCTCGATAAGATTTAATTAATTAAAAATAATTTCTATCGATAAAACTGAGTTCTGTAGTGTTGACAGATAATTGATCGATAATATACAACAACCCTGCCGGATCTGCAATAGAGACAGAAAATATTTAACAGTCGTGATATGCATAGTCCCTTTGTTCTAATTATAATTTACCCAGATTTTTGAATTTCCGACATAAAAAAAGTACAAAATTGATATTGAACATACTAAAATATTAAACTTCTCTGGCAAGTCGAACAAGAGATAAAATATCACGCGTCTGACCGAACCGAGAGGGCATTTCCAATTCAAAAGTTGTCTGCTTCAATGAATGGCCGAACAACAAAGAGTGATTGCGTCGGCCAACGTTTTTTACACTTTACATTCATTTTGGTTTGTTCTTTTTCCGAACTTTACAACCGAATTTATTTTCTCCTTCTGTAAACTTATCCCTAGCATAAATAAATTGCTTTAGTAGAATTTGTAAATGAAAGAGCTGTAAGCTTTATACGAGCTTAAAAGTGATATAATGCAGGGCACGGTTGATCATTTGGACTTTATTAAATTAGAGGCGGGAGAAGCGTAATGTTCAAATTCTTCGTTCAAAATTTATTTTTAAATATTACATGGTGTACAATATCCAACTAAGTTTTTTAAAAATATTTGCTATTTATAGGATTGTAGCTATAGTGAAACAGCATGCAGCGTCATCGCTCAGGTAAAGTACACAAACATTTGGATCAAAAACAGATTGTACAGTGCGATCGAGAAAGATTGAAGGTGACATCACACAGAGAAGTTAAAAAAATTATTAAAATTGATTTCTACTCTACGCACAATTATTAAAACTAATATCCTATTCTACTAGACTAGGGAATACTGAAATACAAATGGTCGCCACTGTATATTTGAGGATTTTGTGATGTTTTAAAACTTAATTTTGGATTATTTAACATCCATAATTATCCTTAAACAATTCATGTGGTGAATTTTATTTGTTAAGATGGAGGCGACTTTATATTTTACGAGATCGTCTGATGATGTACAGGATAGGTGTATGGAAAAAGTTGGTTCTATCAGTTTAAATCCCTATACAGGGCGAGGCAATAGTGCGTCGGACCTCGATATCTCGAGTTCTACCATAGCTAGATATTTTTAAAAAAATTGCAAGGAAACTAGATAAAAAAGCCTATAACTGGAAATTATTTTCGAACATGCAGGGCGAGTCAAGACGAAATTACAGGACTAAGTGCCTTTTTTTTTAAATGGAATGCTATGTATATCAGTACATTTTTTGAAGTCTCTTTCTAGGCACTATTCATTCCTATATTAGCATTAAATATCTTCCAACCACTTGGATGTAGTGAATTTTTTGTTGAAATAATGCAATCTATTAAGAACTTTTTAAACTGAATTTTCTCATTTTTTTCAAATGAAACGCCCTGTATATTTTTCAACGATGTGATGTAGAAATGAAAAACGAACATTTTCTGTAAGTACTTCCCTATGGCTAATTGCAACCAATTTCGTTTTATTGAGCAATAATTACAAAATTCAAAAATAAACTTAAGGAAGAGGTTTCTTTAGATAACTCAGAAAAAATTATAATAAATGTTCCACATGTTGCCCATTTTGATTGACATACATCTCTATGCACTTTTGAAATGAGGTTCCCACTGTTTCTAAAACTACCGGTGTGATAAATCTAAAGGCAGTTATTATTATTCTTTCCTTCATATTTTGTACTATTGTTGGTGTGCCTGTATAAACCATTTCCTTCACGTATCCCCATAAACAGAAATCCATTTTTGTAAGATCTGGGCATCTAGCAGGCCATTTAGTGGGTCCATTTCTTCCAATCCATTGATGAGGGTAGGTATTATTGAAGTGGTCTCTAGTTGCATTTAAATAATGTGGTGGAGCACCATATCTTGCTGAAACCACATCCTATTTTGAATTCTTTCAGGAAGATTTACCAATAATTGTGGCAGAAAGTTTTTCAAAAAATGAAGATAAATAGCTCCAGTCAATGTACCATCAAAGAAATGTGGCCCTATTACATGTTCTCCAATAATTCCTCCCCAAACGTTTATAGACCATCTGTGTTGGTTATCAACTTGCATAAAAAAGTGAGGATTTTCCGAAGCATAATAATGGAAATTGCGCCTATTAACAAATCCATTTTTATGGAAAGTTGCCTCATCAATGAATAAAACATTATTGAATAAGTTGACATCATCTTGCATTTTATCTCTGACGCCTACAAAATTCTAGGGGCTTTTGAAAATCATCATCAGATAACTCCTGGTGCATTTGAATATGATATGCATGTATCTTATTTGTTGTTAAGATTCGACCCACAGACCGTCTATTTATTCCTACTAATGAGCTCACTTCCCTTTGACTAACGTGGGGATCCTCAACCGTTGTCAGCACCACAGAAAACATATTTTCTTCATTCACAACACGTTTTATTCTTTCACTTTTTTTATATTCGACATTTCCAGTATCCAGATATCTATCGTGAAGGTTTTGGAAGCTGCTAACATCAGGAATCCTTCTTTCAGGAAAACATTGGTGATACATTCTATTGGCAAGTAAACAATTTCTATTTGACTCGCCCAAAAGTCATGTCTACAAGTTCCGCTTTATTAAAATTCATATTGTAAAATTCCAAATATTTTAAATTCACTAGAAATGTAACTAACGACCGATAAATGTGATAAATGCTCCGTTGTACACGACAATTTATACCAAGCTGAGGTTTTAATGCTTGTCGAATAACGAAAACGGCAAAAAAAAGATACAAAAAAACATTGCAGTTAAGGACCTGTTAAATACTATTAACTAATTTCAATGGATTGGAAGAAATGGTCCACTAAATGGCCTCATTTCAAAATTGTATAAAGACGTGTGTCAAACAAAATGGGCAACATGTCGAACACCTATTATAAATTTTTCTAAAGAATTATTTGAGGTTTCTCTTCTTTTAAATTTGTTCTTGAATTTGGCACTTATTTATTTATAAAACAAAAACGGTTGCAGTTAGCCATAGGGAAGTACTTGCAAAATATATCCGTTTACCTTTTCTACATCACATCGTTGAAAAATATACAGGGTGTTCCATTTGAAAAAAAGTGAGAAAATTCAATTTAAAAAGTTCTTAATTGAAAAATCATTTTTGTCCACCCTGTACAGTTTTAGGAAATGAAAATGATTCAAAAACATTAACTAGATGTCTCGTAACTGACATTACATAAGCTTTTCTCAAAACCCATAATTATAACTGTGGTGATTTTTTAAATATCCATCTGCAGATTTCATATTTCACTAAAGAAATTCATTACATCCAAGTGGTTGAGAGATATTCAATGCTAATATAGGAATGAACAGAGCCTAGAAAGAGGCTTCAAAAAATGTACTGATATATATAGCATTCCATTTAAAAATAAATCATTAAGTCACTATCGCCAACGTGCAAGTGTATCACAAAATAGTGTGAGTGGTACACACAAAATTTTTAGGGAGCGGCACACTAAATTTTTCTTGATCTCCCTGCATTTAAGTGTCACTAGCACGAAAATGTATATTCATTAATACATTTTAGGCATCTTTGTTTACTGTTAAGTTACTATGAATTCATGTTACATACTGTGCGGATTTCAGAGCATGAACCTGAATTATTTTAGGACAAATTCGATAAGGTTAGGTATGTTAATTAATTGAGTTAATATAAAGAAACGTTGAGAGTTTGAAAAGCTGCAAGTTTTAACATTGTAAAACATTGCTAAAATTATAGCTACATTTTAAGGATACTTTTTAACATAGATAAAAGCATTTAGACAGGCACCTACATTGAGAATGTGAGAGAAACTGAGATCATCGTGACAGACAAATAGTATCGGATTATTTTTTTTATTTTAGTTGTAAGGAAGGTGTGGATGATGTGGAATATAACAATCGTCTTAGCAACAATCGTAAAGAAACTGGTGGCTACAAAAAGATGAAAAAAAAACTAAACAGTTCGCTTTTAGGGCGCCTTAAATTTTTCTATACCATTTCGTCCAAAACATTAGACTACGGGTTGAATTTACAGAAATATTAGAAGACCTATGTAACAGAGTAATAAACAATTCAGACAAGGTAGTTTACATATAGCATGAAAGTTTTAAATAGACACGAACAAAACCACCAGGTAGAATTCGTAGAGCCTGAGATGCAAAGGATGCAAATAGTGTAATTCTCTT
This sequence comes from Stenurella melanura, assembly GCA_963583905.1. NCBI lineage: Eukaryota > Metazoa > Arthropoda > Insecta > Coleoptera > Cerambycidae > Stenurella > Stenurella melanura. Next base: position 137,484,419 of record OY757314.1, read on the forward strand.
GGTGGGTGTGAACATACAGGAAAATTATAGACAAAACGTAAATGTAATGCCTGATACATTCACTGACTCAATTTTTAGCGTGGATATTTCCGCTAAGAAAAATATAACTTGTCCGATAAATATTGAAAATTGTAGCAATTTTATTATTAATACTTAAGTAATAATAGCAAAAAGGTAATTAATATTTATAACGTAATTAAATTGATTATATTGACGTGATAATTCATAAATGTGGAATATGTGGAACAATTAAACTATGCTTTGATGTATAGTTAGAAGAAATTTTCTTTATATTCTTGCTAAAAAATATATTCATAGAAAGTCGTTGTTTAAGAATAACTTAATATTTCTCTGCCGTGGAGAAAATTTTTCATTGCACCATCTAGCTATATTCTCCAAAGATCTTATAGCCGTAAACCTAATAGACAAACGCGTCAAATGACGAGATGCTGTTAAATACGTCATAGGGTTACCCTAGAGTGGCAACTACACATGTTATTAACGTATGTATACAAGATGAAAAGAAAAAATATTTCAGATGTTTAAATAATTTGCAGAATAAAAGAGTGAATTGCAAGTTTAACTAATTTATTTAAACTTTGGTTGTTTTATGTTAAGTGGCTCCTCACTAGACTGATCATTTATCGATGGCAAAATCTAATCTATCCTTCCATGACGTCAAATAAGTATTCTTAACAAGTAATGGCTGTAAATCATTCAAAAAGGTTCTGAAAGTAGAAAAAAATCCATACGACAGAAGGAATCTAAAATATATGAATAATATATCATCCTCAGGTCTGATAAACTTGACAACGTTTTAAGGTCCCCTACTACAAAAGACTTTCGACTCTTCAGCGTGTGACATTTTATTAATATAACATTTTTCTAAAGTATGAAATCACATCTTTTAGTTCTGTTTTTGCAAAGAGGTGTCATATTAAATATTGAAACTAATTCTTCTTAAAGCTTTTGAAAGTAGTAATATACTTCCGGGTGAAGAATGATTTATTTAAAGAGGAATTGTTTCAAGCTTTAGACGTATTTTATTGTTGATATTTAAGTGACAGTATTCTCAAAGGGAAAATTTTTCACGGGCTGATGTAAACTCAATTTGAATATTAATGTCTAAAACCGCTGACTATGGAATTACTACTTCCACATCCTGATTTCACGTGACAATCTTTTTAAAATAATGGCTCATAAAATCTCAATAACATAATATTTGAAATCGTATGTAATGGAGGGGGGGGGGGGGTATGTTTTGATAACTATTGTTCTCAATCACACTAACTCACAATTTTATTTATACATTTAATAATCGAGTTATGGGGGTGTAGGAGGTGGTGGTAGGAGGTGGCAGATGTATTAAAAAATTGCGAACTTGGCATCTAGTATATACATTGAAGCCACTAGCACAGAATACCAAACATTCAGATGGGAAACTCTCGGCTTTACCTATATACAATTTAGCTCCAAAATCGCCCACCTTGTTGGAATACCAATGTCAGGGGCGTATTTTGTAATGTTGTGGTCAGGTCTGCATTAAGGAATTTTTACCTTTCGTCAAGAAAACTTGCAAAATAAACCTCTCTGAATTTTATAAAAGTTGTTTGTTTGCTAAAAAATATATCACATCAGTATTAATGCCATTGTAATATAACCTAAATTTAAGAAACTACTTATTCTTGGTTCATCGGAAATTATTGTACATTTGGCAACCCTGTAAATAGCACCCGATTATTTATTGTTTAATTCCAGGAATATGGCAAATTGGATGCGCGTCTAGAAATGCGCAAATCTTGCCTTCCTTGAAGGATTATATTCTGATGGTTTATTATTCCCACTAGCTTGGTTTATCTATTTACCCCTATTCACCCCAAAACCCTCCAATGAAATAAGCTTAAAATGTAATCCAATAGGCGGGTTCGGTAATTTTCAATTTTAGCTTAAATCGATAGAACCCATGGAAAAAAACAACCATATAAAATTTAAAAATTAAATGTCCAAAAATAAAGGTTTTATTGATACTTGAAAATCTTCCCGTCGCCGCGAGGCTAGAAACGTACCTATGCGTGAGGCTACTGCGGTGACGTCAGTGGCCCGACAGCGCTGAGCGGTCTCCATAATCTTCTCTTCCTGATCTGTAAAAAGTGGGTAGATACGTAGTGTAAATTTATTTGCAATTATTCAAAGGTCTTTGGAAGCTCACACTATATAATATATAATATACCTACTGTTAGCAATTAATGCTTTTCATATAAGTTTATCTTCAAAATTTTATTAAGTAGTTTTTAATATACACAAATCGGTATAGTTTACCTCATATTTATTTGTCACATAAAAAATTCCCATTGATGTCCCTGCGACGCCGGCGGTTCCATTAAATCTGCTTTGTACATGCGGCATTTTTTATTTTTATATCTAGTAAATACACGGAAAACTTATATAAATACATATTAATTATAATTCTTAAACGTCGGAGCATGAAAGCGTCGGCGTATATTTGTCAGTTGCTTATACCTCTGCCTATTTCCATTCTAATAGATATAAATAAATAAATAAATATAAAATAATCATTTATTGCCAGGAAACAAAATAGTTTACAGACAAACGGTGAAAAGTTACTTGTCTAGCAGATTGCCTGTTTTATATACGTATTCAAATGTTAGTTTGTTTAAACTTTACCGAAACTTCACTAAATAATAAATACAAATACAATACAAATAAAAAATATGCCACAAGTTTGGCACTTACAGTATTTAGCGCCATTGCTTTGAGCTTGATTTAGGTTCGCATTGCTTGTCAAAAAATCAAATACCATCTGCACATTTCAATGTGGTGTGTTTCGGAAATCGGCTTTCTGGTACCCCGGTTGCATTGTACGACTAGAACTTTAAAAAACACCACCGATAAATGTCACAAAACTTAAATATTATAGTGATTCGCTGCTTGCACTATGCGGGATACGTGCGCGTAGGGTGGAGCCGGAGCTTATATCAGAGGCCACTGACGTCAATTCCGTTGTGGGGTCCACCATTATCACCGAACTTTAATTTGGCAATTGCAGGCGCTGCAATTTTTTTTTCTAATTTTTTTTTGCACATACGTGTTTTGTTGACTATTTAACTTCACATCTGCCAAGAAAAATGTTTTTTTCTTTTATGACCGAACCCGCCTATTCCAGATCTTATTATAATACATACGTGAACCAAATTTCAAGTTAATAACTTCATTTTGTTTTGTTAACTCCTATAATAATGGAGTGGGGGTGACAAATGTCATAAGAAAATGGAAACTAGGTTTCTAGACTGGTATATACACTAAATTTCGAATGTCTAAACTCTTACTAGCTTACTTTTGCTTATCTTTCTTCTACTTACCCCCATTTACCCCAATTTCTTTCTGGACATTTTCCATGTACATACATAGTGTGCAATTCAGTAACTACTATTTACAGGTACATGTACCTAGGAGCCATTTCGACTCACTACAAACTTTAATTTTTCTTTCATTTACATCCATGTCATTTCCATCTTCCCCGAACACCAAATATTTAGTTTTGTCAAAATTAATTTTTAATCTACATTTTTCGTAGATCTCGCCAATTTTGCATCATGTGATAACGTATTTGTAATGACCAGAGCTGTTAGGCAAGACTTTGAATAATTTCTATAAGGGCATCGTGCCATACACCTTTTACGATTTACAAAGCGAATATCTCCTGGCCGAAGGGTTAAAATGACATTCCAAAACATTTGCGTTTTAGGAGACCTGTCCAACGACAGTCCACTCGATGGGATAAGTGTAATATTTTTCTTTGGTTCACTTTCACTGTATGACAGTGTTGTTCTTTCTTTTTTTAATATTTCTTCATTTCCGTTTTTAGGTTATCAATGTCCCTCGTTGACCTAATTTCATCTCAGTATGCACAGATATATGGAATTAGGATTTCTCTGACATACAAACAGACTGGCAGACATACCGACGCCATAAGAACTCCTGCGGAACCCAACAAATGACATTCCATTGGCTTCCATGAGTCAAATAATCATTATAATTATAATTTATCTATTTATCTATTTATTGAAATAAAAGTAACTTTTAACCTCATCTCCAGAAATCAAGATGTGTAGATACAAGCGAGCGTTACCAAAAATAATATTCCATCTTGAAATCAAGACAATATCATGACATTTTATCATCGGATCAAATAAACAGGATATAACCATATACGACGATATGGAGGCATACGCTGTTATAAAATCTGTATTTTGTTTATTAATGGATGGATCCGTATTCATACATTAATAAACAAGCATTGTATACAGAAGGAATCCCTGGGGAATGAGGGAAAAGTGGTACAATATTTGACTCAAATTTAATGATAAAATGAAAACATAAATAATAAAGCTTTGCAGCACTGCAATATAATAAATGTGCTCTGCTCCGGAGTTATATTTTGTAACATATGTTGTTAAGATAAAAGAGGGATAAGTAAATGTTTCTAAGATAAGAGAGGCGAAATTTTATATAAACGTACGGGAAAGTGAACAACATTTTAAAATATCCTGGGAGCCGTAAGTAGCAAGCAAATCTATATTGTTTTTATATTGCATGTCTCTTGTGTAAAAGCTAGTTCTACATGGCGCGTTGTTAAGATCAGCTAAACGCGAATAAACTACAAGGTAAACTTGATAAGTTCGGAATATCTGATAGTTTACTTTCTTAATGTCAAGAGAGTTGATGATTAAAATTAAATTACCTTCAAATGATGCTAATAAAATTTGGGGATTGCGTCATAAGTATTCGACTGTAGTGATCAAGCATTTTCGTTTTATATAAACTACCTTCGAAGCAAAAATCACTCATATTTTATGATGATTAAAGTTGTTGCATATTGAGCCAAATAACAGTAATCTGGGGAATCGATACTTGAGCGTCATCTTCTCAACATTCTTATTAATACGAATGACAACTTAGTTACGTATTTTTTAATATGTCCTGATGACATTAAGTTGTTGCACAATATACATTTATTATTTTAATATTTTGCCTAATAAACAGTCGAGATTTAGAAAACGGTAAGAACCCTATATAGCTCTTAATGGGGTTATTAAATGTCGTAATATACTACCCTTTTACCACTAAAACGCTTAATGTTCCCGTTATAAACTTTACTGGTCTTAGCCCCTCTCATGCTGGATACATACTGAATAAAGTAAACTTCATATTTCTAAGTCAGATAAAAAAATTTCTTTGCCGCCTATTACCATTAGGATAGAGCGGGGAATGGATTAAAATAAGAAATTAAAAGAAACTCTGTAGTTGTGTAAAAATATTCCGGCGGATGGTGAAATATTCGAGTGTTTTCCGTTTTTTAGTGGCTGTGGTAAAATAATACTGTGATAATGTTCAGGCCTTGGGAAGATCTTCAACTTAGCGCCAACAGAGAATTTAACGAAGATATGGGAAATGGTAATGGCTCGCAAATTACAGAGAAAAGTTCTAGACAATATTTATGCGAACATACTAAAAAAGCAGCTTTAAACGTTTATAAAAATATAAAAGAATGTGAAGGTGAAAAAGGAGCCGTGGAAAAAACGGCCTACTTAACAGAAATTTCAGAACGGTCTGTCTATAGAATAATTAAGGATGTGGTACCTAATCGAAAAGTTAGATCAGATAAAGGAGCAGCACGAGCATTAGATTCGTCTGTGGTGACATTGTTAAGAGATTTAATTTATAGCAAGTATATGGAAAATGAGGTACCAGCGGTGGAATCAATACATATGGAACTGAAAACAAATGGTGCAGTGTCAGTTAGTCAAGCAACACTTCGGCGCTGGATAATAAAGATAGGATTTAGGTTCAAGATTATTAATAAAAGGGCATCATGGAAAGCTTCAGAATTGTGCAGTGGCGTAATGAATATTTGGAAAATATAAAAAAATTTCGAAATGAACAACGACCTATTTATTATTTAGATGAAACTTGGTTTGATACCCATGATGCAGTGAAAAAATGCTGGATAGATGGTTTAATGAAATGTAAAGTTGATATGTCTGCAAATAAAGGAACCAGATTAGTAATTGTACATTGTGGATCAGAAAATGGATGGGTGCATAATGGTCTCTGAAAAAAAAATGGAAGAATCAAACGTTGACTATCACCATAACTTGACTGCGGATAATTTTGAAGCATGTTTTCAGACTTCATTGCTACCAAATATATAAGAAAACAGCGTAATTGTTTTAGACAATGCTTCATATCATTCGCGACAAATTGAGAAAATATTTTTAAATTGATGGATACTATTTACACATTTTATTTTTTCTGATTAATCATTATAACATTTGCAAACATTGTAACATAGATTCCTTTGATACATAGTATTGTGGTTGTTTGCTTGTAATAGAGTTCTAGTTTTATATGAAAAACATAATATAATTATTTTAAGAAAAGGGAAAAACAATGCTTTTAGATGTTTCAAATAAAAACTGTATTTTTATACACTCTACATATGTTTCGGCTTGTTAGGCCTTTCTCAAGAGCATTACAGATGAATACTAAAGCTATGAGGGTGGTTGTTCTAAAAATAAATGCAGTAATACCCAAACATGTGGAATTACGGGGATTTCAAGTAATAAAACTAAGGATCTACCTACTCGGAATAATTCAATTTGCTATTCTTAGAACCTTGTCTATTATAGGAGTGTTTATGAAATTTAATTGGTCATTGGTGGTACAAGTATTGCTTTTAAGGGATTTTTTTATTTCTAATTGTTCAAGGAGGTTTAAGCGTTTTCCTTTTCTTTCTGAATGGATTAAATTAATATTCTCTGTATCAATAAAATGATTATTTTCAATGCAATGTGTTGACATTCCTGTGTTTTTGGTGTTATTTAAAATGGATTGTTTATGTTCTTTTACCCGATTAGCTATACTTCTACCACTTTGGCCAATATATACCGCGTTACAGTCCTTACATTTAATTTCATAAACCCCCGATTTGTTGACTTTACTTATTTTTTCTTTATTGTTAACTAAAATACTTCCTAAATTTGTTTTGTTTACACTTATTGTGGAGATGCCTAACTTATTTAGTTTTCTACTTATTTTATCACTAAACCTAGGAATATAATTAATAAAATTGTACTTTGTTGTTTTGTTGGTTACAGTAAAAAATTCCTTTTGAAGTAATTTTCGCTGTTTGTTTTTGACCATGTTCTCTATTAGTGACTCCTTATATCCATTATTTATTGCAATCTGTTTGATTATGTTTAATTCTTTATTAAACTCATATTCGTCTAAGGGGAAATTTGTGAGTCTATGTATTAGGCTATGAAAGGGAGAGAGTTTAATTTGCCAAGATTGTTGTGAATTATAATGTATGACTGTGTCTGTTGTAGTGGGTTTTCGATAAATACTAAATTTTAATTGTTTACGATGTTTTTTAATATTCATATCTAAAAAGTTTAATTGACCATTTTTTTCTTTCTCTAATGTGAACTGTATTTTACTATTAAATGAATTCAATAAATTAAGGAAACTACTTAAATTCCGTTCTGTACCGGTCCATATGCAAAAAATATCATCAATATAACGAGTCCAATAGAAAACATGTACATTTAGGTTGCTATTACTACTAAAAGAAAAAATAAGTAAAGTCAACAAATCGGGGGTTTATGAAATTAAATGTAAGGACTGTAACGCGGTATATATTGGCCAAAGTGGTAGAAGTATAGCTAACCGGGTAAAAGAACATAAACAATCCATTTTAAATAACACCAAAAACACAGGAATGTCAACACATTGCATTGAAAATAATCATTTTATTGATACAGAGAATATTAATTTAATCCATTCAGAAAGAAAAGGAAAACGCTTAAACCTCCTTGAACAATTAGAAATAAAAAAATCCCTTAAAAGCAATACTTGTACCACCAATGACCAATTAAATTTCATAAACACTCCTATAATAGACAAGGTTCTAAGAATAGCCCATTGAATTATTCCGAGTAGGTAGATCCTTAGTTTTATTACTTGAAATCCCCGTAATTCCACATGTTTGGGTATTACTGCATTTATTTTTAGAACAACCACCCTCATAGCTTTAGTATTCATCTGTAATGCTCTTGAGCAAGGCCTAACAAGCCGAAACATATGTAGAGTGTATAAAAATACAGTTTTTATTTGAAACATCTAAAAGCATTGTTTTTCCCTTTTCTAAAAATAATTATTCTAAAGATGTTTCACAAGGAACCTACCACATACTCAATCCAGTGTTTTAAACATAATATGTCATAAATGTATACTGAAGGCACAAAACAGAAACTCAATGCGTTTGCGAGAATTTTCCATAATGGATAGTGCAATATTCTAAGATTCTATGATACTAAGAATTGGAAAAAGAATAATATTTGTACTATGTATCTTTAATAAAAACCATTCTCAATTGCATTTTCAGTCTATGTTTCTTTACTTATTTGTTCTTATTCCTTGATGGTGAAGCCTCTGCTAAAGTATTTCACACAAGTTTATAAACACAGCGTACAATATCTCATGCATTGTAATAATACTTTCACATAACTTCGAGCAAAGTTTTCTGTATTTGCATCTGATTAATTATATAGAGTTTACACTACAATTTTAAACCCACAATGACGGAAACCAAACACAATATGACTGCAATTTGTTATTTGCCATTCCAAATGAGAAACTACATAAAATTAGTCTCTTTACGATCCAAAGTGTATGCTGGATAAGAATTATATTCCAAGTGCGATAGATTATATTGCACTTCCTGGATTTAGTTTTCTTGAAACAGCGACTTAAATGAATTCTCTCTTTCTACAGTATATAGTGAGCTTCTATGCACTTTGTAAGATGAATTTATAATTAAAGTCCTTGTACAGTCTTTAAATCGTAGGCGGGGAGATTGCTACAGGGAATTTAACTGATATATGACTTGTCCCAACCGCTCCGCTAAACCTTAAAATTTCATGAAATAAAATATGTCATTTTGTATAATTTTGAAGGACCTAATGTATTTTATAAGGGCTATGCATCATCGGAATGTCACAAAAATTAAAAATGTAGTAATTATATCCGAAAAAATAATGTTTAACGTTTATATAAAACTTTCAGTAATGTTTAGAGTTAGTTTACTATTTTCTTTAAATTATTTATTGGTATAGCATTTTTGTATTTCTCTACTAGTATTGATACTGAAAATGGTTGGAATATTGCATTATGCAACTAACAAACGCCTTTAGAAATTATAAAATATGCAATAATTCCTTTTTAGGGCTATTAATGGATACATATGAGCTGAAAGTAATAAACTCTATGAGTAACGTTTCCCTTGTCTGCGATGTTATTAATAATGAGATAATGAAAAAATAATGCCCTACGGAGAAATACTAGTTCCATGTTTGTCTAATTATCGTGAAAATGCAAAGGCACTGTTTCTGCATTAGTTGGTAAAATATATTCGAAATGTCTGTTTAGAAAAGTAATGGTGTAAATAATATGTCTATATAAAATATGAAAATTAACATCTAAAAAAGAGTTTTAACTTAAGAGCTTTTTATATAAAATTATTATCTAGATCATGTAAATATGTACATGGTGGTTGGTATCATATCTATATATCAAACTATTTTTTTTTAAATGCCAATATTGTTCTTTTTTCAAATTTACATTATTCTTCATTTATTACGCACTAAATTTAACTTAGTTTAACTTTTGACGTTCCGAATGTTTTTCTTTCATTATCCGATGTTACAACTATTTTGAAAACTTCTTTATTTTATACTCTTTATAAGGTATTATCATGGATATCACCAAGGTTTACCAGTTACGAAAAATAGATGAATGAATGTATATCAGCAATCTTTTTTCATTTAATCTAAACAAATTGAAATAATCATAAATGAACAAATCAGAGAGCACGTAAAACTAAATAATATATTACCTAATAACCAGTCTGGCTTTCGTAAGCGATATACCACGACTAGTGCACTGCTTGAAGTAGTAAATAATATTGTTAGATCATCGAACAACAATGAGGCTGCAGTTTTAGTGTTATTAAATTACAGTAAGGCATTTGCATATACATGATCGACTACTTCTGGCAGTTTTACATTATTTTGGATTCTGTCCTAAATCTATAGAAATAATGAAGCAGCAAATCAAGGAGTGCCCCAAGGTTCCATATTGGGGCCTCTTATGTTTACGTCCTATACAGCTGAATTTCAAAATTGTTCTTAAAAAGTGTAAGTCACATTTTTATGCTAATGATACTCAACTCTACTATTATTTTAATGATGTTAATATTGAGAATGCTTGTAGACTCAATAACCTTGACATAACATCTCTTATTAAAATATCTAATGCTTTCTGTTTTTCCATAAATGCTACAAAATCCAAAATTATTTGGTAGGGGGGACACCAGAGGTAAGTGTGTGGAAAATGTCAACATACAAATTAACAACGAGCATCTTGTAGTAGATTTATATATTGATTCAGGTCTGAAATTTACTGACCATACTAACTATATTATTAAGAAATCTTTTGTTAAATTAAAATTAATTTATGCAAGTAAAAATATTCTGACAAAAAAAACTAAAACAGTTTCCTCTTTCATATAAACTATGATCCACTTGTCCATCTCCCTTTCTTACGTTACAAAATAGTTGTGTTAAACTAATTTGTGGTATAAGAAAGTACGATCCAGTATCGTTGAGTTTGAAAGAGTTTGGCTGTCTTAATATTAAGAACAAAAATATTCTCCACAGCTGCTCATTCTTCCACAACATAATATTTACTAAGTCATCTCCGTCATCTTCTTATTTGTATAATAAAATTACATATAGAATAGACGTCCAAAACTTAAATATAGGACACAAATCAACTATCACCATCCCGTTGTGGATTCTCATATCGTTTGGCTTATCTTTACAATGACAATTCTGAGGATCTCAAGGTGCCACCATGTACAAAATTTAAAATACAATTAAAAAATACATATTTATAAAAAAGTAAAACTTCGAATGCTGTCTATTTCAATTTAAAATACTGTGGTATATAAAAATTAATAATTTATATGGCTATTTATTATTATTATAATTTTCTCTCTGGGTTGAGTGGAAGAGCAGAGCATTTATTTTAAATTCACTGAATTCTGCCCTTTGTAATTAATTTGTCTTTTATTTTATAGTATTGTAATTTTTTTTCTGAATTATAATAAGAACGATTATTATTAACAATAAGATTTTCATTTAAATAGCTTTATATAAAAGATCTCGAAATGATCTTATGTCAAAATCAGATCCACCACTGCTAATACGTTTCTATGATCATCTTTTTATTTCAACAGTGGTCGTCTCTAATTTTATTTCTGTTCGTAATTGCACGACAGCTGTTTTAATTTTTGTATTCGATGTTGATGACGGCTGTAAATTTTCTTAAGAGAATGAAGTTGGAGCCGTATTGAGGGTGGCAGATGTCATATAAACATTTAAAACCTTGGCTTTAAATCACCACCAAATCCCAAGTGTCTGAACATTTACTAGCTTGTCCTACTTATTTACCCCCAACTCTTCACCGATGTAGGCTCAAAGCATAATCTAGTTCCAGATTTCGTTATATCTAATACATGCGTGTACCAAATTTCAAGTCAATATCTTAAACAGTTCCAGAGAGAACGTACTCACAAAAAAAGTGACAACGACAGACAGACCGACATACATAATTTTCTTTCTGTAAAATTTTAAATTTCCTCGTTTCATGTCATTGGACACCTGCATACAAACAAAAAATTCAACAACTATATTTCAATTTTGGCAAATCGATGTGGAAGTACTACGTTTTAGTGAGGTACTGAGTGTATTTGCTGATTATTATAAACCTAAATTTTTATGACCACTAAGTAAGTATATACAATTTAATTTTTCAAGGTTATTTCTGTTCCGATTTTGATATAGAGAGAACCATTGTAAAAATGATTCAAGCCTCTATCATAGAAGATTTAAAAATATAGAGTGTTATCTAAAATAAAAATGTTAGCAGCACATCCGGTTCAACCGGAAGTGTACCGTTAGCTCTCTTCAGTTTACAAAATATATTTTAATGTCAAATATACTGTACCATGACTTAAAATTTTGCCCTCAGAAATAGAGAAGAAGCTGGGATGCATATCTGTTGGTCTCGTGGGCACCCGGTATATTGTCAAGAGTCAAATGCCCTTTCTGGCGGTTTCACTCATTTTTTAATCAAAATGCGCGACGTGCACAGGTATCCCCCATATTACTCTATTGCCCAGAGCAATACCGGCGATATCCATGGCTAAAGTCACTTGATCTCGCTTGGCATATGAGAGGGTTTAATTTAATTTCTGAATGAATACTTTATCAACTAGAAGATAGTGATAAAAAATAAAGTACAAGTTTATTAAAAAAAACACATGTACAAATAAAAGTCATACATTTGATCACCCGTGGGGTGCCGCTCCCCAGGGGAGGAGTTGGGCCACGCAGTTCCCGCTAGGACTTTCATTCTCAAAATTCAAGACCCAACTGACTTTTTTACTCTTCCCCGGCATCATTTCTCTTTTCGCGATTCAGTTTTTCCGCCCCTAGTTACAAACTAACCTCGAAGAACCTAACTTGGGTTCTCCAAATACCTACGTTAAACAATCTAATGTAACAAATTATGTCTGTTACTAACAAATGACGTTCCGGGTGTTTAAAATAAATCTCAAGTACTGCGTGACAAATTATTTCTTAATTTTTGCAATACTATAAAGGTACAGAAAGGCGGAAACTTTTGTTTCTATTTCCATTATGATAATAAAATGTACAGGGTGGGCAACTAAGAATGGAGGTCGGCCATATCTCAGAAACCAAGCATCGCACAAATTTAGGAAAAAAATTACCTTAAGTAAAGTGGCCACGAAAAATCGCTGGAAAATATTTTCGAGTTTCTAAAATGGCCGCTAGGGGGCGTAACAGCCACAGCGGAATAGAAAATCAGGTTTTTCTCAGTATTTTGCTCAATTAAGTGGTATTGAAAATACATGCATCGTAATCCTAGGAAAATTTTGAATCTTTTTAGTTTTCCATTTTTTTTGTATCTTCAAGAACAAAGTGGTGGGGAGATGCCAAAAATACATTTTTTCAAATGTCGATTACTCCGATTAGCCTTAACGGAATTTAACAAACTTAGTCTCATTGGAAAGTGCTTTTCTTGGTCTATCGAGTGCATGTTGAGCTATTTCCATTTGATTATTACTGTCGCCGCTAGAGGCCGTTACTTGACATGACAACAAATATCGCGCTTTTTCTTAAAAAATTTAAATGGAATGGTATATTTATTTTTACATGGTAAAATGGAGAATTAAAAGCCTCAGATATCAGTGAAAACCGCAACTAGATAACTTTTCTCTAACGGAAGATATTAGCAAACAAAGTTGAAATTATGAATTATTAACAGATCTTGCCGACGGGATCTGCAAAGTAGCTGTTGAAAACAAGTAAGCTATGAAAATGACACAATGAAGAAACAACATATTATGTCAAAATATTTAACTTGTCATTATTGTTATTTTGTGCAGTATTTAGTTTTTTATTTGAATTTGTTTTCGTTTTGGAATTAATTTTTCAAATTATAATGATTCTTACAAATGAAGCATTTGACATGTTAGCGATTTAGTTCGAATGCATGAGACATGCAACTCTTGCTGCCAGAGTCTATGCAGTGCAATATCCTGAAAGACGTCATCCAAGTGAAAAAGTTTTTATTCGACTGGCACATGGTTTTCGTACGAAGGAAGTGTACCGTGTATCGAAGACATCGTTACGAAATTTTAAATGTATTTTTGAAGTTACGAAACGTCCCAATTTTCATAACTGTCAGTTTCATTACATAACTAGTGATGTAATGAATTTTAATTAAACTGTTATTATTAAACCCATCATTTAGAGAAAAGACATTAAGGCACAAAAAACACTTTATTAATAAAATGCAAATAGAAACATTCCGTCATCTGCATTTTTAACAAAACATTTAAAGTTTTCTTCTGTTAAAATAATAAATTTCTTAGCGTGGTAACCTGAAGATCTTCTCTTTAAAAATGATATTAATATGGTATATGTTTCTTTTGGCATTTAATTCTTTAATATTGATTCCTACTCAATATTCATATCGTGACGCTTTATAATTTTTCATCGTTTCGAAATACGCTAAGAGAATCTTTTCACATACATCTTTTTATTCACTTTTGTTGACACCAGTTTTCAAATTTCGTATATTATACTTCCTCATATATGCTTTTTGATTTACCAGGTAAGTATTATTGAATTTACTGCTACTCTTTTATATCAGATGGAATATCCACATCTAAATCAACAATTTCTGACTTAATTTGCTTAAAAAAATTCAGCAGATTGACAACTGAACTTTGTTAATACAAATGTCAACCTATACCTACTAATGCTCAGGTACAGCGATAAACACAAAATTCATTTGTACCACTGTAGGTGTAACAATGTTTGAAACCGCAAAATAAAATTCAATATAAATTGCAATTTCTTTTCTATTTTAGAGCAGGATTAGATAAAAACGTTATGAAACAGTAATTTTACTTGACTCGCGTAATTTGCAAATATTGCATTCGTCAAGTAAAATTAGTCTTTTCATAACTGTCTACATAAATATATTGTTATTATTATTATTAGAATTGTTGTCTGTAATTAACTAATTTTTATATTATGTAATATATATTCTACTCAATATGTTTGATATATGTTGTTTCTTCATTGTGTCATTTTCACAGCTTACTTGTTTTCAACAGCTACTTTGCAAATCCTGTCGGCAAGATCTGATAATAATTCATAATTTCAACTTTGTTTGCTAATATTTTCCGTTAGAGAAAAGTTATCTAGTTGCGGTTTTCACTGATATCTGACGCTTTTAATTCTCTATTTTACCGTGTAAAAATAAATATACCATTCCATTTAAATTTTGTAAGAAAAAGCGCGATATTTGTTGTCATGTCAAATAACGGCCTCTAGTGGCGACAGTAATAATCAAATGATAATAGCACAACATGCACTCGATAGACCAAGAAAAGCACTTTCCAATGAGACCAAGTTTGTTAAATTTCGTTAAGGCTAATCGGAGTAATCGACATTTGAAAAAATGTATTTTTGGCATCTCCCCACCACTTTATTCTTGAAGATACAAAAAAAATGGAAAACTAAAAAGATTCAAAATTGTCCTAGGATTACGATGCATGTATTTTCAATACCACTTAATTGAGCAAAATACTGAGAAAAACCTGATTTTCTATTCTGCTGTGGCTGTTACACCCCCTAGCGGCCATTTTAGAAACTCGAAAATATTTTCCAGCGATTTTTCATGACCACTTTACTTCAGGTAATTTTTTCCCTAAACTTGTGCGATGCTTGGTTTCTGAGATATGGCCGACCTCCATTCTTAGTTGCCCACCCTGTACATTACCGAATACCTCATGTTACTGAAAACATTTAAATTTCATAAGTTTTCCATTAGTAACATAGTGTCCTCCTTACTGGATCATCCTGTATGTAAACGTACCGTATGCTGACGTCAGGATAATGAAAACAGTAAGCTTTGTGTGTCAAGTAACACTTTTACAAAACTTCAACGATTTTGACATCTGCATTGTGCTCTTTGTGATGAGGACTGTTTGTTCTAGACACTGTTTTAACTAACCACATATATGCAGATTATCCATTACATATTCTGAATTTCCCACAGGTCTCCCTTGCACGTATCGACCTGTTAATAATTTTAAAATTCAAGTCTAGCAATTTCCATATTCAGGAGAAAACTGGGTGTATAGTTATTGCAACCGTTGTAGCGTAATAGAGTTCGTCATCAACGATATAAATAGAGGTTTTCATAGTATAAGGCAGACAAATAAACAATTCTTGGTATAATAGTGGTGCGCATCATGTCTGTTTTATAAAAATTTTGTAAACAAAGACTACTCTTTTCATTTTATTCACTCAACTAATTTAATCTAGTCCCGTGTTCAAACAGAAATCCTTAATGGAATAAGGAAGAATTTTCAGCTTAAAATTTGAGAAGTACTTTTCAATTTCTGTAGCTGATTTACCTTTAGTGCAGGCAAGTTAACCGATTTAGAAGCCATAACTACTATTTATTGTAGACAGGACTTTTATTATTGGAAATAATAAAAGGGCTTATAATGAAAGTAAAAAAAAAACAAGGCTGGGGGAGTATGGGGTTTATTTGAGGGATTGAAATGGGGTGCAAAATATATTATTGCGTTTTTCGGCGAAACTGGACATTCTATCAAAAAATGTCCTAGGGAGAAGTTGTAGATCATAAATAAATCTATAACTTTTATAAGGGTCACTTTTTACCATAACCTCAAATTTCCGAGAGAAATGCAAAAGAACGATTTCTTTGTTTCTTATTTTTTATTTTCGCAACAATAATTCAATTTTGATGAAAATTTGTGAAAGCATGCCTTTTTATGTCTTAAATGAGCACAATTTTTTTTACATAGAAAAAAGTTTTTGAGATATTCAGTTTTTTCAGTCAAAAACTTGTTTTTTTCAAAAATAAATTCTGTGGTAAAAGATCATCGTAGAGAGTTCTTCCGATTCTTGTAGTTTGTAGTTTTTGATACAATAATAAAAAACAATAGTTTATACTTATTTAGCAACACGCTCAAAAATTGAAAAAATTAAAAAATTACTTTCACAACAATGAATTTTTAAGTAATTGTGGATAACACCATTCAATTGTACGAAAAAATATGCAAAAGATACTATCTTTCATTGTTTGACCCAAAACTTAATTCTTTTACAATAATGATATAAACAATAAATTGGAATAATATAGCTTCACGTAAGTAAGCAAAATAATAATTTTTTGTCCTAGAATCAAAAAGTATCCAATATAGAAGTTGTAGATCATGACAAAATATGCAACTTTTGTAGAGGTTACTATTTAACATAACCTCAACACTTCCGAGAAAAATGCGAAAAATCATTTTTTAAATTTTTTACTTTCAATTTCCACAAAAACAACTTCGTTTTGACGAAACTGTGTGTTTTTCGGCGTCCTCCGGGTACACACTTTATACCTGCTGCTCCGAAACAAGACTGACAGTCCCACTACTCCCCTCTAAACGATCGGAGCAGCTGCTCCTAAATAAAATGAAGAGCTAGAAAGAGAGAGAGAGAGGGGGGGGGGGGAAGGACTCATTACGTCTATAAATAGATTTCAGTGCCCAAGTTATACCCACAATCGCTTCTCTTGTACTGATTCTTCGGTATTCAACTGAAATATACTTTCTAGTCAAAACTAAGTTATTTTTGTAGAAATTTGAAATAAAGAATAAAAAGACAATTTTTCGCATTTTTCTCGGAAGTTTGGAGGTTATGTTAAATAGTAACCTCTACAAAAATTGCAGATTTTTTCATGATCTACAACTTTCGTCTTGGATACTCTTTGATTCTAAGACAAAGAATTATTATTTTGCTTACTTATGTGAAGCTTTATTATTCCAATTTAATGTTTATAAGCATTCCTGCAAAAAAATGAAGTTTCTGCTCAAACAATGAAAGATTTCTTTTGTATTTTTTCCCGTACAATTGAATGATGTAAACAGTTTTTCAATTTTCTTAAAAATTTAAATAAATCATCCACAATTACTGAAAAATTCATTATAGAAAGTCATTTTTGAGTTTTTTCAATTTTTGGGCGTGTTGTTAAATTTACTATTATTTTTTATTATTGTATCAAGAAGTACATATAGAACAAAAAAATAAGCAAGAAAAGAACTCCGTGCGATGATATTTCACCATAGAATTTATTTTTGAAAAAAAAAGTTTTTGACTGAAAAACTGAATATCTCAAAAATTTCTCGATTTTTTATATAAAAAAATGTGTGCTTATTTAAGACATAAGAAGGCATGCTTTCACAAAATTTTATCAAAATTGAATTATTTCTGCGAAAATGAAAAATAAAAAACAAAAAAATCGTTTTTTCGCGGAAATTTTAAGGATATGATAAAAAGTGACCCTTACGAAAGTTGCGGATTTTTTTTATGATCTAAAACTTTCCTGTAGGACATTCTTTGATAGAACGTCAAGTTTCACCGGAAAACGCACTAATATATTTTGCATCCCGTTTCCACCCCCCAAATATATCCTATACTACCCCCGCCTTTGCATTTTATTTCATTCAATACAAGACCCTTTACCATTTCCAATGATGAAACTCCTGTCTACAATTAGTAAACACTATGAATTTAATTTGCCTGCACTACTTATAAAAACAAGAATTAGGTATAAACCAATAGCGTAAATAATAAATTGTAGAGTACAACAAAGAAAAAGTGAATGACTGTATATAGCCTTCCCGAGACAAACAAATATGCGACTTCTAAAACGTCTCGTAGTTATGGCTCTTCATCGGCGTGAGACAAAAAAAATCAAACTCGGTTTTTGAGACATCCTAATATATTGCTGTGTATCCACACTGTGGAACACTACCTAAGTATCGTGTTTGAAATCATAAATAAAATTCACAAATTTGTTTGTATTTTAGAAAACAACCATAACAGTTTTACTTTAACGGATCATACAGAAGCAGGAATATCTGTGGTTTATTTAATTGATTCAAGTTCACTTGTTCTCAGCGAGTAGGATGCAGAGAATGAAACTTGATATTGAATTAGAACAAAATATTAAAATACACATAAAATGAAGTTAATTTAGTTTAACAAGGTTATTCTAAATAGTATATGATAAAACATGAACTTATAGAGACTCACAATCTCATTTAAAATGATTTAGAATGAATTTGGAAAACAATAAAGTAAAATTTATAAAATCTGACATTCATGTCAAAACTTAGGGCTGAAAATTTTAAATTGTGTAGAAACACTGTAAATCTACACAAAATGAATATTGAATGAAAGACTATTACCAGTAGTTGCATTGCAGCGTGAATATTTCAGAAATAGTAAGTCCATAGATTACAAAACACTGAATGACATTTTAAGATTTCAGATATTTTCAAATATCATTGCAGAAAGGTGTTTTGTG
Organism: Stenurella melanura; assembly: GCA_963583905.1. NCBI lineage: Eukaryota > Metazoa > Arthropoda > Insecta > Coleoptera > Cerambycidae > Stenurella > Stenurella melanura. Next base: position 137,503,550 of record OY757314.1, read on the forward strand.
AATGATATTTTACATCATGCAGAAAGAAAGGACTAATAGTATGATATTAAATGTTTGTTGGCGTATCAATTTCTTGTTTTAGTTTATTATATCAGTATTCTGTCAGTATGAAAAACTGCAGTATGTTTTTAGCTACTAGCATTTTGTGTTTATCATTGCTATTCATCTAAATGTATGAATTAGTATTTATTTGAGATTGGAATTGTTAATTGTAGTTATAAGTAGATTTTAAAAGGTATAATATGTAATATGTCAATATATTTCGAGTAATTACAATTATTCACTTAATCCTGAAAAGTAGAATAAGAAATTCATCAGGAAAATTAAAGAATTAAAAACAGTATTCAATTAATATAAAGAACAAACAAAACTGAATAGTTTAAATTTTAAATTAAAATTAAATTTTGAAATATTAGATCAAAATAGAAAAAAACCATTGAAATATTGGAATTTAACCCAATTAAACGACTTAAAATAACAAATCAGTGGATCATCCACCGCTGAACAGCGAGCTGCGAAAAATATTCATCCAAGAATAATTAATAAATTGAAAACAAAAGAAAAGTGGTGAATAAATTGAAGGTTAGTAGAATATTACAATCCAGATATATTGATATCAAGAAAAATTGTAAAAGTTTATTAAATATAAGAAGTGAGTATACTTTGAAAGTACTACTAACTAGATCATCCGGAAAGCAGATTTAGAAGAGGGAAGTATTTGTTAATCCAGTTAGCAAATTTATATGGTGAAGAAATTTCAAACGTCAATCAAGTGATAGAAATATTTCAAGGAAATCTTGAAAATAAATTGGAGGTTATAAACAAACGTCAATCCAGTAAAGAAGAAGAAGAAGAAGCCTTGAAAAGGTTAAAAAGTCAGTCAAGTGACATTATATTTCAAGGATCATAATAACCAGTTAGAGGTTATAATTTAACGTTACTCAAATTGAAAGAAACCTAGACAAGGTAAAGCTTTACAATATCACAAATCCATGGTACATATTTATTTTAAATAAAAGGCCATATTTATCAGTTTTAGTTAAGTTAGATTTGTTATTTAAATTTGTTAATTACATTCCAAGTTCAAATTTGTTAATAAATTAATACTTTGTTCGTTCAATATTGAGTTTGATTTATTTAGATTGTTATCTTGATCGATGAGCATTTATTGAACCGACTTCGTTGAACCTTGAGTAAGAGTCATTCTATAGATTGTAGATAGTCATGCTAATGGTGTTCTATAGTCTATAATATTAACAGCTTTTAAGAAACTGTTTGGCGCCCAGTAAAATCATTTCAAAATACTTTCAAGAAGTAAATTCGAACGTATAAAAATATAAAATAGATTCAGAATATAGAACAATATATATAAGTACTAAATAGTAATATATACGTATGAGTTAAACATAAAAAGAGAATATCATGTTTAAGAATAATATAATAAAGCGAAATAACAATTTAGAAAGAATATAATGTGTAATGTACTATGAGATAACTAAATCTAAAATCGTAAATATTCTTAAATATTCTATTCTTGAATACTATCAACAGTTTGATATATTGTTTTTTATTTCTCACATTTAAGTACACATTGCAATGTTCACCTTCATAGGACTTTCCTCATATAATGACAAATCCTGTATCGAAATTGACAACTCTTGTCTCGTTTCATAGCTGTAAAAATCTCCATTAATTGTAAATGTTTTTAAGGGAAACATTAATGTTAAGTAATAATTTCTTAAAAGAAATGTTTCCAATGGGAACATTATTATTTATCTAGACCTATTATAACTATTTGCTAGTTTTCAAACATTTTTTCGCATAATAGAGTTTTTAATCGAGACAAACACACAATAAGTGCAAGATTTAATAAACCGAATATGATTATTAAGATGTGTATCAAAACATACTAGAGTCAAGAATTTACGGTTAGAATGAAAATGTAACTCGCTTTATGCTTTTTATCTTCCCATCACAAAAATAACTCTAACAGAATCTATAACAGCAACACTGAGAGGAATATCTTTCAAACAGAATCAATGATCCTCTTTCCAAACGGATTGATAAATGACTTAACCTTTACAGCTCTCAGTGATAAACTCGCCTTAATCACGATATTTCTCTGGCTTTACATTTTGCCCCAACTTCCCTATATTCCTTTGAAGAGGAAGTAAATATTTAATTGCTCTAGTTTTATCTCAAAGACGTATTAGTGAGTAGGGAGGTTGTACCCTTGTCAAATATTTTATATAATCCTTGCTATTTTGTGATAATACTTTTTATATTTCTTGTTGGTGGAGTTTCGAACAAGATACAATAAAATGCCTTTACTCTTGTTTAAGTATTCTAATTCCTCAAAAATTGTGTGATTTTGATTTAATTAATTAGTGATTGGTTCAATGTCTTTATATTCATGTTTCAATAACTTTGAAGCAATATGGAAATCTGCTCCATTCTTTGGTATCCTTTTGAAAGTACCCTAAAAATAAAGTTCGAAAGTTCCGAAGAGCTGAAATCACAGTCAGGAAGTAGCGAATAGCTAAATTTCATTGGGTGGTCTTTCAACTAAAAACCGCTTGGGAGAAATGGATTCATTTCGCCATAAAAATTATGTAGGACGACTGAAACGAATTACTCCAGATCAAGAACTAGAAATTTTAGTTCGTGTGGATGAAGATCCTCAAGTCAGTTCAAGTCGTTTATCAGCGGCAACAGGGGTGAGTAGAGGAAATGTTCTAAGAGTCTTACGCAAAAAACGCTTCTACCCATATCACTTCACTCCTCTACAAAACTTACTTCGAAGGGATCTTCGACAAAAGCTACCATTCTGTCAATTTGTTCTAAATAAACACAACAGGGATCGAAATTTTATTAAGAACATTTTATTTACCGACGAAGCAATTTTGACTCGCCAACGCGTTTTTAACTGGAGAAATACCCATTACTGGGAAGCAGAAAATCCTCATGCCGTTAAGAAAAGGCATTTTCGGCACGAATTTAAGATTAGCGCTTGGTGTGGTGTTATCGGCGATCAGTTATTGGGACCATTTGTCCGTCTTCCAAATTTAAATGGACAGTTTTATTTGTTTTTACTTCCCTCGCATACCGAAGGGAAGCATTGTATTCGAGAAAAAATCACCCTCCGAGATTTTTTCGAATTTTGACGTTTCAGATTACGTAGATTATGAAAATATAGGTTTTTCAATTCCGTCAGTCTGTCTGTCTGTCTGTCTGTTGGTGCATTTACTAAAAAACTACTTGACGGAGAGCAGGCAAATTTGGTAGTTAGTTGACGCTACTTTCAGCGAAGAAATGGTTAAACTTTCACTGGAACATATACAGGGTGGACCGTCTAAAGGGAATAAATAATGAAAAAAATTTTTTTTTGCTCAAATTTAAAATTTCCACGTTTCATGACACGCTAAACTTGTTTCAGAAAAAAAATTAACTATTTGAAAATTTTCTTCACCAAGATTTTTTTTAAATTTTTTACCACTAAAATAGATGAAAATTTTTTTTTCCTTGTTCATATTTAAAATTTCCACGTTTCATTTCATTCTATACCTATTTAAAAAAACAAATTTTGAAATTTTTGAAACATTTTTGAAAAAATTTTTACCACTAAAATAGATGGACATTTTTTTTCTTTGTTCAAATTTAAAATTTTCACGCTTCCATGACATTCTAAACCTATTCAAACAAATTTAAAACAAATTGTTGAAACATTAAAAATATTCTTTGAAAATTTTTTTATCACTGCTTACTATAGAATAGATAAAAAATTATTTTTGCTCAAATTTAAAATTTCCAGGTTTCATGACATTCCAAACATATTTCGGAAAAAATAAATTGAAACATTTTTTTGGCATTTTGGAAAAAAAATTACCACTAGAATAGACGGAAAAATTTTTTTGTTGCTCAAATTTAAAATTTTCACGTTTCATAACGTTCTAAACCTATTTCAGAAAAAGACATTTCGAAAATTTTCTTCACCATTTTAAAAAAAATTTTACTCCATTACTTCTTAAGAAAGTGAGAGTGTTATTACGATTTTGTTTTCCCCTACGTTTTGTACTTTTTTCAATAAATACACTTTGTTTCACTTCTATTATTAATGGTTCACTTAATGGTCCACCCGTATATTTTTCTTTCCAAATAAAGGTAGCATGTAAAGTAAGAATTAGAGACTTACGTGCTATAGCGTACACATAGATAAAGATTTCGTTCTGTGATAAAAACTACGTGGATGTGGAAGTAAAAAGTAGTTATTAAGTGTTTGCACACCACGCTAAAACTTTCCTTATGAGCATAGAGCTGATAAAGATCAAATTGTGTCATTTTTTAATACCTCTCTATTAATTTCACGTAGAGGTCCTTTTAGATATAAAAATCTGTAAATACAGAGTTACAAAGCTCACTGGATCACTTCTGTAAGTATATAAACACATTTAGTAAAATATAATACTGCTCTGCTAACAAGTTTTTCTGTCTATAAACTGATTTTGAGCTAGATTTATATCAGTCCCAGCACAAGTATTATAAACAATTATTAACATTTATACAGAAACAAGAAATTGTTTCTATATAAGTGGGTAAGAAACGCTTACTAAGAGACCATGCTGATTTAGGCCCTGTCTTATTGACCTATACAGATATTTTTTTTATATTAAATAGATTCTCTGTGGCGCATATTCCCAGTATTTCTCCTTCATTTTTCATACAATGGAAACGTAATATGTGGGTTCAAAAATTGAAAATATATGTCAGCCTCTTTTATGTACTCTTTTCATAAAGTTATAATACGTGTAGATATTTAAATATCAACTACTGAATAGAATATTGACCGGAGATGACTTTTAAATGCTGTCAGTCACTGTCCCATGATTGATTCTTAAATGGCCTTTTTATTACAAATATATAGAACCCTTTCAAGTTTCTTTTTGTATCGCATACCTAGAAAAGGTATTTTCACTTAAATGCTTTAGAAAATAAATAAATTTTCCAATAGTTATTATATTTATTTAGAGTACCTATTTATACAAGGAGTTTTGAACTGAAATTTGGTTTGGTGAATTTAAACATAAGTATGTTAAATTGAGGTGCTGGCTTCTCGCATATACGCCAAAAAAGAAGTTTCGGGACTCTTATTAGCTTGCTTTACTTATTTTCCCCTATTTACCCCTCCCACCCCTTAAACGGAATGATATGATCAGATGCCACTACAACATACCGGGTGAGTCACGAATTGCGCTCGCCCCGATATTTCCTAAAATATTTAGAGTAGAAAATTGAAATTTGGAGGCCTTATTACACGACTAAAATGCCATCTTTTCAATAAAAAATCAAGTTTGGTGCTCATCCGGTTTGACCGGAAATGCCCACAACTTTCGATTTTTAAATGGAACACCCTATATATTTTTACATTTTTGGAATCTAGAGGAAATTTTGAATACAATACATCCATTTTGGTCACTTTTTGATAAACATTAAAAATTTTATTAAAAAATCTATTTCTGAATCCAGAGTGCTGTGGTGCCCAAAATATATTTTAGTTTGTGTGCTACGTTACTATAAAAATAAAAAGAGCAATATGATTGCATTACTTAATTCTCTAGAGGCGTTTAAAATTTTTAAATGTGATTTTTACCCACTAACTCGATTTTTTTAAATGGGAATTTAATCGTTCACCGACATTTTTAAATATCTCTTTTTCATACGAATCTAATGATACCAAAATTTTGAAAATCCGCACAGAGATATTTGAGATTTCAGCCGAAATACAATGCAACCAAGCTTTTAGAAACATGCGGCTAATAGATAATAGATTAGTGGGCTTTGGAAACTAAAATGGCACATTTCTGTGTAAATCTGGTAACCTAATAACATTGGAAAAATCATAGTAGCCATTGAATGTAAAATATATTTTGGGCACCACAGCACTCTGGATTCAGAAATAGATTTTTTAATAAAATGTTTAACGTTTATCAAAAAGTGACCAAAATGGATGCATTATATTCAAAATTTCCTCTAGATTCCAAAAATGTAAAAATATATAGGGTGTTCCATTTAAAAATCGAAAGTTGTGGGCATTTCCGGTCAAACCGGATGTGCACCAAACTTGATTTTTTATTGAAAAGATGGCATTTTAGTCGTGTAATAAGGCCTCCAAATTTCAATTTTCTATTCCAAATATTTTAGAAAATATTGGGGCGAGCGCAATTCGTGACTCACCCGGTATACGTGTACCAAACTTCAAGTGAATATATCAATTTTATTTTATCAATTCATTTAATAGAGGAGTGGAGGTGGGGGGGGGGGTGGCTTGCTTGCTAATTTTTTCCGTACTTATCCCTACTTGTCGCCCACCCCTTCAACGGAATCAACTCAAAACCTAATCCAGTTCCAAATGTCGCTATAATACATACATTTTACCAAATTTCAAGTGAATATCTCAATTTTATTTTATCCACCCTTTCAATAATGGAGTGGGGTGGTGGGAGGGTTGACAAATCTTAATAAAACATTTTAGACCTTGGCTCATAGTATATACACCAAATCCCAAATTTTTGTACCCTTACCAGCTTGCATTACTTATGTTCCCTTATTTACCTCTATTTAACCCCCAACCCTTCATCGATATGGAATGTGGAAGTAAAAAACACACTCAAAGGAAAGAATGAGAATTAAATAAAGTTTTGTTCTTTACATTAGTAAAGAAAGTGTTTTTTTGCTCCATTTGAAAATAACTGATGGCGAGAAACACTAAGTTACATGAAAATATAAGTTTAACTAATTTCTGCTTTTATAACGTTTGAAATGTAAGAGGCTTTTGCCTTAATTGCCTTAGATTGATGTGGCAGATACGGTAGTCGATTTATTAATTTTGTGAAGTTTATTTTACTTCGCCAAAACTTATGAAGGACTTTTTCCTTTTATGAACAAATCGATCCAATTATGATAAAATCGAAGTTGAAAACGCTTTTACACACAAAACTCGACTTTAACTGTAAAGGACATGAAAGACATATTTCACAAAAATTCATTATTTTTATTTCTAATCGCACCGCTTATGACAAAAATGTATAATAAATTAGAAATTATTGAAATAGATTACGCCATTTTAATATTTACTTAATATGGTGGTAGAAAATTACAATTTATTATGTTAAGATGGTTGACATGTTGACATAATAAAAACATAAACATAACTTAAACACACCACGCATATTGATACCCCCTAAATCCAAAGCTAAGGCTACCCGATGGAGTGTTCTCGATTTAAAAAATGCAGACAACACTAATTACCCAATGTAGGAGCTAGGAATCAAACCCAGTACATGATAGAGAGCGACTAAATATGTTCACCATCAACAAGCTTTAGTCTGCTATGCTACCGAACTGGCAAGAAAACCGTTTTCTAAAAGCCAGTTTTAATTTAAAAAAATACTTCCAGATAGTAATAAAAACGAATGGTCCTTCGAGTCGGAAAACAAAATTATTCATTGAAGAAAACAGAAAATCAGAGAAAAAACATCAAATGGAATATTGAAGTGAACACAAGTGCATTGTATTGCTATTTAGACGACTTCTCATGCTTCCAAAATCAGAGCAGAATCATAATTCAGGCAAAAAGATAGTTATAGTCCATCGGTACAATATAAATAGAATAGAAGCATCAACAAGTAAAGTATTAGAACTGTATTAGAAAACAACAAGTTGTGATGCAACTAGTACAGGTACTAAGGAGGAAAAAATTCTTTAAAAAACCATTGTTCAGGTCACGACCAACTCAAATAACAACAATATTTACTTTTTGACGAACTGTTTTGAACAAGTAAGTAAAGTATAAGCAGATTTTTTCTCGCCGGATAACTGAAAAAAACGACAATTTCAGAAAAAATATTTTGAGCAAAAGTAGTCTATTTTTAGTCAGACAATTCGAATTTGCAATAACAATAGAGGCTCCCCTTTAAAAATACGAATCTGACTTTGAATGACCTTCCATGCAAACAAAAAATTTCAAAAAATCTGTAGTGACCCCCTATTCCAGACTCCTTTCTAAGTAATTAAAAAAGATATTTAAGTCGATATCTCAAACATTGAGCCTTAGAGCGTATTTTGTCCATTTTACTACACTGTGCGCCGTACCAATACCGTTACAGTAGGCATAGAAATCAAGATCATACTTTTTTGTTTGTTTAATCATTCAAATGTGGTTAAGGGATGTAATTAATTATCAGTTATATTACTTATTGTTTCTAGCAAACACTGATATTATAAAATTGTTAATCTTAATAAATAATAAGAAATTTGTAACAATAATTACAAAACATACAACGAAAAAAGGCATTTTTTGTGATTTTTCGATTTTCCGAACATTTTTTCCATTGCACTCAAAGTCTCGAAAACATGGTTTTTCGCGAATATCTCGCGCCAAAAGAATCAGACAAGAACGTTTTCTTTTTTTTTTGAAATATCTGTATGTAGACTTCGTTGCAGTCCAATGCACAGGTAGTGAGATATTCGGGGAAAGCAATTTTTTTAAACTTTAACCTGAAATATCTCGAAAAGGGCTGGAGGTTTTGGGAACAAATGCAAAGGATCGATCTTGTAGAAATTGAATTCTCTACAACTTTCATGTTAATTTTATTGCTATCTGATTTCTTTGGCGCGAGATATCCGCAAAAAAACATGTTTTTGAGACTTTGATCTTGAATCTATGGAATGGGGAGGGGGTTGGTAAAAATAAACAAGGCAACTTGTAGATATTTTAATTCTCCACAATTTTCACGTTGGCCTTATGGGCATCCGATGTATAGGACGCGTGATATTTGTAAAAAACTTTGATCTTTAATTGATTATTTAACGTTTTTATTATTAATAACAGAAATGAAAGATTCATACAGAAATATCTATTTTTCTTGCATATAATCATATAAGGTCAGTTGGGATATCTGGGCCCAGGGGGTAACTGGGCCATGGTTTTTTTCCGTAGAACTTGTGGGGGTAATTTCACTTCAAGCAGTTGGCAGCACTGAAGGACAATGTCATCTCACTACAACAATTAGTCTCATGTTTCTGAGTGTTGTTGCTTTCATGTAGCAATTTTTTAAATTTTGTAGTGCAAAATGTTCATAGCAACGTGATGTAATCTTGATATTTATGAAATATCTACAGGTTTACTGTATATATTATCAACGTCATAGTTAATTTAGCATAAATTAGAAGCATGATATACCCCTAAAATGTTATTGCAAGCATGTATTCTGCGTTAGGTCATAAGCTTGAGTGGGTGGCTCAGTTACCCCCACAATTTTTCAAAAATGGGGTAAGTGGGCCAGTTAATTGGGGCATCTGGGCACGGCTGGGACCAAGTTACCACAAGCACATTAAGTATGTTGTTTTTGTTTTTATTTATTAGGTAGATGTAGATCACTGCGGACAGTCACACAAAAAATAGCGATCTGAACCCGGGACCCGACATATTAATTCCTATGTATTTTGATGTGTTGAACGCGAATCTGAAGTCCGTTTAGCTCCATCACCCACCATTTTTTTGTAAATCGCGAAAATAGCCTAAGCAACCCCTTTTCTTTAGATTATTTTCGCGATTTACAAAAAGTTGGTGGGTAACGGAGCTAAACGGACATTGGACTCGTGTTCAGCACGTCGAACTACATAGGATTACTGTGTCAGGTGTCTGGTGCAGATCACTTTTTTGTGGGCCTGTGTTATTTATGCTTACTTGAAATTTGATGTTTTTTACATTTAATTTTGCCCTTTTTACTTTAACAGAAGTTGTGTTATTCCTAAATTTGAATAAATTTCATACCTAATTGTTATGTAGTAGTTCTCTTACATCGTCGACAACTCGACTATGGTGTGGTTTAAATGACTTGTGGTAATTTTTGTACGAAGTTTACATGTTCACCAACACGACCACTTACCCCACTTCAAATAACAATCGTTTGTATGAAACCAAGACCCGTATGGTCCAGTTGCCCCAATTTCTAGGGGTAACTGGGCCCATCAGACTTTTTATTATTTAATTATAATTATAAAGAAAATTAAATTTGACTCGGGATTTGAATATTATATATTTAAAGACTGTATATTGTATTATATATAAAAAATATTTTAGATATTAATATAACTTATTAGTGGTTCTCAGGCAAGTTCAAAGTATAATCTACTGGCTCAGATTGTAAAATCATGGCCCAAATACGCCAAGTGACCTTAATCAACACACAATTTTTCACACACGGGTTCTTCAGGGTTGTATATCTTAAATACTGAAAAACACTGTTATGAATTTATATTATTACAACTAAATTAAATTCATTTCGAGTATACGGTGCTATTTGTTACACATTTTCAAGAGCAAGAACAACTAAAGTCTAATTTGTACAATACTAAAACTTAAATCAATTGACTAAGAATAAATCCTGATGAAAATCTAAATTGGTCTTCGTTTGAGCTGTCTATTAGTGAGAGTATTACACATCACAAGCAAGAAGTAATTTCCACAAATCTTGATAGGAGTACATGAGGTCGGACAATATAAAACCGAGTCTGATTGTATCATGGAGCACATGGCGACCTTGTCTCGTATAGAAATGATTGGGGGCATGTTTATTTACTAATAGCGCGGTGTTCTGTTTTAACAATATTCTTTTTAAAAGAATCTTTCACACTCTTTATATATGGTAGGAAATTTTTGTTTATTATAGCTTTAACCTGATTCCATATGTATGGGGATCATGCCCCCCAGAGCTCTGATCATGACAAAATCTGAAAAATACGAATCTTAATTATAGAGAAAGGCAACTGGATAAGTCATTTTTTGTTACAAAAGTTAAAGAATTTTCTTTTAAGATTTAGCAAAGAGTAAAAAAAATTATTGATAACTAGTCAAAAATAGAAATCTTCTAATTTTTCTGGTAACCTACATCCTAATAATACAAGAAAATAAGTAGTTATGGAATAGAGTTATTTACAAAACGCTACCTATAAATAATAATAATAATATTTATTGGTTCAGTAGATTATTACACGAATAATATAGGACAAGTCAAAAATTCAAGATACATATACACTTAAAAAATGATGTACAATTTTTAAATAAAAATTAAGTAAAATGCATATAGAGGTGTTTTAAAACCTCATGAGCCGTGACCTTCATATGCGCAGAGACATAATCCGTCCTGTTGACTCTGTTACACTTCTTAAAAATATCATATTTATTGTTTACAATTTATGCCGAGCTCTTGTTTATGTATATAGCAAGGCAGCCTCCAGTGTCCTCAAAAACATACTTCTAACTCAGATTAAACTTTGCCTTTTGAGCATTTCGCGGCTCATAAGATTCTGAAACACCTCTACACACATATACAATGTAATGTTCGTAGAAATAAATATGACATAAATATAATATGTGGGGTTAAAAAACTTATTACATCAGAATGTGTCATTCAGAAATTCACTAATCGAGTAAAACGCTTTTGAAATTAGTAGTTTTTGGAGACGTTTCTTAAAAATATTGGAAGCTAATAATTTTAGTTCGTTGGGTAGCTTATTATAAGCTTTAATGGCTAAGTATTTTGGGCAATGCTCGTATAGCGTAGTTCTATGTTGAGGTATTTCTAAAACATCACTATTTCTTGTGAAAACAACAATGAAAATTAATATCTAATCTTTGTTAGAGCTGACATTGGTTATGCAAGGCACCAAAAAGTTCCAAAATGAATTTATCTCCAAGAAATGCTCATACTGAATTTTTTTTAAGTACAAATATCACTCACTTAAACTAAGGTCAATTTGATGACCTTTTTTAAAATGTATTTCATTTTGCGCAACTAATTCCCTTGCCATCTTTCACGTCAAATTTAGAGAAAATGTAAATTGTCAAATTCCAAAAAATTTCGAGCTGATAGAGCAAAACAACCTACAAATTTGAATTCAGCCTTCAAATCTAGTAAATTATAATAGACGTTATAGAGTTTTATAATCTACTACGCTTCATATTACAATACGAACTTTCAGAACAAAAATCATATCTAACAATTTTTGAGGAGTTAAAACATTTTGGTACATATTTTAATAAGGATGGCCCCCACCTAGAAGCAAAGCGTAGGACAGCTTTGACCGAAAGTCGACCATTTTGGTTCCTTATATCAGATGCATGGACATTTTTCAACCTCCCCAAAAAAAATTTGTGGAGGTTACTAAAATTGGTACTAAGTCGAAAACTTTGAGGTCCCAGGAACTCAAAAAAGTGGGTTGTAAAAAATGCCTGTGTATATGTGTGTTAGCACGATAGCGGCGAAACTACTGAACAAACTTGGATGAAACTTAGCATAAGGGTTTCCTTGGTGCTCCAGAAGATCTGAAAAGATTTTGGTTGAGATCGGATTACGTTTTGTGCCGTTTTGACACAAGTTGTTTGTTTTATAATTACTTACAATATGTAATTGGATCATTAAAAAGGAGTTAGAATTCCGATTTCAATGATATATCACACTTGCACCCTTTCGGTTTCCATGCGATTTACTGCATCCGAACCCGCCCGCGGGCTACGGGGGGGGGGCAAGAAGGGACGAAAAAATTGGGTTATAAACTAACAAGATTACTTTTACTGCATCCTGAAAGCCCACCCCCCCCCCCCGCTCCCGACATAATGCATTTTCCATCCACATCATGCAATGTTCGATCCGAGAGTAGTGAGAAATTATCATTCATCGCTGCCACAACATGAACTGAGGCTAAAAAACCCATTCGCCGTTTCTTGCCTCCCCGAGGGGGGGGGGGGAAGTCCAATAAAGATTAACCATGAAAAAAATTTTTTTTCTTATGCAAATCAGATACTTGAAAATGAAATTGGCGAAAAAAAAGTTACACATCTTTGGGACATCCTCAATCCCCCCACTTTCGCGCGAGATAGGTATAGGCATCGCAACAACGGATCTCTTTTATATGCCTCCCTCTACTGTTTTAGATGGTTTACACAGTGCCGCTTGTTTAGGTTATTGATTCCAGCTGGCTCTCGGACTATTATACGTGCAGTGCAATTCAATAGGCTTATATTATATGGTGCTAGCGAGAGAAAAAATCAAATTGTTTTGTTTATGTCTATCTTTCTAAGCACTTGACTATGCGAAAAAAAGTAAGTGCGTCTAGTTAAAGATGAGGGTAAAAAAGCGATCCAACAACGTGCGAAAAAGCGTTATAGTTTTAGGACGATAGCACCGATAGAAGTTAGTGCTCTTTTCGGCTTCAATGATGCACTAGGCAGGGAGGTTCAAGCCGCTTCCGGTAGCTGCCAATTTTTTTTCTTCATATCACTGCAACAAATTTGAAAATAATCCTTCGACCCGTTGAAAAGTTGCAAAAGCGTCCCTATTGACTGAGCCACCCGGTCTAATTTCTAAGTGAATACAATTCAATTTAGCTGGGTCGCAGGTCGACAACTGACCAATGTATTTTTAATTAGTGGGTCAGAAATTAACTTGGTTAAATGAGAAGCAGACAATGCCATTTCCAATAGAGTCAATATAACGAGACAATACCGCCTGCGACTGCGACTCGTCGAATATGAAAGTAATCCTAGATTTGATTTAAAAATAATAGAAAACACGCGGGTATTTTCATTGATTTGAAGTTATATTGTGGATTTGGAGCGGGCTGGAAAGAAAATGTAATTTAGCCCCATATATTGAGTTAGTATATCCATGAATGTCTCTTTCTCTCTAGAGACCGGCTATCGCTTGGTCACGGTGGAGCTGCGACATAAAAGCTGCGCTTTACGGCGGCAGATTGGACTCTCTACCTGGGTTTGTTGTAGTTATTTTGAATGTTTGATCAGTTGTATCCACATCTAAGTCGGTAGCAGCATGTGCCTGCGGAAGGAAGTTCAATTCAGTCTAGCAGCTATAAACTATATGCCATCTGTTTGGTTCATTTTCGATAGGAAATTAATTAATCGCAAATGCAGAACATACGCTACAATGCAAGCTTAAACCCTTTTCAGAAATAGTCAGAGATCGGCAGGCAGCGATAAATTCCAAACATGACATTTACTTATGGATAGTAGTATAATGCCAACAAGTGAAACTATCCCCAAACAATATCGAAATGATGAAATAACACAATATTCTTATATATTACGCAAGTGAGCAAAGAAAACAAATTTATTTAAAATATAACAAAGTGTCTTTCCCAGGCTCTCGTCCCAGATTAAACCATATATTTATATCAGGAAGCGCCCTGAGAGTTGAAGGGCTGGACGGGACGAAGCCAGGTCAAAGTTGTAAAAAACCGCCACTTAAGGAATCACAAATTCCACATCCAGATTTCCCATCCAAGTCTGTTTAAACGACAGCATTTTGATTCTATATCAAATCAAATATACTTTGTTGTCCAGAAGAACATTTCTTTTTAACAAAATGCTGTATAAATAGATAGATACGAAATCAGTAAAGGTATTTACACAGAACTCCCTTCTTTATTTATATAGAGCGGTCACTAAAAATTTATTAATTAAGAAATGATTATAAGAATTATAATCGCAATGTACTTAGTCCTATTATTACAGAGAAAACCTTTTTCCATCATCTACTCTACCGACACAGCACATGACTTCCCTAGGATATCCTCATTTAGTCCCGTATATCCCAATCGAGGACAACATTCCTCAGGATATCCTTAGGATATCCCAATAAAATATATACAACCTGACAATATCCCAAATGGAGATATTCGAGACAAATCCTGGCAGAATGTCCTAGTAATATCCCGCAAAGATATTAAAATCCTAGCAAAATATCTACTGTAGGAATATCCTGGGCAAGTCCTAGAGTCGTCCTATTATAGGTATAATTATTTAGGAGATTTCAACAACAAAAATAATGAAAAGTATATATATTATTTTGAGGCTTTTTATTTATAGTGTCTTTTATTGGTTTGTAAAATTTACTTCTAAAAACTTATTTGTTTGTTCTATTTGATAATCCCCTCCAGTACAAATGATTCATTAAAAATGTATATCTTATTTAAATAGCAGTTATTTATAATTTGGTTTTAATGCATTTACTGTGTTTTGAATTAGCCGCCTTTTTGTGACAAGTCGAAAGTTCTAAGATATCCGCCGGGCGTCGATGTCTTTTCCACATTAATTTTAAAGTTCTTTCGAAAAATAAGATTACGTTAAATATTTCATAAATATAATGCTGCTATGTTATATCTTTGTATTTATTATATTATCTAAAAGGGGAAAATGTGATTGGATATTGTTCGCAGATGTTATTGTCAGATACGTAATCCTTTATATTTTTCTGAGTGAATAGAATGTCTTTTAACTTTTCAGCACGCTATGATTTTTTTAAGTTGTACATATCATCCCTTACAACTTTTAACCACCCTAAACTCTGTTGATTTTAATAATACCAAAAAAAGGCAAGAGATCAATTTTTATATAATATTTCATGCTTTTACAATTTTTATTTAAAACTTTTTTTACTATATTTTACCCATTTTGAGTACTTTTGAAAAAACACTTCGTTATGTTTTTTTTTCACCCCTTCCGGGGTTGAAAATAAAATGTCTTTCATTAATTGTGTTCAAATACTTCAAACTAACATATCAAAAATTCAAGTATTTACCTTAAAATTTTGATTTGTCGACCTATTTCATTGGACTATATATAACCTTTATTAGTTTGGTAGATTTACTTTTAAAGTGATATAAGCCAATTGATAGATACAAATATGTGTATGAAGTTGTACATATATGTATCACATTTTTATTAGTCATTATACCTCTGCCATTACATAAACTTGTATTCCTTTGTCTTCGCTTATTGACTCAGTTTAAAAGCAATGATCCTATAAGATAATATGTATTTTTTGCTGTCTTTAAAAATATCCAATAAACCCTAAAAAACTGGGGATGTCCTATATAAAGTCCTCAGGTTGTTCATAGTAAAGCTCAGGCATAGCCCATATAAGAGCTGGTGATGTCCTATACACACCCGTACTGACGTATTGAGGCCGTCATCAGCAAAGCCCGAACTGTCCTATTTGGATATCCTACGGACATCCTGTGATAATGGGATCTTCCCAGGATATCCCATATGTCCTGAAAAGTTGTCCCCAGTATGTTCTGAGGATGTCCTTGTGCTCTATGGGTAGTGGTGGGGGATAAAATTTTCATTTTTCTTTTAAATTTTCAAAACATTTTTTTGTTGAAATAGGTTTAGAATGTAATGAAAAGTGGAAATTTTAAACTTGAAAAAGAAAGATTTTTTTTTACTTCAAAAAAAAAATTTTCTTTGAAATATGTTTAGAATGTCATGAAACGAGGAAATTTTAAATTTGGTCAAAAAAAATTTTTTTTCATTCATTTTATAAAACATTTCAAAATTTTCTTCTTTTTGATTTTGAAAAAAAAAATTAAATATGATTAGAATATCATGTAACGTGGATATTTTAAATTCGAGTAAACAATAATTTTTAGCATCGTCCATTTTATACAATATTTTTAGACGGTCCACCCTGTATAATTTCCAGTGAAAGTATAACCATTTCCTCGGTGGCAGTGGCGTCAGCTACCTACCAAATTTGACTGTTCTCCGTCAAGTAGTTTCTTAGTTAATGCACTAACAGACCGATATACAGACAGACAGGCAGACAGACAGATCGACAGACAGACAGAGAGACTGAATAAATTAAAAATCTATATTTTCGTAATCTACATCTCTAAAAAGTAAAAACAATAAAAGAACAATACAAAACCTAGTAAAAAAAAGTAACATTTTACAGATAGAAATTAATATGTACGTTTGAACACATTAGGATGTGTCGTCATAGAATTTATTTGAATTATAATAAGGCTTTACAACGAGTAGGCTTTTACGGTCTTCCTGAAATGAATATTAAAATTAATATCTTTAACACCATTGGCTAGATACATCTGTTAGCCATTGTAAATAATAGTCATTGACCAGGGAGGAACTCGGAATTGGCACAGTAAGGTTATTGTTTTGACGAGTAATATAACGTGGAAAATTAATACATATTACTTTTATGTTTATGAATTACCCATACCATTTCCAGAATGAAAATGGAAATAACTGCAAGAATTCCACGTGCCAAAAAAGTAGTTCGCATGAATCACGAATTCTTGCTTTACACATAACGAACAGCACACTTTTGAATTACAAGAATCCTATTTAACAAATAATTACTCTTTCACCCCAGAACCAAATACCGTATCTCAAATGTGATGATTCAATTAGTGCAAAGTATGCACTTTTCGCAGTGATGAAGCCCAATTCATTTGAGATGATTCTGGTTGCAGATGCTAGTTTAATACTGAGGTGAATAAAATGATCTTTAAGCTTTAAGCTGCAGTCGATATTTAAACAAAGAAATTTTGAGCATGCCTTATTTTCAAGTATATGGTTACCGAGTGAAATATCTACTAGATTACAAATGATGTTTTGTTGACATTAAGAGAGAGCTAGTTAGAGTCAAATCAATCTTTGTCCCTATTTACATCGGAGCACATTTGCTCCCAGAGGATATTCTCATCTTTACTGTGCCACAATATTGTGGTATTATCAGCAAATACGGTAAACTTTCCATTAATGTCAATGTCAATCAGGTCGTTAACAGATAACAAAAATAAAATTGGGCCAAGAGCAGAACCTGGAGGTACGCCTTGACTTATATTTAATTTGTTAAAGGATGATGAATTTAACTACTTGGCTGCTGTTTGACAAATAAGACCGAAACCAGTTTAAGGCAGTGCCTCTGAAACCATAGTCTTCAAGCTTCCACAACCACATTTCATGTTGGACGTAAGCTTTTGCCGTCACAGAATACTGCCGCAGCAGATTCTCCGCCACTTATCGTGGTGCATCGACAGAAACCGCCTTCTATGATTTTTCTGAATATATACATAAATTAAATGAAAATAAGACATTAGTAGGTGTACCTGTTTTTCAACTCTCTCGAATTTAATTTTATGGACGGATAATATCATATTACAAGTACAGAAAATAACCGAATTGGAAACTTCTCTTATAATGAATTTGAAACCCAACCTGGTGTTCCATATATCTACTACGTGTCACATCATCTAGAGCCAACTCTGATATTGACGTTGGTATCATCCGGTATCTGAATATAACCTACTGTGCCCAATATTCACTTTGCATCATCACGGCCGTTGCAGACGATATTATATTTCAATTTTAATTGATTGCGCGGGATCAAAAATGTACTTTTAAGAATTGCAAAGCTGCAAAAAGCTCCAGCAATACGGCTTCTTTCTTGAAAACAATGCATTTAATTAAAATTCAGATATTATAGCAAACATCAGTAAATTACAGCACGAAATCTATTCAAGTATCATTTTTATTCCTCTTTTAGGGTAGAAGTGCAATCAGTAACTAAATAACAAGACAGTTAATTATGTTAGATGAAAAGTAACAAAAGCATTTTGAACAATAGTTATAAAGTTAATTTGTCGAAGTCTTATTTCAGTTGTTACCATACTTACAAGAAATTAAATTGCATTATTGTAACATATTTTGATACCTAAATATTAAAACATGTTATTCCGTTGCGAACGGCAGCCGATTTTTGTTGGAGAGCATAGGCCGTGGGTTAGGATTGTGTGGACACTCAAAAGGGCGCCACCGGCTGTGTGTTACGTAATATGATTCAAATAATCTTGCCAGCACGGAACAAAATTAAGTTACTAGCAACCATGCGATGGAATTCTCAAAATATATCTGTAATATCAAAACTCTACTTTACTCTATTAAATCTCAAAATTTAAGCAAATATCAGGAGTACCAGTGCAAATAATAAGAACATGTAGACATTAGACATTTATTACAACACACATGAGATGTACAACAGTAAAAAGAGTAAAAATAAAAAAACTTCAAACCTTACCTAATCGTGGTTCATACGTATTAAAGAAATTCTATACAGTTGATCAAAAAACTTGATTTGAATTCAAACTTAGATCTCTGACTGAGATTCTCTTGCAACTACGAGTTTACCAATATGCGACGATGAGTTATGAGTTATATTACATGTGTGACATAATAGTAGGTGAATTAACATCTCACGGTACCATGGGTGTTTTACAGTAAAACTCTTAAATGTATCATCATTCTACACACAAACTTAGAGCTTGATTTATAGTTGCAAGATTATGGTATGACTTACTTCAACATACGAACAAAAACCACTGAATTAAACTATAATGTTTTCTTTAAAATATTTTACTAAAATGAACAAAAAACCTGGTTAAGGCCTTGGCATTTTCTGTGACGACTGCAACGGGACTCGTCACCACTTTTCTAGATGATCTCGACGTTGGCTGCAACTGCGATTCCGTGTCACTCCCAAAACTCTGCCCAAATCTCTTGGAGACTGCTGCGAACAACTCTCCAACCAAAACTTCTCTAGATGTCAGCAGAACCCACATAAAACCAAACATCTGAGTAATAGACTTCCTCCTATTACTCCTTTAACAATACTGGGCCCCCTTACATAACCAATATGACAGCACGAAACATATGCTTATCCCAATAATAAGCCTCTCCGAAAATACATGCCTCTCCAAACACATATACCCCTCCAAAACATGTGCTTATCCCAAACATAAGCCTCTCCAAAACACTCTCATATAGAGAGTATGGCATAACCTCACGAGACACGTGGCGATCAAATTTATGGCAACCAACAGAACTCCTCCTTGGAAATTCACAAAATCTTCACAGCAAGGCGGTGAGGATCATTGTGTACATCAATCAAATCCCTTTTCAGTGTAAACGATGTAAAACCGAAAAATTCCACACAAAATCGGAACCGCCGCTGTTCACTCGTGGCTGTCTAAAAGACCCTCCTCGACGGAAATCTGCTTGACAGTTCTCCGTGTTGCCAACTTGAACATCTAGAGAACACTTTCTCTAGCCAATGAAAGTGCGCCAACAAAAGGGCTTGTAATATAAAGACTGAATTACACCATTGTGTAATATCCCAACAACAAGAACATGTGAGTAACACCTCTGTCTCAAAAATAATACATAAAAGAAAACACGCTTTCTTTCCTTGTTGAGAATTGCAGATATGCGACCTGCTATGCCCCTTTGAAGTACGAGTGGTTGCCTACCTCTCCACTCAAACAAATTAACTAATGGGTGAATTTACTGTATTTAACCATACATATATTAATGTAGCCTTTTCAAATGCTACATTATTTCAGTGTTCTTCATCATTGAATTAGGTTCATAAAATTTTATTTAATCAACAGGGAACAATGTGTAGCTCAAGCAGGAGATATACTTCCACTCCACCACGTGGATGTGGAAGTGAAAATTTAACAGATGGCAATAATATTTGGCATATAGTTGGTATGGAAGACGCCTATTATAGTTTTATTGAAAAATATACAGGGTGGTCAAGAAACAATTGAACTATGGTGGAAATTTGTAAAGGTATTTAGGCAAGCCTTCCATATTTGGCACAAAAGTTAGTAACAATCGTCCTTGAGCGTCATTTGTTACTAAACAAATCAGTTGCAAGATACCAGTATTTGTCAAATATCTCTTAAAATAATTTCTTCTTAACAAAAAGTGATTACGCCACTCGAAAGTACAGAAAATTTGACATAAAAAATGTATACGTAGTCTTCTTGTACGATAAAAAATGTAGGTTTCAGATTTTTTTGTTTAACGCAGGAAAATGTACATGTAAATACAGTGCGCGAAGCGCGCGCGGTCTCGGACGCACTACACCAAATTTGTTGTAACTTTTGACGTAAGTAATGAAACTGAGCTCAGAAAAGCGTAAACCAAAGAAGAAACATGTGGCTATTGGATTATTGTATATTCAAATATAAAAATGAATGTATGTAGGAATAGTACATACAGGGTGTAATTAGCTTCATGTCATTAAAAAAACTGGTGGTAGGGAACAACAAGACAAGCAGAAAAACCTTATATAACATGGGGTCTAAAGCTTAAAGTTTTGGAGTTAAAAAATTAACAAAAATTTCCAAAATACTTAATAACAGTTTGAGAACTGCTGGCATATTGGGGTAGGCTTTATTGCATCGCGTCTTGTCGCACGTGATACTCTGATATTCGTGCAAATAAGTATGCCGACAAAGCAGTTAAAAGTGACCGACAGAGGACACCGCCATGTTTTTTGCTTCTTCGCGGCCAAATTATCTTATTACGCGTGCTATACTCTCCCTTGTAATATTCTCAAGTAATAATTTTAGTTTGTGTCCTTACTTGGTAAACAACGTACACACGACGCGACCTACTCGTTAGTTTTGTCTGTTGCTTTTGTTCTTTTTGAATTTTGTGCCACTTATGCTAAGATTTACTTTATTGACTTATCGTTCAAGTCGTTAGTACTTGGTTACGTAAGACACTACTTTCCGTTCGTGCTTTTTGTGTTACTTTTTGAATTTTGGACCAAGTTTTTCTTTTTGTTTTCTTTATTGATAACGTTAACTCACAGTTTAGTGTGGTGTCTTAAAACGCAGATTTTGGACATTATGGGAGATTACACTTATCCAGAGCTCACGGATATGCACTTGGTGTATGGAGAAAGTGGTGGAAATGCAGCTGGTGCTGAAGAGCTTTAGAACAATTGCAACAACGTATTTTAATCTTCATAGAAACCATAAAAAATGATCCTAATTTACCAAATGTGTTGAACGGAGTGCGTATGTCCTTAGTTGGACGTACCGAAATGTGTATACGTGGATATGGAGGTCATTTCGAACAATTTTTGTGAAGAATTCATAAGAATTGTTCAGTTATTGGGTGTTACTTATTGGGCATTAAAGGTTTGATTATTATTATTAGTATTCGCTGTCTTGTTTTGATCTGTTTATTATTGTTTACATTGATTTTCACAGACGCCAAAGACTTGATTTTTAGTTTTCGATACCTGATTGGGAAAAATTATGCGCTCAATTCGTTAAAAGAATCAGATTTTTTCCTAACTTAAAATACACAACTATTTTCTGTTATCGTATCTCGGACGTCTAACTGTTCGTTTTCCAATTTCACAAAACAATTATTAATTTTTTAAGCTTTTAACACAATGTTACAAATGTTAATAAACCACTTTTAAATTTCATAAATTCTTATAAGCGACAATAAAAGCTACAATAACTTTGTTCCAAATCAAAAAACACATGCAAACAAATCCTATTTAAACCTCTGCGGCCATGTTATGCTTGCGTTGTGCCGAAAGAGAAGAAATTATTTACATTTTCATAATTAGTGGTACAAAAAATTAGGACCTCAAAATAAGTAAATCTGATGTAAAACGAATTTTTGGAGTATGTATATAAACATATACTTTTTAACGAAATATTGAAAAAATTAAGTTCTTTCGGTAAATCGTCTCGATGTTGATTGGAGTCGACCCGTAGTAAGCGGTTCACGCCACGCCACAGAATCGCAAGTCGTCATCTTAGATCTAGCGGATCAATAGAGAGTCGAATCCAAAATATGTTTTCATTTATTGAAGTAAAATCCAACAAATGCCAAAAATACAAATATTCAAGTCTAAGCTAACTGTATATAAAACAACTTGTCAGAGAGCACCACCCTTGGTAAGACGTTACTCCCTGAGGAATCGTAACTCATACAGCCTCGAGAGTCTTGTAACACTCGACTGTACAAAAAGATTCAGACTCCTAGTCAGATGTTATATTAAAATGTATGTCGAATTTTTCCAAAATTATTCACTTTTAATTTTGCACTGAAATTTTCAACTTGCTTGATATTTTTGTCAGGATGATTCGAGAAGTTATATGTATGAGTTCAATGGTTTTCCAACTTGAAAAAAAAGTACTAACAGCATTGATACCTTTTTGGCGTCGAGTCGCATTCGAGCGACCCCTATGGCGATGCTCGCCTAGGCCTTTTTATGAGGTACTTTGGGCTCATCGGAATCGGTTCCTCGACTTTGAACTTTGAGACTAATTTAATTGGACTTTCTTGTGGTTCGGACTCGCAGTACTTTCCACCACTTTCAGAATTAAAACATTGGTTTAGCGCTTTTTATTTGAAAGACCGCCCCATTGATTTTCGGCTAAAATGTTGTATTATTAATTTTTGATATCATAATCTAAAAAACACCCACACAGTTACGTCATTTTTAATGAAACTTTTAGCGAAAAGTCCATGTTGGATCAGCCATTTTAAATAACGTTTTTTTGACATCATAATCTATTTCGGCGACCTCGAAAATCCCTAATGTGCCAATTTGGGTTATCTTGCCCTAAAATTTCTCAACTTAAAATAATTTTGTTTCAAAAAAAAAGTTTTTGCCTGTTTAAACAATTAATTAAAAAATATGTTTATAACTTTTTACTTTAAGCTAAGTAAAAATGATATCAAAAAGCTACATTCTGATTATTATTGTCATACGTCGTGTAGTAATTAATAATTTTCCAGAGTATAAATAAAGAGAGAAGTGCTGTGTAAATACCTTTTCCGATTTTTTATTTGCTTTTGTTAGAACAAATCATTTCAATAATTATAAACCCTACATGACATCTAGATATTAATATTATATTGAAAAATAGTATATTAAAAGCCTGCTATAGCGACTACGTTACTATAAAAGTGCAGAGAAAGTTGCAAGATATTTTCCTCATTTCTCACGTGTTAAATATTAAGAAATAAAAGCAAATATCATTTGTAGCTCGACAGCGGATAAAAATCATCTAAACATGTTGGATCATTGGGTATCAAGCAGTAGTTGAGTTTTAGAATTCAGCTCGTAAAATTCTGATCACGGGTCACAATTGAATCAATCTATACAAGATTTTCCTTCACCTTAAGGGACGTGCTTTATAGAGGAAAATCCCCAATGGAATCTCATTTCGTTTTCCTAGGCATCTTACCCATAAAATAATTACTGTTTGCTTACTTTTAATATTTTACAGCGAGGAGAAGTCCTGTGAAAGACGCTGAACGGCTGTGGAAAAAACTTATTACATTTTTCACGATCACTTTGTGAGCCACATTTTATTTAGATCCTTAACTCGTGGAAATTCAAAATGTATATCGATTAAATGTTTGCTGTTAATTTCAATAATTAAAAAACATCTAAAGAAATTTGCAAATTTTATTTATTTTTATTTATTTGATACACTATTCAACAGGTTTGAAAAGCCAATTACAGAATAGGAGATAAAAACTAAAATTAAAACTAGTAACTTGTGAAAAATACAAAAAGATATACATACACAATATACATACATAAAAAATATACAGCTTATGCAAGAAGTATAGTATACGGTGAGGCTACTTGTGTCACAAAAAGGAACAAAATACAAAATTTAAGTTAGAGACAGATTCTTTATGTCTGTAAGACTACAAGTTGACTTGAGAAAGGCAAGTGAAATAAGTTGTTGCGTCTAGACGCCGGTCTAGGAATTTGAAAATTAAGCATACTTAAAATATCTCCACAGTCGTTGTTATCGCGTAAAATATTATATTAGAAAGTTAATTGCGATCGGTATCTACGGATCTCTAGACTATCTAGGCAAAACCTAGAGAGCAATTGTTCATGTGGATAACCAATAGCTGGATACGTTCCGTTTTAAGAAACGGCGTTGAATTCTTTCCAAATTTTGTATGTGTACATTATAGGTTGGACATCATATTATTGAAGCATATTCAAGATGAGGTCTAACAAAAGCAGCGTAGAGTTGCTTTAATGTGCGTACATTTTCAAAATGTGCGGAATTTCTAATAACAAAACCCAGCATTCTATAACTTTTACTGACAGCAAGTTTAATGTGGTTTACAAACGTTACTTTTTTATCAAATGTCACACCCAAGTAACGAAAAGTGACTGGCCGGAAAAGTATATGATTGTCTAATTTGTAATCGTACAGGATAATATTTTGCTTTGTTGTAAATGTCATTACGTTACATTTTTTTTAGTTCAAGGGTAATTTATCACACACCATGTATTAATACGATCAATATTGTTTTGAAATTCATAGCTATGTTTCTCACTTGCAATTTTACAAAAGAGTTTTAAATGATCCGCATATAGAAGGCAGTTAACAGTTAGATTATCTGCTACATCATTTACAAACAAGTTAAAGAAAAGTGGACCTAAGTTTGAACCTTGGGGAACTCCTGACGTGGCTAAAACCTCAATAGATCTAACACCATGGTATACAATATAATGCTTTCTATCAGTTAGATAGGACTTAAAAAGCTCAATAAGGTTGTCCGAGAAGCCATAACATTCAAATTTTTGTAAGAAGATACCGTGGTTCAGTGTATCGAAAGCTTTAGAAAAATCAGTATATATAAGGTCTGTTTGTACACTCCTGTCAATAGAATCAGAAATAAATTCTATAATATTAATTAAATTGTTAACTGTTGAACGACCCTTAAAGAACCCAAAGAACCCAGGTTGAGCTATTGATATTTGATGCTTTACGTGGTTTAGAATATAATGGTGTAGAATTTCAAATGCCTTGGCGAAATTATTTATTATTACTATCGGGCGGTAATTAGAAATGTCGGATATGTCACCTTTCTAAATACAGGAATTATATTTGATAATTTCCACCGCGACGGAAATTTGGAAGACCTTAGTGATAAGTTAAATAATATAGTAAGGGGTTTAGCAAAAACAGCAGCACAGTCGGGTAATATGAATGCGGGGATACCATCTGGCCCAGAGGTTAATTTAGGTTTGATTTTCTTTAATGCATTCAATACTTCATCTTCTGTAAAACAAAATATATTTAAAGGTGAGCTCTTCTTAACAAACGTAAAATTTAGGGTGATATTTTCAGATTCAGAATAAGATTGTTGAAAAAAATTTGCAAAAGAATTAGTAATTAGTGGAGAATCAGACATATATTCATTATTATAATTCATGAAGTTTGGAAAATTTGAGGAACTCTTTTATAATTAATAAATTGCCAAAACGAGGACGGATCACCAACTATATTTTCATCAATATGATTACAATATCTTATATAAGATCTCTCCGAATCTATTTTCACTTTTTGCCTTAATCTTTTAAATTCATTTTGAAAAGTGACATCACCTGTCTGCTTGTATTTATTCAGCGCCTTTTGCTTTTCTGTAATAGATTTGATTAATGGATAATCAAACCAAGGTGGATATATTCTTTTTGAGGTTTTAGACTGAGGTACAGTATTAACAAATATTCAGCTCAAGTTAGAATAGGACTGATCATAAGCGTCATCAGTGGTTTCATAATTATTTAAAAATTCCCAATTAGTTCCTGCTAATGTTTGATGCAGAACTCTACATACCTTATATAAATCATATCGGTCAATTCGTTTCTGCTCTAGGCTAAGCAATGACTACACACACATGCACACATACACAGCCATTTTTGGTAAACCTCCTTTTCAGCATCTGGTTGTAATATGGAATCAATATTAAAGGCGATTACATTAATTTTTTCGCTCCTAGTACCGTTGGAAAATAAAAGCGGATCAACTGAATTGGTTTCTTATCTAATAACTGGTAAAAACTTTCAATAAGTGTAACCATCATTCCTAAGCCGTTCGTAAGTTTATTTATGCCTAATTCAGAACTCAAACATTGTTCATTTTATATTCTAAAGTGACAAGAGTAAAATCTCTGTTTCGGAGTCCTTTATTAAGGTAATGCTATGATTATGGCAAGCAATAATCTGCGCATATTAGATAGGTGTGAATGTTACATTTACTTCTTTCTAGCTTACTGGGGAGTATTTAAAGCCAATGAAGCTTACGTTTCAAAACTGTATTATACTATAATGATCTACCGACTCTGCATGTATTGAGGTTTAACTTATATATATTCAGAGTTAGACCATGGTAAAATTGTGGCTGGTACTTATTTTGATGTTAGTTCAGGTTTTAACTCGATAGAAAGTGTTACATTGATATATTAACTAAATAAATCCAGGCATACGGGAAATTTATGCAGTTAACTAATGACCTTTCTATCCAACTGTAAAACTACTGTGCTGCTAAACAAAGCAAGGTCAGAAAATTATAACATAGACTTAGGAGTCGTCCAAGGGTCTTTTCTTGGACCCCTGCTCTTCTTTTTGGTTGCAAATGATTTACCGAATCATATGCCAAAATATTGTAAAATTATAATATATGCTGATGATACCAGCTAAATTGTGACTTACTTAGATCCAGATATTATTAAAATTCAATTCAGACTATACTCAAAGGATTTAATCAAAGGGCAACAAAAAATCGTCTTATATATTAAATACCAAGAATACAGTATGTATCACTTTTTCAACAAAAAGCAACCTATTATCTATATAAACTTAACAATGAACGGTCTACCAATCATATTTTCCAAAACATTAAAGTACTAGGGATTTAATTAGATGAACAATTGAGCTGGTTAGAACACATTAATAATAATTTAGCCAAAAATTAATCAGATGTTATTTCGCCTCTTCTCAATTGGAAAAGATGCTTTGAATTACACTTTCGCATTAATATTTACTATGATTTAGGATATAATCATATTAGTTATAATAATAATATTCAACTGTGGAGCTACTCCGCTAACGCACACCGAATATTTGTCAGTCAAAAGAGAATCATTAGATTGATATTTAACCTAAAACTTCAAGAGTTATGTAAACCTTATTTTAAATAATATTTAATTTTAACTGTGCCCTATATTTTTACTTCCCTCGCATACCGAAGGGAAGTATTGTATTCAAGAACAATCCCCCTCCGAGATTTTTTCGAATTTTCACGTTCCAGATCATGTAGATTACAAAATGATAGGTTTTCAATTCGGTCAGTCTATCTGTTTGTCTGTCTGTATGTTGGTGCATTAACTAAAAAACTACTTGACCGAGAACAGTAAATAATGAGAAAAAAATTTTTTTTTTGTTCAAATTTAAATTTACAAGTTTCAAGGCATTTTAAACCTATTTCAGGAAAAAAAAAATTAATTTTTTTTTACCATTTTAGAAAAAAATTTTACTTACCACTAGAATTAAATGGACGGAAAAAAAATTCTTGCTCAAATTTAAAATTTTCACATTTCATGGCATTTTAAACCCATTAAAAAAAATGGAAAATTTTCATGGCATTTTTGAAAAATTATTTACCACTAAAATAGATGGAAAAAAATGTCTGCTCAAATTTAAAGTTTTCACGTTTCATGACATTCAAAACCTATTTCAGAAGAAAAATTGGTAAAGGTATTTACACAGAACTTTCCTTTTTATTTGTGCATGGCGGTCACTCTAAAAAATTTATTAATTACGAAATGACATTTAGAATAATAATCAGATCACTATTATTACAAAGAAAACCAGATAACTTTTGATAAAAAAAAATAAAGTGCTCATCCAGCAGCAAAAATTCAATACTAAATAGCAGGTGCCTAATATGGAAGGCTTGCGCAAATAGCTTTACAAATGTCCACCAAGGTTGAATTATTTCTTGGGATGTATAATAGATGCATATGCGAAACATTATTGCCATCTGTCACATTTTCTGTTTCACATTCACGTATTGGAGTGAAAGTATTAGTAGGGGTTAAGAAATTTCACTACTTTTGAAATTTTTCAAAAACGTTGATAAAAAACATTCAAATTTTTTTTGAAATAGGTTTAGAATGCCATGAAAGGTGAAAATTTTAAATTTGAACAAAAAAAATTTTTCCATCCTATTCTAGTGGTAAGTAATTTTTTTTTCCAAGATGGTAGAAAAATGTTCCTATTTTTTTTCCGAAGTAGGTTTAGAATGTCATGAAACGTGGAAATCTAAAATTTGAGGAAAAAGAATGTTTTCATCTATTCTATAGTAGTGATAAAAAAGATTAAAAATTTTTCCAAATAAATTTTCAATTTTTTTTTTTTTTGAAATAGGTTTTGAATGCCATTGGAAAATTTTAAATTTAAACAAAGAAAAAAAAATTTTCCATTTATTTTAGTGGTAGTGGTACATTTTTTTCCAAATTGGAAAAAAAATGTTCCAAATTTTTTTTCCGAAATAGGTTAAGAATGTCATGAAACGTGGAAATTTGAAATATGAGCAAACAAATTTTTCATCTATTCTATAGTAGTGATAGAAAAAGATTAGAAATTTTTTCAAGAAAATTTTCTATTTTATTATTTTTTTTCTAATAGGTTTAGAATGCCATGAAACCTGGAAATTTTAAATTTGAACAAAAAAAAAATTTTTTTTCATCTATTTTAGTGGTAAGAAATTTTCAAACTTTTTTTTTCTGAAATAGGTGTAGAATGTCATGAAATGTGGAAATTTTAAATTTGAGCATAAAAAAATTGTTTCATTATTTATTCTCTTTAGACGGTCCACCCTGTATATTTTACAGTGAAATTTTAACTATTTTTTCGCTGACAGTAGCGTCAGCTGCCTACCAAAGTAGTTTTTTAGTTAATGCACCAACAGACAGACAGACAGACAGACTGACGGAATTGAAAAAATTTCGTAATCTACGTGATCTGGAACGTGAAAATCCGAAAAAATCTCGGAGGGTGATTTTTTCTCGAATACAATACTTCCCTTCGGTATGCGAGGGAAGTTACTACCATTTGGAAAAAACTTTTACCACTAGAATAATGCAAACAATTTTTTTGCTCAAATTTAAAATTTCCACGTTTCATGGCATTCTAAATCTATTTAAAGGAAAAATGAAAATTTTTTTGAAAAATTTCATCGGCGGCACTTTTTGCCGCCTTAAACAATCCTGCACCCAACCCTGCATTTTCGTGATCTCTCACTAATTGCAGGAGCGGGTCTGAGCTCCTAAGGGCATTACATGCCATGCTACTCTGCCGTGCATACTATTATTGTTATTATTATTATATTATTTTGTTATTGTTATGCATTTTTTTACCTAAAAAATGTAAATTGCTGATCTCTTACACCTATTTTTCAATTAACAATTCTTTTATAATTATAATTTCTACCGCAGTTGTTTTATCAATTATTATTTTTTGTCTAAGTATTAGCTAAATCGCACTTTTCAAAGGGGTTTTAAACACTTTTGTGTGCCCGTGCACTTATTGGTTATTAGCACGAAGAGCTCTAGACGTACCCTAGAACAATGGAAATTACTAAAGACAGGTTTTGTATTATTTTTTTGTCTAAAACTTTTAATAAAAGTAGAATAAGTTAATAGAGTCATTAGATTGTACTTCGGTGATCAATAAGTTTGAAAATATACGTTTTAAAAGGCCAGTTTAAAGAGATTAAGAAACTTTTTACAATAAAACTGAAAATCTAAGGAAGTTTAAATGGAAATGCTTCGCTACTCCACGAGATTAATCTGGTACAAAAGGTAATTTTAATAAAAGAAGTTCTTGCCTGTTAAATACATAGGTTGGTGGAATTTAATTGGGTATTTTATGGGACCCATTCAAGAATTTAAGTGCTAGAGATAAAAGTTTAAACATAAAACGCCTAACATGGGAATTCTAGATCAGATAGTTTCGATAAACGAATCGGTGGACACGTGGACAGTTTCTTCCATAAAACTGACACCATCAGGAGAGGATAAAAACGTACTTGCACATATCATTTTATACGGTTTGGATGTGCATTACTTAAAATTCTTTTGCGACCTTATACTACAATTTATCACAATAGCGGATTTGATAACTTATTTGATTTTCATCATTTTCCTGCTTGTTTAACCAAATTAAATGATAAATGTTATGAATTATAGAAAATCATTAATGAAAGTTTGTGAGTTTCAAGGAAAATAAAATTTTTCGCGTATCTTCCAAGGTGGAAATTGGGCAATACACACAAAGCTCT
Organism: Stenurella melanura; assembly: GCA_963583905.1. NCBI lineage: Eukaryota > Metazoa > Arthropoda > Insecta > Coleoptera > Cerambycidae > Stenurella > Stenurella melanura. Next base: position 137,534,417 of record OY757314.1, read on the forward strand.
ATATAGTGATACTCTTAAACTTCTACAAAGCTTTTGTTGATCATTCACTATTATGTGCAAAATTGAGTTATTATGGTTTCAGTGATACAGCGTCGGCTTTACTTCAATTTCACCTGATATATCGTATATAACTGATTTATGTATGTCCAATACATATGAGAATATTTCAGGTGAATTTAATTTTGTTATTTATTTTAACTTACAATATTTGCTAGGGCTATTATTTTAAGTAATTTACTATTTTTATTAAAGTTATACTTAATGTATTATTAGCTCTCGGTAACGGGTACCTTGGTATTTCTACATTTACGTAAACCTGTCTAATTTTTTATATCCGCTAATTCGGTTCGTTTTTGTCTCATCGTGTGTAGTTATATGTTCGTCGTCAAAAGTTTGTAAGGCCAATAACCTGGGAAAAAAATGTTTTAGGTGTGCCACAAGGTTTCAACTTGGGTCCACTTATTTTCATCAACTATATATCAGATATTCATCGCTGATTTCCTCTGCGATATACAATCGTAAGTCGACAATACTCAGTACAATTATGCCGTTGCAGCTAATGATTATAATCGTGCCTTAACTTTAATTATAACAATAATGTTTAAATTAATAATAATAATAAATATAGTACATGAGGTAAGAAAGTATAAATGGAGTAGTGCTTGCTGTACCTCCCAAACAATTCCAGTTTTATACTGCATACAATGTATATACTCCTATAGTCAAATCTAATAAAACTCCATTGATAATATAATCTCTAGAGACTGTGTCAGTAACATAAAATACTTGCATGCTGCATACTGATGATAAACAGAAGCCAGAGACTATAGTTGGCAGGGGGTGTATTATGCTCTTTATACGGATCTTAACGATCGTATTCTTTGTCTATCGTGCACTGGATTAGTCATCTGTTTAAATGCCCTACTAGAAACATTCTCTTATTCAGAATGCCTCAACAGGGAATTTGTGCTTAGCCCCCTCCTGTTGTATCGCACGACTAACAGCATCACATCATCTGTCACGCTTACCAATAGTATACCGGGTGAGTCACGAATTGCGCTCGCCCCGATATTTCCTAAAATATTTGGAATAGAAAATTGAAATTTAGAGGCCTTATTACACGACTAAAATGTCATCTTTTCAATAAAAAATCAAGTTTGGTGCACATCCGGTTTGACCGGAAATGCCCACAACTTTCGATTTTTAAATATATATTTTTACAATCTAGAGGAAATTTTGAATACAATATATCCATTTTGGTCACTTTTTGATAAACATTAAAAATTTTATTAAAAAATCTATTTCTGAATCCAGAGTGCTGTGGTGCCCAAAATATATTTTAGTTTGTGTGCTACGTTACTATAAAAATAAAAAGAGCAATATGATTGCATTACTTAATTCTCTAGAGGCGTTAAAAATTTTTAAATGTGATTTTTACCCACTAACTCGCTTTTTTTAAATGGGAATTTAATCGTTCACCAACATTTTTAAATACCTCATTTTCATACGAATCTAATGATACCAAAATTTTGAAAATTCGCTCAGAAATATTTGAGATTTCGGCCAAAATACAATGCAACGAAGCTTTTAGAAACATGCGGCTAATAGATAATAGATTAGTGGGCTTTGGAAACTAAAATGGCACATTTCTGTGTAAATCTGGTAACCTAATAACATTGAAAAATCATAGTAGCCATTGAATGTAATAAAACAATATCAGCTGTCAGACAGATACAAAATAAAGTCTTGCGGAAATCTCTTTGAATAAAAATTAAAGAAAATGAATAATTCTAGTAGAAATGAAAAGGTCGATATGTTACTGATATATGGAGAGCGTCTCAAAAATTCAACTGCAGCTGCAGAACTGTATCAGCAACGATATCCCAACAGACGTCATCCAAGCAGACACTTGTTTGCCAGAGTGGAACAAGAATTAAGAAACGAACCCAATCAACAAGATGACCATCAAACATTTATTGTAAGTGAGGACAAAGAAATTGATGTATTAGGATTTGTGATGGTACCCCAACAACATCAACAAGGGAATTGTCAATGGAATGCGACATTGGTCACTCTTCGGTTTGCAGAATTTTAAAGAAACATAAGTTTCGGTCTTATAAATACCAAATACACCAACATATTTATGGAGATGATAACGACAGGAGGCTAGTATATTGCAACTGGTTCTTAAATGCAGTACAACAAAACCCAGGTTTTCCTTCTCATATTTTATATTCAGATGAAAGTAGATTTACGAACCAATTTATGTTTAACAGAAATAATACTAGGTACTGGGCTCAAGAAAATCCGAGGTTGGTAGGGCGGGGGAATATTCAGGAAAGATTTGGGTTTAACTGTTGACTTGGAGTACTTGGAGATCGAATAATTGGACCCATATTTTTTGATGGAACACTTACTGGCGAACGATATTTATCCTTTTTACAAAACCAGACAGCAGAATTTCTTGACTTACTTTCTCTTGCCTATTTACAAAATCTGTTTTTCCAACAAGATGGTGCTCCCCCACATAATTCCAGAAGAGTGATGGAATATTTAAACAACTTGCATGGTGAACGCCTTATCGCAAATCAAGGTCATATCAGGTGGCCTCCTAGGTCACCTGACTAAACACCCCTCGACTATTATGTATGGGGCACTCTCAAAAATAATGTTTATAAAACTTCTTCAAATACCCGTGAAGAGCTGCAAAATAATGTTGTACGGGCTCTTAATGAAACAACGCCGGCTGAATTGCGTAGAGCCATTCAAGCAACTGTACCCAGAGCCGAATTGTGTATAGAAAAAAATGGTGGACATTTTGAACAATATTTATAAATATCAATTTATGGTTTAATTATATTAATTATTTTAAAGATACCTACTGTTACCTAGTTTAAGTTTAATTGTTCAAACGGAGTTGATTTTTATTTATTTATAGGCCCGATATTTATGTTCATTTAAATAAAACTCTGAAAACCGAACTGATGTCGCATTCTATTGCAAATGTCCTTGTGGATGTAATTGTGTTTACATCCACATACCTATGCTAAACTTAACTGTAACGTTCTTTGCGCTCACAATTATTAAATTTTTAATAGCTCAAGATTGCCTATAACTACGCGAGTCTGTCTGACAGCTGATATTGTTTTATTACATTCAATGGCTACTATGATTTTTCCAATGTTATTAGGTTACCAGATTTACGCAGAAATGTACCATTTTAGTTTCCAAAGCCCACTAATCTATTATCTATTAGCCACATGTTTCTAAAAGCTTGGTTGCATTGTATTTTGGCTGAAATCTCAAATATTTCTGAGCGGATTTTCAAAATTTTGGTATCATTAGATTCGTATGAAAATGAGGTATTTAAAAATGTAGGTGAACGATTAAATTCCCATTTAAAAAAAGCGAGTTAGTGGGTAAAAATCACATTTAAAAATTTTAAACGCCTCTAGAGAATTAAGTAATGCAATCATATTGCTCTTTTTATTTTTATAGTAACGTAGTACACAAACTAAAATATATTTTGGGCACCACAGCACTCTGGATTCAGAAATAGATTTTTTAATAAAATTTTTAATGTTTATCAAAAAGTGACCAAAATGGATGAATTGTATTCAAAATTTCCTCTAAATTCCAAAAATGTAAAAATATATAGGGTGATCCATTTAAAAATCGAAAGTTGTGAGCATTTCCGGTCAAACCGGATGTGCACCAAACTTGATTTTTTATTGAAAAGATGGCATTTTAGTCGTGTAATAAGGCCTCCAAATTTCAATTTTCTATTCCAAGTATTTTAGGAAATATCGGGGCGAGCGCAATTCGTGACTCACCCGGTATAGTACGAGCATATAATGGTGGTTATTTTTCACGAGGGTAAAGTTTAAGACACGAGCCGCAGGCGAGTGTTACAAATCACCGAAGTGAATAATAGCCATTGTATGTGAGTAGAATACTGCACTTTGTCTAAGACTATTAAATATTTAATATTTATTTAATTTCTGCAGCTTCCCTTACCTTTTGACGGTGTCAAAAAAATCTCGTTTTCACTGTCAGTATCCATTTATTTAATTATATTACTTTTTCTGAACAACATGCAAAATTATTGTAAATAACGTTGTCGAGAAAATGTTGACGTTTCAAATGAATTACACAATGTCACAGTTTACTAATAAAATGATACAGTTTGTAGGCACGTAGGAAAAATGGTTTCAAAACCTATGTTGAATTTGAGTGTTCATTAAAGTACCTCTTCGAATTGCAGGTACCATTTGAGTGTCTGCTAGAAAACTTAGAGCGATAACAAAGTTTATTTTATATTCAGTTCATTTTATCAAATAAGAGTTCCCATTTAAAATTACTAAAAACTTTCATCAGACTGGCTAGAAATAACCAACACCCTACGGTTTTATTTTTTCACATTGTACATTTCCTTACTAAAATGTAAAATATTAAGAAAGTATGATACGCATACTTTAGCTGTTTCTCGAAGGTTCACCTGGCACCTCACCGTCATAAACTTTCGTATTCTAGGCATATGCGTTTTGGAAATAACACAAGGCTGAAATCGGTTGATGAATAATGCCCTTTTAGCCCTTTGAAAACATGGAGATCGTGACTTGAAAACCGCGACAGATCAGACACAAAAAGTGTGTCATGGACCGAAGTTTCCTAAGTTTTAATGAGCTAAATCTTGATGCATAACGTATATACATAAAGTTGTGATGAACCGCTATATACAGGGTGTTTAAAAATTGCGGGCACACTAGTACCGTCTAAACTACATAATTAACGATACGAGTTTTGATGGACAATTTCAGGAGATCTTTTATTAAATACTAAATAAATGAAACGGTTTTCCGATTCAGTGCGGGGTGTAACATAAGTTACATTCGGATCGGGAACACAATATCGTGTCGTGGGGTGCTGCCTCAAACATAAACCGTGTGTTCATCCTGCAGAAGAGACTCATCGGATTATTATTTGACATAGCGCCCAGAGAATCGTGTAAACCTTATTTTAAAAAAAAATAACATTTTGACCATCCATAGTATATATATCTTAAGCACTATTAAATTTGTAAAGAAGAACTTAAGAAACTTTGAAACAAACTCAGATACTCATCCATATAACACAAGACAAGGGCATTTATTACAAATAACCAATTACAACACTACTTTATATAAAAGATCTCCATATTATGCTGGTATTAAAATGTACAACAAATTGCCACCACATATCAAAACTATAAATTCTATAAATAAATTTACTTCTTGTTTGAAAAATTTTCTAGCTGTAAATTGTTTCTACTCAGTTGAAGAGTACATGAATCACGCGCCGCGGTGATACTAAATTGCCTCACAGCACAATCAGTGACATTAGGGTTAGGTTAGGATTTTAATTAGTTGTAATTTTTAACTATTTTATCAAAATTTTGTATGTTTTAACTATTTTTTTAAATTTTTGTACGTTGTGACGTTCATATATATGCAATGTATATCAAATATGTGATGATGAACTAAATAAATAAATAAATACAAACTTAAGTTTGTTTAAATTGACTAACCTCAAAAAATTCAAAAAATTGAAGAGAGATTTTCATATTTCTCGTAGAAATGGTTAGATAAGGAATTATTAATTACATAAGTAAAAACTTATAACTGAATAACATAATAATATAGTTATTTAAACTTTTCTCTTATATGTGTGTTTTGTAAAATACATGAGAAAAAACTGTTGAAAACTCGGAAAACATGCACGTTAGAAAAAAATTACAAGAGACCAATATATTTAAAGAATATATTAACCTATACGTCTGAATTTTTACAGATTTTAAAATTTCATAAGTCACGAGATTTTCAGTTCTCCGGTAAGGGTCTTTCTATCGTGTTTTTCCGGAAGAACTTGGAAAGAGCGCCCTTTAGAAAAAAGTCGTAGAGAAGCAAAAAGTCTTGCATTTTAATAATATATCCACCAGAATTTTTCTGGATTTTTCTCGTTACTTTTTATTCCCCCACTTTAAAAAAAAAATCGAATCGCTGTATCTCGAAAAATACGCATTCTTTAGAAAATATTACTAGAGCAAAATTTTTCATTATCGGCAAATTATCTATAGGCGAGTCTGCCTGGAATTTTTCCCAAAAATTTTCTATACCATTTGAGTTAGCCACGGATTCTTATGGGAGGAATGGGCTTGTTCCATGATATTCTTTTTATATGATTTTTATACTTTTTCATATAGTACTCGATATTCTCATTATACACTTAAAATTTCGTATTATTAACTTTTTCCGTTCTCGAGATATAAGGAGTTGAATTTAGTAATAGTTGCAAAAACCGAGCGCTCATTTGTGACGTCACTATACGCAAGTGACGTAAGAAAAATGGCTTTCTGGGACCTTTTAAATTTAACCTGACAAGTCGAAAAACATGGAATTTTTAAACGCTGGTAACTAAATAAATACGTCGAGTGGAAGTTCGTTCTATGTGTCTACGGAAAGGAGAAGATCGGCGATGAATTATAATCGTAAATTGCAGGGTCGAAATCGAAAATTCGTCCTGGCAGGAGCGAGAGAAAATTGTAATTTTTTGATATTTCACCAAATTGTACTCCCCTACTGTCAAGTAGTAAGCAAAACAAACAATACTTCGAAAACACTTATAATTATAACCAATAAGGAGCATCAAGTCTATTGAGATCGCCGAGTCTATGCGTATAGTGACGTAGCGCCTGGCCACGCCCCATTTTCGCGAGATGGAAATTTGTAATAGTTTTTAAGATACTAAACGTGCGAATAAGATTCTGATATTTTGCAGATCCATTAATTTATACTTGCACTTTCGATTTGTGAAATAAAAAAAAAAGCTGAACAAGCCCATTCCGCTGAACAAGATTTTCTAATGAAACATTTTTCTAAATCGCGAGCTTGATAGTCGAATAATTGTTTAAACAAAATTTATTTCGTTTTTATTTAATAAAATGAAAACGGTTTGACGGATCCGAAAAAATCTTGATTCAATCGAAATATATTTTCAATACGCGTCGTTTGTCGCCAGACACCTGTTCATTTGCTATAGCCAAAATAAATTTCTTAATTAACAAATTGATTACTCCGAAACTAATGAGGTCAGGATGTTGTTTTTTTTTCAAGATACATGCCTCTTATATCAAAGAATATACCATTTTTTTTTGACCCGATATATTCAATACTTTTTGATTATTTAAACAATTGGCATAATTTGTTAATTAGCAAATAACCTTTTTTTTCAAAAGTTTGATCGAGGCATAACCCCCATAGAAGTCTGCACCAATGCAACTTTTTGCTTTTGTTTATTTAAATTTTAAATAAATTTTGCAAATTAACAAATGGAATATCTCGGCTCTGGGTAAGCGTATTGAAATGAGGTTTTGTGCATATGAAAGTGCTTAAAAGAAGGAAAATTTTGAGATCAGAAAGAACTTGATCGGATAACCGGAACCGGAAATAAAAGTGATATTGCGTGACAGGCTCTAATTTGTTTATTACCAACTTTCCAAACACGAGGTTAGGTGCAAATGGAAGCTAACAAGTTTTTCCATCAACCACAAAAAGTTCTACAAAAAACATTCAATCCCTGAAGAGTTATACGCGTTTTTGACCCTTAAAAAAATCTTTCCCCGCAGTGTGAATATAGTAAGATTTGACGCGCAATGGGATGGCGGGTTCGATCCTCGATGTTGGCAAATTTTTTTTCATCAAATTTGCTTTTTTTTTCATGTAACCAAGTATTTTCTATGATAATAAATGTTTTTACTTTCTGAGAAATAATGTACGTCGTAAATAATTTCTTTTTGCAATTTTCATTAAATAAATGGCTATCTTGCAACAAACATATGATTGTTCTTGTCCAACGAAGGTTTGTCGGTAGTTTTTGTAATTGATTCCAAATCTGCTTAAATGAACATGAATTACGCTGGCCTGGCCAACGCCGCTAGTGTCAAATTTTGTAATTATTGCAGCTAGGCTTCTCACAGCCGGGTTTATTACATTTTCTGTATAAAGCAGAATCCTATATCGCGGTAACTTAGTTAAATTAGGAGGAATCTATAACAGTGACTTAAAACAACAATTTTTCGAACGTAAGTTGAACAAGTAACGAAGGATAATATTTATATAAATTGCATTTTTGGCATCCGGAAAAACATTTCGTTACAAATTTACATCAATTTTGATAATTAACAGATTAGCAACAAAATCATTGTTTATAATAATTGTGAGGCAATAGCGGCCAATTTTTTATTATTTTTTGAGTTTGACCTAGACATAAAACGAACAGAATCCATAAAGTTTTTGAATGTGCTTTTAGCGATCGTCTCTTAAATTTTGTGAACAAACAAAATATTTTAACACCAATGCAACATGGTTTTCGCTTAGGAAAATTCACATCTATGGCATTACTCACATATAATGACAAGTTAATAAATTTTATCGACGCAGGAGAGGTCTTCCTATAGTTTTGTGTGATCTAAGCAGAGCATTCAACTTCGTAAATCGTGAAAAACTACTGTCTATACTATGGTGTAAGAGGAGTTTCCTTGAGCTGGATTTCCTCCTTTTTAAGAAACCATAACCATATGTTTCCTTAAAATATCATGCTGAAAATTCAATTTTGAATGCTGTATCAGAAATTAGACCAGTGCAAATAGGCATCCCACAGGGCTCCGTGTTGGGGCCTGTTTTATTTTCATTGTGCGTAAACCAATTAGAGGCGGAAATATCTCATCCAGACCTCGTTATGTATGCAGATGATGTTTCATTATTTATCTCAGCGGACAATACTGAAAGACTTAACAGTAAATGTCAACAAATTGTATCCTTAACATCAAACTATTTCAATTCACACGATCTAGATTTCTAATACTAGTAAGACACAAGTGCTACGATTTTATAATTATCATAAAGTAACCGAACCTTTCAAATTTAATGTCAATATCCTTCAGAACAAACATTTAGATGTAAAATTTCTGGGTGTGCACATGGATGAATGCTTAAGCTGGAAATCGCACTGTACAGACCAGATTTCCAAACTAAATTCTATTACATATATGTTCAGAAATATACGATTAGTATTGCATCAAGATCAACTATTAAGCGTATATTACGGATTGTGTTTGTGGGGCGGCTCCACCAGGTTCAAAGACGCCTTCGTGACACAAATACGTATATTACGTTGTATTGGTAATCTTCCCAACACCCATACATGCAAACATTTATTTAACGAATACAAAATCTTGACACTCATAAGTTTACACTTTTTGGAAATATCCCTCTATGTATTTTCTAGCAAAAATAACTTTCATCTTAAATAAAGTCATTCATGATACGGCAGAAGCGTTTAATACATGTGCCTTTCGCTAAATATAAAATTATTCAGAATTCACCTTCTCTTAACGGTGCCAGAGAATTTAATCAACTAATCGACTATCTAAACTCTAATCAAAATATATACACATTTAAAAGTAAGCTTAAGTTGTTTTTGTTAAAACGCTGTTTTTATTCACTGTCAGATTTTTATCTGTTTAACCTTTAACCCCTTAATTTTTTTGGCATTTATTTATTATTTGTTTTATTCTTTTATTTGTATTGTCTATTGTTTTACCGACTATTCCTATACAATTGTTATTGTCTTTTAAGGAAAATAAAATATTATAATTGTATTATTATTATTCGTGAAAATCCATTCATTGGGTAGACTTTTTAGTCAGAAATACTAACTTGCATACACTAAATAATGTATAATGTAAAAATGTTGATAAACGATTTATTAGTGAAATTGCCAACACTGTTATAGCGAGCAGGAATAACGGAATAAAAATGAATGGTTATTAACCTTATATTTAAAATGTAGCAAATATGAATATTTAATTTGCTAAAAAGCTGTTACAGCAACGTTAATTTGATTTAAAGCTTAAATGGAGATTTTATTGGAATGCTTGATGGAATTTATATTTTAGCGAGAGACATAAACCAAAATGCACTCACAGCTGCCCACTGCATATTTAGACCCCACTTTCTACTATGGCAGTATTAAATAAAAATGATGAAACTATTCTGGACAAAAATTAAGTTAATTATACTTTATTCCAGTTCCAGTGGTAAATGATAATTTAATATTTTTGTCAAGCAGTAAATTCTTTACTGTATTTATTTAAATGGTGAAGTACGGTTATTCAAACAAGAATAGAAGATTGTATATTAAAAGGTGAGTACTCCAATTTTATACTGTTATGTACAGATAGATATTTATTCAGTTATACCAATAGTAAAATTGTGTACATTTGTACATAAAATCAATAACCATCGATTGATACAGGGTGTAATTAGTTTCATGTTATTAAAAAAAACTGGTAATAGGGACCGACTAGACAAACAAAAAATCTGTATGACTTTTTTCTCTAGGGACACTTTGAAAAAACTGACCTGGGTTTACATTTTTAATGTTAATGTAGGAAACTTTTTGGGAACCACTGTTTTTCAGGGCCAGTGCATCAATAGTTCCGAATATTAGAAATAATCAAAGACTGTAAAACCCGACGGAAGAAGTGCGGCACTTTCATGGGATTATTTGTACCGAACTTTTTATACCACTAATTATGAAAGTGTAAATAATTCCTTCTCTTTCGGCACAACGCAAGCATAGCTTGGCCGCAGAGGTTTAAATAGGATTTGTTTACATGTGTTTTTTAATTTGGAACAAAGTTATTGTAGCTTTTATTGTCGTTTATAAGAATTTATAAAATTTAAAAGTGGTTTATTAACATTTGTAACATTGTGTTAAAAGCTTAAACAATTAGTAATTATTTTATGAAATTGGAAAATGAACAGATAGACGTCCGAGATACGATAACAGAAAATAGTTATGTATTTTAAGTTAGGAAAAATCTGATTCTTGTAACGGATTGAGCGCATAATTTTTCCCAATCAGGTACGAAAACTAAAAATCGAGTCTTTATGTCTCTATGAAAATCAATGTAAACATTAATAAACAGATCAAAATAAGACAGCGAATAATAATAATAATAATAATCATACCGTTAATGCCCAATAGATAACACCCAATAACTGAACAATTCTTTTGAATTTTTCACAAAAATTGTTCGAAATGACCTCCATCTCCACGTATACACATTTCGGCACGTCGAACTAAGGACATACGCACCCCGTTCAATACATTTGGTAAATTAGCATCATTTTTTATGGTTTCCATGCACACTAAAATACGTTGTTGCAGTTGTTCTAAGGTGTCAATTGGATCACGGTAAACCAGAGATTTCAAATGCCCCCAAAAATAAAAGTCCATCGGATTTAAGTCGGGCGATCTAGTAGGCCATGGTACTGGTCCGCCACGTCCAATCCATCGTTGAGGAAACTTTCTGCTCAAAAAATTTCGAACAGCCAAACTAAAATGGACTGGCGCGCCATCGTGCAAATACCACATTCTTCTGCGCGTAGCCAAGGGTACATCTTCCAGCAAATTTGGCAATGTTTGTTGCAAAAAATGTAAATATACATCACCATTTATTCGAGCGGGTAATTGTATAGGTCCAATTATTTCATTACCGCAAATTCCTGCCCACAAATTAACGCTGAACCGTCGTTGAAAATGCGCCCTTCTTATTACACGTCTGCCCAATAGTGCATATTTTTAAAATTAAACACTCCATTTCGGGTAAAACACGACTCATCGGAGAAACACAGAACGTTTAAAAAATCCTCATTTGCCGCGTGTTTTCTTAAAATCCACCTACAAAATTGCATTCGCTCTGCAAAATCTTGAGGTTCTAGTGCTTGGACACGCTGATAGTGATAGGGATGTAAGTTTATATCTCTCAATGTCCTCCATACCACAAAATGGGATATTTCCACATGGTTCGCGATATCGCGGGTGTTTAAAGTTGGATCCTCTTCTAAAAGTTCCAAAATTTGAACCTCTGCGTCAATTACCCTTTCTCCACGTTGTGGACCTCGTTCTCCTCCATGTCCATCGAGATGACCTGTTTTTCGAAGACGCTGGTCAATACCAACAAATGTAAGAGCACAAGGATGACGTCGATTGGGGAACCTTAAACGATAAAGCTCTTCCGCACCAGCTGCATTTCCATCACGTTTGGATAAAAGGACTTTTATACAAATTAATAACGATTAAATCACCCTCACATTTATTATATATTATGAAACTTTCTGTGTAAGAATAAACTCCAATCTGTCAGGTCCAAAACAAATAAGAGCTGGAATACCACAGGGTTCAATTTTGGGACCAGTTCTCTTTAATATATTCCTACATGATATACCACATCCACCTTCGATAATAGTAGCAATGTATGCAGATGGTACCGCAGTCATAATGCAACACGAAGATATAAACACAGCTGCACAAGTTCTACAAGAATACTTAGAAAACGGCAAATTAAATTAAATCCGTTAAAATGTGAAACGAAAATATTTACACTAAGAAGACCACGAGACCCAAACAATATAATAATTAATAATGAAAGAGTACCTACCATGCAATCCCGCAGACAGTGCAATAAAATACTTAGGTATTTACTTAGACAGAAGGATGATTTGGAGCTACCATATTAACAAAAAACTTAACGAAGCGTACGCTCGACTATCAATTTTATATATATGGTCATTTTTTACTGCACTATAGTGAGCTCTGGACGCAAGGTATAATATTTTCGGTATAATTTAATATAGGTCAAATTTGAAATGATGAATGTTCCTTGAGTGTGAGTTTTCTTCCAGAGTCTAATTTACAATACATCTTGTATATAAAGCACGCGAATTAATAGAATATTTCATTAATTCGGTGTTGAATTTCTATGTCACGAAACACAGCAGATCCATTTTCGAAGCACTTTTCTCTTAATAAAGACCTGTACTGCAGCCGCTACAAATCCGTAACCAAAATTGCTTAAGCTGCTAAACTTCCTGGAACAATTTTCAATTTAACAAGCTAGTTTAGAAAATATTCGACCATTAAACATTTCATTTAAATTACTCGAAATTTATGAGTTTGTTGGTCGCTGGCCATGTTTGGTAATCATATAAATATGTTATATTATCCAGTTACATGGAGAACGACGCTGGCAGAAAGCCAGAATTAAAAGAATAACAGTCAGTGGATCGATAGATAAATGTGCATACATGGGATAGTATTTTTCTTTATGCTTAATCCCATACAATTTTGAATATAAAATGCATTTTCAATGCAGTTTACTTTATATCTACCTTATTTACTTATAAATCAATCCAGTCGAGCGGTCACGCAGTGCAGGTCTGCAGGTGGGGAAAACATACAGCTACCACGATTAAATGGAATTAAATACAATATTAGGTAGTCAGATACCATTGACCATTTCGTATAAGGTGAAAAAAGCAAGTAGGCCGGTCATTGGAGTAACAAAGGTAAAAAAGCAATGTTGGAGGAGGTAAAAAAGTAATGAATCTGGTTTTGCACCCTTTTTCGCCCTCCGGAATATTTTTAAATTATAAGAAAAAAGTGAATTTGCCATAACCTTTTTAAACTATTTCGAAATTTATGCAAACCTCGTTATAATACATACGTGCATCGGTTTTCAAATCAATGTCTTGAAGTGTTCCAAAGAAAACGTGTGCACAAAAAAAAATACAGACGAACCGACCGGCAGACATAGAGAAACTTTTTCCGCTCAAGGTTAACATCGTGACGATTAATGACATTCTAAACCTATTTCAATAATAAAAAATTGAAAATATGTAATAATAAAGTTCAATTGCAATGTTTTGGTCATCGCAGCGTGGTGCAAACTTGACAGAAGATGTATAATATGCATCTTGACCTGCTGAACACGAATCTGATGTCCGTTTTGCCCGATTGGCTCTTGCACTTTTCCTAACCTTAAAAAGCACCATCAGAATACCCGAAAAATCTCAAACAAATAAATAAAGAGCTTAAAATTGACTGAATACAATTTTCATACGTATCTTGGAGCGCTGATACCGAGTGTGGTCGGCACGATCATCTATGGTCACCTTTAAGGGAGATACACACCGCCAAAGTTAAAGATCCGAGAATTTCGCTTCTCCGGCCGCATGGGTCCGCCTCGGGACCAATTGCGTCCGAATGAGGGACAGCAGGTCAACATGCACGGGACTACATAGGTCTGCCTTCTCGCCCTCGATTTTTTTTGTTTGCCTCTCTAATTATTAAAATGTTCTCAAAAGTTTTCATAAATTTCGGAGCATTTTTCAAAAAGTTATTACAAATTTACTATTTTTGTTAATTTAAGAATATTCCGGGTAGCAGAAAAGGGTGGAAAGCGGATTCGTTATTTTGTACCTCCTCCAATGTTGTCTCAAAAATTAAAATCTTTCGCAACTTTTTTCTAACTTTTCTATATAGAAGTCCATGCTGACTGGCCTAAAGGCATTCTTCTCTTCTGCTTTTCATGCACGTGGGGATAGAGAAATGCCATTGCCAATTTCAAAATGTCGGAGTGCATGCCCTAATATTTATTTATCCTTCTCCCTCTTATTCACTACAACTTGTTCTGACTCATACAATACTTTAGCAGAAAGCCTTGCACCACACGTCGCGGTTGACTGTTAAGCACACGGCAGGTTTTTGTACGCCAATTTTGCACATTTTCGACGATTTCAATCAAGAGACTCACTTTTTGTTATGTAAACTGGAGGGTTAATCTCGAGAACTTAATATTCTATCCAGAAGAGGTCGTATTTTTCTCATATTTTGTGAATGATAACTGCTGTAGAAATTCCTTAAGTTTCTTCCTAATTTTTGAAATTTCTTCCAAATTTTCCAGTTTACACAATTTTTATGATTATTCTAAATAAGTTCTAACAAAGTACTAATACTTTATCTTATGCATAAATGTGTGTGCAATACTAAATTGTATTGTAAACAATAGAAATGAAATGTCCAATTGCTACTGGAAAAAATGAACCGTCAATAAAAAATGTCACTAAAAAGTTATGACAAATTGGACCTTGTTACTAAGATCGATATTGAGATCTGTTGAAAAAACGTTCCATTTTATAATTTTACCTCGACATCAATATCGGCATTAGGTAATAAGGTTCAAATAACCTAAGATGGTGAAATTTTATTTAAACGTTTTTGAAGATGGTTCTCATAAAAGTAATTCAAATTTTCAAAATTTCTAAAAAGTAATAAAATATCTTCGCGAGAGGTTCAAAGTGGGCCGAGTTAGGAGACAGACGCATACTTGGTAGCTCCTACAAAATCTCGAAATAAAGTCGGAAGAACGGTGGCAGCAAATCGTACGAAATTGTGTCGAATTAAAGAATTCTACATTGACTGATATAAATTAGCACGAGTCTTGCTATTTCATATAGTGGATGATACAGTAGGCAACATGCGTCTATAAGGCAGTCTAGATAGCCAGCTGTGAATGAAACATGTAAGTTTTGTTTAACTGGTAGTTTAGTTTATTACTGTAATTTATTTCTTTATTTAAATTAACAAAAATTCAAATTGAAGGTATTAAACATAGATAATGAAATAGAAACATACCCGAAATTTGGAAAACGAAAAACAAACCAATATACAGGTACAAAATATTCCTTCGGGCCTTTTTCTCATAACCGCGAGACAGGGCCCATCGCTGCACTCCCACCGTAAATGGCCACATACCTGTGGAACGTTTAATATAATTATAAGCTCACCGCGGAGAGCTTAAACGCGGATTTATGGGAAGCGTGAAAGTATATACCTGTGGACGCAACCGGGCAGGAGGTGGTGTACACTGCTAGATCCAGAAACAGAAGAACCAGAAAACTTAAAAGAAGCATGCAAACTAAAAGGAAGCATTTCGCTAACGCATACATTTCCCATCCGATGACGACAGATCGAAACTAAAGATAAGCATCTCACAAACACCTACACTTTCCATCCTATATTCCTACCCCATGCGGCATGTGGCTTTCACTGCTGACAACAAGCATGCCCCATGTGCTATCCAACGTTTGCAGCCGGTCCGGCGGTATATAAGATATCCAAGGTTTGTCCCGGGTCGCAGTTTGGTAGTCAGTTGGACGGTCGTGTAGGGCCGCCCGGTCGTGGCATGAATATGTCACAGCGAGTGAAGGATGTAACTGTGGGCAGCTGGGCGGCTGCATCTGGCCGTACGAAAGGCGACCGGGCTGCGCGTTGGAATGAACCTCCAGACTGATTGCCCGGAATGGGCAGCAATGGCCACCTTACGCTGGCAAATCAACCAATCAATCAATCAAGTAGGAAAATATCTTTGCGTACCAAATTTCATGTACATATGCAAAAGTTATGTATTTACAGGGGGCCTACTGGACTGTTCATTATAAATGTTTAGCTATCGATATCAACTATTCGGACAATACCAATTTTAACATAATTTTATCCTAGGCTCGACACCTTCGTCATATTCTTGACAAAAATGAGTTTCTAATTTTCTAATTCTTGTCACTGTATACTAATAATAGCTTAATCAATCTAATATGGAACCACCACCCAGTCGTATACTACAGTCGATAATGCTATTATAGAGTAATAATTGAACAATTAAAAAAAAGAAACTAAAAAACATAGGTCAAACTGAAAGCCTCACCATTTTTCAAATGTGTTAAAGTGGGTTAAGAAAAAAGTGGTGACGCTCTCTCCACGATGGACCACATGGTACCTTAATTTTTCAACCCATGGCGCCCTACTAAAATGAATATAAGACTGGTAGAGGACTAGTTAGAAGAAATATATCTTACCATCTACTACGCAAGATTTGAAATTTGTTGCGTAGTATCTGATGACGTTCGTAATAAAGCTGGCTGAAAGCATTCGTGTTGTCGCATTAAATAAAATTCTGAAAACAAATGAATTAAAATTTTATATTCAAGAAGAGTTTTTTTCGTTCACTGGTTTCAATTAAATGTTTGAAGACGTAATAAGAAGGCTATTTAAAATAAATTGGAATAATCCGGTAGAAATGCCGTAGCCTCTCATACTTAGCACCACACGTATACAATGCACTAGGCCAATCAAACTAAGCAGAAGGAGATCGTCTCTTAGAAGTAATTCCCATTAGAAAAAAAAACATAAGGATCATATTCAGTATATGTGAAGTATCAATTTTCACATCAGTGCATTTAAATCAAAGTTGCAGAAACAAAATGGCGGACGTTTTACGTACGAAAAAATGTGGAAAAGTCGGTTTTCTCGTTTATCTGCGAGTGTAAATATTTCATTGAAAAAAGCAGTTTCAAACAATAGTTGTAGGCATTTAAAATACCTACAAAGTGGCGCCTGTTGAATGAAAATCCGATTGTTAGATTTCTCGTAAATTAAATAAAAACATCGAAAAATTACATTTTTTAATAGTAACAAATGAAAATATATTACCAGAAAATACTAGTAATTATTCAAACTTTTACAAAATACTTATCACAAATAAGTTTAAAAGATATATCCTTCTTATAACAATTATAAGAAAGAAAATATGCCCATTATGAACAGTACAACTGTAATCAAAACAAAAGCACTTACCGATATAGGAGTAACACAAAACTTTAGAACATCCACAGACACGTGTTTCGACATCTATGTCCCTTCGGTGCGGTTTTTTCTAAAGTTCACAATCAACTGAAATATGTAAGCAAATACTCGTGTTATAACTATCAATGGAATTTTCTATAATCTAATTTTAATTTTTAATATCCTGTTTCGGTAATCCATTGATAGTTATAACACGAGTATTTGCTTACATATTTCAGTTGATTGTGAACTTTAGAAAAAGCCGCACCGAAGAGACATAGATGTCGAAACACGTGTCTGTGGATGTTCTAAAGTTTTGTGTTACTGCTATATCGGAAAGTGCTTTTGTTTTGATTATCTTTGGGTTTCATTGAGCAGGATAATTGAAATTAAAAATAACATTATGATAACAGTTGTACTGTTCATAATGGACATATTTTCTTTCTTATAATTGTTATAAGAAGGAATCTTTTAAACTTATCTGTGATAAGTATTTTGTAAACGTTTGAATAATTACTAGTATTTTCTGGTAATATGTTTTCATTTGTTTCTATTGTTATAGAGCTCTTGCAGTTCCAGGAAGTTTCATTTGCATATAATTATATTGACATTTTTTAATTTTGCAGTACCTTCTACAATAGTTAATTTATGGTATCAACGGTCTCAGGAAATATCTAGTAATGTGTTTAAAAAGTGACTGCAAACCGAATTCCGACAGATGAATAGTTTCGGAGAAATTCAGTTGTTTATTAAAACAGTGATTTTAGGAACAATTCAATTCCCCAAACTGAGGCCGTTCCGATTTCAATTTTGCAAAAAGCTTTCTATTCTTCAATAGTTGTACTATTACTGAGTTCAAGACCAAAGTCAAATATTTTAATTAAAATGTTTAAAAACGCCGTTGAAAATGATGCATATTATTTCTTCGATGTAAGAAAATGTATTTAATAACTTTGTCAATTGTTCATGAATCGAAATGTGGATATTCGGTAGATTTTTTTTCAATTATTTCACAGAAGGATATAGAGGATTTTGCAAGCGGTAACGATTTTGAACGCGCGAGTCAACATTTCAAAATAGAGAGACATACGCAGGCTCTCCCACCACTCTGCCAGTGCACGCTGGCTCGACTAGCTGGTGCGAGCGCCTCACTTCAACATGAACTATGGTATAAAAAAAAAACGATGAAACAGTTGTTTATATTTTTCTAACGAAAGTTGAAGTATTCAAGTGCAATACCTCCTGCAAATCTCAATGCTACATGTTAAAAATGAAGGTTTCGGGAATTTTTTGAAAAAAAAAATATTTCGCATCCTTAAGGTTGGCAAGTGCTCATTTTTTTTTCAGAATTAGTATGAAAATGCCCGCTAAGCGAATATCCACATTAGACTTCGATACACGAACAATCGACAAAGTTATTAAGTATATTTGTTTATATCGAAGAAATATGCATCATTTTCAACGGCGTTTTTAAGCAACTTAATTAAAATATTTGATTTCGGTTTTGAGCTCAGTGATGGTACAACTCTTGAAGAGTCGAAAGCTTTTTCAAAAATTAAAATCGGACCTCCTCATTTTGGGGAATTCACCTTGTAGGTATTTTATATGCCTATAACTATTGTTTGGAACTTTTTTCGAAGAAAAAGTTACATTCGCAGATAAACGAGAGAAACCGACATTTTCACATTTTATCGTACGTAAAACGTCCGCCATTTTGTTTATGCAACTTTGCTTTGAATGCACTGCACTGGTTTGAAAATTGATATTTCATATGTACTGAATACAATCCTAGTGTTTTTTATTTCTAGTAGGAATTACATTTAGAAATTTTCTTGCGATTGCTCTATATTTTGTATAGGATTTTGCAACCAGCAGAACAAATAACTATCTATGAGAACTAAAAAATAAACTGTGTAAAAATGTTAATGAAGTCTTTGCATTCTTTCGATAACCTGACTTCTGGTTGTGCTTGCAAATTAAAATCCTAAAATAAATTTGTCTAATTTCTTATTTGAAAATTCTCATTCTAACACAGTCTACTACGACCATGCAGATTAAACTAGTATCTAAAGAACCCCCTACAGCCATGAAGATTAAGTTAAAAATGAGAACAAAGAAATTTTATTTTTATTAGAAATTAATTTACCTACCTTGTCTTAAATTTTTTTATTCTAATGGATTACATTTTCATGAAACCTGTCATTCTCTGGCTTAGCCTTTGAAAATAAATAAATTCATTTTAGACCTTTGTTCTCATGTTTAACTTAATCTTCATGACCGTTGGGGGTTATGTAGATACCAGTTTGATCTGCATGGTCGTAGGGGACTGTGTGGGTGCTAGTGTTAGAATGAGAATTTCCAAATAGGAAGGTAGACAAATTCATTTTAGGATTTTAATGTGCTAGCATAACCAGAATTCAGGTTATCGAAAGAATGCAAAGATTTTATTTATTATCGTGCAAAAACAATTTTATAAATACACAAACTTTAAACATGCTTTTAGTCAATTTAATGTACTGTGTGCTCTTTGAAAACGTGACCGTTACAGGGGCTGGGGGGAGGACATATTTATGATAATAAAATTCATTCCTTTACCCATAATACATTTGCATGACTTCTGTGTATCTGTTTGCTCTATAGGAGGCTGTTCAACCATGTCAGATGATTTTTGACCCCAACAGGATTACATTTTATGAAAGAAGGTGGTCCTTGGGCCCCAGAGGGTATCGTTTTCGTTAAACAAATTGAACTTTGGGCCCGACGCGCGGGGTTTGAAAATTTTGTAACTACTTTAAAAATCGCTTTATTTTGTAGCAAATAATGTGATGAAATAGAATTTTCCGCACCTCTTTATCATAAAAATATTCGACTTTAAAAAATAAAAAAAATAACTTAAGGGCCCTAGTGGAGCCCAATACAGTCCCAAAAAATTGAGGCTACTGGTCTTTAGGATTACTATATTGATGATCCATTTTTGTAAAAAAAATAAAACGTGAAGTGGGCCCTTTCTAGGGCAGGGGGGCAATTTTGATATACGGACCCTGTTGACCTTACTTTTAAGGCCCAAGAAACGATCCTATCAGATATATTCCAAAATCTGTGTCAAGGGGCATTTCACTATCTTAATCCCGAGATACCCTTTAAAATAAAACAGTTGACACGTTATAGGCTTAAGGGACACTGTTATTGGTTCACACTGAGCTAATAAGATTTCAGTTTTGCTAGTTGCTAATGTAATTCTCTGGGATTAAGAAAATTGGTCGATTACTGGTAGTTGATCGATTATTGGCCGGTTCACCCAAAGTACCAATGTTAACACAATGTTATCCCTGGCGCATCCGCCATATTCTAGAGTAGAAAGCAGAATAAAAATACAGTATGAAATTTTTATAAATTTTAATATTTTTACTAAATTAAAAATAATTCACGTCAACGTTGAGAATGTTGATAAAAAAAAGAAAATAGTTAATTGTAATTTTAAAGATATTGAAAATAACAAAAACTAACAAAAATATTATAGAAACAGTTAACAGATACGTCTTTTAAACTAGTAACTGCTCGATACGCTGCCCATTAACATGTAAACAGTTCAGTATTCGGGTCATAACACCGTCAACGGTTTTTTTCCTTCTTTAGTTCTTTGGGACTTCCTGCCACATGTATGTTTTCTTTTTAAGCGGTGCTCGGGAAATCTATAAAATATTACAATTAACCAGTATGTCACTGGTAAATAACCTCTACGCCTGTGACTTTTACGTCAAAGAATCAGTTAAAGGTTGCTTTTTTTTAAATAAACAACACAAATAAGTATAAAAACTTGAAATTAAATATTGTCCGACGTTTCGGAAATCTATTGTTTCCTTTTTCAAGGCTTCCAATCATAAATATGGTAACACAACTTATTGTCATTTAATAAACAAAACACATTAAAACTAAACTTCTGCTGGAATCCTCCTTCCCTTATTGCGTGAGGGTTTTCATTTGCCCACATATGGTGGTGGTTACGTCTGTTAAATATTCCTTCGCGGGAAAATTTCGACTCATCTGTCCATATAATTTTTTTCAAAAAGTCTTCTTGACTGCGAATTAAAATCGTTTCGCACAACTGAACTCTGGTAAGAGGATCTTCTGGATGCATAGCTTGCACAGTAATAAACTTATAGTTGAGCATTTTATTCTTCCACAAGATTCTTTCTAATTCCTACATCATGTACTGCGGTGTAAATAAATGCTTGTGGATATGCTTCGAAATATGTCAGGACAGTTATTTCATTATTTTCGTTTCCAGTAACTGGACTGGGATTTATTTTTGTGACTTTAAAAGTGCCAAACTGTAGAAAATTAGCCTGTGTTCTTCTGAATATCTTTGCATTCATAGGTGGAACATTTGGATTTAATTCGTTGAACCTTCTTCTGCAAGTTCTACTAGTGATTCCTTTACATTCTGCATGTATTGTATATAAAAAATTCAAATAATCTGCATTAGAGTAATTATTTTGCATATTTATATTTACACTTTAACGTTATTGTGACATTCAAAATTACCTGAATGCCACTTGTTAATTTTTGTTTTAATAGCAATGAATTTTTGTAGTCTTAAACCACAATTCAGTAAACTTATTAATTAATTTTTCAGTCCAATCCTGAAGCCGTCCTTGTCTTACTGAATCTGGAAGAATTTGTGTTCGTCAACCCAACTTTAAATTATAAATTAGCATACTAGCACCATCTGTTACTTCTCTTGCAATACATCTACAAGTCATCCGGTACAAAAAATATTTAAAAGAAGAAATCTATATTAAGT
The DNA here is from genome assembly GCA_963583905.1 of Stenurella melanura. Classification (NCBI taxonomy): domain Eukaryota; kingdom Metazoa; phylum Arthropoda; class Insecta; order Coleoptera; family Cerambycidae; genus Stenurella; species Stenurella melanura. The sequence continues at coordinate 137,556,786 of OY757314.1, forward strand.
GAATAAATCCCAAATCAATAAACAAAATTATAAATCGATAATTCTGATTAAATTAGAACTCATGAATTCACATAAATGGTACAGTAGAGTAGATGTGTAGATTTGTATTGTATTTAAAGAATGATTTATGTTACCATTACCAGCGACATCTCGCGTATAGAAGTGTAACTAGGTTTTTTAGATCATACACAGTATCCGAACAGGTCGTCATAGTCATTTTCCAGTCGATTTCGTAGCGATACAGACGTGTTTCGGACCGATTAACACCTCATCTGGAGTGGTATGTCAAAATAGTTGATAATATGAATATAATTACCTTCTGTAGTATTTGTTGTATATGTATTTGTAAATTAATTGTTGAATTTATCATAATTAAACGCGATGTTTGTTGATCACAAATTTCATTCGCGGCGCGTGGCTTGAAAGATGGAGACGCGGTCATGTTAATATATGAACGGGGTATTTCGAGACATGTGTTTAACTCGGTATTAAGATATATTTAGAAGTAAATGTTATTAATGAATAATTGGGGTTTAATAAGGGTTTAAAGACAGTTCGAATTTAGTAAATTACGTTTTCGTAACCTTATCGAATAATTAAAACTCAAAGGAATTTAACTCGATATTAGTAGGGGCGAGAAGGGCATGTTAATGTAATTTATTTAGAGAGACACCAGTAATGCATTAACGTGGGGATTTTATCAAACCCACTAAGAGTGCCCACTAGTAAGCAAGTAATTTCAAGTGTAGTAACAGATAATAACTCTTGTAGGATTGAGGTGTTAAGTTGACCCTTCAGATTTGATGTTAAGTTAATCCTTAAAATTGGGAATTTTACCATAAATTTGGCTTAACTGTGTGCCAGAAAAAAATGGGTTGCTGCTATTAATCCAGGAGAAACAGATTATTTGCCAAGGAGTCTTTGTAATTCAAGTTTGGAGTGTCTTGGTATAGAATAGTCCTCGCTGGATGAGAGCACCAAGTTGTTGGGTTTGGTAACCGTTCAGACGTCTAAATTCTGAAAAGTCTTAGGATCTCTGCTAGGAGTCAATGATCGAGTAGTGGTGATACACAGGGAAGATTCAGTGAGACGGGGACCAGGGTTGGTTACTGCAGAACCCAGCCGGTGGTAATAGTATCAACTGAATTTCTTTTCAACATTTAACTTTCAACTACATTATTCAACTTTCGATAAACTTTCAAACAGTTCTAAATTTTTACAATTGTTTTATGTTATATATTGCCTTCAGCTATTTATTTTTTTTTTCCATTTAATTATTTAATCACAGCTTAGCGATAAATTGTCATATTTTGTAATTTTTTTGGTCTTCAACCTTATCATACCTATTTATTAAATATATAAACTTTCTGTAAGGAAGTAGCTACATCCGATCCATAAGGTGTAAAATCAAAATTAAACCATTTCAATATTTGTAAATAGTCAATAAACCAGATATATTTAACATAGTGTTGAGAATTTTATGAGTATCTATGACAAATCATTTATCTCTGAGTCGTACAGTTAGACAAGTACGTTGTAGATGCTTTTTTATATGACTGGCGCCTAACCTAAAATAAAAAGTTTTTTCTTGAATAATTTCCGAACCACGACCCAGTCTCCACAAACTAAACGAGAACCGGGCAACCTCAACTTCCTAACCTGCTGGGGGCAGAAGTTGGTGGTACATTATTACGGAATAATTTAATTTGCAATGACAGTACAGTAACGTTTGTTTTTTCTCCATGGCACACTATATCGCGTATACTCGATATTGATGTTAATTTAAAAATGTTTCTAAATAACTTCAAATAACTCAAAAACCGTACACTTTAGCTATAGGGAATGCCTATATGGGTTGAAAGGTAATAAAAAAAGGAATCGAATAGGAGTATAAAATACAGTATGTTTCGTTTGAAATAAGCGAGTTAATGAAGGTCAAAGTTGTCGAAGTTCGACCTTCTTTTCTGGACACCCTGTTCATTTTGGAGTATTTGTAGTTCATGCCCACATAAGCTCCATCCCTCACAGACACATGAGAGAAAAATTGGTTTTTGAAGTTATTAATTTTCAAGTATGGGTAGGTTTTTGCGTAAAATTTCCCTAAAATCAAAATCTCTCAAAAACTGTTGATTTTTAAGATAGGGACCTTAAAATAATGAATAGAATTCGATTCCGGCGTAAAAAATATGGTATGTCTTTTAAAATAAGGAAGTTGATACCGACTTCCGGTATAACCGGAAGTGTCACATATGTAGCATTATTTTCATTAAATAGAGCACCCGGAAAAACACCTGTGTGTGTTAAAAATAGAGTAAAACTGAAAAACAAAAATTCGGTCAATCAGTAATTAAGATAAACGGAACATTATAGCGACACTGATACCTAAAGGTGAGGAAACTGTAAATTTAACGGAGACGTCTGCAGTTGTCCCAACTGAAGTCGCTCTCTACAACTAGTGATAAATAAAACTAACAAATTGAAACTTGCAAATTTCACTAGACGCAACCGGCGTGGCGTTCAACTACATTTAACTAATTACAACAGATAAAATAAAAGCGTTTCTTTACTTCTTTACTGTACCTACGCTGTTCTACCTTGCATTGCTCACTGAAGCATTTTACATGATAAATCAATAAGCCTTTGGATTCTATTAGAATTATATTTCTCGTAGTTCCGCGTTCAGTTCCTACCATTCCCTCAATTCAATTTCCAGTTGCAATATAAAGGAGATAAAACTGCACCACAGGATAAAATTTGTGCAAAATGTAGAAATAATATTTGATAAGTACTTGAGTAGCAATAATCTCAAGCAGTGAAATTATTTAGCAAACCATAAGGTTTGATTCTCTTATGAGCTATTTATTACTACACTGCTTTTAAAACGTGATAAATATATGATAACTGTCATAAATATAATGTACAGAGGGATTCAGTTAAAAGAAACCTGACGATTATACTGAAAAATGGTAATAAAGATGTCTAAAATTTGTAAATACGTATGATTGTTACTGAACATACTTTAAATAACTTAAGTGAGTTTTCTCTACGTAGTTACAGAGATGGTGCTGCGATGTAATTTTTTTAATAGTTGAAACCTAGAAATATTAGTTGACGCTATCGTTAATGCTGAAATGGGACATACTTTTACTGAAAATGACAGTGGACACCCTTAAAAAATAACTAATAATGAAATTTAGCGCAATTGTCAAGAAAGAAGTCCACTATACTTTAGTAAATTCAACTATCAAGAAAGGATCATGCTATATTTTTCTAGCGAAAAATATAAATAAGAAACGATAATGGAAATTAATGTTTGGTGTATGGTTAGCACTATTAGCCAACCTTTACTGACAATATACAGAGTAGTCAGTCTAAAGAAATATTTAATTACGAAATATAGCAAGAAAATGATATTTCGTATACAGTTGTCACTATTTCCAGGTAGAAAACCTGCTGCACCACAGTTTTCTGGGAAATAATTTACATGTGAATGTAAAAAGTGGACGTTTAATGACATATTGCATCCTAATTTCTGGTAGCAAGAAAGAAGATTTTCTTTGTTACTGAAAAAGTGTGTTGCTACCATTTTAAAGGAATTCCAAGCAGTTTTTTTATTACCTTCCAGAATATTGTTAAATTCAGTATATTTGGAAAGGTTCTTGATTTGAGGACCCACAATAATTCCCTCTTTAATTTTTGCATCACTAAGTCTGCGAAATTTTTGTTTTAAATAATTGAAAGCACGTCCTTCTTTCTCCATAGATTTTACCAAGTTGTTCATAACCCCCAGTTTTATGTGGAGTGGTGGAAATATTACTTTTTGTGAATCAACTAATGGAATGTCAGTAAAATTTTTTTGCTCCTGGTTCAAGAACCAGTCTTGGTGGCCAAATTTGTAATATTGTAATCGCGCTCGACAATATATGTTACTGTAATTTTCCTTGATGTGGACAGCATGGGCGATTCGAATTTATGGCATTTTATTTCCATTCTGAAGTAACACAGCCTTTAGATTAAGTTTCGAGACTTCAATAAAAAGTCTCCAGTCACTAGGATCATGGGGAATCTGTCAAGCACTGATTAATCCGTCAATGTTCTTGTAGGCAACCAAGTCATTTGGCATTTTGAAAAAAGGCATAAAATCATCTGAAGACTTCGATACATGGAAACTTTAACATTTTCTTGTAGTAAATTCCATTGAGATACCAAAAGCTCCGCTTTCGCCTTGGACAAATCACAGTCTCTTACAAGATCACTTAATTCGCGTTGATTAATTTTGTGTAGTTCACCACCGGACACTTCCGCAGAGAAATCGGGATCTTGTGATGTTGATGGCTGGACTAAGGCGTCATCTACATTATCATCCAATTCTTCGTCAGAATCAAGACTGTATTCTTGAGGTGGATTAGGAATAGGTAGTTCATCACTATGGGGAACCGGGTGAATGGCAAATGGTAAATTGGGGTATTGTATTACCATCCTCTTTTTCTTGTTAATACCCTGTCTAATAGGAGGTATTACGCAAAAATAACAATCGGTAACATATCTTTAGGTTCTCACCAGATCATGGACTCAGCAAAAGCCATTGAACGTCGTCTTCAACTTAGCCAACTGCAAAGATTGTTCGCATAATTACTGCAATATATATGAGGTGCCCATTTTTTGTCTTTATCTCCAATTATACAACCAAAATACAATTGGTACACCTTCTTAATTTTGGGAGTAAAATTACGTTTTTGACGAAATACAACAAAAGTTGTTAGGTGTATTTACACCTCGTGACATATTTTTAAAATAGCATTATTTACTTTCGAAAATGAACGTTTCATGCACAAGGTACAAATACGACTACCTAAGAATGAATATTAGTTTTAGTAACAAATAAATAGGTAGATAGTTAGCATGGTCAGGATAGTATGTCTATTGTTCGTAAAATTCTAATTCTACCTGTTATTTGTACTAGCACCGCCCATAAACTAGGGTTTATACCTGCGTTACATTTTATTACCTGTATTGGAAAAACCGGAAACAACTTGAACTTTTGCATTTTATATTATTATTTAGCATGATGAAGTTACTAAGAATTTGCTATTTTTACTTCCAATTCATGTAGGCTGTCGGCTATGGTTGTTATTGACTAATACAAAAATATGTATACTAGACGTAGCATACCTATTTTTGTATTAGTCTATAATAACATGTTACCATGATAATGACTCCATTTAAGTGATTAAATAGGGTTTAACTCGATTGTGCTTAAGGATCTGGCGAAATGGTCCCCATGGCAAATGTATGAAATAACATATATAGTTATATTAGTGCTTCAAAAGAATGTTGTATGTATGGTTTTTGACTCTTGACCTTGGCCCGTCCTTGAGATATTTGAGAAAGTACGAGGGAGCGTCGTTATTTCTCAAACTCAATTCTCTTAAAAATTATAAAAGATAGTACGATGGGACCAATTGCAATTATTGAGGGATACTTTCGAGAATATTATATTTTTTTTTTAGATTTTTCCTTAAGTGTTAATAGTGCCAAATATCATACATATTACAAACATCATTTTTTAGTACAGTTCTAGTATACTTACACTGACTAAAAAATATAGAATTTCACTATTGTGAAGAGTGTTACAAGCAAATTGATACATTTGTTGAAATTCTGTCAAGAATATTTTTAAATTATACTACCTAGGTTGTAATAAACGAAAATAGTTGTGGCGGTGAGTGATTGAAATTATCTGTGACATAACAAAGTATTCTTCTTTCTAATCAGTACCTACATATAATCAATAAATTATTTATTACTCAAAAAGTGCCTCCTTGATTTTGATGGGCCTTTGTGTAGTATAAAAAGGTAAATCAAGCAATATTTCATAATTGTTTGGTTGGTGTAAATATAGAACTGTGATAAAACATAACTTTTGTAATATGTTCGATTATCTTGCACTATTAACACTTAAGGAAAAAATCAGTAAAAAATATACAATATTCTCAAAAATATCCCTCAATGATGCAATTGATGTCATCTTCCTAGCTTTTACAGTTTTTGAGAAAATTAAGTTTAAAAAATAACGGCGCCTGCTCTTACTATCTCGAATAAAACGAGGACAGGTCACGGTCATGAGTCAAGGACCATGCATATTGTATTCTATTGTAGTAATAATTTCAGTACATATGTTATTTCAGACATTGGCTATGGGGGTCATTTGCCATACATATCTCACTAGACCTTTTTAAATAGATTTTTATTACATATTTTGAAAATTCTTATAATTTCGAACAACACTCAAACACAACTAAATCTCCAATAAAGTGTCAAATGACAAGAATGATATAATAATCATACATTTTTAACGGGGTTTTATTAAATTATGAAACGTATCTAGAATAGAACGAGTTTTGTAAAAGAAACTATAGGTTAGTTTCGTAACCGTGTTTACTTTCCTATGTTATTTTTCCCTACTTTCTGAGGTCTCTCATGTGAGGTTTGAGCTATTAAATAGAAATGTCCCGATCGACCCCAGGATGAGAAGTGATTTCCTGTCGTTTGTCTCTTTATTTAATTTTCCCCTTTCTTATACAGAGTGACCCGTATTGAATGGAGAAACACCCGTACCGGAAAACTTTGAACATTGTCAGTGTCTAGCAGATGATAAAACGACAGAGTAGGTACCCTGTAGCTGAGCCGCTATAGAAATAATCTAATTCTTACTATTTTGTAAAGAGCAGCCGGTATCAGAGAACCTGGATAACTTCTCAACCAACATGAAGTTACCAAATAGATCGACTTGTAGGGCGAAATATATGTCGAAGATGACAGGGGTGAGGGGCGTTTTAGGGTCCTAGATTAGGCCTCATGTTGGTAAACACAATATAATCACTTAAATAACAGTCACATAAATAACAAAGTAACATGAGTTATGATTTATGTAAACCGGAAAATATCAAATAATAATGTCTTATTGTTGAAAATGCAAACAACACCACATAATACTTTCTTGGGGAGCTAGCAGTCCGCAACCACTACTGCCGCGACCTCGTACTTTATCTACCAAGTTTATACTAGAATAATCATACACGGGAATCTCAAGGGGTTTTGTTCTGCTCACCGAAGAGAGGGTTTATCCCAGGGTACTCCACGCGCCATCTGTTTCACATGGCCATATACGGAGATGTTTATTCTTCACATTCTTGAAACGCAATCGGTAATTGCTGACAACGCCCTCTTATCTTCAGTGAATTATGTGCTCATAGGTAGTATTAGGAGTGAGCCAGAATAGACTGTCTAAAAGCGCAGTAGTGTAACTAACCCAACCTGACTTTAGGTGGGAAACAGTTACACATTTGTAGATAACAAACACACACTCAACACAGTCAACACATCACCGTGCTGGATATAATTGTTCATCCTTAGTAGAGTATCTTAGTTCTCCAAACAAACACTGAACTGTTCATTATTACGTTACGAAAATAGATTAGTATCTTTGTTGGTGCGGGATATGTAGTGATCGATGATATGCTATAAAATTGACACACATATATGAACATTTTGTTAAGTATGGAGATTCATGTGAACTATTTGAAGTACTAAAAATCGAATCGTTATTGAAATGAAACTGGCTAATAATGAACTGTTGTTTAAAATAAACCCATTCCCATAGTATTTATCTATTTTAGTGATATATAGGACGATATGATTATGATTAACAAAACAAATTTTATGAGCTGTGATATGAATATATCGTAGTTTAATATACAATAGCGTACCTATAACAAGGATTAATTGGAAGGGACGATACATTGTTGTTTGGTTAAATTACCAGATATAAAATTTAAATTTTGGTTATAGTGAATAGGTTGCAAGGGAGCATTGAGAAATATGAGAAATTTAAATTAATATACATTCTAAGTCGGTGGTTACTGTTTTTGCCCAATTCGTTTCGATTTATGGGGTATCAAATACTATGAAAGGACCCCGGCTCAAAATGCAAGTTATTCAGTCATTTTGCGAAGTAGGTCCAGAAAGTTCATAGATTTCAAGTTACGGGCACCTGAAGGTCAAATAATGATTATTCATATACTTGAGGGCCTTTAACTTTCCAAGTGATGTAATAATTCAGTGTTGGGATCTAAGAGAAATTGACCAGAACAACAGTTGTAAGAATATGAGTAAGATACCTCGTGATGACCTTGACTTTGATCTCCAGCAACATTTTCAAAATCAATTGATCGTAAACTATTTTTTCAATAAAACCCATACTTTGCACCTTGGATTCAGAAAAAACACATAATCTAACCTTAAGATATGAATCTTTTAAGAAAAATGTATATAGAAAGGGAGAATATTCACCCATGAAAGTCATAAAAGTGTATTGTTACAAAATAGTTTGGAAATTTTGATTTAGTAAGAATTTACCCTGATAAAAGTTGTAGGAAGTCAAATAAACGAACTTCTGGTAACCGTGGCTTTGACTATGAGGTATAGTTTGAAGATTATTCATTATGGCATGAATTATTTCAATTTGCTGAATTGCTGAATATAACCCGTTCTTTGTGTTACCCAGAGTCAACGGCGGCCCGGACGTTACGGTTGTTTATCTCCCTTTCTATTTTTTTTTTGTTTTCTTCGTTCGTATTGTTGTGTCTTTTATTTTGTTTTTGTTTTGGCACCTGGGATATGCTAGATATAAAGAAAATGTATCTTATTCCTCACTTCAAGCCCTACAATCAGTTCAAAATGTTAGCTATAGACATAAATTAAATTGAAATAATAGATCCGTTACAAAATAATTAAAAATGATATTCCATGATAATTCAAAATTGTTAATAAATTTTAAGAAAACAGAGGAAGTCACAAAACAAAAAAAAAACAAAAAATACACCCGTCACGTCCTTTGACTCTGGCTAACACTAAGAACGAGTTATACTCAGAAAAATTAAATAATTCATGCATTTTACAATGAACAATCTTAAATCTGTACGTCAAGGACATTCAAGTATTTTGTAAATGTTAAAGATTTCTATATTGTGAGGAAGAAGACAAATTTACCCATAAAGTTACTAAGGCGTACATCTTTGTCACAGTTTTATATTTAGGGGATGATCAGGTTATAATTCTTTGATATAAATGCTTTTTTTTTACTTTGGGTATTTATTAAAACAGACGATTTACTGCTAGAATACTATTCGGTTTTTGAAAAAATTGCAACACAAATGATATTTTCAACGAAATGTTGATATTGAACATTATTCTTAAAATTATCCTCAGTCTATATTATCCCTCCTACGAGTCGACATTAACGATTTAAAAAGTATGCAAAAAAGTATACAATAGTATCTTTACCCCTGACTAGAAGTATTTCAGAATCTCATGAACCGCGAAATGCGCAAAAGGCAAAGTTTGTTCTGGGTTTACAAGTGTATTTTGAAAACACTGACAGCTACCTTGCTGTATACATAAACAAGAGCTCGAGATAAATTGTAAACAATAGATCTAATATTTTTAAGAAGTGCAACTGAGTCCACGAGAGGGTTTTTGTCTCTGCGCATATGAAGGTCACAGCTCATGAGATTTTGAAACACATTTACTTCATTATGACAATAACCGACAAAAACTGATAATGAAAACATAAAATCTTGCTTGCCTCATATATTAATAAATAAAATACTGCCGTAGAACCTCAAGCTACCTAAAAGTTGTACAAAATAACACTTTTCGAATTAATATCTTTAACAAAAAAAAATAATATAATCATGCTAACGGTGTACATACCTCATCAACGTCTACTCAAAAGTTCATAATGTCACTTGTCCAATACCTGCAAATAAAGAATGATAGTATTACTTAACAGCATAAAGACATCGATATTCATAGAATTATTGATGGAATATTAACGGAATGCTTTGAAAATCGTCCAAGAGAAATAATAACTGCAAAAGTTGGAATGAAATGAGGCGTAGGTTTTAGGCAAGCAGGTACCAAATGTATAAAAAATACTCTTAAGACTACCATGTTTTAGCAGAGGCCCACGCCTTCGAAAACCGTCAAAATCACCAAGTAATCCATTCCAGCAAGGTAAATAATTTTTGAGCTCGGATAGCGAAAGAGAGCCCTAATGGCCATCAGAAATGGCTTATTTTACTTTTGTTGGCGCATCTATTTGAAATAATAGAATTTCAAAATCGCTTACGGTTTTTTTCTAAATAAATTCTGAATCATAGTAACGAAATTGGTGTGTTTGAAATTTCGACGTGCGAGCAACTACATTAAAAATTGACTTTTTTATATATTGTATACGAATGAAATATGGTCTAAAGATCAACAGAGTTTTTTCAAAAAAAATTAGCTCGGTATCTTATACAGTTCTTGGGTTATCGAGTTTTTAGAATAAACCATAATTAGATTCGTGGTATTCCTATTAGCATGCAGCTGTTTTCTTGCATTGCAAGTGTAATGCATTAAGATAGTGAGCCAGTACATTTTTGAAATTGCGCTAGTATTTACATTTTTGCAATTTTGCAAAAATGAAATGAAACTCATTTGGCAGATGATTTATTAGATCTACTGACTATGAAGGTATTGTATGTAGATATTATTTATTAAGTATACCATTATTGTGGTACAAATAATATAGCATTTTACAAATATGAAAATATAAAGACGTACACAAAACGTGTAAAATATACAAAAGTAATAATTATAACAATAGTAATAATAATAATAATGCATAATAAGTATACACAGCTCTATAAGTATTGACAAAGCACTCATAGACATTACTAGTAAGAATCAATGTCCGCTAAAAACTGCTCTGTATTATTTCTGCTCTTAACACAATTGTTAGGAAAGGCTGCACATATAGTTTATCGAGAAAAACTTGTTTTAGAACCTCAAAATTCCAAGATGATAAAAAACTATCTCTAAGAACCCATTTAAAGCACACAACAAATTAGCCCAATTGAAAAAAAATAGGTTTTCCTCAAGAGACCTACAGTTTATAATTTTTTTTCCTCCTTCAATTCTTTGGGACTTCCTGTCACATGTATGTTTTCTTTTTAAGCGGTGCTCAGGGAATCTACAAAATATCGCAATTAACTAGTATGTTACTGATAAATAACCTCTACTGGTTAATTGTGATATTTTGTAGATTCCCCGAACACCGCTTAAAAAGAAAACATACATATGGCAGGAAGTCCCAAAGAATTGAAGAAGGAAAAATAAAAAATTAAGATAATGCCACAAATAATATTTAGACAATATTTATTATTTTCTTAAGAAAATTGAATGTTTTCATATATTTTTTGGATTAAGGATTAAGGGCCTGTCTTAGGATACAATACTTATGATGATAATGAATAAAATATTTAACGGCCGGGAAAAAACTCTGATCAACATTAAAAAAAAAAATTGAATTATGAAGAAAACGTCATTTTTCTAAAAAAAATTTTGAGTTTAAATAAAATGCGGGACGCCTAAATGTTTCATTAGAGTAATATTTTTGTATACTTTCATTTCACCCTATTGTTAAAATATTTCAATTTTAAAATTAAAATCATTTAAAAAAAAAAATGTAAAATTGAGTTTTTTTAAAGAAAATTAGAAACTTTATGTCACAGCAAGCAGGGTTTTAACCTGCTTCGCTAGGTACTTCAGTTGCTAGCTAAGCTAAATGCACTAAACCACTAGACTACCGCCCCCTGTAATGTTCGTAATGCAGTAAGGGAGTGTCTTGTGTAGGACGCAGCGAACGTAAGTCTAATAACCTTAAGGAAAAATAAACACTGCCTTGGAAAATCTAAGGATTTAAATTCACTACGGCTATACAGATTCACATAGGACTTACGAGCATCTTCAATTACATTGCATCGCAGTTATCTTCAAAATTAATCAAATTATATAGTTGGCTTGTTCGTTTTAAGGAACTGTAACTGCTCATTTTTTCCTCTTCGGAAAAGATAACTTACAAGTCACACAATACACAGGTTGCCCAGAAAGTTTTGACAATATTTTCTTCTTCATATTTTTCACCTAATTATTTACTGATTTCGCGAATACCCTAAAATACCCTTTGTTGTCGTGTACCCACACAATTTTTGTAGGTTTTCTATTTTGCAAAAAATAAATATACTTTGCGCAAATATTATTGTGTTCGCTTCTTCGTAATTGCACTTCAAATTAGATGCTACGCAGGAGGAATCCAAGTTCACATTGTTGGGCAACATATGTTATTATTTTCACCAATATTATCAAATGTATTTTAGCTGTTTCGCTTTATATTTTATATATTTATAAAGTAATTCCAGTTTGGAATGAGAATTGTGTCTGTTATGGCGAATTCATAGGATTCTGATGGTTATTTAAGTCATACCATACATTTTATTAAATCTGAAGTCTCGGCCAATTTTCACTTTTTAATCTCAAATTTGTATAACTTATTGACGATTTCATGTCATATTTGCACGTTTCGATATACTGTCATCGTAAGTCAAAATGACGTAACTCAAAATTTCCTACGCAAATTGGACGTACTTCAAAGTTTCCTTGTTAAATGATTGACTTTTTTCAATAATCATCAAACCATTATTCCTGCATCTATATTTGAAAACCACGTATTTATAACATAACATATAAATATCTAATTTTCAGACAATCGGTGATCTACTGATCAACAGTAATATAATACCTTAATCAAATTAGTTATTTAAATATCCTTACAAAAAAATTCGTGAATCCACCGTCTTATATCAAACTATTCTGCTTGTTGTCATAGTAGGCTGTGAGCCTACTGCCTAAGAGTTATTACTACGCTTCCTTCGATAACGATGAAATACCGATATGCATGTTTGGAGCATATTTAATGCCGATATTTCAAGAAATGTTAAAGTTAGACCTAACGAACTAAAAGAAAATGTAAAGATATACAGGATTTTCCATTCAAATAACAACCTTCATTGTTATATCATATGACCTATACAGGCAATTGTTCCTTTAATTGCATTTATGGTGGCATCTGGTAAGCGCCTGGTACTAAACTGCTATTATCCTAGTTTCTTTAACTAAGCCCTATTATTATTATTATTATTATTATTATTATTATTTTACAGTTTTCACTTTTAAAATTAGATTGTGAGAATTCCCAGGTAAGCATGTTATGAGTAGAAAAGGCGGTCTACTTTAATAAAAAATTTAAATTCAGACAACCAGACTAAACGACGACCGAGAAAAACATCAACATATTTTTGTACGGTTGTAGAGCAGTATTCACGCCATATTTTATATTTGATCGCGTCTCGTCAACGAAACCTCCAGGGCCTATGCGCGAAATTGGAATCGGCGTGTCTTGAAATAAAAAAGAGAGGAGTTAGGGTCTTGTTTGCATCCTCAAGTGGACTTGTTGGTCCCCTGCGAACCTTCTGATTTACAAATAGAATAAATTTTGCAAAAAAAGTTTCCACAAGAGCACTTGAAACTTATGCCACCTTTATATTCTTGTTATGGCTTTCTAGTTTATTTTCTCCCAACAATGCTTTTATTTTTTAATGAACGTATACTTGAAACTCACTTTGACCTCGATACAATGAATGTAGTTCTAAATTATATTTATTGTACACTTAGTGCTAAATGCTGCATACTTAAGAATCCGAATAGAACATAAAGTCTCATTTTAGGTTGTTTATTAATGTTTGACTTGCTTTGTTACACAGAGAGAAATGCTTTGACAATTCTTGCACAACGATGTGGAACAAGGCTTTGTTGCATTTTTTAAACAATTGTAAAATTTCGATACAAAACTCTACATATTTTAATTTTGAGTAGTTTTTGTAATGTTCTTTATCTGTTATATGTATTATTGTCCACTACAAAAAATTTATTTCAATAATTTTATTTGAAACGTGTTATAACAAATTGGGCGAAATTGAGAACCAAATTCTTTATGTTTTTATTTATATTATTCATACACCTCATACTGAAAGTACAATACCATCTACAAGATGGAAACAACAGAAAATTGAATTTACGTACGAATGACAAAAAGAAGAAAATTCCCATGACGTGTTTTACTTTATATAACATCTTCAATTTATTAAAGATATCAATATCACACTGGCTGTGGCTATAGCTACACCTGCTATAAATTGGTGAAACCTTTAAAATGTTAGTCAGGCCTATAGCAAAGTAGAAAGTTTTTCTTATCGAAAATCAAACCTCTAAATATTGTTAAAAATTCTAAAAAAATGTATTTATAGCGTTCCGTGTGAGTGCGGAAAACATTACATAGGTGAGTCATCTAGACCTTTCAACGGAAGACTTGGTGAACATAGAAACTACTCTAGAAGGGGAGAATTTGAAAAATCCAAAATTTGTGAACAGGCGTGGGATAATAATCACAGGATTCAATGGAACTCTGCGATTATTTTATTAAACAAGGATAGATGCATTTCAAATTGTTCAATAGATTTTTGAACTAGTTGATTGCCCCTCCTTAGATACGAAGTAGATAAAAATAAGATAAATAATATAATAATAGTCTCACGAGACTATGGAAATACATAAACAACGGACTGTCATGGTCGACGACGAAACAATTTTGAGAACGGAAGTAGATAATCTACCGAAACGTTAACTGACTTTACCTTTTATTTTTATTTTTTAGTTTATAACATTGTTTTAGTTTATATATTTTAGGTGTGACATTTTGTAACATATCAAATATAATAGCCCGGGAGGCAGCGACAGTTTTCGTAAAATCATTTCTATAAAGCTAGATTTTTTCCAAAGAGAGTTTAGATAGTATCTATAATGAAGGCGCAATTCTACCAAAACTCTTAGTAGTGCATAAATGTGTAAAAAATTAAACATGTTGCAAAAAAATAGATGGACGAAAATTTCGTTTCGAATTGTCAAGAACTGTCAAAAAATGACGATTCGCCTTCGCTCCTGCTGGCCCTAATTTTCGATTTTCACCTCTCTATTAATGTTGTACGGTCCTTGCCGACCTTCTCTTCACCACCGAGACATAGAACTGGTCTCCGATGGCCCTATTTATTCAGTTCTTACGTTTGAAAAATTGTCTTGCGGTCGCGCTAATCGGCGACTATTTTTAAGTGGTTTCCCGAGTTCGATACCCGCCCGGGGATACTTTTTTTTTCGATTTCAATTTTTTGGCAGATATTTTTGATACTATAATTGCATTAAACTGAGACGTTTTACATTTTCCGCCGCGGAATACGTATAGCAAGCCAAGTGAAAAATACATAAAAAAAAATAAAATTCTAGTATCAAAAACCGCTTATACAGACAGTCTATTTTACGAGGGCCACACCAAATATCTCGCTTAATATCTATTGTAGAAGAATAAAGTTTTAGACACAGTTATCCCATTTTTTGTGAGCTATATTTCAGTAAAAAGAAATTTGAAATCCATAGCCTGCTTTATGAGATATATTACAAAAACCTGAAAAATAGGAAAACCACAAACGGTTATAGCTTCCTTATTTGAGGAGATACGAAAAAGTTAAAGGAATGAAAGTTGACGGCAAAGACAATAAGAATAATAACGTGCAACAAAAAAAATCGAAAAATGCAGTTGGCTTTGACATACGCTATTGTGCAAAAATGAAAAATACATATCTCAAAGTAGGCATGACGCCATTAATTCCGTTATTTTTTTCTAATTCCAACGATATAAAACATGTCACAGAAATTTTAACCGATAGTGTCAATATTTAATATTTTACGAATACCACAATTCATATAATTGAATCGTAACAATCAGCTGTGCCATAATTAGTGAAAAACAATGTATACAGTTATTAATAAATTTGACAGATTGTCACTGTTGTATGTTGCGTTGTCGAGTTCTAAGACAAATTTTATATCAGTAATTATGGTGTACACCAATAATAACAAATTCGATATGATTAGCATTTATTGTCAGTGCAATTTTGACGCTGAGATGGCAGTCACGGTTTACGGAGATAGATTTCCAGATGCTCCGCAGCCAAATCGAACTATGTTTAGGAAGTTAGTTCAAAATCTAAAAACGCACGGTTCATTTTCAAAAAAAGTAGTAAGGCGAGCGCATGTTGCGGATAATGTAAGAAAAGTGAATAGAGTAATGAATTATGTTAACCAAAATGAGGAAACCTCTGAGACAAATTCAGAGAAACCGTCGCATAAAAAAAGACAGTGCAAGAAAAATATTGAAAAAAAAACGGATTTCGATGCTACAAAATGAGGAAAGTTCAACATTTAAATGAGGGTGATAAGCCAAGGAGAGTAAGATTTTGTAGATTCTTATTAAATAAGAAAAGGAATGACGCGCTGATATGTAGCAAAATTATTTGGTCGGACGAATCAAATTTTTCTAATAATGGATTTTTCAATAGAAATATGCATTATAAGTGGACACGAGAAAATACACATTGGTGCAGAGAGACTGCTTTCCAAGAAAGATTTTCTACGAATGTTTGGTTGGGTCTTTTAGGGACTAAAGTAATTGGACCTTATTTTTATGATGGCAAATTAACCGCTCGTAGATACCTTAATTTCCTGCAAAACGAATTTCAAGATTTTCTTTATGAATTAACAGTGGCAGAAAGATTAAATTATTCATACTTTCAACAAGATGGGGCTCTACCTCACACTGCTGTAATATGTACAAATTATTTAAATCAAGTTATGCCAGATAGCTGGATAGGCACCTATGGGCCCATTCTATGGCCAGCTCGATCACCAGATATTACTCCCTTGGATTTTTTCGTCTAGGGTTACATTAAAGACAAGGTATTTCAAACTGCCCCTGAAAATATTGAGGACATCAAAACCAGAATTCGAAACGCATGTGAGGCAATTACTCCTGAAATGCTCCAAAATGTAATGCGTGACATATCTCGTAGAGCACGTTTATGTGTCAGAATGCATGGTGCACAATTTGAGCATTTGTAGTTAGAAAAATAAATACACACAATTTCTTTTCAATATAGTAGTAGGTAGTACTGTTATACATAGTTTTTCGTTTTTTTCTTTGGATGTTCGTTTTGTACTTGTATTTTTATTTATGAGACATTTATTGGTTTGTATTAAATTGTAATAAATAATTACGGAATTATAATTATTATAAAGTGAATATTTACTATTATGGCACAGCTGATTGTTACGATTCAATTATATGAATTGTGGTATTCGTAAAATATTAAATATTGACACTATCGGTTAAAATTTCTGTGACATGTTTTATATCGTTGGAATGAGAAAAAAATAACGGAATTAATGGCGTCATGGCCTACTTTGAGATATGTATTTTTCATTTTTGCACAATAGCGTATGTCAAAGCCAACTGCATTTTTCGATTTTTTTGTTACACGTTATTATTCTTATTGTCTTTGCCGTCAACTTTCATTCCTTTAACTTTTTTCGTATCTCCTCAAATAAGGAAGCTATAACCGTTTGTGGTTTTCCTATTTTTCAGGTTTTTGTAATATATCTCATAAAGTAGGCTATGGATTTCAAATTTCTTTTTACTGAAATATAGCTTACAAAAAATGGGATAACTGTTTCTAAAACTTTATTCTTCTACAATAGATATTAAGCGAGATATTTGGTGTGGCCCTCGTAAAATAGACAGTCTGTATATTACAACAATAAATATTACAAAAACACGTAATGCAGTAAAATTCGTCGCACTGAATACATCTGAAGCGATAAAATTGCGTTATGTTTTGTGCAAATTTTCGTCCATTTTCGGAGGAAAGTTTTGCTTAACATGTCACACATCTTCTTCGGGCAGAACATGAAACCTTTTCTAAGTGGTGACCTTCGCGAGCACGTGGGTTGGATGTTCCAATATTTTCAAGCTTAGAGAGATTCAAGAAATGGTTGACCAGCTCCTCTTTGACAGAAGTGATTGATGATTTTCTCGTGTATTATGTAGGCGTTGGCAAGTGCTCACCCAAATAGAAGCTCAATTGCTATTTTACCACACCATTTTACCGACTTTCGTAATGCAGTCAACTAGGACTTTAGTTGGTCCTAAATGTCTATGAAACGTTTTCATTTATTGTAGTCAGCAATCGCAGATGGCTTTTGTACTACGCCACCTCGTTAACGAACGTACACCATTATTTCCCGAGAAAAGCAATAGCTAATAGCAATTACAGAATCAAAAATATCTGCCGAAAAATTGACCACGAAAAAAAAAATTATCCCCAGGCGGGATTCGAACTCGGGAAACCACTTAAAAATAGTCATCGATTAGCACGACCGCAAATCAATTTTTCAAACGTAAGAACTGAATAAATGCGGCGATGGGAGACTCGTTATATGTCTCGATGGCGAGGAGAAGGTCGGCAGTGACCGTACAACGTGACTCGAGAGGTGAAAATCGAAAATTAGGACCGTCAGGAGAGAAGGCGAATCGTCATTTTTTGACAATTCGTGACAATTCGAAAAACGAAATTTTCGTCCATCTGTTTTTCTGCAATATGCTGTTTAATTTTTTGCTCATTTATGCACCACTAAGAGTTTGATAGAATTGCACCTCCATTATAGATACTACCTAAACTCTCTTTGTAAGATATCTAGCATTATAGATATTAACGCGAAAAATCTGTCGCTGCCTCCCGGGCTATAAAGATTGATCCTCTGTCTGATTCGTTTGGAGCAGAGAATTGCATTAAAACTTTTAAGTATTTTTCACTGACATAATATCCAAAAAAAAGTAAGAAAATCTGAGTGTGCCATGAATAAGCAATAATAGACAATACAAACTAGAAAAAGTTCATGGAATATGGAAATTAAGTCTTTGAATTATCTCATTACAGTCAGCATCATAACGAATCAGTTCTTGACGTGAAAACGTCTTTAAGTTCGGCACAAATACTGAGTGTCATTATAAAATTATGAGCGGTACCAAAACGTTCGAGTTCGAAACGACTAATACTCCTAATACTCGAAGAGTACGTGGCGTTACTTTATACGCTCCCTCGCCTTGCGGCTTTGGGCAAAACTTTCCCCTTTGTAACAAAACAAATAACCAAACTAACTTTATGTTGTTATATAAAATGGAATATATAAACAATATCTATAATACCTGGACGGCAATCTTCACACATGCAATTCTTCAGTCATCGTCACCCTCTCTGCCCACTCGTTCAATTTCCTAACTTGTTTTACCTTATTTCCCTCATTTGTACTTCCAGACAACCCCATTCATTTCTCACAAACCTTCTTCCTTCCACCCTATCAATTCGCTCACATACAAACCTCATATGCTCACTGTTTTTCTCTCTTTTTAAACATTCGCACTCGCCATCCACATCCCTCAGGCGAAACCTCTTAAGATACCCCAGAAAATTCCCGTGGAATGTCGCTATCTACATCCCTGTAAAATATAATCCCAGGGCAGTGTAACCCACTTCCACAAGCCCGAAGAGGGTTCTTCCAATTTGTCCATCTTCTCATCTTTTCTGTCATTCCTCTATTAATCTCTATCCCGTTCTTACCTTTCTCCTTCTCCTATCAATCCAAATTTCCTCACCTTTTATTTCTTCTCCCATTCTTGCCCCTTTTTGCACTTTCATCCACTATTTTATTCTTTCAATTTTCTCCACTCTTTCTCCTCCATATGACAATACATTCACCACCTATTCTCCTTATTCTCTCGATCATCAATTTTATTTCAACTACCTCTTTCAGTACTCGAAGAATACTGGACGAAGGATAACGAAGAGAGCAGCATTCGACAGTGGAAGGTTGAAAATGATAAGCAAACCGGCCGATATATCTCCCGTCCACCGTACGCCGCAAAGGAGGGGGGGCTTAGTCTGGTAATGAAACACGCGCTGAGTGGTCTTGGGGAGCGGCTGTCATTATTTGTAGCATGGTTTGAGACAAATAGATTACTTTTTTGTGTACAATCAGGTACTGCGGACAATTTCAGCATATTCATAGCTATATACTATTTAATTTGGGACGCACTGAAGATGAAAATGCCGCAGAACATTAAAAGAAAGTGGGAACAGAATCAGCGTAACGCAGGTCGAATCATAGGGGACTCGAACGGAAGTGCGGAGAAGTGTTGGCGCCACCGGTTGAAGAAGACAGTTGAATGACAAAAGGCCATGTGGGGGAATGAAGTTGGCACAATCGCAGATAGTAGGCATCAAAATTTTGGCGCGTCAACTTTGGCGGGACCCTGTGGTGTGGAGGGTGAATTTTTAGCAACTGATCAACTTCCAATGGACGAAAACTATTCAGAAGGGTTCGACGGTTCCATAGATTGTCAACCTGAAGGTCATCACGCACTTCATAAGCGCGGACAAATCGACAGCGGCACCGAGATTTCGACGCTTGTAGTGTACCTAAGTAAATGTTACCTTATAAACAATATTTTTCTGGTTCCATTGGCCAAAGCGACTTCTTCACAGAAATTTCACGTTAGTAGCCCCGACTACTATCCATCAATTTTCAAAAAAAATGTATGGCAAATTCGTTGCTGCGTGTTTCTGATAGACTACCATAGAAAAAATGTAAATCAAATTGCTTTGAGGAAAGCCGATTAGTCGATATAAACAATGATATTTGAATGATATTTTAACTTAAGATAATAGCCTTTCGTATTTTCGAGTTTACAGCTATGAGTGTTATAGTAACTGAGCACATAATAAAATGTTTTTTGCGACGAAAATTAATGTGACTATATGATTACAAAACTTGTTTCTTTGTCAAAATTATTCCAACAGCTTCAACTGAAGATGATCGAGTTAAAGGTTCATTATTTAGGGAGTAGCTAAATGCATAATTAATAGTTTTCATGAAAATTGTTATTACGATACTTATTAAATAAGAGTGGTCCAACAACAGACCCCTGAGGAACACCAAAACATACTTATTGCGTTGACCTGAATCCAAAAGTGAAATTCTCAATTACTTGTTATGTTAATCGTCGTTTTCTAATGTACTTTTAATGACGTCAATTTAAAATGAATGTGCAACCTACGCGTCGCATTTAAGTTGAGTACAATCCTCTGCGGAAACACTAAATTCTAGTGTGTGGCTCGAGCTACGCTTGTACCAACACCAATATCGAACTCCGTATGTACTTCAACAGAGAACTGACAGCTTAATTAAGTCATTGTCTGTCTATAAAATATCTGTATTAATCCACTCATTCAATAATCCTTTTCGTTACTATCAGCAGAGTTACGAAGTTTATTTTTCAATAACATCTATCTCACATACCGTCACATCCTTCCAGTTTCTCGCTACTTGTATTGAAAGAAGCATTAATACAAATTATTCAAGGCTATCACTCATTCTGAATTACATTGTGGGGCTCAAGCAAAGAAAAATATTTTCAACAAGTGTTCCACAAGGAATGGAACATTCTTTTATTTATAATGTATTTTTGCCCTGACATTGCACCGTTGAATAAAATATACCAATTTTAACAGGAAGACACATTATTCTAAATTTCACAGCGTAATCTTACAATGTATCTCTTTTACGAGGCAGAACCTCAAAAGAGACAATTTTATATGTTTCTTTATTGAATATAAAGCAATATACGAATATAAAACATATATTTTATCGTGAGATATAAAACTTGTAGTTTATTTGACCTCGCAGTAAACCTCCGAGCAACCCGCAGAATGCTTTCAGCGTCTTTCTAATTAGTTGTTTGCGGAGCCCTTTTCTACCAGAGTAATCACGAACGGTCCTAACATCTCACCCCAACTAAGAATGTAATGAAAATGTTGCTGGTAAACGCTCGAAGAATACAAACTATTTTTAAATACATGTTGATGTAATAAACGACTTCCTACAGAGATTTATTTTTCCCAGAACGATAGACAATTAGGGTCAAATGCACACTGTAATATACCAGTATGAATTATATGTGTTTTATGATCTATATCCATTTCTTTATTCGCAATGATAAAAGTAACAAAGTATTATATAGTACGTCGCACTTACCATGAGTACATCTTTGTATTTTCCTTATTACTTCCACATCCACGTAGTGGATTGGAAGTACAGTAATCGCAAAAAAATTTTCAAAAATTTTTATTCGTGAAATAGGTTTAGAATGTCATGAAACGTCGAGATTTTAAATTTGAGAGAAAAAAGATTTTCTGTCTGTCTGTCTGTCTGTCTGTCTGTCTGTAACTTTTTTTGTCCGCACGCTCTCTCCGGAACGGTTTAAGATATTGACCTGAAATTTTGTACACGTATATATAATAACGAGATCTGGAACTGGATTGTTTTTTTGGGAAATCCGGTGAAGGGTTGGGGGTTAAATAGGGGTAAATAGTGGGACATAAGTAAAGCAAGCTTGTAAGAGTACAGAAACTTGAAATTCGGTGTATGTACTAGAAGTTAAGGCCTCGGATTTTTTTATAATATTTTTCAACCCCCCACCACCCCTACCCCATTAAAGGGGTTGATAAAATAAAGTTGAGATATTCATTTGAAATTTCGTACACGTATGTATTATAACGATGTCTAGAATTAGATTATATTTTGGGATGACTCCGTTGAAGGGTTGGGGGTTAATTTGGGGTAAATATAGGAATATAAGTAAAACAAGTTGGTAAGAGTACAGAAACTTGAAATTCGGTGTATGTACTAGAAGCCAAAGCGTCAGATTTTTTAATAATATTTTTCAACCCCCACCACCCCTACTCCAATTTGAAAAGGGTTGATAAAATAAAATTGAGATATTCATTTGAAATTTTCTACACGTATGTATTATAACGACATCTGGAACTAGATTATATTTTGAGATAATTCCGTTGAAGGGTTGGGGGTTAAATAGGGGTAAATAGGGAAAAATAAATAAAGCAAGCTGGTAAGACTACAGAAACTTGAAATTCGGTGTATGTACTAGAAGCCAAGGTCTCAGATTATTTATAATATTTTTCAACCCCCACCACCCCTACTTCATTATTAAAAGGGTTGATAAAATAAAATCGAGATATTTATTTAAAATTTGGTACACGTATGAATTATAACGACATCTGGAACTAGATTATACTTTGAGATGATTCCGTTGGAGAGTTGGGGGTTATTTAGGGGTCAATAGGGGGAAATAATTAAAGCAAGCTGGTATGAGTACCTACAGAAACTTGAAATTCGGTGTATGTACAAGAAGTTAAGGCCTCAGATTTTTTTATAATATTTTTCAACCCCCCCACCACCCCTACCCCATTAATGGGATTGACAAAATAAAGTTGAGATATTCACTTGAAATTTCGTACACGTATGTATTATAACGACGTCTGGAATTAGTTTATATTTTGAGATGATTCCGTTGAAGGGTTGGGGGTTAATTTGAGGTAAATAGAGGAATATAAGTAAAACGTTGGTAAGACTACAGAAACTTGAAATTCGGTGTATGTACTAGAAGCCACAGCGTCAGATTTTCTTATAATATTTTTCAACCCAACCACCCCTACTCCAATATGAAAAGGGTTGATAAAATAAAATTGAGATATTCATTTGAAATTTGGTACACGTATGTATTATAACGACGTCTGAAACTAGATCATAATTTGAGATGATGCCGTTAAAGGGTTGGGGGTTAAATAGGGGCAAATAGGGGAAAATAAGTAAAGCAAGCTGGTAAGACTACAGGAATTTGGGATTCGGTGTATATACTAGAAACCAAGGCCTCAGATTTCTTTCTAATATTTTTCAAACTCTACCACCTCCGCTTCATTATTAATGGGATTGATAACATCAAATTGAGATATTCACTTGAAAGTTAGTACACATATGTATTGTAGTGACATCTGATTGAGATGACTCCATTGAGGTGGTAGGTTGTAAATAGTGGAAAATAAGTACGGTAAACTAGAAACTTCATTTTTAACGTATATGGTAGAAACCAACTCCTCAAACTTTTCTATGACATCTACCCCAAATATTATTAAAATTCTATGACCAATAATTTCCACATACTAGAGTACAAATATAGTCAAGATGTTTCCTTTAAAGTGACTTGGACGAATAATCTGGATGAGGAAGTAGTGATTCCTTAGGCAGGGGTTTTTTTAGGGGTTACTAGATAATTTGTGGTGTAGCGGTATAGAGGTTCGTATAGAGCTTCATAAAGAGCTTCATAAAGTGCATTTAGTATAAGTAATGTGTCTAAACGCGACCTACTACGACCGTTTGAAGAATAGATTAGTATCGGAGGGTCCACTCGCGTCCACTCCGATGTCGTGCTAAGTTTGAAAACTCTTTATTTTATGAATATTTAGTTCTACTGGTTCACCGAATGGCATATTGGCATTTTAGTGTAGTAAAATGAGATAAAAAACTGGCTTAATTTCGGAATCATTTGTAACAAAGCGGAGTTTTCTCTATTCTCTTCTAAATTGTATCTATAATACCTGTATGATAAAAAGTCTTCTTCCTAAAAAGTGCCGCTGTAAAAGTTATTAAACAAAGTAGGTGTAATATTACGGTTTTTCGCGAATGATTTTTAAAATTCAATTTTATCGAAACTGCTTCATAAAACTGCTGATGCCAATCGGAAGTAGGGAAAATTTCACATCAACAACATATATGAAGTTTTTTTGTACGATCAAAAATGTAGGCTCCAGATCTTCTTGTTTAGCACACGAAAATGGAACGCAGCGACCCGTAAGTGACTATTGGATTATCATATTTTCAAATATACAAATTAATGTATGTAGGAATAGTACACATATGAAGTCGAAACATAAAAAAATTCTGAAGAAATCCGTAAGAGATCTACCATTTCTACAATTTTTAAGATAAAAACCTGGAACTTTTACATATTACTTTTGAAGTAATGTATAAAAAGATCCGATGGATAGGTGTGCTAAATAATTTTTTTTATTAAAGTTATTAACGTTTATGTTACCCCTAGTTTCACGAATTTTGAAGCAAAGAAGAATTTTTCTTTTATTCTTGTAAAATAAAGAGGGTTAATTTAATTTTTAAGTTAAAGTATCTTAAAGTATACATTTCAAGCTTTAAAAATTGCACCTACAGAAATCTAGTAACGCGATTTAAACCAGAGGAAAAGGTGGTTAAAGTGTATATCTTCAATAATACATTTTTGAGATTTTTTTCACTTATCGTATCCTATTATACATTACTTGAAGAGCAATATGTGAAAGTTCCAGGTTCTTATCTTAAAAATTGTAGAAATGGTAGAGCTTTTTCCGATTTCATCGGAAATCTCTTTATGTTCCGACTTTGTATATATACTATTTCTACATACATTCATTTGTATATTTGAAATATTAAAAATCCAATAGCCACATGCTTTTTCTTTCATTTACGCTTTGTTGAGGTCAATTTCATTTTATTTTCTTACTTTTTGTTGGGAATGCAATTAATGCAATTAATATTTTTACACAAAGTTTTTCTTTTAGTTATAGATAGTTAGTTTTCCTGCTGTTTGCAAAATTCTATAAAGAATATGTTTCAATACAATTATAAGCAAACAAATAATAATTTATTTTTAAACACATTGCATAAGGTTTCACAAAAATTAATTCACTAGGACTCAAGTTAGAGATAAAACCCCCCATTGACTGGACTATTTGACGGATTATTAAGACATTGAAATTAATACAATTTCATCACGAACAACGGTTATTGAGTAATACATTGAACAACATTAATTCAGCACGATGGAGTTTAGTTTTTTTTACATAGAGAGTCTATCCGTCATTCGCATGGACTTACCTAAAAATACACTTCATAAAATGAACAAGATTTTATTTGAACCATTTGACCTGAAAATGCTGAACGTTCAGTGAAAAGCACTAGACAAGTGAGTGACGTTCCTGCTGGAATGTTCGGGATAGCTGATTGATCGATGGTTCCCCTGACTGTTTATTGCAATGGATCTGGCAACATATATTTGAAGTATTGTTTTATTTTGTCCTCGTGTCTATTGTTTTGATATTAATTTCCGATTTTGCCTCTTCATAGGGCGTCGAGGAAACGTGTAACAGCCCGACATAATACTGTATTTTATTATTATTTTAAAACAAATTGTTACTATTTTGATTTAAAACATAAAAATACGAAGAAGTTCGAAATGACGTGACTGTACTGTAATAGTACAGGAGCCGGGTGGCTTTATCGACACGGCATCGTTTTATGCTCTAGCAGATATGTCTAGTCTAATGGTTTTATGGCAGCGATTCACTAAATTGGCTTCTAACGGGACACTTCTCTTCAGGTTGTAACGTCTAATTTACCTTAATAGAAAAGATAATTGCTAAGTAATTCACTATGACTTAGAGATCTCAACTCAAAAGTGTTATTTTAAATCTATCACCAAGTGTTTACTGTATCCTCAATTCCATTAACAAAGTTTAATAAAAACACTCAAAAAAGGAAACTAACAGGCGCCACTATGTTTTTGAATCTCCCGTAAAAATTATAGAGAAACGGTTGAATATGAAATTATAGTGACTCTGGGCAGAAATAAAAATAAAAGAACACCACTTAATTAACACTAAAAATATATTACGTTTTATTTTAAGACGTACACAAGTAAACACCTTTGACAGGTAAACCAATAAAAATATGAAACATAAGTTAAGTTAAGAACAAAGTTAATAAAAATGGTTTAATATTGTTAAACATAGACAAATAAAATAATCTGACAGGTGTGCTTAAATATAAAAATAAAGTTAACAAGTAGTTGTTTTAAATAAACTCAACAATTAACGAGTCTAATAGCTATGCACAAAAGTGCACTGGAAGCATGTCATAACTTAAACAAATAATAATTGATAATTACAGTGTCCATCTTATGAAAAAAGTAATGCCAGATAAAAAAATGATTTGTCCATATTATTATCAACACAGCAATATAAAATTACCTTTGCTGTTTGGAAGTTAGTAAATATATAAAAAAAATCGTGACAGTTCCAAATGTTTAGGGGCAGGGACGACAACGTATGACAAAGTTACTACAATTTAAACACTGAATGGTTGGTACCTGCTTCTTTGTTGAGCATTCTGAGATGTCGAAGAAATGACACGAGGAGATACTACTGGTACGCCATTTTGGCCGGGAAAAGAGGAGCCGAAACAAAGAAATTTTCCATATTGACGCTCACTAGTCACAAATTCGACGCATTGTTTTCACTACCACATTTTAAACTAAATGTGGTAGTGAAAACAATAACACATAACAGTACATAAAATTTTTCATTAAAACAGCAATTCTTTAGACACAATTCGTTATTTTGATACTATCAGATGACATATTTAAGCTCCCTTCAATTTCGGTTTCACTTGTTTTTAATATTCAACGTGTCGTCTAAGAGGATTTTTCCATGTGGAACTTATTAACAGCTATTTTAGTCGAACATTTTATTAACAATAAATCCAGATTCTAGTTTAAACTTGTTGCATAATTTTTGTTCTCTCGACTGTCATCGTGTATCGCCTAAGCCAAACAGCTCTACGCACTTCTCGCTTCTCCTCGTCACACCGTAATCCTTGTCGCGGCCGTATCAATTAGTGATATCGCGCAGTTGCCTCCAAGTTTTGATAAATTAAATTATAAAACTAAACAGCTGGCATATATAAAATAACTCGTTACAAGGTACGTACAAGCTGCCATAATTGTCAAAAAGGGAATTATAGCACGTGATTGTTACGAAATTCTTGTTAGATTGAGAATATTTGTACCACCAACTTCTGCCCACAGTAGGTTAGGAAGTTGAGGTTGCCCGGTTCTCGTTTAGTTTGTGGAGGCTGGGTCGTGGTTCGGAAATTATTCAAGAAAAAACTTTTTATTTTAGGTTAGGCGCCAGTAGTCATATAAAAAAACCATCTACAACGTACTTGTCTAACTGTACGACTGTGACTACTCAGAGATAATTGATTTGTCATAGATACTTATAAAATTCTCAACACTATGTTAAATATTTTGACTCTTACAAATTTTGAAATGGTTTCATTTTGATTTTACACCTTATGGATCGGATGTAGCTACTTCCTTACAGAAAGTTTATATATTTAATAAATAAGGTTGAAGACCAAAAAAAAATTACAAAATATGACAATTTATCGTTAAGCTGTGATTAAATAATTAAATGTAAAAAATTAATAAATAGCTGAAGGCAATATATAACATAAAACAATGGTAAAAATTTAGAACTGTTTGAAAGTTTATCGAAAGTCGAATGATGTAGTTGAAAGTTGAATGTTGAAAAGAAATGCAGTTGATATTATTACCACCGGCTGGGTTCTGCAGTAACCAACCCTGATCCTTGTCTCACTGAATCTTCCCTGTGTATCACCACCACTCGATCATTGATTTCTAGCGGGCATCCTAAGACTTTTCAGAATTTAGACGTCTGAACGGTTACCAAACCCAACAACTTGGTGCTCTCATCCAGCGAGGACTATTCTATACCAAGACACTCCAAACTTGGATTACAAGGACACCTTGGCAAATAATCTGTTTCTCCTGGATTAATAGCAGCAACCCAATTTTTTCTGGCACACAGTTAAGCCAAATTTATGGTAAAATTCACAATTTTAAGGATTAACTTAACATCAAATCTGAAGGGTCAACTTAACATCTCAATCCACTCCAGATGAGGTGTTAATCGGTCAGCAACACGTCTGTATTGCTACGAAATTGACAGGAAAAATCTATGACGACTTGTTCGGATACCGTGTATGATCTAAAACCTAGTTACACTTCTATACGCGAGATGTCGCTGGTAGTGGTAACATAAATCATTCTTTAAATACAATACAAATCTACACAACTACTCTACTGTATCATTTATGTGAATTCATGAGTTCCAATTTAATCAGAATTATCGATTTATAATTTTGTTTATTGATTTGGGATTTATTCACTTAATATAGATTTCGTCCTTTAAATATTTGTTGTACCAGATGACTTGCAGGTGTATTGCAAGAGAAGTAACAGATGGCGCTAGTATGCTAATTTATAATTTAAAGTTGGGTTGACGAACACAAATTCTTCCAGATTCAGTAAGACAAGGACGGCTTCAGGATTGAACTGAAAAATTAATTAATAAGTTTACTGAATTGTGGTTTAAGACTACAAAAATTCATTGCTATTAAAATAAAAATTAACAAGTGGCATTCAGGTAATTTTGAATGTCACATATTTACTACACATTTTGAAGATATAAAAATATTCCCAGTAACTCCTGTCACCTCCCTTAACAACAAAATAGTCCTTTTAGAAAGTTGTGGTTCTAAGCAAAAGTACGCATCCCTAATTATAAATGAATTTAACATTTTGAATAAAAAAGAAATTGTATGCAAGTTATCTGTAACATATCCATATAACATTTTCTCAATGAAGTATAAGCAGAAATAAAATACATTACTGTCAAATACTGGAAGCCACCAGGCTATATAGACAGAAAACAAATTACTTATTGCAATGGAACGATGTCGACAGCACTGACGTTTAAGATAGGTATAACTTAAGGCTCTATATTAGGGCCATTATTGTTTATACTCTACGTTAATAATTTACCTTGTTTACAGATGGCAAACACTAAAAAATTTGCAGATGACACTACTCTATATAATATCGACGAAAATGTCAATAATTTGAATCGCATTAATCAGGAGACTCAGTATGCCACAAAAGAATGGTTCACTTGTAAAAGGCTATCCACATTAAATTTTTCCCTAAAGATATTTTCAGCAAAGTAGGCACAGTCAAGTTTTTGGTGATTCACATAGATACTGAGAAAACTTTCGCTATACGAAACGACATCAGTTTTTACAGTAGCATATATGGGAATATTTTAATTCCAACTTTCATATGGAATTATTCTATCGGGTAACTCAACTGACTGGTTACGAGAATCTGTGCTACAAAAAATGGCATTAAGGGCAATCCCCAACAAAGCTAGTTGTGAATCGTGTAGACCTATCTGTCGTAAAATGTTAATTTTTACACTTCCAACACTTTATATTTATTACTGTCTAATTTAATTAAAAGAAAATCAACCGTATTTTAATAAGCATACTGAACTACATAGCTACTGTACCAGATATTGAAACAATATTATATTGCCGCAACATCGACAACATACCTATAAAAGTTATATTTATACTGCCTTGAAGCTATACAACTGCCTATCCATTATGATTAGAAACCTAAGAACCACTTAATTCAAGACGAAGGTTAAATATACTTTAATGAAAACATATACGAGTTTTACAATGCTTTTTTCTAAATCTGTAGTCATTCATATACCAAAGCAACTTTGTTTGTGAATTCGAAATAAAATTTTAAAAGGCCCTTTCTAGGCTCTATTCATTCCTATATTAGCATTGAATATCTCCCAACCACTTGGATATAATGAATTTCTTTGTTGAAATAATGCAATCTTCAGATGGATGTTGAAAAAATCACCACAATCACAATTATGGGTTTTAAGAAAAACTTACGTGAATACCAGTTACGGGACATCTAATTTGAATCATTTTTGTTTCCTAAAACTGTACAGGATGGCCAAAAATTATTTTTCAATTGAGGACTTTTTAAATTGAATTTTCTCATTTTTTTTCAAATGGAACACCCTGTATATTTTTCAACGATGTGATGTAGAAAGGAAAAACGAACAGTTTTTGTAGATACTTCCCTATGGATAATTGCAACCATTTTCGTTTTATCAATAAATAAATGTCAAATTCAAGAATAAACTTAAAAAGAGGTTCCCTCAAATAATTCATTAGAAAAATTTATAATAGGTGTTGCCCATTTTGATTGACACACGTCTTTATGCAATTTTGAAATGAGGTCATTTTGTGGGACCATTTCTTCCAATACATTGAAATGAGTAAATAGTATTTAACAGGTCCTTTACTGTAATGTTTTTTTGTACATTTTATTGCCATTTTCGTTATTCGACAAGCAATAAAATCTCAGTTTGGTATAAATTGTCGTGTACAACGGAGCATTTATCACACTTATCGGTCGTTACTTACAATTTGTATTGAATTTAAAATATTTGGAATTGTACAATATGAATTTTAATAAAGCGGAACTTGTAGACATGACTTTTGTTTTGGGCGAGTCAGAAATTGTTTACATGCCAATAGAATTTATCACCAACATTATACTGAAAGAAACATTCCTGATGCTAGCAGCTTCCAAGACCTTCTCGATACATTTCTGGGAACTGGAAATGACGAATAAAAAAAAGTAAAAGAATAAAACGTGTTGTGAACGAAGAAAATGAGAATTCTGTGATACTGGCAACGGTTGACAATCCCCATGTTAGTCAAAGAGAGGTGAGCTCACTAGTAGCAATAAGTAGATAGTCTGTGGGTGGAACCATAAAAACAAATAAGTTACATGCATATCATATTCAAATGCACCAGGAATTATCTGATGACGATTTTTAAAAGCGCCTACAATTTTGTTATTGGACCATAGGTAATATGCAAGATGATGTCAACTTCTTCAGTAATGCTTTATTTACTGATGAGGCAACATTTCATAAAACTGGATTTGTTAATAGGCACAATTTCCATTATTATGCTTTGGAAAATCCTCACTTTTTTATGCAAGTTGATAACCAACACAGATTATCTATAAACGTTTGTGGAGGAATTATTGGAGAACATGTAATAGGGCCACATTTCTGTGATGGTACATTTATCTTAATCTTTTGGAAAACTATCTGCCACAATTATTGGTAAATCTCCCGAAAGAATTCGAAATAGGATGTGGTTTCAGCAAGTTTTTTGAAAAATCGTTTTTACCAAGTGCACCGGATAACATAAATTAAGATGATAATAGCTTAAATAACAATTGGATTAATTTAATTTCCTTTTCCGAAGAAGACGTCCTAAAAGCATTAAAAAAAATGAAACCGAAGCTCACCATGGGACCGGATGGTATACCTGCATTTTTACTGATTGTGCTAATATATTCGCCCATACACTCAAAATTTTATTTAATTTGGCTGTAAAATGCTGTTCTTTTCCTGATATCTGGAAGTATTCTAAAGTCTGACCAGTTTATAAAAAGGGCAACAAAAATGATATAACAAATTTCCGACCAATCACTATCATTTGTAACTTTGGAAAAGCTTTTGAAATTTTGCTGCATAATTGCATGTCAAAAACAGTATATCCTCTCAGCAGCATGGATTTATGAAAGATCTACAACCACCAATTTAATATGTGCTACTCAATATATATCTGAGTCCATTGAGATACAAGTTCAAACAGATGTAATATATTTCGATTTCACAAAAGCATTCGACAGGCTTAATCATAACATTCTTATTAAAAAACAGTCCAACATTGGAATGTCACCGAATCTTACACTCTTTTTAAAATCATACTTGTCATATAGAAAACAGTACGTCGCGTTTAATGGATTCAGGTCTACTGATTACTTATCCTGTTCTGGTGTACCTCAGGGGTCTGTCCTTGGGCCACTCTTGTTTAATATATTCATGAATGATATAACATATGAACTAGATGTTCATTTTTTAATGTACACAGATGACCTCAAGATACTACATAGAATCTCTAACATAAATGACTGCAGTGAATTACAAAATAATATATCTAAACTCAGCGAATGGTGTGTTGAGAACAGCCTCACATTAAATGTGCAAAAATGTAACGTAGTGACATTTTCCACAAAGGACGTTAATTTTGCATTTAACTACTGTCTAGAAAATGAACCATTAACTCGACCGTCCTCGTTTAAAGACCTTGGAGTAATTTTTTACAAAAAACTCAGCTTTGTCAATCATATAGACATGTTAATTTGCGAAGTAAATAGAACACTTGGTTTTATTATACGCAATGGGCGTGATTTCTCTAATATTTCAACGTTAAAACTATTATATTTTTCTTTTTTGCGATCTAAACTAGAGTATGCGTCTCTTGTTTGGCAGCCCTGCTATAACACTCATAGTCTTAAATTAGAAAACGTGCAACGCCATTTTCTTAAATTTCTACATCTAAAATCTCATGGTATATATCCACCAATTGGTTTTCCTCAGTGATTTATTTCAAATGTTTTCAATGCGTAGCCTATCTGAAAGACGCAACGAATTTGCCACAAATTTCTTAAAAAAGGTGATTCATTATGATATTGACTGTAGTGAGATACTCCAGAGACTTAATTTCCATATTCCGCGAATAAATTCAAGACAAAACCAAACTTTCTACCTTGCTATAGCCCGGACTAATACTTTAAAGTTTTCACCAATCTACAGCATGTGCTCTAGCTATAACCACAGCCAGCGTGATATCGACATCTTTAATAAATAGGAGATTCTGTCTAAACCATATATGTATTTTTTATTCTCTCTTTTTATTGTAAATAAATTCAACTCTTTATTCTCCTTAATATTTATATTTTCTTTTGTTGTATATCTTTACTGAAATGTACGGTAGTAAATTTAAGTAATGTCTGTACGTTGTATGTGTTGTTTCCCATCTTGTAAATGGTCTTGTACTGTTAGATGGTGTATGAATAGAATAAAATAAAAAATAAAAATAAAATAAAGATGGTGCTCCACCACATTATTTAAATGCAGTTAGAGACCACTTAAATAATACCTACCCTCATCAATGGATTGGAAGAAATGGACTCACTAAATGGCCTGCTAAATTCCCAGATCTTATAAAAGTGGATTTCTTTTTATGGGGATACGTCAAGGAAATTGATTATAGAGACACACCAACAGCAGTACAAAATATGAAGGAAAGAATAATAACTGCCTTTAGGTCTATCACACCAGCAGTTTTAGGAACAGTGAGAACCTCGTTTCAAAAGCGCATAGAGATGTGTGTCAATCAAAATGGGCAAAATGTGGAACATTTAATATAATTTTTTCTACTGAGTTATTTGAACAAACCTCTGTTTTTAAGTTTATTTTTAAATTTTGTAATTATTGCTCAAAAAAACGAAATTGGTTGTAATTAGCCATAGGGAAATACAAAAAAATTTCGTTTTTGCTTTCATCACATCGTTGAAACATATACAGGGTGTTCAATTAAAAAATAAAATGAGAAAATTCAATTTAAAAAGTTATCTGAAAAATAATTTTTGGCCACCCTGTACAGTTTTAGGAAATGGAAATAATTCAAAAACATTAATTAGATGTCTCGTAACTGGTATTCACATAAATTTTTCTTAAAACCCATAATTGTGACTGTGGTGATTTTTTAAATATCGATCTGTAGATTGTATTATTTCAACAAAAAATTCATTACATCCAAGTGGTTGGGAGATATTCAATGCTAATATAGGAACCAATAGAGCCTAGAAAGAGGCTTCAAAAAATGTACTGATATACAAAGCATTCCATTTAAAAAAGGCACTTGGTCCTGTAATTTCGTCTTGGTTCGCCCTGTATGTTCGAAAATAATTTCCAGTTATAGACTTTTTTATCTAGTTTACTTGCAATTTTTTAAAAAATTTCTAGCTATCGTAGAATTGAAGATATCGAGGTCCGACGCACTATTGCCCCACCCTGTATATTATTGACAAGGCTAAAATAATGTGTACTGTATATGAGTGTGTATTCAATAAATAAAGCATTTCCTTATTATTATAGTAGATTGAGGGAGGCTCTCTTGTTATGCCCGTCAGATAAAATATTAACTGTAGGCAAAGTGGCGCAGTGCTAACATGAGGCTTGAGACCACGAAGCCCTGGGATCGAATCCTGGCCAAGGTATGAACATTTAATGACGTTTTCAATGTGTTGCCGAGACGGTAGCAACAGGTTAAACAGGTTTTGAGTAATGCAACATGTATAAGCTACTAATATATCTCCCGAGTTCGAGTCTGAGTTGCGGCAATATTGCAATCTAATGGTTGTTGTGTTGATATCCATGTATAGGTGTTCTGGTTGAGTGGTGGAATAACTATGGCCAATATTCGCTAGGACAAAAATTTAAATCAGGCGCTTAGTACAAGAAATAGCAGTACTGCATTAAGAACGATTTTCAGATATCTTCTAATAGTGATGTTATTCTAAATTGTATGTGTCCTGAGGTTTTCAAATGAGAATGAAAAGACTTGTACAATTTCTGGGCAATTCAATCGATTTGAAGGAGTATTTCATTAGTTAAAACATGGAGAAGCCAAGTATTATGGTTTAATTTTTATTTTTTACTAATTCTAATATAACGAATAAGAAACTTGTCGTTTTTCATGTTAAACATTAGCTGTTAGGTGTATGTTAAATGATATTTTCTCTAGATAATAAGGTTCAAATTAACCGGGCGATGCGATGGTGAAATTTTATTCTACAATTAAAGTTTTCAGACAAAGTCAATAATAAAATTCAAATACATTATAAACTATTAATACGTCAAGTGTTGGATTGTAAATTATTCATTCATTGATAAAGCAATTTGCTAAAGGTTACGAAAATGATTGTTGCTTTAATCGTTAAGTTAAGTAACGTCTATGGCATAAATATGAAAATTGGGATCGACTTTTATTTTATACTTTAAATATTAAAGCGTAATCCAACTCCGTTTCTCCTACTTCTCAAAGGAGTTAATTGTTTCATCAGCGTATAAAATATTCGCAAATATTTGACTTAGGAAAATATTTCATTAACAAGGGTTGCCCAAAACCGAGACAATTAAGTATTAATGTTGGTTTCCGGTAAGCCTCTAGTCAAGCATATCGTTAAACTTGTTTATTTTAGTAAATTCTTTAAGGCACACAGACAAAAGTAGGAATCATTATGATATTGTACATATTTTAGAAGTTAAATATGTAGTTACTTTATATGTATAGTAAGAAGATATTAATATGATTGTGTAATTATTATATGTATAGCCATCTCTGTCTAAAATTCTGGAATAAGTAGTGAAAAATATAATAAAATTTTGGTTTCTTTAGTCATCAGATGTTAGACAAGTATCATTTGGGCATCGAGAGAACTGCAGTAGGATGGATGCATCAAAGAACATCAAAAGAGAATAAAGAGACATCGTTAGATATTATTTTATATGATTTGTTCTAGGTTTTTGTTTATATACAATACAATTTTTAATACACATTTTTCAAGTCTTAATCACTAGGATGTTGCAAACAGCAGAGAAAACTATCAATGGGAACTAAAATGGAAAACTATCTGTGAAGAAACATTAATGAAATATTAGCATTCTATCGAATTCTGGTTATGCTAGCATAAAATTCTAAAATGAATTTCTAGTTTATTTGAGAATCCTCATTGTAACACTAGTTTCCACATGATCCCATACGGCTATGCAGATTAAACTAGTATCTACATTGATGAATAATTTTCTAGACACTCATAATTTATGAAACATATTCTTTATAGGATTTTGCAAACAGTGGAAAGAAAAGCTATCTATGAGAACTAAAGGAAAAACTATATATAAAAATATTAATGAAATCTTTGCATTCTTTCGATAACCTGACTTCTGGTTATGCTAACAAGTAAAACTTCTTATTTGCCATTCTCATTTTAACACTAGCATCCAACCTAGTCCCCTACGGCTAAGCAGGCTAAACTAGCATCAACATGATCCCCTACGATATGTAAATTCAGTTAAAAATGAGAACAAAGGCCTGAAATTAATTTATTTACGTACCTTGTCTTTAAAAAAAATTTCATTCTAATGAATTACATTTTCATAAAATCTCGTTCAGTTTCTTGGAAATGCTTAGCCTTTGAAACGTTTTTCGTCCTTATTGTGGACTCATCAGAAAAGCCTAACGCCACTCATAACGATGTTCCATGCAAAATTAAGACAATATCCATGAACAAAATAATTATAATTGACATTGACTGATAAAAAACAACCTATCTCTTAGCTAACTAGCATTGAAGCCTATATACCCTGTGCATGTTTAGAACTGAATTATTATTTGTTTGCTTGTAATTGTAATGAAACATATTCTTTATTGGATTTTGCAAACAGCATAAAAAAATATCTATGAGAACTAAAAACAAGAACTATCAGTAAAAAAATATTAATGAAATATTTGCATTCTTTCGATAACTTGAATTCTGTTTATGCTAGCAGTTAAAATCCTAAAAT
The DNA here is from genome assembly GCA_963583905.1 of Stenurella melanura. Classification (NCBI taxonomy): domain Eukaryota; kingdom Metazoa; phylum Arthropoda; class Insecta; order Coleoptera; family Cerambycidae; genus Stenurella; species Stenurella melanura. The sequence goes on from OY757314.1 coordinate 137,593,862, forward strand.
GAATTTGTCTATTTTATTTGATAATTCTCATTGTAACATCCACATAGTCCCCTACGGCTTTGCAGATCTGCATATAGTTTTCTCTGCTGTTTGCAAAATCCTATAAAGAATATGTTTAATTACAATTACAAGCAAACAAATAATAATTCACTTTTAATCACTAGATTATAAGTAAGAGTAAATTTCTTGTTAAAACTGTAATAAGGAAAGTCCGAATCATCTTGTATGTTTACTACTTTTCCACAATTATGAGCCATTTGTGAACACTGCTGTTTGTGTTTACGTTGGTGCTTTATTTAGTTGTTTGTCATGTTTTTATTCGGCTAATTTAGAAAATTACGAAGCTGTGGCTAATTGCTAAGCACTGCTTAAATGTAGTTAGGGTAATCAAATTTTCTCCGATGTTTTTGCACGTACTGTCATTTAAGTGTTATAATACGTGAGCTTATTAAATTTCTACGATTTATTAAGAGTACAAGAGGATGTTGAATAATTCTTAAAACGGTAAAAAATTAGACAAATTTATTTAGTATCTGCAGAGTAAATGAAGCAAAAATCTTACTTAAATTCAATGAACGTAATTTAGAATGAATTTAAAACCTCTTACCCCATACCGTCCCATATACGGCACATTGAAGTATTTTCAATATATATGGTGCCATCTATTAAATTTCATTAAAATATCCTGTACGGATTAACAAGCATGCTATTAGCATCATCTGTAAACATTATTACCAACTAAATATATTCTATGTGTTACATGTACTTGGTTAACGTACGCAACAATTAATATATGTTTCGTTCGCTCAGCGGTTGCGGTAGGGCGTGGGCAGTAGTTTTGGTGTTTTGTTTAGGGGCGCCAAGTAATTTACGTTGCTTCATATTTATAGTTTTAGTTAACTGAGACACAAATTACTAAATTGTCTCTGATGACAGTAGCCAAATTTTATAGTCATAAGAATAGAATGAAAGAGAGAGGGATATAGGTATAATAACAATTTATTGCACTTTTAAAACACATAAAAATACAGAAAACTTAACTCTGGCGAGAGAGAAACTGAACTATAATAAATAAGTAGCACACATACATTTACTTACACATGTGAAATTGCATAATATAGCTTTAGCATAAAGTTTACGTTTAATCGAAATAATAATAATGCTTAAATAACAGAACAGAAAATGTACACGTACATATATGTCTCCAGCGACGGTCGCTGCCCTGCAAGGGCGATAAACAATATCCAACTCCGTCGGCCTAGCGCGGCGGTAGCCGTCGAAGAGCGGAGTGATCAGCAAACAAAACAAGGAGGGGGAGAAAACGCCTAATGCAAAAAAAAAATACGTATTACTCTACAGGACATTACGAATAAATTATAAATCAGTTCTTCACCGTATCGTTGTTAAACAACTCTTATACCCACCTCCAACACAGTATCCTTACTGTTCGAGGCGTTTCTCTATTAATATCACAATGTGTCACAAAATAATCCGAGACTTCACGTTTTTAAGACGTAGTTCCAATCATTACCATGAAAATTCTACACATTACGTCTTTTGGGCGACAGTATTGTTCAATGGCTGCCTAAATAACAGCTGATCCTTCCTAAATGACAATTTGTAGCTTATTTGGAAATATTTTTATTGAATATTTTTCAGCAAATTAAAACATTCTGGAGACATTTGACTATTATCAAGTGGTGTACAAGTGAAATAAAACAGGTATGTTTTTTAGATATTATTTTCTGTGGGAAATTAAGTATGTCCATATATGGCACAGTATGCAATAAAGAAATCAGATAAAAATATTAATTTTTATTTTCTCTCGAATTCAGTTTCAGAAATAATGGATGTAAGAAAATTTTACGAGCATGTCGTAGATGGAAATATTAGTGAAGATGATGATTTCTCTCATGATCATCCGACAGCTCCTGAATGATTCTGATTATGAAGGTAAAAGAGAGGAAGAAGAAAACAACCCAAATAGTGAAGATGGCATTACTCTAAGTTATTTTGTGAAGATGTCCAAATGAGCCAAAACAAAACCAGAACCTCTGATTTGAACACAATCAGATTTTATAGTGTCTGAGACAGATATAAAATTCCTTGAAAATGAGCAGCTGCCCCAGAAAATTGAAGACCTTGAATCACTCTTCAAATCGTCCTTCACCGATGAAATACTCAGTTGCAAGTATCTCAATTGTCCTGGAAAATCTCTTGTGTTCTGTAGAAATTGCCAAATCTATTTATGTTTAAATAAAGACCGAAATTGTTTTTTGTTGTGTCTCACAGAATGAATATTTTATAATGTCCTTGTTGCATGGTGTGCCATATATGGCACAAACCATTTTTTGTACCAAATGTGCCAAATTTGAATATCGATTTTTTTTATTTATTATTTTATTTATTTTAGTTTTCATTTTTTATTTTTTGTTATTTTAAATATAAAATAATGAGCGCTTAAAGAAATTGCTGGTAAAGAACCACATAAGAGAATGAATACAAAACGAACTGTTAATGGCAAACGTCAAAAGTGGACATACTTTGTGTTGAGACATCGAATATTATGGTCCTTCGAGCCTGACCCGTAAGTTCAATTTTGTAATTTAAATGAAACTAGTTTCCGTAGAACTAAATAAATTATGATTAAATATTTGAGCAAACTCTAGGTCACACTATTTGAAAAAGGATGGGGGTCACCTAAATCGTACAATTATTTCTTGAAATAAACCTCTAATTTTTACGTTCGCTAAAACTTTATTGTTAACTTTAGTATCCTTGATTAATAAATAATTATACTGCATTGTATACGATATCAGATAACATTTCAGCAGCATGTCTACTTATCTGTATTTTTCTGTTTTGTATGTTCTGTCTATTATTCGTTATACGTTTTATGTATTATTAATTATCTTTGAAAGTATTTACTTATATTTACTTCCATATTTATGCATTCACTCTATGTAAATATTTACTTTAGTATTTGTTTCCACTTATCCCGTAATTTGGTAGTAAACCCTTCGTATACTTTACTCTAAATAAATACATAAATAAGCTCCCACCAAAAGTTGAACTAATTGCTCATTTTGATATTTAAATTACTTCAGTTTTCAATGCTCTTGCCGACTCTGACAGTTTCGTAAGATAATTTGAGGGAGGTGTTTAATTTTATACAAAATTATCAATCATTACTGGAAGTTGACGCACAAAAGTTTTACTTATTATCTTTAAATCTTGAATCCAAGTCATTATATCGAAGAAATGTTAAAGGCGAATTCTGTGATGGATTTATTTTGTAGGACAAAATTATTAGCTAATACTATCGATAAAGAATTTCAACCAGTTGTGACATATACAGAGTTTTCGAAGGTTCTTGGCAGAACTGACCATAGTATTAAGCAGATTCATTAACTTTGATTTCTAATGAGACTTTTGGGAGTTTTTAAAATTTTGTTTTTCAAATATAATCCAACGTACAGCATATTGTGGTTGCATGGTCGAAACATGTGCCGCTTCGAGCTTTCCCAGGGATCAGTTTTATGACCTCTTCCTTTCTTTAATTTATAAACAATAGATTAACCGTATAATGAATACTGCATGTAGGTAATTTTTTTAAAAATTGACAAATGCTAGTGACCTTATCGAATCTCAGCAAAAATAATTAAATTACTAATTACCCTAAAAACTAACTACAAACAGAACAATTTACCTACGTTTAAATACAAAGAAATATATGGGAATAATATGCTTATTTCCCTAAGAAATTATTGTTAAACTTTGATTATTCTGTAGATAATAACATAGTCTAGAGATCTGATACTGCCCGTATTTTGGAAGTTTATTTTCTTCATTGCAAACATTTTGTGTATGACATGTCAATCAACATCATGTTATCTAACGCAAATTCCTGACGCGCGCCATCTCGTTTTTCTTCAACAATATATTATCTTATTTCTGGTTGATGCGGCCAACGATGACAGGATTTGGATCGTTTACTACCTAATAACCACCCATTCTTAACGTATCTAAGTAGTCTTTGTTTGTTCTGTCTACAACAGCAATTTTCGTTTTGTGGAAATTTACACTTAAACCATAGTCAGAGCTTATTATTTGAAGGTTGTCCAAAAGAATGTGGAAATCTGATCCTTGCTTACTGCGCGTAGGTTACATAATCTGCAAATTTCAAGTTAGAAACCTTTTCCACCTGTTTTTAATCTTGCTAGTCTTCCAGCAAATGATGTAATCACTATAGGTGGTAAAGAGGATCGGTGACAGTAGCGTCCTGGCGGAAGGCTTTGCCAACTCCTAAAAATTCGCTTGCATCAACAAAAAACTTGAAAAATACGTTTTCTTTAAATATACTGAAAATACACTAATATTTAATACAAACAAGCTAACCATTATACTTGTAGCATTTGAAAAAGTTACATCAATAATTTCAGTTTGAATACTGTAAATTAACCTTGATTAATTCATTTGTTTGAGTATGCAACCCACGATCTAGAATTCGATAGTAGATGGTTGCCTATCTTGATGAGAAATTATGGGTAGTAAACATTTTTTCTTTAAGTATAATTTTGAGTTAGAGGTGTTAGTCATGTATTCTTGTAGTTGAGATATTACATAATTGTGTAATTCAATTTTTTAAATGCAAAGCCCTTTGTTGGCGCATTTTTATTGGCTAGAGAAAGAGTTCTCTATATGCTCAAGTTGGCAACACTGAGAACTGGAGAAGGAGATTCCCGTCTGGGGGTTCGTTTTTCGACAGCGACGAGATAGCGAATGGCGGCAGTCCCGGTTTTGTGTTGAAGAATTTGGGTTTTACATCGCTTACACTGAAAAGGGATTTGATTTGATGTACCCAGTGTTCCTTTACCGTCCTGCCAGAAGCATTTTGTAAATTCCAGGAAGGAATTCTGTTGCTTGTCGTAATCTGATCGCCACGTGTCTCGTGAGGTTATGTAATACTCTCTATATGAGAGTGTTTGGAGGGACTGACCCTTTGAAGATAAGTTATGTTTTGGAGAGGCTTGCACTCGGTATAAGCATATGTTTGGAGGGGCATAGATGTTTGGAGTGGCTTACAATTGGGATAAGCACATGTTTGGTGCTGTCACTTGGTTATGTAAGGGCGCCCAGCATTTAGAGGAGTGATAGGAGGAAGTCTATTACTCAGAGATTTGGTTTTATGTGGGTCCGGCTGACATTTAGAGAGATTTGGGTTGGAGAGGTGTCCGCAGCAGTCTCCAAGGGATTTTGGCAGAGATTTAGGAGTGACGCAGATTCTTAGTCGTAAACAACGTCGAGAACATCTTAGTAAGTGGTGACAGGTCACGCTGCAAGCGTAGAGACGTCTGCATATACTCGTATTTCGATACGCAAATGCAGCAACGTCGGGCGCGGTTAGTACTTGGATGGGTGAGCCTCTCCAGGGAAACACAGCGTTCTCGCTCCGTCTTCTAACGGCTTGTATATCAGCGCATGCGTAGAAGGTATGTAACTTTAGGCGGGGGTTACATAGTGGATATACCATCCTTCGGAGGGGATGTAAAGCAGTCGGTCCCTTGTCTATTAAATGTTAGGCAAGTAAAAGATCCCTACTCTTCGATAGAGAAGAGGTTCGGCAAAATTTCCAGGTTGGGGGTAGCTCGTCTCCTGGCGTCGGTGATTGGCCTTGGTAGCGGAAATAGGCCGACGTTAAATAAGTGATTAAAAAAAAAAAAAGGTCACGCTGCAGTCGTCAGAGAAAACGCCAAGGCTCTAACCAGGTTTTATTGTTTCATTTTAGTTACATAATTTTAAAGAAATTTTTATAGATTCATTCAGTGATTTTTGTTGAAATATCAGAGTAAATTACATAACGATTTTGCAACTACATACCCAACACGATGTAATATCTTAAAAAAAAAATTGTAAGTAACGCATGATACCACGTGATACTAATTTACCTTCTACTATGTCACATATGAGGTATTTTTAATAGAACATAATTATTTTAGATCATTCTGTAACATTCTAGTGCACGCAGCGAGCATTGCGAAAATTGGCTCACAGAATCCTGTTTGTTATGTAATATTTTATTGATGACCTGTAATTTGAATCCATTGTGAATCTTTAACTCGCTGTTTTAAATCTAAAACTCATTGTTGGTATCATTTAAGCTGTAGTTGCATTTCTATAGAAAAAGGTCAAATCACTGAAATAACTTTAGAAGGGGTCATTTACATATTTTGCATTTCTTTTGCATATATAGATTAAGTTTAGGGGATAATTGTGAAACTATTTGTTTTTTATTGTTGTACATCTCATGTGTGTTGTAATAAATGTCTAGTGTCTACACGTTCTTATTATTTGCACTGGTACACCTGATAATTGTTTAAATTTAGAAATTTCATAGAGTAAAGTAAGAGTTTTGACATAATAGAAATATTTTGAGAATTCCATCGCATGGTTGCTAGTAACTTAATTTTGTTCCGTGCTGGCAAAATTATTTAAATCATATTATGTAACATACAGCCGGTGGCGCCCTTTTGAGTGTCCACACACACAATCCTAACCCACGGCCCTATGCTCTCCACCAAAAATCGGCTGCCGTTCGCACCGATGTAACACGTTTTAATATTTAGGTATTAAAATATGTTACATACCCTTCGTAGATTTAATGCAACAGACTTCTTCCTCTAGCTAATACTAACTTACTGTTCAAATTTCAATACAATCGGACTTTTCGTTCTCATGTTATCGTGCTTACAAGAAGCGTAACGGACAGACGGACAGACAGAGAGACAGATGGACGGACATTTTGAAAGTTGTTCAGAATTCGATCACCAACACAGTGATGCGAAATTTTTTTGTCTACGAGCAATATCCGGTTTTAGAAATATGCCGATCGAATGCAATATACTGTTCGTTTTGTATTTTCGAAGAGTATGATAAATCATTTGCTGATAAGTGTTTCAAACAATAATTTTCCTTATCATCTCACCCTGTATTTCCATGTGCTAAATGCAATCTAGTGATGCTAATATAACATTTTTATTATGTACAGGCGCCACACAAGTTAGACTAACCATACTGTAGTAAAACTGGCGCAAAATTTCTATAAAAAATATTCAAGCTTGTTCAATGACGCTTGCTTCGCTTGAAGTATATTTTTGAATAACAAATGTTCCACATATATTATGTTTTTTCTCTTTTCGTCATTATTATTAATACCCTAAAATGTTCTCCTTTAGAGAGGGGCTCTCCGAGCTGTAAAAAAGAATAATCTGTTAGATTTTTTTTCTTCTACAATATCACTCTTAAAATTTATTAGCGACTGCCTCTGAAACAAAGGAAAATGACTCGATGAAATATGGGATCACGCATCAAAAAATAAAAGAAAACATATATTATGTGTTCTCTTGCCGGCTAAGAAGGATTTTATGTCAGTGTACGTCATTTTTTTAACTAACGAAAATGTCTAGAAATACTTCGGTAAGGTAAATGGAGAAATCAAAGGGTATGAATTTTTTAATACTACTATCTAACTATGCGTGTACCCGTTCTGTTAATAATTTTATAATATTACTAATGCATTAAAATGATGTTCCATTTCCAAATTACTGAGGCATGGATAAAATAATATGTGATTAACAGACTTACGTTGTTTAATACAAAAGCTGGTTTAGATAGCATCGTTTCTAATTTAAGAATAAAATTTCAGAGGCGCTTTCCTGAAGAAATATATCGTGTTTGTGGGAAATATTTATGAAAGTAATTCATAACGAATTTTACTAAAGAATTACTTGCTTTTTGCAATGAACCACAAAAGAGAACAGATACAAAATGCAGTCTTCGTTAAACGTGAATATATTGTGGTCTTTCGAGACAGATTTCAAAGTTTCAGTTTTGTAATTTGGGGGTACATATTTCCCGTATTCAAAAAGACGTGTAAACATTTGGGTCAACTCTAAGCCACAGTATTTGAAAAAAGGGGTTACCTGAATCAACTAATTCCTTCTTGAAGTAAACAAAATCCTGAATTTACTTACACTTTTTTGTTAAGTTTTGGGTAATATATATTAAATATATAATATAATGGTATAATATTCTAAGCGACCCACTATCGTCGTATGGCTCGAACAATTCTCATTTGACGAATAATAATAATAATAATAATACATTAATTTTACTGAGAAGTAAAAATGGTACAAATTGAACTGTAGAGCTCTTCTTCCATTTGCCCAATACAAGAAACTCAATTCTATGATTGAAGAAAAGAAAAGACGTACCTACCTATGCAACTTTTTAGGGTTAAGTTTTAAATTATGGTTAGATGTATACCCAAAATTTTTATTTAAGTCATGGTTTATTAGAATTATAGCATCCTGCCGCTCTTGGAAATCAGATGATTTGTATACCTGCGGAGTCATCTGCATAAAAAATGATCCCAATAAATTTTGGGCTTTCATCAAAAGTAGAAAAGAGTCGGCCAGTGTATCTGAAGAGACGTTCTTTGAAGGATCTTCGCTAAACAATCCCTCTGATACACTAAATGCATTTGCCAATTATTTCGGTCAATCTTATAATGAGTCCTTATTAATTGAGGAACATCACATTTATTTTTGATTATAGGTTAGATAATGTCATACTTCAAAGACCTATAACATTTCGCAACCTCGGCGTAACTTTAGATGGTAAATTATCCTTCACTGATCATATCGATACCATTGTGTCTGAAGCCTCCAAAGCCCTTGGATCTATTGTTTGTACTAGTCGTGAGTTCACTAATACTGATACTCTGAAAATTCTTTATCAATCCTTCGTCAGATCGAAACTGGAGTACGCATCGCTAATTTGGAGTTTCAGTTATGATGTTCACAAGAATAACTTGGAGGCAGTTCAACGTAGATTTCTTAAATTACTGTGGTTCAAATCCGACGATACCTATCTAGTGATTGGTTTTCCGCAAAGTAACTTGCTTGAAAGATATTCTTGAGGATAGGTATACGTACTTTTCTCATGTATTTTTGTTTAAATTACTACACAATGATTTTGACGCACCCGAAATTATTAGCAAGCTTAATTTTCACATTCCCAGATTAACCTCTCGTAATCACCAAGTTTTCTATTTACCTACGCCGCGTACGAACGTACTAAATAATTCACCTTTATATACGATTTGCAGTACTTCTAACAAATTATGTAGCCACTTCGATATTTTTAATTGCAGTGACATAAAACAAAATGTTCTTAATTAAATAACCAGAGATTGTCCTTGTTTTTCTTAATTTACTTTGAATCACATATGTGTATATATGTATATAGGTTTTATATTTAAACATTTTCCATGTTATTTTTTCTCTCTTCATATCATTAGTTATTTATAATTCGTACATTTAAGCAAATTTTTTCTTCATTTTACTTTCTTTCTATGTTGTTGTATATCTTGTAATTAATGCTTTGTATGCCTTTATTCCTGTTTGTAATTGGGTATCTTACCTATTGAACAGTGTATGCAATAAATAAATAAATATTACTGTAGTTAGCAAATAGTGACTACGTCTAAAATTTCTGAAACAACGACAGTGGCTTCAAGATGCAACCTTGGGGTACACCTGTATTTAAATTACGTAAGTGTGATGTAATTCTAGTGCCATCATCATCTATGACCACACTTGCTTTCTTCCACATAAATAATTACCCATAAAATTAATCGCAAATTTCGACAAACCAAGATAATGGAGTCTTGCTAGTAGTATAGAATGGTCTAAGGTATCAAAATCCTAATAGAACCAAACATGTTCATTTTCTACCATATTTCTTAGAAAATCATCTACAAATGTGTTAATGCTGTTGATGTGGAATGATTTTTTCTAAATGTCTATTTATATTTGGAATTAATTAATTTTTATTTAAGAACTCAATGATTTGAAAATGAATGTGCCTTTCTAATATTTTAAGTTGAATAGAAACTAGTGAAATATAATATACCGTTGAAATCAGAACACCATCTACTTTCCAATGGCGCAATAAAAATAATATTATGTTGAAAAATAAGAAAGTCTATATACCAAAATAGTACAGGCAATGAAGGCAAAATGTTGTAAGAACATCGCAAAAATTAATAAAAGAATCATCTCTGGGATTTAAGTAGTTAATAACCTGTAGAATGGAATGATACATTCTTTGCACTTCCAAGTTCCGGGAAAATTCAAAAAAATTTGGAAAATCTTTTTGATTTTCGATTTTCTTGCTCTAACGGCTAAAATAATGAAAATACAGAAAATAGTTTTCAACAAAATTTGTAGCTCGTCTCTTTCTCTACGAAATAGGTCTTTACAAATTTTTGTCTTACTTAAGCCGTTTAGGAGATAAATCCAGTTTTCCACTTATAGTTTTGAGCCGCTCCGAAATGCGCGGAAAATGAGAATTCTCTGGGAGTTTCGTACGACCGGACATATCGATCGATAATTATTACCATTCAGAGCCGCTAAAAAAATGAAAACAACGTAAAATGTAGAGAAAAGTCTCAGATTTAATGTGAAACTAATCACAAAATTCATAAAAAATTTTAACATAGAGAAAAAAGTGTTAGAAGATGGTTTAGTAAACTTTATACAGTTAATTTATTCACATGTTTGAGTTTTATGCATCCTGCCTATTTCTCCCATAATGGGTGGTTTTTCACTGCATGGATTCGATTCCACGCACTTTAATCTATATTTCGTGGAAATTTAATTGAAGAATGTTAAGAAACAAACAAATTGTATATGTTTTACTGTATAATTGTGCATTTTCTGAACGTGTATGAATAATGTAGACAAATCCAAAAAGTACTGCGTGAATTTATAAAACTCTAGTCATTCGAAAGGATATGTTTTGTTGTACTTATAATCCAAAAATTAAGACTTTATGCTATTATTGTTACTTAAGATATAGCGAATTGAACTCCAAAATTTGGAGGTGATTGATCGATGAGAAATATACCCTCTACTTTGATCGCAAGGCATATTTCTCCAACAAAAGTAATTGCAATAAAATGTTAATTGGATTAATATATTATTATATAAGAATACATAAGCAAAATTAATGATCATTCTAACGACTCCCGGCAAAGATATGAATAAATCTGTGGATCAACTGTACAAAGTTTACTAAGCCATTTTCTGACACTTTGTCTCTTTGATAATTTTTTTTTATGAATTTTGTGATTAGTTCCACATTAAAGCTGAGACTTTTCTGTACATTTTATGTTATTTTCATTTTTTTTAGGGCTCTGAATAGTAAGAATTATCGATCGATGAGCCCGGTCGTACGAAACTCCTGGAGAATTCTCATTTTTCGCGCATTTCGAAGCGTCCTAAAACTGTAAGTGGAAAACTCGATTTATCTTCTAAACGGCTTATGTAAGACAAGAATTTGTAAAGAACTTTTTGTAGAGAAAAAGACGAGCTACAACTTTTGTTGGGAACTTCTTTCTTTATTTTCATTATTTTGGCCGCTAGGGCAAAAAAAACGAAAATCAAAAAGTTTTTCCAATTCTTTTTTAATTTTCCCGGAACTTGGAAGTGCAAAGAATGCATCATCTCATTCTCCAGGTTATTATCTACTTAAATCTCAGAGATGATCCTTTTATTAATTTTTGTTACCCTAAATTGTTAATTTGCCTGTACTACTAAGGGTTATCTGATCAGCACCAAAATCTTTTCAGCTTATGTATAGTACCAATATTACCCTTATACCAAACAACAAAATTGATTGGCCAGCTTCGGCGCTATTGCGTTCATATATGCACATATAGACATGTTTTCGGAACAGTTTTTTGGTGTTCCTGGGACCTCGAAACGTAAAGATTTTATCTCAGTGTTCGATTTTGGAACAATTTCAGCAACTTCTCCGTTTCTATCAATGGGAAGGTTATAACGACTATCTCGGATCAAGTTTAGCTTTAACTACCTCTGATGAAGACAACTTGATGTGATGAAACCCGCATCGGCTGCAATGCTTTAAAGTTTGAAACTCAATGTTAAAAGGAAATAACTGAATTTATTTATTGATTTTCCCCATTACAAGATTTAATTTTGAACGGAATTAGTAGATATTTCCGAACTTGTCCCATAGATTATATTATCAATACGTGTCTTTGTCCACCATTCTACTCCAGGTTTACACACATTTTATTAATGTAGGCGTTACAGGCTATAAATTAAATTTGCTGATATTGACAATGTTTAAATACGTCCAATTAACAGATTCAGGAAAGGGCCGCAATAAATTAGAGATCAGCAGCAGGTAGAATTGGAAACTGAGCCTCTCTGAATTAGAGGACGGTCGATTAGACCCTGTATACAATAACCAGTGGCCCGGAGAGACCGTGGCCAAGCACAGAATAAATTAATCCGTTTGCAGCGTCAAGCAAACTGTTTGACGCCAAACACCACCGTGAACAATCATCCCACACAATAGACAAAATTATCCGAGGCGTGGCCGTTTATCAGTTGTTAATGATTTACTGCTCCGAGGTCGAGTTTTTGAACTTTGCCAATAGTCGGGTGTAGTTCATATTTTGGATTAAAGTTTATGGCGTGCATTGGAAGCCAACAAATGCACAACTACTGTGAATCGCAATAGAACTTTCAAAGTAAAGTTTATATGTTATACGTTCTGTGTAATACAGTGAAGATAATATTAATCATTTATATATTGTCAAAATGATAGAAGTTCAGTTATACATGGAATATTTACTTTGTACGATTTAAAATGCAGCATCCTGAAGTCAATAGAATTATTGATGTAGCATTTGGAATTTTCGCTGTACTAAGGACTACAGATTCTGTTTTTCTTAAACGGGAATGTTCTCAGTTCGACCCCTATGTATCCTGTTATACAAGGTTGAGCAAAGTATGGAATAATCGCTATGAATCTGCCCGTAGAAGTTTCCTGAAAAAAATACTTCAAGAAGTGCAGCGATTTTTATTATTTCGCATATTTGGGTGTCCTGTAATTTATTTTTGCGTCAGTTGTTTTTGAGATATGTCATAGATTTTTTTTTAATGGCTATCTATATATTTTTTTCTCTTTCTGGTGCAGTTTTTTATTCGCTTCTCAGCCATGTAAAATTGTGTACAGGTTGCGTAAAAAAATTTTGAGAAAAAATATAAAAATCATTTTATTTCACTAATGCGACAAAACTTGATAAGAATAATAATTATTAAGTAACAAGAGTTGAAAATTAAAGTTGTTCGAGAGAGAATGAATAGAAAAGAAAGACGCTTCGGTTACAACAATTGTTCAAAGTGTTCCCCATTCACTAATTGTCAATAACCAAGCCTATCCACAAAGTCTCTTTTTGAATTTATCAGAACATGTTGGGGTATTTGCATTGTTTTATCACGAATTCTTTATCTTAAATCTGCCAAATTATTGGGTCTATTTTGATAAACTTTATTTATTACGTATCCCCAGAGAAAAAGTCTAGAGGGGGATAGATCCGGGGAAGGTGCAGGCCATTCAATAACATCTCCTCTTCCAATCCGGCGGTCAGGAAAGGTAACATTTAAATATTCTAGGACAATTATTGCATAATGAGGGAGGGGGCATCCTGTTGAAACCAAACGTTTTCTGAGACTTATTTTCCCCCGTTTCTCAAAGCAGGAATAACACCGTTCCGCAGGAGCTCTAAGTGTTTTAATCTGTCGATAAAAAAAAGGGCCAATTATGTTTCCCCTAAAAATTACTGCCCGCACATTTATGTTTTGAGTATGCTGTGAGCTTCTTGAATCCAGTGAGGATTCTCCCTAGACCAAATGCGACAGTTATGCCTACTAATTGTTCCATGAAGACAGAATGTTGTTTCGTAAGAAAAGCAAATATTTTGTGCAAAATTATCATCACGATTACAAATTTGAGCCATATCATGGCAGAACTCAAGTCTTCTGTGAAAATCGTATTCAGCGAGGAACTGTATTTAATTCTGGTAGAGCATTTTACTGCAAAGCTATAAATTAAAGAAATAAATGGTTTTTAATTTTATTCTCAAAATTTTTCTCATGCAACATATACAAAATTTTATGGCTGAGAAGAGAATAAAAACTGCACCAGAAAGTGTAAAAAATATAGGTTGCTATTTAAAAAAAAAATTAAATGACGTCACATCTCAAAAACCTCTGACCCAAAAATAAATTAGAGGGTATCCAAATATGCGCCAAAATAAAAATCGCTATACCTCTTCAATCATTTTTTCAGAAAACTTCTACATGCAGATTAATAGCGATTATTCCATACCAACTCTGTATATTAAACATATTTAAGCAGGAGTATATAATATGGTCGGCAAATAAATTCAAAATGGTGATTGCAGATTCATACATTGCTTAAAAAAAATGGATGTGTTTATGTAAAATTTAAACAACTAGGCTGGTTAAATATTAGCAATACCATTAAACTGCATTTATGTTCATCGCCTAATTCTTACATCCTTTCCATTATGGGAGAGATATTATTAATTTATCGAAGAAAACTTCATAATGTCAATATAAGATATCCAAACACTTTACATGTCTTCCTAATCTTCATTCAGCCATGCTCACTAGATCTTCCACATATAATGCTTTCTCTATTCATAATATGACTAAAAATTAATTTAACTAATGGCTTCCGTAGAAAGGTTAAATCCTATTTTATATGCAAAAGTGATACATCAGGTTAATGTGATGATGCTAAAACTTGTCGCCAAGGGAGGATCATCACTTAACCCAAAACAGTGCACGCTGTTTGGTAAGACTTACTATCTTTCGGTTGTAACACCTATGGTGCCATATGCATCATATGTATAATGGCTAAAAACTGAAGAAAAATTGTCACAAGGAAAGTCGATTAGTTCATGACCAAGATCATTGACTCTATGGCATCAAATGAACGGGATTAAAGCACTGCGGTTTGAGAAAATGTCATTCATCTAATACACAGATGAATCAAAGGCGGATGAAGGTATGGATGTGGGCGTAGTGGGGTTCAACTGAAGGATATCTGAAGCCGTAGGTAGCACCCCAGCCATATCTCAGGCAGAAATTTATACCTATGATCTACCATGTGCGCAGGACCGCATAAACAAAAGAATTTTAACGGCAATGATAGATACTTTTACATAGCCAGATCTTACACATTACAACTGGCAATACCAAGGTTATCTTGATGTGGGTGGTAGGGCATGAGTGAATAGAAGGTAATGTAGCTAATAGCATTGCAAAGAGATATGCTGAAGCCCCATTCTCTAGAACCCTCTTGTGGCACACATAACGAAAGAGGTCCTAAATTTTGAGAAGAAGCAGAAGAAGTCCTACTGGTTGAATTCAAGCCAAAGAATGGTGAAGAACTTGATTACTTATTCGACAAAGAATGCTGCAAAGCTTCTAGAACTCGAAAAGTCCGATGATGGGTATTCTAACGGACCATTGCCCCTTGAAATATCATTTTAAGAAGATGGGCAAGGTAGAAAATAATCAATACAGATACTGCGCTTCTATGATAAATAAAGAACGGAACTAACGCTTGAAGAGATAGAGACATTAGTGATCAGGAAAATCACAATCATCGTAAAAAGTGTGAGAGTTCAGGGAACAACTTATTATAAAGTTATTCACAAGAGATCTTTAAGTTTAGGAGAAAAAAGACCAAAGAGCTAAGCAATCCAACAAATAATCTACAATCACTAGGTAAAAACCTATAGAGCCTCAAGGAGAAATTTTAGACTATCATAACACAAAGCAGTTACCAGCTATTATTATTATGGCACTTTTTACTATTTTATCTACAACTGCAAGTCGCTTTGGAACTGAAACTGAATTTCACACTTACAACTCCAAAAAAGTAGAATATATAAAATTAAATCAGTTTTGATCTAACTATATTATTCCATATATTTTAAAGACATCCTGTATATCATCGGAAGGAAACCTAAATTGAGACTGGAAAAGGATATATGATTTTGATAAATTAATATAGAAATTAATGCTGGCGATTTTTTTTATTGAAAAGCCATTCGATGAAGATCGACCGAAAGATATTATTAATGATAAAGTGTATTGTGGAGTATTTCTTGCTCGAAATCCCTTTTTATATGTTTACCATCCGTTGCCAACAATCACAATAGACAAAATAAATCAATGCTTTGCAATTATCAGTCGCTAATGATATATTACACTAAGGCTAAGTTTCTGAACTTTAGTGCCAGCGGTGCAGTAAACCTGAATTGCCAATAGTGATGCTATGGTAGTTCCCTGCTTTCCTTCTGCTAAGTTGAATTAAATTCTATACTAGCCATTAAACTAAGTTTAAGGTCTTGTAATGAGTTTCCACCGAAATATATTAACAACAGGCAATGGTAAATTAGAGACCAGTGTATGATAAACACTTGCCAACTGACGACGATAATAATAATTAATCGACTTTATTCTGGGTAGTTTAACTCAAACTGGTTTTAACATTTAATGGAAAACCAGACCTAAATGTAGCGAATTTGTTTCAATGTGGGATTGTAGCCACAATGGGGTTACAGTTTATAATTACCATCGATTACATTTTTCATTTACTAACAAAATTTCATGATACAATAATATGAATGCGGTTTGCAAACTAAATTAGTATTAAATCAAAAACGAGAAACCGCTAATTACTGCTGTTAGCAGTTTCGCAACAAAAAATATTAGGGAATATAAATATGTATTTAGGAAATTAACCACACTATTGCCTTTCTACGTCTTCCTTTTTGCAACATGTTGACACACGCTTTTGTGGACCACGCATTAGTTTGGTTGCTCTCTGTTTGCTGTATGGTACAGTTAATAGGTTCATACCATTGCCCACTAGTCCTACGGCTCTTCCAAATTCAGTCATTTGGTCAAGTTAGTACAACGTATTTAAGGTTGTCCTACTTCTCGTCATCTGGTGTTTCCTGAGTCATTGACAATTTTAGATTGTCTTTTCCGGTTCGTGCGGCTAAATAATTGTGATATTCAAGAAAGTTGCTTCGAAGAACCAGCTCCTGCCTCTGAAGTTGTTGGTACAAACACCATCCAATCGATTTCGTAAATCTGGGACCTTTTAGTTAGGCAGATAAATAGAAAAATGTGGACAGGCTAGGCAAAAGCACCATATGAAGTATCCCATACCCTAGGATTTGAATTTTATATCGTTCCTCTAGCGTAGTATATACTATGCTTTTGTTGCGTCCTTATGTAAATATGTATAACTGACAATAATAATGTTAATTAAATGTTTTAATTTGTTGTATTTCACCTAAGTAGTGATAATGGTGTACCTGCTAGACAGGGCAACAGCGCCTGGAAGAAACCGACAAGACCAGAAAATTGGTAGTTTATTGAAAGTGATCGCGGCACGATGCCTGTTTCAATAGCGTAAAAATTCGAGCATCTCTTGCAGTATCATTGTTACCAAATTATTATAAACTACCAGTAATCTGTCAATTGTCTGGTGTACATAAAATCTTCGAAATTCAAAAAATCGGAGAGTAATGAAGGAGCTGTCTTCCTGCCCCAGCGAGCCATTCCTCCGAGGATTGCGGTAGGCACCTTCCTCACTAAAGTCGGTTTATATTTTAAAAAGTAAGTCGATATCATACATTTTATGATCCTTCGAGCCGGACAAAGTAACTGATTTTAATACAGTGCATTGATCTAGCAAAAATGCAACTAAATTTTCATAAGTAGGAATTTCCGTAGAGGCGTACTGTACTTTTGTACTAAATGTTTAACTGTTTCTTAAGTCAAGTTTGAATAAAACGAAGCTCCATGAATCAACAGGCAAGTTAAATTTCCGTAAAGCATCCAAATTTTCTTCCTCAAACTCTCTTAGTGCAAAGGAAGAATCTGTATTCAATTTTGGTGTTTGAAAAACAATTTCATAATTATCATCTGACGACTCTGACTACAGCTATCGGATTTTTAGAGAGACAAGTTAACAGATAGGGTAATGTCTGATTATCGTGCATTAAAGATTTATATAAAAATATATTTATATAAATGAAGGGCAATTTTTATGATTACGATCAAATGGCAACTCAATCTTAAGCAATTTATCACTAGGTATTTTCTTGCTTAGGTCTGGCACAGACTGACTATCTGTTTCAAATAATTGCTTGTAAATTTCTTTAGTTACATAAAAAAATACGATCAAATTGCGTACATACTGTTTCATCTGGACCTAAATCTGCACCATCCATGGTGGCTAAATATTCGATCAAAGCGAAATATTTATTTTGAAACTAAGTAAATACTGTCAACATCCGAAAAAGGAATTTTAAATGAATTCACAAATGGTCAGTAAGAGCGCTTTGTGCCACCTCCTGCAACTGCATTCATTTAACCCAGATTATCCTTGAGCACAGTGCTTTCTGTTCAATTCCAGCCTTTCCTTTTACATGTAAGCCTTGTAAAAAAAACGTAAGAATATTTTTTGTAGAGAATTTAAAGCCCTTCAATAAAGTAGAGATGTGTACGTTTCGTTAGAGCAACAATTACAGAGAAAAACTTGATAAATAGTATTTCAGTGGATTTTGGAGGAAATTTCTCAAGTTTGCAGCCAAATTAGTAGCGAATGAAGTGAATTCTCCAAAATTCAAAGATTAGGATATAGGTAGTTTGTAAAAAAAATGGTGCTTTTGTCTGGCGTATCCATATCTACTTAATACTTAGCGTTAATTTGCCTAACTATTTGGTACGGTTTAATATTATCCTGTGGCTTGCTTAGAATTTGTTGCAAATTAGTTTTCGATGTATGTAAAACTGCCATCTCCAAGTTTTAGAAAATTTGGTTTAGATCATGAGTAAATCGTAGCTCATGAGGAATAGATATCAATTTTGAATTCTCTGCGAATTGAAAGGTTGAGGGGTTCCGACGAGTTTATTTAAATCTTTGTTTCCCAATTAGTCTATCAATTTAACTTATAAGATATTCATCACTCTTCCCAATATCCTTAATTAAGGCATTTTTCTTTGCAACTCTTTGTTCATTTAGAGGGAAAATTAATAGATGATGAATGCAGAAATTTAGATCCGTCATTTTGTGCTTGGGTCCAATGGTGCAAGTCATTAGAGATCTATTTTAAAGCGCTGGTGTCTTCTGTATGCATCAATTTCAATTTATTTTCACTATTCCCAATTCACAGCCACACAAGAAAATTTTGACTATGTAGTCATGAACCGAATACCATATTCCTATGTATTTTGATACTCTGAATTCGAATTTGTATTTAGATTGCTCCTATTAATCAAAATTTATCATACATTAAAGAAATGTCAAAAATATTGTTTTCGAAAGAGAAAGTGACATACCTGCCTCAAAAGTCGTAGTAGGATTCAGTATATTTTGACACGTATTTCGATCCATTGTATTTGAACTTGAGGCCAGAGTTGTCAGTGATACGCTGACCATATATTTGTTTATACAACTGGCTCATTCACATCAACAATCGCTTAATGCGTTGCAGAATGCTGAACTTGTGTCTTTTATTAATAACTGAAAAATTAGCGCGTTAATTAACACCTGCTCTTCATGTAAGAGATCATTTCTTCGAAAGAGTGTGGGCGCATTACCTTCAATTAGCGATCGTCTGCTTACTTATTGTTCTCTGGATTGTCTACCGAGCAATTCAATTCCCAAGAGAATAACGGTGCGTGATTTTAAAAATTTTAAGATCGAAGATCTCAAACATTTGGCTCTTCTAATTGATTGGACAGAAGTCTCAGTCATAGGAGATATAGACTCAAAAGTTGCATAATACCTTAACTCTTTTACTGGATACATGGGCTCCTTATAAGAACGTCACAATTACTAGACAATTAGTTAGCTTTAAATTCAACTCATTCTTCACCTTTCTTGGCTCAAAACTAACAGATATTATAATAATAATACTATCAGTTTTAATTAGTAGGTGTTACATGTACTTGAAGTTTATAATCAATTACAAAGGATTCTATATTCTATTTCCATGCATAACGTTAACTTTGAAATGACAGATGAAAGCAATATTAAAGTTATACATAGTAGCTTTATTGTTGGGTTTAAATATGATATTTATGAGTACTTGAAATGCAATTGCTGCGATTAAATTTTATTTGGATATTAAAGAAGAATTTAAATTTCATATAATTTGATTCGGTTTTACACAGAATGTAATCTATCTAATTAAAACTTTCAGTCCTATCGCGAAACAAAAAGAAAATGAGCAATAAAAGCATTTTATACACTGTTTTATATTTCAATTAAATTCATCTCTTATTTTGCTTTATGATAAACGGAATTTAATCCGTTTTCGTTGTAAAAATTAAACCGTCTAGATTCCTGCAAATACTTCAGAACAGTCTAGACATGTTGTCTTTGATATCACGTTACTTTATTTAATGAGTTTCTGTGTATCTTCATAACGCGAAGAACTAATATCAAATTACATGTACTTCTACAGGATAATAACACGTAGGCCATATATCGTATCAGACACATAAAAGTATCCAGGATAATAACTTAAGAGTGTCAGTTGATATTTGAATCATTAAAAAACTGTAGCTTTCTGCATACAAATTTCAACCTCTTTATTTTAAACTCAGCTGTACAACAAATATGAACGCGACACTCATACCGCATGCTGCAGGTATGAAGCAGTTGATTCAAATAATAGTAAAAATAATAATAATAATAGCCGAATGGTTGGCAGGCCAAATGCAGAAGGCAGTCGTCTTGGGGTCCCTGCGTCTACTTAGGGCACATGATTCTGGAATCTACAACCACTAACCCTGCGGGATGTGGGGAGTGGTCGTAGATAATTCGCTGGCGCTTCTCCCGTGAGAATATCGGAGACACGGGAGAACTGTCCGGCATCGCTAACGCGTAAAAAAAAATTATAATAACATTCGTCGAGTGGTCGTAGATAATTCGCTGGTGCTTCTCCCGTGAGAATATCGAAGACACGGGAGAACTGTCCAGCATCGCTAACGCGTAAAAAAAAAATTATAATAACATTCGCCTTTTTAAGGTCAGCTGGGCTAAAGTCGGAGAACGAGGGATTCATTGTGGCCTATCAAGACGGTGTAATTAACACACTGGTCTGTCGAAGCCGCGTAATGAGTGTAGAGGTTCCTGATATAAATTGCAGGACCTGCCGTCAGGCGCCGGAATCGCTCATGCATTTACTTTTCGCATGTCCGGTGCATGCGATTTCGGCCTACATCCATTGCCATAACGTGGCTTTACGGGTGCTGTACTATCATCTATGGCACTCGTACGGGATAGACCAGACACCAATGCTCCCTTACGTTCCCGGAGACATCGTGTCCGTTGTCAAAAACGAGAGGTGCCGAATTTATTGGAACTACTCGTTACCGACAGTCAGGCTAATTTAAGCCAACAAGCCTGACATATAGTTCTCCTCGTCCATCGACTCAAGGTGATGTTTGTGATCAAGTTCTCGGCACCTGCCAGCCGAATAGATGGCAGGCCACATGCAGAAGGCGGTTATCTTGGGGTCCCTTCGCCTACTTAGGGCACACGATTCTGGTATTTATAGTTACTAACCCCACAGGTTGTGGGGATTAGCTGTAATTTTAGCAGGCGCGGCTACCGTGTGGTATCGGCCGGAGAGCACGGAAGCCCTGTCCGGCAACGGATAAACCGTATATAAAAAAAATATATAATAATAGTAATAATAATAGTCCCAGTAGTCACTTACCCCACGGTGTGGGGAGTGGCTACCGGTACTACCAGTTCCCCTCGGTGAGGGTCGAAGCCACAGAGAAGGGTGACTGACATTTACCAAAAAATAATAATAATAATAATAATAATAATAACGTATGTTCTCGACGTATTCTGGAAGAAGCAGTTGTTATTTTCATTACTGCATCCGTCGAGTCGGCTGCCGAATCGGTGAAAACCGCCTAGTGTGCCTAAATGTTTATATTTTTAGTGTATTATCAGAATATACCTTTAATTTTATTATTATAAAGATTATATATGGGTTACATGTATATGTGTGTATACGTATGTGTATAAGTGGCCGATATGTATCTGTATTTATTTATCTGTATTTTTATATCGAGGATAAATAAACAGTATTATTATTATAAACTCTGACCACTCTGTATCTCTAACCAGCAACATTTGTATATGGGATGTTCAGCTCGATCGTCATATATTGTTCTCTATTGTCTCAAGTTTACAGATTGTCTATTATTAATAAATTTACATTTACATAAGGAAGTGGGAATGATACTTAATATCTTGTAAGAAAGTTTTTTTAGTCAATGTTGTAAAAAAATTAAAACCGCGAACACTTCAGACAGCGCAAACCGTCAGTCTCAAGTGAAATATTTCTAGAACAATTACGTGCAACTAATGAGATTTCCTGAATAAAAAATAAGGAGTGTTAAAAGCCAATTTAAAAATCTCGAAACTTTACGTTACAATTTTCTGTCCTCGATGGGATATAGTGCACACTGCTAGGTTTTGCGCCAGCGGCGATATTATAGGGAGTGCATTATAATTAAACTCTTTTTGAATATGGAGGTCTGTTAAAGAGCATTGCGGGACCACAGCTGCCTGAGGGAGGCGATAACAACTCTCTGGCTTCTAATTGCTCCTACTCCAGGCTGCAACGTCGCAGTTGGGAGTGCAGCAGTAGCGGGTGTGGGAATAATGTGCTGCTTTCTGGCGTGCGAGAATTTGCATCAATATTATTTTATGGTAAATATAGAAACTAACACAATAGAATAATTTATTGTTATAATACAAGATAAAAGAAGTATACAAGGTGTCTCAGCCTTGTGTCGCCCTAATATCCTGGATCTCTTATAAAAGATGCCGAAAAATTTCAAACACAAGGTAGTAGAGGACATAAAGGGGTATAGTAAAGCAAACGAAGGAGATTTGTAAAATATTGACAACTTTGGGACGCCTATATGCTTATTAAGTACAGTAGGATCATAAAACATGTAAATTTTTAATTCTAAAACAACATTTTATTTAGCAAAATTTTATATCTCCCCCTTCAGCGCCCTTGGAGTGACAGCTACCCCTTTAAAAAATTTAAATGGAACGAGGGTGCGTGGGATAGCTCATTTGAAAGGGTTTTTAATTCTCTATCCAGCAATATAAGATTCTTTTATTGAAAAATATTACACATTTAATGTTACTAAGTAAACAAAAAAAATTGAAACAGTTTAAAATGCAAACTGGGCATCCGTTGCTTCTTGACAATAATGGAGGCGTTGCTGAAATTCCTCTAAAATATTTTGTATCGGTTCCGGGGTGACTTGATTAATTTCTTGCCAAATTCTGTCTTTTAAATCATCGACGTTATTTGATCTGTTGAAGTAGAATATCGATTTTAAGTAACCCCATAAAATAGCCAAGCGGGGTCAAATCGGGAGAACGAGCAGTCCACTCAATTTGCACAGATCTAGCAAAGAAAGAAATTATCAATTTTTCTGATATATAAAAAGAAACCCTTTTTACTTCTTTCTTTTTGTTGGGTATTTGCCTCCTGCATATCAGAAAAAACAATACATTTAAATTGAATGTTATAACATGACTCGAAATTAATTAGAAAAGTCAGATTTGACAGATATTCAGCACATGGGCATAAATAGTTTAGGATACAGTTCAAATAAGTTTTAAAATTTTCTTTATGAAGAATATACAAAATTGCATTGCTGGATAAAGAATTAAAAACTCTTTGAAATGAGCTATTACACTCACCCGCGTTTAAAATTTATAAAGGGGTAACTGTCATGCTAAGGGGCTGAAGGGGTATTGGCTGTAATTGTTTATTTGTGACATATTCAGATTTTCTTACTTTTTATTGGGTATTTTGAAAAATATTTAAAAATTTTAATGAAAAACCTCTGCACCAAACGGATCAGACAGTGGTTGGTTTTTGAGTACTTGACTGTTTCAAAAAGTCTCACACCTAAAAATATATAAACAAGAACAATGTTATAAACTAAAAACTGAAAATCAAAGCTATAGGTAGTTAACGTTTCGAAGAGAATCTACTTCCGTTCTCAAAACTTTTTTGGCCGTCAACCATGACAGTTATTTGTTTATGTAGTTCCATAGTCACGTGAGACATTAAATTATATTTACCTTATTTTTACTTACTTCGTCTCTAAGGATGGGCAACCAACTAGTACAAAAATCTATTGAATAATTAGAAACGCATCTATCCTCGTTTAATAAAATAATCGCGGATTCTTTAAGTTTTCTTTTAATTCCGTTTCTCTCTTTTTCCAAAATCTTCGCCGAGTCCCATTTAATTCTATGATTATTATCCCACGCGTGTTCACAAATTTTGTATTTTTCAAATTCTCCCTTCTAGCGTAATTTCTATGTTTACCAAGCCTTACGTTGAAAGGTCTAGATGATTCACCTACGTAATGTTTTCCGCACTCACACGGAACACTATAAATACAATTTTTTGAATTTTGAACAATATTTGGAGGTTTGGTTCTTGATAAAACCGATCTTAGCCTGGAGCCCGTTTGAAAAACCGTTCGTACGGAAAACCTATTCCCAATTTTTCGTAATTTATCCGATAAACCATGTATATATGGAATTACTGCCATTGACCTAAATACCTCAGGTTGTGATAGTATATTCTCTCTACTACCAATGTTCAATAACTGACTATCAACAAAACTCTCAGGGCTGAAGGGGGCTATAAATTTATGCTCAAAAAATATTTTAGAATAAAAAATTGACGTGTCTTAGGATTTTCGTCACAAATTGTAAATTACATAGATACTTACAGAAAATATTCGTTTTTCTTCCCTCGCATACCGAAGGGAAGTATTGTATTCGAGAAAAAATCACCCTCCGAAATTTTTTCGGATTTTGACGTTTCAGAACACGTAGATTACGAAAATATAGGTTTTTCAATTCCGTCAGTATGTTTGTCTGTCTGTCTGTTGGTGCATTTACTAAAAAACTACTTGACGGAGAGCAGTCAAATTTGGTAGGTAGTTGACGCTACTGTCAGCGAAGAAATGGTAGAAATTTCACTGGAAAATATACAGGGTGGACCGAATAAAGGGAATAAACGATGAAAAAATTTTTTTTTTGCTCAAATTTAAAATTTCTACGTTTCATGACACGCTTAACCTATTTCAGGAAAAAAAATTGAAAATTTTTTTCACCAATATTTTTTAAAATTTTTTTACCAAGATGAAACAAAATTTTACGTTTCATGGCATTCTAAGCCTATTAAAAAAAAAAATTGAAAATTTTGAAAAATTTTTTACTACTAAAATAGATGAAAAAATTTTTTGTCTTTCTTCAAATTTAAAATTTCCACGTTTCATGGCATTCTAAGCCTGATTAAAAAAAAATTTGAAACTTTTTTCCAACATTTTTGAAAATTTTTTTTCCGCCAAAGTGGATGGAAATTTTTTTATTTCTTCAAATTTAAAATTTCCACGTTTCATAGCGTTCTAAATCTATCTAGAAGAAAGATTAGAAATTTTTTTTACTATTTTTAAAGAATTTTACCACTAAGATTTTTTTTTCTTCGTTCAGATTTAAACTATCCACGTTTCCATGGCATACTAAAACTATTCAAACAAATTTAAAAATGTTTTTGAAAAAAAAAAAATTGAAAACATTTTTAATCTATTTATCGCTACTATAGAATAGACGAAAACATTTTTTTGCTCAAATTTAAAATTTCCACGTGTCATGACATTCCAAACCAATTGCGGGAAAAAAAATTTTGCAATATTTTGTTACCAGTTTGGAAAAAAATTTAACACTAGGACAGATGGAAACTTTTTTTTGCTCAAATTTAAAAGTGTCACGTTTCATGACTTTCTAAACATATTTCAAAAAATATATATTTTGTAAATTTTTTTCACCAACATTTTTCAAAAAGTTTTTACCACTAAAATAGATCGAATTTTTTTTTGTTTGTTCAAATTTAAAATGTTCACGTTTCATAGCATTCTAAACCTATTTAAAAAATATATATTATTTTTAAATTTTAAACTTTTTTTATCACTACTGTAGAATAGAAGGAAACTTTTCTTTTTGCTCAAATTTAAAATTTCTGCGTTTGACATTTTAAACCTATTTTAGAAGATACAAATTTGAAAATTTTCTTATCAAAATTTTTGAAAAAATTTAAAAAAAAAATTAAATTTTTTAACCACCACTATACTTCCACTCCATTACGTGAATGTTGGATTGAAAATGTGACAGATGGCAATAATATCTGGCATATGCACCTATTATACTTTTATAGAAAAATGTACAGGGTGGTCATCCCAAGAAATAATTCAGTCATGATGGACATTTGTAAAGGTATTTGCGTAAGCCTGCCATATGTGGCACCTGCTATTTAGTATTAAACTTTTGCTGTTGGATGAGCAATCTGTATATTTTTTTGACCAAAATTTATCAAGTTTTCTTTGTAATAATAGCAATACCTATGAAACATTTTCTTTATAGGATTTTGCAAACAGTGGAAAGAAAAGCTATCTATGAGAACTAAAGGAAAAACTATATATATATAAAAATATTAATGAAATCTTTGCATTCTTTCGATAACCTGACTTCTGGTTATGCTAGCAAGTAAAATTCTGATTTGCCATTCTCATTTTAACACTAGCATCCAACCTAGTCCCCTACGGCTAAGCAGGCTAAACTAGTATCTACATGATCCCCTATGATATGTAAATTCAGTTAAAAATGAGAACAAAGGCCTGAAATTAATTTATTTACGTACCTTGTCTTTAAAAATTTTTTCATTCAAATGAATTACATTTTCATAAAATCTCATTCAGTTTCTTGGAAATGCTTTTGCAAAATCCTATAAAGAAAATGTTTCATTACTATAAGCAAACAAATAATAAATAATTCACTTTTAAACATGCATAGAGTATATAGGCTCCAATACTAGTTAGCTAATAGATAGGTGAAGATCTGTTGTTTTTTATCAGTCAATGTCAATTATTATAATTATTTTATACCATTCATGGAAAATGTCTTATTAGTTTTGCATGGAACATCGTTATGAGTGGCTTTAGGCTTTTCTGATGAGTCCACAATAAGGACGAAAAACGTTTCAAAGGCTAAGCATTTCCAAGAAACTGAATGAGATTTTATGAAAATGTAATTCATTTGAATGAAAAAATTTTTAAAGACAAGGTACGTAAATAAATTAATTTCAGGCCTTTGTTCTCATTTTTAACTGAATTTACATATCGTAGGGGATCATGTAGATACTAGTTTAGCCTGCTTAGCCGTAGGGGACTAGGTTGGATGCTAGTGTTAAAATGAGAATGGCAAATCAGAATTTTACTTGCTAGCATAACCAGAAGTCAGGTTATCGAAAGAATCCAAAGATTTCATTAATATTTTTATATGGTTTTTCCTTTAGTTCTCATAGATAGCTTTTCTTTCCACTGTTTGCAAAATCCTATAAAGAAAATGTTTCATTACTATAAGCAAACAAATAATAAATAATTCACTTTTAAGCAATAACTATATTCCGATTATTATTCTCAATGTCATTTCGTAATTATTAATTTTTTAGAGTGACCGCCATGCACAAATAACGAGGGAAGTTCTGTGTAAATACCTTTACCGATTTTTTCATTTCTACATCACATCGTTGAAAAATATACAAGGTGTTCCATTTGAAAAAATTGAGATGATTCTATTTAAAGAGTTCTTAATTGAAAAATAATTTTTGGCCACCTTGTACAGTTCTAGGAAATGAAAATGATTCAAAACCATTAATTACATGTCTTGTAACTGGCATTCACATAAGTATTTCTTAAAACTCATAATTGTGATTGTGGTGATTTTTTTAATATTCATCTGCAGATTGCATTATTTAAAAAAAGAAATCATTACATACAAGTGGTTGGGAGATAATCAATGTTAATATAGCAATGAATAGAGCCTAGAAAGAGTCTTCAAAAAATGTAATGATATACATAGCGTTCCGTTACAAAAAAAGGCACTTGGTCCTGTAATTTTGTCTTGGCTCGCCCTGCATGTTCGAAAGTAATTTCCAGTCATAGACTTTTTATCTAGTTTACTTGCAATTTTTTACAAAATTTCTAGCTAGATTGAGCATTAGTGTGGTTCTTAAATTAGGGCAAAGCGTTTTTTCTTAATTTTCTTTGGGGCACCATGCCATTTTGATCTACTCTAATAAAAAGAATTTCTGTAATATTTTGGGAATTCTTAACTCAGTTTTAGAGGTCGCTACCAAGTCTTAAACATTCAAGTTAATCGAGGATTCTTGTAAAATTTCTATTAAAATAAATCAAGGTGGTGAACATCAAAATGACACTTCAACTTTTAGGTAGAGTCCAACTTAGAGATATGAGGGCTATATCTCCAACAGTAGCGAATCTTCCATCAAAATGACATTAATCATCAATGAAATTAACAAATTATTACAGTAAAATGTCCCCCACATTTATCTCAACCAATCATAACTCACTGAAGAGGGACAACGTTCATATTAAGACAAGAATGTTTCATGTCCAGACGCGCGTTTAGCAGTGCCATGTAGAACCTGACTTGAGAGCCCAATTTCCTGCCAGGTACTGTATTATGAGGAGTGTTTGTGCAGCTGTGTCTCATAGAACTATGGTCTTTTCTACATTATTCTAACTTAAAATATATTTAGTTGTATGCAATAAAAAATTGCAGCTTACAATAATTTGTTAAAGTGGCTTTATTTCATTACTGTACTGGAATCCATAGTAGCTGATAATTCATACAAAAATGTCATCATGTCCTATCAGCACGGTTTTTACAGAGGTCGTAGTATGCAGACAGATCTTTTCCTATACACATCATTCATACATGAAGCATTTAAGAATGTCTCCCAAGTTGATGCAATTTATACTGATATAAAAAATGCCTTTGATCATGTCAATCAAAATATTCTTCTTCGAAAACTCTCATTACATGGTATTAATAGTACTTTACTGCACTGGATAAAATCTTACCTAATTGACAGAACTCAAGTTGTAAAAATAGGGCAATATAAATCAAGAAATATCATTGTGACTTCCGGAGTTCCACAAGGTCATCTGTTTCCGATTTAATTTTAATTTTTTATTAATGACGTGCAATACAATTTTAATTTTGTGAAAATTCTACTTTTCGCTGATGATTTGAAGTTGTTTGCAGTTGTTAATATCATAAGTGATGCTGAAAAGTTGCACTGTGATATTGACAGCTTTTGTGATAGGAATTTAAAAAATTGTCTTGAATTCAATACAAATAAATGTAAAATAATTACATTTTCTAAGAAGAAAAGTAATATTCTGTTTGATTATTCTATAAATACAAAAAAAATTCTCAGAGTAGATATATATCACTTACATATTAATAATTAATAATAATAATAATTTATTAAACCCTTTTTTGCCAATTACAATGAAATGGATTAGGTACGTCAAATGTGGGCTAAGGCCACGGTTAATACATAAATACCTAGTATATAAACAATAACACAATAAAACATCAACAGTATATGAACATTGACAGACAAATAAATGTAAAGTAATATATAAATATATTAATAAAATATGGTAAGTATAGCAAAAGTATACGACAAATGACACACAACAAACAGACAAGATATTACAATACATTGGTGAAATGAACAATATTTAAGTGAATTTTTTACCTTAAAATGGTTTAAGATAAACCATTCAGTCAACCCTACCTGTTTTTAGCACAATATAATTTAAATTCGCTAAGGTTGTAGAAGCAGTTTTCAATTAGTAGGGATTTAAGAGAGTTTTTAAACTTCAGCAATGGGCATAGCTTTCTAACTTTTTCAGGTAGCATGTTAAAGAAATTGGATCCCGCATAATCAGGAGATTTCTTGTAGAATGTATGCGTAAACTTTTCAATACGTATGTGGTCCTTTATGCTTGTTGTATATGAATGAAGGTCACTATTTTTCAAGTAGTTATCTAAATTTTTATAAATATGCTGTAATAATTTGAATATATGCACCCCCGTAAGTGTTAAAATTTTATTATTTTTAAATGTATCCCTACATGATTCACGAAACGATAAACCAAATATAAGGCGAATTATCCTTTTTTGCAGGATAAACACCCGTAGAAAGTCTGTTGCTTGTCCCCACGATACAATGTTATAGGAGATCGAAGAATACACCGTGGCATAATAAAAATTCAGTAGAGATTTTACATCAAGAGACTTTTTTAATGTAGCTAAGGCAAAATAAGCGCTGTTTATTTTGGCACAGACGCAGTCAATCTGGTTACCCCATCCTAAGGAGTTATCAATTGGGGTACCAAGAAATTTTATAGACGTACTAGATGTTATATCAAAGTTATTTACATTAAAATTTAGATTTACCGCTTGTTTTCTGTAGGGATTTTTAAATTCCATACAGACTGTTTTGCTTAAATTGATAATTAAGTGATTTCCTGTACACCACTCAGTGAAAGATTTTATTGCTCTACTTGTAAGAATATTTATTTCCTCTCTAGTTTTTGCAGAGAATGTTTTAAAGCGAGCAAACTGTCTGTGTGGTTTTATTAAATGACAATGCAGGGATTTCACTGATATTGCTTGTATATTAAATATATTTAATTCATTTGTTAGAACAATATTAGAATATTGCTGTATTATCTGGGAACCATACTATCAATCTGACATTGATAGACTCGAAAGTGTGCAAAAGAAAATAGTAAATTTCATTTTATTTAAGTTGCATATTGACAAAACCAATTATTCATATGAAGAAAGACTTCAGTTGCTGGGTATTACATCTCTTAAGGAAAGGCGTCTTAAAATTATGCAAAAATTTGGTTTTAATATTATCAATAATAAAATAGCTTCCTCAGAAATTTTGTAATTATTTAATTTTAGAGTTCCTAGATTTAATACAAGAAATAATGATTGTTCTATGCTGATAATTTTTGTTCAAACTAAAATAGTCATTGTTCTGTTGCAAAAGTCATATCGGCTATTAATAATTTACCAGCAAATATTGATGTTTACTTTTGTTCATTTACAAAATTTTTAAACTGTATCTCTGTTAGTAATAATTTAGCTTAGTCTGTTTTTACTTTTTGTCTTTAGTCTTTAATTTATATCTGTGTTATTTTGTAATATACATTGTCAATCTTTTCTCTCTATACAATATGGCATTATATTGTTTTAATATCATTTGGGATTTTATCCTGTATATATTTTGAGTAAAAGAGTAAATAAATAAATTACTTTGAACTTTATTTAGTGCACTAAAGTGAACTGAGTGTATCATTATTAGGCCAAGAGACGCCGTAAACTTTAGGACAAAAGTGCATTGACTGTTTTGTTAAGTAGGCAGGTTTGGAATTAATTAATACTGTATGGACTTTAAGACGTTTGAGTATGACAACTAGCAGTAAGGGACTCAGTGTGATGAGAACATCTACGTGTATTTGACTTGTTGGTCAAATGTCGATATCACTGAACCACACAAAGTTGCCATTCCTTGAAGAGACCTTCAATTTAGTCAATTGCTTGTTTTTTTAATCTAGGAGGAATCAGTCTTTTCCCAAATCAAAAGCACATCACTAGCAGCATAGTGAGCTGAGTCTTTGTATTTAAGTTTAATTGGTTTCCGTAATGAAACAAAACGATAAGAACTTCTTTTTTAGATGGCAACTTTGTGTGGTTCATTCAACATTTGACTATTAAGCCAAATACACGTAGAGATGCTTCTTTTCAGTATCCATGCTTCGTTTAAGTTTCCATCTATCGTCATCTTGTTTTTCTTTAAATTAAATCAGATAAAATAAAATAAATTAATTTATAGCTCATCTGTTTTTCTGCAACGTCTTGTGATTGCTGTTTTATTTTAATTCTTTTCATTTTCTTTCTTGGGTTCAGTTGATTTTGTCCATTTAAAAACTTTCCACTGTATACAGTTACTTTAGGTCACAACACAGCTATATTGCGTTGTAAACATATGTACCTCATGACTGACTATGCTATTATTTATTGCCTATGAACCACTAAAAAAGTTGTTGGGTCGTCTAGAGTGTACGTGGGGACATTGCACTTCACTTCAGCTTGTTTGCTTTATTTGATTTAATATTATTAGATCTTGTAATTATTAATTCTATATGAACTCTGTTTTTCTATCGAGTCGCTTCATTTCACGCAGAATTTCTTAATCTACCGGTGGCTGAAATTTTTTCAACTTTAACGGGATTTTTACCGCTTATTACCGTTTTTTAGAGAGCATCTTAAAAACACATCTATTCTCGACGACACTTAACTCACTCATGTTTTCAAGATACGAATAACACAAAATCATAAGAAAATGACGTGAGTTTCTCAAGAGAATTAATTCCTACGATTTCATGAATTGAGTCCCTGTACTATTTTCCAGAGTCTGGCTGCTCTCATGTACTTCACCGTCTATCAATTTCACATAAGCCAAGAGAAACTATTAAAAACAAGATAAATATGCATTTGCTAAATACAGCTCTCTCTACAGTTGCGAACAAAGTGAGTAACGCTGATTACCTCAATTCATATCCATTTTCTATCAAATGCGTACATTACTCTTTTTGTAACGTAGTCAGAGAAGGTTCAAAGTACTATAATGGTTTGAAATTACTCATTTTGAAATAAAAAGTAGAACATTATCGTTCTCATATGTTTCAAATCACGTGCTAGCTTTGCGTAGGTGTGTAATTAAACTTTGTATAGCGTTATGATCATTTTTTCACAGTTAACACTTCGAATGCCAGGTTTAAATTGAATTCTAGCAAATACTTCGCTAAAAGAGTATAGCATTACCAATAAAATTATGAGGATCTAGACAATTTGAAAATGTCATTAAACACGGAAAACCCACGACGGATATAGCTTTAGAAAAATACGTATTTATTTGGAATGACCTTAAGCACGTCATTCTCCCCGCGACTGCAAACAGGATAAAATAGTTTGATTTCTTCTTTTTATGGAAAAGTAATTTTATTTACATTCAATTCATAAGCCTATGTTTTCACTTCACTTTTATCGTCTACTTAAAATTGTTATATGCCGTAAGAATAATCCAGTGTCTTTAAGCATGGGAGTAACATATTTTTTCAGCATTAGTAAGGAGAAAAAGTATTGTTGAGCAGAAGTTGAAATGTGATAAAATAATTTTACTTCCACATCCACGTAGTGGATTGGAAGTATAGTATTCGCAAAAAAAATTTAATTTTTTTTTTCTTGAAATGGCTTTAGAATGTCATGAAACGTCGAGATTTTAAATTTGAGCGAAACAAAATTTTGTGTCTGTCTATCTGTCTGTCGGTCTGTCTGTCTGCCTGTCTGTAACTTTTTTTTTTGTCTGCACGTTTTCTTCAGAACGGTTTAAGATATTGACTTCAAATTTTGTACACGTATATATTATAACGAAATCTGGATTGTTCTTTGAAGATATCCGGTGAAGGGTAAATAGCGGTAAATAAGGGGAAATATGAAAAGCAAGCTTGCAGCAAGAGTACAGAAACTTGAAATTTGATGTATCTACTACATTCCAAGGCCTCAAAATTTTTTATAATATTTTTGATCCCCCCCATCCCCTCCAATTCATTATTAAAGGGGTTGATGAAATAAAATTGAGATATTTACTTGAAATTTAGTAATAAGGAACTAGATCATATTTTGGGATTATTCTGATGAACGGTTGGGGGTTAAATAGGGGTAAATAAGGAAAAATAAGCAAAGCCAGCTGGTAAGAGTACAGAAAATTTAAATTCGGTGTATGTACTAGAAGCCAAGGCTTCAGATTTTTTAATAATATTTTTCAACCCCTCACCACTCCTACTCCATTATTAAAGGGGTTGGTAAAATAAAATTGAGATATTCAATTCAAATTTGATACACGTATGTATTATAACGATATCTGGAACTAGATTATATTTTGAGATGATTCAGTTGAAGGGTTGGGGGCTAAATAGGGGTAAATAAGGGAAAATAAGTAAAGCAATTTGGTAGGAGTACAGTAACTTGAAATTCGGTGCGTGTACTAGAAGTCAAAGCCTCAGATTTTTTTTATAATATTTTTCAACCCCCGATCACCCCTACTCCATTATTGAAGTGGTTGATAAAATAAAATTAAGATATGGGATTGATAACATAAAATTGAGATATTCACCTTGAAAGTTAGTAAACGTATGTATTGTAATGATATCTAATTTAGGTGATTCCATTGAAGGGCTGGGAGGTGGTAGGTTATGAATAGGAGAAAATAAGTTTGGTAAACTAGAAACTTCATTTATAACGTATATGGTAGAAACCAATGCCTCAAACTTTTCTATGACATCTGCCCTAAATATTATTAAAATTCTATGACCAATAATTTCCACATACTAGAGTGCAAGTCTGGTCAAGATGTTTTCTTTAAAGCGACTTGGTTGAAAAGTCTGGTTGTGGAAGTAGTGATTCCTTAGGCAGCGGTTTTTTTTTATATATGGTTAATTTCGTCCATGTACTAAAATCTTTTCCTATACTTTTTTTGGTAATATAAAGAGAATATCCGGATAACGTTAAATGATCGTCAATAATTACACATAAATACTTGAATTCATTAACTTGCTCAATTTTTGTTCCGTTAATGGTTACTCCTTGGTTATTTACTGTATTGACTTGGCTGAATTTACTTCTAATTACCATAAACTTAGTTTTATCCGTATTTAAGCTAAGGCTATTCATATCCAACCATTTTTCTACTTCTTTAAGCTCACTCCATATTCGCAAGGTAATTCTAGATACTGCACGTAACTCCCAAAATATATCTTCGAGTACTCACCTTGTGGTTGAATTTGCGGCTCTAGATTCCCGACTAGTTAGAAAAAAATATAATCGAGATGTTACGCTGTAATTTTTTTGATATTAACTCAAGTCGAAATATTTCGTTAACATTTTTAACAAACTTAAACTCGTTGAATTGGGTCGAGAACCCTGGAGTATCTCGTGAGGGATTACACAATAAAGCAGGAGGTTGTTAAATTGCTCAACGCTCGTGGAAACAAACGAATTAAAAATGTGATGGCGGATAAAACATAAAATCAGTATACAAAAAGCAAGAACATATTATATTAATATTCTTCCCGTCTTGTAAGCGAATTTGCGCCACCGTCAGATTAAATTTAACCATTCATATATCAGAACATTTTAAACAGAGGCATCTCTACCATACAGGGTGTACATTTATATTGCTTGTTCCAGTTAGGAAGGCATACAGTGTATTAAAAAATAATTGCTGTCGATGCGATTGCTTAAAAAAATGAATGTAAGAATTGACGCCATTTGCGAAAGATCTTATTATCCTACAGCATTTTTAACAATTTAGGATTTTTGTCACCATAAAATTGATGGGCCTTAATGATGTTCATATTTACAGCGTCACTACACATTTAGGTGGGCTCTTTCTAAATAATCACACAGAGATTAGATTAAGTAGCTACTTTAGAATAATCTAAAACTAGTTCCCGAAATGTTTTATTTACATCTACGTAAGTGTTATTAATCCTGCTATACTATTAATGTTAATTAGGTTATTTTTATATAAATGCATTTTTCGTTAAATCAATGAAATCGAATTAAAAGCAACGTACATTATTCTAAAATCAGTTTCTTTTCACGTATGGTACGTTTACCAGCGTGATGCCATCTGCCGTTGTTGTTTGTTAAGCTCTGATTCAACAAAATCATATCGTTACCAAATATTAATTAATTCAACAAGAATATAGCTCAATTTGTCCGGATGCTCTAAATGAATTTAATTTGTTTGAAAATTATGAAATGGGGTGGTAGTAAAAGATGCATCGAGTATTATTAACGGAGCTCAAATATATTTTAGTTATCAAGAAAGTGGCACAGGTATTTTTAAGTGGGGCTCCCTGTATATTTTCTTTCTTAGCATTTCATAAATAAGTGATATTGCTATCTGAAAAATCATATAAAAACACTGGTGTTGTTGCATTTCATATGTAGGCACACAACAGAAGTGACTTTCTGACATTCTACCCCAATTTTACTTCCCTCGCATACCGAAGGGAAGTATTGTATTCGAGAAAAAATCACTCTCCGAGATTTTTTCGGATTCTGACGTTTCAGAACACGTAGATTACGAAAATATAGGTTTTTCAATTCCGTCAATCTGTCTGTCTGTCTGTTGGTGCATTTACTAAAAAACTACTTGACGGAGAGCAGTCAAACTTGGTAGGTAGTTGACGCTACTGTCAGCGAAGACATGGTAGAAATTTCACTGGAAAATATACAGGGTGGACCATCTAAACGGAATAAATAGTGAAAAAAATTTTTTTTTGCTCAAATTTAAAATTTCCACGTTTCATGACGCGCTAAACCTATTTCAGAAAAAAAAGTTTTTTGAAAATTTTTTTCAAACATTTTTGAAAAAATTTTTACCAAGATGAAAAAAATTTTTTTTGCTCAAATTTAAAATTTCTACGTTTCATGACACGCTTAACCTATTTCAGGAAAAAAAAATTTGAAAATTTTTTTCACCAATATTTTTGACAAAATTTTTACTACTAAAATGAAATATTTTTTTTTCTTTCTTCAAATTTAAAATTCCCACGTTTCATGGCATTATAAGGCTGATTCAAAAAAAAAAAAATTTGAAATTTTTTTTTACCATTTTCGTAAATTTGTTTACCACTAAAATAGATGGATTTTTTTTATTTCTTCAAATTTTAAATTTCCACGTTTCATAGTGTTCTAAATCTATTACTTCCCTCGCATACCGAAGGGAAGTATTGTATTCGAGAAAAAATCACCCTCCGAGATTTTTTCGGATTCTGACGTTTCAGAACACGTAGATTCCGAAAATATAGGTTTTTCAATTCCGTCAGTCTGTCTGTCTGTCGGTCTGTCTGTCTGTCTGTCTGTCTGTCTGTCTGTCTGTCTGTTGGTGTATTTACTAAAAAACTACTTGACGGAGAGCACTCAAATTTGGTAGGTAGTTAACCCTACTGTCAGCGAAGAACTGGTAGAATTTTCACTGAAAAATATACAGGGTGGACCGTCTAAACGGAATAAATAGTGAAAAAAATTTTTTTTTGCTCAAATTTAAAATTTCCACGTTTCATGACGCGCTAAACCTGTTTCAGGAAAAAAAAATTTTTGAAAATTTTTTTCAAACATTTTTGAAAAAATTTTGACCAAGATGAAAAAAATTTTTTTTTGCTCAAATTTAAAATTTC
Source organism: Stenurella melanura (assembly GCA_963583905.1). Classification (NCBI taxonomy): domain Eukaryota; kingdom Metazoa; phylum Arthropoda; class Insecta; order Coleoptera; family Cerambycidae; genus Stenurella; species Stenurella melanura. The sequence continues at coordinate 137,631,130 of OY757314.1, forward strand.
CACGTTTCATGACGCGCTAAACCTATTTCAGGAAAAAAAATTTTTTGAAAATTTTTTTCAAACATTTTTGAAAAAATTTTTACCAAGATGAAAAAAATTTTTTTTCGCTCAAATTTAAAATTTCTACGTTAACATGCTTACCTATTCCAGGAAAAAAAAATTTGAAAATTTATTTCGCCAATATTTTTGAAAATTTTTTTACTATTAAAATGAAATAATTTTTTTTCTTTCTTCAAATTTAAAATTTCCATGTTTCATGACGCGCTAAACCTATTTCAAAAAAAAAAAATTTTTGAAAATTTTTTTCAAACATTTTTGAAAAAATTTTTACCAAGATGAAAAAAAATTTTTTTTGCTCAAATTTAAAATTTCTACGTTTCATGACATGCTTAACCTATTCCGGGGAAAAAAAAATTGAAAATTTATTTCACCAATATTTTTGAAAAATTTTTTACTATTAAAATGAAATAATTTTTTTTTCTTTCTTCAAATTTAAAATTTCCACGTTTCATGGCATTCTAAGCCTGATTCAAAAAAGAAATTCTTTGAAACTTTTTTTACCATGTTACCACTAAAATAGATGGATTTTTTCTTATTTCTTCAAATTTAAAATTTCCACGTTTCATAGCATTCTAAATCTATTTAAAAGAAAAATTAGATTTTTTTTTTACTATTTTTAAAAAAATTTACCACTAAGATAGATTTATTTTTCTTTGTTCAGATTTAAACTATCCATGTTTCCATGGCATCCTAAAACTATTCAATCAAATTTGAAAATGTTTTTGGAAAATGGAAAAAAAAATTGAAAACATTTTTAATCTATTTATCATTACTACAGAATAGACGAAAAAATTTTTTTTGCTCAAATTTAAAATTTTCACGTTTCATGACATTCCAAACCAATTTCGGAAATAAATTTTTGCAATATTTACCAGTTTGGAAAAAAATTTAACACTAGAATAGATGGAAACTTTTTTTTGCTCAAATTTAAAAGTTTCACATAGCATTCTAAACCTATTTTTAAAAAAATATGCAAGTTTTAAATTTTAAACTTCTTTACCACTACTATAGAATAGAAGGAAACTTTCCTTTTTGCTCAAATTTAAAATTTCTACGTTTGACATTTTAAACCTATTTCAGAAGAAAAAATTTTGAAATTTTTTTTTCCCAAAATTTTTGAAAAATTAAAAAAGAAAATGAAATTTTTTAACCACCACTACACTTCCACTCTATTACGTGAATGTTGGATTGAAAATATGACAGATGGCAATAATATCTGGCATATGCACCTATTATACTTTTATTGAAAAATGTACAGGGTGGTCATCCCAAGAAATAATTCAGTCATGGTGGACATTTGTAAAGGTATTTGCGCAGCCTGCCATATGTGGCACCTGCTATTTAGTATTGAACTTTTGCTGTTGGATGAGCAATCTGTATGTTGTTTTGACCAAAACTTATCAAGTTTTCTTCGTAATAATAGCAATAACTACATTCCGATTATTATTCTCAATGTCTTAATTAATTTTTTAGAGTGACCGCCATGCACACATAACGAGGGAAGTTCTGTGTAAATACCTTTACCGATTTTTTAAAAGAAAAATTAGAAATTTTTCTTACTATTTTTAAAAAATTTTACCACTAACATACAATTTTTTTTTCTTTGTTCAGATTTTAACTATCCACGTTTCCATGACATTCTAAAACTATTCAAACAAATTTAAAAATGTTTTTGAAGAATTTTTTTAAAAATTTGAAAACATTTTAAATCCATGTATGTATCACTACTATAGAACAGACGAAAAAAATGTTTTTGCTCAAATTCAAAATTTCCACGTTTCATGATATTCCAAACCAATTTCGGAAAAAAAAATTTGCAACATTTTACCAATTTGGAAAAAAATTTAACACTAGAATGCTCAAATTTAAATGACATTCTAAACCTAGGTATTTCAGAAAAAAAATTTTGAAAATTTTTTTCACCAACATTTTTCAAAAAGTTTTTACCACCAAAATAGATCGATTTTTTTTTTATTTGCTCAAATTTAAAATTTTCACGTTTCACAGCATTCTAAACCTATTTTAAAAAATACATAATTTTTAATTTTTAAACTTTTCTTAGCACTACTATAGAATAGAAGGAAACTTTCCTTTTTGCTCAAATTTAAAATTTCTACGTTTGACATTTTAAACCTATTTCAGAAGAAAAAATTTTGAAAATTATTTTACCAACATTTGAAAAATTTAAAAAAAAATGAAATTTCTTAGCCACACACTATACTTCCACTCCATTATGTGAATGTTGGATTGAAAATGTGACAGATGGCAATAATGGCATATGCACCTATTATACTTTTATTGAAAAATGTACAGGGTGGTCATCCCAAGAAATAATTCAGTCATGGTGGATATTTGTAAAGGTATTTGCGCAAGCCGGCCATATGTGGCACATGCTATTTAGTATTGAACTTTTGCTGTTGGATGAGCAATCTGTATATTTTTTTGACCAAAACGTATCAAGTTTTCTTTGTAACAATAGCAATAACTATATTCCGATTATTATTCCCAATGTCATTTCGTAATTAAAAAATTTTTAGAGCGACCTCATGCGCAAATAACGAGGGAAGTTCTGTGTAAATACCTTTACCGATTTTTTTATTTTCGTTGTAGGTACATGTAGGCTAGTCAATTTATACATCCGACCTTGCAAGAGGTCAGGATGTTTAATTTTTTTAATATTTTGTTGGGACGTTTGTCAATAGTAAGAAACTAAGTTTGCGAGCTGTGCAATGCTCAAAAAACAAAACTAGAACTGCACTTGTTTCGGTTTTTGCTCAATATCTTCTAAACTATGCGTCCTACAGAAAAGGCTATTACCCCATTTTTAAGCTAGATTAAATTTGCTACAATTAAAGCCCAAACCGAGTTCCGTAGTCCACAAATGTCCGAGATACAGTTCTTCAAAATTTGGCAATTGCCGCCAAAAAGTGAAGAAAATTTGTTTTGGTCATATATCTTGTCAAATATCGGGAATAGTACTTATCCCACAAGGAAAGTCATAGGCAATGAATTTGTAGTGAATTTACTTAGCTCTGATTTGACCTCAGAAGGACGACCGGAGGCTCAATAGGTCTCTCGAAAATGGTATAAAACCAAAATTTTGGTTAAAATTGATTTTGGGAGAAATCAATGTAAGCAGTTCTGAGTAAACAAACATCACACAGTTTACGCGATAATTAATAATTGCATGTTAAAAAAGTAATCTGCTACATTAGTCTCGTTTGTTTCGTTCGACGGCCCTGGCTTTGAGAAATCTTCGGTAATTCCCTGAGTGGGTGGAGAGAGCTCCTCAACTCGTTCAGCAAAGATACGGGCGGGGTCGTCTTCGTAGTTGTTGGAATAATCAAGTTGAACAGAAGGAATATTCTGGCATGATTTGCCACAGCTAAAATTACATAGTGCTAAGCATTTTAATCCGGCTTTACGGCAGCTGCCTCTTCCACTTCATCCTTTTCTGCACGTACAAGATATCAAGCGTAGTAGATTCTGCGCAGCGGGATCCATGGTGGTAGTGGCTAAGATAAGTCCCTAATCGTCGATGTTCCACCCCCAATTTTGTTAATCGCCCAACCACTTCTGAACTTGGTGGTGAATTCTATAAGAATGGTGGATGGTTTATATCACCCCCGTAAAGAGCCACGAAGCATTTCTCCATAGCTTATGGCTGGATTTTGTATGCAAGAAAACTGCCAGTTCCATGAGGTGGGGATTTTTCTTTAAATAATGTAGCAAAACCATGCAGTTTGAGATTCGATTCGCTAAAGCTAGGTATAGTCTGTTCCGTATATAATTCAGAAATATAGAAGGCTCACAAGAAGGCATAAAGGGGACCGACCACTTCTGATTAGTATACCGCCGCACCTCCGCACAGTGATTCAAAAATGAATTTTTGTGGACAAAATTCGATCTACACCTGAGTTTTGCTTAAAATGACAAATGTTATTTTTTGAAGTATCTTCAAAACAACACTTTACAACTACTAAATGCCCAAATTGAGGCAAATTGGCTAAAAACTTTAATTTTGATTTAGTATATAAGAAATAAAATACTCGTTAATAATTTTTTGAAAATTGATTTTTCCCGTCTCTAAGCACAAAAATTTATGCAATTTTCACAAAAATTACTTTAATGGCATTATGTTAGTCCTATAACCTTCCAGATTTTTGTCGCAATATTCTATGAAAATTTCAGCTGAATTGGTCAAGCAGTTTTTGAGTTTTTATCAAACAAACATATATTGAATTTTCTTTATTAGTAAGATTAGTAAAATAATGGATTTTTTAAATTGATATTCAAAAAATAAATAGTTCTTTATTTATCAATCCAAAAAGCTTAGAATACCATGATCATATTTTAGTTTAATAAATTATGTAATAAAAACCTCGAAAAATTCTCAAAAATCCCCAAAAAATGGACAACTTCTCAAAATTGGAACACTCTTGGGTAAAACGAATATCATATTCGTAATCAACGACCCAAAAACATGATGTACAACCATTAAAGAACTAGAGATTTTAAATGTAGGAAGGTCCTTCCTCGCCATTTCACTGTAAATATTCTATTTCTCAAAAAATGAGTTAAAAAACAAAAAAATTAAGGTTTTTAACCAATTTGCCTCAATTTGGGCAATTAGGCATTATAAAGTATTGTTTTGAGAATACCCTAACAAATTTTATTCATTTCAAGCAAAAGTCAGCTGTAGATCGAATTTTGTCCATAGAAATTTTGAATCGCTGTGCGCCAGCGCGGCGGCGTTCAGTTGGGCAATGTGGACTTGCAGGTAAAGTCCACGTCGACTAAATAGCTAATTCCAACGAATCATCAATTCGGTAGGATAAGCCACCAATTATATTTGGTGGTATTGGCTTTTTAGGAATTATGTATGATAATTTTTTGTAATGATAATAAAAGGAGCTATTTTTTCTTACTTTTACTTCCCTCGCATACCGAAGGGAAGTATTGTATTCGAGAAAAAATCACCCTTCGAGATTTTTTCGGATTCTGACGTTTCAGAACACGTAGATTACGAAAATATAGGTTTTTCAATTCCGTCAGTCTGTCTGTCTGTCTGTCTGTTGGTGCATTTACTAAAAAACTACTTGACGGAGAGCAGTCAAATTTTGTAGGTAGTTGACGCTACTGTCAGCGAAGAAATGGTAGAAATTTCACTGCAAAATATACAGGGTGGACCGTCTAAATGGAATAAATAGTGAAACAAATTTTTTTTTGCTCAAATTTAAAATTTCCACGTATCATGACGCCCTAAGCCTATTTCAGAAAAAAAAATTTTTTGAAAATTTTATTCACATTTTTGAAAAAATTTTTACCAAGATGAAAAAAATCTTTTTTGCTCAAATTTAAAATTTCTACGTTTCATGACACGCTTAACTCATTTCAGAAAAAAAAAAATTTTGAAAATTTTTTTCAAACATTTTTGAAACAATTTTTAAGATGAAAAAAATTTTTTTTTGCTCAAATCTAAGATTTCTACGTTTCATGACACGCTTAACCTATTTCAGAAAAAAAAAATTTGAAAATTTTTTTCACCAATATTTTTGAAAAATTTTTTACTACTAAAATGAAATATTTTTTTTTCTTTCTTCAAATTTAAAATTTCCACGTTTCATGGCATTCTAAGCCTCATTCAAAAAAAATTTTTTTGAAAATTTGCAACATTTTGTTACCAGTTTGGAAAAAAAATTAACACTAGAATGCTCAAATTTAAATGACATTCTAAACCTAGGTATTTAAAAAAAAAATTTGAAAATTTTTTTCACCAACATTTTTCAAAAAGTTTTTACCACTAAAATAGATCGTTTTTTTTTTTATTTGCTCAAATTTAAAATTTTCACGTTTCATAGCATTCTAAACCTATTTTAAAAAATCGGTAAAGGTATTTACACAGAACTTCCCTCGTTATGTGTGCATGGCGGTCACTCTAAAAAATTAATAATTACGAAAAGACATTGAGAATAATAATCGGAATATAGTTATTGCTATTATTACGAAGAAAACTTGATAAGTTTTGGTCAAAACAACATACAGATTGCTCATCCAACAGCAAAAGTTCAATACTAAATAGCAGGTGCCACATATGGCAGGCTGCGCAAATACCTTTACAAATGTCCACCATGACTGAATTACTTCTTGGGATGACCACCCTGTACATTTTTCAATAAAAGTATAATAGGTGCATATGCCAGATATTATTGCCATCTGTCATATTTTCAATCCAACATTCACATAATAGAGTGGAAGTGTAGTGGTGGTTAAAAAATTTCATTTTTTTTTTTAATTTTTCAAAAATTTTGGGAAAAAAAAATTTCTAAATTTTTTCTTCTGAAATAGGTTTAAAATGTCAAACGTAGAAATTTTAAATTTGAGCAAAAAGGAAAGTTTCCTTCTATTCTATAGTAGTGGTAAAGAAGTTTAAAATTTAAAAATTGCATATTTTTTTAAAAATAGGTTTAGAATGCTATGAAACGTGAAACTTTTAATTTTGAGCAAAAAAAAGTTTCCATCTATTCTATGTTAAATTTTTTTCCAAACTGGTAAATATTGCAAAAATTTATTTCCGAAATTGGTTTGGAATGTCATGAAACGTGAAAATTTTAAATTTGAGCAGAAAAAATGTTTTCGTCTATTCTGTAGTAATGATAAATAGATTAAAAATGTTTTCAATTTTTTTTTTCATTTTCCAAAAATATTTTCAAATTTGATTGAATAGTTTTAGGATGCCATGGAAACATGGATAGTTTAAATCTGAACAAAGAAAAAGAAATCTATCTTAGTGGTAATTTTTTTTAAAAATAGTAAAAAAAAAATCTAATTTTTCTTTTAAATAGATTTAGAATGCTATGAAACGTGGAAATTTTAAATTTGAAGAAATAAAAAAAAATCCATCTATTTTAGTGGTAACATGGTAAAAAAAGTTTCAAAGAATTTTTTTTTTGAATCAGGCTTAGAATGCCATGAAACGTGGAAATTTTAAATTTGAAGAAAGAAAAAAAAATTATTTCATTTTAATAGTAAAAAATTTTTCAAAAATATTGGTGAAATAAATTTTCAATTTTTTTTTTCCCCGGAATAGGTTAAGCATGTCATGAAACGTAGAAATTTTAAATTTGAGCAAAAAAAATTTTTTTTCATCTTGGTAAAAATTTTTTCAAAAATGTTTGAAAAAAATTTTCAAAAATTTTTTTTCCTGAAACAGGTTTAGCGCGTCATGAAACGTGGAAATTTTAAATTTGAGCAAAAAAAAATTTTTTTCAACTTGGTCAAAATTTTTTCAAAAATGTGAAAAAAATTTTCAAAAAATTTTTTTTCCTGAAATAGGTTTAGCGCGTCATGAAACGTGGAAATTTTAAATTTGAGCAAAACAAAATTTTTTTCAACTTGGTAAAAATTTTTTCAAAAATGTTTAAAAAAAATTTTCAAAAAATTTTTTTTCCTGAAACAGGTTTAGCGCGTCATGAAACGTGGAAATTTTAAATTTGAGCAAAAAAAAATTTTTTTCACTATTTATTCCGTTTAGACGGTCCACCCTGTATATTTTTCAGTGAAAATTCTACCAGTTCTTCGCTGACAGTAGGGTTAACTACCTACCAAATTTGACTGCTCTCCGTCAAGTAGTTTTTTAGTAAATACACCAACAGACAGACAGACAGACAGACAGACAGACAGACCGACAGACAGACAGACAGACAGACTGACGGAATTGAAAAACCTATATTTTCGGAATCTACGTGTTCTGAAACGTCAGAATCCGAAAAAATCTCGGAGGGTGATTTTTTCTCGAATACAATACTTCCCTTCGGTATGCGAGGGAAGTAAAAATCGGTAAAGTTATTTACACAGAACTTCCCTCGTTATTTGTGCATGACAGTCACTCAAAAAAATTATTAATTACGAAATGACTTCGGAATATAATTATTGGTATTATTACAAAGAAAACCTGATAACTTTTGGTCAAAAAAATATACAGAGTGTTCATCCAACAGCAAAAGTTCAATATACTAAATAACAGGTGCCAAATATGGAAAGCTTGCGCAAATACCTTTATAAATGTCCACCATGACTCAATTATTTCTTGGGATGCCATTATTCAATAAAAGTATATAATAGGATATGCCAAATATTATTGCCATCTCTCATATTTTCAATCCCACATTCACGTAATGGAGTGGAAGTATAGTGGTGATTAAAATATAGAACAAATTTTCAAAAATGTTTTCTGGCTATTCTAATGTTAAATTTTTTTCCAAATTGATGAAAATATGTTACAAACTTTTTTCCGAAATAGGTTTAGAATGTTTAAAAATGATTTATTATTTGTTTGTTTCAATTCAATTCAATTCAATAGGTTTAGAATGTTATGAAACGTGGAAATTTTAAATTTGAGCAAAAAAAATATTTCGTCTATTCTATAATGGTGATAAATAGATTACATAAACATGTTTTCGTTTTCTTTCCTAAAACATTTTTAAATTTGTTTTAATAAATTTGGAATGCCATGGAAACGTGGAAATTTTAAATCTGAAAGAAAATTCCATCTATTTGTGGCAAAATTTTTTCAAAAATTTTTAAAATTTTTTTCATTTTGCTATTTTGCTATGAAACGTGGAAATTTTAAATTTTGAGAAAAAAAAATTCATCTATTTTGGTGGTAAAAATTTTTTCAAAAATGTTGGTAAAAAATTTTCAATTTTTTTTTTCTTTTAAATAGGTTTAGAATGCCATGAAACGTGGAAATTTTAAATTTGAACAAAGAAAAAATTTTTTTTTAGTGGTAAAAATTTTTTCAAAAATGATTGAAAAAAATTTTCAAATTTTTACTTCCCTCGCATACCGAAGGGAAGTATTGTATTCGAGAAAAAATCACCCTCCGAGATTTTTTCGGATTCTGACGTTTCAGAACACGTAGATTCCGAAAATATAGGTTTTTCAATTCCGTCAGTCTGTCTGTCTGTCTGTCTGTCGGTCTGTCTGTCTGTCTGTCTGTCTGTCTGTCTGTCTGTTGGTGTATTTACTAAAAAACTACTTGACGGAGAGCAGTCAAATTTGGTAGGTAGTTAACCCTACTGTCAGCGAAGAACTGGTAGAATTTTCACTGAAAAATATACAGGGTGGACCGTCTAAACGGAATAAATAGTGAAAAAAATTTTTTTTTGCTCAAATTTAAAATTTCCACGTTTCATGACGCGCTAAACCTATTTCAGGAAAAAAAAATTTTTCAAAATTTTTTTCAAACATTTTTGAAAAAATTTTTACCAAGTTGAAAAAAATTTTTTTTTGCTCAAATTTAAAATTTCCACGTTTCATGACGCGCTAAACCTGTTTCAGGAAAAAAAAATTTTTGAAAATTTTTTTCATTTTTGAAAAATTTTTTACCAAGATGAAAAAAATTTGTTTTTGCTCAAATTTAAAATTTCTACGTTTCATGACGCGCTACACCTATTTCAGGAAAAAAAAAAATTGAAAATTTTTTTCAATCATTTTTGAAAAAATTTTACCACTAAAAAAAATTTTTTCTTTGTTCAAATTTAAAATTTCCACGTTTCGTGGTATTCTAAACCTATTTAAAAGAAAAAAAAATTTGAAAATTTTTTACCAACATTTTTGAAAAAATTTTTACCACCAAAATAGATGAATTTTTTTTTTTTCAAAATTTAAAATTTCCACGTTTCATAGCGTGCTAAATCTATTTAAAGAAAAAAAAACATTTTTAAATTTTTTACCAACATTTTTGAAAAAATTTGTACCACCAAAATAGATGAATTTCTTTTTTCTCAAAATTTAAAATTTCCACGTTTCATAGCGTTCTAAATCTATTTAAAGAAAAATAAAAAAAAAATTAAAAATTTTTGAAAAAATTTTACCACAAATAGATGGAATTTTTTTTTCCGATTTAAAATTTCCACGTTTCATAACATTCTAAACCTATTTCGGAAAAAAAATTTGCAACATATTTTCACCAATTTGGAAAAAAATTTAACACTAGACTAGACAGAAAACATTTTTGAAAATTTGTTCTATATTTTAATTACCACTATACTTCCACTCCATTACGTGAATGTGGGATTGAGAATGTGAGAGATGGCAATAATATTTGGCATATCCTATTATATACTTTTATTGAATAATGGCATCCCAAGAAATAATTGAGTCATGGTGGACATTTATAAAGGTATTTGCGCAAGCCTTCCATATTTGGCACCTGTTATTTAGTATATTGAACTTTTGCTGTTGGATGAACACTCTGTATATTTTTTTGACCAAAAGTTATCAGGTTTTCTTTGTAATAATACCAATAATTATATTCCGATTATTATTCCCAATATCATTTCGTAATTAATAATTTTTTGAGTGACTGTCATGCACAAATAACGAGGGAAGTTCTGTGTAAATAACTTTACCGATTTTTTTTTTCTGAAATAGGTTTAGCGCGTCATGAAACGTGGAAATTTTAAATTTGAGCAAAAAAAAATTTTTTTCACTATTTATTCCGTTTAGACGGTCCACCCTGTATATTTTTCAGTGAAAATTCTACCAGTTCTTCGCTGACAGTAGGGTTAACTACCTACCAAATTTGACTGCTCTCCGTCAAGTAGTTTTTTAGTTAATGCACCAACAGACAGACAGACAGACAGACAGACAGACTGACGGAATTGAAAAACCTATATTTTCGGAATCTACGTGTTCTGAAACGTCAGAATCCGAAAATATCTCGGAGGATGATTTTTTCTCGAATACAATACTTCCCTTCGGTATGCGAGGGAAGTAAAAATACACAATTTTTTATTTTTAAACTTTTTTTAGCACTACTATAGAATAGAAGGAAACTTTCCTTTTTGCTCAAATTTGAAATTTCTACGTTTGACATTTTAAACCTATTTCAGAAGAAAAAAATTTGAAAATTATTTTACCAACATCTTTTGAAAATAAAAAAACAAATGAATGTTTTAAACACCACTATACTTCCACTCCATTACGTGAATGTTGGATTGAAAATGTGAGAGATGGCAATAATATCTGGCATATGCACCTATTATACTTTTATTGAAAAATGTACAGGGTGGTCATCCCAAGAAATAATTCAGTCATGGTGGACATTTGTAAAGGTATTTGCGCAAGCCTGTCATATGTGGCACCTGCTATTTAGTATTGAACTTTTGCTGTTGGATGAGCAATCTGTATATTTTTTTGACCAAAACTTATCAAGTTTTCTTTGTAATAATAGCAATAACTCTATTCCGATTATTATTCTCAATGTCATTTCGTAATTATTAATTTTTTAGAGTGACCGCCATGCACAAATAACGAGGGAAGTTCTGTGTAAATACCTTTACCGATTTTTTATTGGGTATTTTGCCACTGAAAAATATTTAAAAATTTTAATGAAAAAACCTTTGCGCCAAACGGATCAGACCGAGGTTGGTTCTTGAGTACTTGACTGTTTCAAAAAGTTTCACATCTAAAAATATATAAACTAGAACAATGTTATAAACTAAAAACTGAAAATCAAAGCTATAGGTAGTTAACGTTTAAACAAAGAACTGTCATGGTTGACGGCCAAAAAAGTTTTGAGAACGGAAGTAGATTCTCTTCCGAAACGTTAACTACCTATAGCTTTGATTTTCAGTTTTTAGTTTATAACATTGTTCTAGTTTATATATTTTTAGGTGTGAGACTTTTTGAAACAGTCAAGTACTCAAGAGCCAACCTCTGTCTGATCCGTTTGGCGCAGAGGTTTTTTCATTAAAATTTTTAAATATTTTTCAGTGGCAAAATACCCAATAAAAAGTAAGAAAATCTCAATATGCCACAAATAACCAATTACAGACAATAAAAGAAGCTATTTTTGTAAATAATTTGAAAATTGATATGCGGTACGCGCTATTTTAGATTTTTAAATTATATTCGGGACAGACTATAACGTTACACACAACTTCAGTCTATTTACACTTTACAGAGGAAACAATTCTCTTTATTCGATACAATTAAAGCCGCTGTGTTACAGTTTTGTCGAAATAAATAGGCATTAATTTTATCCAAACAGAGCGAAAGTGTTTGACTTAAATTCAGCGATTCTGTGAACAAAAGTGTTCGGGCGAAATTCCTTTAACAAAGACAAATTGCGTAAATAAAAACGTTATTAATAATTTTGCAGTATCAATCCGGTGCTTGGGTACAAGACTAACGCAAAATTCACATGACTAATGACCCCGACAACTATAAATCAAGATCTTGTTATCTACATTTTTCAGTTCTAATATATTAACCATTACAGTTTTGCACAGGAGCGGATCAAGTTGTAACCATTATCATACTCTGTCATACGGCGTAATGATATAATAAAGATTTTCTTACAGATAGTGCGAAGTGTGGCGTACTTCGTATCATAGCAGCGCCTTACAAGGTTTTACTTTTTATACAAGGTGTCTGATGTATACGTACAAATATTATTTACAATGATAGGTTGGCTCAAAAAAGTAAAAAATTCTTACAGTTTTTTATGTAACTCAAACCTATTTTTCAAATTAAAATTATTCATAAAAGGACAATGTCTCTTAGTAGAGGGTACCTAGGGTCGTGCACAATAAATAATTACTTGTTTTATAGTGTAAATCTACCTTAATTACTTCCACATCCACGTAGTGGATTGGAAGTATAGTAATCGCAAAAAAATTTTCAAAATTTTTTATCCGTGAAATAGGTTTAGAATGTCATGAAACGTCGAGATTTTAAATTTGAGCGAAAAAAATTTTTCTGTCTGTCGGTCTGTCTGTCTGTCTGTAACTTTTTTGTCCGCACGTTTTCTCCGGAACGGTTTAAGATATTGACTTGAAATTTTGTACACGTATATATCATAACGAGATCTGGAACTGGATTGTTTTTCGAGGATATCCGGTGAAGGGTTGGGGGTTAAATAGGGGTAAATAGGGGAAAATAAGTAAAGCATGCTTGTAAGAATACAGGAACTTGAAATTCGGTGTATGTACTAGAAGTTAAGGACCCATATTTTTTTATAATATTTTTCAACCCCCCACCACCCCAGCCCCATTAATGGGGTTGATAAATTAAAGTTGAGATATTCATTTGAAATTTCGTACACGTATATATTATAACGACGTCTGGAATTAGATTATATTTTAGATGATTCCGTTGAAGGGTTGGGGGTTAATTTGGGGTAAATATGGGAATATAAGTGAAACAAGTTGGTAAGAGTACAGAAACTTGAAATTCGGTGTATGTACTAGAAGCCAAAGCGTCAGATTTTTTTTATAATATTTTTCAACCCCCACCACCCCTATTCCAATACGAAAAGGGTTGATAAAATAAAATTGAGATATTCATCTGAAATTTGGTACAAGTATGTATTATAACGACATCTGGAACTAGATTATATTTTGAGATGATTCCGTTGAAGGGTTGGGGGTTAAATAGGGGTAAATAGGGGAAAATAAGTAAAGCAAGCTGGTAAGACTACAGAAACTTGAAATTCGGTGTATGTACTAGAAGCCAAGGTCTCAGAATATTTATAATATTTTTCAACCCCCATCCCACCTCTACTTCATTATTACAAGGGTTGATAAAATAAAATTGAGATATTCATTTGAAATTTGGTACACGTATGAATTATAAAGACATCTGAAACTAGATTATACTTTGAGATGATTCCGTTGAAGGGTTGGGGGTTATTTAGTGATAGATAGGGGGAAATAAGTAAAACAAGCTGGTATGAGTACAGAAACATGAAATTCGGTATATGTGCTAGAAGCCAAGGCCTCAGATTTTTTAATATATTTCAGCCCCCCACCACCCCTACTCCATTATTCAAGGGGTTGATAAAATGAAATTGAGATATTCACATGAAATTTAGTACGCATATGTATTATAACGACATCAGGAACTAGATTATATTTTGAGATGATTCCGTTGAAGGGTTGGGGGTTAAATAGGGGAAAATAAGTAAAGCAAGCTGGTAATACTACAGAAACTTGAAATTCGGTGTATGTACTAGAAGCCAAAACGTCAGATTTTTTTATAATATTTTTCAACCCCCACCACCCCCACTCCCTTATTAAGAGGGTTGATAAAATAAAATTGAGATATTCACTTGAAATTTGGTACAAGTATGTATTATAGCGACATCTGGAACTAGATTATATTTTGAGATGATTCCGTTGAAGAGTTGGGGGTTAAATAGGGGAAAATAAGTAAAGCAAGTTAGTAAAAGTACAGAAATTTGGGATTTGGTGTATATACTAGAAACGAAGGTCTCAGGTTTTTTTATTAGTATTTTCCATCTCCTCACCACCCCCACTCCCTTATTAAAAGAGTTGATAAAATTAAATTTATATTTGCACTTGAAATTTGGTACATTTATGTATTATAACTATATCTAAAACTGGATTATATTTTGACATGATGGCATTGAAGGAATGGGGGTAAGTAGAGGTAAATAGGAAAAAATAAGTAAAGCAGGCTGGTAAGAGTACATAAACTTGGGATTTGGTGTATATACTAGAAGCCAAGGCCTCAGATTTCTTTATTATATTTCTCAACCCCCTACCACCTCCACTCCATTATTAAAGGGGTTGAGATGATTCCATTGAAGGGATGAGGAGGGGAATAGAGGAAAATGAGTAAAACAAGCTAATAAGAATCCAGAAACTTCACTTTTGGCGTATATACGAAAAGCCAACACCTCCATGTTTTTATAACATCTGCCTCAAATACATTATTAAAATTCTATGATCAATTATGTCCACATATCAGAATGCAAATATAGTCAAGACGTCTTCCCTCAAAGAGACTTGAATGGTTAATCTGGGTGTGGAAATAGTGATACCTTAGGCAGTTTATTTATATTTTGGCCATTTATTATTGAATAAATGGCCAAAAAATAAATATCATTGGATTTTGTGCTTCTAATTTTTCAACCGTAATTCTAAACTATTTATAATCAGAACCGTTAATACATATTTTACATTAATTATTGTTAAACTAATATAACTGTTATTGTATATATGCTTAACGACTATAAAAATAATTATTTATTTCCTTAAACAACTTCAAGGTAAAAAATTATACTTAAAATATGATTAGCACCCGCGCCGCGGTCTAATTAGTAGATTTTAGACGTGAGCGCTTAAAATTTACCCAACTCGTTTAAAATAATTAGAATTTGTTCCGGAACAATTTTCGTTTAGCTACAAATGTTTAGACCTGTACAACTATTTCTAGCGGACTGCTCATTTGAGTTGAACTCATTATTTCTTTGTTCACTTGAAAGTGGGATATTCTGGTAAAGGAACGTGACTTGCAACTATATTGCTGCGTTCTTCAAAGCTACAAAATTCTGTCCGCCAAGCAGGATTCGATAATAAACCGAATCTGCTCAACGGCACAAGTGGTTAACTAGAAATAATGGTTCAGATAATTGACTATACCAAAAGAATTTTATTTTTACTTATAAATTATAAGCCTTTTGGAAACTAACTATGGTGCCTTCTATACCGGGTACATACGATATTAGTAGCCAGCATATAACTTTTTAGTGATGAAGTTGTATGATTGAATCAGTGACACATTTTGATGGCTCCAACTTACGATTTTCATTTCTGGTTTAACCAGAAACAGTATAAAACTTTCTTATTTTTAATAAAATACGGAGTATATTATTCAAAGGTAAGATTGCTACGGAGATTATAGGCATATAACATATAGCACACACTATATCTAGACATAATTTGTTTTGATTATTTAAGTCTTTTTGTGAGTTTAATTTTATAGTCATAAGGTCAATTTTGATTGAGCCGGAAGTACTACGAAAAGTAACTTTCAGATTTGAATTACTTTTAATGGAATACCCTGTAATGATCCTAAAATTTACATCCTACTGATTTTTCTAGATATTATTTGTTTTTAGTATCATTTGTCTAAACTTAATAATTTTTGAGATATGGGCAACTCAATGCTCATCTGCAGGGTAAACATCACAAAGGCTAAACAGTAACTGATATTTAAACAACACTTTAATTCAAAAAGGCTGTGATTATCAAGAGAACTGATTACCAATTTTCATTTGAATTTTGATAGTACTTATTGCTGCATTATATAAGAGTTTCTCTCGACAATAGGGATGTTTTCTATTTTTTAATTGTAATAAAGAATGATAGTTCTAAGGCTACAGAAACACATAATAACCATTAAAACGCCTAAAAACTTTTTTTCTTGAAAAGAAACTAAAAATAAAAACTCCGAAATTAACGAGGCTAGTAAACGATCCCTGCAGTGAGAGTAGCGCGCGTGACGTCATAATGCTCATAGCAGAACTCGTATACCAACGTGATATGAATTGTTTGTTTCAGTATGGTTTTATCTTTGTTTTTGTAATGATGGGAGACTCAAATAATGTGAAAGTTAATAAAAACAAGTATTGCTTTGTTCCTGGATGTACAAATACATCAGTAAATAACCCATACAAGGTTTTTATGTCTGTGCCACAAAATGTATAAAGAAAGAAGCTTTGGTCGTTTGTTAAACCAATGCTATTTAAAAAAAAAAACTTTTGTTACCTTAAATGCATTTATCAAAATTGGTCTCCGATTATACTGTTTCCGACGTATCAAAGCACATTTAATATGGAACACACTGTATAACGTGCTAATAAAGGTGTGGGACTATATATTACTTATTACTTATTTATATAAAGCAGTACTTAACGTTTCGCTTTTACACCACTAGATTGAAGCTGATTGAAGTCTATCACCATGGCAAACAATTCTGAAACCATGGTAACGTCCACAGTTAGCAAATTATGCGAGTCTGCCATTTGAAAACCTTCCTCCATTTTAGAAGTATGCCTCAATTAAAATTAAAAGTCGCAAAACGAAGAACTACTCGGACATAACAGTCCGCAGAAGTCAGTAAACTCAGATTAATCCTCAACCATGAATATGTTCATATCGTTTTTTGTTGAAATATCGATATTTCCCACCGCTCTTCGAAATGTTAATTGAGATAAATCTTGTATTGTAAGGAATGCCACCCCCGCTTTCCGAAGTTGTACCTTAAGCAATATTCATTAATTTTTTACATTAAATGTTAATCTACAGAATATATCTATACATAGAAATATTGATAATTTTTTTTTTGATATAACGTCACTCCAGTCAAGGAGCGTTTCGCGCATTCAAATGAATATTCGTATTTCTTTAGGGGTTTTCCCATAGAACGGATTTGTTGATTTTTGTAAAACTTTGTGGATATTATTTATAACACTATTTTTAACCATTTCATGATGTTTAAACAGGATTTAATTACTTTGTAAACATCCCTATTGTCATTTAATTTCGAGTATTTTTCTTGATTTACCTTTTGCAAGTGTTATCTGTTTCTTCAAAATGGCTGTGTTTAGGCGCGAACATCAAGTTGGTATGTTGTCACTATATGGAGAGGTAAGAAAAAACCGAAGAGAAGCCAGAGCATTGCATGTTTAACGTTATCCAGAACGTGACCACCCTTGTGCAGCATACTTTCCATGGTTGAAAGAACATTTAAAAAAGGAAAATGATAATGAACATGAAAACAGATTTATTGTAGATTGATCAAAATATTCTGCAAATTACCAGTGGCATCGGGATATCTCCTAAAGGATTCTACATAAATATAATTGCAAATGTTATAAGTACCAAATCCATCAGCATCTTTACGAGGCAGATTATTTATCAGCGGAGATTGAATTGTTGCAATTGGTATCTAGAAACTAAGCGTCATCAGCCAGATATAAAATCATGCATTTTATTTTCGGAGAAATCCTGCGTTACCAACATGGGTATTTTGGGAACAATACGAGATATTGGGCAATTGAAAATTATATTCAGCGTCAACGTTTGGCTGGATGTTATAGGAACACGTATTCTAGGACCAATATTTCATGATGGAGCCTTAACCGCAGCCCGGCATCTACACTTTCTCCAAAACGTTATTGAAGATTTACCTGTGCAACATGAACATATCGTCTATTAGTAGAAACGTGCACCGCCTCATACGCCCGAGCAGTGACGTACTATTTAAGTACAGTACTACTATAGTATTTCAACCAGAGAGTACACCGTTGCTGACAAGGGAATATAATGATATACATAAACTATAATAATATGTGCTACTTTAACTTCTAACCGAAGATTAGAGCTTAGAAAAAAAGGACGTATAACTTATACAGGATACTTCAGAAGTGTACAATTAAATAACGTGAGCTGATGGGGCAGATTACATACTATCATAATAAAGATATTATCTAAGGTAAATGGCTTAAAATTTATTTCAGTTTTCATATATTTTCCTAAATTTATAAAAAAATATTTATCGCATTTGGTTGTTTACTTTTCCAATAAAATATTTCTTTAAGTCAGATAAGGATAAGTCAGATGAAAAATAGTTTTGTGAACATTTCTTGTTTTCAAGACATATTAGCTCATTTTATGACGCTGATAGAAAAAAATGTCGTAAACGAAATTTTACTAAATTAAGTAATATTACAATCCTCAGATTAATACTTTGAGTATTGTATAATGTACAACAATCACCTATTCCGAACAAACATTAAATTTAAATAGTTTTATTGAATTTCATATACCGACAGGATACGTGTGCAGTATTATGGGTATTTCCACACACAAGACTATTTCATAAATTGCGTTTATGTGCACCATTTTGTTTGGCACAACTAGACATTTCAGTGATATGTGATAAAGTGCTCTAAATATGTACGTATTTATATTTCCTAGATATGTAGTTTTATTTTCTGTTTGATCCGCACAACGTAAATTGATGATTTGTTTGAATTAAATTCTGTTTTTACGGTATGCCAATAAAACCATCCCCATTTAATTCATACTGTTTTCATTTATATATTTTTTTAGATTATTTATATGACAAGAATGTGTTTGTGTAGGATGCTTATGATTTATGCAGACGATTGGGCACTGATAAAAATCTTAAAAATTATAAGCCGTTTAACTGTAATATATTTTATTTCTTCACAGATTCTTTAAGGAAAACATTATTGCTGTATTTTGTAGACAACTTTCCATACACTTCATCTAATATTTATTATGAGAAACAATAAATTATTTGTTCATTATGTATACTGTAGATTTATCATTTTTGTCTGAATGACAACACTGAGAGGCCTAACTCCTACTACGCACACTGGGGCCATACTACATGCATTGTTTCAAAAGTCTTTAGAGGACTAGATTTTTCATCAATTTTAAAACATTTTGATAGAGGTTGACCACGAATAAACTTCTAAAAGAACTGTCGAACCCGAGTTCAAAACATTTTTTTATAATATTATTATCCAGCAATAGTGTACAAAATATTTCCATATACCAATATACCTACAAAGATATGCGATAAATTTCCACTAAACTAATAATTCGAAATCCAACACCCACGAAATTTAAACTCGTAAATCAAAAACATATATCGAAAAAATATAACCATACATTCGTAAACTCAAAACCCAAAAACCGAAATCAAGGTGCAGATAACCAAAAGGTGAAGATAGTCAGGCAGAGAAGACGAAATAGGGGAAAATAGTTGTTAACTTCAAATTAAAGGGACACGAAATCGGCTTTTCGGAAAGCCGACTAGTCGACCCAGCCGACTATTTTTAAATGCCAGCAAATTACGCGGCCAATTTCTTCGCGCGCCGACTTCGATAAACTTCGCGTACCGTCGCCTGTCGCAGGCCGCTGGCGCGACGGACCTATCAGCAGTCACGTATACGTATTTTTCTGTTTTGTTGTTTATTTCACTTCACTTAGAACATGGTTTGCCGGTTGTTTTAGGGTTAGTTTTTGTGTGTATTGGATTGAAAACAAGTAAAAAAACGTCACGTGTTTGGTTATTCTTTGATGAAACTGAAGGAGACAATGGCAATAAAGTGAAGTGTAATCAATGCCAATCGTTAATTTCTAGCGGTGGCCGCGGAAAAGCAGCTAATACCTCAAATATGAACAATCATATAAAATTGTGGTATGTGATGTACTGCAATACATTACATACTAATATATACTAGAACAATGTTTTTTTTTATTTTGTTTCAATATTTTCTATACTGTATCTGATCGCTCTTATTTTGTTTAGATTAAAATAATATTTAAAATGAATAATAGCATCCCAGCAAACACCAATTATTGGCCCACTGCTAATAAAGTGCCTACATGCCTTTACTTCATCATTGGTTGAGTACTGGCAAGGAACGATAAATTAATGAATAAAGTGCAACACCGGCCATCGCTCGGCCACAGAACGCTTTTCTAATGATGGCTGTACAGTGCTTTTTTAATACGTCTCTTGTATCACATAAATGAAAAGCATTATTGCTTTGCCATTACAATATATGCTACGATAGCTGCTAGAATTGGAGAGCCTTCTGGACCCTGCACACACTGTTCCCAAATAAGAGAATTGGTTAATTATTAATTAAGGCTGACATTTATTCGAAAATGATATAGCATGTTACATGGTAATTAACGATAAACCACTTATAATTTTTTTTAAATCGATCATGTAAAGTTTTTCATTGATTACCATAAATTGGAATTTGAATGCTATTCTTCTCCAGTCAATTTCAGCTTCGGTTACATCTGCAATCCTCATATTTTAGGATAGTACATGCAAGTGCGGTGACCTTCCAAATTCAAGTAGTTACTAGTGCATATGCTTCTCTATTTCTTGCATATGAAGAGCCATTGTAACGATAATATTTCTTTATTAATACTTTGGAACATTTCCTGTATCATCAAATTCAAACCAAAACTAAAGACATTAGAGGTGTTTTAAAATCTCATGAGCTGTGACCTTCATGTGCGTAGAGACATATAAGTTCCTAGTTCCTATGTTCCTGAGTTGGTTTTTAAGTTTAATTTTTGTTTTTGCATTTGTTAAAATAAAAACGTTTCTTGTCAGTAACAGGATTATGTTTATTGTTTATTTTGTATCATGTAGTATGTACTATGTAGTGAAATATAGTGTTTTTTTTTTAAATGTTGTTCCAACATTTTACACATGCGTTGTTTTACTTTATTAAAATATTATTAAAAACGCCCTCTTAATTCAGCAAGGTTGTGACGAAGTGAATTTTTGCAGACAAAAATTTTATTTAATTTAATCATAAACTTCGCCACTTTTCCCATCTTACGGCCGAAAGATTAGAATTTGTTCTATTTACCCCGCGACATGTAGATTTCTGTAGTAAAATAGTGTAAGGTTCCATAGCGATGAGAAGTTTTCTGAAATAACATTTTAATTAATTCCGATGAATTATCCCCGATGGCGTTAATCACAGTTAAATTATTCCCCACTTGGTATTCAACACCAAGTTGGAGGAGATTTTACTTTCTGGGGGAACCAGCTAGTCAAACAGACACCGAAACGAGAGTTGATTTCTGCGAGCCTAAAGGATTACCACGTGAGGATCTAATATACCGACCGACCGCTCACCTGGAGATCACCACGTGTGTAATTCGATAGTCTTTGCCATCGCCGCAAAATATAATAGCAATGTAAGTTTTAAAACATTTCTTGATATTTCCGTAAATTTCAAAATTAAATTTCATCTTAACAGTTAAATGAATTAACACGTGGGGGTTCTAAAATACCGCAACGACCGACCGACCGCCGTAGAGCACCCCGTGAGAGTTTACTTAACTGTGCCCCGTATATCAGCAGTGTAAATTCATAATTTATTTTATTTGATACACTTCATAAATAATATTTTCATGATAAACTAGCACATCTCTGTTAAATATTCATGGTCCGATTTGCCTGTATTAGAGAAGTGTACAATTATAAATTATCTGATCCGAGATAAGAAACTGTTTCTTGCCCGACGTTTTTATCCGCTATTACCAGATAAGAAATAAAACATTGAAACACGTGATTTAGCAATAACACTATAAAACGATTTCAAATTTGATGTATCAGAGTGTAAATATACTTTTCCGAAATACCGATGCACATCATAGACCTAACAAATTTCTCCTTGTTAATGTTTGTCCAATCGGGACTCTGTTAGATTCTCAATATTTAATCCCGATAGCTATGTCCCAAATAATTTCCAAGGGAAAATGGACATAGAAGATATTTCGAGAGAATTATTATTTTGTCTCAAACTGTTTAGGCAAAATAATATCCGCCAAGTTGGTTGGGATGATAGAATCCCGCCGTCCATAAATTTCTGTTTTTATTAAACCGAATTTTGCCGTGTAAAACCGTTCCAAAGCCTATTGTTTTAACTTAACCGTTGTTTAATAATTTATTGGGTTAAAATAATATCCGACAACATCCGACATGTTGTCGGATTGGTAGAACTCCGTTTTCCGGCTCTGTTATAGTTTCCTTTTGTTTTAAATGATTCTCAGTAAGTTGTTATAGTCCGAGAGTTCAGGGGAAAATCTAGGAGATACTCTGAATGAATAAATTATATTTATATTTTGATACATACACCTTTGCACTGTACATCCGGCAAGAAACACGTGGCGAGTCTTAATTCCGATCCGAATGCAATTAAAGATACTCAACTATGTGGTTTGAGGCGCTTGGCGAATCTATCCGAACCGAACCGACACCGTGGAGATTAGTTCTGGCTGTCCGTCCAGGCAGAATGATCTTTACCAAGGGAGCTGATACCGAATCCGATTACCACTTTATTCGGTATCAGTTTTCCACAATTTCACCAAGTTCTTTACACCACATGCTGCCGACTCATATCTAACATGTATGCAGATATGATAAATCCTGTCCAAAAATAGTTGTTTGCTTTTGCTAAAAATTTAATTGCTTTCTGCTTTACTGCTAACTTGTTCTGTCTTAACATCCACTGCTTGCTTGCTTGCTTGCTGTTATAACCGACCGTACCGCTTACTACCGTTTTACCGCTTTACCGCCAAGCCTACTATCATTTTGCACATTATTTGCTTGGTTTGTTTTTGTTGCTAACCGAATTAATAAGAAAATATTAAAATCAGTAGTTTAATATCTTCTCACCGCCTGGTTCCTTGTCTTCGTAGCTTCATTTGTTTTTCACAGTTTCACTTGCTTTCATAGTTTCAATTGTAAATAAACCGAAATGAAATACCTTAAGTTTTACTTGTAAAATTTTCATAACATGGCATATCTTAAGTTTGATATTATTTTTTTTATGAACTCTATAAGAGTATTTTGGTACCTGACCGTTTATTTATTTTCATAATTATTGTTTGTTGTGGAATATTTAATATATTTTAATAAATGTTGTTATTTTCTAAAATGTGCGTTTTACTGTTGTGTGTGAATGAAAATCTAATCTGCCGTCCAGACCCCTGGACATACCGTGTCTCCACTGTAGCTATCCCAGCCCTACTGCAACAGGCTGCGTTTAGGAGGCTAATGTGGGACCTTTGCCCCACTTAAAAATTGCAAAGGTGGCGCTCGAGATAACCGAATTTAACCGAAACACAGCTCAGCGCTAAAGTGACGCTTCCGCTTGTTTATGCGCTAGGCAACCGGGAGAAAGCTCGTCACAAGGTATGTTTTATTTTTTCGCCTAGTAGTCATCTAATAGTCACTGACTAGTCACCGACTACAAAATTGACCGAATAGTCGGCTTTCCCGACTAGTCGGCCACTAGTCGGTGCATCTATAGAAATTAATGAGTTGTCAATTTCAAAATTCTAGCCCACGCTCAATTTTTGATCAAAGCTGGTACTTTATGAGATAAATGCTGGTTTCTCAATTAATTATGCCAAAGCCCAGAGAAAATGTTAAAAAATTTGAAATTTTTAAAAGTTGTTTCCAAAAAGCGAGGGCGAACGAAGCCGGATAAGCATGGGTAGCTGCCCCTGCTTGGATTTGGTTCATATTTGGGAGATAAATTTCTAATAATATGAGAATAATTTAGCCCAAATGCTAGCTTGAAAAAAACGTTTTTACAAAAGTTATGAAAGAATTTTGAAAATAAAAAAAATTGATTTTCTCAAATGTGAATCAGCCGAATCCGAGTGCTAAAATATATGTGGTTCAGGGCGTTATGTCGATTACGAAAAAATTGAGACTCAATAAATTAAATGAACAGGGGGTAAACAATAAGTATTTAAATTTTTTCTTTATGCACTATTTGATGGAACATTACTATTTTTTAATGTGATGTGCTCATATCCTAATTAACAACATATATTTTTTGGAATAAGATTGGAGATTATTTCATAGTGTAAAAAAAATAGAAAATTAATTTTGAAAAATGCAATCATGATTTTCTCAAATGTGAATGCGCCGAGTCCGGGAGCTAAAGCACATGTGGTCAAGGGTGTTATATCGATTATAAAATAAATTAATACTCAATGAATTAAATGAATGGGGAGTAAAACAAATATTTTAAGTAACAACATATATTTTTTGGAATAAGATTGAAGGATTACTTCCAAACAAAAATAAAAAATTTATTCTGGCCCCCTAATATTTATGTAATTTCATTGAAATCAGGAACCAACATTAATTTTCAGCTTGTAATTCAATAAAATGAGTATCGTTTGAACAATACACTAAATGAATAGGGGGTAAAAAAAAATTAAATTTTGCAACAATGTTTTCTTTATGAACTATTTGATGGAACAGCACTATCTTTTTTTTATGATGTGCTCATACTCTAAGTAGCAACATATATTTTTTGGAATACGATTGGAGGATTACTTCATAGTATAAGAAAATAAATTTTTGCCCCCTGATTTTTATGTAATTCCATGGGAATCAGGAACCAACATTAATTTTCAGCTTTTGACTCAATAAAATGAGTATTTGAATTGTTTGCAGAATGCAATCTGAATGCCGTAATTGAGAAAGACCGTGATAGAGATTAAGTATCTATCACATTATATAGGGTGTATTATTCAATTAATACTAATTTTATTCAGTCACAAGCTGAAAATTAATGTTGGTTCCTGATTCCCATGAAATTAAATAAATAATAGGTTGTCAAAATTTATGTTTTATTTTCTTACACTATGAAGTAATTCTCCAATCTTATTCCTATTTACAAAAAAAAAAAAATTAACGGTCTTGAGATGGGCTGGATGGGGAATCCACTTACTTGGAAATTCTCATATGCCTGGGTAAACTGTACTACGCTCATAACGTAAACAACTGCATTCTAATTTGAGACCCACTATAATTTCAATTTTCTATTGTTTATATACGCGGATATTCTTCGTTACTCTTTCAATACTGCGACAATTATTAAAATTAAATCGTATTCAAATAAATGTCATATATTATTGCAAGATAATATATTTTTTTAATTGGGCTCAATAGTTCTTTTCGAAATCTACTCAGGATCAGGTTCCATTAAGATTTGTTTACATTGATAAAAAAACAAACGCATGTCGTATGGAACTAGTGCTCGACGTCCCCTCTGTTAGTCTTCAATGTGCCTAAAGATCTCTAGTTATTCCTAGAAAACACACAATTACGTGGAAAATCGCATCATAAATAATACATTCGATTCCTTTCAAAGTAAGGAATATTAGAAAATAAAAAAATTAATTTCGAACCGTTGAGGAGATGTCAACCGCCCATGCTCTATTTACTCATTCTGTGTATTCACCGAAAACATAAGAATACTGCTATATTTCCAATTAAGTTCGTATTATATAATTAATTTCAATTACGTTTCGATATTCCCTGCCAATTAGCACTTAAAAAATCCAGCGTTTTGCACATCATTAAGAAATTATCTCGTAAATATGCCACTAATTATTTAAACCAATTTAATTTTTTGCGAGAAAGAAAAATGTTCTTGTTCCTGACAAACCAAGTGACACAAAATTAATTAACTCCTTCAGAATATACGTCTTATTTATGCTTGAGTTTTTCTTATAATTATGTCTTTCTTATCTTCCACTCAAGAATTACTAAACAATTTAACGGCGATATTTATGTATCTGAAGTGAAGTGCTACTCCCTTTCCTTTCAAGTGACAGATAAGCTTCCTATTTTTCCTCGACGGAAACATATTATATTGATTGCAAGCCGATTTGTCTCTAACGCTTTGCCTCTTCGGCATATATTTAGATAAATAGATAGATATTGTCCTACTTCTTAAGTCTTCGGAGTATTGATACGGAAACCTAGCTGATAACAAACTTATGAGGAAGAATGGGTTCGTATTAACTCGAATTAATATGTGTCGTGGTGGATTATTAACATTATATTAAAATAACGTATAATAATTATAATCATTATTTGAAAATTAATCCAAGTTAGTAATTATATTTGAACAAGTCGGTAAGAAAGTAGGTATGTATTGTATTTATGATTGTATTGGCATATTTTTACTGGAATCATACTTTAAAAAGGTCAAGTGCGTGTCATGCAGGCACGTGATAGGGATCTGTAGCCATATTCACTGACATTTTCCTCAATAATTTGCTATTCCGGATGATTTCTTTAACCCGAAACTTTCAAATATCTCGTGTAATAAATACTCTACGAAAAAATTACCTACGTCTTAAGAGCCCTCTGCCTTTTCTCGTACTATAGAAACAGTGATTTCAGAATTGTTTAGAAAGTACTTTTACTACAGCATTCGGTGTAATTTTCATTGAAAATACAGACTAAAAGTTACATCGATAATTAGAGGGGTGGGGGCGTTGAAAACGGGAACTGAAGAGTTAAACTTATAAGATCTTAAAACATTTTTCATAGCATTTTAGGAGACTTATCCAACCACACCCTACTTGATGGGGTAAGTGTAATTTACTTTCGCTCACTTTTAACTGTATGAGGTGGGGTTCCAAAAAAAATATTTTCAAATTTATCTCCATTCCTGTTTTTAAATCATCAATTTACGTCTGATGTATGTCGAATTTCATCTCGATAGGTATAAAAATGAGAGAACGATAAATATTTTAAGGTTATGGTGAAATGTATCTCAGAATAATACAGTATTGTAAAAAGAAGGTCCTGGAAGTCCAAGAACAGAGGAAGTGGCTGATAATGTTAGAGCTATGGAAATTTGAATATAAATTATATACAAGGCTATGGCCATATTCGTTAGTAACAGCCGCGTTTCCCATTACGGCAATTATGCATCGAAAACTAATCACGTATGGGTATAGGCATCGCTCTGAGGTACCTTTACATTAATTTTCAACGTTGATTGCAAAAGTTGTTGTCTCACACTTTTATTTTTTA
This sequence comes from Stenurella melanura, assembly GCA_963583905.1. NCBI lineage: Eukaryota > Metazoa > Arthropoda > Insecta > Coleoptera > Cerambycidae > Stenurella > Stenurella melanura. The sequence continues at coordinate 137,658,436 of OY757314.1, forward strand.
CCACAAAATGAAGTATCAATTAGATTTCTGTGTATGTTTTAAAGAAGGGTTATAGACCAGTTAGGACAGTCCGAAAATCATCGATTTGGGAAAATTGATTTTTTGTGTACAACTAGTGAAAATCACAAGCAACTACATGTATTTTCCCGACACTTCAAATTGTGGTAGGTCATTGTTTAAAACCCGATAAAAATGTGATAAATATGTGATAAAGCGATCAAATTCTTCGTTATTTTTCAACGAATCTCAACTTTTTTCTCGTCAAGTTCGAACTCTTTTTATAAACTTTCAATATATATAAAGACAAGATATTAAAAAATGTCGGCAATATGGTAGACTTCAAATTTTTTATAAATAAAAAATTTATAAAAATTCCCTTACTTGCAAAATTTTGTTATTTGCTTAAAAATTGGTGGACTGTGGTTCCTTGGTATGAAACATATCTACAGAAAAATTAGTTCCAGTTTGAGTAAGGGTCCGGCTCGTACAGACCAATTTAAAAAAACACTAGGCTAATTTGTTTATAAGCCTATAAGTCGTAAACTATTTCACGTATACATTCCAGCTTTGGCATGAATAATTTGCCTGAAGCAACGAATAATTCAATCTAATATGAAGACGTTATATTAATAATAACTTACTTGTTTATGGTTTATTTTAAAATTAACGAAGTAATGATAACGCAAAAGTTTTTTGTAAGTTGCTCTATATCTAGGTAATATTTTCAAATGCGGTTAGTCTTGTTTTATAGATCTATTAAAAACAAACAAGAAAGTATTCAATCATTTTTCTGTGGGATTAACGGGAAAAAAAGATATAAGCGAGAAACCCAAAAATGGCTTTAAAATCACATGTTCATCGGATTTTAAACAATGACCTAATAAGATTTGAAGTGTCGGGAAAATATATGTTGTTGTTTGTGATTATTACTAGTTGTACACAAAAAATCAGCTTTCTACTGGAAAGAAGCCCTTGTATCTCTGTCTCAACTAGCCTATTATGCTTATTTATATCAAATGTTATGCCAAAATAAATAGGATGTCTCATACACAAGCCAATTGTTAGAAATTATAAAATGAACATAAATTAAGAGTAGAGTCTATGAGGCAAGAGAGGTTACGTTAAAAAAAAATAGACACGCCCATTTCAGCCACCATTGGTATCAAACTACCTATGACACGAGACGTTGGTATTAGTCAAATTTGACATACACCGCGTTATAACCAAACTCGCTATGCGACCAGTCACATAACACGATACATAGAAAAATTTAAGGGAATTAGTCTGACTTTGTAGACTACTTAGTGATGTCCATGAAAGTGAAATTACTGATTTGGCTTGTCTATTACAAAACGATCATATCATTAGTATCAGTGGAAAATTAGCCAAATCAAACCAAAAGCATAAGGATTAACGACTGTCGTTTTCAACATTTATGTTTATTAGTTGTATGTTTATCCTTGACCTTGACCTATGGTTTCATAACCGGCAGGATAAAGGGTCTGTTCATCTGTTGCATGGCGCCTCAATTTTACATAGACCCTCGCTGCATTGCTAGCAGACCAACATGTCGCCTCATTATCTATGCTCAAGCAGTTCCCGTACATACGCACTCATAAGTATTTTCAACATTAAAAACCTTAGAATTCATTATATATTGTATTATAAGTATTCACCTCTTGATTAAAAACAGATGATGTAAAGAAAGTAGTCTTTTCAGTGTTTTGACCTTTTTATTTCAACTTTATGGTTAAATATTTTTAAAACTCCATTGTAATATGAGGCGTTAAATTTTTTCGTGGGGTTCTACTTTCGGATAGCCCTTCTATGGCCTTCAACCCACGAGTAAGCAGTACGAGCAAATTAACTCATAAATCTGTACATACATATGATCTGTAAATTCTTCATAGTCCTGTTCTGTAAACGATCCATGTCGCCTTGGTTTCCAGAAATTCGAACTTGTATAGTTCTTGTTGCTGTATCATATTTGAATGTATTATTTCCTACAGGCATACCTTTTGTTTTAGGCAAATTCAACTTCAGTTTATTGACTTCTAACAATTCACTCATTTCTTTGAGAACTACATTTATTCTACTCATCAATGTTATGTAAATACCAGCATCATCTGCAAACTTATTTATTTGACCGGAGCTGATATATCGTTAATGTACGAAACGAACAGGAGCGACCCCAGAGTACTGCCTTGTGGTATCCCAACATTTATACCTCTTGCAGTCGATACCCACTCATCATACTTTACCGTTTACATCAGGCTACTGAAGCAACTGCTTAATCATACATGCACAACTCCATCCAGTCCATATCCTTTCAGTTTTTTTTGATAGTCTTCCCTAAATAATGTTTCGAATGCAATTAAACCTAAAGATATTATAAAGGTTACTTCGCTCATATCATATACTTCTTTCCATTCATCGATCACAAACTGCAACGTACTTTCACAACTATGCCCTTCTCTAAGGCCAAACTGAAACTTACACATTAAATTGTTGTCCATAACGAATTATGGGACTTGTACATCACCACTTTTCTAATATTAAGCGGTATTAGACGGTATATATTTTGAAGTGGGATCTATCTAATATATCTGGGTGATTTATAACGTTAATAAAATATAAAAGTTCAACAACGTTCCTCGATATAAAACCATATATTGTAAATAAATCATTTTCAAGTCGTAAATCAAATGGAATGAAAACTGTTTAAACACAATTTTTCCGAAGGTAAATATTGTTTTTATATTTCGGAAATATGTATGTATTACTATAGGGCCATTTTTAATATTTGATAGATATAAAATTTTATAACTTCCCACCTGAAATACTTTTTCTGTTTCCAATTTATTCGGCTCTAATGCTTTTTACGGTACATTTACTCAATGGAAGCGGGTGATCCATTTTCCTTTTTATGTCTTGATTTGTGCATATAACTTTTTCGATATACCGTGAACGAACTGATGTAGAAAGGAATATATTTTCATCTCAGATCTTGAACATAGTTGGCAATATTTAACAAGTTATTTATATTTTTTTATAGGTGCGAGTTTATTTATATATAGATTTAAAACATTAATATAATTGAGGAAACAAAAGTTAAGCTAATTAAGGTAATTTTTTATGTGAACTAACCGGTACATTTGGCCAAACTGATGACTATTTGGTGCTAATTAAAACTGTTATCCCTTTTAAAGGGACCATTTTGTTATAACCTTAATTTCTTATTTGGTTGCATTGGTAGTAGTATATATCGGAGATGGGGCGAGGGGCGTTTTAGGGTGGATGTACTAGATTTAGGCCTCATGTTGATAAGCACAATAAATCATTTAAATAGCAATTACATTAACATGATTTATGATTTATCTAAACAAGTAAATGTCAAATGCTAATGTCGAGGAGTACCCCAAGGGTCAGTCCTAGGGCTACTCTTCTATTGTTTGTATATTACTTATCAGAAATTCTGAGTGGTTTTAATCTAACTCTATTTGCCGATGTTACATATTTAAGTGTGAATGTTGATATTGTAAACCTAAGAGCGACGGCACCAACTATGTTAAATAAGCTTACAGAGTGGTTCTACAAGAATATATTATTAGTAAACAAGGACAAAACATTATTTATACAATTTACACCTAAAAGTAATAAAATATATGATATCTCCTTGGAAGAAGTACAAGCAACAAGTGAAAAAAACTACATTTTGGTATGCTTTTTGTCCAATTTGTTGGGATGATTCATTACATTTTCAGCAGAGGGTCGCAAGATGACTCAATGCTTTAACATGTTTTATTTTCCTTTTTTTTGCATTGACTAAAGTAAAAGCTAACTACATTTTGAAACACGAAAAGGGCATCGGTTCTATTTTTATTTAGTAAATGAAAATAAGGAAATAAATGATGATATTTTAAATATAACATTATCACTTATCAATTTGTAATATTTTTTAAAATAATTCTATGGAATGCATTTTCGTAAATAACTCGTTTATTTTAAGTTTTTCGAAAAAACTCTATTTCAGATTTTTTGTCCAAAAAGGTCCATGCCTTATACTGGTTGTAGAGATCGATCGACGGAATAGTTAATTTTCGATTTTTATTAGGAAACTCTTCGGAATTTGTAAAATTTATCAAAAAAATCAACTTTTCCAGGATTTGTAGATTCGCTTTTGTTTTGTCAAATTTCTCACAAACGACAACTAGTAGACCTAATCGAGCCCTATAATTGCCATTTTTGAAAATCAAAATCGGACCTTCGGTTCGGGAGTTAATAATTTCTTTGAAAAATCATACTCGGCCCTGGAAAACATACTTGCGGTCAACGGATTCGGGCCGCCAGCAATGGGCTTGATTTGTGGCCCACCAAGTCTCATCGAAATCGATCAATATTCTGGACAGTTATCGTGCTTCCTAGCTCGATTTCGAGAAAGCCAGTTTTTTGCAAAAAAATCAATTTTCAATTGTTTTTCGACATAACCTCTGGTATACTTATTTGCAGAGCTTTGCCAGCGGCACCATTTCTTTTTTAAAATATCTCGATCCGACTACCCGTTACCGAGTTATTCAATTTTTCCCGAAAAACTCGAAACGTCTATATCGGGTACTTTCGGTTTCCGAACGGAGCCGAGCTTCCGGCGTTAAGGTTTTCTAAAGACCTCCTATTAACCACCCAAGTTTCATCGCAATCCGAAAACGGATTAAAGGGGCTGGGGCGTGACAGACAGACAGACAGACGGACGGAATTTTCTAAATTCGCTCTCGAATCGATAGATATGACTTTCACATCGATCCGACGTTTTTTTCGAGTTTCGATGGTCCTCCGGAAAAATGCAAAACCTATACTACATTTTTTTTCAAAATGTAGTAACAAGATTTTTAGGAGTGTATATAGATAACGCTTTAAGCTGGGAGTAACATATAGACAGGCCCGACTAGAGAAGGGGGGTCGGGGAAGTTTTTATTCCGTGCCAGAATTATTTCTATGTAATTATCTATCACCATGTATACATATTTTGTACTTTGTATTTTATATTTTATAGTGTTGACTATTTATGCCTTGAGTGACTTTTATGCTAATATTTTTCTCTTGATTTGTCCCACATTATTTGGTGTATGATCACATGGACAATATTATTATTTAATATGCAAACAATATCACATAATGCTTCTTTAAGCAGTTAGCAGTCCGCAATCACTAATTCCGCGATCTAACCTCTATTTACAAACTTTATACTTAGAATAATCATGCATGGAATTCTCAAAGGGTTTTGATCTACCCACTGCATCTTGGAGAGGCTTTCTCCCAGGGTACTTCAGCCGTCGTCTGTCTTACATGACTATATAGGGAAATGTTTACTCTTTATATTCCTCTGTTCTTGCTGACAACACTTCTTGAGTTGTGAATTATGTTATCATGGTCTTAGTAGAGCATTAGAATATCTCAGAGGCCTGTTAACTTAGCGGTAGTAACTCAGTAGTAGAAGGTGGTAGAATAGGGGCAGGAGACGTTGAAAATGATTCCGTTTGTTGTGGAATTGAATAGATAATCAAAGTAGGTATGAGGAAAAAACTTTCAAATTTTTTTGTTCAAAAATAAATTAGGTTAAAAACCGGCCTTAAGAACGTTAAAATTTTTAAGCTAACATGCTGCCTCATTTTGAATAGCACAAAACAATGAGTAGACAGTATTTTTATTAATGCATCTATTTGATTACTCTATGTACAATTGTCTATCTGAAGTTCGAGGTATCTATCAATTTCAAGTTGAGATATGTATTTGTTAGCAAGCTAGCATAAAACGATGAAAATATCAGAAAGACCACAAAACTATATGTCGAAGAAGCAGCTCAGCTCCCGTACTAAAAGAGGAAAATAGAAGGAAAATGTGGCTTAAAACGGTAAAAATAGACCAGCAAGTACCTAAATCTGGAAATATTTTCTGTTGTGAAGACATGAGCCGACTGCCACTTCGTCACAACAAATTGTCATCATCTTTTCAGCGAATATGGGTAGCTTAAATTTACTGTCCAGTCTAAGTTAAAGTGATATATCGTCACGCGAGCGTTTGAAATATACTCTATAATTTTTTGTTCTCTACACTATACAATGTTAATAACTCAAAATGTGTTTTTATCTTTACACTGTCAGATAAATACACTTAGTTTAAGAATTGAGCACCTACTTAAGGTCCATTGCACAAATTACCGTCCCGTCAGTCGCCAGATATAACAAACATTTCACTGAAGAGCAAGATTATCTCATGAATGATAAGAAAATGCGTTTGCTTGCGTTTCAAATATAAGAAAAGCAAATTTACAACAACATGTATTTCTTAAAAAGCCGATAAGTAAAAGTTCCAGAAAAGCTACCCATCCCCAAAACATTGCTTTGTGATTTAGTTCGCGATCAATATTTCCCGGTAATCAAATCAACGCAATACTGATCCCCAATTGCATCGTTCATGCCACCTTTACTCATCGCCCTCTCACAGTTCACAATGTCCTTTCGAGTTCTACCTATACGTAACACAGAATTTGAATGCAAATATACTATGTATAAGCGTAAGTTTAAACTTTATCACCCCATAGTCGCCTGTATAAAGTCCATATTCAATAGAGATAATTTTATACCGGCTTTTCCGTCAGCATACGAGAAATGGAAAGTAAATATTGGCCCTAGGTAATCCTGAGAATTTTGCAATAATTTATTCGTAGACTGCTTTCTTATACGCAGTAATATGGATATATAATTACGAATATAACACTAATTATTATTGGTGACAGATAGATTATTGGATTATCATTATTAGTTCTCAATAAATACCCCTACGGCGTAGAACATGTCAAACAGTTACAAAAATAATTAATAAAATGTAGTTACATGTATTAGAACAAACTTTATGTTTAAGTAAATAGAGCAAACAAACATATTACATTAAAAAGTTATTATGATTTATGCCTATCAACTAAACTATTATGTGACATGTTTGAATCATTTCAATTAGATATTACCACAAAGGAACCAACAGGCATATTTCAAAATATAAATGGTCACATGAGCTCCACAGCCATAGATTACTAAGTAACTAATATGCCAATCTCAAGTTATAAGGTGCAGGTATACGACATACAACTAGCAGATCACTCTGCGCATTTATTCTCTTTAGCATTAGAACTGCAACAAATAACAATAATGATGGGAAGATATCTAAGTTAATAAGAGTTTTAATACATTGGGTTGATTCTACGGTTGGTTCCTTGTGAAACATTCTTGAATAATTTAAATATACAGGAAAAATTATGTTTTTTAATGTTTCCAAAAGTTTTATTAAAACTCTACACGTGTTTCGGCTTGTTAGGCCTTTATCAAGAGTACAAGATAATACTGATACTCTTGATAAAGGCCTAACAAGCCGAAACACGTGTAGAGTTTTAATAAAACTTTTGGAAACATTAAAAAGCATAATTTTTCCTGTATATTTAAATTAAAAAATTAATAAGAGTTGTTACAGAAGAAAATCTTCATGAATTCAATGTAAGGCTGTCCAACATAAACTGGGATTATATCTCAACTTGAGATCCAAGTGAAGCTTTTTACACTTTCTTGAGAGATATACAATGGTGTTTCGATGTATCATGACCTCTCAAATACAAGAAATTTAAAAGAAATATTAAAAATGGCAATGGTTGTATAAGTAATGAAATAATTCAAGAAGGGGTAGCGCTTAAAAATCTATACAATAACCTTAGTGGTACCCAAAATCACAACAGCCTTGTAATATATAGTGATAGAAAAATGCGACACAGAATAAACATTAGAAATGCTAAACAAATTTATTATAATAACAAAATAAATAATGCCGAAAATAGATCGAGAATGACTTGGGATAATATGAATCAAGGACTTGGCAAAACAAAAGGTTTAAGGAAACTCATTGAATTGAATGTTAATAATGAGATAGTATCTGATAGTAATAGAAACGCAAACTGTTTTGCATCACACTTTGTTACCATAGCCCAATGAATGCAAAACAAAAGGTAAGTTACAAGAGTGCCTGATTTCATTCATGCAAAACAGTTCCTCAGGGATCTATATTAGGCCCGCTGTTGTTTTTGATTTATGTAAACGATCTTCCAAATTTTATCAAAAATGGCCGCACCATTATGTATGCGGATGACACCACCATGACCTCAACTGCCACAAGCCCAGAGGAACTATTAAATAAAATTAATATTGTATTGAGTGAGATGAGTACCTGGTGTGATCGAAACAGTCTAATGCTAAACGAGAATAAAACAATATTTCTGAATTTTTACTTACTGCGTATGGTTACTTTACCTGGCATACCTTTAAGTCAGTACTCGAAAATTCTTGGCACCTTGGTAAATAGCAACTCATCTTGGGAATAGCATATTAATCACGTATGCAAAAAGCTTAATCAAGCCTACTTTGCATTATTGCAACTTAAAGATATGCTAAACGAAGAGGGGCTCACTAGTGTTTCCTATGCTTTAGCATATTCACACATGTCACTAAATAGTTGTATCTGGGGTCGACCATCCTATGCTAGGATAGTTTTCATTATACAAAAGCGAATATTCAGATTCCTGTTTAACTTGGACTACAGAGAAAGCTGAAAAACTACATTTATAAACAAACAAATCCTGACGATGCCATGTTTCTATTATTATTATTATTAATATTATTATTATTATCATTTAATTTTTTTGAAGCTACATAAAATTTATTCTATCACGAATCAGATCAGAACTATTTCTGGTGTTGTGGCTGTGCTGCCTGTTGTAGTTCTCAAGGAGATCCCTGTTATTACAGATGGAATTTACTGATCCATAGATATAAATACATAGCAGAGTAAGTATTTTATCATTGATAAAATAATTTTTACATAATTCATGATTCTGTAAGTGATAGATGTTTCTTATACATCTCGTCTGTAATATAAATATACAGAACATCTCTGGAGAATTAGTCCAAAAGTCAATTAAGGAATATTTTATTCTGGATTGTATGTATGAATGGTAAGCTATTGGCTTATCTAAACCACTCTCAAGGCAAAGCAGTAACGTACCAAGATTTACAGTTGATGGATCACTAAACATTAAAGAAGTATCATCAGCAAACTAAATCACATAAGATAAAGGAGCGAGCCAAGTACATAACCTTGAGGAACGCCCCTTTTAGCAGCAATAATATCAGATTTTTAATATTTAAGTTTGTTTAGTAGTATTGAATGATCAACACTATCAAATGCTTTTGACAAGTTCAGGCACATTAGAATTGTAGGTTAGCGTTCATTCTGTGAGTTAATCATTTTGCATAAGATTTGATATATGTCAGTAGTTGTTGACATATTTTTTCTAAATCCATTTTGCGACGGAAATATGACGTTGAAGAGATCAGAGAAACATTAGTAACCTGCTGTAAATAATATATTCAAATATTTTGCTGATATTTGGATTCCTGAGACCACAAAATTTTGATTTTGTGGGGAGGTTAAAAATACAACAATTCTGCATTCCCGTATGAGGGAATCAAATTATCGCAAGTTAAAATAATTTTTCAAATGTACATTTACATCACTGCAAATTTTGATTCTCTATGTATTCAATGCCTTCAACCAACTTCTTGAATTACCTCTCATACGTTTGCAATAAGTATGAATATGTGTCAAAATGTGGCCCTATATCAATTCAATGCGGTGACATTAATGTATGTGAAAAATACCACAGCCCCCCTGAGGTTGTTAAGGGATTGGAAAGGGTTCGATAAGGTATCGGAATAAGGCTACTATGACATATGTATTAAGTTACGAATCGCTCGATAAGTGATTGCAAACTGAAGGAAAGGGAACCGCTTGTGAATCGATTTCCATGAGTTGACACGACGCCTTAATATAGGTGGCTTGGTATTGAGCTAATAACGCAATAATAACATTAAACTGGTTACGGTAAATTGCACCTGGACGTTGCCAATTACTACTAATACTAACTTGATTAAATGCTAGGCTGATGTTTAATAGCTTACATGCGTACAAAAGGAAAAAGCACTGTATCGTCGTTTTATCATACTCTTCGTAAATAAGAAAAGTATATTCCATTTGATCGTCATATTTCTAAAACATTTGTAAAAAAAAATCATATTATTCTGTTAATTATCGAATACTGAATAAATTTTAAAATGTCCCTTCATCCGCCTGTCTGCTAATATGTTTATCTGTCCTTCTGTTTACCAGTATGCGTAAGTTTCATGTTAAATTAAGAGCAGAAGGTGCGATCGTATTTATGTTTTTATCGGACATTATTGTTAGCTGAAAAAAAATATGTAGAAACATCAACAAACATTTTAATCATCTTACATCACTTTAACAATTCATTTAAATATTTACATTCTAAGAATCAGTGTGTATGTGTGTATATATTTGGAGTAGTACCCACTCACTAGCGGATATTGAGGAAGAGGTAATATAGACCAGGACTGAAAGTGGTGGTTTAATATAAACACCATACATCATATATTTATTTCATAATTCATAAATGAACCTGGGGCTAGCTATTACTACGATCCAAAAACGGTGTGTATGTAGTAATGGACCTCTCGCAGAAAAACTATGACTGATATTGATAATAGCAACATGAAAGGATATAGGAACTGGGAAATAATAGTAGTCATAATAATAATAATAAATTATTATTTAGGCAACATGTCGATAAACCTATGCACGGTGTTCTGCAAGAAAGAAACATTGAGTTTATCGGCTAGTCTGACATTGGCCTTTTTAAGGTCAGCTGGGCTAAAGTCGGAGACCGAGGGATTCATTGTGTTCTGCCAGGCTAATTCAAGCCAACAAGCCTGATATAGTCCTCAACCATCAAAACAAGGTGATGTTTGTGATCGAGTTGTCGGCACCTGCTGAGCCAAACATTTGCTTTGAAAGAGGAGAAAAAACGGACCCAATACGGCGATATCACGTACAAACTCCAAGTGCTGTACGGCTACTCGGTCAAGATGGTCGTCCTATTAATCGGTGTACTTGGAGGTATGGAGCCTATGCTGCTCTCAGAACTGAAAACTATACCGGCCTATCAGAAATCACCCGAAGGGCTGGCGGGCCAAATGCAGAAGGCGTTTACCTTGTGGTCTCTTTGTCTTCTCAAAGCACCCGATTCTGGAATTTACCGTCACTAATCCACAGGTCATGGGGAGTGGTGGTAATTATCGGCGGCGCCGCTACCGTAATAATAATTATTATTATTATTATTTTGATTTCTGGTTATATAGACATGATTTCTTAACCAACGCTGTGATCTGCTCTAAGGGCAAGATCATTGCTTCGGGTCTTATTATTTTTTATTTCCTTAATGGGAAAATTACTTGGCAGTGTTCAGACAAGAATTATATCAAGATCACAACTGCTGCAGGGAGACCGCATAATACATACAGCAGCCCAAACTACTGACTTTTGCATTTTCTCATAGATGTATTTGGCAAACGTAATTTACTTAATTCTTCTTTCGGAATAATACGAATTAGTCCCATCGACGCGACGACAAGATCAAAGGAACATCCTGGACCTGCTTCTTAGCCCTTATCCTTCGGATCTCCATTCTGAGTCCTATATATTTCTGAATCTTCTCATCTAAGGGTCTTACGCAAAGAACGCTTTTACCCATATCTCGTCACTCCTGTACAAAACTTACTTCGAAGGGATCTTCCAAAAAGGCTACAGTTTTGTCAATTTGTCCTAAATAATCACAACAGGGATCGAAATTTTGTTAAGAACATTTTTTACCGAGGAAGCAACTTTTACTCGCCGAGACATGTTTAACTGGAGAGATACCCATTACTGGAAAGTAGAAAATCCTCATGCCGTTAAAGAAACGCATTTTCAGCATGAATTTAAGATTAACGTTTGATGTGTATCCGCAATCAGTTATTGGAACCACTTGTACTTCCTCCAAATTTAAATGGACAATCTTATCTGTTTTTTCTTCAAAATACTCTTGCTGGCGTATTACATGCTTTCATGCTAGACATACGGAACAGAATGTGGTTTATGTAAGATGGAGCTCGCCCCCACTTCTCCATTGAAGTCAGGGATTACCTTGATGAGACTTTCCCACGCAGGTGGATCGGTCGAGGAAGTGAGTTTGCTTGTCCATCAAGGAGTCCTGATTATAATCCTTTGGATTATTATGTGTGGGGACATGCGAAGTCCTTAGTCTATGCAAATAGTATCAATTCAAGAGATGAATTGTGGGACAAAATACAAAATCCAGCCAATTTTATTAGAGGTCAATAAAATATATTTTTCAATGTAAGAACAGTAAGTACATTATACACTAAGGGAGAGAAACGTCTTACTTTTCCTGAGGTGTAATTTGAGGCCCGAGGGCAACAAATAAATCGAGGGAAAAATGGCGGTCTCTCCTGAGGTGTATATATGATTTTTTCCACGATCGGGAGTAGAAACATTTATTTCATATATGAATTATAATAAATCGGAGCGAAATTATAATATTTAGAAGCCATTGGGATGTTTCCATTCAACTGATCATGGCAACAGATATTTGTTTACAAATATATTTGTCAAGTGCAAAAGTTGAGTTTTGGCATTTTTGGTATGGAAAACTAAGAAGAACCGCAAGATATCGTTGAAGCTTCCGGTGCGGCAGTTTTAAACTTATTACCCACAAAATCAATAAATTTATATGATAAAGCGTACAATCAGTTCAGAGAATAGTGCAAGAAAAAGAAGGTACAAACGTACAAGGAAAATGTTATGCTGGCCTATTTTCATGAAAAATCAAAGGAATATACATCTTCCACGGTATGGGCCCAATATTCTAGGTTAAAATCGTGTATGATTGTGTACGACAATATAGATATAAGTAAATATGCAAAGCTGATGGCATTTTTGAAAAGAAATTCTGATGGTTATAAAGCAAAAAAATCAAAAATTTTGACAAGGGACCAAATTGACTCTTTTTTATATCGCAAACAAATGACGATGAATATTTAATGATAATGGTAAGATTATATTACAGTGTTTATTATGGTATGATTATGCAATAATGTTTTGTTACTTTTTTAGATTGCGTTGATCTTTGGAATTTCAAGCGTATGCCGTGAAGACGAATTAACTAACCTAAAAGTTGATGACATTGAAGATGTAGTATCGATCTTTAATAATAACAATACCTAATACCAAAACTACAATATCCCGAACCTTTGTAGTAGCCAAAAATGAAGGAAACATAAATTTACTCGATCTATATCGTAAATATGCCGCACTGCGTCCCTCTCACACCAGTCATGGTCGATTTTTTGTATTTTATAAATGAGGAAAATGTACCACACAGCCAGTAGGCAAAAACACTTTTGGAAAAATCCCAAGTATAATAGCCACCTACCTAGGATTATCAGATCCAACCTTATATATTGACCATTGCCTACGTAAATCTTCAGCAACTCTATTAGCGGATGCAGGAGCAGACATCACGACTATAAAACGTCACGGAGGTTGGATGTCGACGACAGTTGCTGAGGGGAACATTAACAATTCGGTGCAAAACAAAACAAATATAGCAAATCAAGTACCTACGACAAGCTGCAACTACGCCTACGATTCAAAAAACTATAGATCTGAGTAAAGAAAATGTTTCATTTAGTGAAGTTCCTTCGAAAATTAATTTCAACAGTTGTGAGAATGTAACATTTACTATTAATGTTAATAAATAAGAATTACATTTTGTTTAACTATTAACTTACATAAGTAAATATGCAATGTCTTATTAATTAATAAATAAGAATTACATTTTGTTTAACTATTGGCCATGAAATAAAAACTCCCCTAGGAAAATTGTCGTCTTATTTCGTCCCTAGGGAGTAAATGCTTTACTTCTATCACAATTTTGATGCCATAGAAATCCATTTCTACTCCCGGTCGTGGAAAAAATCTTTTATGAAAAGAATTAGAAAAGGCATAGAAGTAGGTGGAGACCATATTGAAAATTTACTCTAAGTTGCAGCAATGGGGTTTTTGCATGGGGGGAAATTTTATACAATAAGTACTAATGTCATCAAGTCAACTTTTGTTATTTCTTGGTCTTCTAATATAATTAGATCCTTATTTTACACAATCTTTTGATTTATGTATTTATCTTAATATCATGGAAATACTCCATTAGTTCATAAGAAAGTGAGAATGAGTTTACGCTGTTATTACGATTTTGTTTTCCCTTACGTTTTGTTTTTTGAAAAATTGTTCAAATATTTAACGGCAATTTCCCCGAAAACGGTTGGAGTTATCAAGTTCTACCAAGTGTACTTTTTATACGTGGAAATGACTCCCTCATCAGATTTTCTAGTCAGAAGCACCACAACGTTTCGACCAAAAAAATATGAAAAAAAATCATCATCAGATACAGGTCTTGCGGCGCCCTCTATGAGGAATTGTAATACATACATTTTTGTTCCTTAAAATAAAAAAAGTTCCTCTAGCAAATTTGGCAAAGATCAGTCAAAAGGCTGTTGAGTTATTGCAAGAAGACGAAAAAATAATTTGAATTTTGACACCATGTGTCTTTTTCCACAGCAACATTTTACTAAAGCATATTTAGTTATATCCTCATATCTTGGCCCAAAGAATCTTCCCCTGCACTATGGCCTATTATTAACGGTACACCCTGTATACATTCCACTGTTATTTACTATGCATAATAAGTATGTATATAATATAAAAGTAAGACTCATTGTTTTTCAGAAGATGCTTAAAGATTACCATCAATTATCCTCGCTCTCGAAACTAACTCGGCTGAGAGTTCTATTTTAGATTTAGCAACTAGGATACGAGCCCAGGGAATATGTTTGTAACATTTGAGCACTTTATTCCTCAACTCTGGGAGTGCTTTACGGTGTAGGTAACGTAATATAGCCGCCTTTACGTGGAAGCGATGGAAGCTATCAAATACAGCTAAGCTATGCTGCCGTATAATGACTTTAAAATGGACGAAAAATGTCTAATAATAAAGTTGCCTAGAATGTTGCAGAAAGAAGATGGGAAAGTTTATATTGAGCTCAATGGGAAAGTCGGCTCTGCTTTTATGTACAGGCGCTGTCTTGTGAAAGGAAATAGCTATTCATTGCCATTAGTAGACTTGAAGATAAGTGTAATTAATGTATGGGGATACATAATGATATCCACTTTCTAAAGAAGTGTCTAAATTTTATTAGAATAAGAGGATCTTGCGTGTGCGCAGGTGTCTGGTTGATTTGATGCCTGTTTATTACTGATAAAATGGTGTTTTCCAAATTATATATTTTTCATAAAACGCCAAATATACTGTATACCGGGTGAGACACGAATTGCGCTCGCCCCAATATTTCCTAAATATTTCTAATAGAAAATTGAAATTTGGAGGCCTTATTACACGACTAAAATGCCATCTTTTCAATAAAAAATCAAGTTCGGTGCACATCCGGTTTGACCGGAAATGCCCACAACTTTCGATTTTTAAATGGAACACCCTATATATTTTTACATTTTTGAATCTAGAGGAACTTTTGAATACAATACATCCATTTTGGTCACTTTTTGATAAACATTAAAAATTTTATTAAAAAATCTATTTCTGAATCCAGAGTGCTGTGGTGCCCAAAATATATTTTAGTTTGTGTGCTACGTTACTATAAAAATAAAAAGAGCAATATGATTGCATTACTTAATTCTCTAGAGGCGTTTAAAATTTTTAAATGTGATTTTTACCCACTAACTCGGTTTTTTTAAATGGGAATTTAATCGTTCACCAACATTTTTAAATACCTCATTTTCATACGAATCTAATGATACCAAAATTTTGAAAATCCGCTCAGAAATATTTGAGATTTCAGCCAAAATACAATGCAACCAAGCTTTTAGAAACATGCGGCTAATAGATAATAGATTAGTGGGCTTTGGAAACTAAAATGGCACATTTCTGTGTAAATCTGGTAACCTAATAACATTGGAAAAATCATAGTAGCCATTGAATGTAATAAAACAATATCAGCCGTCAGACAGACTCGTGTAGTTATAAGCAATCTTGAGCTATCAAACTTTTAATAATTGTGAGCGCAAAGAACGTTACAATTAAGTTTAGCATAGGTATGTGGAGGTAAATACAATAATTACATCCACAAGGACATTTGCAATAGAATGCGACATCAGTTCGGTTTTCAGAGTTTTATTTAAATGAACATAAATATCGGGCCTATAAATAAATAAAAATCAATTCCGTCTGAACAATTAAACTTCAACTAGGTAACAGTAGGTATCTTTAAAATAATTAATATAATTAAACCGTAAATTGACATTTATAGATATTGTTCAAAATGTCCACCATTTTTTTCTATACACAATTCAGCTATGCGTACAGTTGCTTGAATGGCTCTACGCAATTCAGCCGGCGTTATTTCATTAAGAGCCCGTACAACTTTATTTTGCAGCTCTTCACGGGTATTTGAAGATGTTTTATTTTTGAGAGTGCCCCATACATAATAGTCGAGGGGTGTTAAGTCAGGTGACCTAGGAGGCCACCTGATATGACCTTGATTTGCGATAAGGCGTTCACCATGCAAGTTGTTTAAATATTCCATCACTCTTCTGGAATTATGTGGGGGAGCACCATCTTGTTGGAAAAACAAATTTTGTAAATAGGCAAGAGGAAGTAAGTCAAGAAATTCTGCTGTCTGGTTTTGTAAAAAGAATAAATATCGTTCGCCAGTAAACCCAAATCTTTCCTGAATATTCCCCCGCCCTACCAACCTCGGATTTTCTTGAGCCCAGTACCTAGTATTATTTCTGTTAAACATACCTTGGTTCGTAAATCTACTTTCATCTGAATATAAAATATGAAAAGGAAAACCTGGGTTTTGTTGTACTGCATTTAAGAACCAGTTGCAATATACTAGCCTCCTGTCGTTATCATCTCCATAAAGATGTTGGCGTATTTGGTATTTATAAGACCGAAACTTATGTTTCTTTAAAATTCTGCAAACCGATGACTGACTAATGTCGCATTCCATTGACAATTCCCTTGTTGATGTTGTTGGGTGTATCATCACAAATCCTAATACATCAATTTCTTTGTCCTCACTTACAATAAATGTTTGATGGTCATCTTGTTGATTGGGTTCGTTTCATAATTCTTGTTCCACTCTGGCAAACAAGCGTCTGCTTGGATGACGTCTGTTGGGATATCGTTGCTGATACAGTTCTGCAGCTGCAGTTGAATTTTTGAGACGCTCTCCATATATCAGGAACATATCGACCTTTTCATTTCTACTAAAATTATTCAGTAATTTTTACTCAAAGAGATTTCCGCAACGTTTTATTTTGTATCTGTCTGACAGCTGATATTGTTTTATTACATTCAATGGCTACTATGATTTTTCCAATGTTATTAGGTTACCATATTTACACAGAAATGTGCCATTTTAGTTTCCAAAGCCCACTAATCTATTATCTATTAGCCGCATGTTTCTAAAAGCTTGGTTGCATTGTATTTTCGCTGAAATCTCAAATATTTCTGAGCGGATTTTCAAAATTTTGGTATCATTAGATTCGTATGAAAATGAGGTATTTAAAAATGTTGGTGAACGATTAAATTTCCATTTAAAAAAAACGAGTTAGTGGGTAAAAATCACATTTAAAAATTTTAAACGCCTCTAGAGAATTAAGTAATGCAATCATTTTGCTCTTTTTATTTTTATAGTAACGTAGCACACAAACTAAAATATATTTTGGGCACCACAGCACTCTGGATTCAGAAATAGATTTTTTAATAAAATTTTTAATGTTTATCAAAAAGTGACCAAAATGGATGTATTGTATTCAAAATTTCCTCTAGATTCCAAAAATGTAAATGTGTTCCATTTAAAAATCGAAAGTGGTGGGCATTTCCGGTCAAACCGGATGTGCACCAAACTTGATTTTTTATTGAAAAGATGGCATTTTAGTCGTGTAATAAGGCCTCCTAATTTCAATTTTCTATTCCAAATATTTTAGGAAATGTCGGGGCGAACGCAATTCGTGACTCACCCGGTATAGTCGACTACATGTTTATAATGCACATAATAAACTAAAAGTTGCCGACCAAGCTAATATAAAGGGAGACCGGGGCATGCTTAATATTTCCATAGTTTATTAAATATTAATTTAATTTAATACTTGATAGATAAAACATCATTAATATTTTGTAAAGTATGTCTTGGTATGATTAAGATAAAAAATAAACGGAAACAGATAGAACGAGAAGTAGGTCACTACACAATAGACGTAGCCTTAATATATCATTTATGTGACTTATCAAATGTGATAAACATATTTCCTTACCCAACCAGCATCAAAGTGACAGTAACTGAGATAGGAACTTCGTATGAGTAACCATTACGTAATTGCGACTAAATTTACGACTTTGGTGTAAAAATAACTTCATTTGACAAGTCTACAGTCCCTCCCTCGTAGTTTCTACCACTAATGATTACTTTATAGTTATGCAACTTCTACGTAGCTTTCGTGGTACATGGGAACGTGGTAGTTACCAGTGAGACGACTTTGGAGTTTTCAGAACTCGAAGGTGGTAAACTATAGTAGCGAGTAACTCGCATCACTGAAATGTGACTTCAAAGTTGCAATCACCTTCAAGTAGCTTTAATAGTTGCCGCGACGTTCTGGGAACCTTCGCTATTTCTTTAAAGTAGTGGAACTTTTAAGTAATATTCATAGGTGTTAATGACGTTACTGCTACCTACAGAACTGTGTACGGCTACTACAAAGTGCACATCACCTCTGAAATTTACCTTGAAGTAAATTTCACTATCTAGTTCCCAATGTTGACCATAGATAAAGTTAATGCAACAAACCTAACCTATATAATATGTTTGGCTAACCTAGACTAGAATTATATGCTGCTATCTTATGCTATGCAACATTTTATGTTCAAAATAAGGCAACAAAATTTAATATTTCAACACAGTTATATTACACCTACCTTTGCTTCTATGTTATCTATCACTGTAATAGTATATTATACCAACAAGGTTATGTTTATTAAGTCGTTGATATATGGCTGCATACAAGTAAATTGCGACAGCTGATAGGTCTTTCAATGTGAAGTTAGGTAAATGATAAACAGCAAATGCTAGGAACGCGTTCAGTCTAGACCTTAACATACGGCTAACACGTACGTTCCGAATCAATATGGGGAAAAATGTAACCATGAAGTAACAGCGGCAACTTTGAAGAGGTAATTTGTGGTAGTCACAACTTTGCTACGACTTTGAAGTGATGCTACAGTTCCATTCGCAGATTTGTGGTAAGTATAACTTTAAAGTTACGTATTTGCAGTTTTCGTCACTATCGCCAAGTAGCAATTACTTTCAAGTAGCATTTCTTGGTGAAAACGACCTTAAAGTCATATTTTCTGAAATACGCCATGTTGATGGCCAAAATTATCGACGCCATTGTTATAATACATGAACCATCATTTCACAATCTGCTCCGAAATTGAAGAAAATTTATAAATATTTAAAACCATTTTTCTCAGCCATGAAAAAAAGAAATGATATGATATTTTTCACATATCTTTTACAAGAGCATATTTATTTGAACCAGAAATTTTAATGTTTTCTGTTCTTAAAAAAAAATTTCATCACTAGGACTTAAAAGTTTACAAGATTGCAATAGTAATTTATAGAAATACTGTGAAAAAGATTTGCGTACATTCCTCAATCATTTATGCATTGCATGAAGTGAGCAGAATATTACTAGTTTTATTTTTTGGTGTAAAATTAATGAAATTTATGACTTTTGTTTGCTTTTTCTTTGAAAGAGAGAAGATTTTGTATTAATTATAAGAAAAATTAGTGTAACAATTTCTGGGGTCGATGATTTTTCAGTGCGATTACTTTTAAAACAGTTTCACCTCACACATAACATTTTGAAACAGCTGTAAGTGCATTTGTAAATTCGAAAAGATTTGTTTTAAAAATGTTTAATTGTTCAAAATTTTCAAGGGTTTGAAAGGTTAAATTAAGAAATAATAATTGAATGTCCAAGGTTTAAAATAACTTTGTATAAGATATTTTTATTTACATCATTGAAGCACCTTTAGGTTTTATGCTCTATTGGTAAATTTGCAAATTGTAACTTGGTCAGCGAAAATGATATCGGCAATCATTGACAATAAACAAAACCAAAATGAAAGTTAAATCCTCTATTTAGGTTATATAATAGTTAAATAAAGGATATTTTTTTAATACAGTTTAATTTTTGGTTCTTACCTGTGTTGGTTAAAATGACACAATACAGAAAACTATATAAAATTTAAAAGAAGTGCATTAAAAGGGTTTCTATTAGCTTTTTACGAACTTTTCATGGGCTAAGTGAATTATTTTTCATGAATAATCTGTAATTTTCAATATTGTTAGGTTCAGTGATAGAGGTAATCATTAGAAATGACAATAAGCTAAAAAATAATGCTTGCGTTGGCCATTCTCAGCAGTTTGAAGGGTTAGTATGGTTGAAATAAAATTAAATCCACTATTCAGGGGTTAGAATAGTTAATTATAGATTTATTCATCGTTGTATTATTTCAAGGTTTACAGTGTTATTAGTCAAAGTAAGGTCAAATCTCGTAAAAAATGAAAA
Source organism: Stenurella melanura (assembly GCA_963583905.1). Lineage (NCBI taxonomy): Eukaryota > Metazoa > Arthropoda > Insecta > Coleoptera > Cerambycidae > Stenurella > Stenurella melanura. The sequence continues at coordinate 137,679,154 of OY757314.1, forward strand.
GACGCCCATTTTCGCCAGAAAATGTTTAAAATGGTTAAAAATTTAACTCTTACCATTTTTCTTGGGGAGCGATTCGTATTTAGCGCCCTTTCAAATGCCACCTCCAGTATCAAAATATATCGATAAATGCTTTGAATATATAATTTTTCCGTTTTTTCATTTTTTATCTCACAGTGAGACGGTGAGTGATTTATTCAAGTAATACTTATACAACTAATACGTTATTACACCAAACTTTTAACTTTATATCCTGTATTATTAGAGTTTTTAGGTATAACCTGTCAAATTCTAATCATTTCTTCATTATTGAATTCAAAACAAATGTAAAAAACTCCTTTGGATATACAAATTATGGAATTTTGTGCAAGTAATGAAAAATTTTTCTCTTAGTCGCAGCTAAGATCGCTTGAAGATATGCCAATGGAGTATATAAAACGGGACGACGTATTTTATTGTCGTTTCTTATCAACATTTGATTTACAAAATATATTGGTAGTTCAATCTAGTGAATAATATTGTTACATAATTATTTAATAGTTTCACTGCAGTAGGTGGGAAACATAGGACAAGCTCTTTGATATAATTTAAAGTTGATAGGCTTCTTATTTATGATACTTAGTAAGAGGTAATTTTCTAACTAAAATGTTCACAAGCCCTTAAAATATTGATTAAAATACCACCGGGGACCTAACTACTCAATTAGTGCGACTGTGGATGAAGTAATATTGAACTCCGATGGGACGTAATGTATCCGCTTTGGTAAGATATCGGTCTAGAAGATATTCCCAGTCAAACTCCATGAACGTCACCAGGGATCAGTCCATCTTGGTATCACCACACCTACCACTTGAGCATTGTCAACTTCAAAATTCAACCAACGAAGTTACTTTTTCAATGATTTTAACAACTTAAATCATGCAGGATAGCTTATGCAATGAAAGAATAATAATTGTCGTTAATTGATATAGCCGTTACTATGTGGTAGTTTATCGTATTGTAGAAATAAATTAAAATGCACTACTGTGGTTTTATACCACTATATATTCAGAAAAATGTGTTACTGCAGTTTCAACTTACAAAGTCATTTTCAAACAGTGAATCTAGTTTGATTCACTGTTTGAAAATGACTTTATAAGTTGAAACTGGAGTAACAGATTTTTGTGAATATATAGTGGTGAAAACATAGTAGTGTATTTTCATTTATTTATACAAAATAATTGCCGTGTTATATAATCATGTTTTCACTAGTCTCAGTGAATTTATATCGTAATTTGCTCCACTGATATAATAATAAAAATACTATCCTTATTTATGACAAACAAATTACTAAAAATGCAAATAAAATGCAAAAATTCGAATAATACAAATCATATTGTACAATAACTTTTAATTGAGTTCTGCAAAAACCAATTGCTAGAATGCGTAAATAGATTTAGATTTGGATACAAAACACTTTCAAATAATCCTCTTCTTCTTATTGAGGTGCCGTTTCCGCATCGAAGGTTAGCAATCATTATAGCTATTCTGATTTTGGTGGCTGCAGCTCTGAAAAATTCGCATGAAAAACAGCAGAATCATTCTCTTATGTTTCGTAGCTATGTTATTCTTCCTCTTCCCACGTTCCTCTTTCCTTGTATGTCCCTCTGCATAATCAATCGCAACATACCGTGTTTTGCTTCTCTTGTTAGGTGGCCAAGATATTCTAATTTTCTGCTTTTACTAGTTGCTATTACTTCTTTTCCTTTGCCCACCCTCCTTGAATCTTCGACATTGGACAAAACGATTTTTTGTCCACGATATTCTTAGGATTCATCTATCCTTTGAAATGGAGGACATTTAAAAAAGCTTTAATTTTCAATGAAATTTTTTGAAAATTAAAATTTGTGTAACTATTTTAAAATTAATTTTAGACGATAGGTCACTCGAAGCTTTCTTCGTGGAAAGTTAATGCGAGTCAAACAAAATTTACAACTTTCGTTTTAACCGAAATTGACCTTGACTTTGAACTTTTAAATGGAACACTCTCTATTCTATCACAGAATATTGAATAAAATTATATTCTATGAATTATTTGAAATATTTACAAAGATAGTAAACTTGGCAATGACGAAAATATTAATGAAATATAAATCACTATTATCTAGTTCATATTTAAAATCTAATAATCTCAGATGGATTTCGAATTCTTTGGAAACATTTGGCATTTGATGTTTTAGATTCAGTCTCAAATGTTAGCTGTTGTGAATGTAATTTTTATGTCCTGTGTTGGTTAAATTGTTACAAGAAACGGGTTTGCATACAAACCTAGACAAATTAGATATGATTTCGATTTGCGAAAAATGTCGTAAAAATGCTTCTGCCGCTGTGCTCTTATATGGAAGACGTTTTCCTGATAGATGAAAGCCTGATTGTAAGACAATTGTGAGTATATGTGATAATTTAGTTAATATTGAAAGTTTAAAGAAGCCAACAATCTTAAGGAGAATAAGAGCTACATATGAAGAAAACACAGCAGCAGTATTAGAAACAATAAGAAATAGTCCTCACATGCCACTACGTCAGATAAATCCTAATTATTTCGAATTTCAGTTCGGTCGTGTCGTCCGTTTCTTCTTCTCACATTATCTTTTAAAATATGTTTACCTACAGCTCCAGTTTCATTAAATACATTTTTAACTCTAAGAACAGAGCTATTATTAATAGGGTGACGATCTTGATGCCTATCGTTAAATATTTTGCACACTTCTCTTACACTCCGGTCGTCGTCTCCACAAAGATGAATAATTTCAATTTTCTCTCGTACAGACAATTTTCCAGCCATTTTCTAATTTTTTGAAAGTAAAATTGTAATTTTGATTTAGAATAATTAAGTATTCAGTAACAATTATTTAGCTTAGTTTATAATATTTCAATTGCATAAATTGGAGTAACAAGCTGTCAAATTCACAGCCAGATTTTTTTATTTCACTTAAATTACATGAATTTTTATAAGGAAAATGATGAAACTTAAGACGTGTGCACCAATAATAAAATAGGCGATTGGTAATAATTAACTCCAAAAATATTCTTAAAAAGTCAACTTTTGGTGCGGAATCATGAATGATAAAATTATGAGACCCTTGTTTTTTGGCAGAAATCTCAATACGCATTTTTTTACATTTTGCACTAAATGAATTATCGGGCGCAATTTACGAATTTATTGAAGGCTTGGTTACTTTACAAACTAGTGTACGGCCGAAAATGTATAATCAGTTTTGGCAAAATTTACCACAAACAACTTGATCACTTACGAAAAAATCGGTAAAGGTCTTTACACAGAACTTCCCTCGTTATTTGTGCATGGTGGTCACTCTAAAAAATTAATAATTACGAAATGACATTGAGAATAATAATCGGAATATAGTTATTGCTATTATTACAAAGAAAACTTGATAAGTTTTGGTCAAAAAAATATACAGATTGCTCATCCAACAGCAAAAGCTCAATACTAAATAACAGGTGCCACATATGGCAGGCTTGCGCACCTTTACAAATGTCCACCATGACTGAATTATTTCTTGGGATGACCAACCTGTACATTTTTCAATAAAAGTATAATAGGTGTATATGTCAGATATTATTGCCATCCGTCACATCAATCCAACATTCGCGCATTGGACTGGAAGTATAGTGGTGGTTAAAAAATTTCATTTTAATTTTAATTTTTTAAAAATGTAAAAAAAAAAATTAAAATATTTTCTTCTGAAATAGGTTTAAAATGTCAAATGTAGAAATTTTTAATTTAAGCAAAAAGGAAAGTTTCCGTCTATTCTATAATAGTGGTAAAAGAAGTTTAAGATTTAAAAATTACATACTTTTTTTAAATATGTTTGGAATGTCATGAAACGTGGAAATTTTAAATTTGAGCAAACCAAATTTTTCGTCTATTCTATAGTAGTGATAAATAGATTAAAAATGTTTTCAAATTTTTTTAAAAATTTTTCAAAAACATTTTTAAATTTGTTTGAATAGTTTTAGAATGCCATGGAAACGTGAATAGTTTAAATCTGAACACAGAAAAAAAATTCTATCTTAGTGGTAAAATTTTTTAAATTTAGTAAACAAAATTTCTAATTTTTCATTTAAATAGATTTAGAACGCTATGAAACGTGGAAATTTTAAATTTGAAGAAATAAAAAAAAATCCGTCTATTTTAGTGGTAAAAAAAAATTTCAAAAAATTTTCTATTTTTTTTTTCTGAATCAGGCTTAGAATGCCATGAAACGTGGAAATTTTAAATTTGAAGAAAAAAAAATTATCATTTTACTAGAAAAAAAATTTTCAAAAATGGTAAAAAAAATTTAATTTTTTTTTTTAATAGTTTTAGAATGCCATGAAACGTAGAAATTTTAAATTTGAGCAAAAAAAAATTTTTTCATCTTGGTCAAAAATTTTTCAAAAATGGTGAAAAAAATTTTCAAAAATTTTTTTTTCAGAAATAGGTTTAGCGTGTCATGAAACGTGGAAATTTTAAATTTGAACAAAAATTATTTTTTTTTATCTTGGTAAACATTTTTTCAAAAATGTTGGTGAAAAAAATTTTCAAAAATTATTTTTCCCGAAATAGGATTAGCGCGTCATGAGACGTGGAAATTTTAAATTTGAGCGAAAAAAAAATTTTGTCACTATTTATTCCGTTTAGACGGCCCACCCTGTATATTTTCCAGTGAAATTTCTACCATTTCTGCGCTGACAGTAGCGTCAACTACCTGCCAAATTTCACTGCTCTCCGTCAAGTAGCTTTTTAGTAAATGCACCAACAGACAGACATCTCAACATCAACTGACAGACAGACAGACGTCAGAATCCGTAAAAATCTCGGAGGGTGATTTTTTCTCGAATACAATACTTCCCTCCGGTATGCGAGGGAAGTAAAAACGTAAAATGAAAACATTCAAAAATAAATTTTTGGAAGCTTACATCTCAGTAACCAGATAAGTGATCTCACTTAAAATTGATGTCTAGGGGTTTTAAATGGCGCTCTTTACGTTGACGAAATCGAAATTTGAATAACAAAATTCTTTAAAGCACATTTTTGAAAAATCGGCTTTTGAAACACGCTACTGACATAAACACATATTACTAAGTTCAAAAAATCACCTAATCGATCTTTTCTTACCACCAAAACTTGATGTTAATCAAGCATCAATTAACGGGTATACAGGGTGTTGCGATCTTAAGTGGATCACACTGTATATACCTACATTTTATATTTTATAACCAATTTTGTCGTTGCTTATTCACTTCATTTTCATTTGTACTAATGCACTAGTTCTCTTGCTACGCTAATATTATCAGAAGAGAAATATATTCAATGATAACAGAAGGAGAATAATAAAGTACAATTTTAATTTTAATCCATGCATACATAGAGAACTTATTTAAAACATTTACGAGATAATATATTAGTTTCCGGTAGTGGACAAAGTTCTTTGTTCAGTAGTTAACTGTTGGAAAGCTCAAACTAACAGTGAATCTGTGTTTACAAATCTTTAATTGGGACAGAATAGAGAATGGTTCTCTAGTGTGGGATTTGGGATTATACGCATGAATAATACGATCTCCTAAGAGCTTACTGGATTACTAAATTATCTCGTATAATAAACCGAGCTAGTCCAGTTTGTGCACTGGTATAATTCACATTTTTTATTAATAATGTTAATTCACTACTTCGTGTTCATCGATTTTTTGTTTTGTTCTATCCTTTGTATACTAACAATGCGAATTACATAGCAGGAAAATAGACGAAGCACTTTTGTTCCTTCTAAAGCAAGCAAGCTGGCAAATAAATAATTTACATTTTCAAAATTTAAGAACGGAAGAGAAAATACTTAACTTACTTTAATGCGAAATGGAAAACAGGATAACGCTATTTAAGTCTCGCTATGAAAATTCTTGATCCTCCAGTAATGGCAGATTATCTCTTGAAAAGCGTTCCTTTATTGTCCTAAATAAAAGCTAACATTTACTTACCTTGAAGATCATAAATAAAAATATAGACATTAATTTATAGTCCAGCGGCTAGATGGTATTTTCGGTAAAATATCATCGTTTAACACCTATAAGTTATTTCTATCAACTATGTATATACTACTAATAACACAATTTGGTGGCAGCCGCAGGATACTTAAGAGGAATGCCCTTAGTAGTTCCCCTGCGAAGTTTCAAGGATTACCGTTTAGTTTACCCCCGGCAACACCATTTGTAGGAGAAATAACTTTACATTTTATTTGCTAGTGAAGAGAGAACGGATACGTCTTCTCTTTCAACCGCAGGCGCAGTGAAAAGAGGGCAAGAGATTTATTTCATAGCATTATTACCTGACAACCTATAATTTATATGATACGGATCACATTTGAAGTGAAAACCGTGTAAACAGATAACTACTGGACATGAACAGGTGGGGGGTCTGACGTAGCATCAGACTTTCAATCGCAGGGTTCTGGGTTCAAAACCCAGTGCCTTCTGCTTTTTTTTTCTTATTTGTAGAAAAGTTATAGGCATTTATATATAAAAAAAACATTATGGGTATTTATGTAAGATATAAAATACTATAAAGAATTTTTTTAGGAATTTTGACGAAAGTTTACCGTATTGCCAGATACTAACTTTTATATTTTATTCAGTAGGTATCCTGAAATACATCATTCTATAAATATTTGTTTGTTTTATACCTATTATTGAACAAAAACCAGAATTGAGTGGCATTCCCCCATTTAAATATTTTATTGCATGAATATCAAAATTTTTACAAATTACCCGGAAATTTGCTTTTATAGTTATGAAAAAGAATGTTAACATTTTCCTACCAACATATTATACAGTTATACACCTACCAGGACAGGTGGCAGCAAAAACAGGGACGTCCTCACTTATGCATTTATTTTTTAAGAAATTACGTACAGGACGTATTTGATTTAAACATTCATTTTTTCGTAATCTTATTAAAAAAAAGTGTAATACGTACCTACTTAGCAAATGTCCAGTATTTTTATCCCAAATGTATTTTTAAATTCTTTTTACCCAAAACAAATGTCAGTTTTCGCAATTTAATTAATTTATTACCGTTTTCTTAAATGTTTTTTATATTTCAAATAAGCCGCCGGACATCACTTAAATTGCCAAAGCTCACATTTGCATTTAGTGAAAAATATTAAAAAACATCTCTCAAAAAAAATACTACCTTAACATATTTTATTCAATAATTAAAATATACAACATTGCCGGAGCCAACCGCACAACCACGTCGCGCAGCGTCGTAGTGTTAGTGCGGTTGGGCGATTGACTAATTATATTCCATTGCATTTTTCTAAGGTTATTTCTAGTTTGATTTTTCATTAAAATGAAAGTATTGGTAAATCAAACAAGGTAGTCTTGTTGTCACATGGTATTTAATATATCCATACCTATTGTTATTAAAATTAGAATATTACAGAAACGACGCTAGACGTCGAAACGAAAAAATTAAAGAATATGATTCTCGGTATTAAAATTTATCAAATTCAGAAGGTTCACAACAATGACGTTAGGCGTCGGTCGGCGCTGAGACGTAAAAATGCAAGAAAATGAATCTAGGAATTGAAATTTGTCAAATACACGAGTTTTGCAAAAACGACGCTAGGCGTCGGTCGGTGTCGAGACGTAAAAATGCAAGAACATAGATTTAGATACACAAGTTTTACAACAACGACGTTAGGCATCAGTCAGCGTCGAGACGTAAGAATATGAATGTAGGAATTAAAATTTATCAAATACACGAGTTTTACAAAAATGACGCTAGGCGTCGGTCGGCGTCGAGGCGTAAAAATGCGAGAACATAGATTTAGATATCAGATGAAAAATATTATAAAGAAATCTGAGGGCTTGGCTTCCCGTATAGGTGCGCACCAAACCTCAAGTATTTGTACTCTACACAGCTTGCTTTTACACATTTTCCCCTATTCATATACCTATACTTACATCGCCACCCCTTCAACGGAATCATCTCAAAATATGATTTAGTTCCAATTGTCGTTATAATACAGATGTACCAAATTTCAAGCGAATATCTCAATTTTATTGTATCAACCTCTTTAATAATGGTGTAGGGGGGGTGGGGGGTTAAAAAATATTATAAAAAAATCTCAGGCCTTGGCTCCAAATACATACACCGTACTTCAAGTTTCTGTACTCTTATCAGCTTGCTTTAATTATTTTCCCCTATTTACCCCTATTTAACCCCCAACCCTTCAACGGAATAAACTAAAAATATAATTTAGATCCAGATGTCATTATAATATATACGTGTACCAAATTTCAAGTGAATAAGTCAATTTTATTTTATCAACCCCTTTAATAATGGAGTAGGGGTGGTGGGAGGGTTGAAATTTGTTATTAAAAAATCTGAGGCCTCGGCTTCTAAATATAAAAAATTGGAGGCCTTGGCTGCTAGTATACATACACCAAATTTCAAGTTTCTGTACTCTTACCAGCTTGCTTTACCTATTTCCCCCCATTTACCCCTAATTACCCCCAACCCTTCATCAGATATGTTAAAAAAACAATCCAGTCCAGATCTCGTTATAATATATAGGTGTACAAAATTTCAAGACAATGTCTTAAACCGTTCCGGAGAAAATGTGCTGACAAAAAAAAATTACAGACAGACAGACCGACAAACAGAATTTTTTTTTTTCGCTGAAATTTAAAATCTCGACGTTTCATGAAGTTCTAAACCTATTTCAAGAAATAAAATTAGATTTTTTTTACGATTGCTGTACTTCCAATCCACTACGTGGATGTGGAAGTAATTCCTCTTTTTTTTCTTGTACCATATTGATACACTTTGCGCCTTTAACTATTGTTTATACCCATTACGCGATTAAATGTGTTACGGTAAAAATTGAATTAAAATAGGTACGCAACAAGCTCAGTTTATATATTTCTCTACTGTAGTAAGAGTCAAAGCCTGGAGAATGAGAAGTCGTTAGACAAAGAGCCAATGCGTATATGATCCGCCTCTCTGGCTAGGTGGAGATGGAAAACATGCCTAAACAATTTTTAAATTACATGCGTAATTGCCCTGAAGTATAACTCATTAAAAAATTGACATTTTTGAATTATGTTTAAACGAATGTGTAAACAAAAGATGATAGAATTATCTGACCGATGCTTTTTTGAGAATGATATCTAGAAGTATGTGAAAATTAAATAAATATCAGGCAATCAAATGATAAAGTTTGTGATTTTTTTTCTTAAGATTGGTTCACCGGATTTGAAAAAGCAATGGTCACATTGTAGAACTAGTAGCTAACTTCTTCTAAAAAAAAAATGAGTGTGATACTTGTAAAAATAAAGCTGCTAGAGCTCAGCGCGTTTGTTATATTTCACGTATATTTCCCGCATGCGAGGATTCCTCTTGAGTAGGTAGTAACTGTTCAGAGATACAATAAGTTTAATATTTGGACTGACACACTAGAACTACGTTTACAAATATTAATTCTTCAACTCATTTTTGTTTTGGAACTATATATTCATAAAAAATAGATAAATTTGCTTATACCCAACACTAAATAAGAAAGGCACATACGACATTTCGACAGAATCATATATGCCGTCTTCAGATTTTTGTTGCTCGGGACATTTTTTCTATTTTTGCCCTCTTGGGTGATTCTTGACGTCTAATACTTAATATTGGCTATTCTCGCATTGTTGAAGTAAATTTTGTGTCCCGTACTTTTTACATGCTATAGACGATCGGGTCTAGACCACCCCTGGTCCTGGCTATTGGATCCTGCCAGGTAGGTTGTTTCTTCTGACGCTCTTCTTCCTTCGCTGAAATGTCAGCTCTCCAGGAGCGTCTTTTGTCTGTCGTGAGAGGGAACAGCTGTTTCCGAACCTCTCGAAGTTTGGAAGGGTTTGGGTGTGTTGACTAGTCGAAAGCCCAGGGTGCCAATTGGCATCGTGTGCTGCAGTTTCGTAGGAACGAAACTATAGAAGATGCTGTTTCCTACTTTCATACTGCGTTGACGTGTTGTTCTTTTCTGACACTTATTCGTCTATTGGTTTGCCCTATGTATGATTTATTGCAATCCTAGCAAGGGATCTCTCAGACTCTCTGACTTTTCAGGTAAATTTTGTCATTGTGAGACAAGATATCGACCTGTTAGCTTTTCTCATCGCCATGTCTCCTTGTGACAAAGATATGTTTTTAAAAGAAGGGCAGGGGAACACCAATGTTATTTGCCCATCTCTTAGCGGTTGCGACACTACGTCTGCATTATTTTGAATTTGAATTTTGGGTTCCGGAGAACTATGCTGATTTAATGATTGATAGGATAGATCGGAAAATGATAGGTTTGAATTTCATTTCTTTTAAATATATTACATGGTATATTTTCCTAAAAGATCACATTTATTTTTCATTTCTATTTCCTTAATATGTATGAATTTGTATTATTTGTATTACCGTTCGTAAGCATAATTCTGTTTATTATAGTAATCATATTATCTATTGTGTATGTAAAATGTAGAGTATTGGGTTATAACATTGCCTAAGCAGATCTTTATTTTTTATGTGAACCATTATTTTGTATTCTAAGCTATAACGAGACGAAACTTCTCTGAGAATTTCTAAAATCTCGTTGTTCCTCTTTGTTCATAAAAGTCTATGTTGCCAACATTTAAAAAATGGCGATTATCGTGTTCAAGTGCCATAAAAGATACCTTAGATAGGTGAAAATATTGGGGTAAAGTTTTTATAATACTTTTTTCCAGCGTACGTGAACAATAATATAATAAATTCAGATAATTTAAGAATATCTTCATAAACTCATTTCATAATATTCGCTGCGAAAAATCCAGTCATAAATGTATAGTTATATAGAATAGAATAATAACTTTGTATTAACCACGAATATCGTAAAAATGAAAATCAAATTTATATACGGCGAATGTGATACTTAAGCGGTGTTATCACAAAGCATCCAACATAATAGTAAATTATATGATCGAACTTAAATTCATGATAATTGATAACCGAAATGAATACATTACAATGTAAAATTTAAATTTTCTCCGCATTACTATTTGTCATGTTTATAATGATGAGATGAATCTTGATGAATCAAATTTATACAAAGTAATAGAATAATTTTCAATTCATTATAATTCTTGTTCTTTTTATTCTCAACATCCTGACAGACTGCTTCGTGACCCTCGGCAAAATTCAGGTGGCCCCTCTTTACTGCATGACACGTATAACAGCACCAAGCCATCTACCGTGGTTGCCTATTCGGTGCACGACTTCACCGAAATTATTTCCCGTCAGCTGTTTGGAAACATCAGCTAAAGTTTTGAATGAGTTCCTCTTGGAATTTGCCATCTGATTTTTCTCGATGTCGGAGAATCGCTGTAGGCCACATATTTCTTGGAAAGTCGAGCTGTTGGTGCGGTAGGCTGTTCAGGGAATTCGCCTCAAGCGACTCCAGATCTACGCGTCATCTGTATGCTAACGGTTCGTGTTTCACTGGAGTAAAGAAAAATGGAGAGAACTAGGTGCTAGAGATTTAATCAAGAGACAAGCTAGTGTCTCGCGCCAAGTTCCTTATAACATTCTCCATGCTCACAGAAATAATAAGCGAGCACACATCATCTTTACTGGAATAATATCTACCCCCACCACTGCCTAATTTTTCAATTGAAGTTTTTCCTATAAATGTAAGGATTTAACCAAGAATTTGGTTAGTTACAATTATAAATCGATAATTATCTATCCCTATAATAGAGCTTAGCTGGGCCTCATTTCGCCCCTATAGTAGGGTCCCTGTAGGTCTCAGTTGTGGGCCCCGTATGGCTTTGCTGGACCCCATTTCACACTTCACAATGGGGCCTCCGTAGAACTTTTCTCTGGGCCCATACCAAGGATTCCTGTCCGCTCTATGGTCTCTTTAATTCTCGCTCAATATAACCTCACTTCTATGAAATCTCCGAATAGATTACCAGGCGCCATCCAGTGTTCTCTAGATTATCGCACTTTCCAGCCCGAAAATTTTCAATTTTTAAGTACCTATAGCCATCTAGTGCCGTGTATCTAGACTTCAACATCATATTGTAGTACCGAAAGAAATTTTGTTACAGATATTAAGTTTATATTTGCTGAAAGGAAGCTGAGAATGCTCAAGGATCGAACCGTGGACCTCAGTAGTCGTATGCTGATGCTTACACTATGTTGTTAGCGCGTCACTTGAAAAGTGGTTGATGAAATTGATTCTAAACGTGTAACAGAGAATCTGTTTTTGTGGGCATCTTTATACAGAAGCTTTGGGTAACAAAAAATACGGCTTCACATGAAAGCGAGTTCTACTTCTGTACAGTCGTACGGACTTCTTTCAATTTGACAGTAATAGTATCAATAAATATCAAATTGAATATTCCAGAACGTCTGAAGTATGCTTAAAATAGCTAGATTCCTATATAAACACATTTAAATCAATCACAAGTCAAATAAATGTTGGGTAAGCCACATGACTAGTTTTTCTAAAAGAAATTGAACCATGTAGTATTCTTTGAAATGTTTTAAGGGCGTCAGTGTTAAATACTTAGGTACACCAAAATATAATAAAATAAGTTAATCCACCATATACACTATCTTCTTAATAAATTGCTACTCTTGAGACACAAAGAGAAATTGCAAATAATTTAGACCATCATGGCATTGTTTGATAGACAAACAACGTCATCTACCAAATACTGAAATTCTGATATACAAGTAAACGAGTTCCATTACACTGATCTACATAAGGGGTTCATTAATATTCTACAAGATCGACAAACAATATCCAATTGCTCAAACACTGAAATACAAATTGGTTTAATATTACGTCGCGTATTCTGTAAGTATTTATATCTCCGCGACATTTTCTGCATAATATGCTACTACCCAAATTATGCCGAAAATATTCATTGTATTATGTTTCGCTGTATATAAAAGGCTCTCAAGAGTACGGCATAAATAAATTAAAAAGGGGTCCTAAAACGCAAATTTTGTAGAAGCTATGCTACATTTATTATGAGGCGATTTCAAGCTGGTCATTGTAGGGTGGCAGGCCAAAGAAATTGGAGTTGAAAAATGTTATTTTGGCAGATAAATTTCATACACTAAATATCTGACGCATAATCCGTTTCCGTGGATCTCAAAAAATGTGGTAGTATTACCTTTAGCTTTACTTATAAGATATTTCATTGGGTAAAAAACCGCTGATTAAGGAATCACTACTTCCACATCCAGATTTTCCATCCAAGTCTCCTCAAAGGAAAATATTTTGACTATATTTGCAGTCTAGTATGTGGAAATAATTGGTCACAGAATTTTAATATTTGAGGCAGGTGTCATAAAAAAATTTGAAATGTTGCTTTCTAGAATATACGCCTAAAATGAAGTTTCAGAATTCTTATTAGCTTACTCCACCTATTCTCTCCAATACACCACTCCCCTTAACTCCACTCTGTGGATATGGACGTAAAATCACATCTTAAACAAAATATTTCCTTCTTCTGTCGAATAATTTCAAGCTGACTAAACTTATACAAGTTTTTTCTATTCTCATCTGAAATCTTCACGATAGCACATAAACTATTGAGATATAAAGTTTAGAGCATTTTAAAGCTATTATATTGTACCACCAACTTCTGCCCCCAGCAGGTTAGGAAGTTGAGGTTGCCCGGTTCTCGTTTAGATTGTGGAGACTGGGTCGTGGTTCGGAAATTATTCAAGAAAAACTTTTTATTTTAGGTTAGGCGCCAGTAGTCATACAAAAAAGCATCTACAACGTACTTGTCTAACTGTACGACTGTGACTACTCAGAGATAATTGATTTGTCATAGATACTCATGCAATTCTCACAGATAAACACTACTTTGTAAAATATATCTGGTTTATTGACTCTATTATAATTGAAGTGATTTGAATTTAATTAATTAAAATGTTACACCTTATGGTTGGATGTAGCTACTTCCTTACAGAAAGTTTATATATATAATAAATAATTATGATAAGGTTGAAGACCAAAAAAAATTACAAAATATGACAATTTATCGTTGTGATTAAATAATTAAATGTAAAAAATTAATAAATAGCTGAAGGCAATATATAACATAAAACAATGGTAAAAATTTAGAACTGTTTGAAAGTTTATCGAAAGTTGAATAATGTAGTTGAAAGTTGAATGTTGAAAAGAAATTCAGTTGATACTATTACCACCGGCTGGGTTCTGCAGTAATCAACCCTGGTCCTTGTCCCACTGAATCTTCCCTGTGTATCACCACTCGATTGCTGACATCAGCTGAGATCCCTCTACTTTTCAGAATTCAGACGTCTGAACGGTTACCAAACCCAACAACTTGGTGCTCTCATCCAGCGAGAACTATTCATACCAAGACACTCCAAACTTGGATTACAAAGACTCCTTGGCAAATAATCTGTTTCTCCTGGATTAATAGCAGCAACCCAATTTTTTCTGGCACACAGTTAAGCCAAATTTATGGTAAAAATTCCAATTTTAAGGATTAACTTAACTTCAAATCTGAAGGGTCAAATTAACATCAATTCTGAAGGGTCTACTTAACATCAATCCTACAAGAGTTATTATCTGTTACTACACTTGAAATTACTTGCTTACTAGTGGGCACTCTTAGTGCGTTTGATAAAATCCCCACGTTAATGCATTACTGGTGTCTCTCTAAATAAATTACATTAACATGCCCTTCTCGCCCCTACTAATATCGAGTTAAATTCCTTTGAGTTTTAATTATTCGATAAGGTTACGAAAACGTAATTTACTAAATTCGAACTGTCTCTAAACCCCTATTAAACCTCAATTATTCATTAATAACATTTACTTCTAAATATATATTAATACCGAGTTAAACACATGTCTCGAAATACCCCGTTCATACATTAACGCGACCACGCGGTCGCCATCTTACAAGCTACGCACCGCGAATCAGGTAATTTGTGATCAACAAACATCGCGTTTAATTATGATAAATTCAACAATTAAATTACAAATACATATACAACAAATACTACAGAAGGTAATTATATTCATATTATCAACTATTTTAACATACCACTCCAGATGAGGTGTTAAATCGGTCAACAACACGTCTGTATTGCTACGAGATCGACGGGAAATGACTATGACGACCTGTTCGGATACCATGTATAATCTAAAAAACCTAGTTACACTTCTATACGCGAGATGTCGCTGGTAGTGGTAACATAAATCATTCTTTAAATACAATACAAATCTACACAATTACTCTACTGTATCATTCCTATGCATTCATGAGTTCCAATTTAATCATAATTATCGATTTATAATTTTGTTTATTGATTTGGGATTTATTCACTTATTACAGATTTCTTCTTTTAAATATTTGTTGTACCAGATGACTTGTAGGTGTATATCAAGAGAAGTAACAGATGGCGCTTGTATGCTCATTTATAATTTAGAGTTGAAATGATAAACAAGTGAAGATCCAGATTCAGTAAGACAAGGACGGCTTCAGGATTGAACTGAAAAATTAATTAATAAGTTTACTGAATTGTGGCTTAAGGCTACAAAATTTCATTGCTATTAGAATAAAAATTAACAAGTGGCATTCAGGTAATTTTGAATGTCACAATATAAATAATTATTTCTAGAAACTTTGAATCTTAACTATAGTGCAGTTCAACGTCTGTTTTCAAGTAGGAAATTAACGGCTTATTTTTAAAACTTTAAGTTTGGATTTTGTAGTGAAAACGTAAAAGTAAATTAGGTACCTAATCGTGGTTGAATGGTCTTAGGGCAAAGCCAAGGAATAAGGAAGATTGGTAAAACAATTTTAAATATCATCACGAACGCCATAAGCTTCATACCAATTATATTGGTGTGGAATATCAAGTCGTACAAAATACGTCTAAGAAATATGTTGGCACGGGTAAGGAAATGTCAAAAGATACATTTTTATTAGAAGTAAGACACTGCAAAGAAGAAGTTTACATCTGTGGGCACAGACATTGGTGGAAATACTAGAAATAAAGTTCCAAGTACTGCTAACATAAGAAAAGATGAAGAAAAATTATCAAAAATGTTGATGTATTCTGGCTTATTTGCTGTGGATGCCTATAAGTGGAAAAAATTTAAAACACTACCGTAAGTAAAATTCACCTACTCAAGGCCCTCGGCTCTGAAATAGAGTTATTGGAGAAACTATTTGATATTTGTGCATTGAAGTTTGGGTATCAGAACTATATCAAAGAAGCCAGCTAAATCCAGATCTACCTACCATCAAAGAGCTAAAGTGAGACATTCTGTGATGTATTGAAATATATGTCGAAGACAACACAGTTGTAGGCGCCTCTAAGCACATAATTGACTATCAGTAAGAGCCGATTGCGTTCAGAAATGTGAAGAATAAACATTACCATATATGATCATGTGAAGCAGATGTCTCCTAGAGCACCCTGAGAGAAACCGTCTCCTCGGTTAGCAGAACAAAACCCCTTGAGAGTTCCAAGTATAAACTTGATAAGTAGAGTGCGAGATCGCGCGAGTAGTGGTTGCGGACTGCTAGCTCCTCAAGAAAGTATTATGTGGTATTGTTTATATTTTCATCAATAACATATTATTATTATTTGACATTTACCTGCTGATGACAACAAAGGCGTGAAATTAATTTATTTACCTACCTTGCCTTTACATTTTTTTTCATTCTAATGAATTACATTTTCATAAAATCTCATTCAGTTTCTTCGAAATGCTCAGCCTTTGAAACATTTTTAGTCCTTATTCTGGACTCATCAGAAGAGCGCAAAGCCACTCATAACGATGTTCCATGCAAAACCAAGGCAATATCCATGAATAAGTATGAAATATTTATATTTGACATTGTAACAAAAGTCAAATTAAGGGAGCCAAGTCCGGCCCTGTCTCATAGAACCAACGTATTTTCTTACTTCTGATTTCTGTAATATTTTAAGGGTCGAGACTTTAGTAAACTATCGTAAAATACCGGTCATAGATACATCTGTTTCATGTTATTTTAGAGTCCAGGAAACGTGCTTTGTTAACTTTACTCTTTATTAGGTAGTCGACGTTAGCCACTTGTAAACAATAAATAAGCATCCAAATTATTTTATGTCCAATTTGCTTTGCCCACTTGAAGTTAAGGACACTTGTTGAAATACCCAGGGGGTATTGTTAAAATTTTCTAGACTAAGGCAGTTGAAATGGGATTCCAGGAACATATGTAATAGACTAAGATAGATAGACCAAAGAAGGCAGATTTTTTCCCATATACAAAGGCAAAGCAAGGAACAAAAGGGGTTTTTTTCCATCTGCTGGACTGGTATTATAAAATGTTAACGATAGGCCATATGATAAATACCGTGGTCCGTTAGGTAATTTCAAATGCGTACGGTTTAAAGTAATGAAGATCCTATTGGTCGAGGGTGTAAAGTTTACGGCCCACTTTTGAAACGTATTATTTCGATGGAGAGATTATCACCACTTTTGGCTTAACGTCCGATCGGTCATCATCTAGGGTATTAGTAGTATAGTAAATTCTCGTTTTGCGAACCCTTTTCAATTCTAAAGTTTAAGTACATTTGTTAAGGATTTTGCCGGTTTTAATAAGTAGAAAACTAATGTGTTGTAACTATTGATCTAGGAATATTCGGTCGCGATTCAGCTAAAAGATTTGAACTTGCCGCGGACCATTTCATTTCTTAATATTGTGTAATTACTGTTTGTTAATTTATTTAATCGTGTTTAAGTGTTTGCGATTGTCAATTTCATTTGCTTTCATTTTCTTATGTAAATATAGTGGTTTAAGTGTTTTGAGAAATCACGTGTTTTATTTGCTTGTCATGAAATTAAGTTCATTTTATATTCAGTAAAGTTTGTTGGTGAAGTAACCTGGTTGATGGACACCAAAAAGGATAAAATCACCTAGAAAGCAAAGGGTAAGCACAGTTTTGTTTTCGATGGATATACTATGATATCGACGGAGTTTGCAAAGTGATTGGGACACTCCGTACTCTGCCAATGGTAATGTCTGATTAAATTATGTAATTAGGGGAATAAAACCCCAGTTATTACAACATTGACTGATAAAAAACAACAGATCTTCACCTATCTATTAGCTAACTAGTATTGGAGCCTATATACTCTATACTCTATGCATGTTGCAAAGTGAATTATTTATTATTTGCTTGCTTATAGTAATTAAACATATTTAGTTACATAGTTAGCTAATAGATAGGTGAAGATCTGTTGTTTCTTATCAGTCAATGTCAAATATAAATATTTCATGCTTATTCATGGATATTGCCTTGGTTTTGCACGGATCATCGTTATGAGTGGCTTTGGGCTTTTCTGATGAGTCCAGAACAGATCTTCACCTATCTATTAGCTAACTAGTATTGGAGCCTATATACTCTATACTCTATGCATGTTGCAAAGTGAATTATTTATTATTTGTTTGCTTATAGTAATTAAACATATTTAGTTACATAGTTAGCTAATAGATAGGTGAAGATCTGTTGTTTCTTATCAGTCATTGTCAAATATAAATATTTCATACTTATTCATGGATATTGCCTTGGTTTTGCTTGGAACATCGTTATGAGTGGCTTTGGGCTTTTCTGATGAGTCCAGAATAAGGACGAAAAACGTTTCAAAGGCTAAGCATTTCCAAGAAACTGCATGAGATTTTATGAAAATATAATTCATTAGAATGAAAACATTTTTAAAGACAAGGTAGGTAAATAAATTAATTTCAGGCCTTAGTTCTCATTTTTTAATGAATTTACACATCGTAGGGGCTCATGTAAATACTAGTTTCATCTGCCTAGTCGTAGGAGACTATGTTGAATGCTAGTGTTATAATGAGAATGGCAAATAAGAATTTTTACTTGTTAGCATAACCAGAAGTCAGGTTATCGAAAGAATGCAAAGATTTCATTAATATTTTTACATAACTACAGTTTTTCTTTTCGTTCTCATGGATAGTTTTTCTTTCCGCTGTTTGAAAAATCCTATAAAGAATATGTTTCATTACTATAAGCAAACAAATAATAAACAATTCACTTTTAAACATATATTTTTATATACTGGTTGCATTTATAAATCGTCTCGGAGATCTCGTGTGTTAAGTTTATGGTATTTATTAGTTAAAACTCATATCAATCAATACTGGTTTGTAATCAATTAAAACGCATTATAAACACATAATTGTAAATCAGAAGACAACTAAAGCTGTAAACTAGATTTCCTTAAAATAGTATAATTATGTCACCACACCATATTTCACGTAATAACTTACATTAGATCTAATCTAAAAGCTTGCTATGTTCTTGCAGACTCGCATAATAAACCTCACAGTACAAAGCCATTACAGAAGTTCTTGAGCTAATTGCGCGATAGCAATTAAGGGTATCATACATTTTTCAAGGGGAATTATGTTTAAATGTAGTAAAGATAATGAATCCCGAGGGTATAACATTATCATTTGATCTCTAAGAGTCTTACTTTATAAATAAAAAGTGATTAGTAACGTTTACCTTTTCAGCAATTCGATGTTGATAAAGGTTTATTCAACTGTAAATACCATTTTAATAAGTAGGAGGAGCGCTGGTTGTTTTATTCGAGGGGATTTTAAATTTGTAAAAGAAAAATAATAATTTGTCTGGAACATATCTAAATTTGAACAGGATATAAAAATAAGCTCTCAAAATGAAATTATATCTGGCAATATCAATATTTTATAAATTACATATAATATTCAATATTGACGAAAGACTTCTTAGATTAAAGAATTGCGATTTATTTCGGAATATCGGGTAACAAAAGAACTCAGTTTCTTTAATGACTTACTCATATATTAACCACTTCCGATCCAATTAATAAACACCATCACACATATTAATATGATAAACTTAACTTTTGTTATCAGTTATAACATGTATGATGGTAAGTAAATGTTTGAAGCAGTCAGTTTTTCGAGGGTGACCATCCTGAGGTAGGTGACTGACAGCAGGATTACGAATGCGAACCTTCCACAAGCAATGGCACGTAGTGAGATTGTAGATGATCTTAGTATCGCGCGTCTGATGGACACGACAATATTTTATATTAAATGGGCCATAGCCGTGTCTTCGCCGCGATATCTGGTAATTCTACCGACAAGTGGGACTCCAGTTACAATTGAGACTTCCCAAAATAAAAATAAATAAAATTATACTTACCGTGATTGTTACAGTCTGCTCTCTACATCGTAATCTGATGTCGAGCGGTGTACTTCTACTGAATATATCTGCATTCTCTCACAGACACTTCTTCTTAGAGCGTCGAAAGATTCTATGAGTACCCGGAACGCTACATAAACTTGGCGGGATCAGAGGTGACCCCTAGTAAGTAGATATCCGACTCACGCAACAGAATTGCCCGCTGCTCGTCAATCTTATAATTAGTGGATCAATAAGGAATCGAATTCAAAATATATTTTCGTTTATTGAAGTAATGTCATAAAATATAAAAAATATAAATACTCAATATTTAACTAGTGTATATATGGCAAACATCACAGAGCACTACCACTTGGCAAGACGATACGTCCTGTAGGATTGCAACTCACCCAGCGTCAAGAGAACTACAACAATCGACTGTACAAAAAGATTCAGACTCCCAGTTAATTATGATTGTAAGTTGTCGAACTTTTTGAAAATTATTCGCTTTTATTTTTGCACTGAAATGTTCGAATTGCTTGTAATCTTTGTAAGGATGCTTCAAGAAGCCATCTATATGAATTCAATGGTGTTCCTGCTTAAAAAAACGTACTAATGGCATTGAACCCAAATATACTTTTTTTTCGTCGATTCGCATTCGAGCGGCTACTATGGCGATTCCCGCCTGGGCCTGTATTAATAATATTTTGACATTTAAAATAGCTACTCGCTACATCCGGACTGAGAATCCCGCCCTGTACAATTCTCTTCCAGCTACTTTCGAACAAAAAAACAAATTCGATGAAATACGATGCCAAAGACGGTTATCGGTCTTTTGTGAAGTGATAATGTCGATTTTTTCATGGGAATTTTGGTCTAAATTTATTTTTCTAAATAATTTTATATTTTTTTAAATGGATCATTTTACAGGGTTCAATAACAAGATCAACGATTGTAGCTATGTCTGACATTTGGTATTTGGTTTACTGAGTTAATTTCGAAACTCCATTTCCTCAGCAGTCTCAGAAGTGGACGAGAGGGGGAGGGGGGGGGTTAAGAATCGAACAAAAATAATTTGTAGCTACATACGAAACCGCGGTATTATGAAAGTACGTCAACTCCACATCTCCCACTAGAATGTTATGCGATAGACACAGGTCAGGCCGTCTTTTGGCGGAAAATTTTTACAAAACTTAAAAAAAATTTTTTTGTTCTTACGGACGAAACTTTGGGTACTTGTTCTATTCAACGTCAATAAGCCTGTAAAATAATGTCAGATGTTTTCCATGGTCGGTTTTTAAGATATACGGGTTAAAAGTTGCAAAATTTGGAACAAACATTATTTTGAAATGTTGGTAAATAGCCCAGTAATAATAATAATACACGTCTTTAGTTACAACCACACTCTTTGAAACAACAAATACATAATTTAATATTAATTAAAACAATTTAAAAAACTATGGCATAAAATGGCGAAGTTCAGATTTTGCAATAAGGGTATTGCAGAAACTGTTCTACCACTTAATCCTTATAAATTATAAATATGTAGAATTATGGGTATACCGTACAGACATCCCCAACTTTTCTGTTTAAATTATAATCCGACGATGCTAACTTGGTAGGCGAAACTCGAATCTAGTGTATTGTTGAGTAGTTTAGTGTTCTAAGCACAATCCTTCTCAACGTATTACGCCTAATATATCCTGATACAAAATTGGCGGATAATAAAATTATTTTAGAGAACCATAAATATAGTCATATTTTCTCTAGTTTTATTGATTCCCAATGTGAAGAGCATATAGATACAATAGCTTTTATATGACTGTCATTACGTGTTTATGCCGTCCTGCATTAAAACAATATATCTCATCATATTATTATCCCTCTATCTGGGTCAGACCTTTGTTGTATCAATTCCCCATTATATAAGCCCGAGCGAGATTGGTTGACTCAAATAGAAAAAACGAACCATAAGCTTGCACCTGGCTTGCCTAGGTGACAATATGCTTTTACAGCTGGTAAAAAATTATAGCGATTTATTAGGTGTGATTAGGTTTTATTTTCAATTTTAGTTCAGGTGAATATATACAGGGTGATTCTCGTAGGCCATCATTGGAAGTTTTTCAACTTGCAGCTGGATTAGAAACTTGAAATTTGGTATGCAGCCATAATTGATCATGCCCGTTCTATCGGTGGTCCCATTTTGTACCATATAAGCGCAGTCGATTTTCAAATGTCACAATCAAAAATTGTCAAAAATTCAATTTTTTCAAATGGCACCTACTATTTTTTTTCACACCATTCGAAAGAAAATTGAATTTTAGGGTGAGTTACTTAAGCATTCCTTATTCCTAACTTCACCCCATATCGACTTTTTAAATAAAAATCTAGAAATACCTTATCTTGCCGAGAGATTCCTTACTTCATCAAGTATGTCATGGAAACAAAAGACAGTTGTAATAATTGGAAATATGGATTCTTATTTAATTACACACAACACCAACAAATTATTATTAACAAACAAGAACAATGTTGACGAAATTCTGACGCAAATGTTCAATGTGACCACCATATATTTGGTCAAATATTCTCTTATTCTACTTTCAACAGATTGCGTAGCACATCTTTGCGCCTACCATTTCTGACGCCAGAAATCAATGCAAAATTGAATTTTAGGGCCATTTTTATTAACATTGTGTATGTCTATCTACAGTCGTTTTTGAGTTATTGGCATTTTTTTGAAAAAAATATTGTTTTTTTTCTCAAGGTTAGTGGGCTTTGGAAACAATCATTTCATTTTAATTTTTATTCAAAAATCGTATTGCAATAATAAATAATAACAACAAATAAACAGGTTAACAAAATAATTATTTCAATACAAATGCTCAATGTGTGCACCGTTTTCACTGACAGAATTTCCTCAGCATTGTTCTTGTTCGTTAATAATAATTTGTTGGTGTTGTACGTAATTATAATTGAAAAATTAATACTACCACTACTCATCAGATAAATTTGAAAGGACAATTTTATGAAATATTTAGCAGTAGAATTAAAAATATACTACTATGTAATCTATACTACTACATAATCTGCTTTTATCACCAGCTGTCGTGAATTTCTGGATTCAGGCCAGTATTACCTCATCAATACGTGCATTCATACTCCATGGCTTTTCAATTAGCAGTTTTGTAAATTTCCAATTTAATATAGCAAACAAAAAGGCACGAGAGCTACAATGAGCTTCAGAGTATAAGAGTAAGAGTTTAAAAATAAAATAAAATCCGTTTAAAAATTAGTAACCTAGCTAAACCGAAAAAAAATTAATAAGGCAAATTGAATACTTGAAAGTTATAGTACCTATTAGGCATATTCGATATCCAGCGATTTTCCAAATCGCGCAAAGCTTAATATATTTTATTAAAAATTTATTACGGGAAATATTGAGATTCCCTTCAGTTCGAGCTTAAATCCCAGCCTAAATATTTAAGTCGAGCCCGGAAGCGCACTAGAGACAATCTGAAATAAAATAATAATGTTCCACGTAAAGTACTGGTACAATTCAGAACGTGCTCTGTGATAAAAATAAGAAATTGCATCCGTAAACGCTATTGATATGTTCTTGCAATGTTATGAATACGGATGGGCCATTACCGATAGCAATTGAGCAGAACGGTGCTATAACTTGCAAATGGAATGAATTATAATACGGGATTCAAACCGAAATCATAAATTTTCTTGATGGCTGTGCGAACTAGCAATTATATTAAATTAGCTATTTTATTACAGCATTACTAAATTGTTGGGTGATCAGTGAGTTAAATGATTGGGTTTGATGCACATGAGAACATAAATTTGTTAGGGTATGTCTTGTTATATTATGCTTGAAAATTTGCATATTTTCTTTCACAAATCAAAAACATATTCACATGTCCGTAATTATGGTAACGGACGTGAGAAGTTCATACATTTTTTGCAGTCGTTTTTTTTACCAAAAAAATTTCTGAACGAAACTCTAGAGAGCGACAGAATTAAAGCTATCACAGTTAGCAGGATTCTGTCGATTATTTTTCACTGAGACTCGGATTCATTAAAAGTCTAAATATATTTTTCATATTCATCTTCGTTACTAGCCCATGCTGTCCTGGGTTGGAACTTGAATATTACTCGTCGTATATTACTCAATAGAAACAAATGAATAAATACATTACCAGCACAACACTAGTAATTATTTAAACTTTTACAAAATACTTATAATAGATAAGTTTAAGACATATATATCCTTCTTATACAATTATCAGAAAGAAATGAACAGTACAACTGTTATCATAATATTATTTTACTTCCACATCCACGTAGTGGATTGGAAGTATAGTAATCGCAAAAAAATTTTCAAAAATTTTTATTCGTGAAATAGGTTTAGAATGTCATGAAACGTCGACATTTTAAATTTGAGCGAAAAAAATTTTTCTGTCTGTCGGTCTGTCTGTCTAACTTTTTTTTTGTCCGACGAAAAACGTTCCAAAGGCTAAGCATTTCAAAGAAACTGAATGAGATTTTATGAGAATGTAATTCATTAGAATGAAAAAATTTTTAAAGACAAGGTACGTAAATAAATTAATTTCAGGCCTTTGTTCTCATTTTTAACTGAATTTACATATCGTAGGGGATCATGTGGATACTAGTTTAGCCTGCTTAGCCGTAGGGGACTAGGTTGGATGCTAGTGTTAAAATGAGAATGGCAAATAAGAATTTTTACTTGTTAGCATAACCAGAAGTCAGGTTATCGAAAGAATGCAAAGATTTCATTAGTATTTTTATATATAGTTTTTCCTTTAGTTCTCATAGATAGCTTTTCTTTCCACTGTTTGCAAAATCCTATAAAGAATATGTTTCATTACTATAAGCAAACAAATAATAAATAATTCACTTTCATCGCATCTCTTCATATAACGGGGATACTTTGCTTAGACATATTCCGTAATTTCGTAATTTTCCGTCATAACTTTTAAAGTAGGTCGTGGATTTCAATTGTCTTTAAACCATTTTGTAGCTTATAAAAGTCGGAACAATTTTCGTACAACATTTTTTTTGCACGACTGGTATTAAGTGAAATATTCCCGAGCGCCCTGATAAAATGCATAGTAAACTTTAAAAACAAATAAAAATTCTACTCTATTGCATTGTTTATTGTTCGTGTTATCACAAGTCGGTATGCATGTTTACTGACGCTTCATGACATTTAAAGATTATATTTCGTTATTCCCCATACGCTTCAAACCACTCCAGTACATACATCGCTGCATGTCCCGCATGCAGGGTGAAGACGCTGCCTTCTAACTGAATTTATGGCAGATATCTGGCAGGAATTTGCACGATAGGTATATATAGACGAAGTAATTCTGAAAGCTTAGGGGTATCAGGACCTCTGAAACCGGAACAGCACTACGGGAATTTATTGTTTGTTCTAAACCGGTAACTTGACTGCCATTCCCGTGTTTAAATCAGAACTGTAATAACCTGCTTGTCACTGGCACATGCTCTTGTGAAGTCGACCTTAAAGATTAACGTCATATAACTATGGCAGAAGTACGCAGAAGTCCATTAAAATTTTCTTTTATTTCAACTTTGCTATTCTATTATTTTGAATACGGCGTTTATTGGGGTTTATTCCCTCGCTGCTAAAGAAACTAATGGAGCACAGTGGGTTAGTTATTTCCATTAATATTGTTTGTTACAGCGGAGTTGAAATTCGACTAGATAGACATGGTTAAAGGTATAGATCATTACAGAATGTCAGTTTTTAAAAATTATAGTGGTTTTTGTTTTGATTGTTATAATCTCTGTGCGTTTATGGTTCAGATAAATTGAAATCATAAATTTAACAATAGCCTTTTAGCCTTATTGAATTCGAAGTAAACCAATGCAATTTCTTTTGTCTAGGAAAAACAGGAGGTCATATCAAAAAGGACATACTGTTATAGTAGATAAAATTCATTTAGAAGAATTAGACATTTTAGAATTAAAGTTTATTTTGTAACATATTTTGATACCTAAATATTAAAACATGTTATTCCGGTGCGAACGGCAGCCGAATTTTTTGGAGAGCATAGGGCCGTGGGTTAGGATTGTGTGGACACTCAAAGGGCGCCACCGGCTGTATGTTACGTAATGTGATTTAAATAATTTTGCCAGCCAGGAACAAAATTAAGTTACTAGCAACCGTGCGATGGAATTCTCAAAACACATCTGTGATATCAAAACTCTTACTTCACTCTATGAAATCTCAAAATTTAAGCAAATATCAGAAGTACAAGTGCAATTAATAAGAACATGTAGACATTGGACATTTATTACAACACACGTGAGATATACAACAATAAAAACAAGTAGTTTCACAATTGAAGACACAAGTGGATAAAGGTGTCATTTAACAAAATCATTATTTGGAGTAAAATGAGTTTATAGTTTTTTCATTGGAACTTTTTTGTGCTGCTTATTTTTTTTTCTTAAAGTATTACAAATGTTTACTAAATATGGTATGTTTTAGGAGATATTGTAAAATGTTGTGAAATGTATGTAATTTGAAGAAAAATTAACTTTCAATGCACATAACACCTTTATCCACAGAGAATGAAGTAAAATTAATTATTTTTAAACGAAAAAAGGGAGCTATGTTACAATAATATATTTTTATTGAAAATATAAAGTATTATATGAACATTATTACATTGAATTTTGCACTTTATTTGGTTTTTCTTTTTTTCTTGTCATTTTCCTGGCTATTTTCTAGGATATTTTCATAAAACCACTTATATTCGTCTTTAACAAATTGAAGTTGTTCACGTAAGTTGTCCATTTTTTCACGACTGAGACTGCCTATTTTTTGTCGAATTCTTTTTGGTTTAATACCATCTTCTTTTGAGACTACCTTACTCCCTTTCTTTATTAGGTCTACTTTATAAAAAGGCGAATATTCATCAAGATTAGTTTAGTATAGATAACTACCAAATTCATCCACTCTCATCCATTTAATTTCATCTCTGAAATTTACTTTGTCTCCTTTCGTGTTTGTTTTTTTGTTCCAAATATGTAACATCGCAGGCAGGTCTTCAAAAGCGTAGAAATAGTTTTCCATATTAGCAACAACACAATTTTTAGTGCTCGCAGTCTTAATGATATCACTATATTGATCAGGAACGTAGATGTTTTCTACTTTCCTAAGTTTCTTTTCAATTCTACCAAAATTTCGATCCGAGTCTAAGTAGGAATGGCCAACCTCTGGGAACTTATGGTCTATAACTTTAAACGTACCGTTAAGTATCAAAAGCTGATAAAGACTTAGAATGTTATAATTTTTGTTTTGACCTGAGCATGAGCCGACCAAATGATTAAGTGATCAATATTATTGTGGCTTTCCTTTAGTAGTTGACAAAATCTAAATAGGCAACTAGCTATTTCAAGACTTCCACGATTGGCAACATCTTCTGTCCAATTAAAGAAATGTGGTTTAGATTCAAGAGCAGTTATACAGTGAATACCAAAGTTGTAGTACCACATTTGGCGCAAATAAAATGCCTTACTAGTTGTCAATTTTGGAAGCGGCATAGTTTGTTGGAGGTCCATAGTAATGTAGCAAATATTGGGGTTTTCTGTTGCTTTTTTTCTGTCATGTTTTTGGCATTCAAAAGCTTCTTTGAAATTCTCAGTATGAATTTTTGTATTTTTTCCCGCGTCACAAACACTGCAAGTATCGCTTCTGAGTTGGTCAAACGATAAATTAAATTTGGTAGAAAATCTTTTGACATATGAACAAAGTTTTACTTTGTAGGAACTATCTAAGTTACTGTTTTCACATTCTTGTAAATACATTTTATGCATTTGAGTAACATTTAGGATAGGCGATAAATATTTTTTGTATTTATTGTTATTTCGGGAATAATGAGACTCTTCTGCTGGAAACTTTTTGATATGCTCTATAATACATGTAACGACTTCGTCCTTTAATTTATGAGGCCGATTTGTATGGTAACCCCTTTTATCAGGTGACGGCGCACATTGACCCGTCTTTAACATCTTTTGAATAAATTAAATTTTTTTTCGACTAAACTGATATAAGGAACATAATGCATCTCGGCAAACTACCTCCGTTTTTTTATTATAGGTAACTGAGTAAGTAAAGGAGTATGTTCTTGCCTTTTTAACTTTAGCTCTATGCCTTGCAACTGGTTTAATGGCTAGGCTATTAAATAACAAAGCATTTTTTGCATTCATATCTAAATTATAATATTTATTTAAGATAGCTTTTCTAGCTTCTGGGTTAAACCTATCAGTGCAATTAAGTCTACATTTCTGTTTGCATAACACTCCAAAATTTATTTCCTTTTTGGGTATAGTTTTTCCTGTTTGAGAAATATACTCTTCTCCCTTCTGTCTAGCAATGGTTGATTTTCTTTTTTTCCACTCATCGGGATTTCTGGGACGAATTTTTGAAGTTTTTTCCTTTAGTTGAAATATTTTTCTTTTGGCAATTTCCCTTTTCTCTTTAAACACATAATCTTCAGTCCCTTCTCGAAATGGACTCTCTGCAGTGATGTGATTTAACTCAATGTTTAAATATTTACTACCCGAAGACCAATTCTCTAAATTTTTACTTAAATCCTGTTTATTTTTAAGTAGTGATATCTTTTTACTTAAAGGTTCATTATCTGATTCGTCTGATGAGGTTTCGTCACTTTTAGGATCGTATTCACTGCCGGAAGTTACATCCTCATAGTCTAAAAAAAATAATCTGAAAATTACAAGTATAAAAGCAACATTAACACAATGCAAATTAATAAAATTTAAGAAATTTTATGTTACCGTCATCCTCAGACGTAACTCCAGTAGTAATACAATTTAAGAGTAAGGTGTCAACACACTTTTTAGCAAGTGACCCATCTTTGCTGGAACTTGGCCGATTAAAAATATCTACAAAATGATTTAACATTGGAAAAATATAAAAATTAAAATGTGTGTAACTCACCATTGTTATTTTTAAGAATACTAGCGAGTTCTATGGGAACGCTTGTAACAGAATCATCGGACTTCCTGGTTGATTTACTACTATTTGGGTCAATCTTATTATCTAAAATAACAATACAATGAAAATATAAACTAATAGACCTAATGAACTATTAAAATACCTATTAGGTGCTTACCTTCTTTTTCACAAGTTCCTGTTTGGGTCTCTACTAGAGAACAAATATATTTTCCTCTGGACATATTTTAAAACTACAAAAATCTCGACTAAAACTGAAACACCTTTTCACCACAATACCACAATTCAACACGACATAACCTCAAAATCAAGTGTCAAGTGTACTAGAACCTTGGAGCAAGTAGCAACTTTTTCAGTGGATAAAAGTGTCATGTTGCCTTAACACCTTTATCCATTGAATAACACGTCCGTACAGGTTACATAACACCTTTATCTTCTCGATATCTCACCTGTTTATTCAAATTTATGAAAAAAACTACTACAGAATAAAAATATAGTATATTTAATATACATTAAGCGAAAAATACTATTTTTTCAAAAAATGTTACATGACACCTTTATCCACTTGTGTCTTCAATTATCCCCTAAACTTAATCTATATATGCAAAAGAAATGCAAAATATGTAAATGACCCCATCTAAAGTTATTTCAGTGATTTGACCTCTTTTTATAGAAATGCAACTACGGCTTCAATGATACCAACAATGAGTTTTAGATTTGCAACAGCGAGTTAAAGGTTTACAATGGATTAAAATTACCGCTCATCACTAAAATATTATGTAACTAACAAGATTCTATGAGCCAATTTTCACAATGCTCGCTGTGTGCACTAGAATGTTAAAGAATGATCTATCTATTAAAAATACATCATATGTGACATAGTAGAAGGTAAATTAGTATCACGTGGTACCGTGCGTTACTTACAGTAAAAATATTAAGATATTCATCATGCTAGGCATGTAGTTGCAAAATCGTTGTGTAATTTAGTCTAATATTTCAACAAAAAATCACTGAATGAAAATATAATAATTTCTTTAAAATCATAAAATGGAACAATAGAACCTGGTTAGAGCCTTGGCGTTTTCTGCGACGACTGCAACGTGACCTGTCACCACTTCCTAAGATGTTCTCGACGTTGCTTACGACTACGACTCTGCGTCACTCCTAAATCTCTGCCTAAATCTCTTGGAGACTGCTGCGAACAACTCTCCAACCAAAACTTCTCTAACGTCAGCAGGACCCACACAAAACCAAGTGTCTGAGTAATAGACTTCCTCCTATTACTCCTCTAAATACTGGGCCCCCTTACATAACCAATATGACAGCACCAAACATATGCTTATCCCAATAATAAGCCTCTCCGAAAATATATGCCCCTCCAAAACATATGCTTATACCAAGTACAAGCCTCTCCAAAACATAACTTATCTTCAAAGGGCCAGTCCCTCCAAACACTCTCTAATAATTACAATAAATAAGAACTAAATAAAACACCAAACTAAGTAAAATTAGAGCTCACCTCATATAGAGAGTATTACATAACCTCACGAGACACGTGGCGATCAGATTACGACAAGCAACAGAATTCCTTCCTGGAATTTACAAAATGCTTTTGGCAGGACGGTAAGGAAACACTGGGTACATCAAATCAAATCCCTTTTCAGTGCAAGCGATGTAAAACCCAAATTCTTCAATACAAAGCCGGGACCGCCGCCACTCAGCTATCTCGTCGCTGGCGAAAAAACGAACCACCAGACGGAAATCTATTTCTACCGTTCTCAGTGTTGCCAACTTGAGCATCTAGAGAACTCTTTCTCTAGCCGATAACAATGCGCCAACAAAGGACTTTGCATTTAAAAGACTGAATTACACAATTATGTAATATCTCAACTACAAGAATACATGACTAACACCTCTAACTCAAAATTATGCTTAAAGAAAACATGTTTACTACCTATAATTTCTTATCAAGATAGACAACCATCTACTATCGAATTCTAGATCGTGGGTTGCATACTCAAACAAATGAATTAATCAAGGTTAATTTACAATATTCAAACTGAAATTATTAATGTAGCTTTTTCAAATGCTACAATTTTATGAACTACAGGGTGATTTATAATTTCTGTCCAAAACTTTTAAGGTCATATCTTTTAAACTACTTACTGGCACTAATTTTTACTACAAGTTTGTAGCACACTAGTAATTGCTTAAATAAACAAATAATCTTGGTAATTATCGAAGAGCTGCACAAAATAAATGTATAAATCTACATTTTGCTATTAGCACAGTAACTAGACGTTTTAATTTAGAGAGACTGCATTGTCAATTCTATTTCATTTTCTTCTTTAAAATTAATAACAAATGTCTTTTGAAAACATTTCTGTTTTAGGTGATGGCCAGCTAATTTAGTGGGGCTGGTTGCCACTCCATTTCAAAGGGTGGTACAAAAATAAACAACTGGAATCGAAAAAGAATTAAGTTCTGTAAAAAAAGTGGTCTACAAAGTATTTCATGAGGAACTGTCAATGGCCGTTTCTGCATACCCAAATGGTCCTCTACCGCCCCTGCAACTATGTACAGTTCCTCATGAAACACTTCGTATAACCAAATATTTATGTATAAATATTTGGTTGGTATTATGTATAGTAAGTTTATATCTGTGAATATAGACCGCATCGGTCCCTGGCGGCGCATTTAAGATTTTTTTTTCGAATAATGATATCTGTAGTAAACAAATAATGTACCTACCTACCTGAAAACTATTAATCCACGGCCCAACAATGCGGAAAAAGAAATAAAAAGTGAATACGTATTATTTTTAGAGTTTTTAGAATTTTAATTAAATTTCTTCACACACATTCACATGTTCAAAATGATTTTTATAACAAATCGAGTTTTTCGAACCATAAAAAAAATGCTTGACGTTAAAAAGTACTAGAAAACATTAATTATTATTCATAATTACAGAAAGGCATTAAAATAGTTTTGGGACAATTCCATTCATGTTCATTCGGTTTTCTAATAACTTACTCCTTTCATCTAATTGTATCCAATTATTATTTTCGAAAGAAACTTCAAGTGGTAGAAAATCCCGAAAGGGAATAAGAAAATGTTTCCTGATCGTTATATTTTAAGACTTGAGAAATTTCAATATTTAGGTTGTGGTATACAAAAAGCACTCCATTAATTTATTCAATATCGGATACAAAGCCACTTTATCCCAAGTTTAGGTAACCATATTTATTTGAATGTGTTAAATTCTAATGAAATATCGTTCTTTAATGACAATCATTATGTTTCAGAGCTCGTCAGTCCTTGGTCCTTGAAAATCTTTAGAAATTCGTTTAATGAGCTCTTGCTTGGCAAGGAGTGAATGTCGCTCTGGATTATTAATCAATTATTATGACAGGATTAGGAAAGTGAAATTAAATTAATTAGTTCGGTAACGTGGAGCTTTCTCAAACGAGCGCAGACATAAATTAAAAAGTAACTTTGGATTATTTTTTCTGAAGAATCTATTTTTCATTAATATTGATTAAATTTCTTGAGTGAGTGGTGTACGAACAGATAATAGCATATTTTAAATTGAATGAAAATAAGTCGGAATTATTACGCTCACAAAATTTCTGTAAAAAGTGTAAGAATAATAATAGTAATATAAATTAACGATAGCATGGCATGTGTGGGTTACAAAAATGCCTTTGATTTGGATTGTTGAAGCCCTGAATACTTATTGTGTGTGCCCAATAATAACAAACTGCGTGGAAACAAGGAGGGATGGAATGGGCTCTACCACTCGACAGATCACATTGGAACAGGAGATATGCAAGTAA
Source organism: Stenurella melanura (assembly GCA_963583905.1). NCBI lineage: Eukaryota > Metazoa > Arthropoda > Insecta > Coleoptera > Cerambycidae > Stenurella > Stenurella melanura. Next base: position 137,712,317 of record OY757314.1, read on the forward strand.
AAATACGAATTCTTTACAAACATTTTCTCTCAGCTTAACAATTTTGTCTGGCGCTCGTTTCACTTTTAAACCAACCGAACAAGAAAAAAGTTGGCATCGAAATCAGTGGCCGCATTATAGTAAACCACCTCTTCTACATGGACAATCTTGAAGTTGAATTTGGCTTGGATAAATACGCTTCAGTAGACCTGCAACGAGGCAGTGAGGGAGTGAAAAAGCTGGTCAATAACTTTGGTAAATTTGGGTGCACATGAATTTGAAACTTCATTTTCTTCATAACCAAATCTTGAAGATTTCAGTGAAAAACAAGAGAAATATTTCAATAAGATATAAAAGTTATTGCCCAACAGAGAACCCATTTACAGGACAATAATTATAATACTACATATTGAAACGAAAGAAAATATGTAATATGTATAAGTACAAAAAATTATAAAAAGAGAAGAAAAAAAATTACATATTAAATTTAATAAAATAGATGGTGAAAATATAATATAATCTAATATGATACAAAAATTACGAACTTGATAAATGATGGAAATTATTCCAAATTAAATAAAGATCCTACAAATTCTTTAGAAAACAAAATATATAGAGTCTTATTTAAACACAAAAACGAATTTACAGATATTGAACGAAAGATGTTAACTCCACATCACAGCAAGCCTCCTCATTTCTATGGTTTGCCAAAAATTCATAAACCTGACATCCCCCTAAGACCAATTGTGAGTTCAATTAATTCTCCATGTAGTAAACTCTCAAAATATTTATTAAAAATCCTAAATCCTTTATCAGGTTCCTCCAAGTCTTATATTAAAAATAGCAAACATTTTTTGGAAAAGCTGTCAGAAAATCATTTTAACAATAATCATTTAATGGTCAGTTTTGATGTAGTAAGCCTATTTACAAATGTTCCTCTAGATAAAACATTAATAATAATTAAAAACAAATTGCAACAAGATGGGAATTTGGCGAATAGAACTAAGTTAAGCATTGAAACTATAATGGAATTACTTACACTTTGCATTAAAACAACATATTTTCAATTAAATAATGACTTCTATCAACAAGACTTTGGGATGGCCATGGGTTCTTCATTATCTCCAATATTAAGTAACATTTTCATGGAAAATTTCGAGGAAAGTAATATTAATAATCTAGCTTATAACCCATTGTATGGTGGAGATATGTAGATGACATTTTTGCTATATGGCCTTATAGTAAAGAATGTTTAAGTAATTTTTTGAATCAGATTAACGAAAAAGAACCTTCAATTAAATTTACAATAGCAATAGAGAATAATAATGAATTACCTTTCTTAGATATTTGAATTAAAAAATTAGATAACACATACCAAACCAGTGTGTATAGAAAACAAACACACACAAACAGATACGTAAATTTCAATTCAAATCAACATATTAGTGTTAAGAAAGGTGTTTTTAAGTGTTTGTATGACAGAACCAAAATTATTTCTTCAAATGATGTAATATTAAGGAACGAAAAACAATTTATAAAAACTGTCTTATTAAATAATCAATATCCTGAGAGTTTTGTTGATAGTCAGTTATTGAACATTGGTAATAGAGAGAATATACTATCACAACCTGAGGTATTTAGGTCAATGGCAGTAATTCCATATATACATGGTTTATCGGATAAATTACGAAAAATTGGGAATAGGTTTTCCATACGAACGGTTTTTCAAACGGGCTCCACGCTAAGATCGGTTTTATCAAGAACCAAACCTCCAAATATTGTTCAAAATTCAAAAAATTGTATTTATAGTGTTCCGTGTGAGTGCGGAAAACATTACGTAGGTGAATCATCTAGACCTTTCAACGTAAGGCTTGGTGAACATAGAAATTACGCTAGAAGGGGAGAATTTGAAAAATCCAAAATTTGTGAACACGCGTGGGATAATAATCATAGAATTAAATGGGACTCGGCGAAGATTTTGGAAAAAGAGAGCAACGGAACTAAAAGAAAACTTAAAGAATCCGCGATTATTTTATTAAACGAGGATAGATCCGTTTCTAATTATTCAATAGATTTTTGTACTAGTTGGTTGCCCATACTTAGAGACGAAGTAAGTAAAAATAAGATAAATATAATTTAATGTCTCACGTGACTATGGAAATACATAAACAAAGAACTGTCATGGTTGACGGCCAAAAAAGTTTTGAGAACGGAAGTAGATTCTCTTCCGAAACGTTAACTACCCATAGCTTTGATTTTGAGTTTTTTGTTTATAACATTGTTCTAGTTTATATATTTTTAGGTGTGAGACTTTTTGAAACAGTCAAGTACTCAAGAACCAACCTCTGTCTGATCCGTTTGGCGCAGAGGTTTTTTCATTAAAATTTTTAAATATTTTTCAGTGGCAAAATACTCAATAAAAAGTAAGAAAATAATATAATCTACATAATATAATAAACCATATACTATACAATAAAATCTACATTATAATAAACAAACTATTAGATAACATTTACATTGGGGTACGCGATGGCTATTTCAATGAGGCTGCTTAATGAACCATAATGTATATCGCATAAGTTAGACAAATTGTTAAAATTATGACACATTACCAGTACTGGTGATTTTAATAAAATATTTGTTCACGGTTTATCACATACAAAGGTTGGTTTATGCCTTGAGTTAATTCTAGGTACATTAAACTTAATAATACTAAGTAAAGCGAAACAATCAATCCTGTTATGTAACAACTTGTATAAGAATATCAATGACATGCAAATTCTTCTTAAATCCATGCTGATAATGTTAAGTCTACTAGTTAAGTAATTATAATTTACTAATCTCTCTGGATAAATACCATCTACTTTAAACATTAAATATTTTAGGAATTTCCTCTGAACCTGTTCTATCATTATTTTTTAATTATTGTAGTATGGATACCAAATCAGTGCTACATATTCAAGTCTAGAGCGGACATAAGAGAAATATAATATTTTTAAAGCCTCGATATCAGTAAAATGTTTACAATTTCTTACAATAAATCCATGAAATTTCATTGTATCAGCTACTTTTAAAGCTATATGCTCGTTAAAAGAAAACTTACAGTCAAACAACACTCCCAGATTCTTGTTGCAGAACTATGAGATAACACATTATTCTCAATATTTATGATATTAAAACTCACATGTTGTCTGCCTTCTTGAGAAGCTAGTGATCTTGCATTTCGAGAAATTAAGGCTTAATTTAATAACTATACACCAAGACTGAACATTTTTAAAAATGAATTATTATTTGTTTGCTTATAATTGTATTGAAACATTTTTTATAGGATTTGGCAAACAGCAGAAACAATAACTATCTATAACTAAAAGAAAAACTTTGTGTAGAAATATTAATGAAATCTTTGCATTCTTTCGATAACCGGAATTCTGGTTATCGAAAGAATGCAAAGATTTCATTAATATTTCTACACAAAGTTTTTCTTTTAATTATAGATAGTTATTTTTTCTGCTGTTTGCAAAATCCTATAAAAAATGTTTCAATAAGACTGAACATGATCCAAATCAACTTGAAGCTTCCTACAGTCTTCAACACTAGTTATAACGGAGTGTATCTTCAAATCATCAGCGTAACATCGATTACAACAGTTAATAACTTCGCTTAAATCGTTAATAAATAATAGAAAAAGCAGGGGGCCAAGGTTAGATCCCTGTGGGACACCTGAAGTAACAGTATAACAAAGTGAATTCAAACCGTTGTATGTGACGTATTGTTGTCTTTCCCACAGATAAGATTTAAGAAATTCAATAGTGCTAGAATGAAAACCAAATTTAGCTATGGAAACAAGGTATCAAGGAAACTGGAGCATTAATATGATGCTAAAGGGAGATTTAGAAACGATAAGAAACGAAGACTGCCACTACGTAGGTCCTACGAAAATAAAAGGTTTCGTTGCAGTAAAAGAACCTAAAAAAAAAAAAAAAACAAAAAGAACATTTTCTGAAATAAACAACTTCTTTACATATTTACTTGTTTTTGAACGTTTGTTGAAAGTTAAAAGTAAATATTTTCATGCCATAGGCACGCAAACTTAATAATATCCAAGAAAATTAATAAATGTACTTTACTCTTTAAAACGCAATTAAAACGCAATGGATATATTTTTTTTAATTGAGGATGGTTACATACCTCCTTAAGAATGGTTTATTTTTTACGCCTTTTTGTAATCAACTGTCTTTAAATATATTTAAGTAATATACAGAGTGTGCTCAGAATCGTAGGACTTTATTTTTACTTATTTCCTTATAACCCAGGGGGCAGCGACAGTTTTCGTAACATCATTTCAATATAGCTAGATTTTTCTCGAAAGAATGTTTAGATAGTATCTATAATGAAGGTGCAATTCTACCAAACCCTTAGTCGTGCATAAACGAGTAAAAAATTAAACAACATATTGCAAAAAATAGATGGACGAAAATTTCGTTTTTCGAATTGTCAAAAAATGATGATTCGCCTTCACTCCTGCCGGCCCCAATTTTCGATTTTCACCTCGCGATTCACGTTGTACGGTCATTGCCGATCGAAATCGAGATAAAGAACGGATCACCGTATTTATTCAATTATTACGTTTGAAAAATTGACTTGCGGTCCTGCTAATCGGCGACTATTTTTAAGTGGTTTCCCGAGTTCGAATTCCACCCGGGGATACTTTTTTTTTCGTTTTCAATCTTTGGCAGATATTTTTGATTCTACAATTGCTATTCGCTCCGTTCTATTGCATTTCTGGGAGAAGTTCTGCATTTTCCGCCGCGGAATATTAATCTGCATTATTTCGATTAAAAATCAAATTCTACCTCCGCTGTAGGGCGGCTAAATCTTTGGTAGACGTTACTGAAATCACAGGGCATAAAAAAGTTTAATAAAACGATTTACAACGTTATGAATTTATTTCCCGAATCCATACAAAATTTACTTCCCATCATTTCTATTCCCTCTATTCCATTTTCGATAGTAAAAAGCATGTATAAAAATTTCAGATGGTATAGAGACGTTGTGAATAGAAATGTCAGAGATAATGCAATTTTATTTTGAGTGAATCGAAAGTACGTTTTTTTTTACTTGCACATATTATTAACACGTTAACTGCCATAAGAAGCACGTGTGCTTCACGTACCTTTAATATAGCTAGGCCGTGAGAAGCACCATTGATTCTCATCCTTTAGTGAAATATCGGTGTGCGTGTTACAACGCTGCTTCTCGAGAGCAGTATAAGCTTATGGGATATATTTTCTGGTGGATTGTTTTATGAGTTTAGCCGATGATTTTGTCGAACTTATGCCGTGTAAAGCCACAAATTATTCTGAATAAATTTCATTTATTTTTGACCGTAGGTAATCTATAAATATACTGTCTGTTCATTAATACTAATGAGGAATATAATTGTGATTTGACTACGTTTTGCCATTTTTGCAACGTCTACCAAATATTTGGCCGCCGCCGCCGTATAGCGGAGGTATAATGTGATTTTTAATCGAAATAGTGCAGATTAATATTCCGCGGAGAAAAATGCAAAACTTCTTCGACAAATGCAATAGAACGGAGTGAATAGCAATTATGGAATCAAAAATATCTACCAAAACGAAAAACGAAAAAAAAAAAAGTATCCTCGGGATTCGAACTAGGGAAACCACTTAAGAATAGTCACCGATTAGCACGACCGCAAGTCAATTTTTCACACGTAATAACTGAATAAATACGGCGATCGGAGACCCGGTCTATGTATCGATGACGAGGAGAGGGTCAGCAGGGACCGTACAACGTGAATCGCGAGGTGAAAATTGAAAATTGGGGCCGGCAGGAGCGAAGGCAATCGTCATTTTTTGACAATTCGAAAAACGAAATTTTCGTCCATCTATTTTTTGCAACATGTCGTTTAATTTTTTACTCGTTTATGCACCACTAAGAGTTTGGTAGAATTGCACCTTCATTCTAGATACAATCTAAACTCTCTTTGGACAAAAATCTAGCTTTATAGAAATTAACGCGAAAAATCTGTCGCTGGCTCCCGGGCTATTATGACTTATTTTGTTTCGGGGGGTAGTTTTAGAGCACCCTTGGGATAGATTGTGATCAAATTAAAAATCAAAAATCATCCACTCAAAATAAAAATTATTCCAGATTTTTTAACGTGATACATGGGATTTTATAACATGTAAGGAGTTGCTTTACTATAATATGGATATTAAGTGTAAGAAATAGCTTACTTACAGTTACTCGATGGCTGGGCAATTATTTTTTGTGTACTTTGACAATTTCTTAAAGTCTTTTCTTTTTGACCCACTTCTGGACTATTTTTGAACCATAAAAATAAACTGGTGGGTGTAGTCACAATTCTGATGCCAGATTTGGATTATGCGACTCAAAATACATAAGGGTCTGTTCAAAAGATTAGAACAAAATTTTTTTTTGTGTGCCTGTGTAATAAATACAGAATACCTAGGTTATCAGAGTCATATAAATCGGTATAAAACTTGATGTTCCAATTATGTTCTGATTTCTCAGAGGGGCACTACACAGTTCAACCAATATTCCACATAATTATTTATATTTACTTTTTACGTGTCGTGATGGAAACGATATCTATTCATAAAAGGTGAAAACACAATTCTTTTTGTATTGATTGAAATTTCGAATCAGTGCGACGCATTGAACGAAGTGCATTGAAATGGGAAAATCAAATTTTTACCATTCCAATCGGTCTGTTCTATTTAAACATTAGCACCAATATTTAATTTCGGTTTCAAACGAATATCAGACGGAATGTGTGAAATAGGAAGTTGTTTACAAAATGGAATGTTCAGCACAAAGGTAAATTCATTTTGTGAACATGCGAAATAAAATTCTTGTTGATGTTGTAATTTAACTCTAGCGTTCGCTAAATCTTGAAAAATCTCCTGGAGATATACACGATCGTTAACGTCAAAACAATTTAAAGCTTTATAGAGGGTGTTCCAAGGTACAACCTTGAGGTCATTATCTCTGGTCTTCGATGTATTAATTCCTTCAATGTCTCGTCATATTCGACTCTAAACGCTCTTCTAATATCCTCAAGGATACTGTTATAAAGGTTAAAAAAGTGTAGTTTTTATAATTCGTAGTTCTAGAGAAATTCAAGTATGTATGTACTTCTACTTTTTATTTAGTGTTTTACATGTTCCAGGTTAGAATACTGCTTTATCCTACGTTGCCTTGACACGAAATAATAATAATAATCTTTATTTAATAAGCATTAAATTACAATCACAACAAACACAACTATATACTTAATAATAATGCCTATTAAAATAGGATATATCGAGATCTCTCTGTATGAGTATTATGAGTATACAGGTGAGCCGCGTCCTTCATATATCCCGTGGGTTTACACTACGCGAGAAAAACAAAAAAAAGAAACATGCACGATACATGGTTACAATGTAAATGACAACAGCAGTTATAACAAAATTAAGACGTTTTAGTCAGCATACTAAGAGAGTGGACACTTGAAACGCTTGTAAAGAAAATATTATATAAAAAAAGACATAAATGTCCACTCTAGTAAGCACACTGACTCGATTAATATTTTTAATTTGCACATTGCATAGTTAAATCCGCGAGAATATGCTTAAATATTGAAGTCTATTGCAAGATTATTTTGAAGTAACATTCTTTTTAGCACACGCTTGAAAACATTATTTTATTATTTATAAAATCCAAGGGCATAATATTGAGAACTTTGCAAATTATGTATGAAAAAGATTTTTTGAATCCGGTGATGCGATGACATGGTATAATTAAGTCCTTACGACGAACATTTATATTATCTACGTCCGATCTAAATTTTAGTTTTCGATGTAAATAAGTGGGTTTCTTGAGTATTAGTAGTTTATGGAAGAAACCGCCTTTTTTCATCGGCATCCAATTCAATTCTATTAGTTTTTGTGACACCAAGTGTCTTCTCCGTAAGTTACAAATAAGTCTGACACAGGTTTTGGACCTTCTGTAATCGCTGACAGTTAAGTATAGTTAGGCATGGCCTGTACACGACGTCACAGTATGTCTAGTGAGAGGGAACTGATCCCTCACATAATATTGTTTTGATTTTTGTATTGAGGATCTCATGGTTAATATAAATTAGTCATAGATTAGAAAATGCTCTTTTAATAATATGATTAATATGAGAGTCAAAGGGTAGTTAATAGTCCACGTATAATCCAAGAATTTTGCAGACGTCCGACTTATTAATTACTTCATTATCGATCTTGATTTCAATGTGTTAAAGTAACCTGTCTCGAACCTAGGCCCGAAAACCATGAGTTACGATTTAGTGAGGTTTATCAATAAGCAATATTTTCCGAGATTGTAGGTAATTGTTTATTAATCTGTTAGAATCTTCAATTTCAGATTCGCCATATGACAAATAGATTTGGGTGTCGTCAACATAAAAGTGTGATTTACATGCAGTTAGACAGTTTTTAAATGATGACGTATATACAGAAAACAGGGTCCTAGTATTGATCCCTGGGGTACCCCACTTAATGCATATAAAGGTGCAGATGATGCATCTTTATATTTCACTATCTGGCGCCTATCCGTAATAAAACTTTTCATTAATTCCACTGCATTGTTACTAAACCTATGTTATGTAAAATTGCAAGCAGTAACCGATGATTGATTCTATCGAAAGCTTTAGAATAATCTAGAAGCACTAGTTGCTGCTATGGTTGATAATATATCATCCGTTACTGCCAGCAATGCTGTAGCGCAGCTGTGATTTTGCCTAAAACCAGACTGATTTTCTGGTATTATTGAGTTGTAGTCCAGCTGTACTGTTATCTGGTCATATAAAATTTTTTCATACAGCTTCGATAATGTGGGTAATATACTTATGGGTCTTAGATCTTTAAGATCACTGGGATTTGTTATTTTAGGCAGTGGCAGTACAAATGCTAACTTCCAGCCATTGGGATAAATGTTGTTTTCAATGGAATAGTTTATTATATGAGTGATATATTTGAGAATAGGGGGACAACAGAGTAACAACATTTTCAAACTTACCTCGTTTGACCCTACAGCGTTTAATTTAGTAGATAATAATTTTCGGTAGACAGTATTTTCATCAATAATTAAGTTGTGTGCACCCCTGTATTACATTGATTGACAAAAAATTCACAACTCCAGGTTACTGTTCTTTTGGGAGGAGTTAAGGAAAAAAATATTGATTCTATTTACATTAGATAATTCATCAGGTATGTTTGTAATTTTATTTTTTGAATAGACGTTGATTTTTTAAATTGTGTATAAAGAGTTTTAGTTGATTTGCATTCGTTAAAATTATAATTCAGATAAGCTTTTTTTTCGCGCTTTATGGATATTTTTGTGAAATTAAATACAGGTTATATGCTTAAAAACTTGCAAAGAAAGTACCTAAAGTCTTTTAAAATTACTAGTGTTCCAGCAGATTGCCATGTCTCAGAGAATGGATGTTGTGTTGTTGTCTGTGTGCGCGTGTCCAGAATGAGTAGTGAAATAGCGATGGCCTAACTAAGCCACAGCGTTAGCATAAATAAGGAGGTAATATAAAACATTTGGCCCTAAAGTAATATATTTATCAGTTGATATAGTCGAGTCGCTGTATCGAAATGTCTTAAAAAACCCAAAAAATGATACTTTACCGATTTTTTTGAAACTTTGGAAATATGTTCTTGGGTCCATAAATCGAACTTCTACTTTTGATGAAAGCCCAAAATTTATTGGGATCATTTTTTATATTGTCTTCAGAGTTCTGCATGAAATTTCTGTAGGCTAAATTGGTATCATATTTTATTTCCCCTCTGATGTTTTTGAGGTTATTGTATATAAGTGGATCACAAGCCTAGCATATTATTTGGCACCATACGCCTAACAGACAACCACGACACATAACTTGATACTTTTATATGTGCCATTCAGCAAAAACAGGCTTGGTAAAATAATGCATCGCTTACAAACCCCCAACTAGAATGCCTAGGTTATAAGAATAAGAACCCATTCTGATAAAAATATAATTATTTCAAACTTGATATTAAGCAATAAGGAGCTAATTCCTTGTCATCATCCGCTCTTAAGTAAATGGGCATTTGTAAAACTGAATGAAATTTTATTCCATAATTTTTAACGCCTTAATTTTTTTAAGTAGTTTAATTCCTTAAGCAAACATTCTTTTAAATTAAGTAATATATTTAATTATATATAAACGACCAGATTAAGAAGTGCGACTAAAGCGGCTAAACTTTAATAAAACTCCTTCCGAAACAGAGCCTAGAGTCAATTTAAAATTATAATTAACATCGTGAAAGAAATAAAAGTTTACTCTATATCTGATTTAAAATGCCCCACATTGTTTAACGAACCGAAAGAATCTTCATACATAAAAGAAAAATTCAACAAATAAAACTTCCCTTTACTGCAAACATGGGGCTTTCATAATTTAACCTAATTAAAACTACATGGGAAGAGGAGCTGGATTTTTCAAACTTAATTTCATTTTTACCCGAGCGTTTAATGGTACAGTCAGATTTGAATTTTAAATGGAATTATTCAACTGAATTTCTTGCAAATGGAATTCGAGCATCCACTATAAGGACGATAAATCGTCTAGTGTTTCCACAATTACTTTTGTTGCCACATTGAGAACAAGCTGCAATGCTTTGAAGCAATTATGGTATTATCTTGATTTCTTGGATGATAAAATTTCGCTTTATCGCATTTACTTTTATTTGTCCATATCTCTAATATATTACTATCTTGGTTGCAGCAAACGAGAAATAGCTAAACAGCTGCACAACTTTCAACAGTAAATTCTGAATACGGTTTGAGCGCAAATTACAACAAAAAGAGAATTATGATTGTACACCGAGCAAATCAGAACCACTCAGACACGCCAAGAATAGGTGTGTACGAGGTTGGATCCCTTGTGAATAGCATCGATTTTTATAAGAAATCAATATGTTGTGTTAAATTTGACGTGACAAAAATAACACGAACCATATAAAAGTCAGAATTATTGCTAATGCCATAGTATTCTCCATCTTTCTTAATGGTTCTGAGACTTGGATTGTTGAAAATATGATCTGGTGCTTACATGATGTATTTACATGTTACATGATGTATTTATTGCACAGTCTTTCACATCAACAAGTCTATTCTTTAAAAATAGCGACTTTGATAATTCATTGCTACTTCAACCAAGAAGAATTCAACATGAAACTCTTGATAGTTAACAGGGAGGTCATGTGATAAAGTTTGATGATGCCTCGTGCCTAATAGGTAGGTACTCATGACAGTTGCTGTCGAGTATGCTGTAGATCGATGGAGGCCAACTGAATCTAGGAACATTCACCGCTAACAATTCACTGCCGACAATTCAATGCCAGCAATACATCACCAACAATTCACACAAACCAAACTGTACAAATTTGTGTGGGGCAGAAGAATATTTTTCCAATAATTTCATTGTTACGTCATTTTAGCATTTCACCTCTAAAAAAAAGGTTCAGGGTCAATTGACTTCATTTTTGCTGCAAAGAATTCAGAAAGGCATTTATAAAAGACAGTACCTTTTATTTTTTGACGGAAATGTTTTGTTCCATTTTTTGTCCAATATTAGTGGCCAATTTAATTAAGTTAATTGAAAAATTTGTTATCATACACAATATGCCATACAATTAGACAAAAAGCCCAATTCGGGAAATTCAAAATGGCGGACCGGAAATCGGGCAATTTTCCAGAAAAAATGAGAATGGATGTCTTGGCCTTGAAAATCTGGTGCTCGGGTATTTTCGAGGTTGCTGATTACGAATCCCGGGGTCTAATTTGGTAAATTCAAAATCGTGGACCGGAAGTGGACTCAATTTCTCAGGTAAAACTCGAATCTTTTGCGTTTTTGTGCTGAAAATGAGTACTCTGGGGTTCTGAGGTCGCTGAGGACGAATCAGAGCTCCAATTTATGAAATTCAGAACGACGGACCGGAATAACAGTTTATTTCTCCGGAAAACTCACATTCTTTTCTTCTTTGGACTGAAAGTGAGAACTCAGGGGTTTTCGTTATCGCTGATAACGAATCTGATGTCCAATAAGGGAGAATTCAAAATGGCGTACCGGAATTAATATATTTCTCAGGAAATACTCGTATCTTTCATACTTTCAGCCCAAAATCGTAAAAATACGAGGTTTTCCGGAGAAATTGACTGTTCCTCCGATCCGCTATTTTGAATTCTGTAAATTGGTTCATGTTCAGCGACCTCAAATACCCCCCGAGTATTATACAATGTTAAGTTTATGAAGTTCTTCTTTTAACATTGGCAATCAGGTTGTACAAACATCTACGGAACATGAAAAAGGACACAGATTAGATTTCCGAAACGTCGGCGAAATATCTAATTTCACATTTTTATACTTATTTATGTTATTTGTTAAAAAAAGCAACCTCTAACTGATCCTTTGACGTAAAAGTCACAAGCGTAGAGGTTATTTCCCTGTAACATACTGGTTAATTGTGATATTTTGTAGATTTCCCAAGCACCGGTTAAAAAGAACAAAATGCATGTGGCAGGAAATCCCAAGGAAATAGAAAAAAAAACTTGACGTTTCGCTGATCATGCTGTCAGCTTCTTCAGAAGGGTTCCAAAGACTGAAGTTGTTGAGTTCGGCTCCTCGTTATATACCTGAGTGCTGCTACGCTTGGTTGCACATTCGTCGTGCTCCGTTGATCGTGACCGATTACATTACTAGCACTTGGCAAAGCTAGTCTCCATGTATTGCTTAGTCGATACCCATCTTCTCTGTTGAAATTGTTCTTATTTTTCATAATTTCCGGTGGTTCCCTAATAATTCTTGGGTAATAACGTGCACTTCTCTCCAATATTCTAACGTTCTCGTATTTGATCTTATGGTTCTCATTATGATGAACAAGTTCTGCTACAGCCGACTTATCTGTGTATCCGAGTCTAGCATATCTCTGATGTTCCTTGATTCCGCACTGGATACTGTAACAATACTCCGTTAATGTTCCATCTCAAATGGATTGTAGAAACCGTTTCCGTGTTGAAATAAGTTATAGGCCTAGGCATGAGATGTCAGCACCATCGAACGATTTAAAATATTGTATCGATTGATATTAATACGTTCCCATTTTCTTTTAGATTATGGATTGAATCTTTTTTTCTGCAATTATTCCTGATATTTCTAATTTATTTCTGATATATTCCGATTGATTATATAGCTATCTTATAATTATTCCTATCTATTATTTTTTTAAGATTAAAATGAAGTTTTTAAAATTTAAACCTACTTAAATTCGTTTCAAGTTTCTTAAAGTTTATCGATTTACTGATTTACGTAACTTAATACCTTTGAAGTTTTCCTGCTTGATGGACACATTTTAGAAGTTTTAACAACATATCGTAACATATTCCGCCAAGGTCATTATCCAGCGACGTAAATATTCTTCGAATGGCCTGATCAACCACCACGAGGAAGTTTTTGTTGAATTTTTTTTGCTGTTTTTATGAATACCGCATTTGGAGAATCCTGGAAGTTACCGTTCACTCATGTCACGTGTATGAGAGAGACAACAGTATTGCGATATCACCAGCTACATGCCAGTACCAACAGGAAACTTTTCATAAGCTAAGTACACTGTTATTACTTCTTTCCAACCAAATTTCGTTAATCTTCATGTAATTAACTGCCGCTAGACGGGATGTTAAATTAAATAAAATTTCATGTTTACCAACCACAAATATAACAGTAATGAGCCTATACGTAAATTTGTGTAGTTTTGCTATTTTTTTAACTTCATGGTAGTGTCGGATAAGGTTTTAGACCGTAAGAAACAGCATTGTTAATGAAGTTTTCATTAATTTTTAGTCCGTGAGACGATTTTGTGTTTCAGTGCTGCCATAAAATCGCCGGCCTTACGCTATTTAACCCCGTAAATTTTTCTTATCTTCTGGTTTATTTGTTTTATACCTACCAGTTTTATCGTTAGTTTGTATCTTACCGTATCGTATCGTGATATTTTGGCCATGAGGTCATATTATCTGTAGCCGAGAGGCATGTATTTTTTTAATGAGATTTTGTAAATTTTAGGTTAGTTTCGGGTATTGTAAGTAATAAGTTTCTAGAGTTCTAGAAGTGTTTATAAGTTGAAGTTTCTAGTGATAAACAAAATTGTTTTATAGTTTAGTTGCTAAGCGCCATTATTTTAGCCTAGTGTGTCACTTTTTACTAACCTTATATAAATTTCTCTCACTCTAGCAAGGCGTGGCTACCTTTTCTTAATATTGTTGTCGAGCAGTTTAATGAATGTGTTTAAGTACAAATTTAATTAGATGTCATCTCTAGTGTTGATTTAATAATTCCCACTTGCTATCATTTTATATAGCCTGGTAAATTGTACCTTATTTTTCTTGGCGGTTGGGATATGTCATATGATAATTATTAAATTGTCATCAGGTTTAGCAACACATTCAAAAATCTCTAGCAAAAAGAGAACTGCTCCCTATTTCGATAGTTTGTCTTATATGTCAATCTAGGTTGCCAGTTATGAGAAATTCATAGTCTCGTACCTTTACCCTGAATTAACTTTATGTAATTGCGAGTAGTTTAAAATTTTAGTGAATAAATTTGGTAGCTTAATGCGAAACTGCTTAAGGTATTATCTTGTTGTTTATCGCTAGAACTTTTTCTTATCTAATTTGGTGATAACCGTTACCGTATAGTTACCTGTAACTTACATTTCTTGTCGTAAAATTTTAACCCTACTTCTAAATTTGACTAACCCATATTTCTTGTATTAGTAATTTTTCATACGTGTCTGTTGTTCAATTGTTTTTGATGTCACGTATTTTAATCTCATTATTTACTTATCCGTGATTTACATTTATTAATCGATATTAAATCGACTTCAAATTTTACCTGTCGTTTTTCTGTGTGTTGTCTGTGACGTATCTTCCTTTTTTTATAAACCTCCTTTAGGTTTTGGCGCCCAAGGTACTTTTGAATATTTTTTTTTTAATACAAAACTTAGATTTTAAACACTTAAATTAAATTTTCTAACTTAAACTCTTTTTAATTTAATCGCTCTTGGCCTTATTATTTAAGTTGTCGTTGACGCTTACCCAGGCCCTTGCCTCCTATAAAACTGGCTAGCCGGAGCCTAATTCTGTTTGGTGGTAGGTTATCGCATTTGTTTATTTGAGCCTGTGAAACTGCCAAACAAAATTAGTTTTATTGTGCTTTAGGCACAATAGCGACATGAAGATTTTACAGTGGCGCCGCAACGCAAGGCGTCGTCATAAATTGGAGGCAAGAGTGTCTATTACATCTGCAAAAAAATTTTTCAAAAGTAGTAACTTTTTCTATTTTCTTTGTTTTCTTTGTCTTTCTCTTATCTTGTTTTATTTTCAGTATATTTACCGTCTTGATTTTCTTGTTACTAATTCGTGTTTTCCCTAGAGTAGGTAATAATATAGTAAGGAGTCATGGAGCCAAACTACTTGTCTGTGGAGGAGCTGAACTTTGAACTCTATATACGAGGTACGAATATCGAGGGAAACTGTGATGTAAAGAGGGCAATCTTACGAGGACATCTACAGAGTGAAAAATGTCAACCCACGTCTCATCCAAAGGTTCAGGTAGATAATGGGATGGAAAGAATCATATGCATTGATAAGGTCAACACGTTGGAAAGTATGGTAAACAAATTTACATTTGATAAACGTCATCCTGATTATAGAAGATTAAAAAGTAAACTTTTACATGTCAAAGTAGCCCTGTTTGTCCTATGTAACTTTTTCCGCATATACAGTCCAACTGGTAAACACCTTTCATCAACAGTTTAGGGATGAGGTCCTTGTTTAAGGAAAGCAACTGTTGTATTTTCTTCACTGTTCGAAAACGTACACCTATTTTCTTTTTTGATAGAATTCTTCTTAGCCTATCCGTGACTCCGGCGACGAATGGTAAGCACGCATATGTTGTAGGTTGTTCCTTTTCTTCAGTTATTGTTCTTATCTATCTATTAATAATTCGTTGCATATCTCTT
Source organism: Stenurella melanura (assembly GCA_963583905.1). Lineage (NCBI taxonomy): Eukaryota > Metazoa > Arthropoda > Insecta > Coleoptera > Cerambycidae > Stenurella > Stenurella melanura. Next base: position 137,728,423 of record OY757314.1, read on the forward strand.
ATTAATAGACAGATAAGAACAGAAACCCAAAGTGGCTATGTGGATTTACACTGCTATAATAAGACCAATGATAGCCTATGGAGCCATCGTCTGGTGGCCTAAGAGTCAGCAGACTGTAGCGAAACGTAAGCTCAGCCAGGTACAACGAGTAGCCTGTTTAAACACAATTGGAGCTATGAGAACAACACCAACAAGAGCAATGGAAGTGATGCTGTGCCTGCCACCACTAGACATATATCTAGAAGAGGTGGCTCTAACTACTATGGCACGTCTCAAATCCGTTGGCATACAGCCAAACATAGGATGTGGAGTGACCAGATGCCGGCTGTGGAATGAGGCAATTAAACAAATGCCACTTCTGCAGGTACGTGCAGATGGTATTTCTCCACAGTTCATCTTTGATAGACCCTATGAAATACACACCAACAGTAGCAATGAGGCCGTCAGTGAAGGAACAGTTAACATCTTCACAGACGGATCGAAAAAGAAAGAAGGAACAGGTTGTGGGGTATACTCCAGGAACCTGCAAATTCAAATTAAATGGGCTATGGACAGACAAGCCAGTATAATACAAACAGAACTGGCGGGAATAACCATAGCCGCAAAAGAAATTTCCCGTAGACAAATAACGGGAAAAACAATAAGAATCTACACCGATAGTAGACAATCACTACTGGCCCTACAGAGACACAAAATAACAACAGGGTCAGTATGGGAATGCCATCAGGCACTCGTGGGCGCCTCCAGCATGAACAGTGTCATTCTATGCTGGGTCAAAGGGCATGCACAGTGCAGAGGCAACAGGGAAGCTGACAGTCTTGCTAAGAAGGCAGCCAGTCTAAGTATACTTGGACCTGGCCCTTCCAACATACTGCCGACCTCAGCAATAATGCTAATGATTAAAGAAGACACCCACAGAAAATTTAAAAAACTGTGGGATGAAACTCATAGTTGTCAGTTGGCCAGGGATCTGCTTAGATACCCTGACAAGGATATAACGATGATCTACCTGGGAATGTCCAGGAAGAACCTGCGCTTCGCGACAGGAATTCTTACTGGTCATTGCCAGCTGAGGAAGCACCTTTATAATATGAAGTTAAATGACACACCCCTATGCAGAGGTTGTGAACAAGAAGACGAGACTGTCCAACACGTACTCTGTGAGTGCCCGGCAGTCTCCTCTAGCAGAGAATCCATTTTGGGAGAACGTTGGCCTACACTGGCCGACTTGAGGGATATTCCCCTAGGCAGCATCACCACCTTCTTCACAAGATTAGGATGGTTGGAGGCCTAGGTGGAATCCTGTATCCCTCGGGAGGACGTACAAGGGGCCCAATGGGGCCTAGGTGCTGCGGTCACCTAAATGTGACTGCCCTCCCACAAACTCCAAACTCCAAGAACAGTAACTGAAGAAAAGGAACAACCTACAACACATGCGTGCTTACCATTCGTCGCCGGAGTCACGGATAGGCTAAGAAGAATTCTATCAAAAAAGAAAATAGGTGTACGTTTTCGAACAGTGAAGAAAATACAACAGTTGCTTTCCTCAAACAGGGCGAAGTATCCAATGCAGAATCAAGGAACATCAGAGATATACTAGACTCGGATGCACAGATAAGTCGGCTGTAGCAGAGCATGTTCATCATAATGAGAACCATAAGATCAAATACGAGAACATTAGAATATTGGACAGAAGTGCACGTTATTACCCAAGAATTATTAGGGAATCACTGGAAATTATGAAAAATAAGAACAATTTCAACAGAGAAGATGGGTATCGACTAAGCAATACATGGAGACTAGCTTTGCCAAGTGCCAGTAATGTAATCGGTCACGATCAACGGAGCACGACGAATGTGCAACCAAGCGTAGCAGCGCCCAGGTATATAACGAGGAGCCGAACTCAACAACTTCAGTCTTATCATTTTTGTGAAGAATTGGTTTTGTACGATAAATTTTTCAAATTTTCTTATATTGTCAATTTATAGTAATAAGTTATCTGTCTTAAACTCAGTGACCCGCGAGGAGCGACATTTTTACTGTTTTCGCATATATTTCATCCAACATCAACAATGGGCCGACGGAAGAAAGAACGGCACAAGGAAACTATACCAAACACACTATCACCCGCTAACTCGAACGGAAACGTGAACCCAACAACATCACACTCAAGCGATTCATCAGACACCGATACACATACACCTAAAACACACAAGGTAAACACTTCTGATACACCTGGGCTAAATAACACACTTACTAACACTTTAGATAAAACAATTACTCATCCTGTACCCCCACAAACTAATAATACTAACCTTAATAATTCAAATAATTCAAACAATTCATCTGTAAAATCAACTTGTTCATTCAATAATTCCGCCCCAAATACACCATCTATCATAGCTACTAGTTCCAACAGTCCCCCAATATACCCTTCTTACCTCAATTTAACAATAACCGCAACAACCACCACCACTACTTACACCACAACTACATTTAATGAGATAGCATATTTACATTCACCACCCAAACATACATCGTCACCAATTTGCTCAACCCTAATTCCAAATTATGAATTGATGAGACAAACGGACGACTCTGACGGGCAAAGCGTCTGCTCAGAGCGCTCCGCATCCTCTTCTATGCAAATAACCCCCAATCCAACCCCTACCACTAAACATAACAAAAGAAAGATATCCACCCCTGAGACTGAATCTGGGGAAATCCAAGATGAAGTCGAATATAATTCTGAATATTCAGCTGCTTCCACACAATCTACCCCCAAACCTTCCCCCACTGCTAATAATCCACCAATAATCGACACGGAAGTCCAAGTATATAAATCGAATACTTCTAGCCAACCTCAAAAAACTAAACAATCATCCTCTCAAACCATTATAAATAAATCCACCCCTAAATCATCAATTAACCCTAATAAACGAAAAAAAGTAGTACAAAAGAATCTTGAGGAACAAAACTTAGACGCAATTGAAATCTGTTCTCAAAGAACTCAACCACCAACAATCCCTAGGCAGCAGGGTCCAACACCAATGGACCAACAAAGACCGTCCACATCTAAATCACCCCAATTAAATGTAACTAACCCATCACAACCCCACCAAAACGTAAACCTCCACCAATACACATTTTCACCTCAAATCACAGAGACACAGTTTCCGCAATAAAAACGCTAATACAGCCTCCCCCAACATTTAAACTCAATAACACATCTTTAATATGCTATCCATCAGAAGCACGTGATCATTTTCAAATAACCACACTACTTTCAAATAATAACGTAGAGTACTTTACTCACGATATTGATTCTTTAAAACCTGTAAAAATTGTCATCAAGTATATACCAATAGACATTACCACACAAGAAATAGAGAATGAACTTAATCTTATAGGACTTCCATTTATTCGCATCGCGAGAATAATGCTGCCCAAAGATGGCAAGAAAACCCCATCAAACTTATTATTATTAACCATACCAAAACAAGCCCTAGAAGGGTACCAAAAACTTACAAACCTATGTTATTACCGCATCAAAGTGTCTATGTACAACCGGTTTAATGTACCTCAGTGTCATAAATGCCAGCACTTCGGGCACTCGTCCGAAGTGTGCAATCGTTTTCCGAGATGTCTCAGATGTGGCACAACACACGAAGGGCAATCATGCATTGCAGAAGCATGCAAATGCGCCAACTGTGGCGGAGACCATCCAGCAAACTACAAGGGCTGTCCTGCCTATGTAGCTGCTAAAATTCGTTACGCACCTAAACCAACCACTCAAAACAATAACACACAATTGCCAACAGCTGCACCAAGACAACCACTGACCAACAGACAACCCAGGACACAACCACCGCCACCCTCGACTGACATTAATTTACCCCCTGTAATGAAGCATCCTAAAGTCATACCTCATTACTAAGAAGTTTCAGTGTAGTGCCGTGTGCACATTTGCCACACGACGGCGATTCATACTCGATATACTAAATTTGCACACCGCCCGACTCCGACCGTCTCAAAAAGGAGGGATAGTTTCGTGTATAAAAGCCCAGCCGCGGATCGAGAAGAGCACTGGGTACATCTCTCCGTAAACTGCCGATGGCGCGCTGAGCCGAAGACACTTTGCTGATTTATGCACCAAGTGACGTGACTCTCCGGAGCAAATATATCTTGACCTAGAAAAGTTCTACGGCGCGTTGAACCGAAGAACGGACCTTGTGCCAAATGTTATTTAGTCCAGCGATGTCCCGTCGTCCCGACGAAACCGACACGGAGCAAATATAAATTAACAGAGGAGTGACCCGGCGAGTTGAGCCGATAGCTTGCTCGGGTTGACGGTTATTAGCCCGCCGCCGTTTCCGCCGCCAAAACCCCTACTCGTCGCATCACTGCATTACACTCTCGTCGTCTCTCTCATTCATACGATTTAAATGTCACCTGATTACCAATAACCGTAAAAGATACGGACCTGAAAACCGATAACCTGTAACTATTGTATATTATGTAAACCTGCATATTTTACCTGTTGAAGATAATAAAATTGTTAATTTTGATTGGGTTGTCTTATTAAACTAATCTGGATCCTGAACTAATCTCCGACTCCAGCTACCCAGAGCAAAACACCGTTACACCCCACTGTCACAAGAAACAGCGGACGCATTGTCTACACAGAATGTCAGAGCATGGCAACAATTTCGTGCCAGAGATAGGCAAAACACACAACAAACAAATGACCCACCTAACGACGAACCTACCGAAGACAACCCCCTCAGGGAGATATTCAATTTTATCAAAAACTTTAATATAAGGAAAATATGGGATGAACTTAAATCATTAATAATTAAGCTTAAAAACACAGTAGACCCACTAGAAAGAATATTTGTCATTCTTGAGTTTCTAACGACACTATTTTAAGATGGCTAGTATTAATAGCAATAAAACAAATCAGTTTAACCTACTTCAATTTAACGCTAATGGCGTCATTAGGCAAAAGACTGAACTCGAGTCTTTATTAATCACACACAAAATAGATATATGTTGTCTCTGTGAGACAAATTTAAAATCGAACAAAACTTTTAACATACAAGGGTATCATACATATCGCACTGACAGAACGGATAAACCCAAGGGTGGAACAGCTATTTTAATTAGAAGAAATTTACAACACACACTAACAGTCTTGCCTACATTTAAATCATTAGAAGCATGTGCAATCAATATTATGTTAAACAACAAAAATACTACAATAGTATCTGCCTATAGAAGTGCATCCATTCCTCTCGATGTCTCTGACTTCGATAAACTCGCCTCTATCAATTCTAATTATATACTACTCGGGGATTTGAACGCAAAGCATCCGAGTTGGAATATAGTCTCAACTAGCTCTAATACACCAGGCATAGCACTGCATAAATACATTAACAACTCCCCAGACATAGATATCATCTCTGCACTCGAGCCTACCAGACCATATCCCGCTCTCACAATAATTGACATAGTAATAGCTAGAAATCTAAATTTGCCGTATGAAACTCAAGTAGTGCATGAACTTAATAGTGACCACTATCCCGTCAAAACGATATTAACCCTTAATCAGAAAGTGCCCATCATAGACCGAAAGCCGCGAGAATCAGATTTCAACTGGAACTTATTCTCACAGATAATTTCCACAAATATTGAATATAACCCTGACTGCAACAACATAAACGACATTGACGCACATATAGACACACTCACCGAGCTCATTATGAACGCCTTAAATATAAGCCAGAAAAGATTTCCTTCCTCCTCCTATCGCCTAAGTCTACCACGACAGCTAGTCAGCAAAATTAAATACAAAAATAAACTTAGAAAAAGGTACAATCTCACACATTGCCCAGTACTTAAAAGCAATATAAACAAGCTCAAAAAGGAGATTGATACAGAAATCAAAACGTACAGACAAACATATATTATGCAGCTAGCTGTCTCCCATCCTGAAGATCCTCATTTTGTCCCCCGCCTGTTTAATAGAAAACCCACTAAACTACCATCCCTTGAAACTCCGCAGGGGGTAGTTCATTCTGACGCGGAAAAAGCTGATGCTTTTGCTCGTCACCTAGCTACAATATTTAAACCAAACATTATACCAGACACCACAAAATCTGTCGTAAATCCACTCATAGATAGACTTACTAAACTCAAACTTATACCGGAAAACGACCCTCAGTATTTTTCACCCTCAGAAATTAGATCCGCCATTTTAAAAGTCAACTCAAAGAAGTCACCAGGCCCTGATAACATGCCCAACTTTGTACTTAAGTATTTACCCCCAAAAACATATTTTTATCTTACCAGATTATTCAATGCATGTCTTCAACATACATACTACCCTAAAAAATGGCGCGAAGCAAAAATTGTAAACATCCCCAAACCAAATAAACCCCCTAAGAACATTTCAAACTACAGACCAATCAGTATTTTATCATCCCTTGCTAAAGTTTTAGACACCCTACTTCTACAAAAAATTCAATACCAACTTAGCCGGGCTGAAACTGAAAATCAGTTCCAATTCGGTTTTCGTCAGAGTCATTCAACAACGCAGCAATTATTCCGCGTCAGCGAAATTACAACAACCAATAACAACCGAGGTCAACTCACGGGGTTTGTCGCCCTTGACCTCGAGCGGGCATTTGACAAAGTCTGGCACCCTGGACTGCTATACAAGCTCCTAATCTCGGGAATCTCCACTCGTATTGTTAAGACAATACAGTCATATCTATCCGAAAGAACATTCCGAGTTGCAGTCGATCAGGCGTGCTCTCCTTCTACCCCCATCTTTTCTGGTGTACCACAGGGCTCTGCACTAGGACCTGTGCTTTTTACAATATACATTCACGATCTTCCACCCCCAATAGACCACAGACTCACACAATGCCTATACGCTGACGATACGGCCATTTTAGCCACATCTAAAAACCCTCAAATTTTAACACAATTACTCCAACAACAAACAGACATCACAACAGAATTTTACTATAATTGGGGTCTACATGTAAACACAGATAAAACACAAATTGCATGCTTTACAAAGAAATTTATCACACCAGTAAATAAAATTAACATCAACCGTAAAGACATCGAATGGACTAAAACGGTGCATTACCTCGGTGTGTACATAGACCGCAGAATGCATTTCACCGGTCAGGTAGACCATATTTGTAAAAATTTCAACGTTAGACTTCGTAAACTATATGCAATATTAAAAAGCACCCCACCACATATATCCACTATGATTTACAAATCTTATATGAGACCCATTATAATATATGCTGCACCTTCATGGTATCCTTTGCTCTCTAAAACACAAAGAAACAAGCTTCAAGTTCTCCAAAACAAAGCCCTCAGAATTGGTGGTAACTTCTATCCTGGTACCCACACGAGAGTATTACATAATATAACAGGCACACCTACACTTGAAAACTTCATATTCCAACGTCAAATCCCTAATTTTCTCACAGCATTAAAACAATCTGAAAACCCCACTTTGAAAGATCCGTTAATTCCCAAATTTCTAAACTCACCTAAACATTTGTCACTCAATTATTTCTACTTCCCAGCGATCACCTAACACCTCCTACTAATTTGTATTTCGAAAAAATAAATATCATTCAAAACAAAACATAAACAAAACAAAAAACAAAAATATTAAACATTACACAATAAAACACAAAAAAATCATACATACAACCTCAAAAAAAAAAAATATATATTAACAAATCAAAATAAAGACAAAAAAAAAAAAACGCATAAAAACAAAAAAAAAATACCACAAAGGAAAACTATCAAAACACGAATAAAACACACTAATGACAAAAGAGCCATAAGTCAACTAACCCTTATTAACCCCTAATGTAGAAAAGAGCCAATAAACGAGAACATGTACACAAAACTATCCCCATTACTAACCAAACACAGCATCACCCAGGTGTATATTTCAACCAACCAAAAACAAACTTAAAAACATTTCCAGTCAGACACATTACCAATTTAGCAACAGCCAGCCCCGAGGAGGGCAAGTCCAGATCATAGAATAAAAACAGACCAACTTACGGCAAGCGCCAAAGAGGCGGACGCCGCGTGCATCCCAGACATGGGGCACATACAGAAGTTACAACTTCAGTCTTTGGAACCCTTCTGAAGAAGCTGACAACATGATCAGCGAAACGTCAAGTCATGTTCGACGACCGCGGCAAAACCCGGAAGAAACTACTTCATTGGACAACGGCCGTGAAAACCTGCATTGCACTAGTCCAAAATTTGTTAAAGTTATTTGTCATAATGGGCTTGTTCCATGATATTCTTTTTATATGGTTTTTATACTTTTTCATATAGTACTCGATATTCTCATTATACATTTAAAATTTCGTATTATTAACTTTTTCCGTTCTCGAGATATAAGGACTTGAATTTAGTAATAGTTGCAAAAACCGAGCGCTCATTTGTAACGTCACTATACGCAAGTGACGTAAGAAAAATGGCTTTCTAGGACCTTTCAAATTTAACCTGAAAAGTCGAAAAACATGGAATTTTTAAAGGCTGGTAACTAAATAAATACGTCGAGTGGAAGTTCGTTCTATGTGTCTACGGAAAGGAGAAGGTCGGCGATGAATTAAAATCGTAAATTGCAGGGTCGAAATCGAAAATTCGTTCTGGCAGGAGCGAGAGAAAATTGTAATTTTTTGACATTTCACCAAATTGTACTTCCCTACTGTCAAGTAGTAAGGAAAACAAACAATACTTCGAAAACACTTATAATTATAACCAATAAGGAGCATCAAGTCTATTGAGATCGCCGAGTCTATGCGTATAGTGACGTAGCGCCTGGCCACGCCCCATTTTCGCGAGATGGAAATTTGTAATAGTTTTTAAGATACTAAACGTGCGAATAAGATTCTGATATTTTGCAGATCCATTAATTTATACTTGCACTTTCGATTTGTGAAATAAAAAAAAAATGCTGAACAAGCCCATAAGCTTATGAACATATACCTTCCTATTAACGTATTATTTGAAATTTTCAGACTAAACATATCTGACCTGTACTAATAATATTGGTTTTATTTAGTGCAACTACTCGCTCCATAATTATTTACAAGAAATCTACGGACACTATGTATAAATAGAAATGACAAAAATGTCTAATAAATCCTTAGAACCACGACCAAATCAATTATTCGAATTTGAAACGCCTTTTATCGATCGGCTTAATTACAATGGCCCATCGGAGACAAAATATTTTTATTAATTACAAACATAAATTATTAAACAAAGACGAAGTAATAAATAATAGCGCATAATCATTATTTATCGTAGAAATAAATTAACGCGGAAGACATAATAATGGCCAACTAATTTTGTTAACAAATAACCTGCTTGTTTAACTGGTAGCAAACAATACTTATAAATCAATTCTCATTACGATACAAAATAGCCTAATCTACCCTCGTGCGTCCGATAACTATCTGGATCGAGTATTTATTCAAATTGGTTTATATAAATTATTGGTACAAAACCTCTGGCAAAACTGCGCGTCAAACATTCATAGTACGGTCATAATAGACGACATTATGCATGGCCACGTTGAAGTCTTGCATTGATGTGATAGGTGATGGGAAGTGTGATCACTTCAGATCATAGATATACCATAATCTTATTACCACATCCACAATTTATGAGGGGGGTACTCAGACGCATTTGTAATAATGTGTACAATTTGATAAACACAGATTAACATAACCGAAGCTTCACAGTTGTCAATAATTATTAAGTTTTTACGACGTTGTGCTGATTAGATATATTTAATGATCATATCAATCAACAAAGACACGTACACATAGACGTCAACACAACAACCATTTCCTTAGAGTCGAACTGTCCACTGCTACAATATCGGTAACACATGAAAAACATCACTAAACATCCACACTCTAGTCAGGATTTGACGGCGGGACTGCGTGGTCGTGAGCCAAACACCATTGAGCCGACAAGTAATTTAGCGAGGTATTATTAGGCAGTGTACCGTCGAGTTACACAATGTTAAAACAACTGCTTACGCATAGAGAATGATGAAAGACAGCAGATTGGCCGCGTCTGAGTGTCTTAAGAGAACAATACATAACGATCATTCCAAAGTATTGTTATTTTGTAGTGGCACTTTTTTTGAAACAGACGCGCTTGCAAAGCAAAATGATTGGAATTACTTTTCCCATATCTACCGCTAACTAGACACTAGTCTAATTTGATACCTACCTACAAGTAATCGCTTGTGTTGTGAAATTGACAGTGGCCAGTGGCAAACGTGACCTTCACGACATCAATGTCCCGCACGATGCAATTTAACAAAGGAAGTACGTTTGTCAAAGCCATTGCTGAGGTACGGGTTTTACGTAGAGTTGCGAATATGTCAGATACAATTATATAATACCTTAACTTAGATTTAGTAAAAATGATGGCCAACTGGCCGGGTGTATTATTCCGTGGAATAAAGTGAACAGTTCGCCTTTTAGGAAATTCGTGCTAAATTGCGTGTGCGAGAAATATGAAAACGTTAACGCTCTTGCGAAGCCGACGGAAAGGTTTGCATATAATAATTCATTCGACAATTACTATAGCTCTGACTTATCATTCCACCATGAATAATACTTTGTGTCCTATACTGTGCATATTCCACCCAGTTTCAGCATCATCATATTAACAAGGTATGATTGTGTTATTCTTGCACATGAAATACACACATAAGAAAAGTCTAGGGATATCTTTATAAATATACCCTAAAATAATTTAGGAAAAAAGAAAGAAATTTATATAGTACTACTAGGTGTTTACATCCCAATATTATTGTTTTGTATAAAAGCAGCAAAATAATTTCAAAAAAATTATTAAAGTAAAAATCATTGCCTTTTGAGCTATACATAAAATTGTCTAGTATTCAAAAAGAAAGAAATTAATACAGAGTATGACCTCCACGTTGGTTTATCATAGATCTACGTCTACTGTTCATAGAGAAAATGATGTGCTATTGTTGGGGTAAAGATGCCCATTCTCTAGTTAGGAGCTCCCGGAATAATAACACATTGTGCATATTGTGGCTTTGAAAGAGAAAAGTTTTAATCAGTGTCAAAATATTGATAAAGTTATTAAGTGTGGGCCACCCTACCAGCGACGTGGTTAGCGTCACTGGTTTCACCTGGCTAGCACAGCAAAGGTACGGAGAGCAAAAGAGCAGTGAGTTCAAGGCTTGGGCGTCACGATTACTTAGTATAATCGAGGAAAGTAAAGATAAAAGCAAACAAAAGACACATATTACCTATATACAACACACTATTTTACAGAACATATTACAAAAAAATGAGCTATGAGAGCACAGCGATATTGCATAACAAAATATCAAACAGAAATATATACAAGATATTTCACACTGCCTTAATTCCATTTTGAGGTTATGAAATCGTAGAAACGTGCTCGTACAAAATTTGTTGCCAAGACAAAATGAAAAAAATCTCTTCGCCCAGAATGTCTTCGTATATAGCAACGGTAATTCAAAATGTAGTATAGAAAGGTTGACTTCATATGTATATCACTTGGTTAGTAGAAAACGTAGTAAGTATTGAAAATTGAATGTAGATAATCTTGCTCAAAGCAAATTATGTAACGTTGAAATACTTCGACGTTAGAAGCATTAAACGTAAATGAGTTTAATTATTAAGAAGCTAATTCTTGAGAAAATAATTCTTAAGGAAAATAAGAAAAACCTGAAACAATATTTTAAATGTTAGATTGTATTTAACGGTATAATAATTAAAAACCTTACCTCATGTGATCATCACGAGGTTTTCAAATTATAATATCCCCTTTACAGGTCAAACAAAATTATAATTACGTCTAATTATTTCAATGGTTCGACGAGAAAGAATTTCACCCGGCGTTATTTAGTTGAATTATCGTACATGGTGCGCTATCCATTATTTGTGAGCGTTAACTGCTGACTGATGATGTATGGCTATTATAGTCTAAGGAATAAGGGCTCTATTAGCACCAGGGTTTGTGGAAATAATGTTTTCGATAATTTCTAATGTTTCTAATACATATGAACAGTGTAACGAAGGATGCTCTGGAGCATTCCGCATGTTAAATATTGCCCATAGCTGGAGCAATTCTAGGTTAGAGCATATCCCACATATGCTCGATCGGAATGAGGTCCTGACATTGTGAGGGCCTTGGCCATGTTTCAATTCCCTCAATGGTCAACCAGTTCATCACAAGATATTTCACGGAGTACAGAAATTCTAGGTTTTCATCAATCGTGTGTATCAAGTTTTTATTATGTATTTTATCTATTCCAAACAATACGCGTACTCATACTGAGAAATTGAACTAGTAAGTACGTTAAAAGTATAATTCAACCGATACAAAAATTTCTCTCATGTCTTAAATGAGTTCCTGCAGGCATTCCTAGACTTTTCTTGTGTGTACATAAATACGATTTACATTTATAGTGAGCTTTTATTACCTTATTTCATTTCTAAATAGACTTTAGCACGTTACACTCCGGATAAAGAGTGTCAACAAAATTCTAGTCAATCCTCTTGAACTATTTAAAATAAACTGCAATTCAAGATATCAAATAAACCGTACCCACTAATTAGACAGAATGTTACTCTAACGAGCTTTACAGATTTTAACAAGCATCGGGGCCTCTCAAAGACACATACAGCGATGTTTATTTATAGGCAAGTAATCGTTTATTGATTTATCTCACTATTTACTTAAATGAAGATACACTACTAATGTATGTGTAACATCAATCAAATGCAAATTCTAATCAAATATTTGTTCCTTGTACGTTGCATTTAGGATATAGTAATTTTGCCTTATTTATAGTAGCAAGTTATAGAATGACTTTTTGTTTTCTTAATTAGAAAAACAGTAAAGTATCATAAAATTTATTAGACATTTTAATGTCAGAATTTAATTTGTTGCTGTATACACAGAGAGATCCATAAGTGGACGATCAGACAAGATGGAGCGATAGGAGAGATCATTTCCCATCAGAATAATCATATATGTGACCATCCAATAAATACTGGTGGCTTAAAAATTACTTGGATTTTTATACTTTACCCTGAAATCGCGTAGTAGGTCCCTAAAAAATCATTACAAAACGTATTGTTTGATTGTTCTCGTTTAAAGTGGATACACTTTTCCAATAAAGACATTCTTTACTCTGTTGTTTCCTACCAGTTAAAAAATGAACGCATTTTATTTTATAGAAATCAAATGGGTGGGATTGTTTTCATTTTAGACAATTTTTTGTTTAACGAAACATAAAAAAATTGCTTTTTTAAAAATTTCAGAAATTTTCTATTTACTGATCAATTTCGTCTTCATCCTCTAGCTAATACTAGTTTACTATCCCCAAATTTCAATATAATCGGAGTTTACTTTCTTAAGTTATCGTGCTTTAAAAAAAAAGGTGGACGGACGGACATACAGACTGACGCACCGACAGATTGACAAGTTGTTCAGAATTCGATCACTAGAACAGTGATATGAGTTTTTTCCTCTATAAAGTATACCAAAAATGACTTGATTTGGTGTTCTACAGGGTGTTTTATAAGCAAAGTTGTAAAAATCATCACTAATAAGTACCTTTATTTTTCAAAATATGAAAAAATTCCACTAAGAATTATTTTTTTGAAACTTTCCATTTTGAATTAAGAGTTGAATTCATATTTAAAGTTGTGTAGGAGCAAATGTTAATCATCTCAAAAAGTAGGCTATTAGTAAATAAAAAATTGAATTTACGAGATATAAGAAGGTATAATGTTAATCGAACTAATTGTAAAACAAGAAACAATTACTAACAGAAGATTAATGAGGTTTAAAAATTATAACAAGTAATAAATGTCAAAAACTTAACAGATTCACAAACTAATTATTGACCAATACAAAACAATGTTTACAATTTTTTTATTATTCGACGTAGCTACCACCCACATCCACACACAATTCGATCCTTCACCTGAAGTCCTTAAAAACTGTTTCGAATATGATCTAACGGTATGGAGTGTACGGCATTTGTAATTCTCTGCTTCAATACTGCTGCATCGTTAGGAAGTGGTTCAGCGTAAACCAACTGCTTGAGGCGACCCCATAAAAAGAAATCCAATATTGATAAGTCTGGGGAGCTCGCCGGCCACTTGATCGGTCCATTCCTGGCCATCCAATTTTCTCCAAAATTTAAATTCAACCACCGATTAACCATTTCTGTGGAGGGCAACCATCATGTTGAAAATGAACTAAAGGCATATCTCTTAAAATATTTAAATGTTCTTCAGAAAATCTTTCAAGAAGCTGTAAATAAGTGTGCTGGTTTAACCTTCCCTCAATGAAATAAGGTCCAATAACTCCAATGTGATAATAAACTGCACACCACACATTCACTTTGTTATAATATTGTCTTCTACAATGAATTCTAAAATTTGGATTCTCAGAGGCCCAAAACCGACAACTCTGAGATGAAACAACACCATTGGTTTTGAATGTGGATTCATCTGAGAAAATTATGAAATGATGAAAAAATCTCTCTTCCATGATTTTTTCTCCAATGGTCAAACAAAAACCCAACCTATGGCCGTCATCTCCCTCTTCAAGCATATGTTTATAATTTGCTTTATATGCCCTAATTTTCTTTGCCTTGTAAATTCTTTGGAGTTCAGACTTGCTAATATTAATAAGAGCTGACCTCTCTCTTAGTGGCATCCTAGGATTTTCTATAACAGAGGCATGAGCTATAATAGCCCCAACATTGTCTTCATCATATGCTTTTATTTTTTTTTTATGTTAAGAACCCTACCAGTAGCCAGAAACTTTTTAATTATTCTCATAGCCTGAGTAGGTAACAAAGCAGTGTTTGGAAATTTCAAATTAAATTGGTTTACCACTTTTCTTAGCGAGTTTTCACCGCCAAATCCGTAGCATTGCACAATATAAATTTTTTCACGCACTGTGAGTACCATTTTCACTTAATTTTTTATGCTTTGTTCGTTAATTTGAAACAAATTAAGGATAATATTGACTACATTTGACAGATATGTCAATAACAAATGATAGATGTGTATCCACTGCTTTTCTCATAGCCTCCTTTTAGCTTCTACATAACTTTAAATATTAATTCACAAAAAATAATTTCTATGCAGTTTTAATTGAATGGTTCAAAATAAAATGCTAATTCGTTGAAAAAATGGGAAGTTTCAAGAAAATAATTTTATATTCCTGAAATTTGGTACAGAGGTATAAAATTGCAATCTAAATTACTTTTCTTAGTGGAGTTCTTTCATATTTTGAAAAATAAAGGTACTTTATTACTGGTGATTGTTACATCTTAGCTTATAAAACACCCTGTAGAACACCAAATAAAGTCATTTTTAGTATACTTTAGTTTTACAACAAGCAGGACTCAAATACCATTCCAAAATTTTTGGTCCATTACACCTCTTGTTACATCTATCCTGGAACACACTGTATGCATAAAAACAATTACAGATTTCGCAATCCTTGCAACCATCGCGACATTGGAAATGATAACATCATACATAAAACATAAACTATTTCAACTTTTACGATCCACAGGTACGATCCACTGTCGATTGCGACACCGCTGTATTTCGACCTTAAATGAAAACTGGTAACTTTACCCACTGTGATATATGCAACCCATATTACATTTGAGACAGAGTCTCACTCGACCGCGACACCGTTGTCGTCTGACCTTGAACGAAAACTGGTAACTCGACCTCCATACACGAATATACACATTTCCAATGTTAACAACTTATCTAAAAGTATTAAACATATCCTGAGATGTGTAATCTCTCTTTTAATATAACAAGTTGTAGTATCTTAGTTATCTGGTTTTCCTAGAAAATCTACATTTTTTCATAAAAAGGCGATATTTTTATTCAACAAGAGAAAAAGTTGATATTAAAGAATGTAAATCAACAATTGATTAAAAAGTAGCAGCTCGAAAATATTAACACTAATTTTAATTGCCAATTTCAACGGACTTCTCCAATTGTTTAAAATTATTTGCATATACAGGAAAATTGGTATTAAGATAAATGAGTAAAATTTTAATTAAAATTCAAATATAGTAGAGGATTGGAGGCAGGCCTGTTCATATTTCTCTTACTCCACTGAATCATAAATCGATAAGAGTGTTTAATAAATTACAACCATTCACGAAAACAAAACTACTCCTTTTTGTTTTAAAACAAATTGGATAATCTGCAACTCTAGCAGTGGTACGTGTGAACATAATTAAAAGTTCATCAAAACATTCGACTAGCTTTTGTCCAAATTGGTATAATAGCGAATGTGTTTAACTTGCAGCACCTCCATCATCATCGGGATATTGCATGGACTCACCCAATTAGTGAGGCGAAGTCACATCACGTCATATTGTCAATTCCAGTACGTGAAATTACTTTCTAACATCGTTAAGCTCGGTCAGTAAGTTTTACAACTTTGTTGGTAATTTCAACAAACCAGAATATCGGTTATTAAATGTTAGTGAATATTAATTAAATTTAAGGGGCTACAGATTCATTAATTGGATCTTTATAATTTTTCTTATTCGATGAAAACTTTTTTTTAACGGAGCATTATTATTTAACTTCAATTAATAATTGCAAGTAACTGTTTTTAAATATTTTTCAGTGTCAAAATACCCAATAAAAAGTAAGAAAATATGTCACCAATAAACAATTATAGGCAATAACTATTTATAAATAATAATCCACAATTCTGTCTTGTCCCGCAAAGGAAAAATTTACGGATATAAATCTATCCAGAACATCACACATTCACGGGGGAGTGGCAATTTATTACAAAGCCGAACTGAAGGACAGTTGTAATATACTGGAAACTATCATAATTTTTTATTAAAGCTATCGGAAGTCCTGTCTTTTCTTACTTTTTATTGGGTATTTTGCCACTGAAAAATATTTAAAAATTTTAATGAAAAGACCTCTGCGCCAAACAGATCAGACAGAGGTTGGTTCTTGAGTACTTGACTGTTTCAAAAAGTCTCACACCTAAAAATATATAAACTAGAACAATGTCATAAACTAAAAACCGAAAATCAAAGCTATAGGTAGTTAACGTTTCGGAAGAGAATCTACTTCCGTTCTCAAAACTTTTTGGCCGTCAACCATCACAGTTCTTTGTTTATGTATTTCCATTTGGTAGTGGTTTGTTTGACACTTCCTATTCCTTCGGGAGTCCATAGAAAGTTCATAACCTTTCCATTACTACTTACGTATTGTAGTATTGTCTTTGGGGTGGTCATACTTTATATTTTTTGGAGGGAGCTTTTGGAATGTGAGCATATTAAAAAATGGGCTTGCATTGAGTGGGATATACCATAACTATATGAGTAGCAATTCAGTAATCAGGCTTATGGCACAAAAAAGTATTGTTTGAAAAAAATACGAGCATCAAGAGATGATAAAGACTTAATCTACAGATACTTAGATGGGTGACCGTATCTCATTTTACCATCCTGGCTGAGTGGTAGAGTAACACTAGCTAAACTTCGCCAGGATGTTAAAATAAATGAGGCAATTATATTAAAAAAATAATAGTAATAATGGTAACATAATTGCATATCAAGTACAGTGCTCCAGTATACACTGGTCAGTACGTGATGTTTGAAAGCTATTACGACGTCAAACACTTTAATAATATCATAAAAGAAATAACGAATAAACAATGTAAAATAATTTTTGAAACAAATGTTTCTCATTTCATTTTTCATTAAATTAATACAAATATTCCTTGTTTTGTAAACGTACCTACCATTATTAAATATATTTTATAAAGCTAGCGTACGTATGAATATATAGGATCATATGTACGTTGCTAAAAGGCATAATTTCATTATGTAATGTTGAAAGTACGTTTCTTTTCATATTAATAAAGGCAGCGGGGGCGGTCTGACCATTCCCCAAAATAAAATTTTTCAGTTTAGCAAAACATTTAAAGCTTTAGTTACGCTACGTTTCATTTAATTTATGAACGGGAAGTCTGTGATCCACTTGAAAGTGCAAACGAACTCTTTAGCGGCCACGACGACGTTCAACCTATTCATGCAATTAACAACGACCTTTAATTTCTGATGATTATAAAACACAACTGAAAAAACGCTGAGGGATGTAACGGAATTTCTATTGGAGTTAAGCATCACGTTTATGCAAGCCGGCTAATTAAGCTTATCGAATGTTGTAATTTGTAAAGTATGGACTTTTATACAGCGCGATTCACTTAAAATGAATTCATCCAATATTTAGAGAATATTTAGATGAAACAAGTGTGTTATTATGGAAATCCTTTGAACTTCGCAGACTTTAACGAACCTTTTTGTAGTATACTCTAAATCCACCAATTTATTATTAAGAACTAAATAATTTTAAAGAATTAAGAAACGATCTTAAGAAAACCACCTGAAACTTTTTAAAAATGCACTAAAAAGGAAGACAGTAATATATTATTGGTTCTGTCTTTCTAAGTATTTTGATAAGCTCACGCTGATTCCAGTGCCAAAAGTTCCAAATTCATCAAAGTGTGAAAACCACAGATCTATAAATTCAGTGTCACTGTTTGAAACAAAATATAGAAGCGGCAATTAAAGATCAACTTATATAGGTATTTCTGTGACAATAAATAAGTAATCGTGGAAAATCAGTTTGGGTTTCGCAAACAATATTCATGTGAATATTTAGAATGCAATTTTATACCTCTGTACCAAATTTCAGGAATATAAAATTATTTTTTTGAAACTTCCCATTTTTCAATAAATTAGTATTTTATTTTGAACCATTCAATTAAAACTGCATAGAATAAATTTTTTGTGAATTAATTTTTAAAGTTATGTAGAAGCTAAAAGTAGGCTATGAGAAAAGCAGTGGGTGCACATTTATCATTTATTATTGACATATCTGTCAAACGTAATCAATATTATCCTTAATTTCTGTTTCAAATTAACGAACCAAGCATAAAAAATTAAGTGATAATGGTACTCATAGTGCGTGAAAAAATTTATATTGTGCAATGCTACGGAATTGGCGGCGAAAAAGAGAAGTGGTAAGCCAATTTAATTTGAAATTTCCAAACACTGCCTTGTCACGTACTCAGGCTATGAGAATAATTAAAAAGTTTCTGGCTACTGGTAGTGTTCTTAACATGTAAAGAAAAATAAAAGCATGTGATGAAGACAATGTTGGGGTTATTATAGCTCATGCCTCTGTTATAGAAAATCCTAGAATGCCACTAAGAGAGAGATCAGCTCTTATTAATATTAGCCAGTCTGAACTCCAAAGAATTTACAAGGCAAAGAAAATTAGGGCATATAAAGCAAATTATAGGGGAGGTAGATGACGGCCGTAGGTTGAATTTTTGTTTGACCATTGGAGAAAAAATCATGGAAGAGAGGTTTTTTTCATCATTTCATAATCTTCTCAGATGAATCCACATTCACAACCAATGGTGTTGTTTCATCTCAGAATTGTCGGTTTTGCCTTCTAAAAATCCAAATTTTAGAATTCATTGTAGAAGATAATATTATAAAAAAGTGAATGTGTGGTGTGCTGTTTCTTATCACGTTGGAGTTATTGAACCTTATTTCATTGAGGGAAGGTTAAACCAGCACACTTATTTACAGCTTCTTGAATGATTTTCTGAAGAACAATTAAATATTTTAAGAGATATGCCTTTCGTTCATATTCAGCATGATGGTTGCCCTGGCCACTCCACAGAAATGGTTAATCGGTGGTTGAATTTAAATTTTGGAGAAAAATGGATTGCCAGGAATGGACCGATCAAGTGGCCGGCGAGATTCTCAGACCTATCAATATTGGATTTCTTTTTATGGGGTCGCATCAAGCAGTTGGTTTACGCTGAACCACTTCCTAACGATGTAGCAGTATTGAAGCAGATAATTACAAATGCCGTAAACTCCATACCGTTAGATCATATTCGAAACAGTTTTAAGGACTTCAGGCGAAGGATCGAAATGTGTGTGGATGTGGGTGGTACCTACGTCGAATAATAAAAAAATTGTAAACATTGTTTTGTATTGGTCAATAATTAATTTGTTTGTGAATCTGTTATGTTTTTGACATTTATTACTTGTTATAATTTTTAAACCTCATTAACTTTCTCTTAGTAATTGTTTCTTGTTTTACAATTAGTTCGATTAACATTATAACTTCTTACATATCGTATATTCAATTTTTTATTTACCGATAGCCTCCTTTTTGAGATGATTAACATTTGCTCCTACACAACTCTAAATACGAATTCAACTCTTAATTCGCAAAAAATGGGAAGTTTCAAAAAAATAATTTTATATTCCTGAAATTTGGTATGGAGGTGTAAAATTGCATTCTAAGTAACTTCTCTTAGTGGAAATTTTTCATATTTTGAAAAATAAAGGTACTTTATTAGTGGTGATTTTTACAACTTTGCTTATAAAACACCCTGTAGAACACAAAATGAAGTCATTTTTGGTACACTTTAATTTCACAACAAGCAGAACTCAATCCCCAAATACTATTCCAAAATTCCAAAATTTTTGGTTCATTACACCTCCTGTTACATCTATCCTGGGACACACTTTATATTAAATAACTGGTTGTGTGAAAATAGTTCAAGTCTAAATTTAACTAAAACTAATTATATGTTAATGGGAAAGAATTATGCATTATCCAGTTCAGAGGCACAAAATTTTTATGTTGAGTTAATAATAATAAACTTAAACAATAAAAAAAATTAAGTATTTGGGTGTGATAATAGATGAAAGTTTCAAATTTTAAAAGCGCTGTGAATATACAGTGTTACCCATTTAAAATGGAAACACCATAACTTTTTATTTTTTGCCGGACTTAAACCAAATTTTATTAAAATGTAGAACAAATTAGGATCTACTTACGGCCAAAGAAACATTCGCGTCTTACAAATGCAAAGCTATCTGCGGTACCAAAATAAATGGAAAAAATAATGAAATCATATTAGGCATTTTTTTATCGAAGAAGAAATGAAAGTTGTTCAGAATTATCCAAAATTTCGGCAATATTAAAGACTATTGAAATATTGTTAAAACAATGTCCGAGTCCGAAAATATCATTTTAATTGTTTACTTATCTTTTTTAGAAAATTGTGCTCTGACAATTTTGTTTGAAATTAAACGTAAGCTGTCAGGTATTTGTCAAGTGATTTGCATCTTCTTTTAAATTCTGTCGAAATTTTGGACTTCAAAAACAAAATTCAATATTTTTTAATATGCTGTAATTTTGGACTCTAGGTTTTTGGACAATCCTGAACACCTTTCATTAATAAAGTTTTCTGATAAAAAATGCCTAATGATTTCTATATTTTTTCCATTTATTTTGGTACCGTAGGTGGCTTTGCATTTTTAGGGGGTGAATGTTTTTTTGACCGTAAGTAGATCCTAATTTGTTCTATACTTTGGTAAAATTTGGTTCAAGTCTGACAAAAAATAAAAAAGTTATAAAGGTGCTTCCATTATAAATGGGCCACACTATACATATATTGAAAGACGTGTTTAAAAAAGTCCAATCTATGATAAGAATATGTGGAAACTGAACGATGAGCACAGGAATTTTGTTGTATAAAGCAATAATAAGTCCACGCATTGAATATTTATTGCTCAAGCATTCTTTTCAATTTTGACCAAAACGAAATAGAGAAAATACAAAAGTTGCAACATAATTATATGAGAGCAATCCTTAAATATGACTGGTATACACCAATAACAACTATGCTAGAAGGACTTAATTTCATGAATGTAAAAGAAAAAATAATATTTAAACATTAAATTTTGTATATAAATTAAAAAATAAAACGAAAGCTACGTATTTAAGTAATAAAGTAAAATATGTAAGTAATGTTCATTCCCATAACACGAGACAAAAAGCGACACTTATAGACACAGCCAAAATATCGTTATTAAATAAAACTATATAATACAAAAGCTTAAAACATATTTAATACATATTTTGATACACTACCAACAGTGTGAGAAATATTTTAAATTTAACAAAATGTTAAAGAACCACGTAGTTAACACTTGTGTCCATATGTAGTCGAAAAATTGTTGAAATTAGTAAATGTACTTAATTAATATTATCACTGTCGATACAAAAGTGAAACAATTATTAAATTTTAATTTTAGGTTTACATCATATTACGTATATACAGTATATTTGTGATTCTCTGATTTATTTTATACTAATTATCTTTGTTAACCTTTATATTGTAGTATTGTATTGACTCTTTGAATGGCAAAAGCTGCTAATAAAGGTCTATCTATCTATCTATATATCTTTTACTTTTTTCGTTAATTAGAACAAGATTACACAACATTTTACTTTTAAGTGGATTTGGATTTCAAAAGTTTTCCTTCTTAGTATAAAACATATTCTATTATAGGATTTGGAAAGCAGCAAAAAAGCTATCTATGGGAACTAAAAAGAGAAACTGGCTGTAAAAATAGTAATTTCCAATGTTTGCCTTCTTTCGAAAAACTGTTTTCTGGTTAAGCAATTAAAAAATTCTAAAATGAATTTGTCTCTTTCTCATTTGAAATTTTTCGATAACCTGAATTCTGGCTATGTTGGCAATTGAAAAATTGTAAAATAAATTTGTTTATTTCATATTTTAAATAAGATATATTCAATTTTACAACGATGCACCTAGTAGTTTATTTATTGATAAATAATTAACAATAAAATAAGAAATGGATTATTTGTTCGTTTAACTCGTTCTAACTGAAAAACGGAGCTTAGACCAAGGGGTCCAGAGTTCTAATCCTGACTAGGGCATGGATGCTTAGAGGCGTTTTTAATGTGTTATCTAGAAGATAGCAGTAAGCTAGATCACGGCTGAGTGAGAGGACACGGCTAGTCGTTATCTGTCTTGAGCTCGAGTCTCAGTTGTGGATGGTGGCAATATCACAGGGAATTGTTACTGTGTTGTTGTTTACGTGTAGATTGAGAGTAAGACTAGCTATGAATAAAGCTTGCCAGGACATCAATGTAAATAAAGGCGATAAAATACCAAAATATACGTGATGCAAGGCAATATTGACTGAAAGGCACTAATCAACCAAATTTTCCTGTTAACTTTTTAAATGTGAATCATTTTTTGTTTGCTTATAATTGTAATGAAACATATGCTTTATAGGAATTTGAATGAACTGAATATGGAAACTAAAAGAAAAACTGTTTTTGAAATTATTGATTAATAATCTTTGCATTCTTTCGATAACCTGAATTCTGGTTATGCTAGCAATTAAAATCCGAAAATGAATTTGTCTCTCTTATTGGTCAATTCTCATTTTAACACTCGTTCCCACATAACCCCCTGGTATGTAGAGCAAACCAGTATTCACATAACCCCTACGGTTATGAAGATTCAGATAAAAATAAGAACAAAGTCTAAGCATTTCTAAGAAACAGAATAATAGATTTCATGAAAATGTAGTCCATTTAAATAAATTTTTTTCCAAAAGACGAGGTATATAAATAAATTCATTTTAGGGCTTTGTTCTCATTTTTAACTGAATGTTCATAACCGTAGGGGGTTGTGTAGATACTGGTTTACTCTGCATAGCCGTAAGGGATAATGTGGAAACCAGTGTTACAATGAGAATTGTTCAATAAGGAAGACAACTTCATTTTAGGATTTTAATTTCTAGCATAACCAGAATTCAGGTTATCGAAAGAATGTAAAGTGTACATCAATAATTTTAAAAATAGTTTTTTCTGCTGTTTGCAAAATCCTAATATGTTTCATTCCTGTTAACTTATTTATAATCCGTGATCTCTTAAATATCTCAATACGTGTACTAACAGTTGTTACTAAAATTGAACTATGATAATTGTATTACACTATGACACATTGTATCATTTATTAACGATGATAACTCTAGTAGGTCAAGTTCCGTCTAAGAAAATGACATATAATGAGATATTAATTATATTATAAATGAGAATATTTTTTCTACAGTTGGTTCTGGTAACATCACTAATATAAAAAAACTTAACTTGAATATTTTACTTTCATCTTCAGCGATTAATCTACTCAAATTACATATCGGCAATATGAATATTGCTTGGAAATTAAGGTCTATTTAGAAAATATGTTTCAATTTGTTATTTATTCGAAGCTTTATTGGAAATATTCGGAGATTCTATCAGGGAATTTTAAATTGCTCTTTGAATAAAGAAAACATAAAAGTACTCACCATTGATCGAAGGCCTTATTCTTATTTCAGCACCTGAAATAACCAAAATATAAATTAGGTATCTGTACAAATACACAGTGATTAAGGTTGATTAGTTCTTTTCTCGCGAGGGAAAATGCAAATATACATTTTCACGGTTGTTTGAACACCTTTATGCATTAAAGAACAATACCTTTGATTTTGTTAATATTCGTATTCGAAGATACTGGAATTCAAATAAATTTCTCCTCTTTATTGAATTTTTATAGAACCGTTAATTTTATTTTTGTTAAGTGTGTCTAATTCACCTACGAATTTGTAATAAAATGGCAGTTAATATTAAATTTCTCTTTGAAAAAGTAAATACAATGTTTAACTTTGTCGATTTCGGCAATTCAAGCGTGTAAGCATTTATATAAGTAGTAATGAATTTATACCTCGGCGTTCGTAATTGTCCTTAGTGGTTATTGACGTTAATTGAGTTTGAATAGAATATAATAAATTTATTTACCATAAATCTTATTACATGAACGATATTGGTTTTGTTAAAAAATTACAAAGAGAAAAAGTATAATCTGTATTAGACGCTGAGGCTCCAATGTACATTATACCGGTAACTACGAGTATGAGACACCACGACGACGACTTGCCAGTTGAGCAAAATTTGGCGCGAAAAATCATTAAGGAGCAAACAAAAATCAAGCTTGCGAATGCCATAGTCTTCTCCATACGTCTTTATGCTTCTGAGATATGGACTGTTAGGTAGGCAGACATATGGCGTATTGATACTTTCCAGGCGCGGGTATGGGGATGTTATGGATACCTTGGACAATCCGTCGTACTAACAAGTTGATCCTACCAGAATTACGTCACCAAAATGGTTCTCCAGTATCGCATCGTATTTTGGTCATATTTATCGAAGAGAGGACAATACATAACGAACAGTTTAGGGAAAGACAGATGATGGAAGAACATGAGGACATCCTTCAAAACGTTGGACTGACGGTACTAAGGAACTTATAGGAGGAAGCTATGTTGAGACCAGAGAACCGCGATAACTAGGGTGAAGCTGTTAGGCGCACCATACAGTAAATAGAGTCCGACTAGGATGATACAAGGTCATAAAGTGCCTGTCAGAGCGTTGCACAGTGGGAGAAGTGTGCCCCTTTTTTGGACATAAATCTGCCGACAGTAGATATATCAATCAATTAAAATAGAAGAAATGAAAAATAACCTTAAGACACTGTACTTTAGAGGAATGCTGTGGCAAAGTGGCTTTGAGTTGACCTAACCTAATAATCGCAGATATTTTTTTTATTCCACCTTTACCTACTTGGTCAATTGGACGGGTTAATTCTAAGGCCAGATTCTGATTCAGAGCGAAACATTACTTTGAAAATGACCCTCAGCTGCCCAATAACATTAATGAACCCTTTATTCGTAGCTAATGTTAAGGTTAAAACTTTTAGATTTATGCCGGCTACTTAGTATATACAATTTTTCACTTATAGATTATATTAGTAGAGGAATAGCCAGAAACGTATTTTGAGTTGTCATTTCAACAGTCATGGAAAATTTACACACTGAAAGTTAAATACCTGTTGATCTATAAAAGTCGATTCTGGCACCCCACCGCGGCAGGGTTATACTACCCTAAAATTACAACGAGGGTGAGAAATAAAATTCAATGTATCCAAAGTAATAGTCATGAAATTAGATACTTTAAAATTATTATAGATAAAATGATGTATGTAATTCAAGTGAAGCATCATTATCATTGTCTAGTGAGTGACGTACTATGCTTTGCATCGCCCGTTAACTTTCCCGAGTAACAATGAGGTGCTTTGCGTTCTTAACACATAACTAGCTATTGCATGACCTTTTAAAAATTCTAAAGTTCCAGGATGCAAGGCAGCGTAAGAAATTGTCTTTCGTGGTGCTCCATGCGGAAAAAGTTACTTTCGGTACCAGTTTGAATGTACATTTACACAGATGGAACAGATAATCTTAATAAAATTGAAGATATTGAATGTGAATTGGAAAATTTCAAGTATGCTGAAATTTTTGTAGCTATACTACCAAATGTATTCACACCAAACGGATTTTCCCTCTTGGCTTTGGATGAACCATCAACCAGTAGCTCTTGATTGCCAACCGGTTGTACTGTATATTTTTCATTTCTGTAATTTATAAAAAATCGAATTTTCTTCAAAATTTAATCAATTTTTACTTCCCTCGCATACCGAAGGGAAGTATTGTATTCGATAAAAAATCACCCTCCGAGATTTTTTCGGATTCTGACGTTTCATATCATGGAGATTACGAAAATATAGGCGTTTCAATTCGGTCAGTCTGTCTGTCTGTCGGTGCATTTACTAAAAAAACTGCTTGACGGAGAGCAGTCAAATTTGGTAGGTAGTTGACCCTACTGTCAGCGAAGAAATGGTACAACTTTCACTGGAAAATATACAGGGTGGATCGTCTAAAGAGAATAAATGATGAAAAAAAATTTTTTTTGCTCAAATTTAAAATTACCACGTTTCATGACACGCTCAACCCACTTCAGAAAAAAAAAATTTGAAAATTTTTTTCACCAACATTTTTGAAAAATATTTTACCACTAAAAAATTGTTTGTCTTTGTTCAAATTTAAAATTTCCACGTTTCATGGCATTCTAAACCAATTTTTAAAAAAAAATTTTTGAAATTTTTTTTTACCAACATTTTTGAAAAATTTTTTACGACTAAAATAGATGGAAATTTTTTTTTCTTTGTTCAAATTTAAAATTTCTACGTTTCATGGCGTTCTAAACCTATTTAAAAAAAAAATTTTAGAAATTTTTTTTTATTATTTTTTAAAAAATTTTACCAATAAATACAGACTGAATTTTTTACTTCCCTCGCATACCGAAGGGAAGTATTGTATTCGAGAAAAATCACCCTCCGAGATTTTTTCGGATTCTGACGTTTCAGATCACGTAGATTACGAAAATATGGATTTTTCAATTCCGTCAGTATGTCTGTCTGTCTGTATTTGCATTTACTAAAAAACTGCTCGACGGAGAGCAGTCAAATTTGGTAGGTAGTTGACCCTACTGTCAGCGAAGAAATGGTAATACTTTCACAGGAAAATATACAGGGTGGACCGTCGAAAGAGAACAAATAATGAAAAATTTTTTTTTTGCTGAAATTTAAAATTTCTACATTTCATGACACGCTAAACCTATTTCAGGGAAAAAAATTTTGAAAATTTTTTTTCACCAACATTTTTGAAACATTTTTTACAACTAAAATAGACGAAAAATTTGTTTCTTTCTTCAAATTTAAAAATTCCACGTTTCATGGCATTCTAAACCTATTAAAAAAAAAAAAAAGAATTTTTTTTTACCAACATTAAAAAAAAAAAAAATTACCACTAAAATGGACGGATTCTTTTTTCTTTCAAATTTAAAATGTCCACGTTTCCATGGCATTCTAAACCTATTCAAACAAAGGACCCCGCACGGAACATATGGAAATTGGCCCCCGGTTAAAGTGTTTGATACTAGGGGATATTATCCAAATATCGATGTTGATCAAAAGTCTTTATGGGCTCAAGGTCGGAAATTGGACGGTTTTCCAGATATCGGGGGTGTAAAGTGGGATGCTCATTTCTTGTGGGAAGTGGCCCCCCCTCCAGTAAAATTCGCTGGAATAGACATATGTTATTCCTCTTGACCTGATAAAAATTCTCAGGGGCACAAGTTTGAAAAATGGACAGTTTTCTAAATATGAGGGGTGCAAAGCGGGGCGCTCATTTCCTTTATAGGAAGTGACCCCCAGTGAAATTCACTGGAATCGACATATGTTGTTCCTCTCGACCTCCTAATCAAAATTTCTCATGGGCACAAGGCCGGTACATGCACAGTTTTCCAGATATCGGGGGTTGCAAAGTCGACTTTGAACCCCCGATATCGAATAAATTGTGCATTTACCGACCTTGTGTCTATGAGAACTTTTGATCAGGAGGTCGAGAGGAAAAACATATGTCGATTACAGTGAAAATCACTGGCGCTCACTTCCTATAGAAAATGAGCACCCCACTCTAAACCTATTTCAGAAAAAGAAATTTTGAAAAATTTTTTTCACCAACATTTTTGAAAATATTTTTACCACTGAAATAGATGGAAAAATATTTTTTCTTTGCTCAAATTTTAAATTTTCACGTTTCATCGCATTCTAAACCTATTTCAAAGAAAACAAAATTTTTACCATTACTATAGAATAGAAGGAAACTTTCCCTTGTGCTCGAATTTAAAATTTCCACGTTTCATGACATTCTAAACCTATTTCAGCAGTACAAAATTTTGAAAAAAATTTTACCGACATTTTTGAAAAATGAAAAAAAAAGTGAAATTTTTTAACCACCACTATACTTCCACTCCACTACGTGAATGTGGGATTGAAAATGTGACAGATGGCAGTAATATTTGACATATGCACCTATTATACTTTTATTGAAAAATGTACAGGGTGGTCATCCCAAGAAATAATTCAGTCATGGTGGATATTTGTAAAGGTATTTGCACAAGCCTTCCATATTTCCCATCTGTTATTTAGTATTGAACTTTTGCTGTTGGATGAGCACTCTGTATGTTTTTTTGACCAAAAGTTATCAGGTTTTCTTTCTAATAATAGCAATAACTATATTCCGATTATTATTCTCAATGTCATTTCGTAATCAATAATTTTTTAGAGTGACCGCCATGCACAAATAACGAGGGAAGTTCTGTGCAAATACCTTTACCGATTTTTTTTTCTTGTGTAAGGAAAGCGCTACATGTGGATATGTCTTATGTTTCATATACATTTATAATTATAGTCATCTGTTATTTGTAATAGAAATGGTTTTCACAAAGGAATACATGTTCCACAATACACTCCGTACATATTTCTAATTATTTCTTTCTTAATCGGAAGCTATAAAGAAATTAATTTATCGATAATCTCCTGAAGTTCTTCATTTAGAATTATTTCGGTATAAAAAGTTAGATTACTTTCCGAAAACTCCTCACTTTTTAAGGTGGGTTGTCTAATTTAGCTCGAAATGAAATAAATAAATCTCCTGTTAGAGAAAATGATATGAATATAATAAAACTTAGGAAACTTCATAAAATTTATACCTTTAATTTCCGGAAGGATGTAATTACAAAACGCTTTCAAAAGTTTTCTGATAAAACTGTCACGTTACTTCTGCGAAATTCTAATTTCAGTAACATTTTCAGTTTGGCTGCACCAGCTCGTCTGTGAAACATTATGATATTACTGTATATAAAAAAACCTCAATTACTTTAATTTAAATAATAACGCAGTAAATTTTAAAAAATTATTGAGGTAATAAAACGGCAAGATAAACTTTTATAGAGTCGAGAGGAAAATTATGAGATAAAGTTAATAACGTGTCTAAATTTAGAAGAGGGTAAAAAGAAGTAGAATATCTTTTGTCCTAGGCTCTGATAACATCACTATTTCGGACTCTTTCTTAGTAAGATTTCTTTGATTTGTTTTATTGAATAGTGACCGAGGGAGCATATAACATATTTATGTAATATAGTGTGTCCATTTTGGCGATCAGTTTTCTATTGCCCTGTACTTAAATATATAGGGTGTTTTATTAAATCAAATCAAATCATTTATTGATGTTCACAACACTGTATGTGTTTCACACACGTCAATATACACAAAGCAACACGCATACATAAAATTTAAAATTTGTAATGAATGCTATAAGGTAGCAAGAAATAGTCATAGGTACGTTATTAAAAAAGAAAACATTACACACATTATTACAGTCCTTGTTACACTAATAATGCATATTTTTAAAATAGTAAATCTTACAGAAGACCTGAAATACCTAGTTCTGAATATTGTCTAAATGTTATTTGTGGCATTATCTTCATTTTTTTCCTTCTTCAATTCTTTGGGACTTCCTGCCACATGTACGTTTTCTTTTAAGCGGTGCTAGGGGAGTCTACAAAATATATCACAATTAACCAGTATGTTGCTGGTAAAAACCTCTACGCCTGTGACGTTTACGTCAAAGGATCAGTTAAAGGTTGGTTTTTATAAATAAACAACACAAATAAGTATAAAAACTTGAAATTAAATATTTCGCCGACGTTTCGGAAATCTGATCTGTTTCCTTTTTCAAGGCTTTTTTGAAAAATCTTTTTTGCTGTATATGACAAATACACAGCTCTAAGAATGTTTGCTATATTCAATATCCATAGATACTTACTATTTACATAGAACTGTTGATATAGTTAACAGTTTTTTTAGTTTCTATACAATGTTAAGTTTATGAAGTTCTTCTTTTAACATTGGCAGCCAAGTTGTACATACATCAACGGAACAATTCGACACGCAACTATCCTCATTCAATAATATTATCGCGGATTCTTTAATTTTTCTTTTTTTGCTATCTGCCTCTTTTGTTAAAATTTTTGCCGAGTCCCGGTTTATTCTATGTCCGTTCTCCCACGCGTGTTCGCAGATCTTCATTTGTTTCTATTATTATAGAGCTTTTACAGTTCCAGGAAGTTGCATTTGCATATAATTATATTAAATAATTAATACATTTTTCTCATTTGAGAATCCATTTCAGAGATTAAAACTATTTTTACTTTCAACGTGGTAGAATGTGACACAATTGTGAAGTAACGACTTTGTATTTAGTAACTATGATGAGTAGTATAATCACCTATTTGATCAGTAAAATACAATTTCATTGATTACTGTCTCAAATTCTGATTTTTATATTGTTTTCGATAAAATTTCAGGAGCAGCAGAATGTCTTAAAAATAAATATTTACTAATACTACCCTTTCACATAGAGAAGTCACAGCCACAGCGCATGTATTTTGTAAAATCCATCCATGTGATGTTTTCTGATAACCGATACATTCAAATTATCATACGCTTACAACATTCCGTTAGGTTTATGCTTTCTGGTAATTATACATTATGAGCACACCAATTGTGCAAAGCTTTCATATTGTAGTTATGTTAATATTAATACCCTGCACTAACCGACGTACTAACTCTTATCTTTATATGTTCCAATAACGTTTACGGGAGAATATAACGTAGTATGTAGGTTCATCTAGATCCGTGCATTCAATTTAGTCATGGAATACTATCACGTTCAATGGCCATACAATTTTACGGCCCAAAATCATATCTTCCTGTAATTGATTTAACGCTGATAATACAAACGCACGAAGCGTTTGTAAAGGAACCTAATGCATACAGTGTCATCCATAGAGCGCGCATGAAAAAGAATAAAAAATTTTATTGTCGATTTGTCAGAAAGTTATTTTTGTTATTCATTTTTGAAGCAAAGAAAAAGTCTAGAATAAAGTCTTCTCAAGAATCAACAAAAAAAAAATCCCGTCTGCAAACTATTTACATCACATTGTATAGAATTTTAAAATATGAGTAATAAAATCTGTGTATATGTGGTCAAAGAAATACAATACTCCAACGAAAAACAATACAATTTAAGACGTTTTTTAAAAAATAATATTTACATACAGGGTTGGGCAATAGTCCCGGAACGGCTCGATTACAGCCGAACGGGACCTCGTATCAACTTCGGGTTTTCGACACTATATTCAGCGAAATTTTTAGAACTTCTTGACATGTATTTCAGGACCGTGACGTCATTACGTTCGGAGGTGTGACATAAGTGTCAATTTTTTTAAATGAAACACCCGGTATATTTTCCATATTTGTGTACTTTAAGGAGTCCCAAATTCAACGATGTAACGTTTGTATGGATTCTGTTATGTAATGTGGTCTCAATAAGGGAAAATTAGAAATTACAATCGTAATTAACAGAGAACAGTGGATATCCAAACAGCTGTATCCAAAAAAGACACTCTTTTTTACCATTTTTTTTTTACAAAACTAAGATCCACGTAAACAAGTTTTTTTGTAGTCGTTTAATAAAAACACAGGTAATAGTTAAATTGTTCTCATTATTTTACTAGTTTATCTAAGTAAGTCGTGGTATAAACGTCACTGTGACATTACTTTTGTACTACTAATTTATGATTCTAAAAACGTGTCTTTAAAATGGCTCAACTGAACGACACTGAACGGATAACTTTCCTCATGATTGGATTCGGAGAGAGGCGTCGATCCCTTCAGGAAGCAAGTGACCTTTCCTGAGCGAAACCCGATTTTCAAGTCGACAGCATGTCGCATTTTGTTTTACGATGAGGCTACATTTTGTTTAAATGGATTTGACAATCGTCACAATTGTCGCTATTGGTCTGCTGAGAATCCACATTGGATGGAAGAAATGCACACACAACATCCAGAAAAAGTAAATGTCTGGGCGGGTATTATTGGAACACATGTAATAGGGCCGTTATTTCTAAATGGTAATTTAACTGCTGATACCTATTTAACTTTATTACGCGAAAGAGTTATACCCGCTGCAATTCAGATATTTCCCAACCGCGAAAATCCTCAGGTGATCGCAAATGACGTGTACTTCCAGCAAGACGGAGCTCCGCCACACTATGCCAGAATTGTAAGAGACTTTTTGGACACTGCCTCTCCCCGGAGATGGATAGGTAGAAGGGGTCATATAGAATGGCCAGCTAGGTCACCTGACCTAACCCCTCTTGATTTTTTTCTGGGTCATTTGAAGTCTGTGGTGTATCGCACAAGACCTGCCACGGTATAAGAGCTTCAAGAAACAATTCTAGCGGTTGCTGTTAATATTACACCTCAGTCCCTCCAAAATGTTCAGCGGGAATTTGTGGACAGGCTAGCACATTGTCAGGCAGTGGAAGGATTCCAATTTGAACATTTAGTAAAATAAAACTATTCTCTGTTAATTACGATTGTAATTTCTAATTTTCTCTTATTGAGACAATCATCCCTATATGATAACCCAGAAACAATTCTGACAGCCTTTCTTAGCAGTAAAAAAACTGTTGACGTATGTGCCGAGTAGACCCATATTAAAATGGCATAGGTAAGGGAAGATTGAATTATTGCATGATGTGCCATTAAAACCGTTGACTGTGACAAACAATTTTTTAAATTACCCAATAAGAAAATATTACGTGATAAACACACTATTTCGGTCTCAGTACTACAGCTGTATCATTCTTTCAAAATTACCTTTATGGGAGATGTCAGAGGGTAGGAGTAAATAATAATTTTTCACGATTTATTCATACTAATCAAGGAGTGCCACAGGGAAGTATACTTGGACCATTACTCTTCTCGATTTACACGGCCGATTTCTATAAATGTTTAGAATACTGCCAGTCACATAAATATGCAGATGATACACAAATTTATTACTCTTTTACAGCGACAGAAATTATTCAGGCTGCAAAGAATATTAATACTGATCTGGTATCTATATCCAATATATCTAAAGCCCATGGACTAGCTTTAAATGAATCCAAAACTCAAATGTTATTATTTGGTAAAAATAGGGAATTAATTTTGCAAAACACTGATTTTAAAATAACTTTGAATAACTCAACTTTGAACCCTATTGAAAATTGCAAAAACTTAGGTATTTATTTAGATGTTCAATTAAGATTTTCAAAGCATGTATCTAATCTATTGCAAAAATCATTTGGTAAATTAAAAATTCTTTCGATACATAAAGATGTGTTGAGTAATGATATTAAATTAAAATTGTGTGACTCTCTAATTCTTTCATATTTATCGTATTGTGACGTAGTATATTGGCCTGCTTTGTTGCAACAAGATAAAAATAGTCTACAAAAATTTCAAAATACGTGTATAAGATTTTGTTACAATCTTCGCAAATTTGATCATGTTACGGATAAATTCAATGAGTCTAAGTGGTTAACACTTAGTGAAAGATTTCAAGTTCATCTAGCATGCCTTATTTTTAAAATTAATTCTACCCAGATGCCCTCATATCTACAAAATAAGCTTATTAAAGGCAGTGATATTCATGCTTGTCCTACACGCCATTGTCAGTTGTTTACTGTACCCAAGCATAATTCTTCCCTATTTCAACGCTCATTTAGCTATAACGCCGCAAAAATCTTTAACGATTTGCCTGAGAAATTTAAAGAACTCACTTCTGTGATAAGCTTTAGAAAACAGATCAAAACCTATATACTTAGTAAAAGAAACCATGTTGTTTTATAAATTATGCGCACCGTGTGCCAACCTGATATTATATTAGTCTATTCGAAGAGATGGTTATATGGAAGAGCAACCCAGTTGAATATCGCCATCTCCTTTATTGTTTCACTGTAACATATTATTTGAATGCAAAAATAAAGACATTTTATTATTATTATTATTATTATTATTATTATATATTCTTGCAGATGTAGGACGTGTGTTCTTCCCATCTTACTGTCCAAAATAATACCCAAAAATTTAACGCATTGAGAGGTCATCTGTACACTGTGCTGTCGTAACAAAAAAATTATATTCTCTATCTTATCATTATAAAATACTAGCTTACTATTTAAAAACCAGTTATGAATCATAGACAGACAGTTTTGAGTTTCTGATAATGAAATGTTACAATAATTATGGGAATGAGCTAATGCTGTGTTATCAGCAAAGAGAGTGATATTTGTTTGTTCAGTAAAATATTATGAGGCACACAGTCAAAAGCCTTACTTAGGTCTAAAAATTGCACATGCACAAATTCCTTGGCCTCGAAAACTTAATTTATTACATTCATCAACGAATTAATTGCTAACGCCGTTGACAGTTTTAAACTGAAACCATATTGACAACTATTAAATATATTACAATTTTCAAAATAATTCGTTATTTGAGATTTGAGAACTAAGTACCTCAAAGATTTTGGCATATAATGGCACGATAGAAATATAGGTCTATAATTAGCCTGATCATCAATACAGTTTTCTTTAAACAAAGGTAATACGTTTGGCAGCTTAAAACATTTTGGAAACATATCCTTTCTAATGCATTCATTAGTTATGGAACTTGTAAAATTATTTTTAAAATTGTCGGTGGCAGATGACAAGGAATTAACTAAATATTGAGCAATGTTTCCAAAATAATTATTAAATTCGTCAGGAGAAATAATTTATGACGAATTGTCTGTTTTATTTTTGTTTATATTAACCAAATTCCACATTGCTTTTTGCTCATTTTTATTCCGACGAATGTAATTATCGTTAGTTGCTTTCTTGGCCTTTAATATTTCGCTTTCATAAATACGTTTTTTTGTCATTAACCAATTTTTTCAAATCGTCAGTAGAATTTGTCTTATAAATATCAAGAAGAAAATGTAATGTCTCTCTCAATTGCTGCAAATCATCAGTGTACCAAATTAAATTAACTTTATTGTCACTGGCAAAAATCTTGGACTTAATTGTCATAATTACTGTGTATTAATTTATATTCCAATAATGCCTCATGGCAACGAATTTACTTAGTTAAATGTTATGGTATAGAGGACATTTCCTATCGACATGTGATTCAGTTCTTTCAAGAAAGTATCCTACTATTAATATTAGTCGACAAAGTTTAAGAGAATTAATAAAAAATCTAAGTATCACCGGAGTTATAAAGAATCCTAATAAGCCTAAAAAATTCCCCAATGAAAATCCGAAAACATCGGTGAGGAACAGATCCGAGCGAAATTAACATAAGCAAATATGAAATTCTTACTTAAAGTTTTAAATGAAAAGAAATTTCAACCTAAAAAAAACATATACTGGGAGAAGATAATAATGAATGTTGCTTATTGAGACTACTTTTGTTTAGACATCGGGGAAAGAATTGTGGGAGACAGACAAATTTGCAAAAATGTATTTTTTTCCGACGAGTCTACCCTTAACTCAATTGGCGTAGTTTATCCCAATATTGTCGTTATTGAGCCAAAAGAATCAAAATCTTATACTAAGTGCAAGTAGTCAAAATTCAAAAGAACAAATAAATGTATAGTGTGCAATTATAAAAAATTGAATTATTGATCCATACTTCGTTGAGAAAAATCTTAACCAAAATTCATATTTAGAAATGTTGAATACTTAATTCTGGCCAGAGCTTTAAGAGAAAAATTTATAATACAGACCCAGGGTCTATTTTCAACAAAACGAATGTCCTGCGCTCTCATCAGTGCAGAGGTTATCAATTGGATCCATAGACATTACTTTCTTTGGGGATTTTTAAAAGTAAAAGTCTATAAAGATCACTTTGCCCATAATGTTGAAAATTTTAAAAGAAAGAATAATTAAAGCCATAGACCCGTAAGTATGCTATCGTCCTTTTCCATGTTACTTGAAATTGTCATGTGGAGGAGACTAATTCCATTTTTAGAATAAAGTCAACATGCTTATCAGAAAAACAAATCTACAACAACAGCCACCTTTGATTTTGTCAGAAGAATACTGGAGAATCTGGACAGTGGATACATTGCTTTTGGTATATTTGTCCTATGATTGTGTTAATCACAATACATTTCTCAGTAAACTGGATAAGCTAGGCATAAGAGGAATAGCGAATAAATGGTTCAATTCCTATCTCAATGAAAGATATCAAAAAGTGTATATTACGGCAAATTCATCGAGAGTATTATTCCAGGACCCAAGGGCTCCTACTAGGTGTACCACAGGGCAGTGTGCTGGGGCCAATACCCTTTCTATAATATATTAATGATTTGCAACAGTACTTAAATAAACACTCAGTTTATATAACATCTTATGCTGGTGACACAAATATTCTAATTTTTGATAAAGAGTATGATAGTTTAGAGACCAAAGCATCTAACGTGGTGCAAATAATATCGGAATGGTTTCAGCAAAATTGGTTGATATTAAATAATGATAAGACGAGTTGTATTTTGTTCAAACGCAGTAGAAACAAAACGGAATTCCCGAATCAGGTAGAAATAAACAACGTAAACACTGACTACAAGGATAGTAGGGGTGACTATTGATGTACACATGGAGTGGAGGTATCATGTACAAACGCTTTGTGGTAGACTAAGTTCGGATTGTTACTCATTAAGAGAACTGAAGAAAGTAGTGAATAACAATACACTTCTTACAGCTTATTATGGCCATGTTTACAGCTCAACGTCACATGGAATAATATTCTGGGGTGACACTAACATTCATGAAGTATTTATAGTTCAAAAAAGAGCAATACGAATCTTATCCAACTTAAAAGTAAATGAATCATGTCGTAAAAATTTTAAAGCATTAAATCTGTTGACAGCTCCGGGTTTTTTTTGTTTATGAATGTCTTTGTTTTATTTTCAAACATATGTAGGAGTTCAAAAACAACATTAGGGATCATAGTTATGGAACAAGGCACAAGAATACTTTATCTTATCCAATTCATAGCACTACAGTCTTAGAAAAAGGCTGTTTTTATAGATGACTCTATTTTTATAACATGTTATCTACTCAACTGAAAAACATTACATCTACAAATATTTTCAAAAATAATATAAAAAACCACTTAATATGTACAGAACCCTATACCCTAGAGGAAGTGAATGTGACAACTTTTAAGTAAGATAGTATTTGTTCTTTTAATTTGTAATTTGTATTTCTTGTACTATTAGTAGCAATTGTTTTTTAGTTTTTAGTATTTACTTACTGTTTGCAGGATTTTTGGACATGTAACAAACTTAAATTGTATTATTGTAAAATTTATTGTCACTATTACGCAATAAAATTCTATTCTATTCTATTCGCTCTGTTTACGATGAATTTAAAAGACAATTAGAAAGTGCGTGGAAGTTGGAGATTTTCATGATGAATTAAAATTTTATTAATTGAAATATTTAGTTACACATAAACATATACATCTAAACACTTTATAAGCATGTACATGTAATGATATCTAAGTAACAAATAAATACAAATGACAATTATAATTTATAATATTTTACGACTTAATTGTCTGCCCTTGCTTTACTCTTTATTGATGCCACCAACAGATTCCGATACTGAACTGGCGGATTACTAATAATATGTGCTGCTATGAAAGAGGACGATCTAAAATATGTATTTTACGTGAGCGAACACACTCATTTTTAAAATGTTACAGATCTCTGCTGTGAAATCAAATCGTTTGAGGACGAAATTTTCTAAACGTTACTATTATTAAATAGAAACATGTTCGAGCAAAACATCACCATACTTCTTCACACGAGAATGGTTTATTCACCAGGCTCTCTGCACAATTCAAAAATACGTGTCGACCCTCGTACCGAAGTTTTTGCACTCCTTGCATTAGAATGAAATAGAAATAAAGATCACCCAATGTCTATATTCTCTAACAGGAACTACATCAGGCAAACCCGAAGCGGTTTTAAAATTCAATGAAGTAATAAATAAACCAAAAGCAGCTGAACACGCAAGAGTAGCTGAAAATTGTTGAGCAACTTTAAAAGTATAATATATCACTTACACGGGTTTTACATGAACCATTCAGTAGGGGTGTTCTTGAAAATGCAATCGTCATAAACACCTAAAGCATGTTACGTTAATGTACTGGGTGGCCTAAATTTTTGGGACAGTATATGCTGTTTACCATATAACGGACACAAATTCTAGGGAATACCAGTAAAAGCCAACATATAGTGTGTCCCACTTCATACTAAGACATCCCAATAACTTGGCCAATTGAATTTGGAGTTGCATATATGTTTTATAGCACATAATACCCATAATCAACTACGTTTGGAAGGTAGAACTGTTACTCAATCTCTATTTCGAAGCCAACTGTGATTTTTTTAAAATGGGAATTTTACAAAAGTAACATTAGCGATTGAGATAGAGGAAAAATGTATTTGGAAAAGTCGTTCAGAAAAATTAAGTAAGTTCAAATATGAAATTTCATTTAAAAATATTGATTTTTTTTTTAAATATTGCAAGTCAGAATAATTCGATGTTTGGGTTAGCTTAGAGTATCCAGATTGCTATGAATGTCAATCTACTTACATTAATTATTGTAAACACCATAGTTGTCAATTTTTACGTTAGAATGCCTTTGAAATTAACAATTCCATTAAAAGTGGAAATTATTCGTCTCGTTGGAGATAATGTTCGTTCCTTCAGAGAGGCTGCGAAAATATTTAATCGTAGACATCCCGGTCGTCCTCCACCACATTATTGCACCATAGCTGCCCTTAATAAGAAATTTGATCAAACCGGCACTATTGCAAAGCCAACATTGAAACCTACCAAAAGGCATCCAAATGATGATATTATACTGGGTTTTGTTAATGGAAACCCACGAACCAGTGTAAGAGAAATTGCGCGGGAACTTTTATCAAAAAACAAGATCTGGCGTTGCCTTCGCAGGTACAAATTAAAACCATTCAAGCCAATATTTCTTCACACGTTGCAAGAAGGGGACCCAGAACAAAGAGTAGAATATTGTTATTGGGTGCAAGGCATTTTTGCAGAGGACCGTCGTGGTTTCATCACAAAATTGTAGATATTGGGCTCCGGATTATCCAAATTGGGTAATCACATGCAAAAGTCAGTACTCCCAAAAAGTGAATGTATGGTGTGGCATACTGAGAACCCGGCTTATTGGTCCATTTTTTTTCGAGGGAAATATAATGCTGATGTTTACTTGAATTTCCTTAACACAGAATTGTCCGATGCTATAGACGATTTACCGCTGGCATTGCAAAGAGATATCCACTTCCAACAAGATGGCTGCTCAGTACATAATGCCTCGATTGTGAAGGAATGGTTTAATCAAAATTTTCCTCGAAAATGGATAGGACGTAATAGTCCACTTTGAGAGTTTCCGCCCAGATCCCCAGATATTACTCCCCTGGATTTTTATTTATGGGGTGCAATTAAAGAAAAGTTTATAAAAGCAGACCACGCACAAGACAAGAATTGTGTAACAGAATTATGGAAGTTTGTCGATCAATATCTCCTGAAGAATTATGAAAAGTATCGAATCATAATAAAAAAAGAATTATAAAATGCATGAAATTGAAGGAAACCTAGTTGAAAAATATTTCAGATAATTATTATTGTTAGCACTGTTCATATTGTGTACGTTTTTCTTTTAATTAAATAAATTATCAACATTATATAAAATGGTTTATTACTATTTTCTGGAATTCATAGCAATCTGGATGCTCTAAACTAACCCAAACATCGAATTTTTCTGACTTGCAATATTTCTCAAAAAGAAAATCAATATTTTTAAATGAATATTCATATTTGAGCTTACATAATTTTTTTGATCGACTTTTCCAAATACTCTATCTCAATCGCTAATGTTACTTTTGTAAAATTCCCATTTTAAAAAAATCACAATTGGCTTTGAAATAGAGATTGAGTAACAGTTCCACCTTCCAAGTATGGGTATTATGGGCTATAAAAAATATATACAAATCCAAATACAAATAGCCAAGTTATAGGGGAGGCTTAGTACGAAGTGGGACACACTGTATATAAAAGGCAGAATCATATTGTTCGTTGTATTTCCACTTGCGAATCCCAAAAATTCATTAAAACAGAATTATTTTCTATCATGATTTTTTAAATGAAGATGTTCAACAAGCATAAGTAAACATTTTTTTATAAATAATCTTTGAAAAAAATGAAGTATTTCAGTTTAACAGTATTTATGGAAGAATTTAAACAAGAGACTTTTCTGAAAAACTAACAGCATAATTACATCATGGTTTATAATAAGATAATCAGTTTTGAAACAAGAAACATTGATTAATCATTCAAAATATTATATTACTTTGGTTCAATGTTGACTAATAAATACTATTATTTTATATGGGTCTTAAAAGTTTTGTATTTCTACCTGACTGACCATGGACAATTTTTTTATGGTTGTTATGTTATGTTCCCACCCTTAGTAGACAACGCATTTAGAAAAGTAAAACCAAAGAGCGACAACTCCACATATCAACCCATTGTCTAAGTGTTAGAAATCAGAGTCCATTATACTCTCTACTCAAGACTATTTCAATTGCTCTCTCAATTATTCGCAAGGAAAACGAAGAAATGGTAGTCATCGAAAACGACAGTGATGAAGATTAAGATATTTAACTCAAATAAAAACAATATACCTATTTATAATTAATAAGTGAGATATATTTGTTAAAATTCAGAGTAATATTTGGACAGTAAATATGACATAATTAGGCAATTATTTTCTCAGGAATATATCTTGCATGGATACTCCCAAAAAAACTGACGTCCAAGGAATTACTACTTTCACATCCAGATTTCATATATAAAATACAATATTTGATATCATCTGCCTCATGGTGGTAATGGGGGTAGCTGTTGCCAAAAATTGTTGTACGAAATTTTCTCCTCGTATACTTACTAAATCACAATTTTATATTGTTAACCTTTTTGATAACAGAGTGGTGATGGTGGTGGCATGGTAGATTGGCTAATTGATTGATTGATTGATTTGCCAGCGTAAGATAGGCATTGCTGCCGATACCGGACATCCAATCTGGATGCAGCCCCGGACCAGCTGTATACGCTGGATTGGATATGGGAAATGCTTGTTGCGTCCAGATAATATCTTATGCTTCCCAAAAACTTTTGTTTTCGCTTCAACGTCCCGCTTCAGTGCGTCCATTTTGTTTCTCTGTCAAGACATACATTAGCTCGCTGTAAAAAGCTACCATTTATTAACCGCTCCACAGGTAAACAGCCATTCACAGTGAAAGTGCAAGACAGAGCCCCGAGAGAATCCTTGAGACACCCTGTATACTGATCTGCCAAGGTAGAACAAAATAAAAAGTATAACTCTGCAAAAAGAGGTATCTAGAGGAATATTTGGGACGCCCTGTACGTCATTTCAATTTTTTTTTTCAATTTCAATTTTTCAATTTTAAGAAATTCAATTATGTTCAACGATTAATAAGAGTTAATAAATTACTACGTTAATAAGCTAATACATTAATTAAATTAAAACTTATGTTCTCCCTCCAAGCATTCAGCCTTCTTTACAAATAGCCATGTACTTGGACGGGCCCAAGTATGTCTCCAACAATTTCATAAAAAAATTGAGACCTCTCCAGTATATGCACGAAATCAGAAGTTTCTGGACTCTTACTAGTTTGCTTTACTTATTTATCCCCAAACCTTTCAGCGTAATAACTTCAAAATATAATCTAGCTTCAAATCACATTACAGCACTATACAGCATTACGTGTACCAAAGAATGTCTTAAACTGTTCCAGAGCAATGCAACAAAAGTTATGCATTTATGACAGCCCTATCGGATTCGCTATACTGAATCTGTAACTTTTGACCTCAGATTCAGTCTCAGCTACCTCAAAAACACCTAATTATTACTTTAACCCCATTTTGGCTGCGGCACCTTCGCCATAATTTCGAATATTCTCGCATAGGAAATGCCTTTTCCGACACTTTGCATTAGCCATAGCTCGCTGAAACTAACCCTGGACCGCCGCAACGTCATAGTTTAACTATTTTAAAAAACATACGAGTTCAATTGAAAATGTCGGTTTAAAAAGCTTTTAAAGTTTACAGCCTTTGTACGGTATTTACCATTGAAAGGCAATTCATGAGAATAAAAGATTACTAATTTTCAGGTTATAAAATATTTGTTCAAATTAATGAGTTAACTAAAAGCACGTTGCGTAAACAAGAACCGTGATTTAAAATGTAAAATTTTCGATAACAGCAGCGAAAATGATAATTGAATGTGTGATGTTTATAAATGAAATAACTTAATTGAACAAACAGTTTTAACCTTTTATACCGTAAATTACAACTACAGAGCTTCATTTATGTCGGTGCGGAATATATATGCGGTTCACTCATATATATGGATGTGACGGGCTGGGATGCTACAATCTATAAATGGAAATAATTTTAATTTCAGTGGAAAACTCTGCTCTTCCATAGGAATGTAACATCAAAGTCTAAATAAAACATTTTTTGTAAGGAAGGCATCATTATTTTATACGTGGAATTTGTCTTTGAATTTTATTTCTTTTAACATATGCCGATATTATGTACACATGGACTTTGGATCGAAACGTAAAGGCATCAATCAGTTTTGTTTAAATCAATGTATGGGGTGTGTTACCACAAGCTCAAAATATCTGATTTTCTGCAACTATTAGTACTGCTAGGAAATCTCTTATATGTAGAATTTTCGAAGAGCTCTATTCATATTTTATAAATTATTATTTGTTTGTCAGTTTCGGTTATACCGTGGAAGCTAACCAGCTTCCTTATTTTTTAAATGTAACACAGGTAAATTCTAATATCATTTAAGTAGCATATAGTCCAGTCGATAAAGTAAAAAATACACCAGAAGCTAGCAAAAAATTTTATCTGAGATTTTCCTTCGGTAACTGTTAGTGGAGGGATTATACATCACAAAACATAGAAATCAGCTCTGGGAATGTCGCGCACAAAGAACCACCCTTTCGATGAAAGAAGCCTTATTTTACTGATAACTCGTTAACCGTTGAAGAAATAAAAAAATGCTCATCATAAAAAAGAAAGCTTGACTAATTTCCTAAAGAAAAGTCCCTTTGTAACACTTTTTTATATGCCGTAGTTTTCGAGACAATCGATATTTAAAATACAGGGTACAATTAGTTTCATGTCATTAAAAAAACTGGTGGTAGGGAACGACAAGACAACCAAAAAAACCTTATATAACATGGGGTCTAAAGCTCATAGTTTTGGAGAAAAAAAAAAAACAAAAATTTCGCAAATTTTCAATAAAATCTTTTGAGAACTGCTGGAATATTGAGGTAGGTTATGATACTCAATATTTGTGTAGATAGCCATTAAATGTCGGCGGTCTTTAGCGGTGCGGTAAATAAGATGAAAGACGTCGACGTTTTCTGAGAGTTTAGTAGATCTGATCTGAAGAAAACTATACTCTGACTCTCCCTTGTGCAATATTTTAGCTTCTTTGGGTGTTTCGTTATGTACACACGTCCAACCCGCCGTTCGTTGGTTTTGTTATTTTTGAATTTCGGGTCGCTGTGTATTTATAGTGAAGATTTATTTTATTGATTTTACCGTTCAAGTCGTTAAATTCTTGATTACATACAGACGCAACTTACTTGTTCGTTCTTTTTGTATTCCGTTTTGGATTTTGGAAAGAGTTTTTCTTTTATTTTTCTTTATTGACAACGTTAGTTGATAGCTTATTGTTTAGTGTTGAACGGAGTACGTATGTCCTTAATTCGACGTACCGAACTGTGTATTGATGCAGATGCAAATTTTGAATAATTTACTAATGTGGTAAGCTTTTAACCCAGGACACTCATTTATGTTACAAACGTTAATAAATCACATTTAAATATTCTAAATTATAGACATTAATCCAATATTTTGTTCCAAATTAAAAGACACACATGTAAAGAAATGCTCTGTTTAAACTTCTACGGCCATTATTTGCTTGC
This sequence comes from Stenurella melanura, assembly GCA_963583905.1. Classification (NCBI taxonomy): domain Eukaryota; kingdom Metazoa; phylum Arthropoda; class Insecta; order Coleoptera; family Cerambycidae; genus Stenurella; species Stenurella melanura. The sequence continues at coordinate 137,773,232 of OY757314.1, forward strand.
AGTTTTACAGGAAAAGATAAGGAATTATTTGCCTCTTTATAATTGCCTCAGTTCGGTTGAGGCGGTCCATCAAAGGCGGTCAATGATCCAAGGCCTTTGCACTTTTTTATGACATTTAAAAGTTGTATAATTGGGAACTACAAGTTCATTGACCAAGACAAGCAGTGATTCTCAATTATTTTCTACATTAATATTAAAAAAATATATATATATTAAAAAGGTTGACCTAGGTCAGCTTTTTTCAGAATGCCCTTAGAGGGAAAAGTCATAAAGTTTTTTTGTTTGTCTAGTCGGTCCCCATTGCCAGTTTTTTTTAATGACATGAAACTGATTACACCCCGTATAAGAAAACTTCAATTTTTAGAAAATGCGTCATATAATCGTTAATAGCTTCGCCAATTGTCGACATATCTAAGGAAATCAGGAAGCAAATGAAAGTCATTTTATAACCTTCAATTTTTCACCATAGAAAATTATGAAAGTTATTAGATTTCTAGTGATTTTCAGGTCCTGTTTTTTTTCCCGATTTTTTATATATTTGCAAATTGTTAACATAATATTATAAAAATAGAATCAGATATGAAATACATTCATTTAATAACTTTATTTCGTAATCGTAAAAAATAGTAAAAGTCCCTATATGTTCTGTAAGTTGGAGATTGTGTAAGTAAAAACTGTTTTTCTTTTCAATTTTTTTTAAGTAAGTATTTGCCAATTTTTGACAGGTTACGGAAAGAGAAGCAAATGAAAGATTTAACAACTTTATCATAAAAAATTATAAGTCACTATATTTTTTAGTAATTTTGAGATTATGTCAAAAGTAACAAAATAAAACACTTTAATAATGAGTATTAATCTGAGTTTATTTACAATTATAGAAAATGTTTCAGAATATTAACATTTTTTTTATATTACATCTTCAGTTTCATTGGATATTTTTTCTTCGTTGTAATCAACTTCTTCTGGTTCAACTGGACGAGCATTTGTGCATGTGTCGTTTTTGCAAGAACCACAAGCTTCGCTACAAAACAGGCCAGCATTTTTACAATAGCAAGCATTTCCACAAATTATTTTTAGAATTTCACTTGGTGCTGGCGGTTTTGTCATCATATTTGGAGTTAATATTTTTCCTTTCTTCCATCCACATTGTTCTGGTAATAAATTATTTGACAGCCGTGTCTGAATTTGTAAATATACTCTTCAACAATGTTGTGCTGCTGCATCATTGTAGGAGGAAGAGATGCATGATCCACAGCCTTTTCTTTAATTTCTTTTCCAATCTTATTTGTTTAATAGTTAATTTAATTTGATAAAATTTATTAGAATAATATTTCGAAAAAACCCGTGGCTGTGAATCGACGCGCATAGCAGAAGAATATTATTTTGCAACTGTTGTATTCGAATTGTTTATTGTAGGTTGTAGTATACTATACAATGCACAGGGCGCCTTTTCCATGCATTCTTAACGGAGCGTCACTGTGCGTTAAAATTCTCTCCCATTCAATAGCATATGGTATAATTTTAAATGGTATGATCAAATAATATGAAGTCTTACCTTTATTTCTAGACCAGGTATATTAAAAAATATCAGAAATCAAGGACGCTAGATTAATAAACAAAAAATCCAAAAATGGCTGCATATTCCAATTTTGGATGACATTTTTCTATAATGCAATTTTTTAACTATTATATGATTAGAAACAATAGTTATATGATACACAGACTGAGAAAAAAATGAGCTAAAGTTTCAAGATGTTTGGGTTTTTTTTATTTTTAGGAAGCAATATAAAATTGGCCAAAATTTGGCTAAATTCAACATGCTGGTAAATTTGTAAATGTGAATATTTTTATTCCTAACATTTTATGCATTCAACTAAAATATAGTGCATTTATAACTTGCTGAATAGTTAGAAGCGCAAGAAATCAAGAGATAACTATATTATATTGTTATTTCTATATGCTAATAAATATCAATAGCCATCAAAAATGGTACACAAGAGAGTATTTTATATCCTATCCGCTTTGAAACCCATTTTGGTTTTTCTTCGTAGCTTGTTTGGTTTTCGAGCAATTTCATTTTTTCTATAGGCCGCGCGTAAAAAATTTCAAATACTTAAACGAAAATTAGCGCGCATTAAAAATACAAATGTTGCAATTTTCTTCAATATCTATTTTCTCGAAAACCGCGGCATATACAAAAAAATTACAATATGACTTTTTTTTAGGAAATTATTCAAGCTTCCTTTCTCATGACGAGTATTTATATCTTCAACGGTTAACGAATTGTCAGTAAAATAAGGCCTTTTTCAACGAAGAGGTGGTTTTTTGATGGGATTTCGCGGCACCTCCAGAACTGATTTTTGTGGTTTTGTGATGTATAACCCCTCCACAAACAATTACTGAAGAAAAATCTCAGACATAATTTTTCTGTGATGGAGATTTTTATAATTACTGGACTAATATTCCATATCAAACAAGTATTCTCAATTTTCTTGACTGATCCAAATATTTCAAAAACGAGTAATAAAGGTAAGACAAATGTAAATTAAGTTAAGTCGCGAATTGTTTTTCTAGAATACTACAGATCGATATAGTTATACAGAAAAATAAAGATAATTATACGTTGCCAAAAAATACCAACAATCAGAATCTAATGGAGACAGCACTTTCGAAAAATGTTATTTAGATAAGCGTACTAGTTATTAAACTCTTACAATAGTGACTCAATAAATGTGTAACATTTTATGTGATAAACAGTTTATTTTGTTACTAGCGTTCAGGTTTCATACGTTTTCATTAAAATCATCACTCGCTTTTTATGAAAGATTATTTTTTTACACATTTACTTTCTCGGGAGATGTTCTGTACGCAATGGTAAAAACTCCATCAAAATCCGTCCAGAAAATACGTTTTTTTTAAGGTTAAGTTGATAAATTATGAAAATTTTAAAAGATAAACAGCGAGTGGGAATTTTGTTGACTCTCAAAATATTTATTACAGTTTTCACGGACCACATCTTTCGCTTTCTAGATCTACTGAATAAATAATTAAAAATAAAGTAGGAAAATAATGATTCTTCGTTTAACTAGCTCTAGCACAGACAACAGCATAGTGAACTGGTCTCAAGTTTTCACCCTATTGTCATATTTGTTACCAAAATGTGTTGATATAAAAGTATAATTTTAATAAGAGAAATATATATATTAATAGATAGATAGGTAGATAATAACTTTTTTATTTGAATTGAGCAAATGGCACGTGAAAGAACTCGGCTAATGAACTAATGTTCTACGCGTGGTACTGCAATTTGCAATTTTGGTATTACCAACGACTTTATATGTAGGAAGCTGGCCAGATTTATTCATATGCTGTAGCATATTCACCTAGAACTGATAATGCCAGTAAACAAATACAGGTACCGTATCAGTCTTTATGTATTTTGTCTGTTAATTTGCTATGTCAGTTTTAAAATTCCTTATAACTTTTTTCCCCTTCTTTGTGACATCCTGCCACATGTAGTTTTTCTTTTAAGCGGTGCTCGGGGAATCTACAAAATATCACAGTATGTTACTGGTAAATAACCTCTACGCCTGTGACTTTTACGTCAAAGAATCAGTTAGAGGTTGCTTTTTCTAATAACACAAATAAGTATAAAAATTTAAAATTAAATATTTCGTTGACGTTTGGGAAATCTAATCTGTTTCCTTTTTCAAGGCTTTTTTGAAAAATCTTTTTTGCTGTTTATGATAAATGTACAGCTCTAAGAATGTTTGTTATGTTCAATATCCATGGATACTTACTATTTACATAGAACTGTTGATATAGTTAACAGTTTTTTAAATTTTTATACAATGTTAAATTTGTGAAGTTCTTCTTTCTTCTTTTAACCAAGTTGTACAGACATATAAGGAACAATTCGACACGCATCTATCCTCATTCTCACTCATATTATCGCTGATCTTTTAATTTTCCTTTTTTGCTAACTGCCTCTTTTGTTAAAATTTTAACAAAAGAGGCAGATAGCAAAAAAAGAAAAATTAAAGAATCAATGACACAAACTCATTTAACAATTAGGACTTTACAAAATATATTTATTTCAGAACATTTTCAACTTGCCGAGACAATTTCTAAAGAATTGCATCATTAAAGATAATATACAATTTTTTTTTGCAGTTCCAGCATAGCAAATTATATTCGTGGAACTTGGCAAGAAGGCATAAAATCATCTTATAAGCAACCTTTCTTAAATATAACTGTTAGTGGTTTTAGTCTTCCTCTATTGAATATAATCCACAAACGTCGGTGTTTGTTTTTGTTCTCTTACATAGGAATGCTAATATCATGCATTACAAATTTGTTTAGAAAACGCACTGCATAACACCAATTCAACTCATTTTTGATACACTTCAAGACTGAATCTCCCAGAGCCATAAAATCCTAATTACATTCATTCATTATACTTTTGTTACATCTATCCTGGAACACACTATATATTTTAAGTTAAAAGAAACTTTTGGAGCATACGCCTATCAGTACGACGTCAAGTACCATTTCAGAGAAGTTTCCCTAGAGAGTCCGCAGTTAAGTTGGAAAAATTTACCATTTTTATTTTCCTTGTCTTATTTGAGTAGCGTTATATTTAAAATAAAAAAAGGGTTGGGTGTAAATATTTCTTTCTGTAAGCAGCGCAAACAAAGCGAGTTACGACAGAGAGAAATTTAATTTATTTTTATGGTTGTCGAGGAGCTTGTATTATGCTCTATATAACAAGTACTTAAAATATTCGTCATCGTTGTATTTAATAAAATCGTCTTCCACAGTGCCGTCAGTTCTTAATACGCCTCAAAAGACTTATTTAAAACAACGAACTAGAATTGTTAAAAATTACTCTTTTCAAATGAGCACAAAAAGTTTTGTTAATAAAATTTCCGATGAAAAAGAAAAGTTTAATTTTATACATTTCGTTTTATTTCACTACATCGCATTGGGATCTTAATTCTGTTAGAAGAAAAAAGATTTCGTGCTGTAATATTCAGCAGAATCATTTCTTAGTAATTGAACGCCGTTATCCAAGAGGATCCAGATACAAGCATAATTTTTTAATATTTCATACTTTGCTTCTTTCTTTCAAGTTGTTTATAAATTCCTATGGATCTTCTGTTTCACTGATTTTTTAACAATAAGCATGTCAGTATCTTATGAAATAGGACGATATACTAAATATATTTCTATGTACATACAGTGTTTTCAAGGATCAACAAAAAAGAATTCGAAACTTCATATAACATATTGTATAATAACTGGGGTTATATTGTCTTAATTGCATGAATTAAATTAGAATTACCATTGGTATAGTACGGAGTGTCTCAATTACTTTGCAGACTCCGTCGCTATTATAGCACATTAATGAAAATCGACAGTGCTTACCTTTCCCCCTTCTAGGTGCTTGTATCCTTTCCCTGTACATCACAAACAGCATATTTCTCAAATTACACCTTTCCGAATTTTAGAAATACAAACATTTAACGATGAAATAAATTAATAAAAGATAATTACGCAATACAAGAATATAAATAGTGGGGTCGATCTGGCACGAAAAATACCGGAAAGTGATAAAGTTTCTTTTAATTTTTTTTGTGATATTATAAAGTTGAACCTCCCGAAACTTGTGGTGACCCATGTGGGCGACTCACGGGTGGTGGAGGGGGGAAATTTACATGTGAAGATACGGTAAATCAGTTTTTCGGACACAACTCGCTTAGTTTGATTCGGATCGAAAAATTATATGGGGTAAAAATTAAGGGCTCACAAATGCGCGTAAACTGGATTTTAATTAGTCGAAATCGGTTCAGAGGTTCTCGAGTTATTGCAATTTGAAGGTCCAGTTTTGTATTCGGATTTTTTACTGCGGCGTGAACGTACCCAGAGCCGTGTTCACGTTTTTTGCGGGGAAGAAAGCGACTTAACGACTTGCCGTTTTCCCCAACAGATAGTCGCGTCCAAAGTACTGTGTCCAAATTTAAAGTCGGCTGGTTCGATCAGGAAGGGAGGGGGAGGGCAAAACGAAAATCGAATTAAAACTGCTGTAATTTCGGCAATTTTGGCCACATAAATAAAAAAAAGGGTTGCGGAAAAACCGATGTTTTTTTTAGAAAATCAATTTTTGCCAGGAAGGAAAGGGGTGAAGCAAGAAATGTTTTCGCCATCGGATGCGGAATTTTTTTCTCTTTAATTTGAACCCAGCCATATTGCGATCCGATTATTAGAAGGGAGGGGAGGGGAGCGCAAGGTATTTAGCCCATAGAAGGGCAAAGGAAAGGGTTGAGGACTTCGGGCTGGGCTCATTTTCAATGGCAATCAATTCTATTTCAGAACTATTTTATCACGAAGCTCTAACTGCATCAGGGCCTGCACGCGCGCGTGATACATTTATAAAATATAACAATATGTAGGTATATAATTGTGTGGGACGTGATAAATCAACTAAGACTGGGCCGATAAATTACGGGCAAATAAATAATAGAATGTCAGGACTACGTTTACGCGCGCGTGCAGGCCCTAATGCAATTACAGCTTCGTGGTGAAAAAGCTCTGACAAAGAATTGATTTCCCTTGAAAATGAGCCCGGTCCGAAGTCCCCAACCATTTCCCTTGTTCTCCCATGGGTTAAAACTTTGCGGTCCCCTCCCTCCCCTTCTGATCATCCGATCGCAAATCAAAGAAAGAAAAAAATTCCGCATCCGATAGCGAAAAAATTTCTCGCGTCACCCCTTTCCTTCCTGGCGACAAATGACTTTCCTTTATTTATTTATGCCGAAAATTATAGACAAATGATAAAAAGTTGAGGTAGGAACATTGACACACAATGTCGTGTTTGCTGGGCGATATGTGGCCAAAATTACAGCAGTCTTAATTCGATTTTCATTTTCGCCTCCTCCTCCCCCCTAATCGAACCAACCGACTTGAAATTTGGATACAGTGCTTTTGACCCGACTATCTATTGGGGAAGAAAAGTCAAGTCACAAAGTCGCCTTCTTTCCTGCAAAAAACGCGAACGCGGGTCTCGATATGTTCTCGCCGCTGCCTGTGAGAAATCCGTATACAAAAGCGGACCTTCAAATTGCAATATCTCGGGAACCGCTGGACCGATTTCGACGAATTAAAATTCAATTTACGCGTATTTGCGTATCTTTACATGTAAATTTCCCCCTCTCCATCACCTGTGAGCCGTCTACACGAATCACCACAATATTCGGGAGGTCCAACTTTATAATATCACAAAAATAAAATTTAAAAAAAACGCTGTCACTTTAAAACCCAGATCGACTCCACTAAAAGTGGTCGCTGCAATTTTAAATCTTGAAGTGAATTGCGAGCCGAATACTCTTAACTACATCACATGAATTTACGTTATAACACACAAAATACCGAACAAATTTACATACAACTCTAAAACTGAAAAGAATTCGCGATACAAGATTTTATTCTACCCCTGTAGATATTGACCGAAGAGACGCTATACCAGAAGTGCCCATTTTATCTCCTCGAAATAAGACTTCTAAAAGAAACCTGAAACATCTGCCAATTAAAACGTTTCCTGCATTAAACTGTACTCAAATTTCAAGTTACTTAACGGACCATGGGATGTACGAAAAATGACTTTATGTGCATCACGTGATGCTGGAATCAATCCCTAATCTTTCATTACATCCTACCTTGCCCTATCTAACATTTATACCAGTAAGGCAGATCAGAAAAACCCCTTTGTCAATTACTTTGCTTTTATACGGCAATAAACCTACTTTAGTGGCCTATTTAGTTCTACTATTAAAATTATTATATATATTTTCTTGAATGCGATGTGAATCAATTACCTTAGTCCTGAATATCTAACTTAGCCTACGATGCAACGCACCGTTGTAGTTATAATATCAACCGGGCTGTGAAAACATTTGTCTGAGTATTCTCGGTTCCTAGAAGGCCTTGTAGCAAAACAAATTGTTTAGACACAAAATAATTTAGATAGTTATTTATTCCTTCAATGGGACTTTTTTAAAGTATCGACCCTCAATAAACTACCCAAGTCAAAAGGACATATTTCCGGAAATCTAACAAAACCCTACGAAATTAGATAACATATTGGATATTTATTTGCAACTGGTACATACTTCAATGGACTAAAGTATCGGACAGATTACCAAGACTTGAAGTAACAAATTAACGGTTGTTCCATACACAACAGTGCCGTACTTTACCCCTAATGCGACTTTTGTTACAATTTGGACAGTAGGTTGCCCTATTAACAAAGTCGATCAGTAAATCATATAAATTTTAAAATATTTTCTGAATTTGTATGTTTTGTTATTGAATACAAATCTTGTGAAATGTTATTTCTTATTGATATTTATATAGATATTTTACCAATATACATTTCATAATAATACATTATTAATCAAAATGTGATTTTCAACACTAGGCATTATATAAACGTAATATCTTTTATTTTTGCGCAGATTTTATTGAGGAAAACATTCGTTGAGTATTTTACAGACCACTTGCATACACCATTGGAAACAACTAATTACTTATTCATTATGTATACTGTTAATCAATTCTGAGCACCCTTGCATACTACTAAAGTCAAACAATGACATCATTCTGAAAGTTACAATAAATTTTTATTCCTAAAGGCAGCAATGACAAATCTGCCCCTTACGATGGCCCCTCTGTTAGCCTTGTACATGCATCAACTAAAAAGTAAAAAGAATATTTATATATCTGAAAACCAAAAGCTTTGGGAGCGGTCAATTGAGCAAAATAACTCAGCAATTGAGTCGCGAACCCTTTTCAGTTTTAAAGTTTATATAAATTTGTTTGGTATTTTCTCGATTATAACGTAAATGTGCATACCGTTGAAGTTAGCCCTCCTGTACATCTTAACCACCAGGTGACATTTAAACGGGATGACGGCGCTGATTATAGAATATGATTACAACAACCCACGCTAGAGATCGTAAAATAATTACTGACATGGTTTGTGGTCCGGTCGATGTTCCCGATCGTAATGGATGGATTATGTTTTAGGTGCATATTGTGAGCTATACCGTTATACCCTGACTCGGTAGACCTTCTCGCCATGACGGAATAGATAGCAGTAAAACAATTCCGCAGGTTGAGCTCCAAATAGCGTGGTAGTAAAATGGCAACATATTGGAAGACTGTATATCAGCTAGCTGTTTGCAGGTTCTACTATTCCTTCCCCTGACAAGGTTATTTTCATTGTTACAAGAATTGAATAAAATTTGATTTCAGAACATTCATTGGAGACATAACATAGGTCAGAGATCAGTGAGGTGGACATCCTGGAAACTGGGAGGAGGAATATAATTAATCTAAGGCATGTTGCAAGTTGTTCCTCAAGCTTGACTTGCACAAATATACTTAGACAATGTAGCGTAGCGCTGATTTCATTAAAGATTTATCAAAGTCATCGCTACCTACATATATTTTCAAAACATTATTTTGTTTCTCAAACTGTGAAAAAATCACAAACCACCACGACCCACTCAACACAAATGTCATTAATAGAGAAATAAAATACAGATGTGAGTAATACCCACAGTTTATTTTCCTTTATGTATTAAACCATACCCAAGTTTTTGGCCTGTTTCGGTCATGCATTTTTTTTATTACGGTGTCTTTATTTTATATTATGTGTGGACAACATGTACAGATTTACATTCTATAAATATGGTTTAATATCGGTACATTTTCCTTTTATTTTGACTACTTTTTATGTCGTTATATTTTGATTATAAATTACAAATTACAAAGTGTTTATTTTCTTCTAGCGTAAAATATTTTTACTGTTAATTAAGTTGTGTTTTTTATTTTTATTTCTGTCTAAAGTCACTATAATTTTCATACTCAACCGGCTTTTCTATAGTTTCTTTTTACGGGAGACTCAAAAACATAGTGGCGCCCATGAATTTTCTTTTGTCGACGTTTCTATAAACCTATGTTAATGGCATTTAGAATAAGGTAAGAACTTGATAAACTGTACATTTTTATCTCTCAATTAGTTGCCAGATTATTCCCACTCTTTGAGTCGAGATCTCTAAGCCGTGGAGAATTTTTAGCACTTATCTTTTATATTTTATTTTTTATTTTTTTTTATTTTATTCATACACCATCTAACAGTACAAGACCATTTACAAGATGGGAAACAACACATACATTGTACAAAAATTACTTAAATTTACTAGCGTACATTTCAGTAAAGATACATAACAAAAGAAAATATAAATATTAAAGAGAATAAAGAGTTGAATTTATTTACAATAAACAGTGAAAATAAAAAATACATATATGATTTAGACAGAATCTCCTATTTATTAAAGATGTCGATATCACGCTGACTGTGGTTATAGCTAGAGCACATGCTGTAGATTGGTGAAAACTTTAAAGTATTAGTCCGGGCTATAGGAAGGTAGAAAGTTTGGTTTTGTCTTGAATTTATTCGCGGAATATGGAAATTAAGTCTCTGGAGTATCTCACTACAGTCAATATCATAATGAATCACCTTTTTTAAGAACTTTATGGCGATTTACGGTGAATTAAACGTTACACTCTGAACATGGGAAGGATTGTCTTCCGGCGACGTTAGCTAAATATTACTAGTAGCAGTAATAAGAAACCTGCAAGGAAAATTAAAATAATTATGGTTTCAAAAAGACTTGTATGGAAAATCTGGATGTGGAAGTAGTAATTTCTTGGGCAGCGCTTTTACATTTCCGGATGAATAATAATGTTATGTCCTTTTGAACTTTTCCTCAAATTTTTGGCAAATTAAACACAAGCCTAAATTCATTTGTACAGAATTTCTCAAACTTTTGAAATATGCAAAAAATAAATTTTATAAAAACGATTAAGCACATTTTTCCAATGAATTAAATAAAACAACCTAAAAAGGACACAGAAAACAAAAATAGAGTTTTAAAATGACAAGAGAGAAAAAAATACTACCAAATATTTAAAATTAAAGAATCGTTCTAAAGCCAAGTAAATGTGATAAACATTATTTTCCGAGCCTGAAAATAGAGAAACGGTACTACATAAAATGCCCAATCGAAAAAAGAAATCAAATCTAACCTCTAAAATTATAGACAGATTTCTATTTGTAAGTAATCTGTCCAAAATACCTGAAAAGACAGATCATCAAGTTATGCTGAAAATAATAACATTCTGACTGTATCTCAGCGCGGTTTCAGATGTAGCAAGTCGGTAGAAACACCATCCTGTTATCTACTAGAATATGTGTAGCAGTGCTTACTGTTGTTTGATCTTACCAAAGATTTTGATACTATCAATAAAGAAATTTTGAGCCATAAATTGTATACCATTGGTATTAGAAACAATATTCTGTCTTGGCTAACATTATATATGAAAAATAGATCCCTGGCTGCAATCTTCAACGGAGAAAAATCTGAAGTACATGGCGTCGCTTTTGAAGTTCCGCAGGGTTCCATATTAGGCCCATTAGTTTTCATGTTATATATTAGTGATTTACCCAGCCATATGGAATGTGGTCATATCACGATGTTCGCGGATGATACAACAATTACTGTTTCAGTGAATACTCTTGAGGAGCTCCAAGATTATCGTTTGTAAAGTGATAGAATCATTAAGCATTTGATGCCAGAGAAACAGACTCATTCAAAATGAAAAAGAAAACTGTGGTTTTGAACTTTCAACTTCCTAGCAACTTTATGATTGGTGAAAATATCTCTTGCTCTCAGTCAGTAAAATTACTTGGTCCTTTTCTCGATCACAGATTATCCTGGGCTAGACATGTAGACTACGTTTTTAACCAATTAAACAAAATTTATTTTACGATGTTACAGTTAAAGTCAACTCGATAAGGATGGCTTAATTAATATCTATTACTTAATGGCATACAGTCACATATCATACAATATTATGGCATGGGGTAGAGGTACTGAATTTGAAAGGGTATCCATATGTCAAAAAAAAATTATTCGATTGATCTTTGATTTGAAAGTTAACGAGACCTGCAAGGATCTCTTTAAACAAAAATCAATACTCACAGCATCATCGATTTGTATCTTAAAATGTCTCAAACTAAATTAGACCAGTTTAAAACAAGAGAAAACTTTCATAGTGATGTAACGAGACATGGTGAGCTCTTGATTATCCCTAACTACCCCAAAGGTGCATTTAAACGACCGCCTCCCTACAACTGCATCATTATGTATAATGCACTTCCTGATGAGAATCGTAATATTTCGCAGCACGCGCTGTTTAAGACAAAATGAAAGAATATTCAGTTGTGAATTGTTTTCGTATTGTAAATGACTTTTTACATAAATCATAATGGTTTCTTTATGCTTATTGTATCGTATTATTTTAACTTTCCATTTCCAATTGTTTCTATGTGTTGTATGTTTTAATGTTGCCTATGTTTATATATATTTTTTTCTTTTATATGTGAATTTGTTGTGGTTATCTGCGCATGTATATATCCATATTATGGTGTAGTTTTTTATTATTTGTGACTACAATTTGACTTGTCATATGTAGATGTTTGTATCCAAATAAATTATTATATATTTTTTATTTTAATGGTAAGGCCATTAACGTCCAGGCGGAGATCAGATATTATTGCTGTTCTACCACTCAACTAGGACACGTACACATAGACATCAACACAACAACCATTCCCTGCGATATTGCCATCTACCGCAGCTGAGACACGGACACGGACTCATTGTGCCATTCAGCAGCGGTCCAACTCACTGCTACTGTCTCAGTAACATATGAATACCGCCACTAAATATCCATACCCTGGTCAGGATTCGAACCCGGGACTCCGTGGTCACAAGCCAGACACCATTAGCACTGCGCCACCGAGCTAGCTATTATTATTATTATTATTATGATTATATATTTTTACAGAAGTGTTAAAGTACTTAACAAAGAGAAAGAAAATTTTTTTTGTAGACTATTAGTTTAGTTAACTAATTGTTGTCCATTGACTTATCTAAACAGGAAGAGGTATCTACATAGCTGAAGCACTGTGGGATTTTATTTAATATCTCCAAACCTGTACCTGAGAACTAATTGTATTTGCCACACCTTTATCATTCCTTAAGTTATTGGCTACGCTCATCAAGAATTTTTATATCATTGTTGCAGTTTTTTGCTCTCCATTGTTGCATCAGATATGAGTTGACACAAATGCTAAAGTATTTATACTATGAATCTAGGTCATAGTTTTCCCGAATAACTAGATATAATTTCCTCTCCAATTACACGTTCTCACCTTTTCTTAGTCTAAAATTTGCGCGGTACATTTTCCACTTCAATCCAATAAAAAGATTTCTGAATGGGTAAGATTTATCAACGCTTTAAAATCATTCAATGTTAGCAATTTGATTGATTGAATTTGGTAGAAAAATAACTCTGTCGCAGTGGGCTTTTCCACAGAATCGCTCCGCTGTGGCAACACACCCCTATTTCAAATTAAATTGACAGTTTAAATAAATTGGAAGGCAATAAATATATTTTTGTATGAATGTAATTGTTGCGAACAATAATAAATTTCATTCATTCATCAAACGTGGCATCCGATAAAGTGAAATTTTACATTTTGTTATCTCGTGACGACGTAATATTCATGTATATAACAAAGGTATTACACAAGTCTTGTTTGCATGGTGCATGAAAATTTCTCAGAATGAGTCATTAGGCGGTTTCAGAAACGTCGCGAGTGGAAAAACAAATTTATAGTATTTCAAATTAGAAACATATCAGAACTTGCATTAGTTGCTTTTAAATTAACGAATTCTGAAAAAAAAACAAAAAATGGACAGCTAGTGGAAGCAGCTGGAACTTTTTCTCTAAATTTTTACGAAAATCTGTTAATTTAGCCAGTAGTCGGGCTCGTCACCGCCGCGATAAGCGATATAGATTTTCGTCTTGTGGATCTTAGCTCTTATTCTTAATAATTGTAGAATTTAGAACAATATCTACCTTTCAATAGTATTATAAAAATGGAAAGTAACTAGTTTTACTTACCTCGCATACCGAAGGGAAGTATTGTATTCGAGAAAAAATCACCCTCCGAGATTTTTACGGATTCTGACGTTTCAGATCACGGAGATTACGAAAATATCGGTTTTTCAATTCCGTCCGTCTGTCTGTCTGTTGGTGCATTTACTAAAAAAACTACTTGACGGAGAGCAGTCAAATTTGGTAGGTCGTTGACGCTACTGTCAGCGCAGAAATGGTAGAAATTTCATTGGAAAATATACAGGGTGGACCGTCTAAACGGAACAAATAGTGAAAAAAAATTTTTTCGTTTCATGACGCACTAATCCTATTTCGAGAAAAAAAATTTTTGAAAATTTTTACCTAGATGAAAAAAAATTTTTTTTGCTCAAATTTAAAATTTCCACGTTTTATGACACGCTAAACCTATTTCTGAAAAAAAAAAATTTGAAAATTTTTTTCACCATTTTTTAAAAAAATTTTACCACTAAAAAAAATGTTTTTCTTTGTTCAAATTTAAAATTTCCACGTTTCATGGCATTCTAAACCTATTTAAAAGAAAAAATTTTTTACCAACATTTTTGAAAAAATTTTTTACCAACATCTCGACCAACATTTTTGAAAAAATTTTTACCACTAAAATAGATGGATTTTTTTTTCCTAAAATTTTACATTTCCACGTTTCATAGCGCTCTAAATCTATTTAAAAAAAAATGAAAATTTTTAAAAAATTTCGAAAAAAATTTTACCATTAAAATAGATGGAATTTTTTTTCTTTGTTCAGATTTAAAATTTCCACGTTTCCATGGAATTCTAAAATTATTCAAACAAATTTAAAAATGTTTTTGAAAAATTTTTTTAAAAATTTGAAAACATCACTACTATAGAAGAAATAATTTTTTTTTCAAATTTAAAATTTCCACGTTTCATGACATTTAAAACCTATTTCGAAAAAAAAAATTTGCCACATCCTTTCACCATTTTGGAAAAAAATTTAACACTGGAATAGAGCGAAAAAGTTTTTTTTGCTCAAATTTAAAATTTTCGCGTTTCGTGACATTCTACCTATTCAAAAATTTTTTTTTATATTTTTAACCACCACTATACTTCCACTCCATTACGTGAATGTGGAATTGAAAATGTGACAGATGCCAATAATATTTGGCATATGCACCTATTATATACTTTTATTGAATAATGGCATCCCAAGAAATAATTCAGTCATGATGGACATTTGTAAAGGTATTTGCGCAAGCCTTCCATATTTGGCAGCTGTTATTTAGTATTGAACTTTTGCTGTTTGATGAGCACTCTGTATATTTTTTTGACCAAAAGTTATCAGTTTTTTTGTAATAATAGCAATAACTATATTCCGATCTGTATTCTCAATGTCATTTCGTAATTAATAATTTTTTAGAGTGACCGCCATGCACAAATAACGAGGGAAGTTCTGTGTAAATAACTTTACCGATTTTTTTTATAGTTAATGGTCCACAGTTTATTTTGTCAAATCAATATATGAAACGTTTGAAATCCTCTTCTACTTTTACTTTTAGTTCGGTTCAAGATGATGCTTTATAGGATTGCCATATCATCTGAAAAACTAAACATTTTGCAATTGCTGCGGCTGGTTGATAAATGATGTATATAAATGATAAAAAGAACTGCAACACGATTCCTTGAGGTACACCTAAAATTAGGTATTTGCTGATTCTGTCATTAATTTCAACAAACTGTTTTCTATCTCTCAGATAACCGGTAATCAAATTATGCACCTTTCCCCTAATTTCAAAATGATCCAGAGCCTCAAACAACTGTACATGACTGACAGCATCGATGGCCTTGGCTAGATCTATGAATACACAAAGCGAAACATTGCTTTCATCTAATGCCTTGTACATGTCACCGGTGAGAAAAGAAATGGCATCCTGGGGTGCATTTACCCTCCCCTAAATAATTTTTTTTAATCTGATCGTCATCATCGGTTTCCCTAAAACCCCGGCAGGATCTTGGCCTCTTCATGGATTATCCGCCATCCGTCTCTATCTTGGTCTAGGTGTTTCCAATTGATCACTACAATGTTCTTCAAGTCCTTTTCTACCCCATCTATCCATCACAGTATTGGTCTGCCCCTTCCTCGATTTCCATCGGGCTTTGCTCTTAATATTCGTTTTATAGGCCTTCTGTCATTCATTATTAGTACATGCCCTGCCCACTTTAATCGTTCTAGCTTTATTGTCTTTACTATATCAGCATGTTCATATAATTCGTATAATTCGAGGTTGTATCTGCTTCTCCATACTTGGTTTTCTTGTGTGGGGTCAAATATTTTTCTTTATATTTTTCTTTCAAATATTCCCAGGCGGTTTTCATCTAATTTGGTTAGAGTTCACGTTTCGGAGGCATAGGTTAATACTGGTCTTATTAGTGTGCTGTATATTATACAATCAGATTCTCGTGACAGATATCGTGACTTTAGTTGTTTTTCGAATCCATGGTAGCATCTATTAGCTATAAGTATCCTTCGCTTTACCTCTTCCTCGGTTTATCCGATATCAAGTTATATTTAAGTATTTTAATAATATAATTTTAATAATTTTCTCAAAATTAATTTATTAAGAGTATTGGGGGATAACTTGATACAAGATTTTTATCACCACGTTTAAACAATGGTTTTATAGTCCCAGTTTTAAACTCAAGTGAGCAAATTCCGCTCTCAATGATTGTATTGTAAAGGGAGAACTGCATGTTAGGAAGAGGAGATGGAGGTTTACTGATTTTTTTCTGTCAAATTCTTTCCTACACCTGCATAAAAATGGATAAAAGCATTAGTCAGTCCGAGATCGTCAGTTACCGGTTGTTCTGCATCATTTAATATTTCCTTAATACTATTTTCCCTGCTAAATGAATTTGTATTTTTTACTGTACTATCCTCTAATAGCCCAGACGTCAGGGGTTTTGAGGCGTTACTAAATGTTATATGCCTGAGTTTTTCAAGATAACAATTTTCTTTAGTGTAGAGTACGATAAAAGAAGTTTACTACTGTAAGGTACCAGCGACCCGTAAAAATCGAAAATATTAGCCGAAATTCTGTTTTTAGGCAATAACTGCAAAAATAAAGAAAATATCAAATAATTGATTGAGGAAGCCGTTACTCTGTGGTAATCCATAATTATAACGAAATCGAGTAAAACACTACTATGTTTTTTACCACTATATTTGCACAAAACGTGACTGCAGTTTAAGGCAATTTATCCCATAGTTAGAGAAGAAAAACAAACACCTTACGCTACCATCACATACTGTGATACACTAACAGAGAAAATATTCTCAAAACACATAATCAAGATAGCATTTAAACCCCAACAAAAATCATCCAATTTAATTTACAACGCCAAGGATAAAACAAATAGATACGAAAAATCTGGAGTTAATAGGTTAAATTGCTTAGAGTGCAATAGCATATCTATAGGACAGACCGGACGTAATTTTAGAACCAGATACCTCGATCATGATAGGTCCTTCAGACTACAAAAAACAGATTCGGCTTTTTCTAATCACATATTACAGAGTGGACCTAACTTCCCAGATATTAATAATATGGAAATCCTACATTATGCTAGCAAAGGTTTGAAACTTAATTTGTTAGAAGCATTGGAAATATACAAATACAATAACAAGGACGATTTAATTTTGTTGAATGATCAATTAGATACTATGTATTCGCCTTTTTTTACTGCTGCCAAAATGTAATTAATATTTCTGAGAAACCCCACCCTTAGATAGTTAGGATATCATAAACTACCTGTGTACTTTCACAATTCTCTAACCTGTTTAATTCTAGAAACATATTTAAATAGGGACCAAATCTTTTGTATTTCATTCTTAGTTGAATCATAGTTTGAAAATGACCTAAAGGGTTGAAACTTCAGTCACGTTTTGGGCAAATGTAGTGGTAAAAAACATAGTAGTGTTTTACTCGATTTCGTTATCAAATAATTAATAGCACTAGGTAATAGAGGTTTTTATCTCAAAAATTGTAGAAATGGTAGAGCTTTTACCAATTTCAGCGGAAATCTCCTTATGTTCTGACTTCATATATTATGTACTATTCCTACATACATCCATTTTATATTTGAAAATATGATAATGCAATAGTCACATGTTTCTTCTTTCATTTAAGCATTGTTTAGTTCAATTTCATTAATTAGTTCAGAAGTTACAAAAAATTTAGCGCAGTGCGTCAGAGACCACGCGCCATACGTTCCATTCTCGTGCGTTAAACAAAAAAAAAAAAAATCGGTAAAGGTATTTACACAGAACTTCCCTCGTTATTTGTGCATGGCGATCACTAAAAAAATATTAAATACGAAATGACTGAGAATAATAATGGAAATATAGTTATTGTAATTATTACAAAGAAATCCTGATAACTTTTGGTCAAAAAAATAGTACTCATCCAACAGCAAAAGTTCAATATTAAATATCAGGTCTCCCATAAATTATTTCTTGGGATGACCACCCTGTATATTTTCCAATAAAAGTATAATAGCATATGTCAAATAGTATTGCCATTAGACAGTTCCACATTCACGCAGTGAGGTGGAAGTATAGTGGTGGTTAAAAATTTAATTTTTTTTTTTGAAATTTTTCAAAACTGTTGGTTAAAAATGTTCACTCCTTTTTCTTCTGCAATAGGTTCAGAATGTCACGAAACTTGGAAATTTTAAATTTGAGCAAAGAAAAAAAAATTTCCATCTGTTTTAGTGGTTAAAAATTTTTCAAAAATGTGTGAAAAAATTTTTTTTTTTCTGAAATAGGTTTAGAATGTCATGAAACGTGAAAATTTTAAATTTTAGCAAAAACAAATTTTTCCGTCTATTCTAATGGTAATTTTTTTTCCAAAGTGGTAAAAAAAAATTCATCTATTCTATAGTAAGTAGTGAAATAGATTTTATCAATTTTTTTTATTTGTTTGAATAGGTTTAGAATGCTATGGAAACGTTGAAATTTTAAATTTGAAAGAAAAAAAAATAATTTTTTTGAAATTTTTCCAAAATCTTGGTTAAAAAATTTTCAAATTTTTTTCTTTTGAAATAGGTTTAGAATGTCATGAAACGTGTATATCTTAAATTTGAGCAAAAAAAAAAATTTCCATCTATTCTAGTGGTAATTTTTTTTCCAAAATGGTAAAAAAATGATACAATTTTTTTTCTTCCGAAATAGGTTTGGAATGTCATGAAGCGTGGAAATTTTAAATTTGAGCAAACGAAATATTTTCTTCTATTCTATAGTAAGTACCTACTTAGAGATGAATACATAAATTTTTTCAAGCAAATTTTTCGGAAAATTTTTTAAATTTGTTTTAATACTCTAACGTATGCCATGGAAACGTGGAAATTTTAAATTTGAACAAAACAAAAATTCCACCTATTTTGGTGGTAAAAAATTTTTCAAAAATGTTGCTAAAAAATTTTCAATATTTTTTTTTTTTAATACGTTTAGAATGCCATGAAACGTGAAAATTTTAAATTTGAAGAAAGAAAAAAATTCTCATATTTTAGTAGTAAACATTTTTTCAAAATTGTTGGTGAAAAAAATTTTCAAAATTTTTTGAATCTGAAATAGGTTTAGCGCGTAATGAAACGTGGAAATTTTAAATTTGAGCAAAAAAAAATTTTTTCATCTTGGTAATAATTTTTTCAAAAATGTTGCAAAAAAAATTTTCACATTTTTTTTTTCTGAAATAGGTTTAGCGCGACATGAAACGTGGAAATTTTAAATTTGAGCAAAAAAAATTTTTTTTCACTATTTATTCCGTTTAGACGGTCCACCCTGTATATTTTCCAGTGAAATTTGTCTTCGCTAACAGTAGCGTCAACTATCTACCAAATTTGACTGCTATCCTTCAAGTAGTTTTTTAGTAAATGCACCAACAGACAGACAGACAGACAGACAGACAGACAGACAGACTGACGGAATTGAAAAACCTATATTTTCGTAATCTACGTGTTCTGAAACGTCAGAATCCGAAAAAATCTCGGAGGGTGATTTTTTCTCGAATACAATACTTCCCTTCGGTATGCGAGGGAAGTAACTAGAGCCTACATTTTTGATTGTACAAAAAACTTCATGTACATTTTTTATGTGAAATTTCCCCCTCTATTGTCTAATGCTATTACTTTTTTTTATATATATTTTTTGATTTCTTGAGTTGTTGCTCAAAAACCGAATTTTGGCCAATATTTTCGATTCGATTCGAATCGAATTTAGTGATCGGATTTTATCAATTTCTGTCTCTGACAACTAGAGATATAATGTAACTACAGAGAAACAAAGCCTTTAGACTTTTTTTCGTTTTCAGACCTTAGTTTTCTCCATTTTACTTCTCTCGCATACCGAAGCGATGTATTGTACTCGAGCAAAAATCACTTTCCGAGATTTTTACGGATTCTGACGTTTCAGATCACGTAGATTACGAAAATATAGGTTTTCAATTCCGTCAGTCTGTCTGTCTGTCTGTTGATGCATTAACTAAAAACTACTGGACGGAGAGCAGTCAAATTTGGTAGGTAGTTGACCCCACCGTCAGCAAAGAACTGGTTAAACTTTCACTGGAATATATACAGGGTGGACCGTCCAAACGAAATAAGGAGTGAAAAAAATTATTTTTTGCTCAAATTTAAAATTTCCACGTTTTATGACACTCTAAACCTATTTCAGAAAAAAAAATGTTGAAAATTTTTTTCACCAACATTTTTCAAAAATTTTTTACCACTAAAATAGATGATTTTTTTTTCTTTGTTCAAATTTGAAATTTCCACGTTTCATGGCATTCTAAACCTATCTAAAAAAAACTGTTTTTTGAAAGTTTTACCACCAGTTTTGAAAAAATGTTTACCACTAAAATAGATGGAAAACTTTTCTTTTTTCAAATTTAAAATTTCCACGTTTCATAGCGCTCTAAATCTATTTGAAAAAAATATTAGAATTTTCTTTACCATTTTTGAAAAAATTTTGTCACTAAAATAGATGGAATTTTTTTTCTTTGTTCAGATTTAAAATTTCCACGTTTCCATGGCATTCTAAAAGTATTCAAACAAATTTAAAAATGTTTCTAAAAAATTTAAAAAATGTTTTAAAAACATTTTTAATCTAGTTATCACTACTATAATAGAATAGACGGAAAATTTTATTTTGCTCAAATTTAAAATTTCTACGTTTCATGACATTCCAAACCTATTTCAGAAAAAAAAAATTGCAACATTGTTTTACCATTTTGGAAAAAAATTAACACTAGAATAGACGGTAAAAATTTTTTTGCTCAAATTTAAAATTTCACGTTTCATGACATTCTAAACCTATTTCAGAAAAAAAAAATGTTTCCCAACATTTTTGAAAAAATTTTTACCACTAAAATAGTTGGAAAACTTTTTTTTCTATTTCTTCAAATTTAAAACTTCCACGTTTCATAGCGTTCTAAATCTATTTAAAAAAATATTAGAATTTTTTTTTACCATTTTTGAAAAAATTTTGCCACTAAAATAGATGGAAATTTTTTTCTTTGTTCAGATTTAAAATTTCCACGTTTTCGTGACATTCTAAACTATTCAAACAAATTTAAAAATGTTTTTAAAAAATTTTAAAAAATTTTTGAAATTTTTTTTATCCATTTATCACTACTATAGAATAGACGAAAAATTTTCTTTTGCTCAAATTTAAAATTTCCATGTTTCATGACATTCCAAACCTATTTCAGAAAAAAAAATGTTCCCCAACATTTTTGAAAACATTTTTACCCGAGTTTTTACCACTAAAATAGATGGAATTTTTTTTTATTTGCTCAAATTTAAAATTTTCACATCTAATGGCATTCTAAACTAGTTTTAAAAAAATTTAATTTTTAAATTTGTAAACTTTTTTTTACCACTACTATAGAATAGAAGGAAACTTTACTTTTTGCTCAAATTTAAAATTTCTACGTTTTATGATATTCTATACTTACCTATTTCAGAAGAAACAATTTTGAAAATTTTTTTACCAACATTTTTAAAAAATTTAAAAAAAATGAAATTTTTTAACCAACACTATACTTCCACTCCATTACGTGAATGTGGGATTGAAAATGTGACAGATGGCAATAATATTTGGCATATGCGCCTATTATACTTTTATTGAAAAATGTACAGGTTGGTCATCCCAAGAAATAACTCAGTCACATTTGTAAAGGTATTTGCGCAAACCTTCCATATTTGGCACCTTTTATTCAGTATTGAACTTTTGCTGTTGGATGAGCACTCTGTATATTTTTTTGACCAGAAGTTATCAGATTTTATTTGTAATAATAGCAATAACTATATTTCGATTATTATTCTCAATGTCATTTCGTAATTAATAATTTCTTAGAGTGACCGCCATGCACAAATAACGAGGGAAGTTCTGTGTAAATACCTTTACCGATTTTTTCTATACGCCTTTGGGGCATGAACCGTTATGAATGTGAAAGATGGCGTCTTGGAGGCTCTTGCCATATCAAGACGCCAGGTAATGGCAACGAGCCTTAGTGGGGCTGTACGCCTAACAGACAACCACCGATGGCATGATGCTGTCAGACACGCCATACAGCAAAAGAAGGCCAACTAGAATAATATATGAATCACAATGTACAAACCCTACGCAGCAGATAAGAACAAGAAGAAACTTTTAATAATGATTATCCACTTCTCTCTTCAATATTTGAAAGAAACCTATCCTGTATCTGCAGCAAAAGACAACACTGAAGTCAATTAAATAAAAACATAAACTGAAAAAAGCAATACATAATTTAAGATACATTAATGTCTCAAAAGATTCCGCCGCAAGTTACCAGTATGGCTTGAACTATAAAATAAAAGTAACTGTGAAAAACAGAGGTATTCTCAGGACGTAAACGTTGTATAATGGAGAAGCAAAAATCTTACACCGCGATATATTAGAATACTTCTTATGTGTTTTTTATAGACAATAAACAACGAACTGAATGAACCTTATTTCCATTTCGTTTACCTGAAATTCATAAAATAACTTTTTGATGGGTTTTTCCTTTTACGCTGGCGTACGGAATACATTAAAATTTAATACGCTATGCGAGGGCTAATAGAAGGCCAGCATTTCATGTCTATGAAAGTACATCAAACCCTCCCGGAATCCTTAAACAGACCATTATTTTAAATATTTATATGTAAATGAGGTTTTTAATAGTTGATTCTCTCCGATGACCTTTTTCCTATACCATCTCATTATTGGAAAATATTACTTATTTGAATTTAAATCGAGTTGCTAATTCTGCTCTCAGGTGACCTTTGAATAAATACGCTGAGTTCAGTAGAAATAGGGTAGATTTTCTCCAGTAAATGTACATAAAAACTCACCTTAAAAATAAATAATAATCAAAAAATAAATAAATACACTCTTTTAAAGCTCAAATGAGACTTTAAAAAAATGCACCAAAGAAGGAAAATAATGTATAAATGGATTTATTTAGTTTATAAGTAGCGTAGGGCACCCGATTAGTAAATTTTTCTGATTTTCTAAGTAGTTTGAGCAACATACGCCGTTTATTAATTACAACAAATTACACATTATTTCTTTCCTTAGGGGCGCATTTAAAAAAAAAATGTATGGATGAAAAAATCTTACTTTAATCCAAAAAATCGATCCTGAACGTTTTACGGTTTAGCTTTGGGTCACCATGTGTACTGTGTTCTACGTTCGTTTACATTTATTTGTTTCATTTGTTGTTTATATTGTAACATGCGGAATGCTCAATAGCATCCTTCGTTACACTGTTAATATTTATTAGAAAAATTATAAGTTATCGGAAATACTATTCCCACAAACTTTAGTACTAATAGAGTGCCCTTACTCCTTAGACTGTGATGAACATACGTCATCTGTCAGCAGTTAAAGTTCGCGAATACTAGATAGCGCACCAGGAATGATATTTCAACTAAATAACGCCGGGTGAAACTCTTTCTCGTTGAACCATTGCACTAATTAGACGTATTTATAATTTTGTTTGACCTGTAACGGGGATGTTAGAATTTGAAAAACCTCGTGATGATCACATGAGGTAAAGTTTTAATAATTATACCGGTAAATGCCATCTAACATTTGAAATATTGTTTTAGGTTTTCTTATATTCTTAATAATTAAGAATTAATTTCTTAAGAACAAAACTTATTCACGTCTAATGATTTTAACGTAGAAGTATTTCAACGTTATATTATTTGCTTTAAGCAAGATTTGAGATCATCTACATTCAAATTTTGAGACTTACTACGTTTTCCACTAAGCCACATCAACCTTTCTATACTACATTTTGAATTGGAATATACGAAAATATTCTGGGCGAAGAGATTTTCTTCATTTTGTCTTGGCTACAAATTTTGTACCAGCACTATCTACGATTTCATAAGCTCAAAATGGGATTAAGGCAGC
This sequence comes from Stenurella melanura, assembly GCA_963583905.1. Taxonomy (NCBI): domain Eukaryota; kingdom Metazoa; phylum Arthropoda; class Insecta; order Coleoptera; family Cerambycidae; genus Stenurella; species Stenurella melanura. The sequence continues at coordinate 137,797,782 of OY757314.1, forward strand.
CACATGCGAAACGTAACTTAAATCCATAATCATCGGAGAACAGGACCGTATCTAGGAATTTCCTTGATCAGGATAACAAAACAAAAGATAAGTACTTTTCATTGTTACTATTAAAAGGGATTATTTTCACATGATTGTTGAGTTATAAGAGTCAAAAGTGTCTAAATTTAAAATATTAGATTCAAGCGAAATCTATTATATTTTTGATTAGATTACATTTTAAATCCGTTGTTATAATTAAACTCATGGTTGTATATTAATTCGTAGTTGCTTGTATCTTGAATTCGTTGTCACAGTTATTTCGCCGTAGTATTGTTTCGTAGTCGCTTTTGTTGTACTTCCTCATGATTAATATCTTATTGTAGTACTATAATGTACTTTTGTTGTTGACACAGTAAGTCGTGGTTCAATTTTTGTTGTAACGAGTGTGTTTAGTTTATGAACTTGGAGATAAGGTTACGAGACATATCTTTTGTAATATAGTTATTCTGTCTCTCGTAAAGAATCTCAAGTTCCTAGTTTTCTTGTAATATATGAATTTTAGTATTGAGGTGAAAGTTACTAGACGTATCTTTTGTAATATATTTTTGGTTCTCGTAAACACCTCAAGATTATTTTGCTGTTGAGCAAATTGTAATATAGTGTAACTTGTAATATAGTATTTCATCTTTTGTTTCACGATTGAGACAATTTACGAGTCATCTCTTTTGTAATATATTTAATTTGGCTCTCGTAAAAGTCTCAAGCTTATCTTGAACTTCGGTTATTGTAATATAGTATTTTGAATACATTTCTGTGTGATATTTTGCTAGACAGTATCGCTGATGCTGTGATAGTTCATTTTTTTGTAATATAATATTTTTGTAATATAGTACTATTGTATATATGTAACTTCTGTCTTTTGTTTATCTTTATCTTTAATTTTCCTTGATTACACTAAGTAATCGATGGCGCCCAAGCCTTGAACTCCACGCCCTTTTGCTCTCCGTATCTTTACTGTGCTAGCCAGGTGAAACCAGTGACGCTAACCACGTCGCTCGTAGGGTGGCCCACACTTGAACAACTTGGGCAACATAAAACCTTTCAAAACAACGCCACAATATTCGAAGAGGATTCGAGAGTTGACTACCGCCGAGGGTAGATATACCGTAGGACGCTGGCGAAGAAAACGCAAAGACAATCGGTTTTACTCAATAAAAGTCATCGGTAGGTAAAAAAATTCTGCGTAAAATGAAGTGGCATAATAGAAGAACAAAGTACATACCGAAATATTAATTGAAAATTACTGGTAAAGTGTGGCTTAATAGAGCCAAAAATAAAATAAAGTAAACACGTGTCTAGTGAAGTGCCTCGTTGGGCCGTCGTTCGCGGAAACAGATCGATCCATACATTTATACCAGGGATCCATTCAAGTCGATGGTTATTGGTAAATAAGGCTGAATGCTAAATTGTTGTTTAGTGTCCAGTGAGCAACATGGATTTATAAAGCAATATAGACATACTAGATGTGTTGTGACTTAGAAGTAATAAAACTCCAAATAGAACTGTTTTTGGAAAGTGGAGTGTGGGAATACACACACGGGCGAAAAAGATAATTTCTAGTTAGTAATATTAGTTTATTAGTGTATTAGCTTTAGACATTAGTGGCAACAATGCCTACCATACGCTGGCTAATCAATAAATCAATGTAATACTTATTAATTACCTGACCTGTTGACTTGTGTAAGTACTCCTGTATAAGTACCAGTAAATTATTATTATTATTATTATTATTATATTAACGTCCTGGTGGAACCGTAGCTATTTCACATCTCAACCAGGATACATCCGTAAACAACGACCAATCTTTGCGACATCGCCAACTGCCGCAGGCGAAACTCGAACTTGGGACATTTCTAATGGCCTTCCAGAAATATAATTATCCTTAGGTTTATTCTAAGTTGTTGCGCAGTTGTTACTCAAGCTGGCCTTGCATAACTATACTTAAATAATGTAACACTGATTTCATTAAATATTTATCAAATTCATCACGAACTAAATGTTTTTAAAGCATTATTTTCTCTCTCAAACCGTCGAAAAATCACAAACCACCATGACCCACGCAGCAAAAATGTTGTTACTAAAGAAATAAAACATAGGTGGGAGAAATACCCACAGTTTATTTTCTTTTATTTATTAAACCATACCCAAGCTTTAGGATTTGTTTCGGCAATGCGAATTTTTAAAATTAATGTATTTTTATTTCATGTTTGAACAACTTGTAGAGATATTCGCTCTATAAACATGATTTAATCTGGGTATATTTACCTTTCATTTTTGCCTGCCCTTTGTGCAGCATAACTTTGTAAATGGCAATTAATAATGCACTGTGTCAGCAAGAGAAATTAATATTAACTACCATGCTTACGTAATTAGTTGGCTATTTGGATAAATAATGAGGGAAAATATTATATCTCGTTAAGCCAACGTTTCGGCAATTGTATCGTATCAGTCGATATATTTAGGGATATTGTAACGTTTCAAAATCCGACCGGACAAAACATCCTTAGTATCAGAAGTTGTTAGTAAAGCAATGTGTGCCCACATAGAAGGCGTGGGAATGTATCTATGGTTGCAGACATGAGAGATTTTGATTTATTTCTTGTTTTAGATGCTTGAAAACAAGGCAACCATTTTCATGAAATGCGCTTAGATGTAATCTATGAATAAAAAGGAGCTTTCGAAACTACTATTTAGGAACTTGTTGTAATGTTTTCCTAACAATGTAATGTGTTTGGTGCAGTGTAAATTATATTGTTCGGCGTCTTTCGTCCATGTTCATTATAAAGTAGAATTATACCGTAGACTATGGGTAAAAAACTGTAAAAACCACTGCCTAAAAAATAACTATTTTCACTACCAGATTTTCCATCTAAATCTATTCAAACGAAGACATATTGTTACTGATTTATACTGCACTACGCGGAAATTATTAATTATATATTTGAAATAATAATAAGTTTATTTTCAATTTTTGGTAATATATAAGATAGAAAGATAGATAGAAAGATAGATAAAAAAAAGATAGATAGAAAGTTTGTCTAGCCTTATTGTATAATTAAGTGTCTAGTATATTAATTGCTAGAGCAAGTGTCATATAAAAGGTATCAAAAAAATTAAAATAAACAAAAAGCAAATAATTAGGGAAAAGGGCTAAAAAGTATGATTTGTAATATATAATATTAAAAAATATGTTAAACCCATGATTCTAGATCTAACGTTAACAACAGCAACATGAATATAAAGACAAGTTATATTAATCACTTTATCTCCTGTAAGTGCAATGTCTTTTTTAAAGTTTCGATACTATCACTTATACCGGGTGGCCACGAGACAATGTACGCCCCCAATATTTTGGTTGTTTTTGTATTTAAAAATTTGGTTTTTGGTACAAATAAATTAGACAATAATAGGCTACTTTTAGACTAACAGGAATGAAAATAACACTTCCGGTTGAACCGGAAGTGACATCAACTTATTTTCTTAAATGGAATTACCATATTTTTTATGGTTTCTCGTTAAGCATACATTTCTAAGTGCAAAAGTTTTTTCAGATGTAAAAAATTCCAAAAAATAGATGAGAACAATTTTTTAATTTCTTCAAAATGGCCGCGACAGATGAATGCAATGTAAGAAAATTACTATGTAGGCTATGGAAATTATTAGTAAGGTTGTAGACTTGTCTGCAAAGCAAAAAACAGTTGTTTGAATTACTGATAGGTACCAGTACTTTTAGATTTAAAAAAAACGGAATTTCATTTTCCTTTTCATTTCCGTAGGGGTCCTATGGAATTTTTTTTAATGGAACTGTGCTATTTTTTTTATAAATCAGAAACAATGATTCATAAACTATATTTTTTTCGCCACTAATCATTTCTTAACGATACCTATGCTTCGTAATAATAGAAGTATTTTTAAAAGGTAAACACAAATTAAACAAGAAATAGTTTTAATATGTATAACGTTACAACCATGAATAAATTACCAAGAATAACAAAACTATTTAAAACATAAGCTATAATAAACCATTATAAAAATTGTTCAAACTGTTCACCGTTATAATTAATACACAGAGTAGCGCGACTTATCGTTGCACGTCTAACATTCTGTAATTGTTGAGGTGTTATTTGTGCAATTTCGTGTCGAAATCTTTTTTCCAGATCTTGCCTTATGGTTGGAGCAGTCACGTAGACTCTATTTTTCAAATGCGCCCAAATAAAAAAATCGAGGGGGTTAAGTCAGGCGACCTTGCAGGCCATCTGACTGAACCATGGGTCCCAATCCAACAATCTGGAAATAATTGATTTAAGTAATCCCTAACGATAATAGCATTGTGTGTTCCAGCTCCGTCTTGTTGGAAGTAAACTTCATCAATATTGGTATTGGAAATTTGATTAGTCTGTGGAACTATTATATTTTGGAGAAATTCTAGATATCTTAGTCCAGTTAGAGTTTCGTTAAAAATTATTGGACCTATGATATGGTCGCCCAGTACGCCTAACCAAACATTGAAGCCAAACCGACCAATATCGAGTGTTGTTTCGATTAAATAACCCAAGGTTTGTAAATCTCGAGTCATCAGTGAACAAAATGTTTTTGATAAAATTCTCATTTCCTAATTGGCGTAACTGTAACCAATTACAATAGGTTATTTTTCGTTGATAATCATTCTCATACAAAAATTGATGCAATTGATATTTATAAGAACGATAGCCTTGTTTCTTTAACATTTTTCTGGCTGATTCTTTGGAAACTGGTAATTCATGTTCAATTTGTCTTATCGAAATGGTTGGGTCAACATGCACTAAAGCTAATACATTAATTTCCGTTTCTTCATCCACAATAAATCTCTCTTCAATGTCTACATTAGGTTCAGTTCTAAATTGTTGCTTCAACCGGGCGAAATAGTTTCTCGGAGGTTGTCTTCTTTCTGGATATCTCCGTCCATACAGACTTTGTGCTCTAGTTGCATTATGACGAGTCTCTCCATAAATAATGATCATGTCAACTTTTTCATATCTTGAATAATTTTCAGCCATTTTTATATTAATTTTCTTGTTTATAACAACTTTAATACACTTGCTTCAGAAAATTAGTGAGTAAGTCAAGACTAATTCAATTGTTGCGAATGTCTGTCATTTTCATGGCTATCTGCAATTTTGGATTTAAGTGTAGATAGATACCTTATTAAAATGATTTGTTGGCGCTTACTTTTTAAAAATACTTCTATTATTACGAAGGATATCGTTAAGAAATGATTAATGGCGAAAAAATTATAGTTTATGAATCGTTATTTCTGATTAATAAAAGAAATAGCACAGCTCCATTAAAAAAAATTCCATAGGACCCCTACGGAAATGAAAATGAAATTCCGTTTTTTTGAAAAAAAAAAAAACTAAAAATACTGGTACCTATCAGTAATTCAAACAACTAATTTCTTCTTTACAGACAAGTCTACAACCTTACTAATAATTTCCATAGCCTACTTAGTAATTTTCTTACATCGCATTCATCTGACGCGGCCATTTTGAAAAAATTAAAAAATTGTTCGTATCTCACTTATTTTTTGGAATTTTTTACATCTGCAAAAATAGTTGCACTTAAACATTTATGCTTAATGAGAAAGCATCAAAAAAATATAGTCATTCCATTTAAGAAAAAAAAGTTGATGTCACTTCCGGTTCAACTGGAAGAGATATTTTCATTCCTGTTAGTCTAAAAGTAGCTTATTGTCTAATTTATGTGTACCAAATCCCAAATTTTTAAATACAAAAACAACCAAAATATTGGGGGCGTACATTGACTCGTGGCCACCCGGTATATGTTTTTGAGTGTCTTTTGAATGATGAGAAATGTTTAATAGCTTTCATTTTGTTTGGTAGGTGGTTGTGGAGTTTTAATCCTATGTTTTCTATAAAAAGATAGGAAGTCTGGTTGTGGTGGTCGTGTTTTGAAGTTTTCGTTTATTTTCTCTCAAGTTGGGTAATTATGATTTATTTTTGGTATTATTAAGTTTTGGATGGTTTTGTACGTAACTAGTTGCATTTATTATGAATAATCCTTCAACATCAAATACGTCCGCTTCTGCATAGACCTTTGTTAACGACTATTTTTTTGGTTTGCTTAGAATAATTTTCATATCGTGCTTTTGAACAACTTTTAAATTATTTTGTGTGGTTTCATAGGCACATCCTCATATTATTACACCAAATGTCAATAGAGATTCTACTAAGGCTTTATAAATATTACTTAGCTGTTTTAATATTAGTATTTGTTTTAGTTTGCAAAATTTGTGTAATAGCCTCCTCATTTTACCCGTTAGAATATTTATATCAAAATATTTATCTGTCCATACGTATTCCAAATTATTTAATAGTATGAGAGAGTTATATAAATTCTTGGCAGTTGTTACAGAAAGTGGGGTCATTGCAATTATAGCATATTAGTTTCTCAAAGTCAGTTTGTCCTAACGCATTCAAACAAAATGTAATAAACCTCGTTTTGATTGATTTACCGTGAGTAAGTTATTATAATAATCTTCGCAAATACAAAACCAAGAGTATATTATATTCGATCGGTACATTTCTAAACCCGGTAATATCGCTTGTAGGGAAAAAAATTTCATATCACCGTGTCCGTGACCTTTATTTAAAGACAGATATGTATGTCACTTACTAAATCGTGTATTGCATCTAATGTAGATAACAGCTCTCTGAAGCCATGTTGGGAGAACGATATGATTTTATATTCATTTAAGTTATACATACATGTAATAAATTTTGTTTGAATAGGATGATCAACTATAAGGAACTTTTATTACTATCTTCCATTTCTAAGCAGACTTTAGGAACTAGGAATTATCGAACAATATACTAAAAGTAACTTTACGTCGTGTTTAATAGCCGCCAGCGTATCAATACTTTTCGTGTAACAAAGTTCGCCAGGAAAATAACACCGCGAATGTTGAATTGTTCAAAACTATAAGGTGGTTTGGAGTGTGTTTTGTTTCAGTTTAGTTGACACGAGTTGACGTCGAGTATCTAGTGTCAGGGCCTAGTAAACTACATAGGCGAGATACTCTGCATTTATTAAACTTTATGGCATACCCCGTGACCTCAACCATTTCTCCCGGGCTGTCCACAGATGTAAAATCGATCTACAATTCTGCAAGTATAATTTGACATTATCCATCTATCACTTACAGATATGTAAGGTACACTGGAGTTGGAAAGTTTGTTTGGGATTACAAGTGCTCGTATGGGATTGGATATGTAACTGGTGTGGAGAAGCACTTTAGTATAAATTAAGAGATTTCATAATTAATAGGCTTAGAGAAGTCCGCCTAAAGGGGATAATTAACGTTTGTAAAATTCTACTAACTTTCAACTATGTTGGAGAAATATTTCATGAAATAACTTAACAAGACAAAATGGATTAGGTCGGAAACCAAATTCAAATTTTCAACAAAAATGTATTAATATGCTGAACTGAATTTACTTGTAGTAGGTATCTTGTGAAAATAATTGTTAATTATAAATTAAATATTGCTTTTAGATGAATCAAACAATATATTATAAATACTCTACATATGTTTCGGCGGTGGCGTGTTGAACCTTTGTCAAGAACATTACAAATAAGCGAAAAAGAAAAAACACAGTTAAAAATCTTTGTAAAGTTTGTATTGAAGAAAATTATTTTCAGTTTAATGGTGAATTCTTTAAACATAAAGACGGTCTACCAATGGGTTCACCTTTTTCTCCTTTACTAACTGAAATATTTATGATAAATTTAGAAGACTTAATTTTGGACTCGATATGTAGACGATATTTCGGACCGGTACAGAAAGGCACCAAAGTAATTACCTTAATTTCTTAAATTCCATTAACAGTAAAATTCAGTTCACAGTGAAATCGGAGCAAAACAGTCAATTAAACTTTCTAGATATTAATATAAAAAAAGACAGCAATCAGTTCAAGTTTAGCATCTGGCGCAAACGTACTACTACAGATAAAGTAATACATTATAATTCGTAACAATCATGGCAAATTAAGATTTCACTCCTTTATAGTGTAATATGTAGACTTACGAACTTTTCTTTAGATCAAGACGATTTTGATAGAGAATCAAATATAATCAAACAAATTGCAAGAAATAACGGATTCGAGTCACTAATAGATAACATGATCAAAAACAATGCAAAATGACGAAATTGAGTAAAACACTACTATGTTTTTTAGCACTATATTTGCACAAAAACGTGACTGCAGTTTCGACCTGTTTTAGGTCATTTTCAAACAATGATTCAATGATTAATTGAATCATTGTTTGAAAATGACCTAAAACAGGACGAAACTGCAGTCACGTTTTTGTGCAAATATAGTGGTAAAGAACATAGTAGTGTTTTACTCAATTTCGTTATTGTCATGGATTACCACAGAGTAACGGCTTCCTCAATCAATTTCCCAATGCAAAATGCTTCAAAAAGAATTTTTCACTGCTCCTAACAAATCTACAAAATATACTTTTATTAATTATGTTCCAAAATATAGTAACAGTATTTCTTTAAAATTTGATAATTTAGATATATCTACAATAAGTGTGAATAAAACGAATGCAGGAAAAAATTTGGTTAATAACAAAGAAGAACTATATAAAATTAATAAATCTGGTGTATATGAAATCAAATGCAAAGATTGTAATGCTGTTTATATTGATTAGAGTGGTAGAAGCGTTGTGAACTGGGTAGAAGAACATCAAAAATCAACTATTTCGGTTCAGAATTTTTTTATTTAACTGTTTAGGTTTATCAATGAATTCGAAATTAAAGTTTTCAGCAATTTTGAATGAGTCGGCTTCACGGCCATTTTTTTATATGTATTTTATCAATCGAATTGTTTTTAATTTTATTGTTATTGATGTTTTCGTTTGTGATATGTCAAGCTTCTTTTTATTTATTACGGACATTTATGTATAGAAATCATTCTACATTCTTTTAGCAGATTTTATAACCTGTCTGTATATTCTCATGTAGGTACCTTTATAAAATTCAACACACTTTAGATTATTCGAATGTGGCATACGTTTGTATACAATTTTTAGGCTTTGAGATGATATTCTTGTACCTTCTGTGATCCACGTGTTTTTAAAAAAATGTTCTGATTACTATGTTTTAATGGAAAATGGAAAATATCAATATAGTGCTTTAAGGTATTAATAAAGCTAGAAAAACTGTCATCAACTGTTGCCGAATTGTATACGTTTGATCTGACAAGAACTGAAGATACAATGGTGTATTTGCGTCAGGTGAGACATAGTGTATACCAAACAGTTTATAAAAGCTCAATGCATGTTTAAAAGTGAATCATTATTTATTTGCTTACTTGCATTGAAACGTATTCTTTAAAGGATTTTGCAAACAACAGAAAAAATACCTATCTAATACTATCTATGGGAACACATAGTTTTCCTTTTAGTTCCCATTGATTATTTTCTCTGCTGTTTGCAAAATCCTATCAAGAATATGTTTCAATTATAACACATTTTGCTCCAGACACTCCTGAGCCCTATTTTTAACACTAACATTTTAGTTCGTAGTTTTTAGTCATTGTTCTTTCTAAATTTTTTAACACAGTGACTGATTAAATACATAAATTATGCTTTGTTTTAATTTCGTTTCGCTGTTTACATTGCGATCATAGTTAAACCCATAGAAGTGTTTTAAAGTAAGCCTATTGATTTTGTAGTTTAACAGGATTTAAAATGAAGAGAGTGATAATGACGCATTCCAGCGGTTGGATGCGGCTACTGTCCCCTGGAGCGTCATATCCGCCGCCATTATATCAGCACGTTGATGACCCGATGTTCACCACCGTCTAACATCTGCTTAAAACAATGTTAGATCAAACTGCAGTTGGACGAGTCCAGCGGTTTCAAAATGAAATGATGGAATGAACTCCCAAGCTGCTTTGTAATACATTCTAAATAAATTGGATAGTTCTGGCACAGAGGAGTATATTTACAATACGTATTTTAAATAAATTTCTCTTTGAGTTTGGCCCAATTTACTTATTCATGTAAATAATTAATTTCGACGAGATTAAAACTCGATTCCATATAAAATAATACCACAATTATAAAGCAATTAGTGCAGGGAACACAGAAAAGAGAAAAACTAACACTGAATTAATTGTCAAATCTAATAAGACATATACTGCTTCACTTGAAGAAATTATAGTGCTGCTGACTTCATGGCTTCTTAAAATTTCAGCAAGAAATAGTACTTATACCCTAGCTCTAGATCTTGTCAATACCAGTGTTGAGAGCGGCATAACAGTATCTGATTGATAAATACAGTGCTGAACATACAAAGGTCTAGTTAGATCTACTTTTGTCAGGCACGGCTTTTCTTATTTCCAAATGCTCGGATGATCCATACCTATATAATCTATGATACACGGAGCGATTTACGAATTTTTTGCCAACAGATGTCATCAAATAATTAATACAAATTTACTGAAATTTAGAGTATACAAAATTTCCGTCACACGCGTCCACAGCCTTGTTAGACACCAATGATGTGAAGCGCCGCGCCGTGACAATTGAAAGACCAGGCTGAGCGGGGACAAATTTAGGTAAAATGTAATTACAAGTATCTTAATGATGAATTAAAAAATATATTAAAACAAAATTATTTTCAACGGGAATGGCCAAATTTAGTTGCTAAAAAACACATAATCCACAAAAATAAGTTCTGGGGGTGCCGCGCAACCCCCCAAAAAACCACTCCTTCGGTGAAAAAGTCTTATTTTACTAATAATTCGTTAAGCGTTGAAGATATTTAAAAAAATGCTCATTATAAAAAGAAAGCTTGACTAATTGCATAAAAAGAAGTCCTCTTGCTCCCAAACCGAACAAGCTAGGAAGAAAACTCAAGATGGGTTTTAAAGAGGATATAAAATACTCTCTTGTGCTGCCATTTTTGAGGGCTATTAATATTTATTAGTATATAAAAATAACAATACAATATAGTTATCTCTTGATTTTTTGTGCATCTAACTATTCACAAGCCCATAAAAATAACTGACTAAAATATAAGTTATAAATGCATTATCTTTTAGTTCAAGGTAGTACTTCAATGCAGAAAAAGTTAGGAATAAAAATATTTACATTTACAAATTTAGCAGCATGTTAAAGTTAGCCAAATAAAAATCCAAAAAAGGCGGCATATTTAATTTTTTCATGACTTTTTTTAATACAATTTTTTAACTATTAAATGATTAGAACCAATTGTTACATGATACATAAACTCAAAAAAAAATTTTGAGCTACATTTTCAAAATGTTTGGGTCTTTTTTTATTTTTAGAAAACAATAAAAAATTGGCCAAAGTTTGGCTAACTTCAACATGCTGGAAAATTTGTAATTGCGAATAATTTTATTCCTAACCTTTTCTGCATTAAAGTACTATCTTGAACTAAAAGATATTGCATTTATAACTTATATTAAAGCCAGTTATTTTGTATGGGCCTGTGAATCGTTAAAAGTGCAAAAAATCAAGAGGTAACTATACTATATTGTTATTTTTATATACTAATAGATATCAAAAGCCATCAAATATGGAAACGCAAAAGAGTATTTTATATCCCCTTTAAACCTCATTTTGATTTTTCTTTCTAGCATGTTTGGTTTCCGAGCAATTCAATTTTTTGTATAGGCCGCGCACAAATAATTTCAAATAAGCGAAAATTCGTGCACATTAAAAATACAGATTTTGCAAATTTTTTCGATATCGATTTTCTCGAAAACCATGGCATGTACAAGAAAACTACAAGAGGATTTCTTTTAGGCAATAGCCAAGCTTTTTTTTTATGATGATTATATTATGATTGTTTTATGTCTTCAACGGTTATCAGTAAAATAAGGCTTTTTTCGAAGGGGTGCTTTTTTGGGGGGGTTGCGCGGTACACTTAGAACAGATTTTTATGGTTTTGTGATACATAATTCCTCCACTAACAGTTACTGAAGGAAAATCTCAGATAACATTTTTTGTTATGAAAATCTTTGTAATTATTGGATGTTACAACGAAATATTCATACACTGATACAGGAAAAATCATCGATAGAAACAAAACAGTTCATATAATTGAATGTATCAAGCGGATGCCAAACCGTTTCATTCATAGTATAAAAATGATATGATTTCAAAGTTACGATTATATAAATCTGATAATAACGAACAAAATATTTAAGTATAACCAAAAAACGTACACATATAAATGAAAAGGGGATATGAAGTAGTCAACAACTTGTCAATTATCGTTAGAAGATTACTGTGGAATGTATGACTAGATAGGCTGTTGGAAAAGCTACTGATTTGAGCATATTAGTACTAATATTATCTATACCGCAGTGAGTTCAATCAAACTATAATTAGACAACCCAATATATCTTAATACAAGTTTATATTTTCAGATCATGTGCTAAGTAAGGATTAAAAATTATTCCGTAAGCAGTGAATCCCTCGTAACCGGCTCTGATATTCGCAAGGTCGAGCACTTTTACTATATCAAAATTTCGTTCTATCAGAAACAAGGATATTATATCCTTTTTAACTAAAATACCCCTCCAAAATTATATTATGCAACACCCACACCAAAACAAATTTTACAACCTTTCATTAACATGATTTACATTTATAAAAAACAGAAGGTACATATTGTCGACACCCATTAGGACTGGGGATGGGAGACACCGGCACCTTCGCCATTCTATAAAAATTAACTGTGAATGCGAAACAAATGATTTAATGTCCTAGCAATTACTCACTTTGTAATTCAACAATTTTTATTAATAATTCGCTAAGAAAAGCTTGTCCTAGAAAATCTAAATAATCAGAATTTTTTTATTTTTAATTTTAAAATACAAAAACAGCAAAATTAATACTTTTATAGAAAGCTTGTCTTTTTATTTTTCATAAATTATTTTTCTGCTGTTTGTCAAATCCTATAAAAATATGTTTTATTACGGTTATATGCAAACAAACAAGTAAACCACCTTAAATCATACCACTAGTACTAACTGAACGGTAGTAGCAAGAACTTTTACTTGTGTCTCTACCTATACCTCCCTCTCGAGACAACTAGAAGTGCATGACAGTAATGCCTTCAACAGGTAAGCGTACATTGATATAATTTCTTCGCATATGAAGTGTTCGCTGTGTTCGGTGTATGGTACTGTATACTATTCATGGTTTAAACTAGTGTGTTATTTTGTCTAAGCATTACAGCTGTAAAAAAACTGTGTAATAATATATATACTTATCTTAATAACAAACAGTTCCCGATCGCTCTTTATTTTGATTTAAGTAGAGCATTCGATACTGTTGATCATGACCTACTTTTAGAAAAACTATATCGTATTGGTGTTCGAGGTGTCACCTATGATTGGGCATCTTCTTATTTAAAAAATAGGATTCAGACTGTAGTTATAAACAATGTCAGATCACGCCCGGCGCTAGTTACAACAGGTGTACCACAAGGGTCAGTCCTGGCACCTCTATTTTTTCTAATATTTATGAGTGATATTGAGTTATCATGCACATCTGCAGATACCATGATTCTCTATGCTGATGATACGAATCAAATCGTATCAAAAAAAGATCTTGCTAGCTCGGTAGATAATGCTAACTTATGTACCAACAAATTATACCACTGGTGCATTAACAACGGATTGTTACTTAATGGTGACAAAACATTTTATATGATGTTTCAACAAAAAAATGTAAGCTACAATTTCAGTCCATTGATAAAAATCAACCATAAATCAATCAAACAAGTTGATGATATAAAATTCTTAGGTGTAACCATTGATCACAAACTAACGTGGGAAAAGCATACCGATAGTCTCATTTCCAAACTAAGTAGCATCTGCTTTGTTATCCGACAGTTAAAACGAACAGTTTCTACAGATGTTTTAAAAATCGCCTACTATGGTCTTGTACATTCAATACTTAAATATGGCCTAATATTTTGGGGAAATTCAGCTCACATGCATAAAGTATTTGTAATCCAGAAAAAGATAATAAGATGTATGGCGGGAGCAAGTCCACTAGAATCATGTAAACAAATATTTATCAACTTAGCTATCTTAACATTGCCATGTCTCTACATATATCTGGTCACTTTAGACATAAAAAGACATCGATCAGACTACATAAGAAATAATGATATACACAATTACCACACCCGCATTAGAAATGATTTACGACTACCATTTTGAAGATTAACGGTCAGCAAGAATGCACCAGCATACCAAGGGATCATCTGCTATAATCACGCTGTAAGAGTACTTGGTCCTATAGAGAACTACAGAACGTTCAAAGAAGTATTATTTCAACATTTGAAAGATAATGCATTTTATTCGATAGAGGAATTTTTAAATAGTTAGTTTTAATATTTATGTATTAGAATAGGTATTACTCAATAAAATTATTATCTTTTTATTCTTCATCTTAACATTTTAATGTAAATCTGATTCTAATTTCTTTTAGAGCGTCACTTTTGTGATTTATAATATTGTATGAATGTGTCATAGTGTGAATGTATTGTTGTATATATGTCTGTATATGTATCCCTGACTAGTCTGATAAGTTTTATACCTGTAGTGTGTTAAACTTAAATTGATGAATAAAATTCTATTCTATTCTATTCTATGTTACCTTACATAAGTCTAAGTAGAAGTAAGTATAAACAAATATATTTTTAACTGATTATAAAATCGATATATCACATAACAATGTCCAAATAACAGTTGACATTTTACTTTGTGGTTTTAATTTAATTCTTTTTGAAGAACTAATAATTTCATCCACATTCCATTTTACTTGACGCAGATGCACATTTTCACATATTCCGTTTTAACAATTCGTAAAAAAATCAGGTGCTGGTTTAAAATAAGCGATGTTCTATTTGTCGCCTAGAGCATTTTGATGCTTGTATTTATTCTATGCACTAGGTACTTTTACGAATTCATAGTTTGTAAATACCCACCACATTTGTGTGCATAAGCCAAACATGCACACTGATCAATAGCGACTGTATGTTTGAAAATGTTGTAATACTAGAAACGACATAAAACCATCGTACGTACGAATACTACTACTTAG
Organism: Stenurella melanura; assembly: GCA_963583905.1. NCBI lineage: Eukaryota > Metazoa > Arthropoda > Insecta > Coleoptera > Cerambycidae > Stenurella > Stenurella melanura. The sequence goes on from OY757314.1 coordinate 137,812,983, forward strand.
ACTTGTAAACCTTCAGATAAATGAAGCAGTCCAAAGGTGCTTTATTTGCATTGCTACCTAACATTAAACGGTGAATTACACACTGCGTTGCTTGAGGCAAATCTAGGATAGGAAATCTTAGTAGAGCGAAATTCCGTTTTCGGAACATAAGTCTACTATTTAGCGGTGACGTACCAATATTACTGTACAGTAAATTGCAGATAAACTTTATGTACAGAGTAACGAACTATTACTAGATTCCTGGTGGTAACGATATACTCTAGACGACATTTACGTACAAATAACAATATAATATAAACATATGTGAAACCATCCCTAAACAATACAAAACTAATGAAATGATACAATCCTCTTGTGTACTATGAAATAAATCTATTTTTTATATAAAAGTACGAAGGATTTTATCAGGTAATTCAACGACATGCATTGCCTATTGCATGATGGAAATAAATGCATTCCTAACTTGACAGGCAAAGAAATTTTAATTCCGATTTAGTGGAAATCATAGCTAGCTGTAGTATATCGTGGATGAAACTACATAATACACATTTCGGCTAATGTTGGGAAAGTGTGGCGTACATGGACATCATAGCAATATTTAGTTGCCATCTAGCACGAAGGACAAAATATTTTTTACAGGCATATGACACAAAATGAATTCTGTATTGAATAACAAAATACATCTGGATTAGCGTGGAAGAAACCACCTGTGCTCGGTGTTGTAAGGTAGTAAGATAGTAAATATTTAGTGGGTACATGGCATGGAAATTGTTCAATGTGCTCACATTTACTCTCATTTAAGGTCCTAGAAACAACATATTTTGACACTACAGCGCATGCAGTACATTCAAGTCTACAAAAATTATGGGGCGAGAAATACGCATAAATTATTATTACTTGTTATTAATTAAGTTTTTCATATGAAATATGCTGGAAATATTTCGAAGTAAATATATCAGAATATATATCATGTAACATGTCTAGCAGATGAACTTCCCAGAACTGCTAAGACTATTACCATCCACTGTAAAAATATATATTTACTTCTACATTCATGAAGTGAAGTGGAAGTATAGAATAGTAAAGCAATTTTGAAAAATTTTAAGTTTTGAAATAGGTTTAAAATGTCATAAAACGTTGAGATTTTAAATCTTAGCGAAAAGTCGGTCGATCTAACTTTTTTGTGCGCACATTTTCTCTAGAACGGTTTACAATATTGACTTGAAATTTTGTACAAGTATAGTCAAGATAATAAAGAGACTTGGATGGAAAATTTGGATGTGGATGTAGTGATTCCTTAGACAGTGGTTTTTTTAACTGAAAATCAGTGTTGTCTTAGAATGAAGTTATCATAGTTTTAAGTGTTTATTAAGAACCGAGAATAAGAACCAAACTTATATTGTTTGAGATTTAATGACATTAGTTGAAAATATAATTGATATCTCCGGTTGATTAACAGCATTTATATTTTTTCCAAGACAAGCAGATGACACATAATATGTGTAAACCAACAATGCGTAATGAGAAAAATTGTTATCAGCTCGGAATTGAAATATAGAATAGAATGAAAGTCTTTATACTATGTAACAATGGAACAAGATCATCCCCTCAGTAGTTCCAACGCGCTCCGTAGTTACCCTGTCGAAGGCGCCACCAGTAGATCAATCCAGCGCGCCTACCGCCAATTCGGCCGATCCCCCACCCTCTGACGTCATCACCGGTGCTCGCTGCCGAGATAAAACCCCGGCGGCCAGGCCAGAACAGCAGTTCAGTCTCGAGCTCGCTTACCTACCTCTTCTGCTCTCTAAGTGTGGAGCTTTAGAGTACAGTAGTGCTTCTCTTGAGTGGTCTTTACTTGCCTCCTATGCTTCCTAGGCATGGAACACTGGAGCATTCCTAAGCACCCTCCTGAGCGCTCTCACTGGCCTCTGTTGCTTCCCAGCGAGGAACGCTAGAGTCCCAGTAGCTTCTTTCGAGAGTTCTCTTACTTGCCTCCTACGCTTCCTAGGTGTGGAACATTGGAGCTCGTGGGTTCACTCTCAGAGCCGCTTATTGGCTACTCCTGCTTCCTAACGGAACAGCGGGGTACGGAACGTGCCCCTCGAGAGGAAGGCTGTAACTACGGGCCTTCTGGAATTGGGCCACCAGCCCATCAGTTGTATGACTCGTGTGCCAAGACTTTTTAGTGATAGTTAGTGCTAGAACTTTAGATACGCTTGTAAACACAATAAAGTATTTACCAACGTAACACCTTCTTTCTCTGGGCTTCAACCCCCCTACACATCGGTGCAACAACAAACAGTATACAAGGTGATTCTATTAAGGAGGCATTAGAATATTTTCCACTTGTAAATAAGATAGGCACTTGAGATTTGGTACCCTGCCATAATGGACCATTGCTAATCCGAAAATGATAATTTCAAAATGGCGGAAATGCCAAAAGTTGATGCCAAAATATTAGCAAATTAAATTAAATAGGTAGATATGTACATAGTATCTTGTATTAATCACTTACCACTCTTACTTTTTCTTCTTTTGTTTCAATTGTTTCATTAACTTCTATGTTTCTTTTTGGATAAATTACAATTATCGACAAAAGACTGTGAATAATTCAAAAAGTAGATGTGTTAGGTATAGAACATGCTGATACAAGTCCACCTCAAATTTAATTCTGCATATTAAAATTTGGCACGTGCCACTTGAAGTTGACAGTTTTTATTGTTATTTTCAAAAAATCACAGCAACCACTGGAAACTTCGTTCGACCGATCTTGGTCACTTAAATGATTCCCAGAACTTTAAGGAACCGATTGAAAAAATACTTATTTACCTAGCCTACACGCTAACGGTTTAAGAGATGTAAGTTTTTAATGGGCCCTTTCGTTTCTAAAACTTGACTTATTACAGATAAGCAGAGCCTGGCGCAAAAGTAGTTATGCCAGAGACGGTCTCCACACACTATAATATAATGATTTGTATGATTCACATAAGCAAATAAATACATTATGTATAGGAAACAAATACCTACCTTTGCGGTGAGAAATAAAAAGTATTTCATAAAACTCATAAAATAATAAATAAATAATTTATTATTGGTTTGGAGAAATTATTTATTTGGTATAGTTGAGCAAGTAGATGTAAGAGATGTTTAATGAAACTGGTGGATAAAAAACACCAGACTTCGGCCGCACATTATATATACCTGCAGCGTCGCGCGTCGGTCTGATTGTCTAATCGAAAACAAAAAACTCGGCACTTTAAACGGCATATGCCACTTCAACTTTTTGTATCAGATAAGGAAATGTAAACATCTCCCATGTGTTTCTTCCCAACTATATTAAACAATTTTCAATTTAAAATATAATTTTTATCTGTGCACATAATGTAAGGCAGTATAATTTAAAAAGATATAAGGAGAATTTTCGACACCACAAAGTCACCGCCACGCTTGTCACTCTCTTTCTGCTTTTTTACGACAGCAAATAGGATACGGTAAACAATAATGATAGTAAAATAAACAGCAGATTGCGTTTTATATTTTGCAGAAGACTTCAAACATACAGAAAGCATTTGAAATAAAAAAGGTCCAACAATTATTATTAATTTATTACACAATGACCAATGACATGTGAGATTGCTTCATATGCACATACGCATTATGGAGTCAACACTACAGACTAAGACTTGTCAGTACATTTGATAGAAATAAATGTGTCGTGATTTGTTATAGCGTCGAGTGGCTTTCCATTAAATGAAATAGTACTTTCGTAGATTAAAGATTTTCTGGAACTGCGGTTTAACGGTGTAGAACTTTTCTGTGCCAGCTGTGAAAAAACACTTTCGTGGACTTGCAATTCGAACATTTTAAAACAAGTTTCATCTGAATGTAATAAAAACTAAAATTTAGCATATTTACATGGATATTTCTCACGGATCCCTCTAGCTATACGCAACGTTCAACGTAAGCCGAAAACAGATCAGTATACAGTAATTGATGCAATAAACATTACAGGTATTTGATCTACGTCAATATATTTTTAGAGTCTCAGGGGATATTGCTGAGCGAAATACAAATTGGATACATAACAGTGTTAAGAAACAACCCCGGTTTTTCATCATTTTTGTGCGTGGCAAAGAAGTTAACTGTTCAATGCCGGACATAAATCTGCCATCTATAAGAAACTATACTTATTTTAAATATGCGCCGATTATATAGGTAGACGTTGAACGGTTGAATGATCCTTTTTCACAACACAAGTGGGATATTCAGTGACAGGCGCCGAAGTTTTATTTCGGACGATTTAGAACAAGTGCAAATAATATATTTTTATTATTCTAATAAGGTATAGTTACTAGGCGTTTGTGTTTGTGCATCCAACAATAAGTGCATCAAAGTAGGTATGATTTATAACCGTTTCGGGGCCATTTACCTTTAAATATTACGAAATTCATTAGATATGATCATAAGGTAAAATATTGTATTATTGCGCATGAAAATGTTTATATAGTTCATATTGCGCAAAGCCGACTCTGGCTTTACGTCATAACTACCTCTGAGCCGGGCTCTGCAGATAAGTACCGACAACTAGTTCAAGAAATATATAAAATTGGGTGTGTCCATTAAAAAAAAAACAAAGATGGCGTGAACTTCTGGTATTTTTAGAAGCGTTACAATTTTTAAATTATTATTTTCGGGCTCAAAATGGTCGACTATAGATCTCAAATGTCTATCTCAGTTGCAGTGGAAATATACTAATGGCCGCCTAAAAAAATCACACTGAATAATATTTATGGATTCGACTATCCAAGATAATTTGAACATGTTCAAACCTGGAAAGTAGATAAAAAACATCAGAATATATTGTCGTCATAAGAAAAAATAGTAATATACTTTAATTTTGTGATCGCTGATAAAATAAAACATGTGTTTGCGTGTGTTAGTGGTACAGTCACCAGTTAAAATCCTTTCCATATTAATTTCGGATGCGACTGAACTCGCTATACATGCGTGTATATATTTGCATCCTTTAGAGCCAACCCTGGTTCTGACGTAATTTATCCCGCTCTCTGATTATTACCTCTTGAGACAAAACCATCCAATTAATACAATACAGTGTTGCTGTCATTACAATTACTTTTGTATCCTCCTAAACCAAATAATTAACTCTTTCAATACGAAATACTGTTGTCAACAATACATGCCATGCAGTAACGCATATATGCGGAACAGAGATCAAATTAACAGATTACAGAAACGAGTATAGGTTTGGCACTAGCCTATTCATGAAAAAATTGGTATATGTGGTACTTGAATTGTAAACTGAATGGGTATAACACTTATACATAAAGGATTAAAGAAAGTTATTTAACACAGTTGGAACAATGGATCCTTGCATTCATGCCACGAAGTAGTTATTGATGTATGTGTTTTCCTGGCGGAAAATGAAATTACATTTTTTTAACACCTTATTTATATTAATGTATTGACGGAGTCATGCAAAGTTATTCCACGACTCAATCAATGTATTGTAATCGCCTCCATAGCATTAAATAAAGCTTTGTTTCCGCTCACCGTAGTCTAACTGTAGCTTCAATCCTGGTTCTATAATAGAGTACTGGCAGTGACGTCACAATTTTGCCAGTTGAGCTGGTTGACAAATCCCGAAATTTGACATAAAAGTAGGTGCCAGTTAGTTTTCTTTCGATATAAATTAAGTTAGAGGATTTCTGAATATCAGACATGTGTAGGATTTTTATTAATCATTTTTTAAAAGTCTAGTATGAGAAAGAATTTTACATATACTTAAAAAATTGGGTGTAAAATATGTTGACATCCTTGTGAACTCATAAAGTAGTAATAATAAAGGTTATATTGGGTTTTTGATTTTTTTGTTCATATGCAGTGTGAACCTAAATAAACGCACAAAATTCATATCTTTGGTATGTGTCATTTGTCAAAAGAATTTTTTTAATGTAAACAGACATTTTTGTTTACTGTTTTTGGTGGTATATGGCTTTAGCTTTCTGGTGATACGAAATTGATATTACCTAAGCCATTCTTTTGGAATAAAATATTTTTATTGATCGATACCTTATATAAGTAATTGTGAGAAAAGAATCATCTCCATTGCTCAAATTGCGACCCTCCGACCATTTGGCATTGACCAAGACGGGTGTAGACACTTTGTACGCTGTTCTGAATCATCTCATGGGCAATTCGTCTCATCTCCAAGCCAATTCTGCCTTTCAGTTCTTCTGTGGTATCCGCTCTGTTAAAATACACCCTTGACTTTAAGTAAGCCCAAAGAAAAAAGTCTAAGGGGGTTAAATCCGGTGAACACGGTGGCCACTCAGTCGGACCTTGACGGCCTATCCACTTTCCAGTAAAAGTGTCATCTAAAAACTGACGCACTGTTATCCCAAAATGAGGTGGGGCCCCGTCTTGCTGAAACCAGACGTTTTCAGCAGGAATATCTTCATCTTCATTGTTTGGATACATAATTGCTAAGGCTGGCACTAACTCAACTCGCAAAAGCTGTAAATATCTTGCGGCCGTAAAATTTTCTTCAAAAGAAAGTCCAAATAAACGATCACCAATTAATTATACCTGCCCACAAGTTTACTTTGCCTCGTCGCTGCTTCTTGAGTCCAATGAGGATTTTCGCGTGACCAATACCTACAGTTATGCCGATGTACAGTTCCCATTAAAGAAAATGTAGCTTCATCAGAAAAAACAATGTTCTTTAAAAAATTTGGGTTTTCATCGCACAAGGTCATCAACTGTTCACAAAACTGTAAGTGCCGATCTGGATCGTCTTCATTCAATTCGTGGATTAACTGCACTTTATATGGATGGTATTTTTCTTTTTTCAATAGATGTACAACAGAAGTTTGACTCACGTTATGATTTAAAGACAGCTGCCTTGTCGAAAGATGGTGGTTTTCCTCACTTTCTAGAAGAATATTTAATTTGGTTTCGTTGCTTGTGCTAGGGCGACCAGATCGAGGGAGGTCATATACACTGCTAGATTCATCATATCTAGCCACCAATCTACGTACAGTGGATCTAGAAATTTGCTTTTCGGGATACTTGGCATTGAAAACATCATATGCTTCCTGGTGAGTTCTCAGCCTATCACCATATCCAACCATCATCAAAAGTTCTACGCGTTCTCTTTCACTTAAACGTGGCATTGCATTCACTAGTTTTACACTGTCTCAGAAGTGTCACAAAACTGATGCTCCACGCGTGCCAGGAATAAAAAAGTTGTCGATACTTTACACACAAAGGCCTGTATCTCCATGTTGTTAAGGTGATTGTTTTTTTATTATTTTTTTTGTTTTGTTTTTATGTCAAATGCCAGTTAAAACAAAAATGTAGGCAACAAGATTTATCAGTCCATAAGAAAGTGGAACATTACTCGTGAATTTGCGAAAGGTAAGCTATTTTTAAATAAAATGTAATTTTTCCAAAGGGATCCACATATTTATATGTTCTAATTTTATTATTCATATACCATGTCGTCCAAACACCACGTAATCCATGATAACACAGTTGGAAGTTTTTGAGATATCATCCAAGGATGCAGTTTGAAGCTTTCACTTTTCTATCGTATATGTTAACTCCATTAACATATTCCATCATAGAAATGTAGAATATAAAAAAAAAAATAATAAATTCACTAAATGTCACTTCCATATGGAAAGGAAATAACTATATCTTACACAAAAAAAAAACGTTTAAAAAAGCACTAAAAAATCTTTTAAAGATCAAATCATTTTACATGGAAACAAATGAAAACTAGGTTATCGGTTGTTCTACTGTAAAAGGACATATTTATGGAAATACGCGCAAAGACTTCTGTAAAGTGTACGTTATTATTGACTATACCGCTGCGAAGTTTTCGCCAGACATGTGCTTCTATGCTGTTACACCGTGATTTTAATTATATGTTCTGTACTAATAAGGTTTATGAATTCTACTCCTAGATCTTTAAATAGAAAATTCTGTGAAATAAAATGTTTGGGAACCACTGCTTTAACTTAAAAAAATGTCCAACATAAATGTGTACTATGAGCTCAATGGAGTAGTGGGCATTTTAATCAATTTTAAAACATCATTTTACTCTATATGGATTATGTTAACAAAGAGTTGGCTACGAAATACATTACTGAATGCATTTGGCAACCAATTATTATTTATTCCCATAAAATAAAAAATAAAAAATAAAATATGACGAATTTACTTTTAGCGGGATTTGATTAAATAAAATCTCTTACTCTTTCTGAACATACGTAACAGAAATCTATAATGCATCACGTACAGATTTGGTGTGCGCTTAAACGTCGAATACAGCTTTAAAATGAGAAATCGATATTGATTTGGAATAAAATTAGAGGAAGAGTATATGGGTTTAGATAAGGACGCTACTTACTCTGATAAAAATTTTAAGTTGCTAAAAGATTCATTATATTCTCAAAGGAATTTTATCCTGGAAATAAATCGCGTAAAATGCATCTAGCTCAAGAACAGTCTGGGAAATGTTGTACCACGGATTTAGGATATTCTCATCGAATGATTTCTTTAGATACCGCAAAATTGTAAAGTAAAATTAGTAAGAGTAGAATAATCATTTTTATATGTTCTCAAAATTTAATGAAACAGTGTGTCATGTGTCAAGATTCTCCAAGAGTGTGGAAATAACTGATTTAGTAGACAACCACACGTTTCAGAAAAAAATGGTTTCGTATAAAAATTTGACAGTTTTGGAAATCTACTAGATAATAAATTAGAGATAGATGATAAATTTTCATTAGGCATCAGCCTGAAGGTTATTTAAGGGTTACCTTGTGTTTTTTAAATGGACCGGCGTGCTTTTTATTCCAGCATGTGAAAGATCTTCAAATTCTAAGTACAAATTATCTGAACGTTGAATTTCTGAGGTGGATAGTTACTGAGATATTTAATGTTATATAAAAATCTGAAGACGGCCAAATCTCTTAAGAACTACATATTCCGGAAAAAGTCCGCTCCCTAATGAATCACTTTTTCTACATCCAGATTTCCCACTACATAATGACTATATTTGCACTCTAGTATGTGGACATAATTGGTGATAGAATTCTAATAGTATAATATTTGAGGCAGATATCATAAACAAATTTGAGGCATCAGCTTCTAGCACATAAGCTAAAATTGAAATTTGGATTTTTATTAGCTTGCTTCACGTATTTACCCCATTCACACCCACCCTCATCCCTTCAAGGGAATCATCTCAATCAGGTATCATTACACTACATACGTGTACCAAATTTCAAGTGAATATCTCAATTTTATTTTATCAACCCCTTTAGTAATGGAGTGGCAGTGGAGGGGAGGGGAGGGTTGAAAAATATTATAAAGAAATCTGAGGCATTGGCTTCTAGTATATACACAAAATTTCAAGTGAATATTTTAATTTTATTTTATCAACCTGTTTAATAATGGGGAGTGGTGACAATGAAAAATATTTTTAAAAAAGGGAGCTTAGTATATACACCAAATTATGTACTTTTATCAGGTTGTGGAAGTAATAGAACATATTATTATAACAGTTTTGCAGTTTTTGCAAATCGACTAGATGATTATGTAAAATTTTCATGAAGTGGTTAGATTCAAAGTTACTACAGGATCATATCGCATTCCTTAAATGAAACGGTGCATTTCAGCATTTGAAAGGCCATCAAATTCTGCGTATAAATTATTTGAACGTTGAATTCTTGAGGTGGACACATTTACGAAGATACTCATATTGGATCAGATTTAGCCCGAAAAAATGAGAACTTTGTTATTCTCTCATGGAAACCCATACTTTTCATGTTGGCATTTAATTCTTAATCTCTTAAAAAATATTAAACTATTGTCTGAAACATTTTTCCTCTAGGCCAATTTTCGCCGATAATTGGCTAAAAAATTCAATTTGAATCACTTTAATAATTTTTTACGGCAAAAATATACATTGCAAGAGATAGCTGTTGATTTTTCAGCAAGGAACACGACAGAATTTTGAATTTTGATCAATTTTTAAACAGCCGTTTCGAATATTACATGTGGTATGACCTGCTTTTTTCAATAAATCGTTAAAAAATAAATTGTCAATGATGCAAAAATCCTTATCCCAAGTCCATATCCCTTCTCCTTAATCCTCTATCTGCCAAAATGCATTATGTCCTCTAACTCTCTTCCTCAACGATGACGGCCGCTTATGAGTTCGTTCAATTTATTTATGATTCACTAGACAATAATAAATATGTTACTGCCATATTATTTGATCTAACCAGAGCATTCGATTCTGTAATTCACCGTTTCCTTTTGAAAAAAGTCGAAACCCTAGGAATTCGTGGCAGTGTTAACAAGTGGATAGAATCCTTCATCAGCGATTGAAAAATTGTTGTTAAAATAGGCAACAATATCTCATGAGAAAGGCGTTAATATCGGTTTACCACAAGGCGCGGTTCTCTCTCTCTTATTATTTATCATATTTATCAATGATTTAGAATTAAATCTTGACAAAAACATTAAATTAGTTTTATACGCAGATGACGTTACAATCGGATTTACGGCCGATTCCCCCGAAGAATTAAATAAAGCGGCAAATAATGTATTAGAGTTTGAGTCATGGTGTGTACGTAACAAATTAGTTCTAAACATAAGTAAAACAACTTACATACAATTTTACAAAAGACGTAAACCACCTACTCTAAATATTGCAAAAAATCAAAGTATAGTTCCACAATCAGAAAGTATTATATTTTTAGGTTTACTGTTAGACGAAAAACTCACCTGGATTCATTACATAGAACATGTATGCAAAAAACTACATTCGTCTGATGTTCTCACTGATGCCACCGAATTCATGTAGGCCAATGTTTATTGAGAATAACCTCAATTTTCACACTCGAAGCTGCACCATTCCTTTACCAAAACAAAAATAAATTTACGCTAAACTCTAATAGACATACATGCACATAACACTCGCATAGTCGATCAAATATCGATAAATACTTACAATTTCTCTCTTTTCAAAAAAAGTCCGTACGTCTGCTGCGCCAAAATTTTTAATTCACTACCCGTTAACATAAAAAATCAACAAATTGTCTCTATATTCAAAAACAAATTAAAAAAGTACATTGGAAGAAAATGCTTTTACACTGTACAAGAGGTTTTTGAAAATGATAGTGACGAATAAATTATTATTGTATAAAACTTATTACACTTATTAATTGAATTAGACTCTTTATTTTAAATTCTGGAATTTTACATATACAGGGTGCGCCAAAGTTCTGAATTTGGTCGATAACGGCTCTATTTGAAATGGTGGAAATATATTGTTTATAGATTATTTTCTTGATTTTCAATTCTGAATAACCAGAAAATATGTACAATTATACAGAGTATTCCGTTTTCGTTGTCTGGGCAACAACTTCGTTATTTTAAATGGAACACCCTATATTTTTTTCCTTTATCGAGTTACCCATCTAATTATATTCATAACTCTATTAAGGTGGTAGGTACTTAAACTGAACCGTTTACGATATAAAAGAGATTTATTGACAAAAATTGAGGTTTGCGGATAAGTTTTTGAGTACCTCTGATTTCATAGACAAGAGAGTTATCAAAATTCTGCTTATACTGTTATGTTGGGCATATTAAGGGCTAGTAGGGTAGAAACGTTATTAACATTAATCTTATACAGAGTGCTGAAAAAATTGAGTTTATTTTTTTGCTAATAAAAAGGGCCGTAATTCAATTTTTTCAAATGGGACGTACTATTTTCAGTTCTGTCATCTCATGAAGTGTTAAATTATCTTTCCACTGATATATCATAGTAGGTATTTATCTTTAAGGGTTGCATAGATATTAAGGTTAAATATCTGTCTGACTGAAATTCACATAATTTTACATCACATTACATCACATAAATTAACTTTGACAGTATGACTTGTTGTTTGTCGTGCAAACTCAACTTTTACGAGCTGGCACGACAATCTTCAAAGCATACTGCTCATGGTGGCTCATGTAGACAGAGAGGTGATACATCCGTTGATGCCACGTGTTGAGTTTGTTCGCTCCGCGCCGAGGCGATGGTGTGGACCAAGATTAGTAAACATGAGTGAGGTAGCCTACTAACTTTTCAAGGTCGAATCAAGACGCCATATTGCGCATCATAGTGCCTGCCCTGTGTTTGAACAAAGTTTTTCTGTATGATTTCATATTGAAAAGGTGTAATTTATGTAACATTCCCGTGCTTTTCTTTTCGACCTAAGTTTTAGTGTTCTATATTACTCGTATTCAAAATGAAATCATACAGAAAAACTTTGTTCAAACACAGGGCAGGCACAATGACGCGCAATATGGCATCTTGACTCGCCCTTGAAAAGTCAATAGGCAACCTCCCACTTTACTAATCTGGGGTGTGGACACTGTTATTAACTTGACATCGCTGCAAATTATATCTATCGTTGTTTATCTTAAATCCATCGCATTCATTCACGTTGTAACCCGCTATGTAATTCTAGGTTTGCCAGGAGTGGAACGTATTAGGTATTTGCACATTCTAGCTTGTCGTTAGTTTATGTTTATCTATTGATTTGTCCAGTGAAGAAGTGTTTCAAAATAAATATGAATTATTCGCGGGAAGAAATGGTTGACATGATTTTTATTCTGGGGGAGTGCTCAAGGAACAGCCTCTTAGCATCCCGAGTCTATAAAACCACATATCCTGAAAGGAGACACCCTTTAGAACCTGCATTTAGTAATCTTAGAGACAGATTTATCGAAACTGGTGGTGCAGTACAAACCTCATGAATTAAGTTCCAGCAAGAAAAATGACTGTCAATGGACACAATTTTCATTATTATTCAGATGTCAATCCTCATTTATTAAAAACAGTTTCCCAACAGAGGTGGTCATTAAATGTATGGGGTGCTGTAGTAGGGCCGATTGTTATTGGACCTCATTTCTTTAATGGACCCTTAAATGGAAGAATATATCACGATTTTTTGGAAAATGAATTGCCGGTTCTCCTAGAAAACGTTCCTCTTGATATACGGCAAAAAGTGTGGTTTCAACAAGATGGAGCTCCGCCTCATTTTGCAGCAAATGTCAGAGAATGGTTAGATCGCAACTTCAATGATATGTGGATAGGGCGTGGCGCAGCAATAGCATGGCCTGCAAGGTCGCCCGATCTGACAGGTATGGACTTCTTTTTACGGGGCTATGTAAAGGAAATAGTTTATCGCGACACTTCTACCACTGTTGATGACATGAAAAATAGGATCAGACGTGCCTTTGCATCCACTACTCCGCAGATGCTGCAAGAAATGCGTCATTCATTTAGGAAGAGGACTCAGATGTGTCTCGATCGAAATGGTGAACATTTTGAACATTTGTTAAAATAATTGTTTTTTTATTATGAGTAAATTCTTTATTACATACGTGCTGGTATTAATTTCAATTCTTTGTCCAACAATTCTAAGTAAAAAAATAATATTTCAGAAGGCTAATAATTAATTATGGAAAACTGCTTGTACTACTACACAATTAGTCTGATCCAGACAATTAACCTTAATATCTATGCAACTTTTAAAGATAAATACCTACTATGAGATATCAATGGAAAGATAATTTAACACTTCATTAGATGACAGAACTGAAAATAGTACGTCCCATTTGAAAAAATTGAATTACGGCCTTTTTTATTAGCGAAAAAATAAACTCAATTTTTTCAGCACTCTGTATAAGATTAATGTTAATAATGTTTCTGCCCTACTAGCCCTTAATATGCCCAACATAACGGTATAAGCAGAATTTTGAAAACTCTCTTGTCTATGAAATCAGAGGTACTCAAAAACTTGTCAGTAAACCTCACTTTTTGTCAAAAAATCTCTTTTATATCATAAACGGTTAATTTTATGTACCTACCACCTTAATAGATTTATGAGTATAATTAGATGAGTAACTCGATAAAGGAAAAAAATATAGGGTGTTCCATTTAAAATAACGAAGTTGTTGCCCGGACAACGAAAACGGAATACCCTGTATAATTGTACATATTTTCTGGTTATTCAGAATTGAAAATCAAGAAAATAATCTATAGACAATATATTTCCACCATTTCATATAGAGCCGTAATCGACCAAAATCAGAACTTTGGCGCACCCTGTATATGTGTGTTGTTTATTTTTATTATTATTAGGTCATTTTTAAATATAGATACGCTTATTGTTTGTACATGTTCTCCGTTTATGTTAAATGAAAAATTTTACTCCACAAATTGTAATTTTACATTTTATTAATTTTGATATTATCAATAATAGTATTCGTCTTCTGGATTTCCACATATGACTTGTCGCACCTGTACTATTGTATAGCAAACGTGAATAAAGAAATTATTATTATTATTATATTATTCATCCAATTCAGCTATTTTTTCACATTAAAGATAGTAAAAATTCCCATCATTTAAAAAAGATCCTCATCCCAACCCCTTTCTTCACGCAAAAAACCTATTTGAAAAAATTGAAAATGGTTTTCCCTCCACCCCTTTGTTTTCACAAAAAAAATTGTTATATTCTGAAAACTGAAAAAAAATACACGATTCCGTGAGATGCTACCGAAGAAAACGCAAAAAGGATCAGTTAAAACTCCGTTAAGCTCAATAAAATTTAAGCCATGGGTAGCTCAAAAAATTCTGCGTAAAATGAAGTGGTCATAAGAGAAGAACAAAGTACATACCGAATTAATAATTGAAAATTACTGGTAAAGTACTTATTAATAGTACCAAAAATAAAGTAAACCAGTGAAAGTGCAGTGCCTCAGTTTGGCCGTCGACAGAAACAGTCCGATTTATAGCTGAGACCCTTTCAATTGTGTTGTTTTAGTGTTAAGTAAGCCACATGTATTTGTAAAGCAATATACACATATTAGCTATATTGAGACGTAAGAGTAATCAAACACTTATTGGAACTGTCTTTGGAAAGTGGAGTGTGGGAACGCTGCAGAACATAGAGAGATACACACACGGACGAAGGAGATAAGTTACATCAGTAGTATTAGTTTATTAATCCCTATTGGTTGTTAAAACTAAATGAATTTCTTAAAATTGAAAATGCGTTGAACGTGGGGCAGGCTCCACAACGGAAAGGTTTCGGCTGGAAGCTGTCACATGGTCCATATATTGGCCTTGTTTGTAGTACAAAAATATTTCTCAGGTCAAGGTAGTTGAGGTCTGTTTAATATACAGAGCGTCCCAAATGTTCTCCCGAATCTATTTTTTTTTACTTATTACAGGTTTTACTTTTTATTTTGCTTTACCTTGGCAGACTGTTATACCGGGTGTCTCAAAGATTCTCTCGAGGCTCTTCCTTGCACTTCCATTATAAATGGTCATTTACCTGTGGAACGGTTAGTAAATGGAAGATTCTTTCGGCGAGCTAATGTAGGTTTTGGCAAGCAGGCGAAATGGACGCACTGATGCAGGACGTTGAAACGAGGAAGCGTGAAACCATATCTGCATGCAAGCGGGCAGAAGGAGATGCATATTGCCAGATTCAGAAATAGAAGAAACGAAAGACTCAGAAGAAGAATAAACAAGATGATGATAGAGGTAAACTTAAAAGAAGCATCTTACAAAAACACCTACACTTCCCACCCGTCTCCCCCTCTCCGCCCCTAATGCACCTACCACCCCCATCCCCGATAGAACTAACAAACATATCCATATATTGTTACTATATCTAATGTTTTATATTTGTGTAATATTCAAATTCTTATTATGCATTTATTTGTTATATTTTTAATATTTGGCATATGATTCCTATGCTAGAATTCAGTGGGCTAGAATCCAAAATTTCTGGTCAAAATTCTGGAAATGTGCCTTAATATCCTATTGTGCAAAGGTCATTAAGGCAAAAAAAAGTAAAAAAAATTGACACCCTCTAGGGGTGAGATATAGGGGTTGACCTTCGATATTTTTGAAACTCAGATTTTGATACTTAAATTTCGATGAGAAGAATAAGAAAAAAGATTTATCAGCCCCCGGGAGGTGAGCTATAAGGGTTGTAAATACAAATAATGCACGATTTTTTTCAAACTTGGCGTACGTGTTGATTACACTTAGATATTTATGAGGAAAATATTTTTAAAATACTTTCTCGTCCTGCTTCTCACGGCGTATATGAGATGGGCTTATGCCTTTCATGATGAATTCACTCTTCCCTGATTCTGAAATATATTTCGCGAAAAATTGAGACACCCTATAATTTCCCTTCCATTGGTCAATAGTGTACACCAGGTATATACATTTTCCCCCTTTGTTGTGACTTACTATCGTATCGGGAATGAATACCTGCTGTGACGCGGACCCAATTAGAAATGCTCCGAGAATGCTCTATTGGACGCGACCTTCTATTTTTGCATATTTCACTGAAATAAGCAGAGTTAGAGTTAAATTTGTGTAAATACAAACTATTTCCATACTTTTGTTTTGCTGCCATAACATGCGCGTTTGTGTTACGAGCGTATAGTTAACATTTATTTTCCATAACAAGAAATAAACCAAATTGAACTTCAATGCACAAATAATATTTTACATACATTCATTGATAACTAAAATTCACAACACACGAACGTTGAGTATTTCGGGACCGATTCTCGTTCCGTTACGCACTCGAAGGTGCCCAAGTTCCGACCGAGGTAGAACGACAGGTATAAAACCCACGTAGCTGTAGTTTCAGAATTACACGCAGGCAACCCTGCTTTACAAAACTGTGTGAATTAAAACAGAATATAACGAACTTGGTTTTTCGAATTTTGGCCAGGATTTTGGGATTTTAGCCCACTGTGTGTCACTCGGCGTTTCTGTGTCATTTTGATGAAACCATTTTTGTAATTTTTAATTATATTGAAGGTTAATAAATTCCATTCTATTTCGCCAATTTTATCTAAAAATCTGAGGACGGCCGATTTTCCCGAGAACTACACATTTCAGAAGAAATTGTACATAAAATAGTTCCTGATTTCCTTTAAGTGATTAGTGTCAAGGCCACTTGAAGACTACCTGTTTTTTTTTAATGGAATTTTGGAGATTACCTGTCAGTCCATGCGTAGTGAATGTTTATTGCAGACACAGAATTGCGAAGTCTGATTTTTGTGGATTTGGTGGTATTTCTTTCGCTTGCCCAACAAGCGAGTTATCCACCATCTCATCTTTTTTACTCGTAGCATAATGGTATAGATAATTTGCAATTACAATCCAAACTCAATTCAAGCCAGGATAATATTGGGTTAGATTAATTCAAATTTTTTATAATTTTTTTAGTTTTAAACAATACAATATGAAATTTCAAATCTATCTACGTTAAAAAGATATGTATGTATTTATCATCTGCGGAATGCACCGCTCGTGATTAAAATAAATTTGAAAATTTGATAACTTATCTATGACTGAAGAAAACGAGAATATTTGTCATAATATTTCACACTGCTCATAACTTTCTATGATATGTACTAAAATAGTCTGCCTTGCAAATTAATTATATTGTTATTACTGCAGTTTCAAATATTCCTGAGACTTCCCTGCATATTGGAATCTTTAAGTTACCTACTTTCAAACATTTCCATTTCAGTTAATCAGAAGTAAACTGGAAAATGCTCATTTGTCGTAGATTAATTAGTATACACTGGATATCAGCTAAATTCAATTTATTTGAGTCGTCTTTTCATCGAGATAAGAAATTCTTTGCGAGATCCATCAAAGAAATCCACTAAAGAATTGCAGCGCTTTTTACGGACGTTCCTGGCGATAAGGCACTCCTTAGGACTGGAAACTACTTTGAAGGTAGTTAATGAAATATATTTTTTGTGATCTTGTTTTTATATTTCCACTTTAAAAAGTTCTTGTGTTAGATTGACCTCTCGGACTAATATCATTTCTTTTCAAATTTATTATGTAGAGTAAATACCTATGTAATAATTCACTTTATCGCGCTCAGAGAGGTAAGTCTGCTGAAAGGTTTTAATTTGATTTCATTAAGTATATATAAAAGAATGTTTAATAATCCTATTGACAACAAATTTTTAGATGATTTATTATAAATTGTAGATTAAAAATGACCAACGAGTCACTTCTAAATACAGGGTGTAATTAGTTTCATGCCATTAAAAAGAACTGGTGGTAGGGAACGACAAGACAAACAAAAAAACTTTAGATCACATGGGGTCTAAAGCTTATAGTTTTGGAGAAAAAAAATAAACAAATATTTCCAAAATACTTAATAACATAGTTTGAGAACTGCTGGCATATTAGGGTAGGATTTATTGCCTCGCGTCTTGTCGCACATGATACTCTGACATTCGTGCAAATGAGTATGGTGAGGCCGCGACGGGGGTCATCGAAATGCATGCCAACAAAGCAGTTAAAAGCGACCGACAGAGGCACCGCCATGTTTTTTGCTTCTTCGCGGCCAAATTATCTTATTACGCGTGCTATACTCTCCCTTGTAATATTCTCAAGTGATAATTTCAGTTTGTGTCCTTACTTGGTAAACAACGTACACACAACGCGACCTACCCATTGCTTGGTTTTGTCTGTTGCTTTTGTTCTTTTTGAATTTTGTGCCACTTATTTATTTTATTGACTTAGCGTTCAAGTCGTTAGTACTTGGTTACGTAAGACACTGCCTCTCGTTTTGTGTTACTTTTTGGATTTCAGACCAAAGTTTTTCTTTTTGTTTTCTTTATTGATAACGTTAATTCACAGTTTAGTGTGGTATTTCAAAACGCAGATTTTGGACATTATGGGAGATTACACTTATCCAGACCTCGCGGATATGCACTTGGTGTATGGAGAAAGTGGTGGAAATACAGCTGGCGTGGAAGAGCTTTATCGTTTAAGGTTCCCTAATCGACGTCATCCTTGTGCTCGTACATTTGTTAGTATTGACCAGCGTCCTCGAGAAACAGGTCGTTTCGATAGACATGGAGAAAAACGAGGTTCACAATGCGAATAAAGAGTAATTGACGCAGAGGTTCAAATTTTGGAACTTGTAGAAGAGGATCCAACTTTAAGCACCCGCGATATCGCGAACCGTGTGGGGTATCCCATTTTGTAGTATGGAGGATATTGAGAGATATGAACTTACATCCCTATCACTATCAACGTGTCCAAGCACTAGACCCTCCAGATTTTGCAGAGCAAATGCAATTTTGTAGTTGCATTTTAAGAAAACACGGGGCAAATGAGGATTTTTTAAACGTTCTGTGTTTTTCCTATGAGTTGTGTTTTACCAAAAATGAAGTGTTTAATTTTAAAAATATGCACTATTGGGCAGACGAAAATCCACGTGTAGTAAGAAGGGCGCATTTTCAACGACGGTTCAGCGTTAATTTGTGGGCAGGAATTTGCGGTAATGAAATAATTGGACCTATACAATTACCCGCTAGATTAAAAGGTGATGTACACTTAAATTTTTTGCAACAAACATTACCAAATTTGCTAGAAGATGTACCCTTGGCTACGCGCAGAAGAATGTGGTATTTGCACGATGGCGCGCCAGTTCATTTTAGTCTGGCTGTTCGAAGTTTTTTTAACAGAAAGTTTTCTCGACGATTGGACGTGGCGGGCCAGTACCATGGCCTTCTAGATCACCCGACTTAAATCCGATGGACTTTTATTTTTGGGGTTATTTTAAATCTCTGGTTTACCGTGATCCAATTGACACTTTAGAACAATTGCAACAACGTATTTTAGTGTGCACAGAAACCATAAAAATGATCCTAATTTACCAAATGAGTTGAACGGAGTGCGTAAGTCCTTAGCTCGACGTGCTGAAATGTGTATACGTGGAGATGGAGGTCATTTCGAACAATTTTTGTGAAAAATTCAAAAGAATTGTTCAGTTATTGATTGTTACCTATTGGGCATTAAAGGCATGAATATTATTATTATTATTAGTATTCGCTGTCTTGTTTTGATCTGTTTATTATTGTTTGCATTGATTTTCATAGAGACCAAAGATCGATTTTTAGTTTTCGATACCTGATTGGGAAAAATTATTCGCTCAATTCGTTAAAAAAAAAATTCCTAACTTAGAATACACAGCCATTTTCTGTTATCATATCTCGGACGTCTAACTGTTCGTTTTCCAATTTCATAAAATAATTACAAATTTTTTAAGCTTTTAACACAATGGTACAAATGTTAATAAACCACCTTTAAATTTTATAAATTCTTATAAATGACAATAAAAGCTACAATAATTTTGTTCCAAATTAAAAAAGACACATAACATAGTTGTTTACATTCAGGTATATGACATACTTGATATGTATGTTGAATGTGGGTATTAAACCCATTGATGATTTTAGTTTAACTAACTTGCTTATTTCTTTCTGCTATTGCTAAATATATATCATTTCTTTGTTGGCCTTTGCATAGGCTAACCATTTCATTATCTTCTGAAATTATTTTCGTATCTAGATTTAGAAATAACAATCAAGCCTGACTATTTTTTCATTATTACTATTACGTTTCTACTTGTTTGTATTTACGCCTGTTTTCTACTTTGTTAAGTTGTCAACAGTGTTTATTTATGTACCAAAAGAGCAACTCTCAATATATTGTTATTGTTATATCAGATATGTTTATTTCTAATTTTAATTTTCGACTTAAATAATTAATTATTAACTCTTTCACCTGGTTTTCTTTAGTTTTCTCGGGAGATTTAAAAACATAGTGGCGCCCATAACTTTTCTTCCTCAACTTTAATTTGAACTAACTTATACGATAAAGTAAGAGCTTGATGAACAAGCTTGAATTAATCGTTTCTATGTATCTATCAATTACCTGTAAGATTATTCCCACATTTTGAGATGTCTCTGATCCGTGGTAAACTTTTAGTTATAGTCATCCATTAAGTTTAAGTAGGTGTTACAAAATACGCGAATACTATGTTTATTAATTTTTGCTGGTAAATTATTAATAGCCGAAATGGCTTTTGCAACAGGACAATGACCATTTTAATTTGAATAAAACTTATCAGCATAGAACAAATCTTTATTTCTCTACATTGGGTTGATTCTACGGTTGGTTCTTTGTGAAACATTCTTCAATAATTTAAACATACAGGAAATTATGCTTCTTAATGTTTCAAAAAGTTTTATTAAAACTCTACACGTGTTTCGGCTTATTAGGCCTTTATCAAGCGTACAAGATATTATCTTGTACTCTTGATAAAGACCTAAGGCCAGTAATGCCCAGATCACAAATAGAATCTACTCTGGCAAGTTTTTCTGTATTTACAGAATAGTCGAAAAAATATTACTTTTGCTCATAGTGAATGTTATTATCTTACATTTATTTACATTCATTTCAACACAATTCTTAAAATTCCAATCACAAAAGTTGTTAACATCGCATTGCAAACTTTCACTTGTGTTATTAACAACTGCAAACAACTTCAAATCATCGGCGAAAAGTATAATTTTCGCAAAACCAAAATTATATTGCACATCGTTAATAAAAAGAGAAAATAAAATCGGAGAAAGATGCCCGCCTTGCGAAATTCCGGAAGTCACATTGATATTTCTCGATTTATTTTGCCCTATTTTTATAATTTGAACTCTGTCCATTAGATATGATTTTAGCCAATGCAGTAAAGTACCATTAATACTATATGTATAATGAGAATTTTTGAAGAAGAATATTTTGATTGACACGTTCAAAGACCTTTTTTATATCAATATAAACTGCATCAACTTGCGAGGAAGTCCATAATAAATAAAATATATAATTATATAAAGAATTTAATTGAGGATCAACAGTAAAAATGTTTAATTGTTTAAGAAAGTAAATCAGGATTACATCAGTTTATATAGCAAGCTCCGATCCATTAGTTAATTTAATTAAAGCATAAATTTTTTATTGCTATCCAAATACCTCTGAGATATGGCGCACTTCTTTCCTCTAGAGATTTTGAGAGCTTCGCTCCACATGGATATTTAATTTGGATCTTATTAAATTATATTGATTCTGAACTCAAACAGAATCGAATTAATTCTAACCGCAATCTAACGGACTAATGTAATTTATATAATAAAGATAAATCGATCAGTTCCTCTCAATTACAGAAAAACTCAAGACGTTCTTCAGCACGTCGAAACGGAAAATTTCCGTTTATCTAATACGCTGTGTGACTTTAATAATTGCTGACGTTGCTTGGAAGATATATTATGTTTGCCAACGTACTGTACATGGCCAACATTTAGAGGAAAGGATCAATCTTTACGGTCAATAGCTCGGGGGTAATTAAGCTAATACCAGGGGTGACCTCAAACAAATTAGTGACATGGAGAAAGTTCCAGGATGTGAGAGTTATGCCCCTAATGTCATCAAACTGTCGCACAAAAACTGATAAAAGTCAGTAGCGGCACATTGTGGAATTGGCCAATTTTTGATACTAGTTGTTTAATCGAACAAAAAAAGATAAATTCTAAGATAGAATAAAATTCTTACAGTAGGTACATGTTTTCTTTTTTTCAGCTGATTATATAATTGTAAAAGAATAGTCATAAACAATTAAATAGGAACTTTAGAACTAACATAATCACAAGGTTTATCATAGATGCTAACGCTATGAAAACAATTATCTGGTAAAATTAATTAATAGATTTCTTAAATAAACTAAGCATTGTGCATTATTCTTTTAATTTTCTTAAATAATTTATTACTGTTAATGTATAAGGATACTTACACAAGTCAACAAGTCAGGTAATGATATATTATATAACACAAATTAAAAAGAATATACACAACAAATGAAACATATGTAAATGAACGTAAAACACAGTGTATATATATAAAATTATTGCAAACGAATACTAGGCACATTCAATGTCAAAAAATCATAGTTCAAAAATTGTCTGTAGTGGTAGAATGCCTTTTCAATGAGAAATTGTTTAATTGCTATTCGAAACTTTTTTAGGTTATCAATGTTTTTTTATGTTTGATGGTACTTTACTAAACATTTGAATTACCAAATAATTTGGTCCATTCTGTGATTTATTTAATCTATAATATGGAGTAATAATATTATTTTTTGTTCTGGCATTCTCCCCACACTGTTATATTATAACTCATGACTGAATGACACAATGCAAAGTAAGCTGATCCCAACGTATATGTGAACAAAGTATCCGAAAGGTTATGAAAACTACTGTTCAAGTTTCGACAAATGTTGTGAATGTTTACATTCGACCTCAAATGAGGACCCTACTTTTACAATAGATCAGTAGAAATTTCTAAATTGCTTAACGTGATCATCTTTTGTGATTTAGTTTTATTACAAATTAAATTATTAGAGGCAAGCAATTGTTCAACTTTTGACTGAATTTCGCTTGTTTCACTTCAACGTTAATTAAATTATCTGATCTAATGGAGGCTGTAGTATCATTTACGTACCAAATATACGTGAGACATTTTTTGCCAAGGGCATATCGTTAATGTAAATCAAAAACAGTAAGGGTCCTAATAGGGTCCTAAGAGGCACACCTGCCTCTTATGTTTATATGTAGTCGATTAAATGTCTCTTAATCTAAAATACTTGGAGACTTATACACTAATGAACCACCATCATAAAAAGTTTGCTTTATGTCGGAAGAATACTTTTACTCAAATAAGTGCCAAATGAACGTTTAATTGCCCATATACGAAGGTCTTGTTTCTCTTCTTCCGCTTGTAATTCGACCGTGCCACGCGTAAAGCGCTCTTATGCTTCACACTTGCTCAGTTTTTAATTTTTTTCAAGGAAACAAAATCGAAAGGGTACAAGTGTGATATATCGTTGAAATCGGAGTTTTAACTACATTTCAATGGTTCGATTATAAATTATAAAATAAACAATTTGTTGTACCAAAATGGCACTAAACGTAATCCGATCTGAACCAAAACCTTTTCAGGCCTTCTGGAGCACTAAAGAAACTCTCATGGAAAGTTTCATTCAAACCCGTTCAGCAGTTTCGCCGCTATAGTGCTAACACATATACATACACAGATATTTTTCAAAAACCACTTTTTTGTTTCTTTTGGTGCTACCTCAATTTTCGATTTCGGTTCAATTCTAGTAACCTCCCACAACTTTGTGGGGAGGTAAATAGACATTACATATATTTTTGGTGATAAAGTGCGATCATAGAAAGAGACCCAATTGGTTCGCCGCTTAATGACAGTACTGCTGGAAAAATCATAGTATTCTAAGGGTACCGGTAGTGTTTCAAAATCAAGAGGAACTGGCCGGCCACCAGAGGCAGCATAGTACTTGGATATTTTGACATATTTTGACCAAAAGTGTCGTTCAAGCTTAAGGAATGCTGATTTAAATTTAAATAATTTCCGAAGTACCATTTATAATTGTCTTAAACAGCATAATCGAACACCATATAAACCAAAATTTTCGCATAATTTGGAAGTAGGTAGCAACGAGGAAACTTCTGAGTATTGCTTGGGGGCACAAGAGGAATATCCGAATGATAGGCATTTTTTGGAAAACATATTTACATCGATAGGGGATGAGCATAGAGGCGTCTTGACAATACTTGTATTTCAGTACGACATATTAAGCGATGTCTAATTGCAGCTATTACATGGAAGGAACATCTTGGGAGCATCTTCGGAAATACAACATATTTAGGAGCTATACCATTTTGACGGGAATTGCATAGTAGATATATCATCTTTCAAAGAAGATTTAAAGCAATCGATCCGTTTTCTAGTAAAGAACTGTTTTTTTTTTTTTAATTTCGATACAGCGACTCGACTAACTTGGTTACAAGCTACTGTTGTTACTTTGATGACGTAAAATGTGCTATGTTAGTTAACTGCAGATGCCTAAGTTGCTATTTCACAGGCTCAACAAGCGTTTATACATCTCAGTATTTAGCCCTACATGGAAATGTTTCACAAATACCTCTATGTGCGAACTCGAACGCAAGCCAGAGATATCAAGGTTTGCTACTGTTGATTATACGATTTATGGGAAAACGTTGCTGAGAAAGTAAGAAAAAACTGTCTTAAATTCCAATCTACTTTGTCACTTTTGCATTCATTAAATAAGACAGCTTGTTTCCTACCACTCAAATAACTTCTCATTAAATTCAAAACATTTCCTACGAATTTTTAATAATCTTGCATTTTATTTTCCAGTTCTTTGTTTGGTTTTACAATGTAAACTTTAATCACTAAAAGTTTTAACTATCGCGACGAACTTTAGCGTACTAATTTAAATGCACATTATACAATACACTGAACGGAATTTGTTGCCAAATATCCTCATTTAAAATGCATAATCAACTATTCCGATCAATATCTGAAATATCCGTGACGTTATTCATAAACCAACTTTATATTAAACAGCTAACAGAGTCGAACGACCAACTTTTGAAACGCTTTACTTGCTCTGTTTGTCCAATAAGGACCAGGAATCATTAAAACTTTGTGATATTCTCGATATATAGTTGGTTGTGTATTTAGGGTGGAAGATAACAATCTTGGGAAACATTAACTAATGAAGTTCAGCGGATAATTTGGTAGTTGACGAAAATTTCAGACGCCTTTTAATAGTTCCCCACAAGAAAGTTCCGTTTATATATTGGACTAACAGATTTTAATGAGCTCTTGTATAAAAAGTTTACTTAATCATCTTCTTACGCGTCGACACATACCGCCCTAATTTTAGTTCTTGATTCGCTTATTATGTTTGCTCAATGGACGAATATAATAATGAGGCAGCTTAATACCGTTGTGTTAAAAACAACGCCATATTGTTATTTTTTTGCCTAATTAGGAAGAAAATAATGCAAGAAATCCTGCTCTTATATAATTACATTTTGAGGTTAAAATCTTTAAATATAAAATGCCACTCAGAAACTATTTCACAGTTTTCTTGAACAAGTTATATTCTAGCTTTCTAATATGTATGGGTAAAGCATTAAAAAACGTAATGACATAGTAATTGGTTCCTGAACGAGATTTTGATAGGCGTAAAAAATTTGTATATACATTACTACTATTTCTCGTGGGATATTTATGAACATCTCTGTGAAGAGAATACTTTACCGGATTTTGCTTGATGTACAGTAGACATTGAAGTATATATGTACAGGGAAAAGTTAATATAGCTAGCTTTTTAAAAGCATCCCTACAGTCATCTCTATATTTCAAACAAATACACAATTCGTATGGATCTCCTCTGTAATGCAAATACTCTAACACAATGGTTGGAATGGCCCCAGACCAAAATAGCGTAGGATAAAGATTAATGAATTTCACCATAAGCTGTGATAAGTACTTTTTGGGACACATTATTCGCAATATTTCTAAGAAGATATAGTTTAGTCGATATTTTCTTGCAGACATAATTAACGTGTTGCCCCCACGTTAGATTGACCCCAAGGAATTTAATACAATCTTTATTGTCTTTTACTATATCATTTCTTAAACTAAAAACCAATGTTTCGGTTTTAGACTGATTTAAACCCAGTCGGTTGGCTACGAACCAATTCTGAGCTTTCGACTGTGTGTCATTCACCTTAGAGTACAAAGTTTCTATATTTTTATGTGAATTGATGATGGTGGTATCATCAGCAAACAAAACGAATGTTGAGGAAGATATGTTACTTAAATCATTAATGTAAATAAGAAATAATATAGGACCAAGTATGGATCCTTGCGGCACTCCATGATTCATTTCTAGCAAGCCAGAATTTATATTTTGATAAGCCACATATTGGTAGCGTTTGGTAAGGTAAGATCGGATAAAATGTATCTACTTAAGTTATAAAAGCCTAATTTGCTTATTAAAACGTCATGTGACTCACAGTCAAAAGCCTTAGAAAGGTCTAGAAACTGAGCATGTATATATTCACATTCTCCTTTACTTACTGTTTCAGATAATTTGTTTATTACACTGGATTGAGTATGTGGTAGGTTCCTTGTGAAACATCTTTAGAATAATTATTTTTAGAAAAGGGAAAAACAATGCTTTTTGATGTTTCATATAAAAACTGTATTTTTATACACTTTACATATGTTTCGGCTTGTTAGGCCTTTCTCAAGAGCATTACAGATGAATACTAATGCTATGAGGGCGGTTGTTCTAAAAATAAATGCAATAATACCCAAACATGTGAAATTACAGGGATTTCAAGTAATAAAACTAAGAATCTACCTACTCGGAATATAATTCAATGGACTATTCTTAAAACCTTGTCTATTATAGGAGTGTTTATGAAATTTAGTTGGTCATTGGTGGTACAAGTGTTGCTTTTAAGTGATTTTTTTATTTCTAATTGTTCAAGGAGGTTTAAGCGTTTTCCTTTTCTTTCTGAATGGATTATATTAATATTCTCTGTGTCGATAAAATGATTATTTTCAATGCAATGTGTTGACATTCCTGTGTTTTTGGTGTTGTTTAAAATAGATTGTTTATGTTCTTTTACCCTATTAGGTATATGATATATTTATATTTGATTTTCGGTCTCAGTTATAGATCCATAATTTTCAATATTATTCTTGTCTCTCTTTTTAAAAATAGGGCATATTTTGAGTTCCTTCCAGGTCTCAGGAAACGTTTTTATTTTTATACTTAAATTAAATAATACAATCTATGCATGTACAAAGAAATCGACACAACCCTTAATTATATAAGATGAAATTTTGTCTGGGCCTACAGGTTTGTTTACTTTCAAACATATTACTGCTCCATATATTATTATATCATTATTTGTAAGTGCATTTAAAATTACTGCATTAACATAAGGTGCAAGCTTTATGTGCGAAACATCAGTATTATCATCTACAGCAAATGTTAAAATACCGATCTTGCCACATTACAAATATTTGGGGGTTAGTTTAGACACCAAATTAAATTGGAATGCACATATATGCGAATGCTTAACTAAGGCAGAAAAAAGTCTTAATATCTTAAAAATAACTTGTAAACGAACTTGGGGTGCTGATCCCAAAATCGCTCCCCTTTTCTACAGATCCTATGTCAGATCCATACTAGACTATGGTAGTATTTTTTATGATTCTGCTACACATTCTAGGCTCATTAAACTGGACAGATTACAATATAAAGCATTAAGACTGGTATTGGGAGCCTTTAAATCTACCCCAACATGTGCTCTATTGGCGGAAAGTAATGAGCCCCCACTTCATCTTAGAAGGAAATATTTGGCCCACAAATTTGTACTGAAAAATTTAAACATTTCCAACAACAAGATCTGCATAAAACTAGCTACCCTTACTTCTTACAGTTTAACAATGTTGTACTGGCAAAATAAAAAGACTCTTATCCTGGCCGAAGTATTTTCAACCATCCCAAACCATAGTTCTATATATCAAGAGGAGACCCTGCCATTCTTCCAGGCGGCCTATGACATTTCACACCTCAAAGTAAAAGTTATTTTTCCCAAATATGAGCACACCACAAATAATACGCAAATAATCCGAGAAATCACATCCAAATTCCCTAACCCTAATCAATTGTATACTGATGGATCCAAGTCCAAAAATTACGTGGGTTGTGGTTTTTTTATTAAGACCAGTGGAATATGCATTGGATATCAGCTAAATGAACATTGTTCAATATTTACGGCAGAGTGTATGGCTATCAGTAAAGGTCTTGACTGGGCAATCGACAATCACAACTACTTTATAACTATCCTCATCATGTCCGACTCACAATCCACCTTAGGTGCAATTTCAAACCCAAACAAGCGCATTATGAAATATAAAATAATAACAGATATTTTGGAAAAAGTTATAAAGTTGAAAACCCTAAACAAGGAAGTTGTCTTTATTTGGGTAAAAGAACACTCTGGTATAGTTGGTAACGAAACAGCAGATTTAATAGCTAGAACTACCAAAGGTCCCGAAATCGAGTATTTACCATACTGTGACCTGATATCCAGTGCCAAAATGGATATGAGAAAAA
Source organism: Stenurella melanura (assembly GCA_963583905.1). Lineage (NCBI taxonomy): Eukaryota > Metazoa > Arthropoda > Insecta > Coleoptera > Cerambycidae > Stenurella > Stenurella melanura. Next base: position 137,842,013 of record OY757314.1, read on the forward strand.
AATGGGAGGAAGAATGGATCCACACAAGGCAAAACACCCACTATTGTCGCATATATAGCCGCCTACCTTCTAAATCATCTTTCATCTCATTGCAGTACAACAGGCAAATGTTTATAACATACATTCGTTGCCTATTTGGTCACGGAGTTTTCAAATCAATGCTGTTCAAGATGAAAATCCTTGATAGTCCTATCTGCGACTGCAACGGAAATATTGGCGATATTAATCACTGGCTATTTGATTGCAATTTAGACGCAACTGTTGTGAACTTCTTGAAAAAAACAAAATGTTGGAGAACCGTATTCCGCTACCATTGGATAATACCTCGCTGCTATACATAGTAACCACAAATGAAAATTTTAAATATATATTTTGGGAGTTTATTAGGTTATGTCGTGTCAAAATATAGGTTTAGATGAGTTCCTCTGTTCTTACCCACTGTTTTTTATATCACCCCCTTACCGTTGCCCCGTGTGTGTTACGTGTTAAACAAAGCGTCATGAAGGGCACCTTGACGTGAAGTATGTCTCCCTGTCCAATAATCCTTGAGTCTTGTAACACTAGCTGGTCCTCTCGTGTTAGGTTATAGGTCGATTAGTTTATGGAATTATAGATTTCAAATATAGATTAGTTGTGATATATCTGGTATAGCGTATAATAAGAAACAGCGTGGCTAAATGGAGACATCCAAAGCCAGTGAAGAAAAAAAAATCATCTACAGTGTAAACACTACTAAAATAATTAACAAATGCATCAACTATTACAGGCCATGTTTTGTATTCATTGCCTCTTATGTTGACAATATTGATAGATGATTAAAATAGTTTTAATTATTTCCCGATGATGCCTACATGGTTGACGAATGTCAGTATTCAAAAGTTGTGATGAAGCGATCTTTGTGGAAATACTTACTCAACTACTTAAACAGAAAAATTACAGTTAGTCCAGATCTGAAGTAACCGACTTTTCTTTAGGTCAAATGTTCCCATTTAGTTCAAGTCTGTGAGATATGTATGTAAATTGAAGCTATTTTTATTACAACGTTCAGTGAATTAACGACCCACTCTGTATCTCTGGACGTGCTAGATAACAGGAGAACTATTTTTGTAGGTTAAGTAGTAGGAGTGTAGTGAAGGACTCATATCAGGCCATGGTGTTGGAGAAGTTTGCAGAAGTCCTTAACGTGCATCGGCTAACTTCTTAGAGCTTCTTGAGGCTTTTCGCACATTCGACAAACAAAACAATTTCCTCTCACTATATTAAAGGATTACCATATAAATTAAGTCATTATTATATAAAAGAACAAACGATTTTCTCTTCGGGCGGTTTTCAAGTGATGTCATTAAGTTTTGGTTGTTTTATAGAAACTTAATAATCTTTGTCCTGTAAGTGCATTTTTATAATGGAACTTTCGTATTCTAGCTGGCGATTTTAACTAAAGTTTTAAACTTCTTAAATGAGTAAAATGAAATGTGTACATAACTACTAGATTCGATCATTAATTAATTCGCACTTTAGATGAAAATCCAAATTGGAACTCAACTTTAAAGTGGAATAAGTTAAAACATGTATTTTAGAACGAGCTTTTACTAAAATACAACAAAAGGGAAGGTGATTTCTGTTTTTCTTACAACAACGTTTTTAAACCTGCATAATTAAAAATGAGAACATGGGTCGCGACGCTCATCAAACACGTGAAAGTACATAAGCATATGTGAGATTTGGGGATTATTTTTCTATTACGGCCGGATTAAAAATGGATGTTTGCATTATGTTTAGATAAACACACGGTGTTTCATGAGGAACTGTACATACTTACAGGGGCGGCAAAGGACCACTTGGATATTCAGAAACGATCATTGAAATTTTCCTGTCGCTCTTAATTTCTGAGGTACAGAGTGATAAACCGATTTTGATCTAAATTAATTTCGGCCAGAACGTCCTTACTATTGATCGGATCTTGTTTAAATTTTAGACACTTACACTTATCACAGTGCCCGACTTTTTAAATTTGATTCCTCTGATTCCTCTGGTTAGTCTAATTCACAAGTTCAAAAAGGTGTTAATTCGTGAAATAGCTCCTAAAAATATGAGCGACAGCTCATTGACTTCAGAATGACGTCTAAAAAAATGGTTTAAAATATTTTATTAGCACATAAAAAATGGCAAAAGTTATAAACAAATTAAAATGAAAAAAAAAATGGCATTTAGTTTTTCGCTTATAACTCATAAACTATAAGCGATAACGGAAATCTGAAAAAAGATTCATAAAGAGGAGGAAATTTCCAATAAAAAGTCTGAACTTGCGGAGCTCTGTCTCCATTATTTATAATTTTAATTTAATACTGAAAATAGGACTCCGCGCCACCGCTGCAGGATGCGAGCACCGCCTCAAAAGAGAGTACATCACATAAAATAATGTTTTTATACTATTAAATATCAATTAAAAAATTTTTAAAAATTATGGTGTATTCTTAACATTTCAAAGAACAAGGAGCCCTTCTTTTACATACACTTAACAGGATCACGTTATAAAAGTTTTAAAAATCCTTTATTTTGTTTATTGTAATTTTTTAAAGTAAACAAAAAATTAAAAACCAAAGCAGTTGTAAAAAAAAAAATTATTTTTCATATTCGTTATAAATTACTATTTTTAGATTGAAGAAAGGCATTCATTAAGGTTAAAAAAAATTTTTTACGTAATTTGTTTATAAATTGTTTATAAACAAATTGACTAGTTTTATATTTACAAATTTTTTTTTCACAATTTTGTTGTCTTGAGAATATTGATTAAAAAAAAATTGTCTTAAAAACATTATCTTATTGTTTGTATTCGTTTTTTCAAATTATCCATCATTTGAATAATTAGTTAAGACGTTATTTTTTTCTTAAAAATCGTAATTGGCAATCCACAACATAGTAATTTTTTTTTATCAACAATTTCATTGTTTATTAATTTAGAAATTTGTTATAGACAAATTCTGACAATTCTAATATTTCTTTTCTGAATCTTAAAAAAAATACAAAAACAAGCATATGCAACAATATATTGAAAGAAAATTGTTTGTATTTTTTATAGCGTTTTTCAATATTTCACGATACAGAAGTTAAAGCGGCCACTTGATTTGTCCACTAAAACTGATATAACTTTTAAACTATTAGAGATATCACAATAGACATTCAGGTCGTATTTATAGAGGATTAATTAATCTTCAAATGAGTTGACTTCCAAGTTTGTAACTATAATTAATCAGTTATTATGCGCATTTGTTTATAAAAATTAAATATGTTTTTTATTTATTCTTAAATAAACAATTGCAACTTTCAGATATATCATCACTTAACAAAATTGCCTTGAAGGTCCATTACCGTATCTGCATTATTTAATAACCTAGAAGCTAATTTTTATAAACAAATGCGCATAATCGATTAATAATGGGTACAAACTTGAATGTCTGTTGTGATTTCTCTAATAGTTTAAAAGTCATATCAATCAAGTGGCCGTTTCAAATTCTGTATTGTGTAATATTGAATAACGCTATAAAAAATACAATTTGTTTTTCAATATGTTGCATATGGCTGTTTTTATAATGTTTTTAAGATTCAGAAAGAAAATATTAGGATTGTTAGAATTTGTTCATAACAAATTGTTAAGTTAATAAACAAAGAAATTGTTGATAAATTTTTTTTTTTGTTACTTTATTGAGGATTGCCATTTTGATTTTTAAGAAAAAAATTATTTCTTAGCTAATTGCTCAAAATAATTAAAAAATAACGATTATAAACAATAAGATAATGTTTTTAAGAAAAAACATTTTTATTAAAAATCATAATATTCTCAAGACAACAAAATTGTAAAAAAAATGTTTTCAATATAAAACTAGTTAATTTATAAACAAATGGCGTAATTTTTTTTTTAACGTTAATGAATGCCTTTCTTCAATGCAAAAACAGTAATATGATAACGAATATGAAGACATTTTTTTTTCACAACTTTACTTTGGTTTTTAATTTTTTGTTTACTTTAAAAAAATATAATAAAGAAAATAAACAATTTTTAAAAACTTTTGTAATGTGATCTTGTTAAGTATATGTATAAGAAGAGCTCCAAGAAGCGAAAATTTTATTGTCGAATTATTTAAAAAAAAAATTGTCCTCAGTGACAAAGGAGGTCCAATAAAATTTCGTTAGTTAGCAATGGCCTAACTTGTTGAAAAATAAAGTTTAACATTTTTTTCCAACGGGACCTTATTCTTTGAAGTGTTAAGAATACACCATAATTTTTTCAAAATTTTTAATTGATATTTAATAGTATAAAAAAAATGATTTTATGTGATGTACTCTCTTTTGAGGCGGCGCTCGCATCCTGCAGCGGTCGCGCGGAGTCCTATTTTCAGCGTTATATAAAATTACAAATAATGGAGATAGAGTTCCGGGAGTAAGGACGTTATTACTTGAAATTTCCTCCTCTTTAATAATCCTTTTTCCGATTTCCGTTATCGCTTATAGTTTTTGAGTTATAAGCGAAAACTAAATGTCATTTTTTTTAAACTTTGGCAATTTTTTGTGTGCTAATAAAACATTTTAATGCATTTTTCTAGACGTCATTCCGAATCCAATGAGCTACCGCTCATATTCTTAGGAGCTATTTCAAGAATTAACACCTTTTTAACTTGTGAATTAGACTAGATCGCCCTGTAATATTTTTTCTAATATCCAGGTGCCAATTATTATTAACAACAATGGTAAAAATCATTTAATTTAAAATAAGCAATAAAGAGCCTATGAGGCATCATGTACCTTATTGTACAAAATTGTGAGTTTAAATTATTAACAGCATCACACTGTTGTCTATGTAGACTGGAGTTGAGGAGATTCAAATGTTTTATGCATGCAATAAAAGGTAATTTTTTCCACAAGTAATTCATAGGAAACATGGTTGAAAGACTTGGAGACATCATACATGCTATTATTACCACCTTCATGGCCTTCGGCTACATTATTCATTATGTCCAAAACCGCTTCCATGGTAGAATATTTATTTCTGAACCCAAATTGGCCTCAGTTGAAAATCCTACTGGTCTCAAGATAATGAACGGGCTTCTTTAAGAATAATTCCAAAAATGTCGGAAACAGGTATCTCTAGTATTAATATCGATTAATTATATCAATGGTTTCATGATTATCACATTAATATGTTTATTTTTTTAAGTCATATAACTTCCTCCAGTGGGAGATTCCAGAATGTACCTTGTATTTTAAATAAATAGATAGTTCTTTATTAGTGCTATAACAAGTAAATATGTAATGGTCAAGGTCAAAGCACTAATAGATTAGAAAAAAATCTAATCTATTAGTGCTTTGACCTTGACCATTACATATTTACTTATTATACTCCTTCGATAGGCTGGACCATCAGACTCTCATTTCTAAATTAAAAAACTATGACATAAACTCTGAAATGTTCTGCTATGTTCTTATCTCTAGAAAAGACAAGTTCATATCAATCTAAATGGCTACCAGTCATCAAACTTTGAAATCAGTTCCAGCGTACCTCAAGGAAGCAATTTGGGTCCTATGCTATTTCTCATTTTTATTAATGACTTGCCTGATGTCTTGTGTCACTCAACTTGCCTTCTCTTTGCAGATGACTACAAGCTATATCGCAGAATCGAAAATACTAAAGACTGTATCCTATTGCAACAGGATCTAGGCAATGTCTCTATGTGGTGCAATGACTTCAAAGTTGATCTCAATATAGCGATGTGTGTAGCGATGACGTTTTCTAACAAAAATCAAACCATCGATTTCCTCTATACTATTGATAATACTGAACTTCGCCGTGTTAAAGAATTTAAAGATCTCGGTGTTCTTTTTGACAAAACACTATCTTTTAATAGTCATATAAGGCAAATAAGTAATGCAAGTCTAAAAAAGCTGGGTTTCCTTGTTAGAAGTACTAAAGACTTCACTAACATAGAGTGTATCAAAGTATTATATAACAGCATTGTTAGGTCTAACCTTGATTATTGTCAAATCATTTGGTCATCGTTCTATTGCAATTCTATTGATCTTGTAGGAAGCACCCAAAAAAAATTCATTAAGTATCTTTTATATAAAGAAACGCATTTGTATGATCATTTTGCTCACTACAATGTACTGTTTCTCAGATATGGCTATGAATCTCTTGAGCTGAGGCGTGTTCATGCCTCATTAATCTATATCTATAAAGTACTAAATCACCTTTCTGACAACTCCGAGTTTCTTTCAAAATTGCCATTTAATGTACCAAACCGAATAGGTAGAAATTTTGACCTTTTTTATATTCCACAGTTTAAAACGAATATGTACCTGTCCAGCCCTTTAGTAAGATTATGCATATTAGGTAATCTTGCCCACTCGAAATTTGATTTATTTGCCCTTAGCCCTTCTAATTTTTTAAGACATGTTAAAACAATCACTCTTAACGAAATTTAAACCGCATTTAAACCGGTCTGTTACTTATTTTTTGTATCTATATCTATACCTTGTTACTTAGTATACACCTAATTGTTATTGCAACTTTTAAACGATACCTACTTCGTTCACTGTATGTGATTGTATGTTTTGTAAGCTGTAAGGTATTATACATTTGTGTGTTTCTATTTTTGTTCATTCCTTGTAAATCGTTGTTTGTTATTCTCATATGTTGATTGTACTATTTATTTAGTCTCTCATGTAAATCGTGTCTCTTTACAACTTTGTAATTGGGCTTCGCCTGTAAAGTTGTTGAATAAATAAATAAATAAATAAATAACTAAATGAAAAACGAAGGCTATGTTGCATTCGATCGGCACATTTCTAAAACCGGTAATATTGCTCGTAGAGAAAAAATGTTCAAACAAATTCAGTTAAAAATGAGAACAAAATTGAATTTACATATCGTAGAGGATCATGTAGATACTAGTTTAATTTGCCTAGTCGTATGGTACTATGTAGGATGCTAGTGTTATAATGAGAATGGCGAATAAGAATTTTTACTTGTTAGCATAACCAGAATTCAGGTTATCGAAAGAATGTAAAGATTTCATTATTATTTTTACATATAGTTTTTCTTTTACTTCTCATAGATAGTTTTTTTTCAGCTGTTTGCAAAAGCCTATAAAGAATATGTTTCATTACTATAAGCAAACAAATAATAAATAATTCACTTTTAAATTAAAAATGTCTAAAACTAATATTATTTACAAAAATATCCTACAGAATGTGCAACAATTATATAAAAAGTGCAGCAAATCGGCGAAGAGTATAACGATTAGCTTGTTACTGTTTATTGAGGTTAAAATTTGAAGCCAATTCTGCCAGTCTCTGTGCAAATATTCAATTGAACGGCATTTTTCGATATATTTGTGAGTATAAATTATTATTATGATATCGTCAACAGCTTGACTATGATACGTAGTAACATTTGTCTAAATTTTTTATTCTTTAAGGAGAGCCATTAACGTAATTAGGTACAATTTCAAGACGATTGATACGCCTGTTCGTATTTTACCACAACGAGAAAAAGAGTCGTTGTTAAAAGTTTTCTTTATCTCTAATATTAGATTTGACACATGGTTGCATCGGTCGCTTCCAAACTATAAGTTTGCTCGTTATTATATCTAAATAGACTGAAAAGCTCATTTTTCTTCATTATTTCTGACAACTACAAAGTCTAAATTTACTCTAATTATAGCAATTAGCTTTACATTTCAGTTCTCCAAGGTACGCTTAATATACTTACTATATTAAACTTGAAAGATTATATAGAGCATTCACATTTGACTCTGTACTGGTAATGATCTTTAAACTAACTGTAACTTGTTATTTGCCTTAGAGTAATAGAATTTAACAAACACATTATAACGCGATTGAAATCGAAAATGATTATGATTTACTGGCAAAGTTCTGTATACGAAATGTCACCAACTTTCACTAACTTAAGTGTATAAAGTTTACTGCTACAACGGATCATTACAGAGGTCAGCTGTAAATCATACAATTTATGTTTATTTGTATAAATGTAACGAATCTGGCTATATGTAAACTTTAGCAAAGTAAGGAATATTCAAAGTAAAACAAGGAAACCATTATTCTCTTTGCCGATTTACTGAACTTTTTATATTGTTTGATATATCCTACAGGATACCCTTCTCAGTTTTTTTTTTAATAATATTAATTACAAAACATATATTTTTTAAAATTTATATGTTTAATAGCCTAATATCTATTGCCTGATTTTGTTAAAAAATAATAGATTTTTTCCTCTAGTTTACACTAACTTAGTGTCCAACTTTCAATAGAATAGAACGTTTTGTTCTTATGTTATCGTGTTTATAAGAAACGTGACGGACGGACAGGTGGACAGACAGACGGACATTTTGAAAGTTGCTTAGAATTAGATCACTCTATTGAGTGAGTGAGTGAGGAGCAATATTACCGGTTTTAAAAATGTGCCAATTGAATGCAATATACTCTTTGTTTTTCATTTGTGAAGAGTATAATAATAAACCAACAATTGTCATACGGGACCAACTTTCTTTTTATCTATTAGTATCCAAAATTCTTAAATATGCTGAATGAAAGTGTCCATTTTTAATTAGTAGCGTGCTTTTTATTACAGTACTGAGAACCTAACGATGTCTTAGGGATCGAAAATAATTTAAACAGTTTATCCCTAACACTTATACTGAGAATTATCCAACCAAATAATGTTTTTGTCTTCAACTGTTATTTAGGGTATAGCGCCAAGTACATTTTGTCCAAGAAAATATCTTTCTTCTCTACAATAACATAAAATGAGAAAATGTGATCTCTTCAAAAATATTTGAAATCAATTAAAATCACCAAGTCCGGTATCTATTTGTAAAAAAAAAATCGGTAAAGGTATTTACACAGAACTTCCCTCCTTATTTGTGCATGGCGGTCACTCTAAAAAATTAATAATTACGAAATGACATTGAGAATAATAATCGGAATATAGTTATTGCTATTATTACCAAGACAACTTGATAAGTTTTGGTCAAAAAAATATACAGATTGCTCATCCAACAGCGAAAGTTCAATACTAAATAGCAGGTGCCACATATGGCAGGCTTGCGCAAATACCTTTACAAATGTCCACCATGACTGAATTATTTCTTGGGATGACCAACCTGTACATTTTTCAATAAAAGTATAATAGGTGCATATGCCAGATATTATTGCCATCTGTCACATTTTCAATCCAACATTCACGTAATGGAGTGGAAGTGTAGTGGTGGTTAAAAAAATTCATTTTTTTGAAATTTTTCAAAAATGTTGGTAAAAAAATTTTCAAAATGTTTTCTTCTGGACTAGATTTAAAATGTCAAATGTAGAAATTTTAAATTTGAGCAAAAAAGAAAGTTTCCTTCTATTCTATAGTAGTGGTAAAAAAAGTTTAAAATTTAAAAATAATATATTTTTTAAATAGGATTAGAATGCTATGAAACGTGAAAATTTTAAATTTGAGCAAATAAAAAAAAATCGATCTATTTTAGTAGTAAAAACTTTTTGAAAAATGTTGGTGAAAAAAATTTTCAATTTTTTTTTTCTGAAATAGGTTTAAAAAGTCATGAAACGTGAAACTTTTAAATTTGAGCAAAAAAAACGTTTCCATCTATTCTAGTGTTAAATTTTTTTCCAAACTGGTAACAAAATGTTGCAAAAATTTTTTTTCCGCAATTGGTTTGGAATGTCATGAAACGTGGAAATTTTAAATTAGAGCAAAAAAAAAAATTCGTCTATTCTATAGTAGTGATAAATAGATTAAAAATGTTTTCAAATTTATTTTTTTATTTTTAAAAAACATTTTTAAATTTTGAATAGTTTTAGAATGCCATGGAAACGTGGATGGTTTAAATCTGAACAAAAAAAAAATCTTTGTGGTAAATTTTTTTTAAAATAGTTAAAAAATTTTCTAATTTTTCTTCTAAATAGATTTAGAACGCTATGAAACGTGGAAATTTTAAATTTCAAGAAATAAAAAATTTTCCATCTATTTTGGTGGTAAAAAAATTTTCAAAAATGTTGGTAAAAAAAGGTTTCAATTTTTTTTTAATCAGGCTTAAAATGCCATGAAATGTAGAAATTTTAAATTTGAAGAAAGAAATTTTTTTTTTAAATTTATTTTAGTAGTAAAAAATTTTTCAAAAATGGTAAAAAAAAAATTTCAAAATTTTTGTTTTGGATTACCTAGGCTTAGAATGCCATGAAACGTGGACATTTTAAATTTGAGCAAAAAAAATTTTTTTTCATGGTAAAAAATTTTTCAAAAATGGTGAAAAAAAATTTCAAAATTTTTTTTTTCTGAAATAGGTTAAGCGTGTCATGAAACGTGGGAATTTTAAATTTTAGCAAAAAAAATTTTTTCCACTATTTATTCCCTTTATTCGGTCCACCCTGTATATTTTCCAGTGTTTCTACCATTTCTTCGCTGACAGTAGCGTCAACTACCTACCAAATTTGACTGTTCTCCGTCAAGTAGATTTTTAGTAAATGCACCGACAGACAGACAGACAGACTGACGGAATTGAAAAACCTATATTTTCGTAATCTACGTGTTCTGAAACGTCAAAATCCGAAAAAATCTCGGAGGGTGATTTTTTTCTCGAATACAATACTTCCCTTCGGTATGCGAGGGAAGTAAAAATGTAAAAAACTTTTTTTTCAAGTACACAAAACTTGGCATGTTTCACTTTCCATGTTTCCGCAGATTCTGCATATGTTGATAATCGTTAGTAATATACAATGCGTCCATGGCAAGGCGATATTATAGGTGTAAATAAAAATTGTTTTCTTCTATGAACACAATTTTCTGTATTCTGCTCTGGCTTGAGCCAAAATCTATTTTCAGAACGTTAGAATTTCAAAAACGCATAGAGGGTGCTGGTGGCAGCTTAAAAATAAAATGGCAATTTACCTGAAGCGAATTTTAGTTTTAAGCTGTCACCAGCATCTTCTATACACTTTTGAAATTCTAACATACTGAAAATAGGTTTTTGGTCAAGCAAGAGCAGAATACAAAAAATTGTACTCATAGTAAAAAAAAAAGTTATTTACACCTATAATGTCGCTTTGCCGTAGACACGTTGCATCATATTGCAGTCAGAGGTTTTGCCAACTTGACGGGGAAATTTGTATAAGATTGTCTGAGTGGCACCGATGAGTCCAAACAGCCTTTTGCCTCTTAATGAAACGCGCCAATTTTTTTTTTCATTCTGGGGGCGGAGGCCTGTGTAGGGCAAATCGCATTATATATTGTTAATTAAGTAATAAAATCCTGTACTTTAGAGCTCTATGCGCGTATATTTGTCAATATGTAATTAATATCATTGATTCTGGATTGAGAATTATCGATTTATAAGTGTAACTAAACAAACTCTTAGTTAAATCTGTATATTTATTGAGAAATTTCAATTTAAAAATTAGCCGGTGTTGGGGGTAGATATTATCCCTCTAAAGGATATACGGGTGCTCGCTTATTATCTCTGTGAGCGTGGAGGATGTTAGAGTGAGCATGGCGCGAGACACTACCATGTCCTTTGATATGGACCAAATGGTATCTTTCCTAACATTTAATTGAAGTTAGTTTACACTATGGTGGAAATGTATGGAATAAGGTATATTAATTATCTAACTGAGCATATATTAACGATATAAAATATACATGGTGGTCACAAATTTATTTTATGTTAAAACAGTATTGGTGTGATAGTAAATGTGGTAAAACTAACACGGGAATAAAAACATAAATAGTTTGATGAGATTTTTGCCATATAGTAAACAAAAAGAGAAAATAATGTGTATCGTGATTCCTGTACTTAAGGTGTCATTTGTATGAAATAAAATTATTTGAGCACATTATCTAGTAAAATGAGGCTTGTAAAAAGAGAGATAATTGGAATTCTCGTTATGATTAGATGTGGATACAAAATGAGAACGCAAGCACAAATGTGTGATTTTTTTAACAACAAAGAGAATCCACTGAATTGAATTTATGGTAGGTTTCTTGTGAAACATACCGAAAGTAATTGTTAATTATAAATTAAACACTGCTTTTAGATGAATCAAACAATATATTATAAATAATTACATATATTTGGGTTTGTTAGGCCTTTATCAAGAGTATTACATAGTGAATACTAACTAAATTAAGGCATAAATACATTTAGGTATAAGTTAGAATAAGCACATCAGAAACTTTAGTATTCACTATGTAATACTTTTGACAAAGGCCTAACAAGCCGAATCACATGCAGAGTATTTATAACATATTGTTTGATTCATCTAGAACCATTGTTTAAATTATAATTAACAATTACAAAGATAATTCTCACACAAGCTCAAGGTAAGTAGATTTGGACAATATATGGTTATACGACGGTGCTAAAAATATTGAAGGAAGAAAAGTGGCGTCTGTACAAAGTGCATCTCATAAGAACTCGTAACGGATGATTTTGATCGTAGAGTCGAGTTTTGTGAAAATATAATGGAGAAATGCAATAGACACCCCTTGCTTGTTACAGATATTTATTTTTTCAGACGAAGCCAAATTAGATACAATTGGTCATGTAAATCGTCAGACCTGTCGATATCAGGCAAGTGAAAATCCCCACTCGATGCTAGAACACCACACCCAGTACTTCCAATAGGTCAATGATTGGGCTGCAATTCCCAGTAACACAATTATAGGACCATACCTTATGAGGAAATCTTAACGGACTCTTACTACCCACAATTTCTAGAAGAATTTCTATTGTCAACTCTGAACAGATTGTTTCAAATAGAAATGGCCTATGATTTCAGCAAGATGTGGCGCTACCTCATTATACTATTGCTGTATGGAATTACATAAATGTTTGTTTTCATGATCGACGGACAGGTAGAAGAGAATCAATTGAATGACCACCTAAGTCTCCAGATTTAACTCCTCTCGAAGTTTTCGAGATGTGATGTTACAGAAGATTACTCAGAATAACATGGGTGGACAGAGTAAAGAACGACGAGGCTTTGAGGCGATTAAACAACAGCTGCACATATTGGAATATCTGGATCATATTATGAGAGGCGATAGGTACTCACAACTAAGGAACTTTATGCAAGGAAAAATCAAGGGAACGTGAAATGGGCAGAAGAAAAATCTAATGCTTAAGAAACCTACGTGAGTGGTTCATACGAATTATTATTCAGGAGAGCTCTAATAAAGCAAAAATAGGAAAGGAACATGAAGAAGAAGAGGGAGAGATTTTCATATTAATCCACTATACTGGAAGCTCATTGCAATTATGATTCATACATTTTCCACCAAAGGTTATTGTTATAAAATAAACTTCTTACCTTTGTGAACTATTGCCAGTTTACTTCATTACACTCCGAAAGACTTCGATACAACATTCTGGAAAAAAGAAGAAATTATATAAATAGCAACTCAGTTCTAAACCACGCATTCAAAAAAAGCGGTTAGAATATAAAGTTATTTATAACCTAATATAGTTCTTACAAATGTATAATGTTCATAAAACATAATATAACCTTTCACACTGCCACCTATTAACAAAAACTTCAAATGTAATAAACATAATTCAAATATTTTCATAGTAACAAACAAATAAGTACAACGCAGCAAGCAAGGTTTACATTATTGCAGTTTTTTGTGCCTTAAAACACTCAACTAAAAAAGACTAAAACAGATAGTATAGAAGAATTTAATAGTAATGATAATTATAAATAGTGACAGGGAAATTCGTGCGAATCGACCGGACATCATCGCAAAATGCAAAAAACACGGCCAAAAGTAAAAATATGAAGTTTTCTGTTCAGGAATGTTTTGTCTCTGTAATGTTAGAGTAGTATCAGTAGCATGTTATAAGAGTAAGGAGGGGGGGCGGGTCAGGAATGCGTTTCTTGAATATTATGTAACCATCAGAGAATATACTTGCATTAGACGTTCAAAGCGGTAACTCTCAACCAAAAGTGAACGTGCCAGTTAAACGTGAATAGAAAGTTTTCCTTTGTGCCGATTTCAATTCTGCAAAATGGATTCATCTCCTGAAAGTAATTGCAATAAATGATTGTTCATATTTATGAACAATTGATAGACATAAAATTTACTAATTTTATTAACATATTCCTGTAAATAGACAAAAAATTATATATTTATATAATTTTTTGTCTATTTACAGGAATGTGTTAATAAAATTAGTAAATTTTATGTCTATCAAGATGGTAAGATTTCTTTATAAATAGGGCAACAAAAGAAGTCCCGTGAGATCGCAGTTTGTTTTTTTTTAATATTTTTTTTGTCCACTTGGTATGTAAAACATATCCCAAAACCAGCTGCATAGCTTTGCATACTTTTTTCTAGGGCACCTTTTATGTACAATTTAATGTTTTTAAAGACTACGTTGAATCAATGTGTCCCTATGTTAATTTACAAACGTTTTTTCTAAATAATTGTAGTAAAAATATATAAAGTTGCATTTTTAAACATAAAAAAGTTTTTAATATCTTTTCTAATAAGTAAATAAAATATATGGGACTTTTAATAAGAAACTAACATATTTAGGATTCCCGGTATTTTTAAGTGATGAAAATAAAGAAACAAAAAATGTTTTAGATATATGAAGGTTTTATAGTAAATTTGGATGCAAAAGAATGTGTCACTAGTCACACCTTGTTACAAGCTCTTATTTAACTTGCCATGTTAGTTAATAGATGTGTGTGAGAGTTAAATTTTGCTAGCCAAATCTGAACCACTTCCTCCAAACTTACGACTTTGAAATTTTGCACACATACGTAGTTCCGGAGACAATGCATTTCAACACTTTTCTGTAACAAAAATTCAATATGGCGGACAAATTTTATCATTTATAGTCCGATTCGACTCAAACTCGATATATGGGTGTTTTAGGGGTCGCAAATTACAAATCTGTTGTCAAAATTCAGAAATCAAAATGGCGGCGCCAAGATGGGGGTAAAATTTATTATTTATAGTCTGATTCGACTCAAAGACGATATGTGGGTGCTTTAGGAGTCGCGAAGTACTTTTTATCAAGGAAAAATTTTTTAATATTATGGACGCCATGTTTCTTGGAAAACAATTGTCAGATTCGAAATCAGTAACCTCAAAAACCCCAAGATATCAATTTTCATAGGGAAGAATTAATACAAATCATTTTGAAGCCGACATTTTGTTTTTTTTTAACAATTGTGGTATTCGAAATCAGCGACCTTGAAAACCACACCATACCAAGTTATATGTAGAAAAAATAAATTTCAAATATTATTGGCGGCCATCTTGAAGCCGCCATTTGTTTTTTTTAAGCAATTGTTGAATTCAAAATCAGCCACCTTGAAAACCCCACTGTATCAAGTTTCATATAGACAAACATAAATTTCAAATATTATTCAAATTCAATTCAAATTCGAAATTAGCGACCTCAAAAACCCCAAGATACCAAGTTTAAAAAAATAAAAATTATTCTTTCCACTTTTGACCAGCTTTTTAACGTTTTGAACCACTGTGCATCGTACAAAATAAAATGAGAAATCCTGTACTCACTTCGGATTTCTAACCTTAGTTTTCGTTCAAAACTTCCCATTCCCCCTGTTGCCCCTAGATTCATCTAGAAATCTTATATGCTCTTTCTGGCGGCAATCCAGAAGAATGTAGAAATCTCGATCCTTCTCTATAAGCTTCTAGAAGACGTACTACTACCAGTGTCTCAGTGATGGCGTGCATTACAAGCTATGTTGAATCTAACTACAGTTGCCTATTACGATTGCTACCACGCAGAGCTGGGTAATTACTTGTAATTTAAAAATAATTACAATTACAAATTACTTTTTTAAAAAAGGAACTAATTACAATTACAAAGTACATGTCTTTAAAAAAGGAATTATATTCATTTAATTACAATTACGTCAAAAATGAACTTAGCAATTACTTTTCTAATTACTTTTCTAATTACTTTTATGATAAAGTAAATTATAGTGACTAAACAGACAAAAATGTAAGTCAAAAATTTTAATTAAAAGTGTTGCATAATATTGCGTTTTAATATTTATTGGGCTCGTTATTAGAATGTGTAGATTTTCACGATCTCATCCTCATAACTATGAAAACATCTGTGATTGTTTTGAATATAAATTCTGGAACTATTCGAATACATTAACAAATGTAAAAGGAATTGGGTAGGTGTACTTGTAATAAATACAATTTAGTAAAGGCACGTAAAACTTCATGCAAGCGTTTCAGAGGCTATGCATGGCGTGTGTGTATGCGTTCATAATTATATTTACCCTCCATACTCACTATTTATCCTCCTATTCACTAAGAAAAATGTTAAAAATGTGTAATCAGAAAGAGAGAAAGTCTTTATTTTACTCGCTAGAACTGCTAAGAATGTTTAGGGGTTTCAGAGTGAAAAAATACTTCACTTTTTTTTTTTTTTTTTTCAGGAAGCCATGGTAGGCTTTAGCGATACATGTTATTAAGACATCTTTTGTTCAGAAACACGTAGTCTATCCACCTGTATTTTTTATTTTTTCCTACCCTGAGTTAATTTCCAAATTTTGAAAAAATTACTGAATAAAAAAATACTTTTTTTATGTTCTGCATCCGAGCGAAATGTAAACTTTTCAGGATATTATTCTATAATATATTTTCAGGAACTCATTAAAAAAAAATATTCAGTTTGCAACTTTTCGTGGGTTTCACTATAAAATGTACTCTGTCGTCTGGTATATTATTTCACAAAGTAGTAGGTAGGTAAAATTAAAATAAATTTTATAATAATATTAAAATAAATTAAATATAAATAGTTTACTAAATAAACGCATTTTAAAGGAAAAATGCCTTTTATTTAGGAATATATATAAGTTTCATGTTTTAGGAAGTGATACACCAATATCTCGAAAACAGTTGCTTTTGATTTTCCTTCATTTTTTATTATAAAATGGTAAAGCATTATTATATTCGTGATAAAACATTAAAACATGTTTGTTGTTTATTTTTCCGTTTTAATCCTGAGAAAAGTCAATTTCAAGTTATTGTAGTAACAAAATTCCCTAGACACTCAGTAGATAGACAGGAACTCAAGCAGACAAACTGACAAAAAATGTTTTGTTCGAAATTCATTTTGTTCTTTTACCTAAAATGACTTAAAACGTAAAAAACAAAAATTACCATTTACTTTCTTTTTCACGAGCACAATGGTTTCTCTAATATGAGATGTTGGGACAGCAATAATTATTATTAAAAAAATTACGAATCAAAAAAGTATGACCGAAAGGCTGACTAACCGAACCAGAAGTTTCTTAGCTCAAAATAAGAGCAGTAACACATAATATATATTTTTATTAATCTTGATGCTATAGACAACATATTTTCTAAATTAATAATAATTGTAATAAAATAAAATGTACTTATTTTATGCTAATTCCGAAGTTGCTTCACTTAATCACTTCTTAATGTTCACGCTTTCTTCAAATGGAATAGAAACAAATAGGATGATGCGATTTCCAGAGACGAAACTGCAAGTCTGTGCTTGTTTGTTAAACCACATATGCATGTTCTTAAAGTAATTGTAATTGGAAAAAGTAATTGTAATTGAAAAAAGTAATTGTACTTATAGAAGTAATTTGTAATTAGATAGTACAAATAATATAATTACAAATTACAATTCCTATAAAAATTTTCCTGCAATTACAATTCCAAATTACTTTAATAAAAAAAAAGTACTTAAATACAATTACAATTACACGGAAAAAAAAGGAATTGTAATTGCTAATTACTTTTTCACCAGGGCTTACCCAGCTCTGCTACCACGCCACTCACGAGCATCAGTCTCCTTATGAATTTTATTTCAGTTTGTGAATAAAGCTAGAAATCTACTACATTCTTAGTTCATACTGGTCATTCTAGTTAAATTTTACTTCACCCTGGACGGAATACCATAGTAGTTGATCTTAGGATCTAATGCTGATTAAGTTAGATAAACTCAGTTCGATCAACATTATTTCCAAAGAGTTTAAGTTGTTGGCTTTTCTTTTATACACAACCTGTATGATATACCTCTCTAAATTATGCATTATCATAACATGCGTAGAGTACATAGAGTGTTATGTTATGCGCCTATTTAACGCTCTAAATTCAAACGATTATCCTGTCACTGCAAACACTAAACCTGATTAAAATCTTGTTCATACAATGCAAAATTATTTGATTCCATAATGTACTATGTACCAATGTGACCGCGATTTTACTACAAAGTTCTACACTAAATACTGCACCAAAGGCAAGGAAGAGATTATCCCAATTCTGTCTTTCGTTTATGATTTTTCTTTTTAAAAACAAATACCTGGTAAATTATATGATAAATCCGATCGTTTTTAATTTATCCTAGATTTCTTTTTGAAAGCGTTACCTAGTAACAAAAAGGGTATATATTGGCAGTTTGTTATCTGACAAAATCCAGAACGCTATGCAGACACACATCTTTATTTCTAGACCAATTTCAATATAAGAATTAATATATAATAAAATGCAATGGGCGCGAACCCCTTCCTCTTTGCGATCCAAACCGGATAAAGGCTCCGGAACCACACGCTCTCGCGGGTCGGGCCCGGTACCGATCGACGCGGGACGACGGCCGTCGTTGCGCCGTATATGCGGGGGCCCTAATTACTCGAGGGTTTTCTTATAATTCACTAACGAAAGTCAGCTATCTCTTTAATGAGAATTTTCTTTTGACAGAATACAGAAACTTCCATGTTGCAACGCGGAACCGGGAAACGTTACATATATTTTCGTCATGAATCTTTTCAATATTTACGAAAATATCCATTTTTATTTCGCACAGAACTACTCGAAATTTTCGAGTTAACCCAGAGCATATACTATGTAGACAAAAGGCCAATCTACATTTTCAAATAGAGACTAGGATCGAGCCTCTACATTAAGTATTACTTAAAATATGAGTGTTTTAAGATATCGTGTCTGAGAATTTCTTAAGTTCTCACCCCAGCAGAGCCGAATTTTCGATTTTCCCTGTATAATTTGGTATCAGAGGAAAGAGCAAATTTCCAACTTTCCATAGAGGCCTAGAACGCGCTTTTATTCCATGTACATGTTCATTTATGAACTTTTTGGAACATAGATGTTTCTCACTTTATCACAGAAAACCCAATTTTCATACGACGTCCGTGCCAGGCCGTATTTCCGGTATCCCACATTCACTCCATTATCGCAACAAAATATCATTCTTTCTGATTAATTTGAGACTTAGAACTCCTTTTAACTTCCATTATTTCCTGAGAAATCACCGTATTTTAAAATCCATGTTCTTCATCCGCCATTTTCTCTAACGTACATTAGGATTTCTGGGTAATTTTCATGATGTACAGGATGTGAAAAATTTAGCAAAAATCGCACTTAAATTAATTTAAAACTATTTTCTGATTTGTTGTCCGATTGGGCTGAAATGTGGTACTCGGCGGTTATCGAGCCCACTGATCACGATTGTGACGTCAGAATCTCGAAACTCAAATTGGCGGCGCATAAATGGTCGACGATTTTGACAATTTATGGTCCCACACCACTTAAAATCGGTGTGGGGGGTTTTTGGGCTCGCTGATTACGAATCCGCAATTGAAATTGAAAAATTCAAAATGGTGGAACGAGATACAGGGCAAATTTTGTCTATTATGATCCCATCCATCTGAAAATAGGTATTTGAGTGTTATCGAGGTCACAGATCACGAAAGATCATTCAAAATGGCGGCGTCACTGTAGCCTAATGAACATTATTTACTGTAACTTCATTATTTACCGTCCGATTCAGCTGAAACTCGGTATGTAGAGGTTATTGGAGTAGCTAATGAATATGACATATGACGGAATTACAAAATTCAACATAGCAGCGCCAAAACGGCGGGCAAAATGTATCATTAATGGTCCGATTCGACTGAAAATCGGTACCTAGATGTTTTTCAGGTCACTGATGACGAGTCTGAAATCGAAATTGAAAAATATTAAAAACTGAACAATTGTACAACTGAAAACTGAAAACTTCGATCGATTGCGAAGCAATCACACCCATCCGGTAGGAGATAGAGAAAGCCTTGGCTTTCTCTAGTTTTTTTTTTTAAATTCTAGAACAGAAAATTTTCTTTTTCTTTTCGATATTAGGTTTGTTCATTTTGCAAAAACAGTCTCCTAGAATGCGCTTTTTCATCGAAAACCAGTAGTTCATGAAATGTTTTTAACTTATCGTGCGTTCTCTTCAACAACCAATAACAATTCTTTGCTATTAGGCTACATAGCGAGGGATTTTGATTGAATTTTTGACCTATAGGCAGAGCACACACTACGTAGATGAAATGCCAGTTTCCGTTTTGAAATTGAGACCTAAATCGATCGTCTACATCTAGTTTTTAATGAGATATAGGTGTTTAGACACTACATGTTTTTCGACGTTTTAGGTTAAAATTGAAAGATCCCGAAAACGCACTTTTCTCACGCCCACCACTGAACTGAATATTCGATTTTTTCGTTAAAACTTAATATCACTGTAAAGCTACATTCTTCTGCTTTCCATAGATACGTCGCCAGCATTTCCACTACAAGTACTTATTTAATTATGAATTTTTTAAGTACTTACGGTTTTCAATTTTTACGAAAATATCCATTTTTATTTCGCACAGCACTACTAGAAATTTCAGATTAATCCAGAGCACATGCTATATAGATAAAATGCCAATCTACATTTTCAAATAGAGACTAAGATCGAGCCTCTGCATTAAGTATTATTTAAAATATGAGTATTTTAATATTTCAGGTCTGAGAATTTCTTAAGTTCTCACTCCTGCAGAGCGGAATTTTTGATTTTCCCTGTACAATTTGGTATCAGAGGAAAGAGCAAATCTCCCACTTTCCATAGAGGCCTAGAACGCGCTTTTATTCCATGTACCTGTTGATTTATGAATTTTTTGGAACACAGATGTTTTTCACTTTACCACAGAAAACACAACTTTCATACGCCCGTGCCACGCCGGATTTCCTGTATCCCACGTTCACTCCACTATCACAACAAAATTTAATTTAATTTTGATTAATTTGCGACTTAGAACTCCTTTTAACTCCCATTATTTCCTGAGAAATCACTGTTTTCTAAAATCCACGTTCTTCATCCGCCATTTTCTCTAACGTTCATAGTAATATATTGGGATTTCTGGGTAATTGGCATGATGCACAGGATGTGAAAAATTTAGCAAAAATCGCATTTAAATTAATTTAAAACTATTTTCTTATTTGTTGTCCGATTGTGCTGAAATTTGGTACTAGGTGGTTACCGAGCCCGCTGATCACGATTGTGACGTCAGAATCTCGAAATTCAAATTGGCGGCGCCAAAATTGCGGACGATTTTGGCAATTTATGGTCCCGCGCCGCTTAAAATCGGTGTGTGGGGGTTTTAGATTTCGCTGATTACGAATCCGAAATTGAAAAAATTCAAAATGGCGGCACGAGATACAGGACACATTTTGTCATTTATGATCCCATCCATCTGAAAATAGGTATGTTAGTGTTATCGAGGTCACAGATCACGAATATGTGACCGTCGCTCAAATATTCAAAATGGCGGCGTCACCGTAGCCTAATGTTCATTATTTACTGTAACTTCATTATTTACCGTCCGATTTAGCTGAAACTCGGTATGTAGAAGTTCTTGGATTTGCTAATGAATACGACATCAAAATTACAATATTCAACATGGCGGCGTCTAAATGGCGGGCAAAATGTATCATTAGTGGTCCGATTCGACTCAAAATGCGTACCTAGATGTTTCTCAGGTCGCTGATGACGAGTCTGAAATAAAAATTGAAAAATGGTAAAAACTGAACAATTGTACAACTGAGAACTGAAAACTTTTGATTCACAATCACAATCACACCCATCCGGCAGGAGATAGAGAAAGCCTTGGCTTTCTCTAGTTTTTTTTTTATTCTAGAACAGGAAATTTCCTTTTTCTTTTCGATATTAGGTTTGTTCATTTTGCAAAAACAGTCTCCTAGAATGCGCTTTTTCATCGAAAACCAGTAGTTCATGAAATGTTTTTAACTTATCGTGCGTTCTCTTCAACAACCTTAACATGTAATTTCAACATTTCTCAAAATCAATTCTTTGCTATTAGGCTACATAGCGAGGGATTTTGATTGGAATTGCTTTGTTTTAAGGTGTAGTTGAACACTCTAAGTTTGCTTACAAATTGGTGAACCGCTCGATTTTATAATTAACAGTTAGTGAGTAAAATAGGCCCTTTTTCTATATTCCTTTAAATATATCCGCTCTTGCTAACTTTTATTAGAACATACGAATTAGGAAAATTGTTCGTTATGAAATTCTCTAAAAAATGAGCACCGATAAAGGTCGCTAGGTGCAATTGTTAAGTTACAAATGGCTCAAAGCTTTCAAAACACGTTACTTTCACTATTTCTTTATTCGAGAACAACTGCACATAGAGGGCTAAATAAATAACTTTAATAATGAAAGTTACGCCACATCGGTGATAGATTTGATATTAGGACGGTATTTCAAACAAGCAACACTTTAAGATCTATTCTGACAAAGACGAAACCAACAAACCACGAGCAAAATTCAAAAAACTGCATTTATAGTATTCCGTGTGAGTGCAACAAACAATACGTGGGTGAGTCATCCAGACCTTTTAGTGTAAGATTGGGCGAACATCAAAATTATATCAGAAAAAATGAAATTCAGAGGTCCAAGATCTGCGAACACGCGTGGGAGAACGGACATAGAATAAACTGGGACTCGGCAAAAATTTTAACAAAAGAAGCAGATAGCAAAAAAAGAAAAATTAAAGAATCCGCGATATTATTGAATGAGGATAATTACGTGTCGAATTGTTCCGTAGATGTCTGTACAACTTGGCTGCCAATGATAAAAGAAGAACTTCACAAACTTAACATTGTATAGAAACTAAAAAACTGTTAACTATATCAACAGTTCTATGTAAATAGTAAGTATCTATGGATATTGAATGTAACAAACATTCTTAGAGATGTATATTTGTCATACACAGCAAAAAAGATTTTTCAAAAAAGCCTTGAAAAATGAAACAGATTAGATTTCCGAAACGTCGGCGAAATATTTAATTTCAAGTTTTTATACTTATTTGTGTTGTTTACTTATAAAAAACCAACCTTTAACTGATCCTTTGACGTAAACGTCACAGGCGTAGAGGTTTTTTACCAGTAACATACTGGTTAATTGTGATATATTTTGTAGATTCCCCTAGCACCGCTTAGAAAGAAAACATACATGTGGCAGGAAGTCCCAAAGAATTGAAGAAGGAAAAAAAATTAAAATAATGCCACAAATAACATTTAGACAATATTTAATAATAAACTTGGACGATTGTTTTCAATACTGTTAAACAAAATCAAGGACTGAAATATGTTTAGTTCAACCTCTATAAATCTGACCACTGTACGACGTGTAATATGCAAGAGCGGATTCTCTAAAATTAAAATTTAACCAATTATTTGTTTATTTATATCGCGCATAAAAAGGTTCACGCATAGAAGACCTCATAAAGTCGGCCAAAATTACGATTTTCCAAAAAGTCCAACTGGATATCATTTTTCAATAGTTTTTTGAATTCCCTAAATGAGTTTCCCTATTATAAATGGATTTTACAAAAAATGGCACAATTGTTAATTAGTAATTTAAAAAAATAGATCGTTTGTCACCGTTTTAATACCTAAATATTAAAAAAGGCTTCACCTGTGCGCACGGCAGCTAGTTTTTTGTTGGAGAGCATAGGGCCGTAGATTAAGTGTGGATATTCAAAGGGCGCCATCTGTTGGATACTAAATGTAGTGATATAAATAATATTGCCAGCCATGAACAAGATTAAATTGCTAGCAATCATGCGATGGAATTCCTAAAATGTATGATGTCAAAATTTCACTTTACTGTGACATCTCAAAATCTAGGCAAATATTAGGTGCACTAGTGCAAATAACAAGAGGGTGTAGACATTAAACATTTATTACGACACAAATGAGATGTAGAACGACAAAAAAATAAAGTTACTGAACTAGATCTTTACCCAATGAAGAAAATTATATATATTTGTTCTAACAAAACTAGTCAAGTGATTTAAAATATCTTTAAGAGGTTCTCTCGCAACCATGAATCATGCACAACGAGTTATAGTTTTCAACAGTGAATTAGAAAGACATCACCACGAGTTCATTTGTTGCTAAAGTGTGACGTAAATGGATAAAAATGCATGTGCTAATAAATTACAGTATTCACTGTGCAACTCAGATGTAAATAATGTTCTAAAATAGATAATCTTCCTTAAAACATTTCATGTACAAAATGGCCAGGGGCATACTAACCTCGCATGGTACCGTGCGTAGTCTTCACAAAAAAATCTTAAAGCATTTCAATAATACACATATAAACTTACCGCTACGTGGATGTGGAAGTAAAATAAATTAAATATCCCAAAATAGACGTGCTCGAATCAAGAGTGCGAAAGTGGATTTTTATGTTTACAATTTAGGTTCTAATTTGATTTCGTTTCCAAATTGATCTACATCACCGACCTGTCAGTTACCGTTAATTTTGTATCCATTAACATTTCTCTGAAGTTGTTTCAGCGCAGCGACCCGATTTGTCGAAATAGAGCCTTATGTGTGTCGCAACGCACACGTATCTTCCAATATTTGCCTTCCAAATTATCCACCACTAGTCGAACAGCATCCATGAAGCAATAACACAGTAACGGACCGAAATGGAATATGCCTTGATGACATGAGGTGTATCATTCTGAGCGTATTTCTAAAACTCTTTTAATATCTCGTCGATTGTCAGTGCAGTTCAAATATTCACTGCATCTTTTTGACAATAACAACCACAGATTTAGAAATAAGAAGCTTTCAATTTGATATAACGGCTCCGACAGAATGAAGTACCAATTTTTAAAGTTAATTCATGTCATAATAATATACTGTGATATAAATTCAAATCAAGTCGCCAGGCTTCTGCAATCACTACTTCCACATCCAGATTTACCTTCCAAGTCTATTTAAGTGTAAACTTATTGACTATATTTGCACTTTAGTATGCGGATATAATTGGTCATAGAATTTTAACAATATTTGGGGCAGATGTCATAAAAAAATGTGCAGAAGCTTCGTTAAGACATTGGAAATGTCTAACTTTCAAGCCTGACGTGATATTTACAAAGTCTCCAAAATGTACAGGGGATAGAAAGAAAGAACTTTTAGAAATCTTCAAACTTTCATTAACCTGGGGATAAATAATTTAATAAGTTACACAACTCGGAGTAATTGTACATGTTTTACAAAAACGAGACTAGGCGTCGATCTGCGTCGAGACGTAAAACTTCATGAATATGAATCTACGTACCAAAATTTATCAAATTCAGAAGTTTTACAAAAACGACGCTAGGCGTCGATCGGCGTTAAGAAGTAAAAATGCAAGAATATGATTTTAGGTATCAAAATATATCAACTACACAATTTTTACAAAACACAATTTATCAAATATGCTAGTTTTACAAAAACTTAAATATGCCAGAGCATAAGTTTGGATATCAAAATATATGAAAGACACAAGTTTTATAACAACGACGCTAGGCTTCTGTCAGCGCCTAGACGTAAAAATGCAAGAATATGAATCTAGGTATCCAGCCTGCTTTACTTATTTTTTCCTATTTAAAACCCAACCCTTCATCGGAATAATCTCAAAATATATCCTTATGGCATTATAATATATACGTATACCAATTTTCAAGTGAATATCTCAATTTTATTTTATCATCCCCTTTAATAATCGAGCGGGGGGTGGTAGGGGGAAGGAAAATTTTATACACAATTTTGAGGCCTTGGCTTCTAATATAGACACCAAATTTCAACTTTCTGTACCCTTACCAGCTTGCTTTACTCATTTCCCCTTATTTACCCTCTAACTCTTCATAGGATATGTTCAAAAAACAATCCAGTTCCAGCACTCGTTATAATATATACGTAGGCAAAATTTCAAGTCAATATCTTAAACCATTCCGAAGAAAGTGTGCGGACAAAAAAAGTTACAGACAGACAGACCGACAGACATACAGACAGAAAATTATTTTTCGCTCAAATTTAAATCTCGACGTTTCATGACATTCTAAACCTATTTCAAGAACAAAATTTTTTGAAAATTCCACTACGTGGATGTGAAAGTAAAAGACAGTTGTCAAAGCGTTGGCGAGAAATGTCAGTTATAACAGAAACATATCAGCATCGTTGTAGCAAAACAAGACAAATAATGAGAAAATTAATAACTGCGTACCTGAAACACCCTGTATATACAACTTGTACATAACAAAAATTAAATTCAACATTAATCTTCATAATCGCTATTCACGTGCTATTAGCGTCATGTAATTATTATAAAAGCTTAGAGAAAATAAATTTAATTAACAAATGCATATTCATATGGTGAGGATTTTTCACTAGGATATAAGTTAAAAGCTGCCCATAAAACAGTCGGAGGCCGTTTCCGTGGAAATCCTTCCAGAGATAGCTTTCATCCAGTGGTGCCGGCTACTTGCTTTACAAACCAATTATTTACGTCCGCTGTGTTATTTCAGTGTACGGAATAGAATTACATCTGACTTTATTCATGTTTATATTATTCATTAAAAATAACATTATTGTGGCGTCTGTGATGTACATGGTGGTTTAAATTAGAACGTTTTTACACAGACCTCGTTTGGAGGCTAGATATGTCATACTTGTGTCGAGGAATTATAATTATACTGACTTCTATCTTTTTCATTATAATTCTACTGGAAATAATATCTGGATATGTAAAGGCAGCTGGTGCATTACGGATGGAGTAATTTAAAACTGTTTAAAAATGTTATACACAGACTCTGTTATCGAAGTAACAACTTGAAATTTCAGGATTTTGTATTATGTAAAGAGTAACGTGGTCCTACAGATTCTAGTGATCTAAACCACTTAATATAATCATACGCTTATATCAGTTTTATAATTACTTATAATTTTCTCATTAAATTTACTTTGCAGTGAGCAGAGGTCGAACGGCTTTCCTAGGTATCCTAGTTTACAAGCTAAATGAGCTAACTACTGAGCTACCTCCTCTAGCAACTTGTATTTTAACTTATTGAAATGAAACTTCTATAACATGGGTAAACCGTTTGATGTCATAAAATTTGAAATACCTGGAGTGGGGCATAGTAAAGTGTAGTGAAAGTACCGGTACCCCGCTTTGTTAGTTTGCGTTTTGCGCATACGCAGTGATACAAATTGTATTAATAACTGCTTCAACCAAGCTTTTCCTAAAAAAACAATTGACGTAAGTTCGAAATCCACACGTGCCGGATGGATCACGAAAGCTATTAAGGTATCCTGTCAAAACAAGAAATGCCTATTATATTTAAAGAATTTACCACAAACACACTATTTATTTACTACTGCAATACGTACTGCGCATTACTTAAGAAGGTCATAAACCGGGCTAAACAAAATCATGTAAATAATATAATACTGAATGCCGACAATAAAATTAAAGCCACTTGGGACGTTATAAACAATACAATAAAGGGAAAGAACAGCACAGGTGCCTCAAATAGTATAATAATTAATATTAACAATAGTGACACAATAGATTCTATTACTGATAGATTCTATTATACAGCTTCACTGTTTTGCGACTTAACCAAAGCCTTCGATTGTGTGTCCGCTAGTATATTAATCAATAAATTAAAATATTACAATTTCTCTCTAAGCAGTATTAAATTTATAGAATCATATCTAAAAGACCGTCAACAACTTGTATCCTTTAAAGGAAGTAACTCAGATCTTCAATCCGTTGCTTATGGTGTACCACAAGGATCAGTGCTGGGTCCATTGTTATTCTTAATCTATGTTAACGATATATCAAATTGCGATCCCAGCACTGACTTCATCTTGTTTGCTGATGATACCACTGTAGTAAACAAAAATAAAAATGTAAATACATTGAAAATAGTACTAGCGGATGCACAATCGAAGGTTACAAATTGGTCCCATGCCAATCAACTAAGCCTCAATTACTCCAAAACGGAAACAATGTACTTCTCATTACGTGACACATCGATAAATAATCCTGAATGTGTAAAATTTCTCGAAGTTTATTTTGATCAAAAGTTAACGTGGTATAATCATATAGATAAACTTTACAATAAATTATCATCGTCTATATATGTTCTTCGTAATTTAAAAGTAAAAGTGTCTAGACCGGTTGTAGCAACAGCATTCCATGCCTTATTCCAATCCAAAATTTCATATGCGGTGGTAACATGGGGTCATGCGCCCTTGGTCAGTAGAGTCTTTGCGTTGCAACGAAAGGCAGTTAGAGTATTAGGTGATCTAAACTATAGAGATTCTTGTATAGACAGTTATATTCAGATGCGAATTCTTACAGTCCCATCTATATACATATTACAATGTCTTACATACGTAAAACAAAACTTGTCTAAATATGTTTCTCGCATTGAAATACATGACTATCAAACACGTAATAGAACAAATACATATGTTGATTATCACAGATCAACAAAGTCAAAATCGGGAACAAATTATTATGGTCCAAAAATGTTCAATCTTTTGCCTCCTACTGTAAAACAGTTGTCACTAAACAAATTTAAAATTGTGGTAAAAAATTATTTGATAGATAAAAGTTTTTACTCCATTGATGACTATTTTAATAATGATTTTAATGACATGAATAATATATAAACTTATGTTTATCCTATGTAAATCTGTTTTTAATCTGTTTTAAAACTTAATGTTACTAGTATCGTTTAAGATTTTATCCTAATATGTAAAACTTCATAGACCTACCTATTTTATATTATATTATCACTTTCTAAATTTTATTTTATAATATTCATTGTCTTGGCCTGTGTAAGCAAATTGTAATGACACCAATAAATTTACTTACTTACTTACTTACTGTTGTCTCTGAATTTCAAAAATATTTTGTAAAGGCTGCGGGAGACTCATCTAAACATTTACGTAGCAAGCACTCATCAACACATTACCTGAATACAATCAATTTTAACTATTTAAATTCGTTTCAGTTCTTGCCAGTTGTAGAATCTGATATTGCGAGAATAATACATGAACTTAAATCGAAAAGATCAACAGGCATTGACGATATCCCCATCACAATTATAAAAGAAAATAGCGACGTCCTAAAAAAAACTCTTGTATTTCTCATTAACTACGGGAATATTCCTGTTTCAAAACCACTCTTATAAAAACTTTACATAAGAAAGGCGAAAAAACTACAATATCAAATTACAGGCCTATTTCACTTATTTCCTCGCCTTCTAAAATACTAGAAACAGTAGTTAAAGAACAGATTTCATATTACCTAGAAAACAAAAAAATTCTTAAAGTTTCAGTACGAATTTCGTAGCAACCTCAGTACAACAGACGCTACGTTTGAATTGTTAAACAATATCAGTAAAATATCAGAAGACAAACAACTACCGCTTGGAATATTTTGTGACCTCTCCAAAGCATTTGACTGCGTTGACCATTCTACACTGTTAAGTAAAATGGAATACTATGGAATAAGGGGAGTAACGAATAACTGGTTTAAATCGTACCTCGATAACCGCCAAATTATAGTGGAAATTTGCGCACTTACTGATTCCTCTTACAGAAAATACCTCTCAGAACCTGAAAACATAAAATGCGGAATACCTCAAGGTTCCATTCTGGGACCAGTATTGTTTTTAATTTACATTAATGACCTGGCATATAATTATCCATCGGCACAGTTCTCATTATTTGCAGATGATACAAGCATTTTACTTAAACATCAAAACATATACAGTTTAATTAGTCTGACACAAGACGAAATAATTGATATAACCTACTGGTTCACAGCCAACAAATTAGTATGGAGAAAACTGTCAATATGCTACTTCAACACAACAAAAATATCCCACAAACAATTTTAGTGGCAACCATAGAAAATATTAAACCCGTGTTAAATACCAAATTTTTAGGGGTATATATAGATGAAAAACTCGATTGGAAATACCACATATATATGCTCAACAAAAAGACATCTAATGCAGTCTTTGCCATTTGCGCTGTAATAAATAACATTGGCTTTAACGTAGCAAGGACAGTCTACTATGCGTACTTTTATTCTATCTTACAATATGGAATTGAGTTCTGGGCAAATTCATCAAATGTAAATAGCACTTTCCTAACTCAGAAACGTGCCATTCGTGTCCTATGTGGTCTACGCAGATATGACTCATGTCGTAGCTCATTTAAGGAATTGGATATGTTTACCCTAACTAACCTGTATATATATCGTTTATCTCTGGCTATACCTAAAAGGAAAAATAACCTAATAACCCCATCAGACATACATAAATACAATACAAGAAATAAAGATACATATTTACCCCCATACTATAATTAGAACGTTAGTCGTAGAGGTCCGCTGTACACGGGGGTGCAGATTTGTAATCACTTACCCCAGCATATCCAAACAATTAACAACCTAAACAAATTTTAACAAAACTTAAAAAACATTTTACTATCACATTTATTTTACAGCATTATTGAATTATTTGAGACAACACTATAATCATTTAGCTTTTAATGTAATATTCACCTCATAGCAAAGTATGTAGTTTGTATTAAACATGTTATACTAATGATTGATAACTTTGTAGTATGTTAAATTTACTAGCGTTATTATATTACATTATTTTATTGTTTATAATAATCTAAATTTGCTGGTATTGAGCTAACTTAGCTTATGTTTCCCTACTGTTCCATGAGGCGCAACTTACCATGTACACGCGTTTTATTTTAGTGTAATGTATACATATGTTTGGGAATAAATTCTATTCTATTCTATTAATGGTAAATATCCATTGATAGTCTTTTTGTTTACGGGAAAGGTTTCGAATTAAGTGTTTTTTTGGTCCGAATTAAATAACAAGAAAAAAGCATCTGAAGATGGAAAAGACTCATCTAATGAGACAATTCATATTTTAATAGATAATGCACTTCGACTGAGAATGCATTGTGAAAGGAAAGAGGCAGGTAAATTTCCAATAATTTCTAATATTAGTAGTAATTTACATATCTCCCAATAATACCATCAACACTTACGCCATCCCACTCATGAAGGGAGTACAGAGGTTGAAGTGAAGACAACCTTCCATCAACACTGCTAATGAACTGACCGACTTCACTAACGTTGACCACTGGAGGGCACACTGGAAGCGACTGGTAACCAGGAATGAGAGACTCATTTTAGGCCCAACCTTTGCAGTGTACAGCCTAACGCTGAGCAGAAGAGGATAGTGACTCAAACAGAATTCGTGCAGGACACGGAGCATGTAAAAAAAATATTCACATGGGGTATAGCTAACAATCCCTGGTGTGACAGTTGTATGACTCAAGAGCAGACAATTTCCCACTTAGCACTAGAATGTCCTAATATTCGCTTCGATGGATCACTACAAGTACTGCATAATCTCACACGTGATGCACGGGACTGGCTCAAGGATGCTAACCTGTGATGGTGACACGTGGGTTAGTTTATTATCATAATTCTGTGTTTGTGCAATTCCATTTTATACATCTGTATTTCATACATTACAATATTTCTAAACTATATTATGTAACAAGCAATGTGTAACACGTTCATACGAATAATAATAATAATAATAATAACCACACAAGAAATTATACAATTTCTACATAAAATATTGCTAGCATATACCGGGTGTACAGGATCATGGCATACACTCCTTCTCCCCTTTAGTTTTGAAGATAATTGATTGAAATTTAGGATATACTACATACATATTAAGCGGCACCTTTTGACACACAATTGATTTTTTTTCACTTCCGGTTTCGCCGGAAGTGACATTAACTTTCGATTTTTAAATGGAACACCCTATATATTATTGCATTTTTGATTTCTGCATAATTTTCTGAATCCAACGATGGCAAATAAGTGACATTTCAAACATTAATTTTTTTTATAATATAATTTTTAGTTTTCTATTTAAGTGTGCCATGACGGTTCCGATTTATTCTAAATGACCCGTGTAATGCTATAAAAATCGAAATCCCGTTAGAAATACTAAATTAAGTGATTTATGAATAAAGAAAATTCACCAAAATTGTTCTTGGGGCAAAACTCAATTTTTTCAAATGGAACCATATCGGTACCGTGGTACCATTTATTAGTACCATTGATAAGGAATTTATTCATATGTCGTATTAAAATGTGTGATAAATACAAACAAGATTACACCTAAAAGAAAATAAGAAAATACAATTTTGTTCCAATTAAATGTTAAGAAGTAACAAGGTGGCTTTGAAAACAATGAAATATTTGGCTTGTCAAAAAAATGCAATTGTAGCTATGGACCTTTATGGCCGACGATTCTTGATAGACAATCTCCAGCGAAAAATTATTTTAATCGTATTGAAAACCAATTCCGAAGAGCCCAACAATAATCCCGAAGAAAACTTCATTATTGACGAAGGAACGGAAATTAATGTTTTGGCTCGAATAGAAGTTGATAAGGCTATTTCTTTAAGGCAAGTTGGGTTTGAATTAAACATCAGTCACCAAACAGTAAGAGGAATTTTGCACAAATACTACTATAAACCAATTGCACCAGCATTTGTACGAAAGTGATTACCAACGTAGGATGGAATATTGCAACTGGGTTTTGTATAATAACGTGCAGCCAAACAATGATTTTTTGGGACTGATTTTATTTTCGGACGAGTCAAGGTTTACAAATTTGGGATTATTTAACCGACAAAATACAAAATATTGGTCACAAGAAAATCAAAATTTATTACGGGAGGGTAACTTTCAAGTGCGGTTCGGTTTCAATGTTTGGCTTGGAATAATCGGTAGTAGAATCATTGGTTCAATAATATTTGAAGGACCTCTGACTGGTTCCAGATACTTGAGATTCCTGGAAAGTGAGATTGGGGATATTTTAGATGAGTTACCTTTAGATTTAGGACAGGGAATGTATTTCCAACAACATGGCGCTCGTCCCGATAATTCAAGGATAGTAATTGATTACCTTCAATAGAGATTCGGAGAAAACGTAATTTCGACGAATGATCCTACGAGGTGGCCTCCAAGGTCACCCGATTTAACGCCCCTTGCTTTCTTTGCTTGGGGTCATTTAAACAAACATTGCCTATGCAACTGCCGTTACAACCCGTGAAGACCTGGAGCTACGGGTAAGACGAGCAATTAATAGTATAACTGGCCAAAGAGAGCGCATCCGAAACAATATAGGTATTATCACCAAGGAAAATATCATTGGACACATGCTAGACAATGAAGATAACTGGAAAGTAATCGCAGAATTCATAGTAACAGTTATTAGGACCAGAGAGATACTGGAGAAGGAGGCGCAGAACAGAGCGCCATAGCACATAGGATCACCTACGCCCTGAAGTAATACGTAAGTGGTTCCGGGGCGGAACTGGTGGAAAAGAGGGGTTTTAGTGGGTAAAAATCCCACACTACCTCGCCGCCAGAACACCAATGGCGAGGTGTCTTGCTGAAGATTTCCCCTCCTCTGGAGAAAAAAAAAAAGTATAACGGGCCGACAATTGGCGAACGTTCGTCGAGAAACAGCTATGCGAGTTCAGAAGTGCATTGACGTTAATGGACAGCATTTTGAACAGCTGTTGTAATGTTTTGTGTTCATTTTTTGTATTCCAAAACCACCTTATATGTAACAACGTAATTAGAATAAAACTAAATTTTCTTTTAGCTGTAATTCTGTTTGTATTTATCGCACATTTTAATACGACATGTGAATAAATTCTTTATTAATAGTACTAATAAATGGTACCACGGTACCGCTATGGTTTAAAAAAGATGAGTTTTGCCCCAAAAACAATTTTGATTTATTTGCTCATAAATCACGTAATTGAGTGTTTTTAACGGGATTTCGATTTTTGTACCATTACACGGGTCATTTAGAATAAATCGGAACCGTCATGGCACACTTAAATGAAAAACTAAAAATTATATTATGAAAAAATTGATGTTTGAAATGTCACAGAGAAATAAACATTGTACAGAAAACACACTACATATTACTTTTAATTAAAGTACGATTAGTTAGATCTTGATAAACATTCACAAACAGATGAATAATAAGTAACATTAAACAGGAATATATTTTTAATTAAAGCCTGACTGAAAAATAATAATCAGTGTTCTCTATATTCTTGATTTGATACAATGAAAGAAATTTTATTTCATTATTTGAAATTAAAATGAAATTAAATGGTATGCACTCTGGGGATCTGCTGTGTTAGTTTTAAATTCCTTTGGCAAGCAAACAATATTGCATTGTAATTAAAAATTAATTTAATTATCTCTGCTTTTATTTGTGCCTAGAAATAAATGAGAGCAAACTGAATATAATTTTAGAATAATGCACCTCACTGGTTTCCAAGCTGTCTATTCTCTACACAAATTTAACTTGGAAGTTAAGTGGTTGACCCTACATACAATAAATATCGGTTGGTTATTTTGTCGAAAAAGCGACAGTAATAGTCTAGTTAAAAAAAACAGTGGATAATGTGGATAGCCATGGCTACAATTTTCCACGCTATTATATATCAATTGACCTTTTGTATAGCGTAGTTGCAGCAAGTGAAGGTGAGCCCATACAATTACTGAAAAACGTCCATAGAATGCGCTCTGAGTACGGCTCGAGTATAAATTACAACAAAACGAAAAGATTCTGATTGTAGAAACAGCAAATGGAAACCACCCAGGCATGTTAAGAATAGGTGATTGTGCGGTAGTAGACAAGATAATTTACCTTAGAACACTCGTAAATAATAGCAGAAACTGAAAATAATAATAATAGTCTTTTGTGTCTATAATAAATTACCACAAAGAATGTGATATAGGACTAGTCAAAGAACAATTTTGCAAGAATCTACCTCGCCACAGACATTTAAAAAACAAAATCTAAGCTACTAAAACACGTATTAATAACATGTCTTAAGAAAGTGGGACAGTTAAAAACTCTATAATAACACTTCTGTAAAAGAAACTGAGTAACTAATTTTTTAATAACTTTAAATTAACAACACATTTAAGTTCCCATATATTTGTGGCACTCCTCATATTTTGTTAAGTAATGTAGTGGGATACACAAGTTTTGACAACATCTGGTATTGTAAATATGATAAAGATCATTGGTTTCAAAGAAATCTTGATTAGAGTTAACATAGTACACTATTTCTAGTATGTAGATGCATGTTAAAGGCAAATTTTTTTAATTCTCTAGATAAATTTGAACAAGACGTATTTCTTGTCGCTCCCATCATATTCCTAACAGCTCTGAATTTTAACCCCCCCCCCCCCCCCCCCAGAACACTATGCCACAAAGTTCACATGATAGTAAGACATTATAGTTACACAATGGAAATGTTTTTAACTTATTCAACACAAAACAACTTCTTGATAATAAAGTTACATGTTCGTTCCAACTTAGCCGACAGTCAATGTGTATTCCTAGAAATTTGGTACTTCTGACTTGTTCAATTAACTTACCACCTACTTTTATTAGATAACTCTCGTTAAAAGAGGCGAAACTAGGTTTGAAATTTACAAATGCGGTTTTGGAGATGTTTAAGAATAATTACGAATTATTATACCAATCAGTGCATCTGTTTGTCATATTTTGAACCGTTACTAATAATTTCGGTACAGTTCTTTCAGATGCAATTAGAGAATTGTCATCAGTAAACATTGTTAAGGTATTAATCGAACATTTCAGGTAGGTCATTAATATATAGCCAAATTAGAAAGAGACCCAAGGCAGAGCCTTGAGGTACCTCACCTTCAACATCGAGTACTTGGATCTAATACCAGCTGGTTGAAGCAGCTG
This sequence comes from Stenurella melanura, assembly GCA_963583905.1. NCBI lineage: Eukaryota > Metazoa > Arthropoda > Insecta > Coleoptera > Cerambycidae > Stenurella > Stenurella melanura. Next base: position 137,878,115 of record OY757314.1, read on the forward strand.
TTTTCTCTTAGAAAGATATGAAATAATCCAGTCACAAGTTTTACCCCTTAACCCATATTTTTGTAGTTTTTCTGTGAGCAAAGAAGCTTTATTAAATCTAATGCCTTGCTCAGATCCATAAAAATATTTATACAGTTACTGTTTTTTTCCAATCGATCATATACTGTGTCAAGGACATTCATGATTGCTGTCTCAGTTGACTTTTCTCTAATAAAATCATGTGCTTGAGAGAACAAGTTATTTGTATGACAACATTTTTCAATTCTCCTGAAAACAATTTATTTCAATATTTTTTGAAATAGATGACAGATCAGCTACTGGTCTATAGTTTTCGGATAACGTTATATCTCTTTCTTTAAAGAGTGGAATAATTTTAGCCAAAATTATTCCACTCTTTAATTGCAGCACATTTGGGAAAACATGAGATGAGATGAGATGAGATCAGATGAGATGAGATGAGATGAGAAGAGATGAGATGAAATGAGATGAGAAAAAATAAGATTCGAAGAAGAATGTAGATCTGAAACTTGCTAGTTGAACAAAATTTGATAGGTATATCATGCATGAAGCAGATAAAGATCAGACTTTCTGATGCTTAGTTAGTTCCATATATTTCAAACGTCATCCGCTAAAAATGAAGCATGAAGTGTAGATAAACACTTGATAAAAGTAGATATAAAATTACTGTGTGTGCTTACAACTTAAGTACTGAATGTGTATCGTATAGTATTCATCAGACTCTAGGTGACATGTTCCGTTTCATAGTAAGTATTATAACTTTATAACTATCAGGAAAATACAATAGTTTCTTCAGTATTATTATTTTGGTCTAAAGCATTTTCATCAACTGAACTAGAAAATATTCAGAAATTTGACAACATTATTTAACACTTCTTTAACTTCTGTTTTAATATCGCTGAGCAAAAATTTCACCCTAGAATGTGGCCGTACGCCACTGTGTAGCTTTACGGCAAGTTAAAACTGACGCGGAACCAAAAGTAGCAAATGAAAAATAAACTTTTACATTTACAATTCAACACTTCATGTTGGAATGTGTTTGCTTAACTTGCCTTTATATAACTTTATCGCATGTTCCTCTTTGCAAAAATCTTCACTGTTCTGCATATTTCTAAATTACCTCAAATACACATGTGCACGGACATTTTTCATTCTAATTAATATAACAACGCGACAAAATTGCTTTAAGCTGGTAGAATGCCTGTCGACATTTAAACTTTTAATTTTTTATTAGAGAACAAAAACATGGGTATACAATATTTTTTATCAATTTATACATTAAATCATTGCTTCCACATCCACGTAGTGGGAAGTAAAGTAATCATAAAAAATACTCAACATTTTTTCTTGTTAAAATAAGGTTAAAATGTAATATAACGCCGAGATTCTAAATGGCTGCATGTCTTTGTGTCTGTCCGTCTGTTTGTCGGTCGGATCTTTTTTGCTTTATGACAAATACACAGCTCTAAGAATGTTTGTTATATTCAATATCCATAGATACTTACTATTTAAAAAAGATTTTTCAAAAAAGCCTTGAAAAAGGAAACAGACTAGATTTCCGAAACGTCGGCGAAATATTTAATTTCAAGTTTTTATACTTATTTGTGTTGTTTATTTAAAAAAAAAACAACCTCTAACTGATCCTTTGACATAAACGTCACAGGCGTAGAGGTTATTTACCAGTAAAATACTGGTTAATTGTGATATATTTTGTAGATTCCCCTAACACCGCTTAAAAAGAAAGCATACATGTGGCAGGAAGTCTCAAAGAATTGAAGAAGGAAAAAAATTAAGATAATGTCACAAATAACATTTAGACAATATAATATATACCTTGATTGATACAAAATAAATTTTTATTATGTAAAAAAGTAACAAACAATAAAATACTTTCTTTGGTTAAAGTGAACATGCATTGATTAAAACATAACATATATTCTTATATGCCAATATAAACGTCAACCAACTTTGGAAATACATATCCCTTTAAGCGCTCTCCAGAAGTTTCTTAGTAAATGAGTCATTCTCAGCAACTTTATAAGTAATTTTTGACGTATCTAGTGATTTTATTCCCAAGATATTGTATTCATTGTCGTTTACTTGCTCTTCAACCCTGGCAACGTATCTATACTTAGAGAGTCTCTCTTTTCAGACAACACTTTTACTAGAATGAATGTACCAGGTAGAGTATCTTTTGGGTCAGTGGGTAAATAGTCTACTTTTTCAGCTACATCCGAGTGTACTGCTTCTCATCTGCCAGCCCTTCTGGAATAGGATCACCTTCGCTTTCTTCTGAGACAGTTGTTGGACAGGCAATGCTTTTTCCGACTTCCACATTTAACCACTTCTTTTTTCGTGGGTGTCGAACCGGGATGTTGTAACGTCTTTCTCTCAGACAAGACACGAGATTATTTTCAAAGTCTCCCTCAAATTCATTGTCAATATTGTCATCCCTTGAAATCTGAATTCAATAGGTGTATTTCAATTGCTTCAAATCCAGCTATTAGTCGTGTTCAATTGCTCGTGGTGCGTGGGTTCCCGAGGCATTCATTTTGTTTAAGGTAAGCTTCAATAACCATGGAAATTCTTCATTCTTTAAAGAAGATTGTTTTGAATTTTACATTTTCCAGTCCAATAAGGTTGACCTCTATGGTGTCCTTAACGGCCTGAAGAAAGCAACATCCAGGAGCTGCATTAAGTGGGACTAATTCGCCGGCAGGCATATTAATGCAATATTATTTTAGGCACAAAACTGTAAAACCTGATCTGTAAAGTGTGATGAAAGGTTGTCGCCAGTTAGGACTTTCTTTCCACTCCAAAGATATCGGCGCTTGAAATATTACTGTACATGCAAATAAGGGGGAATGTCCACGCGAACACGGAAAGAAGTGGAGGGTTCCTAGACTAGTTCGCATGTCAAAAATTATTGCTTGTGTTAAATGGTAAGAAATCTGAAGGTGATACCTTGTTTCTGAGGAAAGCACCAAAGAAAGCAACATCCAAGAAACAAAAGAAGTAGTTATCAATTTTAATTTTTTCAATGAAACCACGAATTAAATTTTACTTTATTACTAATGTTGAAATGTTTTTGAAAACGTAAGTATATCATTTACTTGTGTTTATTCCACTAATTCAGGTCACTATTGCAACAAAAATTACATTAAACTGTTTAACATTTCTCTTTCTTGTCAGTTTTAATCTCAATATTTCCCCCTCATCCCCAGTTTCTTTGGTACCTTACTTCTAAAAACATTATTATCAGTAACAAACTTTGAATGATTACAACTTTGAAGGAAATAATAGAAAGTAAAATCAGTATCAATGATAAGTAATGTGTCGCATTAATAACATGAAGATTGACCAAAATATGCGATCTTTAAAGCTTTAAAACGCTTTCCTGTAAAATTGTTGTTTTGGCACATTTCGCCTTCTTCCCGTGTGGTCTTCATTTGTAGATCTTCTACATTTAAAGGAAAACCCCAGCCACTACAGGTTACTACAGACATAATTATTGCATGTTGCTTACTAAATACAGTTTGCCCTCCATGTTTCCACATACGCAAGCCTTTGTATTTATTGAATAAGGTTCCATATGAAATTTTGAAATCCTTTGAAGCTTTATTAATGGACCAGTTTGAATCAACCTTTCCTAATGCGTTTTCAATATCCTCAACTCTGTAGTCCTTTTAACTCCTGCAACCAGCTTTACGCGTATAAGTTCGGCCCATTGTGGATTCTAGTACCTCTTGACAGCGTAGACAGACAGATCTTAAATTAACATTAAAGATATGCTATATTAAAATAAATATGTGATATATAAACTATGGGGTGACTTTGATAACCATCAATCTCGTACCAAAAGTGGTATCAAAGTGACATCTAGGATGTATTTAATAATAATTTTCCAAACAAACTTATTTGGCGCCGAGTAGGCATCAAATGAAGTTAACTAAGCAGCACCAAGTCGTAATATTGATAATATCGCTAAGAAGCAATGAAGTACCCCATGGTTTTGTACATGGTCGATTTGACTTCCGTTTTATGTGTTGTTTTACAATGTTTATAAAAATATGAAAACAAATACTTACAGCCACTCTGGCATGGCACAATACCTGTGGAACTTCTCTCTTTCGACTGACGCCTGCGTGGATGTCGGCCGATTATTATATCGCATAATTCGAATTTATTAGATAAAATTCTGCACACTATCAAAGTCCTCCCACAAAATCAATTTCACCCCACTTTACGGTACTTCCGTTGAAGGGGTGAGAATGCGTGTAATTTGGGCAAAATAAGTGGAGCAAGCTAATAAGAGTGCAGAAACTTCATTTTTGAGGTATCTGCTAGAGGCCAACGCTTCATATTTTTTTGTTATCTGCCTCAAACATTAAAATTCTATGACCAATGAGCAAAATGCATAATTTTTTTTAACATCACAGATGAATAGATCACTAAAAAACATTATTTTTCCAGTATTTTATTTTTGTTTTATGTTCTAATTAAAGGTTAAAAAAACTATTTACTGCAGCTGTCAATTTAACTGTGTTTAAATGGAGAAGTTTCCGCGCTACTTGTGTGTGACGTCATTGGGCACATCGCACCGACGGAAAACGTATTGTGATTGCGAATGTGTACACATTATTTATGTTGTGTTATGGAAAATACAAAGAAAAGTAGCTATAAATATTGTACTGTGCCCAAATGTACAAAAACTACAATAAAAACTCCAGAAAATTTATTTTGTGTGCCTAGACGCGATAAAGTTAGGAAGAAATGGTGCTATGAGACGAGACGACCGAAATGCAGAATTATCGTCATCCTCAAGATTATATTGCTGCCAGGATCATTTTGATGTAAATTTACCCATTAAAACTAATTATTTTATAATAATATTATGAAAATATGTACCTAACCCTAATATTATTGTGATAATTTGTTTACATATGATGGTGAATTTGGTCACTTTCCTATTTATAGGAATACAAAAGTTTACTAACTTCTGTTAATAGGAACCTTGAATTAAAATGTATAAATGTATAAGAACGGTGGGAATAATGTAACTTCTCGACATTCTACATATTATCCAGTTATATATTTATATATACCTATGTATGTCAACAGTTATTTTTACTATTAATGTACCTACCTACCTAAAAGTATGTACTTAGTAAGTGACGGGAGGTATTTATTATATAAAAAAGTAAAGCATTCTAGATGAAAAACATTAATTAATATAACATTAAAACATTGCCTTGTTTGCCTATTTTGAGGTTAGGTACATAAATAATTTGTTATATTTAACTACAGTAAAAGGATGAAAATGGGCACAATTGAATTAATGTTTAGAATAATGAATGACACATACCTTGTTGCTTTAGTACCTCCAATTTCTGCACTAATAAAATCAGTATTAGTAGCAAAAAAGTTTGTCATCATAAACACATCAACAACGGGCAAATTGTCACTCTGGCCCCGTAAAAACCCACTGTCCGTCATTTTTACCACTTAATAATTAAAATAAATAAATAAATGAATGATTTCTTTTATGAAAATATCAATACACATTTACAAAACACAAAACAATTTACGATTTAACCCCTTGGCAGATAGACGACCATTAGACATTATGCCGAATGACGTCAAACCAATAGCGTGGTGTTTTCAGTCACGTGGATATGTTCCCATAAAATTTTGAATTTCAAAGTCGTTTATTTAGGCTACACATTTTTTTTAAACCTTTTCTTCATTACTTTCTCAACTTATATAACATATATAACGAAAAAATAATAAATTATTGCATTTCTAAAATTCATGCATGTTGCTCATTATTTCCACATACTAGAGTGCAAATATTGTCAAGAGGTTTTCATTTATGGAAAATTTGGATGTGGAAGTAGGTATTTCCTAGTATGCGGTTCTTTTAAACAAAATCTATCTGTATATAAAAAAGTTATTTCGTTATTTCAATTTGATACAATTTTCGCCTTCACTTTCATATTTTGTAATTTAATCGAAATCTTGGGAATTATTATTCCCTATGGCATGTGCAACAATTATATTAAAAATGTAATAAATTAACGAAGAGTAGCTAAGATATTTAGTTACTCCAGTTTTATTTCTGTATTAATCTTATTCGCTACATTCCGGGCAAAGCGCATTAAGAATATCTATATTATCAGATAATATTTTGTTAAAATCCTAATAAATGTACACGTAAGAAAGGCTTCGAAAACATTTTGTTTACCAAAGTCACACGCCGTGTACCATTTTTGTAGTATAAATAGATCAATTTATTAGGGTTGATCTCAACTTATATCGAGTCACTGGAGACCCTAAATAAGACCTTTAAGTGGATCACTTCGTCCAGTTCAATTTCGTAGTCCTATCGTTTAATCCACTCATTGGACACTTTTCCGACCTTCTTATACATTTCGACGGCATAATATCATGAAAGAACATCAACTGAATGAAATTGTCCGTAAAGTTTAGTTTTAAATTATTTTTTCTCTTTTTGTTCCATTTGTTTTTGCAGTAGTACAAGGTCAATCCGAATTATCTATTACGGACTGAAGTCCTATCATAGGAGTAGAAATAGCACTAGTGGTCAACGAGTAAATACTTCCATAAGAATAATGAAAGAAGATCCTAAAAATTGAAAATGTGTACACTTCAAACAATTGTGAATTTAGAAATATAGAAAAATGCCTTAACAAAAACCAAGTTCAAAATGAAAACTATTTCAGAGACTTTTTAAAAAGACAGTAATATGGGAAATTATGTATCTTAAATATGTAGGTATATTTAGCAGGTAAGCTATATGTTATCTAGAGGTCTCTACTGGACGTTTAGTAAAGAATTTAGCACACAGTTGAGAAAAATAATCCATATTTAATCAAGAAGATTATCTAGCTATTAATAAATCAATTATTAGTCTTAAATTTCTTGAAATCCAATACTCTGATTTAGCTAGAAAATAAAAAAGATTCTGAAATTAAGTTATTGATAATAGAATATAATAGCAGTAATAGAAGTTAGAAGTAAAATCTACTCGATCTTCACTCAACAAGGGAGAAATCCCCTATTAGCCCAACGGGAAAACTGACCAATATGAACAGCTAAAAAGGATAAAGACCACGGAAAAACAATGGATGTGAAACATAAAAGAAAGACGCATTGAAAAAAAAAAGAAGCGGAGAGAAGCCATGAAGAGATATAATGCAGGAAACTCTTCGAAGATGTCGAAATTTTGAACTAACCTTTCGAACATTTGAAAAAAAATATAAAATAAACTTCAAGACGAACACTAACTAAAAGATTCTTCTGCAATATTGGACGAGGAATTTGAAGGAAAAAGAGAAGGCACAGAAAACAGTACAGAATTAAAGGAAAAACGGATCACCGATATTTTTAGAAGCTACCAGCAAAGAATGAACTGGATAAAGCGAGACTGTACCTGGAATAAACAGTGAACTAAGGGAGTATAAAGAATAAATTCCTAGATATAATCTCGAGAGCACGAGAAGAAACCTGACCTCTGCGTACAGAATGGAACATGACCATACAAGTACCGTTTCCCAAAATCAACTCACTACATAGACTATTACAGAAGTGTAGCTCTCTTTAACGTAGTATTCTAATACGTAAAACTACTGTTCAATCAACTAGACAGACACATCGAGAAACCGTCAGGCCATCAGACGGTACTCACCGTCACAGTGCAACTGTAACGGTAACTTTTTAAAAGATCGCCCTATACGTAAAAACTAATTAAAATATATTCGAAACCCATGCATTTTTTAAAGTCGAGTTTTAAACGAAATACAGCGAATTGTCAAGAACGTATAAATATTTAACCTTCAACGCCGCAACAATTAAAATTGAGGCGGAATGAAGAGGGGTTTTTGTTTGTCTCGAAGCAGGTAGGTAGACGGTTTTCAGTTTTATGGGATTATTGTGGTTGGGATCCTGGCCATAGTCAGCCTATCTGTTGTGTTTTCAGTTGAGTTTTCAAATTTTAAAGGAGTTGAGTTTTGGCCTCGGGCGAGAAGACACGGAGTGACTTAAAGGAACAGGGAACAAGTTGAATTTGAACCACCCTAATTTATTAAGTTGTGAGTGTGCCCTAATTTGTTAATGAGACAAGGTGGTTCAGCATTAGAGGTGTCCTGGAATCCTGACATAGTAGATTGTCTGACTAAATCTGTGTACGAGTAAAGCTAATGTATGGTTTCTACCCTGTAAAATTGTGTACTGAACAAATTCCAGTTTACGGCTGTCATTGAATACTGATTACAGTTTTACAGTAAGTTCTAAAAGCCCAGAAAAAAACAATCCGTGGGGTACAAGGACACATTGACGTTAGTTATTTCACTTGTGATATTTTTTTCTATTGTCATCCGAACGGAACTATACCTTCTGGCAACATTTAAGTTCGTGGCAAAGACTAAAGTCCATATGTGTTAATGTTTTCTCGGCCACATTTGCAAAGGACAATTATCTCTTTAGTGGTTCGGACGAGTTTAACCTATTCTGGAGGTAATTTTCGTTTCGTTGTTGACTGTACGCGATAGTGAAAATTAACGCATTTTCTTCCGCAAGAACAGCAAGAGTATATAAGTTTACCGTATTAATTAATCGCATTACCACAGGATTACGTATTGTACTTTAAGTTGAGAATTGTAACCAAAATGTCTTAAATTCTATTTCTATAGAATTTTACTTATTGTTTTGTTTATAGCTGTGTACAAATCTTACTGTGTATGTTGTGTTAATTTTGTTTTGACTCTGTAATAGCACGGCGCGTATGCTCAAGCTTGACCTGCGACCTATATTTTCGTTATGTATGGTAATAAGTTTTGATGTTGTTTTTCATGTATTTTGTACCACACGTTTTTCTGAATACATTGTTTTTGTTATAACCGTTTTTTATTGGTTAGGGTTGCTTAGCTAGCTTTAAATTACAATAACCACGGATTTCCTTATTTGTCGTGGCTATATGGATATAGATAGGGTATTCATCCGCAAGACTTAAATAAGGTGGCGCCTATTATTTTGATGACTAACTTTAAATACAATAATTTTATTTCACCGTACCTCCGTAGTAAATGATATTTAGTAATAACCACGAATCAGGTAAGAGTCGCAAGAAATCTGCCAGTTTATCAATGATATACTCACGCCCAACTATATGTCTCATGCTCTGATGAACTTAGGGAACGATAAATTTAATAGCGAAATTTATTAAACGTAATACAAGCTAACAAACGTATGTGCACCACCAAATGCTAAGAGCAGACGCCTGATAAAAGCTGAAAAAGACTCGGCCAAATCCTTGCAAGAACAATACGACCAAATGAACGACAGACAATGCTCTCATTAATAGGAAGGAAAACAATAACAAGGATAAAAAAACATAATTATGAATTAGTGGGAGCAAACCCAAGAAGGGGTCCAATCTATACCTGAAAATAGCGCCAATAGAAAGCAGGTGTTAGCAATAGTAAGTTACATGCGGATGAGAGGATCCTGGACAAACTAGTAAGTAAAAGTTTAGCAAGTTTCATCACCGATAGTAATATTAACTACATGTAACATATTATTGTCCTCCGTCACCCAGTCTTATTATTTTTATGCACACCCTCCTCATTGTGTTTATTCTTTAACAGAACTCAAATCATTCGTATTAGAGTCAGTTGCAGTCGATATTGTCAGACAATTTTCGTGTGAAATGTTAACATTGCTTTTTTAATTGTGGGTGAACTAACTGAAAGTGAAAGTATTACGTTGTTAATGAAGATTGGTTTTGAAGGCAAGCAGAACTCTTTATAAAAGCCATGTGATATTTTCAATGCAACATTCCGTTTTAGAAATTCTCATATTTCAAAATCAAGTTTCAAACGCTGTGTAAAAGTTTCACGAAAAGCGTGAAAAATCGTTCAAAATTCTTTTGAAGTAAATCGGCTACAAATAAAAATATTTCACTTGATCTTCTTAACCTGCAAGAAGGACCAAGAACTTGAGTATCAAAACTAGCTTTAAGTATATCACAATATTAGCGAAAAATCGGTAAGAAGGATGTTATCCAAAAATAAATTTCATTCGTATCAAGTACATTTAGCACAAGAATTAAATGAATATGATCATGAAAGAAGAATGCAGCTTTGTCATGAAATGACAGATAACATTGAGGTTAATGGTAACTTTATCAATAATATTATCTTAACCTATGAAGCGACATTTTGCTTGAATGGCTTTGTAAATCGTCTTAACTGTCGCTACTGGGCTGATCAAAATCCTCACTGGATGGAAGGCAGTCGCACACAATACTCTCAAAAATTAAATGTATGGGCAGAGATAATCAGAGGACACATCATCCTACCATTCTTTCTTAGAACCTTGCCCTAGAAAATTATTTCAGCATTAATTTGTATTTCCAAACCAGGCAAATCCTGAACTACTCTCAGATGAAGTTTGGTATCATCAAGATGGAGCTTCGCCTCATTATGTAGCTGACATACGTCAATACCTAAATGAGATAATTCCAGATTTAACTCCTTTAATAATTTTCCTCGCGGTTATTTAAAATCAGTTGTCTGTAAGATCAAGCCTCAGTCGTTGGAAGAGTTGGAATGTCGAAATGGAATGTCCGTTCACGAAATATCACTGCATTCTATTCAGCGTAAAATGTTAATTTTGTATTAGTATTCGACAACAGGTAACTGCTAAACATACGATTTAAACATACAATATATTGGATTGTAATAGACGAAACTTGATTAAGAGGACTGCCAGAAGTACACATATATACTGAGCAATGCCGCTTAATCCACTATATTCTACCGTAATCGAATTAAAACAGAAATGCGATATATAAAATAATCCTCTAATTGCAGCTGGTTGTGTCCTTTGAAACTTAATAGGATTAATCGTTCCTATACGATATTGAAACCTATCATTACACCATACTAAATGTTCGATCTGGTTCTTTTGTGCGAGATCAAATAGGCAGTGAATGAAAAGCTTAATGTCCAGAAACTTTTCATTCGGGCCTGTTTCTAGTGATATTTCACGTGTCAAAAATTATAGAGATTTGTTTAACTTGTACTATTACATTTTTATTAAAAACATTATTGGTATTATGTGAGGTAAAAAGAACTATTACATATTTTATAATTAAAAGGACAATAGAACTTTTATAAGTGCATTTGTCGATTTTCTCGTAAAAATTATATTTTCAAAATTGATTCACATCACCTCTTTAAGGATACTTTTGACTATATGTGGTTAAATTTTCAACTTAAATTATTCAAGGTGATCTTTGGGTTTAAAAGAGTAAGCTGACTGTTTTCAATTTTGACATCAGGTGTGAACAGATTGGTAAATAATTTTATTATTTACGACTTTCATCCGACATATTTTTTATATTTTTTCCAGAAAAAAAGTTACCGTGAAGAACCTATTTTTTCAAAATTATATTCGTAGTAAAAAAATAAACAAAAGAAATTTTTGTTAGAGATTAAAAAACTAACAAACTTCTATCAATATTTGAACTACTCATGTAAAAAGTGATCCGTATTAATATTATAGAAATTTGTAAAATTTAATAAATACACGTAATATTTATTAACGTTGCTTATTCCTATTATGCATCTGTATATTTCACCAAACTATATAAATACATGAGTATGAGTATCTGTCTCTTTATCACCTTTACACAATAAATCATTTTGCAGCATACGACAACATTTATTTAGTCACTATTGTCCCCATTCGTCCAACATTATATCTACATTTACGCTCCTTGCTAACGTTTAAAAGTTCCTGTTCATATTTAACCGGCAACAAAGCAACATTAAATGCTGAACTAAAGATACTACGCTGTTTCTTTATACAATGTAAATTCAGATGACTCTTTATGGAGATGTTTTGAATGTATTTGACTAGAATATTATTTTGAATCTACCATCGCGTCGTCAGGAGGTTTTACTTTTATTTACATGTAAAATAATAGAATTTAAACCTCATCACGAGACCCCACAATGAACGTATAATTCTCGAATTCAAAGTAGGAAGGTCGTAATAGAATTTCAATGGAACGTGGGCACCAAGACACAAAATGTATTTTAAGTTGAATATGCAGATAATTCCCGAACCTTTCATTGTGTCTGAAATTAAGCATGCATTATTGCGGAACAGCTGACAACGAGAAGAGAACACTATACAGATTAAGGAAAACTAAACAAACTTTAATTAATGACAATCATGCCATGAAAAGTCCATATTGCTCTGCTATTAATAAACATTTTCGTATAACGCGCTGTTTATATAATTGTTCCTATAATATTCTTACATTTGATGATTTTCGAGTGTGTTATAAGGTTATAAGGATTTAGTAGCATGGTATGATTTACGAACACTATAGTAGAGGTCTCACATAGAGCCCTAAATATTGTCAGCAGATAGTGCAATGAAAGACTTTCCTTAAGCCTTCCCAAAACTAGTCATCACTTTTAGATCAAAAAGAACATTGGGATTTGGGGGGTCATCAAACTCTTAATATTCAATGGAGTCGATATTACCTTTACCAGTGAAACAAAATCTCTTAGAAGTCATTTCTGATCAACAATTGATATGTATTTATTTATTTAACAATATACTGCCCAACAGAGCATTCCAATTACAGGACAGGAGATGAAAAGTACATACAGATATATTAAAAAATATTAAAAGTATATAAACAGAAATGTGGTAACGTGTTTTAATTTATAAAGTTAATCTTTTTATCTCAGCTACATTGCAGTAGAATATATCAAACTGATCTTGAAGACTATTATAGTTCTCACACATTTTGTACAATGGCGAACATTTCTGTAGGTTAGTTCTGGGGGTCGGCAGATAGAATAAAGAGTTTTGTCTGGAACCTGGTCTAGGGGTTCGAAAATTTAGTAAACTTAAGATAGCACTGCAATCTGTTATACAGGGTGTAATTAGTTTCATGTCATTAAAAAAACTGGTGGTAGGGAACGAAAAGACAAACAAAAAAAACCTTATATAACATGGGGTCTAAAGCTCATAGTTTTGGAGAGAAAAAATAAACAAAAATTTCGCAAATTTTCAATACAATTTTTTAAAAACTGCTGGAATATTGAGGTAGGTTTAGATCTAGATCTGATCTGAAGAAAACTATAACTCTCCCTTGTGCAATATTTTAGTTACTGTGGGTATTTCGTTATGTACACACGTCCAACCCGATCGTTGTTTTTGTTATTTTTGAATTTCGCGTCATTGTGTATTTATAGTTAACATTTATTTTATTGACTTACCGTTCAAGTTGTCAAATTCTTGATTACGTACAGACACAACTTACTTATTCGTTCTTTTTGTATTCATTTTTGGCTTTTGTACCAAGTTTTTATTTTATTTTTCTTTATTGATAACGTTAGTTGATAGTTTAGTGTTTAGTGTTGAACGAAGTGCGTATGTCCTTATTAATTCGACGTACCGAACTGTGTATTGATGCAGATGCAGAGATTTTGAATCATTTAGGTAGGTAGTAAGCTTTAACCCAGGACACTCATTTATGTTACAAATGTTAATAAACCACATTCAAATTTTCTAAATTAGAAACAATCCAATATTTTGTTCCAAATTAAAAAACGCACATGTAAAGAAATGCTCTGTTTAAACCTCTATGGCCATTATTTGCTTGCAATTATGCACGAAGAGAGAACGAATTATTTACCTCTTTATACTTGTCTCAGTTCGGTTGAGGCGGTCCATAAAGAAATTTCCGATGAAATCAGTAAAAGTTTTTCAAAATTTTTAAGATAAGGACCTATAACTTTTGTACACTACTCTTGAAGTAATGTATAAATACGATAAGTAAAAAGATCTCAAAAATGTATTTTTGAACATGTACAATTCCAAAATTCCAAAATCTTGAGAAAGCGATACAATTTGATATGTATAACTAACTTTAAACTATTACTCTGGTTTAAGTCGCGTTATTACATTTCTGTAGGTGTGATTTGTAAAGCTTGGAATGTATACTTTAAGAAACTTCAAGGCGAATTTTCCTTTGCTCCGAAATTCGAAAAACTAGGGGTAAAATAATCGTTAATAAATGTTTTTAAAAAATTACTTGGCTTACCTATCCATCGGATCTTTGTATGCATTATATCAAGAGTAATATGTGAAAGATTTAGATTTTTATCTTAGAAATTGATGGTTCTAAATGCCACAGGGGTACAGGGTGTGCCTATTATATACCATAAAAAAATATCCAATGCAAAATAAAACTTATCACTGAGTGCTCCATATTTACAGCAGAGGCCACAGCCATCTGTGAGGCTCTTATATACACACTTGACGCTAATACTCCGAGAACAGTAATTTTATCCGACTCTCTATCCGTCCTTATGGCCATAAAAAATACTAATTCCTTTAATATAAAAACAAATCATCTTATTATCAGCATTAAAAAGCTGATACAAGATATTTATGACTCCGGAAAAGAAATTTGTTTTATATGGATAAAGGCACATATAGGTATGGAAGATAATGAACACGTCGATACCCTAGCAAAAAATAGTAGAGATACCAGAACCAGCTCTAATTACAAATTGGCCCTAACAGACGTAATTAACATGCGCAAAAGCAACCTAAGGAACAAATGGGAATATATGTGGCAAGAATGTACTTTCACAAATCCAACTAGATACTCATTAATTCACTCGAATTTGTCCCATGATCTTTGGCACGAAAACTATAAATGCTCAAGAAAGTACACCACTACTATCATACGCTTAAAGTTTGGGCACGCCTGTTTCCCTGCGCACTTATTTAAAATTGGTATTTACCGCAGAGATACCTGTGAATACTGTGATGTGACTGGGGACTTGGACCATATATTTTTCGAATGTAAACAGCATGCAATACACACTAATAGGTTATACACTGATATTCAGAGAGTTTGTAATATTGCAGCACCTTATAATATGCTTCACCTCTTAACGTTAAACAAAACAAAAAAATTTTTCGATACGCTAATTAATTTCGTGAATGAGACTAAAATTAAGCTGTAGATTAGTTTTGTTTCCCCATTGTTCTTTACCTCTTGTTTATTTATACCTCCTATCCGTGGTCTAGTCTAGTGTGTCATGTAAAATGTCCTGAAAGACCCTTGGACGAGAAGAGTGTGTCCCCCTGTTTTTCCTTTCTTCCTTTGTCGTCGGTAGGGTGATGGTTTCTTGCTGTTTAGGTTAGAGATAGGTTTGGGAAAAATAAGATAACCGTATTCTTCAATATGTTGTGGCTGGCTGTATGGCTAATGGCCTTGATTCCAAAAAAAAGAAAAAATCTTAGAAATTGTAGAAATAGTAGAGCCTTTACAGATTTCATCGGAAATTTCTATATGTTCCGTCTTCATATATGTACTAATAATACATACAATCATTTCATATTTGAAAATATGATATTCCAATGTTTCTCGTTTCATTTAAGCTTTGTTGAGCTCAATTTCATTAATTAGTTTAAAAGTTACAACAAATTTAGCGCTTCGCGACCCGTACTTATTGTCGCCACGTTCCATCCTAGTGCGTTAAACAAAAACATTCGGAGCCTACATTTTTGATTTTTGATCGTACAGGAAAATTTCATATAAGTTTTTGATATGGAATTTCCCCCACTATCGCCTAATGCTATTGGTTTTTTATTTTTTACAAATTACTTTACAAATCAATTTTAGACCAAATCTGTTGTTGCTGACGAAATAATCGATTGGTTCGACAAATATTATGTAACAGGCGTTTAAGAGGCCAATTTCGAGGACGACAAAGATATTCTCCACCTTTATTTCCACCGGAAGTATGGTCAATTTAGGAAAATAATGACCACGGATATCCTAGGACCCATAATAAAGTGGAAGCGTGGCATCAAAGATGGAGCAACCTTGTGGGGAATGCTCATGGTGGGGTATTCAAGCTGATCTCCATTATAAGAGAAGAGCAGAATGGGACAGAAATTGAAATAGTTCGATTTAACGATAACCGAATGACAGCGCAAAATGAAGACAAAAGAAGAGAAGAAGAACTTCAAAAAGTCATGAGTTCAAAAAACGAAAGAACTCTAAATAATTACTATTTCTCATAGATATAAATATTAAGTATACCATGTTTAAGGATTTTAGGGATACTTATTACGACCGGTGATCTACACCAACCAAAATACTTATTCTAAATAATTCAACCATATAACATTTAGTGACCGAGCTTTTATCAATTTCTGTCTCTGACAACTGGGCTAAAGGCATAGGGCTGATTTGCGAATGCAAACATTATAACACTTCATGTTATTTGTTTTATAATTTGATAAATTAACTTATACAAATTCGTTACTTTGTGTTTAACTTTATGCAACCAGCAATGCTTCACATGTGCAGAGAGTTGCGGAACTAAATTAACACACTAATATTAATCAGTCAGTTTACAAAGTTGGCATTTTACAGTAAATTACACAGGTTATGACGTTGTTCTTCATTAGGCAGTTACTTAAAATTCTTCAATAGGTTTCTCGAATAAATTTCAAGTTCTATCTCCTCATGTTGTTTACAAAATTTATAAATACATTTAATTGAAATAAGTTCAGTAGTAACCTGAAGTTTCATCTCTTCTTCTTCTTTGTGTCCAAGTAACTCAAGTATGTTGGCATCTTTTAGTTTTGACAGAGGAAGAAGTTTAATTTTTTGTATATTAAAAATGATAAGTGGGAACAGAGAAGCCACAAAAGCGTCCTTTTCAATTTTAAGAGCTTGGCAGAGCAGACGTGTGTCGAGTTACTTAATTTTTGTCAGCCATGCTGCATTAAGGCGTCAAGCCATAAGCTTCGGCTTATTTTTAAGAGGCTGAATGCACCCCCAGAGGTTTTTTGGGGTAAGTTATTGTAAAGAAAATTTCCTTTAAAGTTGCTAAGGGTTATTTTTTAATTCCTTAGCCTCGTAAGAGGCCCATTTTTTTAACATTTTTTCTATTGGTGTGGACTCGAGGACTTCATGATTAAACACTATGTTTCCTGAGAGTTTCCTATAGATAACAAGTCTGGAAGTTGCAAGCTTTCCTATCCTATTTTGGGAAATGGTTTCTATGAGTTCCCTAATACCTAGGGGTTTTTGCTGAAGAAAAGGACGCTTTTCGATGGTGAATGGCCTGGAAGTTGCAGGTTATAAGGACACACAGAGTTTTTCTTATGGACATGTAGAGACCGTTATGAAATGATAGGTGAGGAGCTGTTGTATGCCAACAGGTATTTAGAGGGTTACTACAGTAATGCCTCTCAAATAAACTTATATTAAATATACACTGGATTGAGTATGTGGTAGGTTCCTTGTGAAACATCTTTAGAATAATTATTTTTAGAAAAGGGAAAAACAATGCTTTTAGATGTTTCAAATAAAAACTGTATTTTTATACACTCTACATATGTTTCGGCTTGTTAGGCCTTTCTCAAGAGCATTACAGATGAATACTAAAGCTATGAGGGTGGTTGTTCTAAAAATAAATGCAGTAATACCCAAACATGTGGAATTACGGGGATTTCAAGTAATAAAACTAAGGATCTACCTACTCGGAATAATTCAATGGGCTATTCTTAGAACCTTGTCTATTATAGGAGTGTTTATGAAATTTAATTGGTCATTGGTGGTACAAGTATTGCTTTTAAGGGATTTTTTAATTTCTAATTGTTCAAGGAGGTTTAAGCGTTTTCCTTTTCTTTCTGAATGGATTAAATTGATATTCTCTGTATCAATAAAATGATTATTTTCAATGCAATGTGTTGACATTCCTGTGTTTTTGGTGTTATTTAAAATGGATTGTTTATGTTCTTTTCCCCGATTAGTTATACTTCTACCACTTTGGCCAATATATACCGCGTTACAGTCCTTACATTTAATTTCATAAACCCCTGATTTGTTGACTTTACTTATTTTTTCTTTATTGTTAACTAAAATACTTCCTAAATTTGTTTTGTTTACACTTATTGTGGAGATGCCTAACTTATTTAGTTTTCTACTTATTTTATCACTAAACCTAGGAATATAATTAATAAAATTGTACTTTGTTGTTTTGTCGGTTACAGTAAAAAATTCCTTTTGAAGTAATTTTCGCTGTTTGTTTTTAACCATGTTCTCTATTAGTGACTCCTTATATCCATTATTTATTGCAATCTGTTTGATTATGTTTAATTCTTTATTAAACTCATATTCGTCTAAGGGGAAATTTGTGAGTCTATGTATTAGGCTATGAAAGGGAGAGAGTTTAATTTGCCAAGATTGTTGTGAATTATAATGTATGACTGTGTCTGTTGTAGTGGGTTTTCGATAAATACTAAATTTTAATTATTTTTAGTGTATAATTATCATATGGTTATTTTAAATCTGTAATTACCAAATTGATGGGAATATCCATTTTATAACTTTCTCTTATATATTTTTGGCTATACATATAACTAAATTGTATGACATTCTTTAAAGTGAACCATTGGTTATTAGATCCTTAAAAATTTCAACTAAGCTTAAGGCAACATTAAAATTTATATAATTATCATATGATTATTTTGAATCTGTAATTATCAAATTGTTAGTAGGAATATCCGCTAAAGTAAAGTTGTGACTAATTAATATTGTGTTTATTTTCTCCCATTTATGACATTTCAATAGAGTACTGGTGAGCTATAACTATATTTTAACCTATGTATTGTTTTCCGTAGCTTTTACAATGCAGGATAACTTTTAGGCAAGCTATGGTGGCGCCCTGAATATCTTTTTAGCAAATTAGTTTAAAACTTGTATTTCTATACTTGTATTTATATCTTTAAATTTCTTTTAAAAATTATTGAGCAAATCGGTAAGTATCAACCCACGACTCTGCTCTCCCATAACCCAAAGGCTGCCGCCCGCAAATTGAGGTACCTGTCTGGTTATACTCAAACAGGTGTCACAACATATTTGTCCGCACTGATGCGGGACGTTGAAGCAAAAACACAAGTCCCTGGGAAGCATGAAACCATATCTGGACGCAAGCAGGCGAGGGAGGATGCATACCGCTAGATGCAGAAACAGAAGAAACAGAAAACACAGAAGAAGAATTAGAAGAAGCATCTCACAAACACCTGCACTTGCCATCCTATATTCTGACCCCATGCGTGATGTTTCTCTCGCTGCTGGCCACAAGCATGTCCCATATTCAATCCGGCGTGTGGCCGGTCCGGTGAAAGATAAAAATATCCACATTGGATATCTCGGAAGTAGCAGCGGATATCTCGGAAGTAGCAGCAATGCATACCATACGCTGGGTAATCAATAAAAAACTATTATCCACTATGTTATTTAAGTACACATATTTTCTCCCGCCTGATTTCATCTTAAACATTTATATAAACTAAGATCGTTTGGTAACTGCAGCACAAACTATATTTAGCACTTTATTATCATAATGCTTAAATAAGACAATACAAAGTGCAAACATAATATAAAGTGAAGATAAAGTAATGAAAAACGTGCAATAAAACCATCTGGTTTCTACATTATATACGTGGTTCTGAATATGTATATTCATTACACTCGAATATTTACTGCGGTAAACACTATATTTCATAATATATCATATGTAGCAACTCTCCAGGCCCACTTTGCTATTAGTTTAGTGCAGCTTTTAATTGCAGATGTTAATTTCAATACGTAAATGCAAGCCATGCTCTAATTATAATTTTAACTTGACAAACTAATATTATATCAAAGTAAAATCTCATGCATCCGTGTATTTGTTGCAAAGTCGGCCATAATAATTAATTAGAAACATGTTTGTTTTTCTTTTGTTGTATTCTACTAGGAGCAGGCTTAATGCTATCACTAAACAGGCCAGTTCTAGAAAATTGGTAGCCTATGTTGCTTTGTTAGTATGGATTTTGATGATATATCTTAACAATTCAATTGGTACTTTGTTTATTAGCGAAGATCAAACCTTTTTTAAGGTTATAATTCACAGGAATTCTTTGCAAAAATTGATTCCTCTTTTTTGTAAAAGGGTTAGTTAGATCTTGAATATTACAGAAATGTCATGTGAATTCATTTTATTTGAAAATTGCGAGTTCCCAGGGACTCCACTATAAACTGTAGAGCCTCGTTTCTCTTTACCTAACACAAAATCATTCTGGAATTTCAAGGGGTTACCTCGGTGACTTGAGAAGCGGTTAAGAAAACAAGAAAACAAGAAAACAAGAGGTCAAAGTTGTTCATTTTTTTCCCTCGGTGGGATAAGCAAATAGGATTATCCAAAAACTATTGCACCGACAGCACTCATCTTTTGCAGACTTATAAGCACTATAAAACACACGTATTTAAGACAGTTTTATCAAATTTTAACAACAAATTAAAAAGTTATGTTAATAATTAAAAAACGACTATGTAGCAGGGATTTTTGCAATAACTTCTTTACCGTTATTGGAGCGATTTTAATTTGAACTTTCACAATGTAGGAATTTTAACTGCGTACAAATTATCCATTCTTCACTTTCCTCTACGACTGTATAACCTCCCTAATTTTGTAAGGTTATATTTTATTTAATCCTGATTATTTATAGCCGAATATAGAAACTTTTTTCCAGGGGTTAGTAATAATGTGAGAGCTAATTTATTTAATCAAAATATAATATTATCGATTGTCGCCATGGGCTTACTATAACCTTTACATAACTCTAAAATATCTTGAAAAACACAAAATGGTAGAAGGGCGCCACCCCTGTCTTAATTAGACTCACCGGGAAGACGAAAAAAACGGTTTAATTCAGTAAAATAAAACTTTTAAATGAATTTAAAAAACGGAATTAGATCAAAATCAATATATTAAGCAAATATCCTTGTCAATGTACAAAAGTTAAATCTGTTTAAAACATT
The DNA here is from genome assembly GCA_963583905.1 of Stenurella melanura. Classification (NCBI taxonomy): domain Eukaryota; kingdom Metazoa; phylum Arthropoda; class Insecta; order Coleoptera; family Cerambycidae; genus Stenurella; species Stenurella melanura. The sequence continues at coordinate 137,899,080 of OY757314.1, forward strand.
CACTATATAAACATATGGAAACTCAAGTCAGAAACGACATAATCAATTTTAATTGATTGAATAACAACTGTACCAAGTAGCGAGCTTATTTTGAATGTATATTCGACTACTAATTAAAACTTAATTCCTAATTATAATTATGGTTCATAAATGCAAACTAAAAAACTTACAAAATGCCCTCAAAATAAAATAGGGGCAAGCAAATTAATCCTACTTTATAGTCCACAGTGAATTCTATGAGAAAATATAACACGAAAATGTAAATTAATATTTGCTACAAAAATTACTGTGCTTAACAGGTTACACTTAATTGATTATATTAATTGCAAAAAGTGATATTCAGTACAAGGATTATTTGAAAGACGATACAGAATTAAAAATCTTTTGGAATTAAATAACCCGAGACCTTTATCGCGTGACAGCACTGTGGTCTGTTAACGAGCAATCCGAAAAAGTTGTCACTAAATACGAACATTTCTGTCTCACCAAACTGCCGGAGTCTACGACGCTTCAAAATGGCGGGCTGTTCTCTTCATCTCGAGATTTGACATATCCACTAACAAAACTTATGACTCCAAACGATGCAGTGAATTTATTTAGAGTAATGTACAGACTGTGAATCATATTATTTTAATATAATTTCGGCATCTAACAATTCTACATTGACACACTGACTGGTTTGGGGGAAATTGAACAAAACTAACTCAAAATTTCAGTTGTACACTTACTAGTGTTTTTCGAATATTTACATAATTTTAATTAGCATTAGTGTTTGCCCAGCTCATAGCAAAACCAAGCTGGGAAAAATGCTCAGCAGTCATCAGCACACAAGGCTAACATACGATATTTAGCAATATTAATGTTTAATTCACTTTTAACGTCTATAAACTCAAACATAACTTATTACTTTAAGGCATTAGATACTTCTTCACACTGAATAATTCAGGAAAATATCAAATTTTAACTATCTGGCTTAGTATTATACAAAATAATTGCCTACATGCTGGCTATAACATTGACCTAGACCAACTGTACAGAAAAATGTAATTCACATTTAACCGCATATAAACTCACGGTAAATTGTATTTTTAGCACACTAATTTACTTATGCACACTAAACTAATTAGGTCGATTTCAGATTCAACAGTCTCGCCTCAATTTATTGAAATAACCTTCAGCCAGAGGCCTTGTGAGCTAGCTCAAGTCTGACTAAAAATCTTCCCGCGCAGAGATCCGCGTCTAATTTATATTCGCCCGCTATTGGACAATACTTATGTTATCGACTGCCTGTCTACGTTAGCTGAATTGTATGAAGTATACGTTTGATTATAGTTTGCATACAGATGGAATTGAGTTTTATTTTCTCATGTAGATCAAACTTAAAGAGCACAATTGTAAGGGGCTCAAAATTGACCCTTGGGGCACCCCTGATGTGGCACAATGTTTCTGAGTCATCAGTGGTTATTTCGAACAACACAACTTCATCTGATCAGATCTTTTAGATAAATATCTTCTGAACCAATTTTCCTACGTCTTAAGCAGTTAAATTAATCCAATAATAGTTCAAGATATGAACCTTTCTGACAGTAAACCGAGTAAACAGAACAGATACGCTAAGAACAAGTAACTGCGAGGAGCGAGGTAGTAAACAAAATGGTATAATTTACACGGCTACTTATATCAACGTTCAATAATAACAATACAGACACATATTTATGTGAAATATTTCATCGCACCATCTTGTCATCACAGTGACATGCTAGCGATAGAGTAAATGAAAATTCTCCTGAGATAGAAATTATAAATGACGGGTAGTCTGTTTATAAGGATAAAATTTATGTGTCTAGACAGCTGACAATCTTCGCTTGAAATACAAGTATGTTATTACTCATTTGTGCCAAGAGGAGACTTAATTTTTGTACATATCTGTCTTATATGATTAAAGTAAAATGACGCGAGCCCCCTTTAAAACTTCCTAGAGGTGAAATGTAAAATTGTTATACCGCACAAGAAGCTCGTGAGTTTCTCGAGTATGTTAAATTCCTTCGCAGTATTGCTTGTACATGTACCGTGCTATTACAATTTATCAATATAACAAAAATAAATGATAGAAATAAATGAATAAATATATTACCAGAAAATACTGGTAACTATTCAAACTTTTACAAAATGCTTATCACAGATAAGTTTAAAACATGTATCTTTCTTATATAATTATAAGAAAGAAAATATGCCCATTATGTACTGTACAACTGTTATCATAATGCTATTTTTAATTTAAATTATCCCGCTCAATGAAACCCAAAGACAGTCAAAACAAAATCACTTACCGATATAGCAGTAACACAAAACTTCAGAACATCTACAGACGCGTGTTTCGACATCTACGTCTCTTCGGTGCAGCTTCTTCTAAAGTTCACTGAAATATGTAAGCAAATACTCGTGCTATAACTATCAATTGTGAACTTTAGAAGAAGCTGCACCGAAGAGACATAGATGTCGAAACACGTGTCTGTAGATGTTCTCAGGTTTTGTGTTACTGCTATATCGGTAAGTGCTTTTGTTTTGACTGTCTTTGGGTTTCATTGAGCAGGATAATTTAAATTAGAAATAACATTATGATAACAGTTGTACTGTACATAATGGGCATATTTTCTTTGTTATAATTATATAAGAAAGATATATGTTTTAAACTTATCTGTGATAAGTATTTTGTAAAAGTTTGAATAGTTACCAGTATTTTGTGGTAATATATATATTCATTTATTTCTATTGTTACAGAGCTTTTACAGTTCTAGGAAGTTGCATTTGCATGTAATTATAAAAATAAATGAGTTTGTAGGCCATGCGTCAGGTAGATTAACATCGTTTTAAATCGGACAAAGGATTCTACTGTTGGAATTCGTTCATTATAAGCCTTAAATTTATTCAAAATTTGAGCTGGCAGGCGATGTTTGTCCACAAATGTAGCACTTTGCCCCATTGTGCGGCGCAACGAAAGATTTGTGATTAAAATTTACCATTAAATAAATACAAAATAACTAGAATTAAATATAAATTCTATAATAGGATGAAATATACCTAGGTTTACTTTTATGTTTTGACTTAAAATTAGAAGAAAAATCGCTGATTTTGGGAAATTCTTCCTACAGCTAAGCCACCCATATAGAAAGTTGTCTTCGGGTTGTGTTAACATATTTTTCACCAAGCGCATGAAAAAAGAAGGGTTGTTTTTTAGATGTAGATACATATATATGTCTTTTTGGCCATTTTGGCGTTTTTTTGCGTTTTACTACAAAACTATGCATTTTTGAGAAAATATAACCTGATATTGTAGATCTATCGATTTTCTACAATTTTTGTTCTTTTCATTTTTTTCAAATTACGCTCATTTACGCAGCTAGAGCGCGCTGAAGTTTATGTAAATGTATAAATTTTTTTGGTGTTTGATTTTAAGCCAAAACTATGCATTTTATAAAAAAATATCAAGATATCAAAGTTGTAGATACAAATTTTTCGATAAATCCTGTTTTTTTTTTTCAATATCGCGCGGTTTCGGCGCTAGAGCGCGAGAAACATTTTTTCAAAACTATGCATTTTTTAGAGTACTCGACAATTATATAAAAATTTGGAGAGCAAAACAAAATTTTTTTTTTGAAACCCGTCGTTCATTTCTTACACAGCTGCGCATAGAATGGTGCATCTAATAGCATTAACTACGCGTATTCAGTTGCAGTGGTCGTGATGGGCCTTTTTGTATATGTCATCCTTAATGTCATCTATATTAGCTTAGCCGGTAAAAAATATTGAGTAGAGGGAGGTGGAGTAGGGTGGTCCAAGCACATATGGTTAAAAAAAAAGTTCTGCTAGAGCTCACGCCACCCTCTCATTTTGTTACACATGTCTTCGCCATTATGTGTCTAAAATTTGAACTTTATATCTTACGGAGAAACCGGTGCTCATCCACTTAATAATATCAAAATTAACCAGAAAATTAACTGTTTTTAGTAAGAAATAGGATATTATGAAAAATACGGATATATATAGAGTAATATTTATTTTACTTTATAAACAAACGTAAAACACTATTTGTAAAGTTATTTATACAAGTGCTAGGTTTCTTGATTAAAAACTACGCTTACTAGCGACTGTTTGGTGGTGTCAGTCGACACTATTTTCCTGTTTCGTTCAACAACATGAAGGAGAAATTGCTTTTCAGCATCATCTTTGGTGATCAACGTATTATAATCTTCAAATAATTTAACACCTCTTTCTGCTGTATCGTTTACTACTCGTAAGTTCCTAACTCGATCTTTGCCTTGAAGGTAATCAAAATTATCGTTCCAAGCTTCCGGGGGAAATTGTAAGAATGAATCTTCAATGTTTAGAAGAGAGAGTACTTGTGATGTTCTGGTTCATGCAAAGTCTCTCAAGGTTGCCTCTGTTGTTAAAATTGTAGGATTTCCCCTTACCAAGCGAGAATCGGCTCCAGTATTCTTCATTCCTTGAACAATTGCTGCTTTCTCAACACAAGTCACCTTATCGGAAAACAGAGAGAGGCATACGAGCTCTTCAGACAGGTACCACAAGTGACGTTCTAAGACAGTTCTTGCAGCATTTGCAATTTCAGGATCGATGATTTCGTACGCTTTGAAATTTTTCCACAGTTGGAGGTCACCACCAGGTGCATCTGCTGCCAATGGGGCTTCAATCCATGCTTTGGTATAAATAAGCGCACCAAAACTGACAAACCGAGAAAGCTGCCTCTCTTCTGTTATGGTCAGCTTAAACACATTATTCTGATTTCTAAACAAAAACATCTTCATGGCGTATAGCAGTTTTGCCATCCAGCGTGCATGGTGTATTGGTCCTGGGGATCGCCAATGAATCGTCGTAGGCGGTTCATTCAGAACGACCATTGTGAGTTCAATAATCTCGTTGTAGTCATCTCGGGCTTGTTTCTTTCCAGTTACAGCTTTTTTTAGAACTTCCAGATTACCCCGAGCGAAATGTTTTGTATCCAACCTGGAGTCAAGACCTTCGTACTTTTCACGCGAAATATTCTGCCAAACGTCCCTAAACCTTTTAAATAACGGTATCTCCGGAGAGCTTGATGGTCCAAAGCACACAGTGAATATTTTAGACAGTATTATTTCCAGCATGTGATGTCGACAAGCAAGCCATAACAGGTCACGGCCCAGGCTCGCTTCAAGGAGAGTACATGCTCCTTTCTTGTAACCGGTATTTGCGGAGGTTGTGTCAAAACTCATGGCTCGGACTTGTTCCTTAACATTCCACTGCTCTAACAAGTTAAAAACAGCATCAGCTGTTTGTTCTCCCGTTCCTGCTGTAAGTTTTGGTACACCTAGCAATTTTTCGCAACCATCTCCGGAGACAAGTACCGGAAGGCGATCTACTTTCTTTTTTTCGATCAGGTCGGGCAATATTTTTCCATCCCAATGTACTACAAGCGGATAATCCGGCGCAAAGTTTCGTCTGATGTGAGCATTAAATTCTAGTCTGGCTTTCTTTCGTGCTCGTCGGATCGTGCTTCGGGAAATCGGGAGAGAGGATGGATCATAACCAAGTGCAGAAGCAAACGGAATCATCAATTTCATTGCCTCTCGATCAGTAATTTTGTTACGATCTAAGGCACTCGTAACATGTGGTGTAAATATTTTACTAGTCGAAGGCCAACTATCAGTACTCTTACTCTCATTTGGAAAAGACACAGTATACTCCTCATCCTCATCTTCGTGAGCGTCACTAGAAGAGCCATTGGAGCTGGAATGAAATAGTTGTAGGCTTGAAAATGCCGATGTGTATTCAACATTTTCAGCAGCTTTCAATCTCAGTTCCTCAGCTCTTTGTTTGCGCTTTTGACTGCGTTCTGTTTGCCTCTCAAGTTTCTTATCTACCGAAGTCATTATCATTTTGCGTTCGTCTCTTTGGTCAACAAGAAAGTCCCTGTCTTCTGTGACTCTAATTGAATTGATTGCGCCTGCGTGGGCAATATCAAATAGTTTATCTAGATCTTTCGCAAACGAGTCTTCTCGATCCTTCTGCGCTTGAGAAGCTCTTGTTTTATTTTTTTTTAAAAGCAACCAGTTATTATGAATTGTTTCCAGTTTTTCAATACAGTGTTTCGGTTGTCTAGTTGGAATGGCAGATTTCTTCCAAACCTCTATGACTTCCTCGATTACCAGATGTGCAGATTGTCTTACGCTCTTTTCCACTCTTAAGAACTCGTGAAAACGTAACATTACTTGCCTTAGCGTTGGAAGTTGATTAAACCGAGATAATGACTCCAGGTCTCGACAACCGAGAAGAAAAATTTCATATTTCTGATGTGTTGAGGCCATTTTAAGGGATATGTACTAGACACTCGTCAGCACAGATGACTTCTACTTCTTTCTGACTTCTCACTTCTGACCTGTAACAAAGAATCGGTTGTGCCAACAAAACTAAACAAAATAGGGCTTGAGCACCGCCTTCCACTGAAGATAGAAACCTGAAATTTTACTACATTGACAAAATGGGGAAAGGTAACAAAATTATAGGGTGGCCTGAGCAAAAATTTAAAAAAAAAATTTTTGGACCACCCTAAGGTGGAGGGGCAAAATACTACAGCTGTTCACGATGCCTATATTTTTTTTTATCCGCTCAAGAGTATTGAAAAAATGTCTTTCGCCCTCTAGCGGCAAAACCACGCGACTTTGAAAAAAAAACAGAGAACAAAATTTGTCGAAATTTTTTTTATCTACAACTTTGATATATTGATGTTTTTCTATAAAATGCATAGTTTTGGATTAAAATCAAACACCAAAAAAATGTATATATTTACATAAATTTCAGCGCGCTCTAGCGGCGCAACTAAGCAGAATTTCAAAAAAATTAAAAGAACAAAAATTGTAGAGAATCGCTAGGTCTACAATATCAAATCAGGTCATATTTTCTCAGAAATGCATAGTTTTGCAGCAAAACGCAAAAAACCGCCAAAATGGCGAAAAAAACATATATATGTATCTATATCTAAAAAACAACCCTTTTTTTTCATGCGCTTGGTGAAAAGTATGTTAACACAACCCCAAGGCAACTTTCTATATAGGTGGCTTAGCTGTAGGAAAAATTTCCCTCAATTTTCCTAATTTGAAGGGACTATTATGTGTTGTCAAGTTATTTCAATAACTTCTAAAACCTGAAATATAATTGAAATAATTTGGCCACATATAAGTCAACACACAAAAATAAGAACTTAATTCTCAGGGAGTCATAAAGAGCCTAACATACCTACAACTTAAAGAAAATATGAGAAACATGTACTCATTTAAAAGTAACAATTATTTGATGAATAATTAACGCTTGCGCACTTATAAATCGATAAACCAACATCATTAAAAATAAACTTTGTTCAAGAACTTCTTGAGATTCATGTAACTAAGTTTAAGCCTGCGAAACTTAGAGAAACCGAGCTTCATTGGTAAAAGTTCTCTTTTATATCTTTTGCATTTTTACTTAAAAATGTTATTCCTATTGTGCGGAGCATCATTTCAGTGTCTGAACCTAGTATTAGAGGCGACAACAAAGTAGGCTATTGTTTCTTATATCTCACTTCTCGAGTAGGAAAGTCAATTCCATAATGAAAGACATTGTGCCTCAACGCTCTTGTCGCAATTTCTCTTATAATCATGATGGTTGTTATATGAAAATCTAGGTGAAAACTCACTATAGCTTACACAGATTACCTAACTTTCCAGATGAAAATTTAATGATTTTTCTCCTTCGACGTAATATACATTGTTCAACAGTGGAAAGCTTTTACTTTGGCCATAAAAGAAAATTGAAAAGTTTCGATAGAGTATTGCTTCCAAGTATTTTCAAAAGTGGCATTTCTGGACAATTTATTTAACATTTTCAACTTTTAAAAGATTTATCATTTATAGGTTCTCCTGTATCGGATGTATCACATGTGTTTCAGTTTACAAGGATAAATTGGATAAGATTCATTTTAAGTATACGGGGTATTTCAGAACAACATACACATTTCTTTACAGTTAATTTCTTTAATGCAGGACTAATATTTTTGATAAAAATCGTCTCTAAAACAATACGATGAAGATTTCTGGTATTCAATTTTTTTTTTGTAAAAACTGAACCGCTCTTTAAAAACGGTTACTGAAAATTAAAAAATAATTTTTCACCACCATTCTGTTAATTTAACCTTTTACCAAGTGTCGAAATCCTACAGAGATCCCAACCAGCAAATTTGTTTTATAATTGAAATGTTCTACGATTATTTTGTTTTATTGTTATTTTATTAATGCTTCTAAATGCCGATTGATTATATTAGAGTTCCAGAAAATACTATTTTGTTGTCTGAACCCTTTTATAAATTTAGTCTCCTAAATAATGATTATAGGTTATTAGGTACCTAGTATTAAACCACAATGTCATATGCTTCTAGTGTCAGAAATACTTCCTAAGCTTTTAGGATACATTTTAGAAATCATATTATTTTATTAGTGTGTATAAAGCAGCATTTTTTTTTAAAGCATGACTATTCAAAAGGTCTTATAAACAGTTGTTTAGTTGTTTTATAGCAGTAATTTACAAACAGTGAAGTGTGTTTTATAGTACAATTAAATAAAGTTTTAATAAAACTGCTATATAATGATGGTATTAAATTTTCATAAGGCTTCTGGAAATGTTTATATAATTATTTTGTAATGGTTCCAATAGGTGTTACAAAATATCAACAGCGACTGAAATATTTTACAAGATGGCGCCAATTTATAGCTGCTGTGAAAACGTTATGAAAGTGTTTCTGAGAGTAATATTGTTTTATAAAATTCGTGTCAGGAACAGTCCTACAACTTTTATAAAATATCAAATTGCTAGTTGGGATAACAGGGTCGCACTCAGGAGCATTAAATAAAGTACAACCAATTACATTAAAAATGCATTGAAAAGTAATATTATTGTGTGAAATTTTGTTTATCAACATGTAAATTTATTAAAGGCTTAAGTGCGGATAAATTCAAGTCGTATTTAATGAATTTCATGGTTTCGCCCGGCATGGTACCAGCTCAATCGTCTGCATTTTAGACAATTTTTAGAAAAGTACAGGAATTTTAAGCTTCCAAATGAATCATATCTTCGGAAATGCTACCTTGAAGAAGAATGTGACAAGAAGCTGGAGAAAATCGAGAAGATCTTCAAATACATATGTCTAAGTATTGACGAAGCGAAATATGCAACAGACCGCCAAATAATTCATACCCATTTATGGGGTTTATATAAAGGGGAAGCTGTGAAGCCACGTTTAGCGTGGTGCAAATTTGTGAAAAAAACTTATCACGTCACGATTTTTACCTCAGTAAAACACGCGCATAAGTGGTTATGGAGGGAATCGGAGCAATGCAATTAAAATACGTTTATTTTATTAGTCACTGACCCATGACGGCGTGAGATATTTGCCAAAGGTAGGGACGGTCCTTCAGCAGAAATATTCCGGCTTAGTTCATTTTACATGTCCACTGTGCAGCGCATGAATTGCATTGAGTAGCAGACAAAATTAGACATTTATTTCCCGATGTGAATAACTTAATTTCAAGAGTGAAACAAATTTTCTTGAAGGCATTGAGAAAAATCGCACAGTTCTACGAACATGTTCCGGGTATACCGCTGCCACCGGAACCTATTGTACGAGATAGGGCACTTGGCTGCAGGCAGCATTTTATTATACGAAAAATATCGAGAATATTAGAAGTTTAATCAAGACGTTCTATTCCCGCGAATCTATTGCAATACGTAAAGAGCAAAGGATTTTTGAAAATCAACGCTAAAGACAACTTGAATATATAAATACTAATTTTAATTTTATATTAAATGTCATAGAATATCTACAATACCTTCAGCTGTCAATTCATCAATCTCTGCAAAAAATTATTTCGGTGTTCAACCAATTCGAGGAAACAGAGGGAGTAAGATATCTCAAAATATATCACAAATTGAATCAAACGTCCTCGAGAAACCCCGGATTTGAATGAACTGCAACAAATAGAAACTTTTGGAGGATAATCTGGGTAATACCGAACATTCAAAATCTTTGGTCATGAGATATGCGCAGCTTACTTCTGACTATGTGGAACGCTCCTTTTCGGCACTAAAGTGGATATACAGGATGTAATTAGTTTCATGTCATTAAAAACTGGTAGTAGGGAACGGCAAGACAAACAAAAAAAACCTTATATAACGTGGGGGTCTAAAGCTCATAATTTTGGAGAAAAAAATTAACAAAAATTTCCAAAATACTTAATAACATAGTTTGAGAACTGCTGGCAAATTGGGGTAGGATTTATTGCCTCGCGTATTGTCGCACATGATACTCTGACATTCGTGCAAAAAAGTATGCCGACAAAGCAGTTAAAAGCGACCGACAGAGGACACCGCCATGTTTTTTGCTTCTTCGCGGCCAAATTATCTTATTACGCGTGCTATACTCTCCCTTGTATTATTCTCAAGTAATAATATCAGTTTGTGTCCTTACCTGGTAAACAACGTACACACGACGCGACCTACCCGTTCCTTGGTTTTGTCTGTTGCTTTTGTTCTTTTTGAATTTTGTGCCACTTATGTCAAGATTTATTTTATTGACTTATCGTTCAAGTCGTTAGTACTTGGTTACGTAAGACATTACTTCTCGTTCGTGCTTTTTGTGTTACTTTTTGGATTTTGGACCAGGTTTTTTTTTGTTTTCTTTATTGATAACGTTAATTCACAGTTTAGTGTGGTGTTTTAAAACGCAGATTTTGGATATTATGGGAGATTACACTTATCCAGAGCTCGCTGACACTTTAGAACAATTGCAGCAATGTATTTTAATGTGCATAGAAACCATAAAAACTGATCCTAATTTACCAAATGTGTTGAACGGAGTGCGTATGTCCTTAGTTCGACGTGCCGAAATGTGTATACGTGGAGATGGAGGTCATTTCGAATAATTTCTGTGAAAAATTCAAAACAATTGTTCAGTTATTGGGTGTTACCTATTGGACATTAAAGGTATGATTATTATTATTAGTATACGCTGTCTTGTTTTGATCTGCTTATTATGGTTGCATTGATTTTCATAGAGACCAAAGACTCGATTTTTAGATACCTGATTGGGAAAAATTATGCGCTGAATTCGTTAAAAAAATTCAAATTTTTTCCTAACTTAAAATACACAACTATTTTCTGTTATCGTATCTCGGACGTCTAACTGTTCGTTTTCTAATTTCATAGAATAATTACTAATTTTTTAAACTTTTAACACAATGTTACAATGTTAATAAACCACTTTGAAATTTTATAAATTCTTATAAACGACAATAAAAGCTACAATAACTTTGTTCCAAATTAAAAAACACATGTAAACAAGTCATATTTAAACCCCTGGGTCATGCTCTGCTTGTCTTGTGCCGAAAGAGAAGGAATTATTTACATTTTCATAATCAGTGGTATAAAAAGTTCGGTACAAGTAATAGCATCAAAGTGCCGCACTTTTTATTATTTCTAATATTAGAAACCATAATATCCATTCACCCTGAAAAGCAGTGGTTCTCAAATGATTCCTACCTTAATATTAAAATGATAAACCTAGGTCAGTTTTTTCAAAGTGCCCCTAGAGAAAAAATTCATACAGGTTTTTTGTTTGTCAAGTAGGTCCCTATTATCAGTTTTTTTAATGACATGAAACTAATTACACCCTGTATAATAGTAGTTAGCGGTCAAAAAATGACTATTATTATAATTACCTTAGACAACTCATATGAAAACTAGACGATGCACAGTATTCCCAAATGGAGTTTTTTGGTTCAATGATGGCTACTTAGCGCAAATCTTATCGGAAATGAACAATTTATTTTTAAATTAAAGCTTACCAAAATCCGAAGAAATCCTCGGAACCTGAATTTTGAAAAAAAAAATTTTTTTAATTATTTTGAGGCAAAAAATTTTTTTTATTAATTTTAAATATAATTTACTGAATACTATAAAAATATCGAATTCACGAAATAAGTCAAATGTCAATTCGGTAGCTGCCAATTGACTCCGTTTTTTGTCTAATTTGACAGCTGATTTTGTTTTACTTTACTTTCTGACCAGTTTCAATTATTCAAAAAACTTCGAAGTAACTATTTTGTCTGAAAATTGTAAAGAATATGTCACATGTCATTTGACAGCTGTCAAAACTCGATAAAAATATCGAGTTGAAGATGAAGATCGGGTAATCGTGATGTCACTAGGTCAAAATTTAATGCCTAATTTGGCATAAGATATTTAATGACAGCTTGACAGCTGTCAAATGACGTATGACCTACATTTTAAATTTTCAAACAAGAATAGTTGCTTCGAAGTTTTTTGAATAATTATAATTACAGCTATTTGAAAAATAAACTAAAGCAAAAGAGCTGTCTTTTGGCCTTTAAATTAAAATAATAAAAACGGATTTTTTTCTGCAAAATTCGGGCTCCGAGGATTTGTTGGAATTTCGGTCAGCTTTAATTAAAAAAAAACTGTTCATCTCCAACAAGGTTTGAGCTATCTAGCCATTTTTAAACCAAAAATCTCGATCAGTGATATCAATTTGAACATCCGTTACTTTGCGACTTTTGTCCTTATTATACAGGGTGTAACTAGTTTCATGTCATTAAAAAAACTGGTGGTAGGGAACAACAAGACAAACAAAAAAACCTTATATAATATGGGGTCTAAAGCTCATAGTTTTGGAGAAAAAAAAGTAAACAAACATTTCGCAAATTTTCAATAAAATCTTTTGAGAACTGCTGGAATATTGAGGTAGGTTTATATCGTCGCGCGTGTCTTTGCCTATGATACTCAATATTTGTGTAGATACCTATAAAATGTCGGTGGTCTTTAGCGATGCGGTAAATAAGATGAAAGACGTCGATGTTTTCTGAGTGTTTAGTAGATCTGATCTGAAGAAAACTATACTCTGACTCTCCCTTGTGCAATATTTTGGGTGTTTCGTTATGTACACACGTCCAACCCGTCGTTCGTTGTTTTTGTTATTTTTGAATTTCGGGTCGCTGTGTATTTATAGTGAAGATTTATTTTATTGACTTTACCGTTCAAGTCGTTAAATTCTTGATTACGTACATACACAACTTACTTGTTCGTTCTTTTTGTATTCCGTTTTGGATTTTGGACCAAGTTTTTCTTTTATTTTTCTTTATTGACAACGTTAGTTGATAGTTTATTGTTTAGTGTTGAACGTAGTACGTATGTCCTTAATTCGACGTACCGAACTGTGTATTGATGCAGATGCAGAGAGTTTGAATCATTTAGGTAGGTAGTAAGCTTTTACTTAGGTGGTAAGCTTTTAGAGGTATTTCAGAATCTTATGAACCGCGAAATGCGCAAAAGGCAAAGTTTGTTCTGGGTTTATAAGTGTATTTTGAAAACGCTGACAGCTACCTTGCTGTATACATTAACAAGAGATCGGGATAAATTGTAAACAATAAATCTAATATTTTTAAGAAGTGAAACTGAGCCCACGAGAGGGACTTTGTCTCTGCGCATATGAAGGTCACAGCTCATGAGATTTTGAAACACCTCTAACCCAGGACACTCTTTATAATTGCCTCAGTTCGGTTGAGGCGGTCCATCAAAGACGGTCGATGATCCAAGACCTTTGCACTTTTTATGACAATTTAAAAGTTGTATAATTGGGAACTACAAGTCCATTGACCAAGAAAAGCAGTGGTTCTCAATTATTTTCTACATTAATATTAAAAAATATATACATTTAAAATGTTGACCTAGGTCAGTTTTTTAAAGTGCAACTAGAGGGAAAAGTCATTAAGGTTTTTTGTTTGTCTAGTCGGTCCCCGTTACCAGTTTTTTTGACTGACATGAAACTAATTACACCCTGTATCATACGAATTTTATTGTCTTTAAGGTTGATTCATATCTGCACCTGTATGAATTGTGCCATGCAACCTATGTAACACATAATACTTGGTTGTTTTTTAATGCTTTTTCGGTTAAATATTAACTTATCCAGAAATAACTTTTAAAATGCCTCTTCCTTCTTCCACAAACTTGGATATAGATAATTATAATCTAATTTTAACAAGCAAAAATTTATACCGGAAACGTAATACCTTGAATTATTATCTGTCGGCATTATTAACATTTTCATGAAGAAACCATTTGTACTGCAATTTTTCAGGGACACACTGTATTCTGCATATATTATTATGCCGGACAAAATACCGAATTGCTTTTCCAGTTGCTATTAATCTGTAGAAAGCAATGAAACAGCATTTTTTGGATGTTCACGAAACAAAAATAATGCTTCCATAAACAGGACAATCGAGTTAATTAAAAGGGTAATAAATAGAAAATAAAAATGAAACAAGTAAATTAAGCCCCGAATATGCGATTTATTTCGGCTAATTGGCTAGTGATTCCCATAAACAAAACCAATCACTTCATCAGAGAGACTAATTGGAGTAATTGACCCACCAACAAAAACTGCAATGGGAGATTAGCGCTGGACAACTCTTGAATTTATACTGTTGACTTTGTTGACGGTTTTATTTGGCCCTCAACTGGAACAGAAGTTAATTCCATCATTGTGAAATAATTTGATATTCTCTCATTTTGCATACGTTTTAGGCGAATTTATTTGAATATTCCTCATTGTTGCGCGCAGGAGAATTAGGACTGGAGGGAGAATTATAAATAGAATCACCGCATACCGTTTTTATTTCGGTGGAAGGGCATTATTGGATCCCCACTGGTTGTTTATATACAGTTTAATTAATAACTCATTCCACAACATTTGCGAGACTAAATTTTAGTATGTTTGTAAAAGAGCACAGCGGAGCCATGTTTATTTAAATCCTGTTTCTCATTTGTTGGGTAAACTATATTTTAAAACAACTTTCATACAAATTTTCCAAGTGTCATAAACACAAATGGATTTAAATAGGGTGTACTGTACAGGAAGTTTCTTTCCATCAAGTACCCACAATAGCGACTGTTTGATTTTAATAAAAGTATTTCACCACAAGCGAATTATTTTCAGTAGATACTATTTAAATTAAATTGGGCCTAAATAGAAAGTTCCATACAATTCACAGCGTTCCAGAATTGATAATATGGTATAAAAATTCTGAAATTATGTTAAATACTAAAATAAGACTAAGACATAGATTAATCTTTAATCTATTTCTTAGGAAATGCTATTTTCTGGATATTTTGAAATTCTCCAGTGTGTCCTGTGTACAAAAAAGATGAACGAAGTGACGTTACCAACTATAGACCAATAACAATCATATGCCACTTTGGTAAAGAAATCCTACTACATGATAACATTTATGCACATGTTCAACTGAGAGTATCTACGCAACAACACGGCTCTATGAAAGGTCGCTCCACCGTAACGAACTTAATCTGCGCTACTCAGTACATTTCTGAATCAATTGACTCTCACATACAGACGTTGACAGACTGAACCATAGTGAACTTCTTTGTAAACTTGACAAATTTCTTATAATGGATATAAATATGTTGATTACCGAGCCACATCAGGAGTACCCCAGGGATCAATACTTGGACTCCTTTTTTAATATTTTTATTAACGACATCAGTGATCACTTAGACGTGTATTTCTTAATACATGCGGATGACGTTAATAAGTTGCATAGGATTAATCATCTTAATGACTGCGGAAAACTTCAAAACAATTTAACTAAGTTATCGGCTTGGTGCGACGAAAATGCAGATAAAACTATGCATAATAAAATAGATTGTAGTGAAATATTAAGCCAACTATGTCCCACGGATTAATTCTCGTCATTCTCATAGTTTTTATTTATCCACTCCTAGATCTAACGTATTAAAGTGATCTCCTCTGTCTTGTGGAATTGGACATATTTGCTTAGCATCAGAAATTTTATCTACAGTCGTACAGTCTAACCGACTTCATAATCTCTACTTCTACTTCTTATTTAGGTTAGACTAGGTTAACTTAGTTTAGATTTCCATCCCATAAATGGTTTTGTACTGTTGAATGGATGATTAAATAAATAAAATAAATAAAAATAAACAAATAAATAAATAAAGACTGAGAACTGACAGATATCAGATAATTGAGGTTTTTGGCGCCAATGCTGCTAAATACTTTTCGGGTGTGTCCATGCTGAGGCAGAAGACGACTGGCAGCAGGACTACGATTATTAAGGTTGCTCTGGAAGGGAGGGTATATTCATCTTCTAATGAGCTTGTTCAATGAAGACTGGCGTGAAAATCGGCCTGCGGATTTTTGCCAACAAAAGCCATGACACCTTCTAGGATCAAATTAATAACTCCAAGTCTGATGTCCTTGAAACTTCAACAGGAGTACAAGGGTCAGTTTTAGGCCCCTTACTGAATATTACTTATGTGAACGACTCTATCTTATTCGCTGATGGCTCATCTCTTTTAATGTCAGAATGTAATTAATATAAAACATGCAATAAGCAAATCTAATATAACACAAGTTCAAGACGGGTATACCGAAAATAGGCTTGGTCTGAATAATAAAAAATCTATATTTTTATGGTTTAGCAACTTTAAGAAGTTATAAGAAAGAGATAAATAATAATACTATTAGGCAAAAACAAACTGTTAAGTTCCTGAGCTTACATATATCGGACAACTGTTTATGGTCTATGCATATTGAGAATATTTACAAACGAATTGCTTCAGTTTGCCATTTATTAACCAGTTACAGGATGTTGTTGACAGGTCAGTCTTGATTATGTACTACCATGCGCAGTTTCATTCCATAATTTCTTATGCCATATTTGCCTGGAAAGCTGCGAATGATAGTATCAGAGTCTTCACATTACAAAACAAGGCTGTGAAATTTGTTGCCGGATAAAATAGGCGGGATAGCTGTAAGACTCTGTTTAAAGAATTGGGAATATTAACATTACCCTGACTTTATTATTGAATCTATTAATGTATGTTAAAGCAGAACAAATGCGAATACTCTAAACAATTGTCACTCTCGCAACACAAGGAAAAAAACAACACTGCAAATACCAATGCATAGATTAACAAAATGCATACAAAGTCCAAAATAATTAGCAGTAAAAGCGTATAATCATTTACTTGCTAAGGAATTATTTAATACCTAAATGTTATTATTCTTCAAATGAATAATACAATGGTCTATGATTTTCTTTTCTAAATTTTTTTTATTGTGTTCTTAATTTTAACCGTTATTTAATAAATGTTTTATACATATTTGTATAGTTGTAATTTGTTATTTGCCTAGTTTGACTTATGGTCTAGGTGCTCTCGTACAAAAAATTAATATATACATATCCTCTTGTAATTTCTTGCATGGCATAATTGCGCCTAATCTAAAACTTTTTTCCTCTGCGAGAATTTTCGAAAACGCGGCGTTCCCCCACCACTTCTTATGAAAGATTTCCACGCGTCGTCGTACTGGAAAATCGGGAAATCTAGTTTGTCGGACAATTCGAAAATTGGATTATACATGTTACTATTAAGTAACCTTGAAAAGAACAGCTAGTTATCAATAAATTTGTAAATTTGTAAAAGTTGTTAATTCGGAATTTTTATAAAAATTGGGAATTAACAGCTTTTACAAATTTATTGATAACCAGCTGATGTTTTCAAGGTGGCTTAATAGTAACATGTAGAATCCAATTTTCCGATTTTCCAGTACGACGCGTGGAAATCTTTCGGAAAAAGTGGAGGGGGAACACCGCCCGCGTTTTCGAAAATTTTCACAGAGGTATGAAGTTATAGATTAAGCGCGATTAAGAGGAATGCCCTTAGTAGTTCCCCTGCGAAGTTTCAAGGATTACCGTTTAGTTTACCCCCGGCAACACCATTTGTAGGAGAAATAACTTTACATTTTATTTGCTAGTAAAGAGAGAACGGATACGTCTTCTCTTTCAACCGCAGGCGCAGTGAGAAGAGGGCAAGAGATTTATTTCATAGCATTATTACCTGAGAACCTATAATTTATATGATACGGATCACATTTGAAGTGAAAACCGTGTAAACAGATAACTAATGGAAATGAACAGGTGGTGGGTCTGATGTAGCATCAGACTTTCAATCGCGGGGTTCTGGGTTCAAAACCTAGTGCCTTCTGCTTTTTTTCTTATTTGTTTGTAGAAAAGTTATAGGCATTTATATATAAAAAAAACATTATGGGTACTTATGTAAGATATAAAATACTATAAAGAATTTTTTTAGTAAATTTGACGAAAGTTTACCGTATTGCCAGATACTAACTTTTATATTTTATTCAGTATCCTGAAATACATCAATCTATAAAGATTTGTTTGTTTTATACCTATTATTGAACAAAAACCAGAATTGAGTGGCATTCCCCCATTTAAATATTTTATTGCATGAATATCAAAATTTTTACAAATTACCCGGAAATTTGCTTTTATAGTTATGAAAAAGAATGTTAACATTTTATTTTCCTACCAACATATTATAGAGTTATACACCTACCAGGACAGGTGGCAGCAAAAACAGGGACGTCCTCACTTATGCATTTATTTTTTAAGAAATTACGTACAGGACGTATTTGATTTAAACATTCATTTTTTCGTAATCTTGTTAAAAAAAAGTGTAATATGTACTTAGCAAATGTCCAGTATTTTTATCCCAAATGTATTTTTAAATTCTTTTTACCCAAAACAAATGTCAGTTTTCGCAATTTAATTAATTTATCACCGTTTTCTTAAATGTTTTTTATATTTCAAATAAGCCGCCGGACATTACTTAAATTGCCAAAGCTCACATTTGCATTTAGTGAAAAATATTAAAAAATATCTCTCAAAAAAAATACTGCCTTAACATATTTTATTCAATAATTAAAATATACAACATTGCCGGAGCCAACCGCACAACCACGTCGCGCAGCGTCGTAGTGTTAGTGCGGTTGGGCGGTTGACTAATTATATTCCATTGCATTTTTCTAAGGTTATTTCTAGTTTGATTTTCATTAAAATGAAAGTATTGGTAAATCAAACAAGGTAGTCTTGTTGTCACATGTTATTTAATATATCCATACCTATTGTTATTAAAATTAGAATATTACAGAAACGACGCTAGACGTCGGTCGACGTCGAAACGAAAAAATGAAAGAATATGATTCTCAGTATTAAAATTTATCAAATTCAGAAGGTTCACAACAATGACGTTAGGCGTCGGTCGGCGCTGAGACGTAAAAATGCAAGAAAATGAATCTAGGAATCGAAATTTATCAAATACACGAGTTTTACAAAAATGACGCTAGGCGTCGGTCGGCGTCGAGGCGTAAAAATGCGAGAACATAGATTTAGATATCAGATGAAAAATATTATAAAGAAATCTGAGGGCTTGGCTTCCCGTATAGGTGCGCACCAAACCTCAAGCATTTATACTCTACACAGCTTGCTTTTACACATTTTCCCCTATTCATATACCTATACTTACATCGCCACCCCTTCAACGGAATCATCTCAAAATATGATTTATTTCCAATTGTCGTTATAATACAGATGCACCAAATTTCAAGCGAATACCTCAATTTTATTGTATCAACCTCTTTAATAATGGAGTAGGGGGGGTGGGGGGTTAAAAAATATTATAAAAAAATCTCAGGCCTTGGCTCCAAATACATACACCGTACTTCAAGTTTCTGTACTCTTATCAGCTTGCTTTAATTATTTTCCCTTATTTACCCCTATTTGACCCCCAACCCTTCAACGGAATAAACTAAAAATATAATTTAGTTCCAGATGTCATTATAATATATACGTGTACCAAATTTCAAGTGAATAAGTCAATTTTATTTTATCAACCCCTTTAATAATGGAGTAGGGGTGGTGGGGGGGTTGAAATTTGTTATTAAAAAATCTGAGGCCTCGGCTTTTAAATATAAAAAATTGGAGGCCTTGGCTGCTAGTATACATACACCAAATTTCAAGTTTCTGTACTCTTACCAGCTTGCTTTACCTATTTCCCCCCATTTATCCCTAATTACCCCCAACCCTTCATCGGATATGTTCAAAAAACAATCCAGTCGAGATCTCGTTATAATATATAGGTGTACTAAATTTCAAGACAATGTCTTAAACCGTTCCGGAGAAAATGTGCTGACAAAAAAAAATTACAGACCGACAAACAGAAATTTTTTTTTCGCTGAAATTTAAAATCTCGACGTTTCATGAAGTTCTAAACCTATTTCAAGAAATAAAATTTGATTTTTTTACGATTCCACGATTTACTTCCAATCCACTACGTGGATGTGGAAGTCATTCCTCTTTTTTTTCTTGTACCATATTGATACACTTTGCTCCTTTAACTATTGTTTATACCCATTACGCGATTAAATGTGTTCCGGTAAAAACTGAATTAAAATAGGTACGCAACAAGCTCAGTTTATATATTTCTCTACTGTAGTAAGAGTCAAAGCCTAGAGAATGAGAAGTCTCAAGTTAGACAAAGAGCCAATGCGTATATGATCCGCCTCTCTGGCTAGGTGGAGATGGAAAACATGCCTAAACAATTATTAAATTACATGGGTAATTGCCCTGAAGTATAACTCATTAAAAAAATGACATTTTTGAATTATTTTTAAACGAATGTGTAAACAAAAGATGATAGAATTATCTGACCGATGCTTTTTTGACAATGATATCTAGAAGTATGTGAAAATTAAATAAATATCAGACAATCAAATGATAAAGTTTGTGATTTTTTTTCTTAAGATTGGTTCACCGGATTTGAAAAAGCAATGGTCACATTGTAGAACTAGTAGCTAACTTCTTCTAAAAAAAAAATGAGTGTGATACTTGTAAAAATAAAGCTGCTAGAGCTCAGCGCGTTTGTTATATTTCACGTATATTTCCCGCATGCGAGGATTCCTCTTAAGCCGTACAAGAAATTACAAGAGGATATGTATAAATTCATTTTTTTGTACGAATGCACCTAGATTAGTTTATTTATGTATAATATTTGTATATATTGCTTATATTTTCATGTACTTACTATTTGACATATCATATATCATGTATTTGTGATCGACAGGATTAATAAGTTATTATTATTTTTATCAACTTAGCACAATACCTAATTAATAACACTTAATTCAAGTTTTTTCCAGTGCATGTATTGATAGATAAAGGTCCACTGAATAGCTAGTAAGACGTACAAATATATACTCTCAAGAATTCTTCTTGCGCGATTACTTACCAACCAAAGCCCACAAAAACAAATCAACAATACCGAAGCAGTGATACAGCTATATCAACCTCATTGACCATTTTTTATCCTTTGGTACACAAAGAAAAACTCCAGAAATATTGTATTGAATGTATTTTTATTAGAGGAAGTCTTCTTCTGGACAATCGACCGTACTAGGAATATTGGATCACCCTGTGTATAGATATTTCTATTCATTCAAAATTCACTAAATTATGAGAAGTGGAATTTGGTAAAAGGCAAATTCAAAATCAGAAGCAATCGTGAGACATTAGTAGGAAACATGATTTATATTGAGATTAAACACTAAGCCCAAAATTTAAAACATTGCCATTTAATATAAGACAAACGTATAGTATCAAGAAATTAACTGAATTTACTGGATTAAAAAGGATTCCCCTATTTATGATAATGTATGGACTGAATTGACAGACAAGAAATTGCAAAAAAAGGTTTTGTTCTTAATTATTATTTTGATACCCTTTCAAGGGTATATTATTTTGAGTATGTATTCAATAGTGCCAGAAAAAAAGTGTACATCAGGCATATGCAGGACGTCTAGAAATGAGAGATTGCAATGGCCCAAGTTCGTATAGAGCTGTAACCGGACTGTTTTAACCATATGGCACGACAGCTTAATATGGCACATGTGTAAAGAATAAATCGGCTCAGGCCCGTTGACACTAAAAAAATACACAATAAAGGACCCATAAGGACTATATTAAATGTTCGAGAATATGAGCATAAAGAACAATATCTCTAAAGATTTTTCTTCAGCATACTTTCTACAGCTGCTTCTATGTTTTATCTAAAGATTTTCGATTCACCTAAGTCGCGTGCAATTAGGTCTTTACCTTAAAACCTGTCTATGGTGAATGTAATTACTTCCACATTCACGTAGTGGATTGGTATAGTAATCGCAAAAAAAAATTTCAATTTTTTTCTTTCTTGAAATGGGTTTAGAATGTCATGAAACGTCGAGATTTTAAATTTGAACGAAAAAAAAAAAATTCTGTCTGTCGGTCTGTCTGTCTGTAACTTTTTTTTTTGGCCGCACGTTTTCTCCGGAACGGTTTAAGACATTGACTTCAAATTTTGTACACCTATATATCATAACGAGATCTGGAACTGGATTGTTTTTTGAAGATATCCGGCGAAGGGTTGGGGGTAAATAGGGGTAAATATGGGGAAATATGTTAAGCAAGCTGGTAAAAGTACAGAAAATTGAAATTTGATGTATCTACTACAAGCCAAGGCCTCAAAATTTTTTATAATATTTTTCATCCTCTCACCCCCTCTCCCATTATTAAAAGCGTTGATAAAATAAAATTGAGATATTCACTTAAAATTTGGTACACGTATATATAATAATGACATTAGGAACTAGATTATATTTTGGGATTATTCTGATGAAGGGTTGGAGGTTAAATAGGGGTAAAGAAGGGAAAATAAGTAAAGCAAGCTGGTAAGAGAACAGAAACTTGAAATTCGGTGTATGTACTGGAAGGCTTCAGATTTTTTAGTAACATTTTTCAACCCCCCACCACCCCTACTCTATTATTGAAGGGGTTGGTAAAATAAAATTGAGATATTCACTTGAAACTTGGTACACGTATGTATTATAACGACATCTCGAACAAGAATTTATTTTGAGATGTTTCCGTTGAAGGGTTGGGGGTTAAATAGGGATAAATAGGGGAAAATAAGTAAAGCAAGTTGGTAGGAGTACAGTAATTTAAAATTCGGTGCATGTACTAGAAGGCAAAGCTCCAGATTTTTTAATAATATTTTTCAACCCCCCACCACCCCTACTCCATTATTGAAGGGACGGTAAAATAAAATTGAGATATTCACTTGAAAATTGGTGCACGTATGTATTATAACGACATCTGGAATTAGATTATATTTTGAGATGTTTCCGTTGAAGGGTTGGGGGTTAAAGAGGGGTAAATTCCGAACGTGTGCAAAAAGTATATATCTACCCACTTAAGATCGCAACACCCCTGTATACCCGTTAATTGATGCTTGATTAACATAAAATTTTGGTGGTAAGAAAAGACCGATAAGGTGATTTTTTAAATTTCGTAACATGTGATGTATGTCAGTAGCGTACGATTTTAAGGGGCATTGAAAAGCTTATTTTTCAAAAAAAGGTATTAGGGATTTTTTTTAGAAAAAATCAGCACCTTTAGAAACCTCTTTGTACAAGATTCCATCGCAGTGGGTTCAAAGGTGTTTGAGATGGTGGCTGTCAAAAATAAATTTTTTTCTACCAAAACTAATTCTCATTTGTAAAACGGATTCCCAAATCAAAAAAAATCTATTCTTCATTTTTTGTTCAGAATAATGCATTGTACTAGACTGAATTGATTTTATAACAAAATAAGAAAAACAAAGTATAGTGTTACTCACTTACGATAGCAACGCCCCTGTATACCCGTTAATTGCTGCTTGATTAACTTCAAATTTCGGTGGTGAGAAAAGATCGACAAGTTGATTCTTTGAACTTGGTAATATGTGATATATGTCAGTAGCGTGCGATTTTAAGGGGGTTTCAAAAGCCGATTTTTCAAAAAAAGTGTTTTATAGAATTTGTTATTCAAATTTCGATTTCATAAACGTAAAGAGCGCCATTTAAAACCCCTAGACATCAATTTTAAGTGAGATCACTTACCTGGTTACTGAGATGTGAGCTTCCAAAAATTATTTTTTTGTTTTAGTAATTGAACGAGTACGCAAAACAGGCGGTGACGTCATCGGTTATATTAGTTTCTTAAATCGCGTTTAAAAATTGTTAAACACAACATTTTATTCACTTCATTTACGTTTTACATATGATTAAATAAGTAACGCCTATCTAATACGGGATTTGTAAAAGCTACTTTAGGAAATTTATCTGCAAAATAACGTGTTTATAACACAAAATGACACTGACAATATAACTGATGGCGTCATGAGTGCGTAGTGAATTGATGTAGTGTTTTTGGCGAAAAAATTTCAATACAAAATTATAATGGCTTATTTTAAGGTATTATTCGACTGTTTCTCAAAATTCAAGTGATTTTAAATATAATAAAGCATTATCTTCAGAGTGAAAGTGAATTTAAAAGTGAAAACACCTAATTCTGTTTTTTTGTTTTTTATACGTGTAAAAATGAGCGAGAAAAAAATTCTTGAAAGTCGGAGAATTTCGCGTTTTTTCAACATAAAATTGGCCATAACTTTCTTAGGGAGCATTTTGATGAAAAATCATAAAGAATGAAAAGTGTTTATATTGGTCGATTTTAGCTAAAAAGTTTTTTTTTAGTGAACAAATTAATTGTTTATAATAATTAAAGGCCCGCATGAATCGAATTTTTTTTTTATAAACATTGTCAGGAACATCTAAGGAACCAATTTCAAAAGGTGTTATCCATATTACTTTTTTTTTTTTAATTTAGTCACCCGATGAACCGCAGGCCTATTATTTGTACTGAGTATTAGAAACTTAATGCAAAAATTTTCATGAAAATCCATTCACTACAGACGGGTTTTCAGGTAAAAGCCTAATTGCACTCGACTATCTAGGCTAATAAAATCTCTAACGATTATTTCTCAATTGATATTTGAAACAAAATGACACACTAAATCTCGTGGAACCTATATTTAAATATAAAAGCTGCCACAAATTTCGAAATGATGAAAAAAATGCGAATTTAAAACCAAACCGTTATGACACACCAACGATTGCCGGAACAATATTTTCAAAGCTTTTGTTCGTTAAAACTTAATGAAAATTGTTTCTCTCTTATCTAGAACTGGTTATGCACGACATTTTTAATTACCAGGAAAGCTCTACGTGGATCCTGTTAATATGCAGATAAATAATGCTGAAACTTTTATGTGCCTATTATAATTTAAGGAAAATCATTTAACTGCTTCTATGTTCAGCGCGTTCATTTGTTTAATTAAATACAATGTTGACTGTGTTTTTTGACAGCGTCAGAATCTCTAGGCTGTGATTTCACTCTTTTGTATTTGCAGATTTCCTCCATTCTCATTATTTTTTGCTGGAGCGACTGGAAAACTTTTTTAATCTGTAAATTAAATACGGTCTACCGGTGTTCAGGGCCGGAATCTCCTTAATATACTACAACACCTCATTAAATGCACGTCTTGGCTCTTTGAAAAGGCAGAATACATTTTTTGCCTGGGTTTAATTGAAATTTCTATCAACGTTTTATATTATGTTTTTACTGTATTGTTTTTCTGCTATAAAAAAGTTGTGCACTTGCCAACAGCAGACACCTCCAACAGAATCTAAATTTAATTCATTTTAGATTTTTGCAGAATGGGGAAGATGCAGACAATACGTTTCAACTTTTTTCTCTGTATTAAAGTTTAATTTCAGGAGCTGCCGTGATTTTGTTGATGAACCCTTAAAAATGCTCCATCTAAAATAATAAAAATGTTTAAGTAAAATTAATTTCAGACCAAAGTTCCCATAAAAACTGAAAGGACAATGTTAAAAATAGGCGATTTTTTACCCCTCCGGGCAATAAATGTCGACATCAAAATTCGATTCTGTATAATAATAATAATAATAATAATAATGTTTATTTGCTTAAGGTATTACACTTTACAATTTTGTTATGATTATTCATTTTCATTCACAAATAAACGAAAACCACAAAACCTAGGGCTGTCCGTGGTGTAATTTATTTATTTATTGATAAATATAATATAATAACAATAATATAAACTATATTAACCTACTGGAACAAAACCTACCTATTGTAAAATAATTAATTTGTTACTAAGATAAATTCAAATGATATTAAAATCAAATTTTAGTACTAAAATAAATCTAGGTGTAGCAGATATAATCTCAACACTAATATAATAACAAGTATGGTAATATAAGTTCAACATTGAACATACAGATTCAGAAAATTTAGTTTTGGGTACGTAAACTTGTTTCTGCGCATATAAACCACGCCTTGTCGTAGAACAATGCAGGGTATTGGTATAAAACAATGGCACCATCGCTTCACCACGTCGAGTTGAGAACAGCGCGCACCCATTCTGCTTTTAATAGCGTAGCTGTTTAGACATGTGGGAATAAAATAAATTAATCACAATTTCGTTATTAAAATGCCGTGTGTGTTTATACTACTGCAGAAAAAGTGCAAATTGTGAAGTGGTGCTTCGGGGGCCATTCCACTGAAGACACAATAAATTTATTTACTGTGGCATATCAAGACAGACCAATCCCCTCAGCTAGCATAATTTCATACATTATTAAAAAATTTGAGAATTTCGGATGTGTCGTGAACTATTGTAAAAAATGCTGTCAACCCGAACCCTGTCATCAACAAATGAGCGAAGAACGTGAAATTCCCGAAACTAATGTTAATGCACTTGTTGAAACTAGTGAACCTTGTTCTAGCGGGCAAATTGCTAATGAAGTTGACATGAAGGAAATAACTGTAAGAAATATTTTGAAAAAAATGGGTAAAGTTGTTTTGAAGTTCAAACAAAGCAAGAAATATTTCCCGAGGACAATTTCAAACGGACGGAATTTTGTGAAATCATGATATATAAAGTGAAAGAGAATGAAAACTTCTTAAAGAATATATTGTTTACAGATGAATCGTCCTTTTCATTACATAGGAAACACAATCCATCCGTAGTACGATATTGGTCTCGGAAAAGCAAACATTTGAGTGTTGCTGTGCGAACTCAGTATCCTCAATAAGTTGAACGTTTGGACGGGAATTTTAGACAATCATATTACAGGCCCACTGCTAATCGATGGCAATTTAAATGGTAATAAATATTTAGAGCTTTTACAAAACCAAATAATTCCTGCAGTTCAAAATCTTCCTGTCAACTTTGACGACATTTGGTTTCAACAAGACGGCTGTCCAAGTCACAATACCTTAACTGTTATTAATTTTCTGGAAAGAACATTTCCCAATCATATAATAGCTACAAGAGAAATGATAAAATCGCCCCCCCAGGTCACCTGATCTCGCACCCCATGATTTCTTTCTGTGGGGTTTTTTAAAGGAAACCGCGTACAAACATGCGTTTGAACGAGCCAATAATTTAGTTGAATTGCGGGAAAAACTTATCCAACTTTGTGCAAAATCAACTCAATGATATGAGAGGTTCATTGTATAATCGGTTTGGCTACTGTTTGGCACAAGAAGATGGGATTCAAAATCCTTACTTCATTAATTTATTGTTTGATAATTATTAGTTGATTTTAGTTTCCGAGGGTTATTTAATTTTATTTTAATGTTCTATTTTTGTAATTTAATAAGAATAATTTATTTTTTGATAATTATTAGTTGATTTTAGTTTCCGAGTTATTTAGTTTTATTTTAATGTTCTATTTTCATTTCGATTTTAATAAGAATTATTATTTAATTCCCATAGCATTTACGGCTAAAAAAAACTGCAGAAATTCTTTCAATAGAAGAAATTATTTGTCAAAAATGTGACAAATAACTTCGTACCCATCCTTAGTTCATGCCGTGCTAAATTCAATTACATCATTATTCCTATACCCTAAACTGCATTTTCCGAATCTGTATACAAACCCAAAATTATACCATACTACATGTGTATATGTACTTAAAATATATCTATATATGTATATTCATTAGGTTTTTTAAAGTAAAAAAATTTTAGGGATAACGATTCATGATTTTATTGTATTATTTATTTTTCACTGCAATTAAGTCATGAATTTTTGTTCTATTTGAACTCGAGATGAAAGCTTTGGAATCTTTTAAATAAATGATAATTCGTTAGATTTCTAATTTTGTCGGAAAGTTTATTAAATAATTTGGGAGCGAGACAGATAAAACTTCTTTGTCCTATGGATTTGCCACAAAATAGTGTGTTTTCCACCCTCTAGATGGGGTAGTTTGAGATAAAACATTATGCACAAACAATTTTGAATCTTTATAATCACCTATTGTTGCTATTTTACACACAAACATATTGAAGTCGCCGTACTCGTAGTAGTTTTTCTGGATATGTATCATTCTTACGTTTTCGTTGCAAGTTTTGGTGTAGTTTTTGTGCTTTACGGGTAGTTTAACAATTTTTTCGCTTAATGGGAGTTTCCAGTGTGCCCTACTTATATGTATATACAATATAAAATCACTCTTATGGGTCTAATAAAGTCGTTTCACATCAGTGCCAAAAAATCGCCAACCTTTGCTACATGTCTCGCTTGCTTTACACCATCTAGTACATAGTCTATAAGTAATTTCAAGTACTTGTAGATGCCTATTGTTTTAATTTTACACATAAATATATATAAGTCGTCACTACAATTGAACTTTTGTTGGATTTTTGTATTACATTACCACTGCTGGTCTGAGGGTGGAATTTATACTTTGAAGGTAGTATACTAATTTTCCCTGGAAAATTGGGGTGTCTAATACGCATTTTCTGTTTTTATGAACCATACATAATCGAATTTTAGTGTTGACATTCGTTGCCCGGAGTGGTCAAAAATCGTCTATTTTTAACATTGCGAGATCTTCGCACCTTTGACTTTGGCGGTGTGTATCTGGTTTAAAAATGACCATAGATCATCATCCCATGACGTCCACATTCGGTTTCAGCGTCCCAAAATACGTATGGAATTGGTGGTCAGCTCACTTAAGCTTTTTATTTACTTGTTTGAGACTTCGGACATTCTGACGATGTTTTTTAGGGTTAGCAAAAATATAAGAGCCAATCGGGCAAAACGAACATCGGATTCGTGTCAAATGTCATGTCAAAATGCATAGGAACACATAGATCTGCCTTCTCGCACTCGACTTCTTTTGTATGTGTCAGTGTTATTATTCAACTGTTTAAATGTTATGATAGATGATAACTACGTTAGGGTAGCTCTCAGTTTAATATTATTTCATTGGCAATTTTCACAAAAATTCATGGATTCATTACGACTTCTCTTTAAAATAATTTCATATAAAATTCTCTGTATATACAGTTGTTATATTATAATTAATCCGTCTCATTTGTACACGACTACAATTTTTCTGTGGCTATTTCAAATGTTAAAACACGAATTAAACCTTATATTTATAAAATCTCGGTTAGTGAGGTACGTTATTATTCTCTTGCCACAAATTGCAGCTTATTTCTCTTCCCAGTAGGCCGCCGGTTACTACCATACCTCGGAAAAGCAAGAAATATCAGAAAGGAAGTGAAAAAGACAGGAAAGTCGCGCAAGCACGTGTTGGTATGTTTTTCGATATTTCATTTAGGTCCCTTATCGTTAGAAAAATCGATTTTTAAATATACGAGCTGTTCCATCCCTTCCAATCTTCGTCATTTATCGTTTCTCTCGGCAAAAGAGATTGCTTGACTTGTTTTTGTTTTTATTAAACAGTGACCTCAATATGTGTATACTTTCGTGTTTCTATAATGGTATATCGGCATTGTGGAATAAAGAGAAATTGTAAACGTTGTTACATTCCGGCTATTTTCAGGTAGTCAACAGGAAAGATATTAAATACCTATGGATATTTTTTGAGGATGAAAAATATACCGGAAAATAAATGAACTAGGTAGAGCTCCGCGCAATAAATTTGGAACACCAGATAACTGCCTAAATAAGATTTGGTCGCCACCCAAAAAAATAATAATAAAAAATTCAAATGACATTTTTACCGCTACATTCAAGTATTTTTTACCTTCGGCATAATTAAGTAAAGAAGTACAAATAACAAATTAGAAAATGGGCGGTCCATAAGAGCAGAAGTTCTAATTTTACATCCACTTCCATGCCCACGTAGTCGAGTGGAAATATCTTTAAAAAAAACATTTGTTGAAATAGGTTTAGAATGAATAATTTCCATCGGTCGGTCGGTACTAACCTTTTCCTTGCGCATGATTACTCTATAACGGTGTAAGATATTGACTTGAAATTTGGAACAGATATGTATTATAGGGAGATCTGGGAATAGATAATATATCGAATAAACAAGGGTAAATAAGTAAAGCAAACTAGTCAGAGTCCAGTAACGTGGAATTTGATGCATATATTAGAATATAAGTTCCTGAAATGTTTTTCGATATCTTGGGAGGAAGATGCAAATAAGAGAGAACACTTACTAGAAAAATATTTTATTCGGCAGGAATTAAAAAGTCCCGACCTAAAAAGTACCCCTTTGTTAAAGAAACGTTATGTTAGAACGGCAGCTTAAGCAAGCAAGCTCTCAATCATGTTTACTGTGATTTCAAAAAAAAAAATTAAACCTGGTTGACGTATTTACCCAATCCATACTGACGAAGGCTAAGAAGTCGGAAACTTCAGTTTACGGATAAGCAATTCTACGACGTAGGATTTTACTAGAAAATAGAAGCGAAATCCAAAATATCAAATTAAGGAAATTTCATGGAAAACGTCATGAATTTTACTTTAGCAATGATCTAGCGAAAATTGCATTCCAACATAGCAATTGTTCAGTACAGACTGCTCACATTATTAACGGATAGTTCCAAACGAGTAATGTTGAACATTTATATTGAAGAGAATATTATAAAGCCTGCATTGTCTCATTTTTTATTTTAATGACGAACTCAATTTGTCGTCCACCTTTGCCAAATACCATAACTGATGATTTAGTTGGGTTCAACTGAAATTTATGACGTTCTGAGAATGCAATCAGGCGTTCTAAACAATCAATTACAATATTTGTTGTTATATGTACATCATCTGCTAAGAATGAATAGTAAAGTTGTGTATCATCTGCATAAAAATGTACTTTGCATTCTTTTAGGCAGGACGTTAAATTACACGTGCATAAACTAAACAAAAGTGGGTCAAGTATTGAGCCCTGCGGAACACCAAAAAATATACTACCTTTGGAAGATTGATCTATATCAGTGTTTATAAACTGAACCCCATTGAGGAAATAACTAGCTAAGAACCTAGTTACACTCTCCGAAAAACCAACGAAGTGTAAAATAGACAACAAAATTTCGTGGCTACTTGTATCGGATGCTTTCGAGAAATCTAAATGTGTCAGTACTATAGTTTTACCCTGATCTATAGCCCCAATGATATCAGTTATTTTCCTCAGCGCTGTAGTACATCTAAAGTCTGGACGATATCAGGTGTTCTCGTATCTGGTAGTACATATTATTCCCAATAAGTTTAGATAGAACTGGAGATATATTTATTGGGCGAAGTTTATTATACAGTGAGCACGTAAAGGTTGGAATAAATTGATTAAAATGGTTACAGAACAAGTGACAAAAATTCGATCAGACCCGTCGAGTTTTAAATACATTTCTCAATCTGTTTATTTAAAAAAAGTGCTGCAAATATTTTTTGAAAAGTTATGACGTCATCGCCATTTTTTTTAAATGGCAACCCCCATTTTTTAAAATGTCATTTGAAAGAGCACATTTTTCTGCATACAGTACATTAAATTCTAGGGAGCATTGCATGACGAAATTATCGAAAAATAAATCTTAACTACTTATAACAATGTAATTAAACAAAAATACAAGAATTTAAGAACACAGCAAAAAATAATTAGACGAAATGTTCAAATTGGGCTCCATTTGCTTCTTGACAATGTCCAAGTCGAAACTAAAATTCTCGCAAAACGTTAATAATTGTTTCGGGTTCAATTCTTCCAATTTCGTAAGTAATTCTGTCTTTTAAGTCCTCAATATTGTTCGGTCTATTAAAATAAACTTTGAATTTAAGGTAACCCCATAAAAAATAATCCAATGGGGTTAGGTCCGGAGATCTAGCTGGCCATTCTATTGATCCGCGTCTACCAATCCATCTGCGTGGGAAAATTTCGTTTAAATAATTACGCAATATTACCGAATAATGTGGCGGTGTGCCATCCTGTTCAAACCATATGGAGTTTTCCGGTACATTAGGGTTTTCACCATTTGGATACAGTGCGATAAGTTCTGGAATTATGTTTTGTTGGAGCAGCTCCAAATATTTTTCACCATCAAATGAACCTTGAATAAAAAATGGACCCAATATTGTAGTCCCAACAATTCCAGCTCACACTTAAATTTCTGTAGAAACTAAGTATGGGCCTCCACTATCCAATGTGGATTTTCACGTGACCAATATCGACAATTTTGCCTATTCACAGTGTCATTTAAACAGAAGGTGGCCTCGTCAGAGAAAAGTACTCGACTTAAGAAATGTGGATTGATATTACATCGTTCCATCATGGTTTCGCAAAAATCTACTCTGCGGTCGAAATCATCTTCGTTAATCTCTTGAACTAAATTCACTTTACATGGGTGCCATTTATTCTTCTTGAAATATTTTAAAACAGTCGACTGACTAATTGACTGTTCTGCTGCGGCTTCCCGACTTGGTTTGTGAGGATTCTCCTCCATTGTCAGTAAAACATCTAACTGTTTATTTTCTGAAATTGTAGGACGACCGTTCGTGAAATGATCTCTTACATGATCACAATTTCGGAACTTCTTTTCTATTTTGCTAACAATTGATTAATGTAATAAATAGGTCGATTAGGGTATTTACCATTAAATAATTCACAAACCATAGTTTGTGTTCGGGACTTATCCATAGCCTCCATAGCCAATCATTATCAAAATTTCAATTCGCTCTGTCTCACTTAAACGTTGCATTATCAGCACTTTCAAGACGATATCACAAGTAAATATTAATGAATGGGCCTACCCCCTTCAGCGTGGTGAGGCTAATATAATTTAGTGAACTGTATTTAGGTATGATAAAAAAAAAATGTGTCGGAAACTTACACAGTAGGTTTGATGGATTCTCCGTCGTTGATGTCGGCCCAGGCAATAGGAGGGACAAAGGGGGCTAAAAGGAACAAATCTCCGACACACACAATTAACGTAACAATTATTAAATTAATTTAGGAAAGGACAATTATAATTCACTTATCACTGATAAATAACTATAGCGTTCTGCGGCGTAAGTCTATTTTAAAACAAAATATTGTTCTATTCAATCAATAGTAAAAGTGAATTGCTCGTACACTAGTTTGTTATATTTACATATTTTTCTTTTTTTTTCTTATTATGACGCAGTTTAGTTGTGTTGCATACATCAACTAAACTAATATCCTATATTCATGTTACTTTTTTTCTATGCTATTTAATATCTATTTGACATGTACATCCATTTCAATATGGCCTAAGTATGAATAAAGTTATTATTATTATTATTATTATTATAGTAATGAAACATATTCTTCATAGGATTTTGCAAACAGCGGAAAAAAGTATCCATGAGAACTAAAAGAAAAACTACTTATATGAAAAAATATTAATGATGTCTTTGCATTCTTTCGATAACCTGACTTCTGGCTGTGCTAGCAAGTCAAAGTCCTAAAATAAATTTGTCCAATTTCTTATTTGACATTCTCATTGTAACACTAGCATCCAACATAGTCCCCTACAGCTAAGCAGATTAAACTAGTATCTACATGACCCCCTACGGTATGAAGATTCAGTTAAAGATGAGACCAAAGGCCTAAAATGAATTTCTTTACCTACCTTGTCTTAAAAAGTTCTTCATTCTAATGGATTACATTTTCACAAAATCTCTCATTCAGTTTCTTGGAAATGCTTAGCCTTTGAAACGTTTCTCGCCCTTATTCTGAGCTCATCAGAAAGGCACAAAGCCACTCATAGCGATGTTTCATGCAAAACCAAGGCAATATCCATAAATGAAATGAAGTATGAAATATTCATATCTGACATTGACCGATAAAAAGCAACAAATCTTCACCTATCTATTAGCTAACTAGTATTGGAGCCTATATAATAATAATAATAATAATAATAATAATAGCTTTATTGCCCAACAGAGAACCCATTTATATACTCTATGCATGTTATTATTTGTTTGCTTATAGTAATGAAACATATTCGTTATACGATTTTGCCAGCAGCGGAAAAAACTACCTATGAGAACTAAAAGAAAAACTATATGAAAAAAATATTAATAATATTTTTGCATTCTTTCGATAACCTGACTTCTGGTTATGCCAACAAATCAAAATTCTATAATAAATTTGTCCAGGGTATCGAAAGAATGCAAAGATATCATTAATATTTTTTACATTTAGTTTTTCTTTTACTTCTCATAGATAGTTTTTTTCAGCTGTTTGCAAAATCCTATAAAGAATATGCTTCATAACAATAATAAAATAAATGAATTTTGAAACAAAATAAAATCTCCAAGTTTTCCTTTAAACTTCCTTTCACAACATTAAGCAGAACAAAGACAATGAAAAATTACCAGAATTCCCCGGCTCTTTCCTAGCACGCTATAGTTCTTTCAATAATTTATGTAACGTAATATTGAAAGGCTTACTATATTTTCATGCAAGAGCTTATTTTTGTGCTTGAAAATGCAAAGCACCACGGCACAAAGCAAAATAAAGTTATACTGTTGGGACTAGAAACGAGAACGCGTAATCTCTATGCTTGTTGAGATACCTAACAAATGTCACACTTGATGTAAAATGGTGATTTGTACGGTACATGACATAAATTCAAATACACATTAAAGTGATATATTTGTGACCGAGAGTATAGGATTTTTTAGCTCTCAAACAGAATTTCGGTGACATGTCATCGCACGTACTACATCATAAACGTTCGTTTCTTCCAAAATATCCAACGTTTTATCAAATGGATGACGCAAAATATTGCTTTGTACAGGGGTAGATAGCAGCACTATCTTTTATATCAGTGCACACAGAGTGTTTCAAATGATCGATTTGTACAACTGCTATGGTATTACTGTTGAACGAACAAATAAAATATTAGATTGTTACATCCCACCATCAATTTCACTAAATCTAAATTAAAACTGCGTTGACTGTCATTGTCAGAAAAGCTACTAGCACTAATATGATTTTGTGAGAAAATATGTCTATTAACATTTGCTGTTAACTGCAGTTCTAGGAAATCGCGAATCCACAAGTCTGTTGCAGCCGGAGAAGCACTAGACATTGTTGTATACCGCCGATTCTGTATAATTTCACACCAAGTTTGTAGATTCATACGTAAGTACATATGGCTAAATTTATACTACGGTTTGCAAAGCCAAAGCGTTCTACAATTAGAGGAGACAAGCCGCTGATTTGCCGCGACTCCTCATCCTTGTCTCACACCTCGTACCCCCTCCTCTTTGTTTTACAAAGCAACTCAGCCGTGCAACAAAGCGGAAAATGAGAGAATGAACTGTGTGAGAAGGATGAGAAGACCTGCGCCACTTGCCGCTTATACATTACGCTTATGAAGCTTGTCTCCTGTTGTTATGGAACTCTTTGTGCAAAACTGCGATCTGGGATGTTCTACCCTTTATTAACCGTTGGCGTAAATGCCAATAATTGCCACAGTGTAGATTAAAAATCGACTTTGAAATGTTTCAAAATTTCGGCGGCGTCATATAATGAAAGGAGATAAAGCCGTAAAAAACATAAAAGTACCTCCGTAAAGTCTAAATTATTATTGACGCTCGGTCAGGGTCAAATGCCTTTAACACTGCAAATATACAAAATGAACTATGTTTTTAGATAATTGTCAGTATGTTTCACAAATATAGTAGATTTCCTATAAAAGCAGGTTATACCTATTATCATAAAATGAAGTGAACACGCCACACATTAAACAGAACAGGAAAGTGTGCGTTTAATTCAAAATTGTCTATTAACATGCTAGATTTGCTTTGCTTGTTTTTGTAAGGACTATTACCATTTTTATGAAAGCCGTCTCTGGCACCGAGATAAACTTCCCGATCTCTAGTTATCAGCGATCTTGAAACCCCCGAGTACTTCCTGTCCGCTACTTTGAATTTACTGAATTGAATCTCGGATTCGTGAGCAATGACCTCAGAAACTCCAGAATACTCATTTTCAGCCCAATGACGAAAAAAATTAGACCTCAAAAAACAACGAGTACAGTTTTTCAAGGCCAAAATATCAATTCTCATTTTTTCTGGAAAATGGCTCGATTTCTAGTCCGTCATTTTGAATTTCCCAAATTGGATCTCAGTTTCATGATCAGCGACCTCGAAAGCCCCTGAGTGGAGATTTTCAGGCCGAAATTTTAAAGTTATTTTCTTCGAAGCCTAATTTTTGGCGCATTTTTAGGGCTTATAACCCCCACAATTCCTCCATTTTGTCCGTCCGCAAAGATGTTAGTAGTGATGGAGTCATCCTAAGGATTCAAGGAACACAACTCAGAAGGAATTTGTAAAGTCGGTGCTCTTTCCCAACTATTAGACATTTTCACTTCTTTCCTGCCGATTTACTGGAGTATTTATGAATGCAGCAATTTCTTTTATTTTAAAATCTTAAACTAGTTATAAAAACAGATGTGTAGTTTTCATTGAGCAAGCGGTATGGGCAGAGGAGCTGTTTTTAGCTATTCTAGAAGATTGTATTCAATTTCACGTTTTACTTCCCTCGTATACCGAAGAGAAGTATTGTATTCGAGAAAAAATCACCCTCCGAGATTTTTTCGGATTTTCACGTTTCAGACTATGTAGGTTACGAAAATATAGGTTTTTCAATTCCGTCAGTCTGTTTGTCTGTCTGTCTGTCGGGTCTGTTGGTGCATTTAGTAAAAACACTTCTTGACGAAAAACAGTCAAATTTGGTAGGTAGCTAACGCCTCTGCCACCGAAGAAATTGTTAGACTTTCACTGGAAAATATACAGGGCAATAAATAGGTAACGGAAAAAAAATTTTTTCGTTCAAATTTTAAATTACCACGTTTCATGACATTCGAAACCTATCTCATTTTTTTTTATTTTAAATAGATAAATAGATAAAATGGGTGATGGAAAATTTTTTTTTGCTCAAATTTAAAATTTTTACGTTTCGCGACATTCTAAATCTAGAATTCAGGTTATCGAAAGAATGCAAAGATTTCATTAATAATTCTACACAAAGTTTTTCTTTTATAGATAGTTATCTTTTCTGCTGTTTGCAAAATCCTATAAATGTTTCAATTCTAAATCTATTTAGAAAAAATCTTTTTTAAAAATTTAAAATAGAAACAATTTTGAAATTTTGAAAAATTTTGTAAAAATGGGTGGAAAAAATTGTTTTGCTCAAATTTAAAATTTCCACGTTTCATGACATTCTAAACATATTTTAAAAAATGTGAACATTTTTTATAAAATGGGTGATGGAAAAAAAATTCTTTTGCTCAAGTTTAAAATTTTCGCAAAGAAATTTGTTTTGTACATTTTGAAAAATACATTTATTTTTTATTATATTACCACTACAATAGAACAGATGATGGAATTTTTTTTTCTTCATTTCTAAAATTTCCACGTTTCATTACATTCTTAACCCGCTTAAAAATGAAGTATTATTTATTTGCTTATAATTGGATTGAAACATATTCTTTATAGGACTTTGAAAATAGCAGGAAAAATAACTATCTATAACTAAAAGAAAAACTTTGTGTAAAAATATTAAGACAAAGT
Source organism: Stenurella melanura (assembly GCA_963583905.1). Lineage (NCBI taxonomy): Eukaryota > Metazoa > Arthropoda > Insecta > Coleoptera > Cerambycidae > Stenurella > Stenurella melanura. The sequence goes on from OY757314.1 coordinate 137,936,875, forward strand.
AGATAAATGAATTCATTTTAGGCCTTTGTTCTCATTTTTAACTGAATCGTAGGGGGTTATGTAGATACCAGTTTAATCTGCATGGCCGTAGGGGACTGTGTGGATGCTAGTGTTAGAATGAGAATTGTGAAATAAGAAATTAGACAAATTCATTTTAGGATTTTAATTTCCTAGCATAACCAGAATTCAGGTTATCGAACAAAATTTCATTAATATTTTTACACAAAGTTTTTCTTTTAGTTATAGATAGTAATTTTTACTTCCCTCGCATACCGAAGGGAAGTATTGTATTCGAGAAAAAATCACCCTCCGAGATTTTTTCGGATTCTGACGTTTCAGAACAAGTAGATTACGAAAATATAGGTTTTTCAATTCCGTCAGTCTGTCTGTCTGTCTGTCTGTCTGTTGGTGCATTTACTAAAAAACTACTTGAAGGATAGCAGTCAAATTTGGTAGATAGTTGACGCTACTGTCAGCGAAGATATGGTAGAATTTTCACTGGAAAATATACAGGGTGGACCGTCTAAACGGAATAAATAGAGAAAAAAATTTTTTTTGCTCAAATTTAAAATTTCCACGTTTCATGACGCGCTAAACCTATTTCAGAAAAAAAAAATTTGAAAATTTTTTTGCAACATTTTTGAAAAAATTTTTACCAAGATGAAACAATTTTTTTTTTGCTCAAATTTAAAATTTCCACGTTTCATGACGCGCTAAACCTATTTAAAAAAAAAAAATTTGAAAATTTTTTTTGCAACATATTTGAAAAAATTTTTAATAAGATGAAAAAAAATTTTTTTTGCTCAAATTTAAAATTTCCACGTTTCATTACGCGCTAAACCTATTTCAGAAAAAAAAAACATTTTTGAAAAAATTTTTACCACTAAAATATGAGAATTTTTTCTTTCTTCAAATTTAAAATTTTCACGTTTCATGGCATTCTAAACGCATTTAAAAAAAAAAAAAAAAAATTAGAAAATTTTTTTTACCAACATTTTGAAAAAAAATTTACCACCAAAATGGGTGGAATTTTTTTTTGTTCAAATTTAAAATTTCCACGTTTTCATGGCATTCTAAACGTATTAAAACAAATTTAAAAATTTTTCCGAAAAATTTTCTTGAAAAAATTTATGTATTCATCACTAAGTAGGTACTTACTATAGGATAGAAGAAAATATTTTGTTTGCTCAAATTTAAAATTTCCACGCTTCATGACATTCCAAACCTATTTCGGAAGAAAAAAATCGATAAAGGTATTTACACAGAACTTCCCTCGTTTTTTGTGCATGGCGGTCACTCTAAAAAATTAATAATTACGAAATGACATTGAGAATAATAATCGGAATATAGTTATTGCTAGTATTACAAAGAAAACTTGATAAGTTTTGGTCAAAAAAATATACAGATTGCTCATCCAACAGCAAAAGTTCAATACTAAATAGCAGTTGCCACATATGGCAGGCATTTTAAACTTTTTTTACCACCACTATAGAATAGAAGGAAACTTTCCTTCTTGCTCAAATTTAAAATTTCTACGTTTGACATTTTAAACCTATTTCAGACGAAAAAACTTTGAAAATGTTTTTACCAACATTTTTGAAAAATTTCAAATAAAATAAAAAAATTTAACCACCACTATATTTCCACTCCATTACGTGAATATTGGATTGAAAATGTGACAGATGGCAATAATATCCGGCATATGCACCTATTATACTTTTATTGAAAAATGTACAGGGTGGTCATCCCAAGAAATAATTCAGTCATGGTGGACATTTGTAAAGGTATTTGCGCAAGCCTGCCATATGTGGCAACTGCTATTTAGTATTGAACTTTTGCTGTTGGATGAGCAATCTGTATATTTTTTTGACCAAGACTTATCAAGTTTTCTTTGTAATAATAGCAATAACTATATTCAGATTATTTTCAATGTCATTTCGTAAATATATTTTTTTTAGAGTAACCGCCATGCACAAATAACGAGGGAAGTTCTGTGTAAATACCTTTACCGATTTTTTCTGCTGTTTGCAAAATCCTGTAAAGAATATGTTTCAATTCTTAACCTATTTCAACCAAAAAATGTTATAGATGCGTTTTTCCCCTCTTCTGAGATCTCTATATTTGTCAATAGCTGTTCTTGTGCTACGTTGTTGAACGTTCTTGTATGCGCTCTCCTTTCTACTGCCATTACACGTTGGATATTTACAATAATTCTTAAATTACTTACCTGTGTCTGAAACATTTTTCCGGATAATTCTTTATTTTCAAGTTATTCGCGTTTGTCAACTTAAATGCCCCCGGTATAAATAGTTACCAGTTTGCCTTTCCCGTTATCCTTGTAACAATAGTGTTATAGTGCACCGTTGCTACACATAGTTAAATTAGTTGTCGTACGAATACTCAGTACAGTCCATTCCATACCTTCAGTTTGATTAATTATTATTAATTTAAAATAGATTATATCCAACAACCCTGTATATATTATTCACACATTATTTTTTAATTTATGAAAATTGAGATATAACATCTACATATAAATGCAAAACCCCATATATCCCTTAAAATGTTCAATAGCTGTTGGAATAACAACCTAAGCCACATTTAATCGAATTCGATTTAGAATCTTTCTTATGTGACTGGAAAATATTATTCGCTTCCTGGCAAAAACAATAGATTTTTCAAGAGAGCTAACGTCCGAGAGCTCAAAAAGGAAATTTGACCTCGAAATTGATTTGGGGCTGTTCCGTTCCAATAAGAAAAGCCTTTGTAAAATAAAACACCTTGACTGTGAACCCAGCCCTATATGAGATATTTCCTCAAATTTTGTGGTCAAAAGAACAATAACAAAATTCCACTTTACGTTGAAGGTGCGTTACCGAGGATTAATCTTGTTTGTGATATTTGCGAGAAATACAAAAATAATAACCCGCAGAGATACAGAAGAAGCGGTTGAAGTAGGATTCTAGGAATAGTCCCCTATACTCTGCTTGAAAAGACAGAGAGTAATAAATTACTCAGAAAAATTCAATCATGTGTGTACTAATATTTCTCTTTACATTTATGGAAATTATACCGAGAAACTAAGAAGAAGAAGCTGTTCTAGCGGTACCCCTCCGAAGACATATAGAAATCCCAATTGCAGCAAACGTGGGCGGTTACGCAGAGACGTTTCCTTCCAATTACACCAATCATGACAAGTGACGTACTCTCTTAAAAATAAATGCTGGGACTAATCTGCGTGAAGCGTATTCATCATATTTGGCGTTTACAGTATGTAATAGAAATAAATTCTAATAAGCGCCCTGATTATGCAAATATGTACGCAGTGTACGTTTGTGACTATTAGTTTTTTCGATAAGGGGAGGGGGTGCTAAAACATTTCTATTCCACTTATTCTTCGTTTTAGGCGGCGCTGGTCGGGTCCGTAGCTTAGATGCTACTTTGAATTTTTTTAAAGCCTACGTTATTTAGGTCACGTAGACCAGTAAATTCTTAAAAAAAATTGATTGAAGGAGCCGCTACTCTGTGGTAGTTAATCATTTTGCACAAATAACTAAATAAAACACACTACTATGTTTTCTACCACTATGCATTTGTTTCGACTTACAAAGCCATTGTCAAGCAGTGAATAAAAAATGACTGATTTGTAATTGCAAAGAAATGTTACATATATAGACAATTTTGGATGGATAGATAGGTACAATAAGGGCTTAGGCAAGTAGATGACAATAATAAACTTAATTATGAATATTCAATTATGGGTCTGCCGGCTGTAAATAAAGGTGAATATATAATAGGGTGGAGCGATTTTGTATTTTTTTAAAATATTATTGGGCGGGGTTCAGAATCAGTGCTTTATTGTTATACAAATTTAAAAGTATAATAAACTATTTTGATATTCTAACTCTAAATACTGCCCCAACGACATTGAAATTTTCAAATTTTGCAAAAAAAAAATTTTTTAATTCTATTGGGCGGGGTTCGGAATAAATGCTCTATTGTTATACAAATTTAAAAGTCTAATAAACTATCTCGATATTACAACTCTAAATACTGCCCCAACGATATTGAAATTTTAAAATTTGGCAAAAAAAAAAAGTTTTTAAATTCGATTGGGCGGGGTTCGGAATAAATGCTCTATTGCTATAGAAATTTAAAAGTATAATAAACAATTTCGATATTATATCTCTAAATACCGCCCCAAGGATATTGAAATTTTCACATTTCATTTTTTTTTATTTAAATTTTATTGAATGGGGTTTGAAATCGATGCTCTATTGTTATACAAATTTAAAAGTACATATAATAAACAACTTTTGTATTAAATCTCCAAATACCGCCCTATAACGCCGACGCTGAAATTTATAAATGTCACCGAAATAACGGCATCATACAATTTTGAATAATACAAATAACTTTACAATACAGATTGTTATTTAATTTTTAGGCTAAGAAAACATTACAGTTGGCAAAATAATAAAAACCATGAGTCATTTGTCCTGGTTTTCTTTTAGACAAACTAGGGTCACAGTGTCCTTTATCACTTGCGTTACAAATTTCCATTAAATATAACTGATCTGTACTCAAACCATTTTTAGATTTTGTTATGACAGGTAAGATGCATTTAATTGATCGAAAACCTACAATCGGAAGTTGCTCACAATTTTTAAGCGATTTTCCAATTGGTCCAGTGCAACTTTTAGGGCCAGTTGTTGTGCCATCAAGATATTGAATTAGATGCCACAAGGTGAGTTCGTTTGCGTGTAGTTGACATATAAGCCATTGTAGAGGATGTCTAAGTGTAGTTTCCATAAGACGAATAACGCCTGAATTGATCCCCGTATTTACTGCCGTTCCATCACATCCAACAGCTAATATTTTTTTAGAATCAATTGACTTAGATGATATAAATCTTAGATATGGTTTTGGCGTCACCGGCTTTTACTGAAATATGTCCTACGTATTCAGAACCAGGTTCTTTCAATAAACTTATATGTTCCTCAACCACAACTCTTCGACGTTTGTCTTCAGTGATTAAAGTCTTATCCTTTCAGCCATCATAAAATAATCCATATATCTCGTTATCAAAATTAAGAGGCGCATTGGTCAGTGTGGTTCTCGCTTTAGAACGGACTCGACGAATTTGGCTCCGATCTACAACACATGTTGTACCTACCTATACTTTGGGTAATTAAACCGATATCATGCAATGCAGCAGAGACGATAGCGGCTCCGGCGCGGTCAGAAACACCGTATCTATCTAATGTTCTAGCTACGACAGGAAATACAGGCGGTAGCAAAGGCGGTAATGAGGATGGCGGTGAGAGTAGAGTATTTAAAGTAAGTTGACTTTCAGTTTGTGGCTCTTTTCTCAAAATAGGTCTTGAACTAGGGCCGGCATCAGAATCAGACGATAACAGTGTCTTTTTTTCATATTTCCCTCTTTGTAATATTCTAGACATGTTGGTCATATTTTTCTTCGTAGAGTCTCTATCTACCGAACCTATCATCATCTTACGATTACTTCTCTGGTCGATTAGAAAATTCCGCTCCTTTATAGGTATTTTTCTGCTCTTTTCACAGGTACAATTTTCAAATGTCATACATTTGCATGTTGCGATGTCAACTAGTTTTTTGCTTTCAGTTTTAAATGATAATAATTTAGAATTATAATTATCCACATTCTTTCTACTTTTATAAGGTTTTAAAATATTACGATACTTATCATGATAAGCTATAAGCCTCGCCAATATGGTACGATGTTCTGATATTGGTATTGATGCTCTGCGCCATAACTCTTTTATCGCTATAATTTTACAAGTCCTGTTCACTAAATCCCTAAACCCTTTTTTGTCTCCACTGTGACTAATGAAAATAAATAATTTCATCACATCCTCGTAAGTGGGCAAGAGATTATTTGGTAATTCACTTCCGGCTCCAAATATCTTCTCCTCAAAGCCATATAACTTATATTAAAAATAATCTGTACGATATATTATGGGTTAAATAAATGTTAGGTTAAACAAACACGTGTTGACGATGGAGCGCAGGCCGAAGAATTTCATGAAATATGCGCAAAGTGTGGAGAGAAATATTGGCGATAACAACGTTGAAAACCAGAGTAACTTAGTATAATTTAATTATTGAACTTTTTACTTTAAATTAGGACACGGTTAGTAATCATAAATGTATAAAGGCGTCCATTAAAATTAGGTCCTACCAAAAATCATATTTTTATTTTTTGTAAAATTTTCATCGGCTTGGGGCAGTATTTGTAAAAATAATTTAACATTTTTTTTCATATGATAGTGTTATTTAAGTGACAGAGCATCAATCCTTCGCCCCGCGCAAACGATTAAAGCACATATATTTTTCTTTCATATAAGCGCGCTCCACCCTAATATATAAGATCTAATTGATCATTTAACAAATTATAATCCTTGATATTATTGTGCTTATTAATTTCCAGAGATTCTAAAATGTTTAATTTAAAGACTTTTGTTGAGAAATGTAAAATTTCAATGTCGTCTAATTCCGGAAAACTATGGTTGTTCTCGAGGCAGTGGTTCGCGAAAGATGAATCAGTTTTCTGTAACCTATGGGATCTAAGTATTTTCAAATTTTTACCGTTTGCCCTATATAGATACTACTACACTCTGTACATTTTAACATATAATCTTCAAATTTGTTAAATTTACGTGTTGGGTATTTTGCTTTTAAATCACAGAGTAAATTATCAAACATATTATACAATGCAAGAGACACCTAACTGTCACATTAATAACACTGTATGACAGCCTTCGAAGCATGCTTGATCGCGTACTGCACAAATTGTAAGTCATTCGTGTTGTGAATTTTCAAAACCGATTTTCTCGATAACTGATGAAAGAAATCGAAAAAAGTTGGTATTGCTGAATAGAGAATAAATATATCTTTTAAATGAAGTGTTACAAATACACCCTTTCAATTTAAAAAATAGGGGTAGTAAGGGTCACGGGAAGAGGGTTGAAGTGGGGGGGGGTGAAGATTTTTCGCCAAAAAGCGTAATTTTAAAATAAAAAATTGACCTATCTCGGGATCTTGCATAAATACTATTAATAACGTAGAAAATGAATTTATCCGCTGCATATGTACCATACTGTATATATAATATAATAGTATAATGCTACCAGGATGTCATCACAAAGTCTATTTGTGATAGAATATCACCCGTGACCGCGTACTTAAATATTGCAAACGATATCCATATATGGAATGGAAATAATTCACCAGATATGTTATACGCTTATCTCAAACGAAAGTACTCGATTTTTTACTTGGCTCACCATTACTAGTCCGTTATCTGCTATGGGTTAATTATTGCCGGTAGCATAGCTATAGGTTAAATAATTTATTTACTTTTATTGAATCATTTATGGAGTTGATCGTTAAACTAACATTACTTTTTATAAATAAATAAGGTATTATAAATAAATAATTTACATCATTCCTATCAAGTAATAGTCCAATAATTATAAAGATTTCCATAATGAAAAATGTTATCTGAGGTTATCCTTCAGTAACTAGTGGAGGGATTATACATCACAAAACCACAAAAATCAGTTCTGGGGGTACTGCGCAAGTCCCCAAAAAACCACCCCTTCGGTAAAAAAGCCTTATTTTACTGATAACTCGTTAACCGTTGAAGATATAAATTGCTCATCATAAAAAAGAAAGCATGACTAATTGCCTAAAAAATAGTACATCTTGTACATGCCACGGTTTTCGACAAAATCGATATTGAAAAAAATTGCAAAATTTGTATTTTCAATGCGCACAAATTTTCGTTTATTTGAAATTTTTGCGTGCGGCCTATAGAAAACCAAACATGCTAGGAAGAAAAATCAAAATGGGTTTTAAAGGGGATATAAAATACTCTTTTGTGTTTCCATTTTTGATGGCTATTGATATCTATTAGTATATAAAAATAACAATATAATATGGTTACCTCTTGAATTCTTGCACTTTTAACTATTCACAGGCTCATAGAAAATAACTGACTTTAATATAAGTTATAAATGCCAAATTCTGGACAATTCTTTATTGCTTCCTAAAACTAAAAAACACAAACATCTTGAAAATTTAGCCCAATTTTTTTTTTTTACTTTATATATCATATAACTATTATTTCTAATCATTTAATAGTTAAAAAATTGTATTAAAAAAATGTCATAAAAAAATTGAATATGCATCCTATTTTGGATATTTTTTCGGCTAACTTTAACATGCTGCTAAATTTGTAAATGTGAATATTTTTATTCCTAACTTTTTCTGCATTGAAGTACTACCTTGAACTAAAAGATAATGCAATTAGCTCGTATTATAGTCAGTTATTTTTTATGGGCCTGTGAATAGTTAGACGCACAAAAAATCAAGACATAACCATATTATATTGTTATTTTTATACAGGGTGATTCACGTAGGCCATTCATTAGAAGTTTTTCAACTTGCAGTTGGATTAGAAACTTGAAATTTGGTATGCAGCCCTAATCGATCATGCCCGTTCTATCTAAAATATTTTCAGTCCTCCAGTTATACAGGGTGTGCCAGAAATTGGTACCAACTTTCTTATTTTAAATGGAAACCTATATTTTTCTTTACATGGTTCGATTGGTCTTCTAATTCTGAGTTTAGAGAACCTAAGTTATGTCAACTTTATCTATTACAATTTTTGACATATGTCCAATTTAAAAAAAAAAATTGCCGCTGTAGTAGTTTACGAACAAATTTGTATCTCGCAAACCTTTCAAAATTACGAAACCAAATTTGTGAAGCAGTTAGCTGGAAGTCCAAGATAACTTTTGATGTCCCATCGGTGGTCCCATTTTGTACCATATGGGCGCAGTCGATTTTCAAATGTCGCAATCAAAAATTGTCAAAAAGTCAATTTTTTCAAATGGCACCTACTATTTTTTTCACACCATTCGAAAGAAAATTGAATTTTAGGGTGAGTTACTTAAGCATTCCATATACCTAACTTTACCCCATATCGAGTTATTCAATAAAAATCAAGAAATACATTATCTTGCCGAGAGATTCCTTACTTCATCAAGTATGCCATGGAAACAAAAGACAGTTGTAATAATTTTTAAAGAAAAATATGGATTCTTATTTAATTACACACAACACCAACAAATTATTATTAACGAACAAGAACAATGTTGACGAAATTCTGAGGTAAATGTTCAATGTGACCACCATATTTTTATTCAAATATTCTATTATTCTACTTTCAACAGATTGCGTAGCACATCTTTGCGCCTACCATTTCTGACGCCAGAAATCAATGCAAAATTGAATTTTAGGGCCACTTTTATTAACATTGTGTATGTCTATCTACAGTCGTTTTTGAGTTAATGGCATTTTTTGAAAAAAATATTGTTTTTTTTACTCAAGGGTAGTAGGTTTTGGGAACAATCATTTCATTTTATTTTTATTCAAAAATCGTATTGCAATAATAAATAATAACAACAAAATAACAACAAATAAACATATTAACAAAATAATTATTTCAATACAAATGCTCAATGTGTGCACCGTTTTCACTGACAGGATTTCGTCAACATTGTTCTTGTTCGTTAATAATAATTTGTTGGTGTTGTGTGTAATTAAATAAGAATCCATATTTTTCTTTAAAAATTATTACAACTGTCTTTTGTTTCCATGGCATACTTAATGAAGTAAGAAATCTCTCGGCAAGATAAGGTATTTCTTGATTTTTATTAAATAACTCGATATGGGGTGAAGTTAGGTATAGGGAATGCTTAAGTAACTCACCCTAAAATTCAATTTTCTTTCGAATCGTGTGAAGAAAAATAGTAGGTGCCATTTGAAAAAATTGACTTTTTGACAATTTTTGATTGCGACATTTGAAAATCGACTGCGCCCATATGGTACAAAATGGGACCACCGCTGGGACATCAAAAGTTAGCCTGGACTTCCAGCTAACTGCTTCGCAAATTTGGTTTCGTAATTTTGAAAGGTTTGCGAGATACAAATTTGTTCGTAAACTACTACAGCGTCAATTTTTTTCAAAAAATTGGACATATGTCAAAAATTGTAATAGATAAGTTAACATAACTTAGGTTCTCTAAACTCAGAATTAGAAGACCAATCGAACCATGTAAAGAAAAATATAGGTTTCCATTTAAAATAAGAAAGTTGGTACCAATTCTTGGCCCACCCTGTATAGTTGGAGGACTGCAAATATTTTAGATAGAACGGGCATGATCGATTATGGCTGCATACCAAATTTCAAGTTTCTAATCCAACTGCAAGTTGAAAAACTTCTAATGAATGGCCTACGTGAATCACCCTGTATACTAATAAACATCAATAACCCTCAAAAATGGCAACACGAGAGAGTATTTTACATCCTCTTTAAAACCCATTTTGTTTTCTTCCTAGCTTGTTTGGTTTTCGAGCAATTCAATTTTTTCTATAGAGCGTGCACAAAAAATTTCAAATAAATGAAAATTCGCGTGCATTACAAATACAAATTTTGCAATTTTTGTCAATATCGATTTTCTCGAAAACCATGGCATACACAAGAATAGTACAGGAGGACTTATTTTCAGGTAATTAGTCAAGCTTTCTTTTTATGATGAGAGGTTTCTTTATATCTTCAACGGTTAACGAGTTATCAGTAAGATAAGGCTTTTTTCACAGAAGGGGTGGTTTTCTGGGGGGTTGCGCGGTACGCTCAGAACTGATTTTTGTGGTTTTGTGATGTTTAATCCTCGAACTAACAGTTGCGGAAGGAAAATCTCAGATAACATTTTTTGCGAGCTTCCGGTGTATTTTTTACTTTATCAACTGGACTATAATATAAAGCAGTAGAAGACTATTTAAAATAATAAAAAGTGATTCTAAAAATTATCAGTCGGCGCTTATGACATCTCTCGTCTCTCGTGTGTCGGTCTTTTTTTATGATTTTCAAACTAACACTGGATAAGCTATACTTAACCTAACACAACTATATAAACTACACAGGATATATGCTATATATTTCTTGTCCCAATTTGGAATATATGAAGCAAAATGAAAATATTTAGCTTCTGTTGACTTCCTTTTGCGAACGCTATGACTGTTTCAAATTTATTACAAAAAGTTAAAGTGGTTTAATTGTACTGGACTCTCGGAGATATACATGTATTTCCTAATACTAATACTTGCAACCCGAATCCATCTGTTTCCATGATTAATATCGTCCTTCGTCCTACCATGGCAGTTCAGTTTTTGTGCTAAAGTCGCATATTATATAATTAATTAAAATACAAAATGTATAACAGAGAAGTGAGAACCAAAACAACAACCGAGCGTATAATAATCCTGGTCATTAAAATCATAAATCTAGAAGTTGGCAGTCATCCGAAAGTTTAATCCCATGTCTCTATTCGTAAGGGATATTTGTTCTCCCACAAAGGCCATATATCACGATTTTCAAAGTTGTGTGTGTAAGGACCTTTTCCAAACTGATATTTTTTAATATTCAGGCTATTTTACTTGTATGAGTTGTGCAAAAGTCTACAGATTAAGTTTTACGATCCCCAACCACTTTTCAAACAGAAAACTTTACGGCTCTAGAAAATAAAGCCATTTTGATTATGGGAAAATTTAAACGAAAACTCAGTTGACTTTATAAGCAAACAAATTAATCCGAAGAAAGTTTTAATGCAAGATAAAATTTGATTACAACTATGGCTCCATCGTGAGTAAAATGCCTCGATTAGATAATTCGTTATTGGATAAAATTATTGGAATGGTAGAAATAGTCGGATTGATAGCCACAACAATCGTTCACTTTGTGATACTAACATGAGATTTGGCATGCTTACAAAATGTTTAGCTCCAAATCGATTGTGATATAGTGCCAGTTTTTTTTTTATCACAACCTTGAAAAAATAAAAAAATGGGTGATTTATTATAATACGAGCAAAAACTACTGTTATGATATGTGTGAAAGATTGAAGGTAATGTATTATTATGATATTGGGATATTTTATAATTAAGCCAAACTTTACAACAGAATTGCCAAAATAGTAACTCATAAATTAAAAATTGTAAATCAGAACGTTTAAGCCAGAATCTACCTCACCGCAGAACATGAGAGGATGTTGCACGTGGCCTCTTACAACGGTACTAAGTTTCGATATGGTAAGGTGAAATGGTAGAAAGAAGGGCTCATACAAAATGTATAGGCAATAGTAACGCGTAGTAGTAATGTTTGAATTGTACTGAATATCAATTAATTTTAAGTTTATTATTTTAAATATTTAACATACCTGATATTAAAAAAGGATATTGGTACATCGTTTAACTTACAAAAGGCTTAGGTAACAATATTAAGTAGTCAAACATAGGTAGTGTTCTACCAGAGTGCATAGATGTAGTTGGAACCCAGTGTAGAACCTACAAAATACAAAATAAACATTTTAAAAAGAATGTATTCACAAAGAAACTTTAAATATAAAGGTAATAGGCTAAGAAAGTGCTTAATGAATAACATTTTAACTATAAAAATCAAATGGGAGACCTAAACTCAGTGACTTTATAAGATAGTGAAAAACTCTCCCACAGATAACGTAAAGTTATATAAAATACAAATTTCAAGCCTCGTAATGACTAAAATCAGTGATAAGATTATAAAGACTTACCAAGTGTATCTAATCACACATCAAGCACTGGAATGTGTTGATTTTTAATAGTAGTAACTTTATAAAATGGTTGGTAGTAATCTTTGGTTAGGACTTTCTCCATAAAAGTTGCATAAAACATTTCAAATAAAGAGTTTGTGTAAGTTTATTCATTTTGTAATTATAGAGACCACTTTGTAGTTTGATCTGACGTAATAGCATATTTCGAATACCATACCCAAGGACTGGTACATAGCATTGCATCGTAGGCATACCTGAAAAATGCATGATTATTATTATTATTATTATTGTTATAAATGTTAAAAATGGTGTTTATATGATTTAAAACGATAGTAGGTGATTAGAATTAAAGTTAAAATGGGAAAAGTAAAGTAATTTTAGTAGTTTTAAGCAATTGTGAACAATTTTATGAAACGTTATCGAAATTACTAATAAGACTCCTAGAGACATGTATGGGGTATCAAAATGTTCAGAAGAAGGTCAGAAAGATTAAAACATAATCAGAGTAAAGATTTATTCAGTAAATTACAAGAAATTTCATTATAAAAAATATAAATTTTAAAAATGTCAAAACTAGATTGCTTTGGTTTTTAGAAATGTCACATCTAAGCCAATAGAATTTAAGGATTAAGAAAAAAAAGAGAGTTGTTCAAGCGTGGGTACAGAAAAGACGCCGTTTTTTGAGCTCCACAAAATTTTACAAAATAAATTCAAATTAAATAAAATTTTCTTAAATAAAATATAAAGTGCATGTTTAAAAGTATCTTTAAAGTACGTGGAATACGTCAAATAGTAAATTAGGAGCAAAAAGGCAGTCAAAGGTAATCAAATACCTTTTCATTGAATTGTGTAAACATAACCCTACTTTTTATAAACAATTTATGCAGATTTTATACAAGTGAGCAGTTTCTCACAAAATATTGGTAATTCAGTACTTACCTTAACAAGTAGAATAAAGTTCGGAAGTGTATCCGTTAAAACAAAGTGCATAATTCGTCGTATAACAAATTTCACCAAAACGCACAGAAATCAAGCAGCCATTCACAGATCTGAAGTATTGACAGAGTAGCGCGTCTACATCTCAGGCCGGAAAGTTGGAAGCAGCGATCTTTACATCCAGGACGGAGTAAGAACAAAAACACTGTACCAATGTAAGCTTAAATTCGAAAATTAAAGGGAAACCAAATATAATAAAAGTTGCAACAGATATCTTTTAAGTTAAAAAGGCCATTAGTTTTAAATTTTTAGAATAGTTTATTTCAGTCTCATTTATACTTTTCCCAGATTTTTTTATTTATTAAATTTTGTAATTTTGAATGGGCCTTTCCTTTGATTTTATTATCGAGATAACATTTATTTACAGAGCACCGTAGAACTTACTCCTGAGGTGAGAGGCAGACGAGCGGTAGGTTTCATGTTCTAAAGTGAGCTAGCATAATACCTTGTTGCGGGGTAAAGCGTGACTGGCGCTCAGGCAAAATTTTAATAATAAAAATAAAATAAAGTTTAAAAAGTTATAATAACATAACAGTATATTATATCTGTTAGATATGTTAACAATAATATATCTTAAACATTATGTATATATTTATACAGGGTGAACAAACTCAAGTCGGCAATATTGCCAACTTCTTTATTATTGAAGCTACGAGGTCGGTTAAATTAGTGAACTATTAGTATTTCTCCGCTGATTGACGTGGTGCTAACAGAACAGAAAGAAGGAAAACATTGCTAGTCGATTAGGGTATAAATATAAAGGGTGTCCCATTAAAAAAAAAAAATACATTTTTTGAAATATATCGGAAAAGCGATATTTAATTGTTTTTCTGTTAATCAGCGGAATAAATACTACTGCTACTACTAGTTTACTAGTAAATGTAACCTCTTAGCTTCAATAATAAAGAAGTTAGCAATACCGACTTGAGTTTGTTCACCCTGTATATATCCCTGTCATCGTCCAAATGTTGAAAGTTTGCAAATGCCGTACCTTTCAAGAGTATTATAAAAATGTTTTTTTCCCCTACATTCTTAGACATCTTCAAAATACCCAAAGACTTGATATTGTTTGGGATGTACACAAACCGAACAGTCTTAAACAACAGACCCTGCAAGCACGAGGATCTGGGACAAGATATGTTGTAACCCCTTCAACACCTGTTCCATCTCAGTGGCAAGCCTTCTTGATGGAGGATAAAAATAAGGAAAAATTATTCTCATATATTAATTCAGAAATACTAACGACTGATACCGAAAAAGAAATTATCGTAACTTCTGGAAACTTGGCGTATTCCACTGCTAACTGAGATCTAAAGGTAATATCTCCCTGTTCCCATGAAGAGGCTGATGTTAGAATTTTACTTCATGCGTTTCATGCCGTTCAGGAGGGTCACGAATCTGCAATGATCCGAACAGTTGACACTGATGTTTTAGTGTTGGCAGTAGGGTTTTATCATGAAATAATGTCTAAATATTTATTGGTAGCATTTGGCACTGGCAAGAACTTTTCTTTCATACCTGCACATAAAATTGCCAAGGGACTAGGACCACGAGACTCAGTATGTCTACCAATGTTTCATGCACTAGCTGGATGCGACACCACTTACTCATTTCTTGGCAAAGGAAAAAAAAACAGCTTGGGCAATATGGGCAAAATTTGATGATCTGACAGTACAGAGGCTTTGCTAAATATAAAAAACGAGTTTAGGGTGGATCCTAAAGCATTGAAATGTATCGAAAGATTTGTCATTCTGCTCTACGATAAAGGTACTCCTATCTGCGATATTAATGAGGCACGCAAATATCTTTTTACGAAAAAACAAAGGCCACTTCAGTCGCTTCCACCAACAAGAGAATCGCTTGTGCAACACGTTAGAAGAGCTGCCTTGCAAAGTGTCTTTCTTTGGGGACAAAGTTTGATCTCAAGTCCGAATATTCCTGATCCTGAACAATGGGGGTGGAAATTAAATGAAGGTGTTCATCAACCGCTATGGAGTACATCGCCAGAAGCTTTGGTAGCTTGTCAAGAACTTCTTTCTTGTAAATGTAAAATTACCTGCAGCCAAAAGTGTTCATGAGCCGAGTTGAAGTGCACAATATTGTGTTTATGTGATGGCGACTGTTATGGAACGGACAGTGAATAGTATTTTAAATTAAAATTAATAATAACAGTTCTTTTTGTTTACTAGTTTACTTGGCAGTAAAATTACGCTTAGTACATGTATGCAGTCTGTCTAGATGTCCCATTTCCATACCAATAAATGAAAGTCTTAAAGATTTCGAGAACTCTGAGATATACAACATTGAAAAGTTATCTTTATGGCAATAGCATTATTTAGCATTATTTGTTCAGACAATAGCATTATTTTTTCAGACCTCGTCTTTACCTACAAAAACATGCAACAGAGGGCACATATAATTGACAATTACCTAAAATATCACTTAGAGTACGTTTTATAGTCATATATCTCAGAATTTTCGGAATCACTTTGGCTTTCGATAAATTGATGACTAAGATTTTGGAACACACTGTATATTTATTTATTTTTTTATGTCTTCAAATTTTAGTTTTATCGTTTGTTTTTGTAAACACTTTATAAAAAGGATAAAATTTTATGTTATTAAAAGTATTAAATACACATTTCATGACTCAAGGTCACAACTGTCATTCTTGAAATTTTTTTGATTGGCACTATATCCCATTGTTTTTAGTACCTTCTGAACTGCCTGTCCACCAAATTTCATCTTAGTATCACAATCTGAACGATTCTTATGAATTATTGAACTTAGCAGGTCGACTAAAAGTGGCATCTTTCAAATAGAGCAAGCTCCACAGAATTATTTGTTTTAAGAATAGGTACAAACAATTCTTACCATTAACGCGCTTTAAGTTGAAGACGGACCAACTAATTGGTCTACATTTTTACCTTGTTATCATTACATACTCTTTATTAGTGATATGTGACAACATCAAGGTTAAATATTAATAAGTGTAGAAGTATGAATTTTCTTCTAATGCTGTGTCGACAAGATACGAGAATTTGCAGATGTAAATATAAGTTGGATTTTGTTTATCTTTCGAAATATATAAGTGTAGGTATTAGCAAGAAATAAAATTCAAAGATAGAAATAACTTTTTATTTGCAAGTTTTTACTTCCCTCGCATACCGAAGGGAAGTATTGTATTCAAGAGAAAATCAGCCTCCAAAATTTTTTCGGATTTTCACGTTTCAGATCACGTAGATTACGAAATTATAGGTTTTTCAATTCCGTCAGTCTGCCTGTCGGTCTGTTGGTACAGTAACTAAAAAAGTATTTGACGGTGAACAATCGAATTTAGTAGGTAGCTGACACCGAAGAAATGGTTAGACTTTCACTGGAAAATGTACAGGGTGGACCGTCTGAAGGGAACAGATATAATGGAAAAAAAAAATCGCTCAAATTTAAAATTTCCACGTTTTTTCGTGACATTCTAAACCCATTTCAAAAAAATTGAAAAAAAATTGAAAAAAATATAGAAATTTTGAAATTTTTTTATAAAATGGATGATGGAAACATTTTTTTTCCAACTAAAAGTTAAAATTTCCACGTTTCGTATCATTCTAAACATATTTAAAAAAAAAATTAATTTTTTTTTTAAATTTTGAAAATTTGTTATAAAATGGATGATGGGAACATTTCTTTTAGCTCAAATTGAAAATTTCCATGTTTCAAGACATTCTATAGATATTTATAAAAAGAAATTTGTTTTGAAAATTTAAAGAATATATACTTTTTTTATTGGTACCCTATTTTGCTTATTTAAAGTACGCCTCAGAGTGTTTAAATTGAACTTTTAATAACGGACGTTTTAGTTATCGTGACAACAACTACAACCCGAGTCAAAATGTCAACTTTTTAATTATTAATTTGACAGGAATTTTTGCGGTATTAACCGCGAATCTGCTTTTCTATTTACTTAAATAATCAATGTTATAACTCATTTTAAAGCGATATACAATCAGTAACAACTGTAGTGACAATAATTAATCCTATGTGACAGATTGTAAATTAATTCTTGCATTCCTCATTTGACACTGATAGGTATCCTGATGTCACATCACGAATTCAACCATTTTACATTCTTAATTCTTATTTCCATTAAAAAAAATAGCGTAAAGTATTCGTGGGTAACTGGTCTTTAAAACACTTGCTCTATTTCGCGCACTCTGGCTGCGCCGTCGTGCTCGAAAAATCGCGCGTGTTTTAAAAACCTTAATATCCACTTATACTTTAATATACTATTTTTTACTTTTACAATAGAATATGTGATGGATTTTTTTTTAATTTCCATGTTTCATTATATTCTAAAGCTATTGTCTGTAATTGTTTATTTGTGGCATATTCAGATTTTCTTACTTTTTATTGGGTATTTTGCCACTGAAAAATATTTAAAAATTTTGATGAAAAAACCTCTGCGCCAAACGGATCAGACAGAGGTTGGTTCTTGAATACTTGACTATTTCAAAAAGTCTCACACCTAAAAATATATAAACTAGAACAATGTTATAAACTAAAAACTCAAAATCAAAGCTATAGGAAGTTAACGTTTCGGAAGAGAATCTACTTCCGTTCTCAAAACTTTTTTGGCCCCGTCAACCATGACAGTTCTTTGTTTATGTATTTCCATAGCCACGTGAGACATTAAATTATATTTATCTTATTTTTACTTACTTCGTCTCTAAGGATGGGCAACCAACTAGTACAAAAATCTATTGAATAATTAGAAACGCATCTATCCTTATCTCCAATATTAAGTAACATTTTCATGGAAAATTTCGAGGAAAGTAATATTAATAATCTAGCTTATAAACCCATTGTATGGTGGAGATATGTAGATGACATTTTTGCTATATGGCCTTATAGTAAAGAATGTTTAAGTAATTTTTTGAATCAGATTAACGAAAAAGAACCTTCAATTAAATTTACAATAGAAATAGAGAATAATAATGAATTACCTTTCTTAGATATTTTAATTAAAAAATTAGATAACACATACCAAACCAGTGTGTATAGAAAACAAACACACACAAACAGATACTTAAATTTCAATTCAAATCAACATATTAGTGTTAAGAAAGGTGTTGTTAAGTGTTTGTACGACAGGGCCAAAATTATTTCTTCAAATGATGTAATATTAAGGAACGAAAAACAATTTATAAAAACTGTCTTATTAAATAATCAGTATCCTGAGAGTTTTGTTGATAGTCAGTTATTGAACATTGGGAGTAGAGAGAATATACTATCACAACCTGAGATATTTAGGTCAATGGCAGTAATTCCATATATACATGGTTTATCGGATAAATTACGAAAAATTGGGAACAGGTTTTCCGTACGAACGGTTTTTCAAACGGGCTCCACGCTAAGATCGGTTTTATCAAGTACCAAACCTCCAAATATTGTTCAAAGTTCAAAAAATTGTATTTATAGTGTTGCGTGTGAGTGTGGAAAACATTACGTATGTGAATCATCTAGACCTTTCAACGTAAGGCTTGGTGAACATAGAAATTACGCTAGAAGGGGAGAATTTGAAAAATCCAAAATTTTGTGAACACGCGTGGGATAATAATCATAGAATTAAATGGGACTCGGCGAAGATTTTGGAAAAAGAGAGCAACGGAACTAAAAGAAAACTTAAAGAATCCGCGATTATTTTATTAAACGAGGATAGATGTGTTTCTAACTATTCAATAGATTTTTGTACTAGTTGGTTGCCCATCCTTAGAGACGAAGTAAGTAAAAATAAGATAAATAATATAATTTAATGTCTCACGTGCCTATGGAAATACATAAACAAAGAACTGTCATGGTTGACGGCCAAAAAAGTTTTGAGAACGGAAGTAGATTCTCTTCCGAAACGTTAACTTCCTATAGCTTTGATTTTGAGTTTTTAGTTTATAACATTGTTCTAGTTTATATATTTTTAGGTGTGAGACTTTTTGAAATAGTCAAGTACTCAAGAACCAACCTCTGTCTGATCCGTTTGGCGCAGAGGTTTTTTCATCAAAATTTTTAAATATTTTTCAGTGGAAAAATACCCAATAAAAAGTAAGAAAATATTCTAAAGCTATTTCAAAAAACAAATTTTGAAAACAAAAAAAAATTCCCCCACCACTACACAGTAGATGATGGAAAAGAGTTATCTGGTTTTCTCTGTAATAATATGACTAACTAAATGGCGATTATAATTCTTATGTCATCTCTTAATTAATAATGTTTTAGCGTGACCGCCTTGTATGAATAAAGAGGAAAGTTCTGTGTAAATACCTTTACCGATTTTTTTTTTCTAGGAGTAGCAGTTCTCCAGAAAATCAAGTGAATATATTTGACAAATGAGCTTATGTCACAAGCGCACATACTGGACACAGTCATTTGGTTTTATTAATGATTATATATATTTTCTTGAAAGATATGTAGGTTTTAAACCAAACCCCACGTCAAAATGTTAACTATCATTGTTAATAATAGGCTATTTCTCAAAAATATCAATATATCGTGTTTTACTGGTCGGATTTTAAAAATTGAAAACTTGATATTTTTGTTTCAATGGAATTTAATAAAATATTGGAAAAAAAGTAAATTTTCAAAAAAAAAATAGAAATTTCTGAAAGATTTTAAAAATTTGGAAAATTTTTAAAGTGAATAGAGCGGGTTAAAAAAATGTCTCCTCTACAAATTTTGAAATATAAATAAAAACCCACAATTTATGCCTAAGAACGTCTACATTGACGATTTCAAAACTATACCGATTTTCATTTTCTGGAGATTCAGTTGAAAAGAGAAAATTATACCTTCGAAATCGGTCTACATCACATTCTTGCGATTGCTTTTGAAATTGGTTTCTTTTTTTTAAATTTGAGTTTAAATATCATTATTTTGAGATCGATAGATAACTTTATTGTCTGCTACTTTCACTGAAACATTTTTTCTATTTAAAAAAAAATACGGGAAAGAATTATCCCGAAAAAACCTGTTGTACCAAAATTCTCTTAGCTATAAGAAAAAATGCAGAAGAGACTCTTACTCGCCAATTTAAGTACTTATTCAGAATCATAAAGTCCAGCGATTGAAGAAAACAGAAACTTTTACCTCGATTTGATGCACCTTGATCTTTTTTCGCCCCTGGCGCTTGGCCTAAAAGTTAATAGGTGCCTAAAATGAATCAAAGCAGTTTCTGATTAACCACCGGATCATTTGTCTGTACCCTAGGGCACAAAGTGTTTTGGGTAGCGCGTTTTTTATTAGTTACTGAGAAATGTTGAAAGAACAGTTTGTTACGTATCCGTAAATATTTCATAGTAATTACCCGTTCTAATAGATTAAGTAGGCTCTGCATTGTGCTGTTCTCTGGTGTCGAAGTAGGTAAAATACTTTAGGATTTAAAAATAAAGAAAGAAGGGAATAAAAAAGGATATCAGTTAATCCGATATATGGCAATGGCGACTTGTAGCGATTAAAAGTATGCAATTGAAATAAATCGACGTAATTTACGGATATAATTCATACTAATTAATCGTTAGATGGTATTGTTGTTTGGTGTTTGGTGTTGACCAAGTTGTGTACATATCATCGAAGTTCTCCACTGCGAGGTTAAAAGTACTAGTTGCCAAGCTGAGAGATAACGTCTCCATATCATTTAGGGTTTCGTAATGATTGGAGGTGAGTTGGTTTATTCATATGGTATTCAAACGATAGAGGGTTGTTATACCTCGAAATTTCTTCTTTTTTAGGCGTTTCAGTTCCAGTTTTAGTTTAACTTCAGCTTAGAGCTTAAGTAACGTGATAGATTACGTAACCTGAGAGGAGGCCCTATCTAGCCCTTATAGTATTGTTGGTACCTGTTTGACAATCCTAAGAAGTTATTCTCTGGTAGAAGGATAACATACGTTATGTAAGCAGTGAATATTGTACGCGGGGAATAAAATAGAGATTCCAGTTTAGCCGCCGGAACCCGTATGGTCATAGGTGTCCACGGGAAACGATATTACTCCAAGGGGAAGGATAAGTACCGCCTAGCGGTTTCTAATAATCTATTTGTTTATGACTATATGTTTTTGGTATATGGACAATGTCGTATTTCATATTTCATGTCATATTTCACATTTAATGTCATATTTGATATTTGTAATAATGTATTTGAAGTCTAATAAGTTTTAAGGTTAGCTATTTAGTATAAGTCTCCTAGAGAAATAGAATTTTGCTATATAACTTTTAGGTAATACGAATATCGTCAATTCGGAACTTTGTGTAAGACATTGGGCGTTGTTCTGGGGTGTATTTCGAAATAATTAATATTAGTTCTGACACCTCCAAAAGTCTTCACTCTCGCGAGAGCTCTATCGTGCACGAATCTCGAGTTGTCCTTTTAATGTTAGTACAACATTTTGTAATATCCCTGTGTAAAGTAGACATAAATATTCGCAATATACTTTTCTATATTTTAAGAATAGCTAGTGTTTTATTAAGGACCTACATTAGAGTCAATTTTAGGGATTCAATTGCTCTTATATAATAAACGTTTGGGGTTAGATTTCAGAATTCCTTGGCGCCCATTCCTTTTCTTAAAGTTGTAACATTTAAACATCTAATATAATGAACCCGCTCCCGTCTCCACTGTAAGCTAAGTCGAGAGCCTAAGCCCAAATTTCTTCCAGTTACTTAGGGACATAAATAAAACACGTAACAAGTTGTTATTGACACATGCTACACTGACAAACTAAGGATAATATTAAAATGTACCAGAAACTTACCCTAACATCAAAAGGACATCTGAAACAATAACACATATAATTAGAGTTCTTATTTTTGGCTAATTAAAAAAAATAAATAAATAAAAGGAATTTTCAAATCGACCGACATGTTTTAGGGTTCCGTAGAATCCTTAAAGTTGCATCATATCTGCCTGTCCGTCCGTCTGTATGTCACAGGTGATCTCAGAACATACTGATCTTACATAACTGACATTTAGTACTGTTACGAATTGTTATAACTTCTACATAGGCATAAAATAAAATCTTAAAAGAGAGATATTTGTTTTGTGCTCTGTATGTTAAATTCAGAGGTTCAATATGTTTCGCTATATTCAATATCCGTAAACAGTTAAAATAATCTAATGAAGGCAAGTCAGGTGATTGTGCAAGCCAAGCTATTGGTCCATAGCGGAGGATCCACTTATTAATAAAGTAAACATCAAGCCGTTTGATGAGTTGAATTGTTAAATGTGCAGTACATCTGTTTTGATAATATATTAATTTTCTTCCGAACTCTAAATTTTCATTAACTGAAGAAATTAAATTAACTATAATTTCTATCTTCGAATTTTGATTAAGATTCTCTTCCACAAAGTGATACATTATACCAGACCATACCCTTCCTTTTTTTAAATATGGACTATTAGTTACCAGAAAATTTGGATTGTCTTTAGCCCTTATTTATAATTTTATGAGGAAACCACCCCATTACTATTACACTCAAATCCAAAGACTGGGTGCGTGGCGTCTCTTGTAATCCAGCTACTTGAAGGCCGCAATTAGCGGATGGTTTGTCGGACGCTTAGCCTTAAAAAACTCATTATTTTCATTGCGAAAAATATTACATATTGTTAAAATTTTTAGCGAACTATCTCTTAAGTTGGGAACAGATTTGCTTTAATTTTCCCCCTTAAACTATAGTCATTTGTTCTTCACTCACATGCACATGCAGGAAACAGAAACAGTAATTGATGTAATGCTTAAAACGGCAATGAGTTGTACCGTACACAGTTTAATTATGTTTCAAGCCGTTTCTGTATAATTGGTTTTGTATTATATGGTTATATAAACTGCGCGGGTTCGTTATAACGACAAATTAATTATTTAAACTCCAATCAAGTGCATGTGAGTGACGCGGAATTTATGTTAGTAAATGTCAATAATGGTAATTACACAGCGTCATGTTAATACTGAACGCTTAGAGAAGAATTATGTCTACAGGCTTTATATAGAAAGCAAGTCAACGAAGTTACTTCGATGCCGGGAGAAACCATTTGTATACAATTTTAGAAAGTTCACCTTAATTTGATAAAATCCCATGTTGCGTATTCTCACCTGCTTCAGAATCGCCGCCATCTTGAAAAATTTTGGAATCAATGGGCTTGTTCGGCATTTTTTTTATTTCATAAATCGAAAGTGCAAGTATAAATTAATGGATCTGCAAAAAATCAGAATCTTATTCGCACGTTTAGTATCTTAAAAACTATTACAAATTTCCATCTCGCGAAAATGGGGCGTGGCCAGGCGCTACGTCACTATACGCATAGACTCGACGTTCTCAATAGACTTGATGCTTCTTATTGGTTATAATTATAAGTGTTTTCGAAGTATTGTTTGTTTTGCTTACTACTTGACAGTAGGGGAGTACAATTTGGTGAAATGTCAAAAAATTACAATTTTCTCTCGCTCCTGCCGGAACGAATTTTCGATTTCGATCCTGCAATTTACGATTAGAATTCATCGCCAACCTTCTCCTTTCCGTAGACACATACAACGAACTTCCACTCGACGTATTTATTTAGTTACCAGCGTTTAAAAATTCCATGTTTTTCGACTTTTCAGGTTAAATTTGAAAGGTCCCAGAAAGCCATTTTTTGACGCCACTTGCGTATAGTGACGTCACAAATGAGCGCTCGGTTTTTGCAACTATTACTAATTTCAACTCCTTATATCTCGAGCACGGAAAAAGTTAATACGAAATTTTAAGTGTATAATGAAAATATCGAGTACTATATGAAAAAGTATAAAAACCATATAAAAAGAATATCATGGAACAAGCCCATTTATCTCATTTTCTGTTGACCGAAGGAATTGTAGAGCTCAAAATTTGCAACATTTTTGCAACATTTTCGTCCGAGGTCGAACTCTTTGTGGTTAGTTCCCAAACAGATAGAGGGCGCCAAATTCTATAAAAATCAGTTTTTCCGTATATGGATCTTTAAAAATTGATTTAAACCGAAACTATTATGACTAAACTTGTAGATCTTGAAAAAGTCTATTAAAAAATTTCACTGATCTTGCATCTTTCGCAAGTATCTTAAGCGTATTGAAAATATCAGATGCAATAGGTCGAAGTCCTATAGGTTCGTCCTAATTGATATGCCTTCTAAATTACACCAAATTATTTTCTGTATTTCAATTTTCATAAATATTATTTTTATTAATCATACATACTACGAAAAACTGAATAATTATATATTAAATACCTTCGATATTATAATTCTATAATAAAGGTACAACCGTTAAGAGAAAGTATTATAAAGAAAACGGTCTCAGAAGGCAATGATTAAACAGTTATCGGACGAAAATAGACTGTATGGGTGCTCAATAGCATAAGGACGAGTATAGCAGGGGCGTTCGGTAATTATGAACCTCCCTCGCATGTCCGTGGTCAAGTCGGCGAGATTCGACAACGGTCCAGAAAAAAATTCCCACAAATCAAACGGTAAATCCTACTATAAATTTTAAAAAACCACCTAAATCCTGGGTAACAAGCGTACAACGTTTACTTCTGGGGTATTTTTCGAAAAATTGACACGCTTCGAGTTATGATGAGTTAAAGGATTTGTGAATTGATACGTTTCAGGGCAAGCGTTAATTCATTAAGGCGCTCCATAAGAAAGCATAGCGCAGACAATATTGAATAATTAAAAAATATATTAAGTATTAAGATATGTACGTAATATTACGTGAAAACAAAGCAGACGTGCTGTAAATTTCAAAGATATAACAAACATTTTCTTGACTTTTACTACTACCCTATATGACTTTCAATAAAATTGTAACAGATTTCTTTCTTGAGAATTCCCAAGAAAGACTCCTCTTCTACTTTTAGTGAAAAATGTACAGGGTGGTCACCCTAAAAACTAATTAAGAAAATATCGTGGAAAGTAATACTTTGATGTACTTGAAACTGTTCCCGAAGAAGAAACTGCTATTTCTACTATTAGTAAAAATAGACAACATGGTCACTCCAAGAAATAGTTAATTAAGAAACTCTTACTTATCTTTCTCTGTTGGAGGACCACCCTGTGTATTTTCACTAAAAGTATCGCAAATTTCTCAAAATTCGGCTCAGAAAAATAATATTTTACAGGTAGTTAACACTATTCCTGGAAACCGGATACACCTTTTACTTTAAACGTATGCCCAGTGTTCATCTAGTATTAAGTAATTAATAATGTAATATATAATAATAATAATCTGTTTATTTGTATAATAGAAAGGTACATATTTCTAGCTTAGAGAATTTGAATAAGCAGATATATAGAATAGATACATAAATACAGAAAGATACATAATTAACTAACATATAATAATTCAAAAGAAATACTAAAATAAAGTAATATTTATAAATACTTAAACAAAAAAAAAATCACAAAAGTTAATGTGTACGTGGGTTCACCTATTCATAGATATTGAATTTATGTGTTTTCTCATTATATATAACATCAAAACATGTAGTATAACTGTTCAAAATATTTCTGAAAATACATCTAAATGCGAATAAATCTAAATATGACTTTTTTTTTTCGTTGATCAGGGAATGGATAAAAGCCCGAGTTTAGAATATACATTTTTGCATTTATATTTAAAATGTTTTTATAAATTAGATTGTTTTATATCAGTTGGCAAAATATTATAAATGCGAGGCGAAAGGAAGATATACCATACCTTTTTGACCTATAATTTTAGCAGAGGGATGAATTTTTACTTGCAAATTAGTTTTACTTATTGTTATATATGTATGGCTGAGTAACTCCAAATTATTTTTATTTTTATATTGGTTTACGATAATTTGAAAAAATATATTTGCCTAACATCAAAGATTCTGAATTCTGTAAAAATTAAATGTCGGATACGTTGGTGTTTTATTCAGCATTATTTTCAAAAACCTGTTTTGTGTTATTTCTAGCATTTTTATATGAATATTCAAAGCACCACCCCGTATCTCAAGACTCTACTAGTGCATGGTATATGATTCTCATTTATTTTATGTCCAATAATTCACTTAAAAATTTTAATTTGTATAGTATACTTCTAAGTGTTTTGCTGTCAAGATTTACATGTATATCCCATTTTAGATATTTATATATGCAGACCCCTAAATATTTAGTAAAACTGGAATTACCTATTTAAGTCATCATTGGAATATATTTAAAGTTTATTATAGCCAGGTAAGTTACTTTTGTTACAACTTAAAGGAACGTCAGTAGTTTTTTTTGTAGTTAATGGTCAACAGTTTATGGTCAAGCCCATTTATTAGATTTTTTAAATCCTTTTCTACTTTTAATTTTAGATCGGTCCAAGATGATGGTTCATAAAAGATTGCCGTATCATCTGCAAAACTAATTATTTTACCAGTACTACGAACAATTAATAAATGTTATATAAATAATAAAGAAAACTGGGCCCATCACCTTTCCTTGCCCAACTAGCACAATTAGTCGTGGGAACGTAGCAATGACTATTGTAGGCACTTTAAAGTGTTTTGGTACTAGTCACAGGCTCGTAATAGGAACGTTCCTAATACGTGTTTATGACCAAATTGGGGAATATTTTTTGGTGACGAAAACGTTCCAGCCACGTTCCTCGAACTTGTCTGGCTACGTTCCAATGACGTTGTTGCTCCAGAGCGGCGACGTGGCGGCGTAGACGCCGAAACTTTAAGGAAACTTTACCACTCCCTACTTTTTGAAATCGATATTGCCCCTTCTTTGTCTTGCAACCGATTTTATTATATTTATGTTTCATTCTTACATATGATTCTTGTTCTTGTTCATTTCCCTAACTCAGAAATTTAATAGAATATCAGATGGTAATATTAGACAGCAAGACTTGTGCTATTTTCCAATGGTCTAAGGGTCACAATTAAAACGAATGCAATTTTACTGACAAACATAATGATAAAACGTCCGAATCTAACCTTTAAAATTTGAATTTTTTAATGAAAATATTGTTTTTAAAATATGTAATGTCATGCGAGAATATGACACACTAGATGCCGAAACCTATTTTTTATTGTTCTTCGGAACTTAACACTACTTTTTATGTATTCATTTGTTGTATTTGGTGAAGAAATGGCGATAAATTAAATTTGTTAATCAATTGTGAAATTATAATAATAATAATAATAATAATAAATTGACTTTATTTTTTAAATTTACAAATTTAAAAAAACGGCGGAGTTCAGCTGCGCTGCTCTTACACTCAACCACATAAAAATACAATATAATATATTATTCTAATTACAAATGAGAAGAAAAAAAAAGATTTTAAAGTTTAGATACAAATGGAATAATTAATATATAACACAACAATAACACATAACATAAACATATAATTTGGTAATCATTGTCACTGGCTTAACAACAGGTGTTTATATTTTAATTTGAATGCTGCTACTGAAACTTGTTTTAGATTGTCCGGAATACGATTATATAAAGAGGGGGCAGAAAAAGCAAAAGATCTCTGAAACCTTGTCGTACAATGCTGCGGAATCGTTAACATCTCAGTATATCTAAGATTTCTATCATGAATGAAGGATCTAGGTATAAGCAATTCCCTAATGTAAGGAGGACAATTAGTAATTAATACTTTGTGAATAAAACATGCAAGGTGATGTTGTCTACGCATGACCATATTAAGCCAACTAATTCGTTTTAAAAACACAGAAACATGTTCTCTTCTAGGCAAATTAAAAATAAAACGAATACATGTATTTTGTACCTTCTGAATCCTGTAAGAGGTCGCCGCATCAAGACATGGGCCATAAACAGCATCACAGTAATTAAAGTGAGACAGAACCATAGAATCGCACAGCATAATCCTTGTTTTTTGATTAAGGAAATGACGATGATTATATAAATTTTTCAGTGCGCAAAATGTCTTTTTCATTACCGTATTAATGTGTACAGAAAATCTTAGCTTGTAATCTATAACTAAGCCCAAATTTTTAAAATGGTCATAATAAGATAACGTTTGCTGCTCCACAAAAAAATTTACGTTATCCAAAACAAGCTTTCTACTAGTGCTATTCCCAAATACCATAACTGCAGATTTTTTGGCATTTATCGTGAGGCAGTGCTTACTTGATATATCAACCAGGCCTTTAATATCTTCACTTATATTACGTGCTGCCTCAAGATAGTCCTCTGATTTAAAAGTGTTATATACCTGGCTATCGTCGGCATAAAAATGGCATACACAATTCTTAATGATACTATTGAAATCTGAAGTATATAATACGTATAAAAGAGGTCCTAATATTGATCCCTGAGGAACACCAGCTTCCAACACTTTCAGTTCAGATGCTAAATGCAGACCAATAATCACTTTTTGTTGTCTTTTGTATAAATATGATGTCATGATATTAATAGCGTTGTCAGTGAAACCGAAGAATTTTAATTTAGCTAGTAACAAAATTATGGTTCATGTGTTATAACAATGGCGTCGATAATTTTGGCCATCAACATGGCGTATTTCAGAAATTATGACTTTAAGGTCGTTTTCACCAAGAAATGCTACTTGAAAGTAATTGCTACTTGGCGATAGTGACGAAAACTGCAAATACGTAACTTTAAAGTTATATTTACCACAAATCTGCGAATGGAACTGTAGCATCACTTCAAAGTCGTAGCAAAGTTGTGACTACCACAAATTACCTCTTCAAAGTTGCCGCTGCCACTTCATGGTTACATTTTCCCCGATATTGGTTCGGAACGTACGTGTTAGCCGTACGTTGAGGTCTAGACTGAACGCGTTCCTAGCTTTTGCTGTTTATCATTTACCTAACTTCACATTGAAAAACCTATCAGCTGTCGCAATTTACTTGTATGCAGCCATATATCGACGACTTAATAAACATAAACCTTGCTGGTATAATATACTATTACAATGATAGATAACGTAGAAGAAAAGGTAGGTGTAATAAAACTGTGTTGAAATATTAAATTTTGTTGCCTTATTTTGAACATAAAATGTTGCATAGCATAATATAGCAGCATATAATTCTAGTCTAGGTTAGGCGAACATATTATATAGGTTAGGTTTGTTGCATTAACTTTATATATGGTCAACATTGGGAACTAGATGGTGAAATTTACTTCATGGTGAATTTCAGAGTTGATGTGCAGTTTGTAGTAGCCGTACACAGTTCTGTAGGTAGCAGTAACGTCATTAACACCTATGAATATTACTTACAAGTTCCACTACTTTAAAGAAATAGTGAAGGTTCCCAAAACGTCGCGGTAACTATTAAAGCTACTTGAAGGTGATTGCAACTTTGAAGTCACATTTCAGTGATGCGAGTTAGTCGCTGCTACTATAGTTTACCACCTTCAAGTTATGAAAACCCGAAAGTCGTCCCACTAGTAACTACCACGTTCCCATGTACCATGAAAGCTACGTAGAAGTTGCATAACTATAAAGTAATCATTAGTGGTAGAAACTACGAGGCAGGAACTGTAGACTTGTCAAATGAAGTTATTTTTACACCAAAGTCGTAAATTTAGTCGCAATTACGTAATGGTTACTCATACGAAGTTCCCATCTCAGTTACTGTCACTTTGGTGCTAGTTGGGTGAGGTACACCGTATTACACAACTCTGTAATTGCTGATACTGTCATTAATTTTAACAAATTGTTTTCTGTCACTCAGATAACTGGTAATCAAATCATGCACCTTTCCTCTAACTCCTAACTGATCCAAAGCCTCCAACAGCTGCACATGACTGACAGTGTCAAAGGCCTTGGCTAGATCTGAGAACACACAAAGTGAAGCTTTGCTTTTATCTAATGCCTTGTAAATGTTGCCGGTGATTAATAAATAAAGCAGGAAAGCTCTTCAAAGTGTGGTTTTAGGTTCTCTTTATACAGAGAGTAATTAGTTTCATGTCATTAAAAAAAACTGGTAATAGGGACCGACTAGACAAACAGAAAACCTATATAACCTTTTGCTCTAGGGGCACTTTGAAAAAACTGACCTGGGTTTACATTTTTAATGTTATGGTAGGAAAGATTTGAGAGCCACTGTTTTTCAGGGTCAATGGATGTTATAGTTCCGAATATTAGAAATAATAAAAAACTGCAATACCCGACTTGTGTTCCCGTCGGTAGAAGTGCGGCACTTTGATGGGAATATTTTTATTGAACTATTTATACCACTAATTATGAAAATGTAAATAATTCCTTCTCTTTCGACACAAAGCAAGCATAGCATGGCCGCAGGGGTTTAAATAGGATTTGTTTACATGTGTTTTTTAACTTGGAACAAAGCTATTGTAGCTTTTATTGTCGTTTATAAGAATTTATAAAATTGAAAAGTGGTTTATTAACATTTGTAACATTGTGTTAAAAGCTTAAAATATTAGTAATTGTTTTATGAAATTGGAAAACGAACAGTTAGACGTCCGAGATACGATAACAGAAAATAGTTGTGTATTTTAAGTTAGGAAAAAATCTGATTTTTTTAACGAATTGAGCGCATAATTTTTCCCAATCAGGTATCGAAAACTAAAAATCAAGTCTTTGGTCTCTATGAAAATCAATGTAAACAATAATAAACAGATAAAAACAAGACTTCGTTGTCTTGTATACTAATAATAATAATAATAATACCTTTAATGCCCTATAGGTAACACCCAATAACTGAACAATTCTTTTGAATATTTTACAAAAATTGTTCGAAATGACCTCCATCTCCACGTATTCACATATCGGTACGTCGAACTAATGCTTACTCCGTTCAACACATTTGGTAAATTAGGATCGCCTTTTATAGTTTCTATGCACATTGAAATACGTCGTTGCAATTGTTCTAAAGCTCTTCCGCACCAGCTGCATTTTCACCACTTTCTCCATGTACCAAGTCCATATCCGCGAGCTCTGAATAAGTGTAATCTCCCATAATGTCCAAAATATGCATTTTAAAACACCACACTAAACTGTGAATTAACGTTATCAATAAACAAAACAAAAAGAAAACCTTGGTCCAAAATCCAAAAAGTAACACAAAAGCACGAACGAGAAGTAGTTATTGTCTTACGTAACCAAGCACTAACGACTTGAACGATAAGTCAATGAAATAAATCTTAACATAAGTGGCACAATATTCAAAAAGAAAACAGACAAAACCAAGGAACGGGTACGTCGCGTCATGTGTGTGTTCTTTACCAAGTAAGGACAAAACTGAAATTATTACTTGAGAATATTACAAGGGAGAGATAGCACGCCTAATAGGATAATTGGCCGCGAAGAAGCAAAAAACATGACGATGCCCTCTGTCGGTCGCTTTTAACTGCTTGGTCGGCATACTTATTTGCAGGAATATCAGAGCATTTCGTGCGACAAGACGCGAGGCAATAAAACCTACCCAATATGCCAGCAGTTCTCAAACTAGGTTACTAAGTATTTTGGAAATTTTTGTTTATTTTTTTTTCTTCAAAACTATGAGCTTTAGACCCCATGTTATATAAGGTTTTTTGTTTGTCTTATCGTTCCCTACAAGCAGATTTTTTTTAATGACACGAAATTAATTACACCCTGTATAATTCGCATATTACTGGGCTCATAGTAAATCGGCATCAATATACGAAAAACTAGAAAAGAAATCATAATTAATGAACGAGGCTGGTTTTTAAAATCTTCGTATTTATTTTTAAACACCTTTCATTTCCGTTTTCTTTAGCTGAAGAGCCGAGCCGAGAGGGGGGCCTCTTCATTATACTATCAGTTTAAAATATGAATAGATCGATTCCTTAGATACAAGCACTCGATTAAGCAAATCTGAAGAAAGTTTAATTGAATTTTCTCAAAACATGCGAAAGTCAGGATATTCACCTCGTTATTTTCGACAACTTTATTTCAACAATGTCGCTATAAATTCACAGAATTGCAGGGACTAAACATCTGTTACAGTGACTTGGCTAATTTCTCATTTCAACTTCTACCCGGGTGGTCTGGACTGATTTTCAGGGTAAATAAATTCACATTGTGCATCACACTTTATATATAAGCTCATCTATTTATCAACATCGTTGGCTGGGAGGTTTTCCCTTGCGAGATTGATAAAGCTATATGTTGTGTTTGAATAATTAATATCAACTCGGAATGTACAGCCTTTATGTTTAATTAATAAAATTAATATAGAGTAGAGTTACCGTAACGGTTAAATTATTAATAGAAAAGAAATAGGTGAAATGGAAACGCTTTTGGGCGAGGGCCAAGAATACAAATAGTTGTTAGTTGGAGACACATACCATTGTCTGTGCCAATCTTGTTAAAATTTCGGTCCTTTTGCGCTTATTTGATAAAGAGTATCTTTCAATCTCGGTAACTTACGTTAAATTTGAAATTGTGACCTCAAATTTGATATTTATGTCAAATACATCGTGAATGTTTTGGTGCTACATAAACTTAAGATACAAGTTGCATACTTTCGAGTACGAAAAAGAGTTCCTGTAGTAAATAAGCATAAGTGTTTCGTTCAGGGCGTCTTAAGGTGGCCATTCCCTAGAAAGAGACATCCGATAGGGAAATATTTATTATTTTTGCCCATAACTTTTTTTCTCATTACGTATATTTAAAAAAAATATAAGAGTACCTAAGTAGAACTATAACAAGACTTTTACTATGAATTTTCACTCAATAATTTCAGTGGTTTGCAAAATAGCTCGATTTAAAGCTACGAAATAGGAAGATTAATACAATTTTTAAATTTAAATCGAGCTATTTTGCAAACCACTAAAATTATTGAGTGAAAATTCATAGTAATAGTCTTGTTATGATTCTACTTAGGTACTCTTATAGTTTTTTTAAATATACGTATTGAGAAAAAAAAGTTATAGCTAAAAATGGTAAATATTTCCCTATCGGATGTCTCTTTCTAGGGAATGGCCACCTTAAGGACAGCGGACTATTTTTTTTTTCATTTCCTCTGTATTCAGAATGTGATTGGCATTATATGTAAAAACAGATGTAAATGTTTCTACGAACACATGAATAGCTACTAGCTAGCCTGTCATAACATAATAGTTAATCAGTTAGTTGATTTTGTAACAAATGCCTTAGAAAATAAAAACCAGGTTATCAACACCACCATGGCATTATGTTTTTTTAGAAGAGCTAAAATAATTTTCTTTTTCCAGCGATTTAGTACACTTCATGTTCTCATACTTATCAAATAGAGAATTATGTGTGAAAGTTACTTGTGAATCTGGTATGTTTTCTCCTGATTCGGGTGTCCCTCGGGGTTCATACCTGGAGGCTCTCTTATTTTCTTATTTATAAATTATATAATCAAATCAGTAAATAAATTGCGAAATACTACCATACGCTGATGATATAAGAATATTTAAGATACTACTATTTATAGTATGTCCCATATTTAATTCAGAGATATAAAAAGCTCGACACTGTGGAAGTAGACCACGCGAGGCCTTGCTATTTCGAGCGGCAAAATATGGCTGTTGCACAGAGAACTATAGCACTATAGCAGTTGCAATCATGTACAGACTGGATAAGGGAGAGGTCTTCGCTTCACTACCCATAACATGATGTTCAAATAATTCAAATACTAGATCCGTATTGGGACATACACGAGAAACTTGTATACATAATGAGTGTAAAGTGAAAAGTGAACGTCGCTAATTTAAATGTGCTGTAAGTTATGTGTTATATTTTGTTATTTGATGATCTGTGAATTCTTATTTGTGCTTTGTGAATAATTAATTATTCACAAAGCACAAATAAGAATTACAACATTATTACAATTAATTGTAATAATGTTATTTTACAGTTCTGATGTCAGATTTCGTATTATTCACTGTTTAAAAATTATCTCACTACAAGTTATCTTAAAAGAACACCAGTTTCTGTTTTTGGCTAAGGTGGGCATAAAAACGTGGATTTAATTGTATTTGACGTAATTATTCTCTATTAGTTACTAGTACAACTGAATGAGTATTCAAGTTCCTTAATTCATTGTTTAAGCCTGTAAGTACACTTGAAGTCGGTTCCTGTGTACTGCACGACATAACGCTGGCGCACTGTGGACCATATGGCCATTCTAGGTGGACAAAATTCAGGTCAAAATATCATACAAAAAAACAGGTAGCCATATTAAGAACACATTAACTAAATTATATTCGAGGAATTATCTACCTGCTATGAGTACTTACGAAACTGCAACTGCCTTAAATTTTTCGTACCTATTATCATTTCGTTTGCAACCATAGCGAGAGGTGCATGTGTTCAAAGTTATTTTGTGATATAATATTCTAATGACAATTTGTGTTATGTATGTTACAACTATAGATACGTAAGAGTCTACTATGTCTGAGATATTACCATTTGTAAATCTTTCATATAAAGTTAAACTATAGGCCTTAAAATAGGATGATATTTTCTCAACAAAATAACAAGGTTCCAAAAGTTCTGCATGCTGAAACTTTATCACTTCCAAGAGCTTCCATACTATTTTTTGGCTTATGTCACAGGCTAAAGTATCTAGTTTTTTACTCTGCTTTGCATCTTTCTCGGTATTTTGCGACAACACGTATTTTTAATTTTTTTCGGAATCACGACATACATTGTCGCGAAGAGAGTGTTTCAACATGTGGCGAGGTTTTAATAAAAATACTCGCCATGAACAACTTTTAAATTTAGTAATCAACAAATTCAAAATAACTGATTTGAGGGAAAACAGCAGAAGAAGTATGAAAGCTAGTATAATTCAGTGGTCTTCAAAAATTTTGGAACGGTGGGAAAAATCGTCACGAAAATTGGAACATTTTTTAAGAAAATACGACGACTGGTTATGTGGTGATAACATCGAATTCGTAACAGTTACTTATGAAGTTCAGCCATCGATATCAAGTGGTATAAGATCGAGTCGTCCATTAAAAAGTTTTGAGGAATTTAGCGAGAAAACTAAGAGAAGGAAAGTTGAATATTTGTTGGACTCGAGTTCGTATGACGGATTGACCTATGCAGCTGAGGTGTGTGTTTGTTCTTCGGGTAAAAGAGATGCCGTTAATATTATTAAGGAGCTATGTTCAGCTTCTCCTACAAGAGCAACGAATATAAAAACATTGCGATCCCAAAAAAGTGAAATGCGTCGATTGAGTACTAACGAAGCACTTGCTCTACATGTTGATAGTAAGCAAACCAAGCATTTCTATACATTACAGAGGAAACGGCAATGAATGTAGGTCATTTTCATTATCCTTTGTATTATAGTTTGCAAAAATCAAAATGATCTTGTTGTCCTGCTGAAGAATTCGTGAAAATAACTGAAAGTAATGCTGAAGTATCCGTTCAAGCAATATTAGATTTAACAGACCTTTCAGTGTTCAAAAAGATGTAGTCACACGTTTAGCATCATTAGACTAATTTTAATATTTTTATTAAGTGGGGTTGTGATGGAAGTTCGTTATAAACAAAAATTTTCTGACGCAACTAGTGATGTGAATACTTATTCATTTTTTCTTTTGTTCCAATTAAGTCCGGTGAACGATAAATATATAAGTGCATGGCCAAGATCTTCTTCAACGAGATTGTGCCGTCCAATAAAGTTTTTATTTGCTAAAGAAACTTATTAATTAACCCGGGGTGAAACCCAATTAATTAAAGACCAAATAGTTCATTTACGAACAACCAAAATAATTATAGGAGATTCAGAGATAAGTGTCCATCATCAGATGATGTTAACAATAATTGACGGAAAAGTCTGTAATTCTCTAACGGAATATCGTTCTGGCCAATGTTGCAATATTTGTGGAGCCACACCTAAAGAAATGAATGTGTTATCAGTAGGGGATAAAGAAGACAAACATGCACATTATAGCTTTGGCCTATCTACGTTAGATTGTTGGATCAGATGTTTCGAATGTTTCCTAGATATCAGCTATAGACTTGATGTAAAAAATGGCAAATAAAAGATGAATTTGACAAAACAATTGTCAAGCAAAGAAAATTACATATTCAAAATCGATTTAAAGAAGGCATGGGCTTAATAGTAGATAGGCCAAAACCAGGTTTTGGCTCCACAAATGATGGAAATACTGCTCGACATTTTTTCGCAAATGCCGAAAAAAGTGCCGATATTACGGGATTGGATAAAAACATTATTAGTTTATTTGGGATTATACTTCAAGTATTACCATCAGGATATGAAATAAATATTGATGAATTTGAAAAATATATTAGGGAAACTCCCTAGTTTCCTCTAGTGTATTTACGTCTCTATCCATGGTATTATATGCCTGTTACTCTGCACAAACTTGTTATGCATAGTGTCGCCATTATCAATAGTAGTATTTTACCCATAGGGCAATTGTCAGAAGAGACACAGGAAGCCAGAAATAAGATTGTAGCAGGTTTCGGGAATCGCACACCAGAAAAACATCTCGTATTTCCACAAACAGAGATTTTCTCACAATGCTTTTAGCAACTTCCAATCCCATAATAAACAGTTTTCGAACCTTTCCTAAAAAATTAACAGGAGCTATTTCATCTTAAATCTCCTAAAATGTTCAAGTATTCCATCACAAACTCATAACAATAATCCATCCGCTGTTGAGGCCACGGCGAATACACCATAGTGGATTCTACAGAATCTGATACTGACAGTGACGATTCTGATGACACTAATTAGCTTGTTAAAATATATTCCTTTTTAAGGGTAGTTTTTTATGATGTAAATCTTGTAATATTTTAATAAATTATAATTGTTATGTGTCCACATGTTAGTATTTTTAACTACTTGAGAAACATATTAGTTTGCTAATTGTAATTTATTATCTTGGAACGTATTCTTTATAAACACAAAAAACAACATATTTTATGTAGTAAAAAATATCGACTTTTACTAATTCCAACCCCTTTCAATTTTTTTGTGTACGCCTGTGATTTATAATTGTAGTCAATAAACAATTATAATATGTAAAATACAATACAACCCTATAAAAGCCTGTATATTAGTCTTATGAGGCGCTATGAATTTTGTCCACCTAGATCGGCAATACGGCCCACTGTGCATCCGTATTTAAAGAAATAAATTTGTTTGAACCATACATTAAAAAACATCGAAAAAAAGTACCAGTTAGTTCGCTTGGAAACAAAATAACATTGTTTGCTTCCCTACATGGTCGTATTTCCTTTATAAATAGAAATACCCATATATCTTCCGTTTAGTACTGTTAAAATGTCGATTAGGTTTAATTACAAATATTTTTCTTTCTAAATCAACTTCATTTGTAATCAACACATCATTTCATTTAACTGGAACCATTAATTAGGCCTTTGTAATTAAAACACAGTACATTAAATAGATGTGCAAATTAGACTGGGGCTATTTTTTATCTCCAGGATTCATTACTGCTGAAGTCATTGTCGAGGTTTTATAAGAGATTATTTTTAACAGTGAGATTACACACCTTGTAAAATAAATTTCTCTCTGCCCGCGCACATTTTTTTCAGCTAGCCGCTCTCGTAATGTATTTTGCAATTTAAATATCATCTCACAAATTCTGAACTTATGAATTCAAATAAGCACAGCGAAAGAATCGGATGGATTACCATGAATATGAAATTTTTAATAAAGAATGTTTTGCTAAGCTTTGCCAGATCATGTTTGTTTGATACTGCAATACTGCTTTATTGGGTCAGTGGATGTCTGGAAAATAAAACGAATCTGAGAAGTACGGCACAATAGAAATAATTTTAAACTAAGCGAAATTCCTAGGGATCGATGTTGCCATTGAAATCCAACAATAACCGAAAAATGGCTAGTACTTATCTTGGGAGAAAGTCATCAAGCTTTCGAAGATTGTAAAAGAGTTTACAGTTCCGATGTTATCGGGTTCAATATACAGTGAATGTAAACATTTGACACAAACAATAACAATAATATAATAAAAATAATAAAATTTATTTCCGAAATGATACCTGTGATAAATAATACCTACAGTTAATACTTAATAATAACAATATATCCAAAACATATGTTTTTTATATAATATACAGCTTGTCTCATTTTGCTTGGAACCACCGGTTTAAAAAGTTTATTTAACGTCCGATTTAGATATACAGTGTTTTCTTACTTTTTATTGGGTATTTTGCCACTGAAAAATATTTAAAAATTTTTAATGAAAAAACCTCTGCGCCAAACGGATCAGACAGAGGTTGGTTCTTGAGTACTTGACTGTTTCAAAAAATCTCACACCTAAAAATATATAAACTAGAACAATGTTATAAACTAAAAACTGAAAATCAAAGCTATAGGTAGTTAACGTTTCGGAAGAGAATCTACTTCCGTTCTCAAAACTTTTTTGGCCGTCAACCATGACAGTTCTTTGTTTATGTATTTCCATAGTCACGTGAGACATTAAATTATGTTTATCTTATTTTTACTTACTTCGTCTCTAAGGATGGGCAACCAACTAGTACAAAAATCTATTGAATAATTAGAAACGCATCTATCCTCGTTTAATAAAATAATCGCGGATTCTTTAAGTTTTCTTTTAGTTCCGTTGCTCTCTTTTTCCAAAATCTAGATATACAGTGTGTCCCACTTTTCACGGTAACACCTACGTAGCTCAGTTATTAATAAATCGATTTATTTTAAACTTGGTTAAGTTGTACACCTCTTGAAGATAACTAAAAGCGCATATACCTATTTAATTTATTCCATAGACGTGCGGACCAAGGGGGTTAAAATGTGGTAAATTTTCAGGTAAATTGTATTAGGGATTTTTATTTAAGGATTACCACCATCTTATAGGGCATCCTTTAAAATCCCTTTGTGCTAAATTTTGTTAAAGTATCTCTAGTAGTTTTAAAGGTATAAACAGGTACATATGACGTTTTGTCAAGAATTAATGGCCTTTAACTCGGAACGAGGTGAATTTAGAAACAAAGTTATTTCACATTTTTTGCTACAAATTTGAACTAATAATCAATCTTCGTACTCGCCAAAAACGCTAAGAAAATTCTGCCCATTTATACGGGCCCTATACAGTTTACTTGTTTTAAATCTAGTCACCTTTGAAATCGTAAACAAAATAATTAACTTGACAGTAATGGCAGCCTTTGTAGTTTACTTGTGTCATTATTTGTTGTTTAAATTAATCAGTTTCCTATTTTAAATGGAATATCTTTCTGTAGCTGATATAGTCGAATTAATTCGGATAGTGAGTGAAAATATAATTTCATTTAGGAAACCGACCAGAATTTTCAATGCAAGACATCCAGATCGAAGAAATCCCGTAGCAGCAAAAACTGTATGTAGTATTAGTAGACTTTTTAATGAGACTGGTTGTATTAAGAAGCACAAACAAAAAAAAATCAAATATTAAATAATAGATATGCTGACGATCCATGAATCATAGCGGCATTCAGAAATGACCCAACATCTAGTATTCGCTCAGTTGCTCGCATGTTAAACGTTAGTAAAAATAAAGTTTGGCGTTGTCTAAGAAGAAACAGACTAAAAGCTTTCAAGCCGAAATTTTTACACACTCTGAAATATGATGATGAGAAAAGAAGGCTAGAATATTGTTTGTGGTTCCAAGGGGAATATTTGAATGGTCAGAATTGTATTAAAAACATCATCTTCATTGACGAAGCCACATTTTTAACTAATGGGGTTGTGTCGTCACAGAACACTCGTTATTGGGCAGCCGAAAACCCGCATTGGGTAATAAATTGAACATATTGAATAATAAAATTTTGGGTCCCGTGTTTTTGGATAATTTAAATGCCGAAACTTTTCTCAACCTCTTAAATAATTATCTTGATGGATTTTTAATGGATCTTCCACTGTTGCAAATGGTAATTTTAATTTTCCATTTAGATGGGGCGCTCGCTCACAATCAAATTGTTGTTAGAAATTAGCTAAAGCTTAATTTTCCTCAAATGTGGATTGGAGGGAACACTCCATTACATGAGTGGCCCCCCGCCGTCTCCAGATATCACGCCAATGGACTTTTATTTAATTAAAAACAGCGTTTACAAAACCCGTCCGAGAAACAGACAAGAATTATGTGAGAAGATTCCAGAAGCTTGACGAGAGGTGACACTGTCAAAATACCTATCTTTAATAAATTAAATCGTGTAATTCATATTGTCAAAATTAAGAATTAACGTCCCTCTGTCGCTCTGTAAAGCCCGCGAGCTAGAAAAAACGCTTTTTGCATTATTAGAATAATTCGAAAAGCAAGCCTTCGCTGCTGGAGAGTATACACAAGCCACTCCCCCTGAACGAGGCGGTACTGATCGAATTTTCGGGTACGGCGAACAATCTGGAACGTCTAGAATGACTAGAACGCCTGGAATTTTTGATTCTCGAACACTTCCAGAAGCTTTGATTTTTCTTATATAAACCAAGACGCGCTCAACGAAGGGAGTCGAGTCAAGTCAGTCGGTCAGTCAGTTCGGGATCCAGCCGCGCGACAAAACAACAACAACAAAAGACAAATTTCTACTCTAAAGTGTTACTAATCAACATAATTAATTAATTTAAACATACCTAGTGATAAATAAATGTATTGTTAAAACGTGAACCGTAATATATCATTATTGTGACTGCAGAATTTTTGACTTTTAATTACTCGTGTAAAATCGATACAGTGTGTTATTTTTTCGCCGAACCAAGTAAAAATAAAATCATACCAAAATTAATTGTGCAGTGTTCTTGTGCGCGAATCTGACCAAAACGAAAGTCACGTTCGTGTTCAACGCCAGTAGAATTACGCAGAGTTCTAAATTATAAAAGAAAAATAGTTGAAAAGTGTATTCGATTAAATGGTGGCTTAGTAGAAATAACAAATATTTAGTTATGATATTAAATATTTATTTAAATCATTTTGCTATTAAAAATTTAAATATGTATTTTTTTATTTAGTTTGTGTATTACATATGATATTGATTAACTAAATAATATAACACACAGTTAATAACATATCTTTAGCGTTAAAAATTTAAGTAGTTTTATTTTATGTTAATTTAAAACCGTTTCAATATTCTGATCAATTTCTTAGTCGTACGTCCGCTGAATTTTTTTTCTTTAATTTCGTAACGATTAATGTATTTCTTCACTATTTTTTTTTCTATGAAGCTCCGGACTTTCGGTGTACCTAGACGCTTGTAGGCAAGCTGTATCAGTCTACTGTGACCTAGCTAGCTCTCCTATGGTCTTTTAAATTTTACTTATACTTTCATCATAAATGCGACTAAAGAAAATTTAAAATTAAATTTAATATATTAGATAAAAATAAAATGTGATGGCTAAAATTAGATCGCGACGTACATTAGTAATTGTCTCTCTGGTAAGCAGCCAGTTTTATTGTAACACCCTGTAATTTTATTAGGTTTTCTCTTAAAATAAATACCACCAACTTCATTTCAGTTCATAATTTAGGAAGAATCTGAATCAAATCATCTCCCCTTTACAACAAAAATTCCAATAAGCTCTTTTCAGATAAATTCATCGAGACTAAATCTTTATGGATGTCATTATTACAAGTCATCTTACAAAGAGATACAAATCACCCCAAATGAACGTAAATTTAATTTTACTTCCAATTTAGTATTTCCT
Source organism: Stenurella melanura (assembly GCA_963583905.1). Lineage (NCBI taxonomy): Eukaryota > Metazoa > Arthropoda > Insecta > Coleoptera > Cerambycidae > Stenurella > Stenurella melanura. Next base: position 137,979,234 of record OY757314.1, read on the forward strand.
TAAAAATGTATTGATGTGGCCCTACAAAAAATATATGAAACCGTAAATAGGAGACTTAGAAATTTGATTGAGGCGCCGTTATTATACGGAAATGTATCGTCTTGCGGAATTAAATAAAAGACACTACTAAGATTTTTACAGCTATGTTCTCCACGAAATCTGTAATTTCAGTTTCAAGCTACACAGTTATTGTCAAACAGTGCATGAAAATAGACTAATCTACAATAATTAAACATTTTTCTGAAAAAGGTTATAAACTAAATATTTTGGAATCCCTGAAAATTTATAAATACAGTAACAATAAGGACTCTACTTTATGAAAGGATCAGTTAGGTCTTATATATTCACCTTTATTCATAGCAGTAAAACCCATTAAATTCACAATTCATAAAACTATTTATGTTATCCTGTTAAGCTTATACTGTTTAACAACAATCACACTTTATTTGTAGAACAGGCTAAACTGGTAAAAACTTTTACCGATATATTTTGATTTTTACCGTCTATTTCTTCAACAATCACCACCAATACAGTTGTATATAGAAACACAACTGTATTTTAAAAGACGAAGATTTTAAAAGAGAACTTTGACAATTACCTTTATTTCATTAACAGAGAATACTAAAAAATGCATATATTGAACAGAAACTAATTTTTATCAGGTTTAAACCTTGACAACTTAATTCCCATTAACAATCAAAACTTTTCTTACCATGGAACACCATGTCCATAGAACTGATGCTTTAAAACTTCTAGCTAAACTCGAAACGTAGGCAAGTCAACAGTCTCATACAATACCATACCGCATCCCGCTTTCCTTGCATGCAATTCGTTAAAAGTTGCTTTTCAAAAATGCAACCAAATTTTTGCCTATACTAGCAATTCATTAGTTGACTTTTTTTCTTTTGGATGAAAAGAACTTCAGGATAACATAAAACGTTACACTATATTCGACCGTTATAGGGTTTAACAAGCTCACATGGATAACTTATTATGTAACAGAGTATTCCTATTATTTACCGTTAAAAATAATTGTTATACATATATCACCTGTACAAGATGGCCCAACAATAGGCGCCAGAAATAAATAAAACTTGGTAAATGATACCAACACCTATTAGAATAACTCCCATGTTTATTATAAGATTATTTATCGCTTTCGAGATATTCGCCACTAGTCCTAAACGTATCGCTGTTTTTACTTACTATCTTTAACGTTTTTTAGTAATATACACTGATTAGAGACTTCTTACTAAAAAATCTAAATCATAAAAATTGATGAATATTAAAAACAAAATAATAATTTGTAACCTCTCATCAATCTTTTTTAACTTCGATGCTCATGCTTTTTAAGGAACAGATTATCAAGTCTGACATTTGTTCAATTTGAAGAAAAAAAAGATAAAATGAAAGTTCTCCACAGAAGATTGCTTTCCAACCACTATTAACTGACTAACATTTACAATGAGACGAAATTTAAGATTAAATGTGTTATTGTGTTTTAGTTATAGTGTAAAGTTGTAATGTGTTGTTATTTTGTTTATTAAATACCTAATTATTATTACCTTCAATTGTTCATACATGTTTTTAAGTAAAAAATGATTAAGTTTGTTTAAAAAACATTGTTTATTAAAACTATCCACATAATCTATCTTTCTATTGTTTTTCATGGGCTACTTCGATTTTTAGAAAAAATCATGTAAAGGTTATAAAGTATGTTTTCACGAAATTTTGGATTTACCCATTTGAGATGTTTCTGAATCCCGTGGTATAGTTAGATTTTATAAAAAAAAATCTCTAATCAAATTTCTCCATTTTTGACATTGAAAAAAAAATCATAGTAGATCTTGAAAGATGAAATTTATCTCTAAGTTTTTGCCACAAAGTAGAGCTTTCGATGGCCCATCTTTTAAAAAATGTCCCGTTAAAATCAGATAATAGACACATTTTTACAGTGGTTTTTCCATTCAAAATGGGTCACACTATATATGTATATACCTGAATATATCAGGATTGTTTTTAGAGGTATTGATGCCCTCTATTTAGTTTTTATTTTTATTTTTGACGTCTCCTGTTGGGACGCCGTGTATACAATTTCGTTATTCACTTGTCAATTAGTCTAATTTGATTTCCTGTGCAATGATTGTAAGATAAAACTGCAAGTATAGTTTTTTGTGAATGCAGAGTTGTATATTTTATTCACAAGGCATTCAAGAGAGCCTAAAACTTGCCAATGATCTATAAGCAAAAAGACTACCCGAACTTAATCAGTTAAACATTTTACGTGATATTGTATATGGTAAAATTTAGTTGCACTCAGAGCTGCCTAGTAGTTAACTACAATTTAACTACTAACTACAAGTAATTATACGTAGTTGTGAATACATCGGTATTGTATTGAGTATCCGATACTCAAATTACTGTTTAAAACTAGCTATAAGTATCATCTTGGCCACAGCTAATTCAGCCATCACCAATAGTGATAAAAAAGATGAAAAGACTAAATTGAGCAATAAAATAAATTTGCAACTTCGAATATACTTGGACGATTCTCGAAGCAAGATTGAAATGATCAATTATTAAGAAATTATTTGTATATTATAATAAGCCTTCATCAGCTCTGTCTGTTTTCGTTCGCGGGCATAATAAATGCCTCAAAAAGAAGTTTATTATCTGGTCTAATTTTTAAATATTAGTAATGTTAAAAGCAAATGGCAATTTGTAAATGGGTTTCTATGTTTTTCTTTAGTTAATGTTGATCTCACTAGCCCAATGTGTAGTATTTTCTTAGTCCCCGAACAATAAATTTTAATAATATTAAATAATGATTAAATAAATTTAAAAAGTTGCAAATAGCGACAATGGAACGTATAAATGAACTGAGGGGTAAGTTGTTCGGAATTTTATGTAGGTAAACCAGTACACTTTGCTTGTACACTGATGTAGAAAGGAAAATACTTTCCTTACTCATATAATTTGTAATAACATGCGCCAAGAAGTGACAACATTGTCACTTTTCGTCGCATATTATTACAAATTATAAAAGTATATTAGACTCTCCGACAAAGAAAAGTATCGGCGTCCTAAGTACCCAAGTCCTAGTAACCTAATTTCTTTTATCATGAAAAAAATTCCATGCTGCATAAGTGTAAAGTGTACCTACAAAAGTAGTTGTAAATGTAATTGAAGACACCCACTTTCAAAATAAAAGTACTCGAGTACTTTTCCGCTACAATGCATTTTTAATAGGTACTCTGTATTAGTAATTAACTACTTTTTCAAAAGTAGTTTGGCAGCTCTAATTGCACTCAATTTCTTCTTAGAAGATTATCTTCCGCCAGAATGTCTCTGGGTGTAAACTAATCAAAATTGTTTATTCAGTAACCCACAAAACGTGTGAATGAAAAATATGAGACCTTTTTCAACTTCAAACAGGAACTGCGTGAAAGGTGTTTTGTTATTTTGTATCTCACTTTTATTGAAACCCTAAACAAAATGTATTTTCGTTCCGTTCACCAAATATTTAGTAATATAATAAATACTTGTCTTATTTCCATTTGATATTTCCAGCGGAACAGCTTCATAAAGAGGAAGGCAAATCTGAAATACAACAGAAATGTTCCATCTTATTCTAACCAGATTAAAAAAGATATATATTCAGACGAGGCGAGGGAGTCTGCATTTTCGGAATTCAGAGGAATCGTTAATTTAATTAAGAAATTCGTCGGAACGAGCATACTTACAAGATTTAATGGATCTAGAGCGGTATTTATGATTGAGGTCTCAAAGTTCATATTCGGTTCATAAAGGCAAGAGGTTAAGTAATATCAAGAAGTGGATCCTTGTCACAGTGTATTAGAATAAAATGTTTCAGTTCGTTTTTAATATTCAGAGGGTGTTTTTATGAATGGATATTTTCGTCTATAATTTATTTGCAGCGAGAGAAAAATTGCTGCTGCGCTATGAAAAAATAGTATGTGTAAAATTTTGAAGAACAATTTAACTTACAGTACATTTTCCAAAGAATAGAATACATCAAAAGCTGAATTTATTAGCTAATAAAAATATTTTTTTGTGTTGAACGAGTATGCATGAAGGATATGTAATGAAATAAAAACAATTTGCCAGGATAGGGTAGCCGCTTTGTCGTAAAAATCCCTAAGGAATGGGGTAAATTATGTACCCGATGACATTTTGAATTATAAGTAAACATAAAAAAAACGATTAAATGTGTAGGACAAAGTGATGAGAAAACTTTACGAAAGAAGGTTCTATGCAAGTAAATAATTAAAAACCGTTATCTAAGGAACTACTGTTTCCACATCCTGATTTTCCATCCAAGTCTCTTCAAACGAAAATATCTTGATATTATATTTGCACTTCAGCCTGTGTTTTCGGTTTCTGTAGCATAAATCAAACATGTTATGAAACAATGTGCGTCCTCACGATACATAAATAAAAGCGTCGACATTTATACAGACTGTCTATTTTACGAGGGCCACACCAAATATCTCGCTTAATATCTATTGTAGAAGAATAAAGTTTTAGAAACAGTTATCCAATTTTTTGTGAGCTATATTTCAGTAAAAAGAAATTTGAAATCCATAGCCTACTTTATGAGATATATTACAAAAACCTGAAAAATAGGAAAACCACAAACGGTTATAGCTTCCTTATTTGAGGAGATACGAAAAAAGTTAAAGGAATGAAAGTTGACGGAAAAGACAATAAGAATAATAACGTGTAACAAAAAAATCGAAAAATGCAGTTGGCTTTGACATACGCTATTGTGCAAAAATGAAAAATACGTATCTCAAAGTAGGCCATGACGCCATTAATTCCGTTATTTTTTTCTCATTCCAACGATATAAAACATGTCACAGAAATTTTAACCGATAGTGTCAATATTTAATATGTTACGAATACCACAATTCATATAATTGAATCGCAACAATCAGCTGTGCCATAATTAGTGAAAAACAATGTACACAGTTATTAATAAATTTGACAGATTGTCACTGTTGTATGTTGTATGTTGCGTTGTCGAGTTCTAAGACAAATTTTATATCAGTAATTATGGTGTACACCAATAATAACAAATTCGATATGATTAGCATTTATTGTCAGTGCAATTTTGACGCTGAGATGGCAGTCACGGTTTACGGAGATAGATTTCCAGATGCTCCGCAGCCAAATCGAACTATGTTTAGGAAGTTAGTTCAACATCTAAAAACGCACGGTTCATTTTCAAAAAAAGTAGTAAGGCGAGCGCATGTTGCGGATAATGTAAGAAAAGTGAATAGAGTAATGAATTATGTTAACCAAAATGAGGAAACCTCTTTGAGACAAATTCAGAGAAACTATCGCATAAAAAAAGACAGTGCAAGAAAAATATTGAAAAAAAACGGATTTCTATGCTACAAAATGAGGAAAGTTCAACATTTAAATGAGGGAGATAAGCCAAGGAAAGTAAGATTTTGTAGATGGTTATTAAATAAGAAAAGGAATGACGCGCTGATATGTAGCAAAATTCTTTGGTCGGACGAATCAAATTTTTCTAATAATGGATTTTTCAATAGAAATATGCATTATAAGTGGACACGAGAAAATACACATTGGTGCAGAGAGACTGCTTTCCAAGGAAGATTTTCTACGAATGTTTGGTTGGGTCTTTTAGGGACTAAAGTAATTGGACCTTATTTTTATGATGGCAAATTAACCGCTCGTAGATACCTTAATTTCCTGCAAAACGAATTTCAAGATTTTCTTTATGAATTAACAGTGGCAGAAAGATTAAATTATTCATATTTTCAACAAGATGGGGCTCCACCTCACACTGCTGTAATATGTACAAATTATTTAAATCAAGTTATGCCAGATAGCTGGATAGGCACCTATGGACCCATTCTATGGCCAGCTCGATCACCAGATATTACTCCCTTGGATTTTTTCGTCTGGGGTTACATTAAAGACAAGGTATTTCAAACTGCCCCTGAAAATATTGAGGACATCAAAACCAGAATTCGAAACGCATGTGAGGCAATTACTCCTGAAATGCTCCAAAATGTAATGCGTGACGTGTCTCGTAGAGCACGTTTATGTGTCAGAATGCATGGTGCACAATTTGAGCATTTGTAGTTAGAAAAATAAATACACACAATTTCTTTTCAATATAGTAGTAGGTAGTACTGTTATACACAGTTTTTCGTTTTTTTCTTTGGATGTTCGTTTTGTACTTGTATTTTTATTTATGGGATATTTATTGGTTTGTATTAAATTGTAATAAATAATTACGGAATTATAATTATTATAAAGTGAGTTTTTACTATTATGGCACAGCTGATTGTTACGATTCAATTATATGAATTGTGGTATTCGTAAAATATTAAATATTGACACTATCGGTTAAAATGTCTGTGACATGTTTTATATCGTTGGAATGAGAAAAAAATAACGGAATTAATGGCGTCATGGCCTACTTTGAGATATGTATTTTTCATTTTTGCACAATAGCGTATGTCAAAGCCAACTGCATTTTTCGATTTTTTTGTTACACGTTATTATTCTTATTGTCTTTGCCGTCAACTTTCATTCCTTTAACTTTTTTCGTATCTCCTCAAATAAGGAAGCTATAACCGTTTATGGTTTTCCCATTTTTCAGGTTTTTGTAATATATCTCATAAAGTAGGCTATGGATTTCAAATTTCTTTTTACTGAAATATAGCTCACAAAAAATGGGATAACTGTTTCTAAAACTTTATTCTTCTACAATAGATATTAAGCGAGATATTTGGTGTGGCCCTCGTAAAATAGACAGTCTGTATAATAATTAAAAAATCTCAAATTCAGTTTTTCGTTAATTGTAGCATTACTCAGATTCTCATTTTCTTTTCGCATTTTAAGCACTTGCTTAAAAAAAAGTCATCCATCGTCTTGAGTTTTAAATTTTTGTATCTTCAGATCCGTAATGGACCTGAAATTTCAGCTTCATAAGTATATCCAATCCTTAGATATTCAATGTTAAAGATTGATTTTCAGTACAAAGTGCTTTTCCGACTCGTGACGTCATTCTGCATAAACACTATGGCGAAAGTTTGAGTTTGCTACGGTAGTCAGTCCATTATAATCCATCAAACTTGAATATCATGAAATTAGTTAATCTGCCGTTTGAAGAAGAAATATGTTTGTTTCCAGTTTACACTATTGTTATTATTTGGACTATTTAAAATTGAATTTTAATAAAACTTAATGTTTTACGATTTTCACAATATTTTATTTATATATTTTAACAAAAATATATACTATTACTACTACTCACATCCGAAGAAGCCACTGTGCTGGCGAAACAATTGTCATGTAGTGTATATTTTTGTTAAAATATATAAGTAAAATATTGTGAAAATCGTAAAACATTATGTTTTATTAAAATTCAGTGTTACTATGGATTTTCATCAAGTAAAGGTCGACTCAATCAACTATTTAAAATATTACTTTTATAGGAATCCTAAGTAGATGATATCTGCCTAAATTTAATTTATATTGAAAAAAGAATATACCTAATCCGATCAGGTATACCGGGTGAGTCACGAATTGCGCTCGCCCCGATATTTCCTAAAATATTTGGAATATAAAATTGAAATTTGGAGGCCTTATTACACGACTAAAATGCCATCTTTTCAATAAAAAATCAAGTTTGGTGCACATCCGGTTTGATCGGAAATGCCCACAACTTTCGATTTTTAAATGGAACACCCTATATATTTTTACATTTTTGGAATCTAGAGGAAATTTTGAATACAATACATCCATTTTGGTCACTTTTTGATAAACATCTCAAATATTTCTGAGCGGATTTTCAAAATATTAGTATCATTAGATTCGTATGAAAATGAGGTATTTAAAAATGTTTGTGAGCGATTAAATTCCCATTTAAAAAAACCGAGTTAGTGGGTAAAAATCACATTTAAAAATTTTAAACGCCTCTAGAGAATTAAGTAATGCAATCATATTGCTCTTTTTATTTTTATAGTAACGTAGCACACAAACTAAAATATATTTTGGGCACCAGTACTCTGGATTCAGAAATAGATTATTTAATAAAATTTTTAATGGTTATCAAAAAGTGACCAAAATGGATGTATTGTATTCAAAATTTTCTCTAGATTCCAAAAATGTAAAAATATATAGGGTGTTCCATTTAAAAATCAAAAGTTGTGGGCATTTCCGAACAAACCGGATGTGCACCAAACTTGATTTTTTATTGAAAAGATGGCATTTTAGTCGTGTAATAAGGCCTCCAAATTTCAATTTTCTATCCCAAATATTTTAGGAAATATCAGGGCGAGCGCAATTCGTGACTCACCCGGTATACCCATTATAATAATTTTAAAATGTCAAAATGGGTTAACCCCAAAGTAAAAAATTAAATAATCTCAGCTGTCGCCCCATCAGCATATGAAAAGTGACGTCACGCGAAGCTCCACCCCGTTTTCGTGAGATCCAACTTTGGTAATTTATTTAGGGGCTTAAACGTTCGAAAAAAATCCTGAAAATTTGAAAATTCGCTTAAAAAGTGTTGTACTTTCGATTTCTAAAATAAAAGGAAAATGCTGAACGGGCCCATTGGCAGAACTCGCGAATTTTATCTCGATAATGTGAAGGTCAGCTTTGGCTCTGCCAGCGCGAAAAGATTTCTATGCAAGTGTTATACTTCTTACCTTGTAATTTTTTTAAGGAATTCCGTAATATCCAAAGTTAATATGATCAGTTTATTATACGAACTCACTTGAAGAGAATTGCCACAGTATACCTAAGTAACAAGGGATTTTGTCAACGCAATGTTTCACAGTTCGGCGGCGTCGTATAATTAAAGTAGATAATAAATCCGCATTAGTAAAAACCAAATAAAAGTACCATACACTGGAATCTAATGTTGACACTCGATCAGAATCGAATGTAATAACATTTTAAAATGAAGTAAAATTCACTTTATCAGGGTACATGGCATATTTCATATTATATAAAAATGGTTTATTTTATTGGAAAAAATGTTTTATGTTGTCATCAGTGAATCGGGTTTTATATTTAATTATTAAGAAAATAAACAAAATGGACACGCCACACATATTAAATGGAACAGGAAAGTATGTGTTTGATTCAAAATTGTATTTTTACTTGCTTAATATATATTGCATGTTTTCGTAAGAACTAATATCGTTCTTAGGTTAAATTTCCCAAAAATACATTGTACCTGGCAATAATGAATATTTTTTCACCGTCGTTTTTCTGATTATTTCAGACTGTTTGCGATATAATATTCCGTGTATATGTGAGCCGTTTCTGATGCCGAGATAAAATTTCCGAGCTATGATAATTAGCGATCCCAAAAAATATGAATGCGCCGTGCGCCGTCTCAAAAGAAAAGCAATTGTAATTTTCAAATTATTAAATTTTTTGATTTAACGATGGAAACCCTTAAGTCAATACATTTTACTTCGAGTATTACCTATAATAAATTATTATTATTCCCTTACTTTTAGATACTATACTACTATTAGTAAGTTATTATTATTATTATTATTATTTACTGGTCATTTTCTCGGTTCTCGTGCCAGTATATGACATGACGGTTCTATTATGTAAAACAGAGAAGAAATTCATCTTCTTCTATCATGCATTTAGGAGGAACTTGCGCACAATATGGCCAGTTTGTAGAATAGTTGCTTTCTGAATAGTTTTGTTGAGACCTTTTGGAAGATCTAATTGGTACAGATGTTTACTTAGTTGCTTTGTTACTAGCCCCATTGGCCGTTACTACCATTATGATAGGTATTATCCAAACGTGGTTTAACTCCCAGAAATGTTGGATCTTTATCGCCAAATTCTGATATTTATCGATCTTTCTCTTTTCTGTTTATTTTTGGAGGTTATTGGTCAATGAGCTCTCTTGTTTAATTTGTTGAAAATTACTGTATCTGGCGGTTGTAAGTCCATGGTTCAGTCTGTAGTTATTGGCCTGTCCCAATATAATGCGGTGTCCTTTGATTACAGAACTGCAGGTGAGTATTTATAAAAGGGGTGAGGATTTTCTATTAAGTTGTACTTCATTGCCAACTACCGATGGATAGAATAGAATAGAATTTTTATTATCCAATAAGAGCATTATATACATGCTATGGGATAAATTAGTACATATAAGTACATAAAAGAACTAGTTAAAACACAAATATATACATCTACCTAGGTATAAAAGTAAAACATAAAAGATCATAAGAGTATATACAATATCCACAGAAATATTCAAAATCGTAATGTTAATTTTCGGCATGTCTCATACGATATCGCTATTAAGATATTCTTGAATAGAATAAGCACAAATTTTTAAGACATTTTTTGACATTCTTCTTAAAAATAAAAACGTTCTTTAAGTTTTTGTATATTAGAGGTAAGTGGTTATACAATTTCAGGCCTAAGATATTGTGGGCTCGACGACATATTTAAATGTTTGGATGGAACGTAAAATTATATTTATCGCGCGTATTTTGAGAATGTATGGATTCATTTTTATCAGACTTATGTTGACTCTTATAAACATATAGTAATCATTCTAGAGTATATATATTTGGTAATGGGCGGATTTTATACTGTCGGAAAAAGTTGCGACACGAATGAATTTGACGTACTTCTACCATAGATCTTATAATGATGTAACCTATTTTAATACCTAAATATTAAAACGTGTTACATCGGTGCGAACGGCAGCCGATTTTTGGTGGAGAGCATAGGGCCGTGGGTTAGGATTGTGTGGACACTCAAAAGGGCGCCACCGGCTGTATGTTACATAATATGATTTAAATAATTTTGCCAGCGCGGAGCAAAATTAAGTTACTAGCAACCATGCGATGGAATTCTCAAAATATATCTGTAATATCAAAACTCTTACTTTACTCTATAAAATCTCAAAATTTAAGCAAATATCAGGAGTACCAGTGCAAATAATAAGAACATGTAGACATTTGACATTTATTACACACACGTGAGATATACAACAATAAAAAACAAACAGTTTCCCAATTGTCCCCTGAACTTAATCCATATATGCAAAAGAAATGCAAAATATGTAATTGACCCCTTCTAAAGTTATTTCAGTGATTTGACCTTTTTCTATGGAAATGCAACTACGGCTTAAATGACACCAACAATGAGTTTTAGATTTGCAACAGCGAGTTAAAGGTTTACAATGGATTAAAATTACCGCTCATCACTAAAATATTACGTAACAAACAAGATTCTGTGAGCCAATTTTCGCAATGCTCGCTGTGTGCACCAGAATGTTACAGAATGGTCTAAAATAATTATGTTCTATTAAAAATATTTCATATTTGACATAGTAGAAAGTAAATTAGTATCACGTGGTACCATGCGTTACTTACAGTAAAAAATCTTAAGATACTTCATCATGCTAGGTATGTAGTTGCAAAATCGTTGTGTAACTTACTTTAATATTTTGATAAAAAATCACTGAATGAAACTGTAATAATTTCTTTAAAATTATTCAACTAAAATGAAACAATAAAACCTGGTTAGAGCCTTGGCGTTTTCTCTGGCAACTGCAGCGTGACCTGTCACCACTTCCTAAGATGTTCTCGACGTTGCTTACGACTACGACTCTGCGTCACTCCTAAATCTCTGCCTAAATCTCTTGGAGACTGCCGCGGGCAACTCTCCAACCAAAGCTTCTCAAAATGTCAGCCGGACCCACATAAAACCAAACATCTGAGTAATAGACTTCCTCCTATTACTCCTCTAAATACTGGGCCCCCATACATAACTAATATGACAGCACCAAACATATGCTTATCCCAATAATAAGCCTCTTCGAAGTATATATGCCCCTACAAAACATAACTTATTTTCAAAGAGCCAATCCCTCCAAACATGTGCTTATACCAAACATATACTTATACCAAACATAAGCCTCTCCAAAACACTCTCATATAGAGAGTATTACATAACCTCACGAGACACGTGGCGATCAGATTACGACAAGCAACAGAATTTCTTCCTGGAATTTACAAAATGCTTCTGGCAGGACGGTAAAGAAACACTGGGTACATCAAATCAAATCCCTTTTCAGTGTCAGCGATGTAAAACCCAAATTCTTCACTACAAAACCGGGACCGCCGCCATTTCGCTATCTCGTTGCTGTCGAAGAATGAACCCCCCCCAGACGGAAGTGTCTCCAGTTCTCAGTGTTGCCAACTTGAGCATCTAGAGAACTCTTTGTTCAGCCAATAAAAATGCGCCAACAAAGGGCCTTGCATTTAAAAGACTGAATTACACCATTGTGTAATATCCCAACAACAAGAATATGTGAGTAACCCCTCTAACTCGAAATCATACTTAAAGAAAGCATGTTTACTACACATAATTCCTCATCAAGATAGGCAACCATCTACTATCGAATTCTAAATCGTGGGTTGCATACTCAAACAAATGAATTAATCAGGGTTAATTTACTGTATTCAAACTGAAATTATTAATGTAGCTTTTTCAAATGCTACAATGAATGCGCGTTTGTGCAACAACATCGTTATGTGCATAAGCGGAACTTCCCCATAGAGTGATACCATAAGATAATCTAGAATGAATTTCTCCAAAATAAAACAACAATGGACCAGACATATCCAAGACTGTTTTCAATGGTCTAATCTGGAAACAAATCTGCAGTGTTGTATATTTAATTATTTATCAAATTGTTAATTTGGAAAATATTATAATTCTTTAGTTTACGTATTTGCAATACGAACGTATATTTTTTATTATTTAATTTACTTCATCTGTCTTTTGTTTGACCATAAACTTTTTGTATACTTTTTATATGTACTTTTTATAATCAGAAAAAGCACTCGCAGATCGCGAGTCTTGTTGGATTTGTCATGTACAAAGGTTTTAAAATATAACAATTATTTTACGTTTTAAATTATTTCCTATTTAACCCAGTATTTCCCTGGAATACCTCACAGCAGTGATTACTGAATGTCAGTATATTATCGAAATCTATGCTAAGAAATATACAGCCACCCTTTTCAATGTTGCAGTTATTTATATTTACATTAAGGTCAGGAGTGGTGGTATCTTGGTGATCTGGTTATGAGTTCCTAAATATGCGGTGTTGGATTATTGTTATAAGTAAATAACATAGGATGAAGTAAGGAAACGTATTTAATAAATATACTACCCATAACTGTATACATGTTTTTTTTTCATTTATAAGGATGACTGATGCTACTTTACATAAAATAAACATAAAAATGTTGACCCTCTTCCAGCTTCCAGCATCTACGCAATCCACAGTTTCATTTAGTATATTTATTTTAAAAATTTCTTTTCTGATTCTCCCATTCTATATTGGGATACATCAAACTTTACAACCCAGTCAAAGCGTATTAAGAAAATACACAATAAACGAATTAATAGGTTAAAATCATAAACCGCCGTTGTGATTGACACAAAACCGAAATAATGAAGGACATGCGTCGCCCCTCTAATTTAAGTCACGTGCTAAATATCGCGCAGTGCCATATAACATAAAAATAACAGTTGTAATTGTAAAGCAAACACTCTCTGTTAACTACGCTACACAATTTAATGGGATTTTAAATCACCCATGAAAGCACCCGTAAAAACGACAGACGACACGGAAATGTTTTCTATAATATAACTCGGTTTTCAATTAATCATTGACAATGAATAGTAAAACGTGCAGCACTAACAGCCCCATAATAATAATTTATGTTCGTGCCAAGCATCTACTGAAATAAAACTTAGGTTAATATTAGATCCGGAATTCTTTCGCATATTTTAAGAGTAACTGAGACAATTGGCTGAAATTCCATGGCTTGCTTTGAGAGAATAGTTTTTTACTTACTTTTTAGTATTTGTAGTGTGGGATGAATAAGAAACATTTAATATTGCAGTAACTGGGATTGGATTTTGGATTTTTCACTAGCGAGCTAAAATATTCAGTGTACAGCTCATTTTCATGTATGCTGTTTCCTGCTTAAGACAAAAATCATGTTTTTTCAATCATAAATAGTATACCGGGTGAGTAACGAATTGCGCTCGCCCCGATATTTCCTATTATATTTGGAATAGAAAATTGAAATTTGGAGGTCTTATTACACGACTAAAATGCCATCTTTTCAATAAAAAATCAAGTTTGGTGCACATCCGGTTTGACCGGAAATGCCCACAACTTTCGATTTTTAAATGGAACACCCTATATATTTTTACATTTTTGGAATCTAGAGGAAATTTTGAATACAATACATCCATTTTGGTCACTTTTTGATAAACATTAAAAATTTTATTAAAAAATCTATTTCTGAATCCAGAGTGCTGTGGTGCTCAAAATATATTTTAGTTTGTGTGCTACGTTACTATAAAAATAAAAAGAGCAATATGATTGCATTACTTAATTTTCTAGAGGCGTTTAAAATTTTTAAATATGGTTTTTACCCACTAACTCGGTTTTTTAAATGGGAATTTAATCGTTCACCAACATTTTTAAATACCTCATTTTCATACGAATCTAATGATACAAAAATTTTGAAAATCCGCTCAGAAATATTTGAGATTTCAGCCAAAATACAATGCAACCGAGCTTTTAGAAACATGCGGCTAATAGATAATGGATTAGTGGGCTTTGGAAACTAAAATGGCACATTTCTGTGTAAATCTGGTAACCTAATAACATTGGAAAAATCATAGTAACCACTGAATGTAATAAAACAATATCAGCTGTCAGACAGCTACTAAATAAAGCGTTGCGGAAATCTCTTTGAGTAAAAATTAAAGAAAATGAATAATTTTAGTAGAAATGAAAAGGTCGATATGGTACTGATATATGGAGAGCGTCTCAAAAATTCAACTGCAGCTGCAGAACTGTATCAGCAACGATATCCCAACAGACGTCATCCAAGCAGACACTTGTTTGCCATAGTGGAACAAGAATTAAGAAACGAACCCAATCAACAAGATGACCATCAAACATTTATTGTAACTGAGGACAAAGAAATTGATGTATTAGGATTTGTGATGGTACACCCAACAACATCAACAAGGGAATTGTCAATGGAATGCGACATTAGTCAGTCTTCGGTTTGCAGAATTTTAAAGAAACATAAGTTTCGGTCTTATAAATACCAAATACACCAACATCTTTATGGAGATGATAACGACAGGAGGCTAGTATATTGCAACTGGTTCTTAAATGCAGTATAACAAAACCCAGGTTTTCCTTTTCATATTTTATATTCAGATGAAAGTAGATTTACGAACCAAGGTATGTTTAACAGAAATAATACTAGGTACTGGGCTCAAGAAAATCCGAGGTTGGTAGGGCGGGGGAATATTCAGGAAAGATTTGGGTTTAACTGCTGGCTTGGAGTACTTGGAGATCGAATAATTGGGCCCATATTTTTTTATGGAACACTTACTGGCGAACAATATTTATTCTTTTTACAAACCCAGACAGCAAAATTTCTTGACTTACTTCCTCTTGCCTATTTACAAAATCTGTTTTTCCAACAAGATGGTGCTCCCCCACATAATTCCAGAAGGGTGATGGAATATTTAAACAACTTGCATGGTGAACGCCTTATCGCAAATCAAGGTCATATCAGGTGGCCTCCTAGGTCACCTGACTTAACACCCCTCGACTATTATGTATGGGGCAGTCTCAAAAATAAAGTTTATAAAACTTCTTCAAATACCCGTGAAGAGCTGCAAAATAAAGTTGTACGGGCTCTTAATGAAATAACGCCGGCTGAATTGCGTAGAGCCATTCACGCAACTGTACGCAAAGCCGAATTGGGTATAGAAAAAAATGGACATTTTGAACAATATCTATAAATGTCAATTTATGGTTTAATTACATTAATTATTTTAAAGATACCTACTCTTACCTAGTTTAAGTTTAATTGTTCAAACGGAATTGATTTTTATTTAATATTTTAATTGTAACGTTCTTTGCGCTCACAATAATTATTAAATGTTTGATAACTCAAGATTGCCTATAACTACACGAGTCTGTCTGACAGCTGATATTGTTTTATTACATTCAATGGCTACTATGATTTTTCCAATGTTATCAGGTTACCAGATTTACACAGAAATGTGCCATTTTAGTTTCCAAAGCCCACTAATCTATTATCTATTAGCCGCTTGTTTCTAAAAGCTTGGTTGCATTGTATTTTGGCTGAAATCTCAAATATTTCTGAGCGGATTTTCAAAATTTTGGTATCATTAGATTCGTATAAAAATGAGGTATTTAAAAATGTTGGTGAACGATTAAATTCCCATTAAAAAAAACCGAGTTAGTGGGTAAAAATTTTAAACGCCTCTAGAGAATTAAGTAATGCAATCATATTACTCTTTTTATTTTTATAGTAACGTAGCACACAAACTAAAATATATTTTGGGCACCACAGCACTCTGGATTCAGAAATAGATTTTTTAATAAAATTTTTAATGTTTATCAAAAAGTGACCAAAATGGATGTACTGTATTCAAATTTTCCTATAGATTCCAAAAATGTAAAAATATATAGGGTGTTCCATTATAAAATCGAAAGTTGTGGGCATTTCCAGTCAAACTGGATGTGCACCAAACTTGATTTTTTATTGAAAAGATGGCATTTTAGTCGTGTAATAAGGCCTCCGAATTTCAATTTTCTATTCCAAATATTTTAGGACATATCGGGGCGAGCGCAATTCGTGGCTCACCCGGTATAACCGAAACAACAATTAATTATCCAATAGATAGGCAGACAAATATATATGGTGTTTCGGAATTGGAATTGACTACAGTTTCATCATGTTGTACATTTTAAGCTACTGAATATACGTCTCAATAGAATCGTCTAATCAAATATATTGAGAAGTATGCATTACTACATAAATTCCAATTTGATTTTCAAACTAACTGCTCGACAATAAATGCAGTCTGCAAGATCGTGAGTGATATAGTGCAATGCTTTGAGGAGGGCAAACATACAGCGATCACGCTGTGACGACAGCAAAGCATTCGACTGTGTTCAACATAGTCTTTTAGTGGAAAAACAGTTCCCATGATAAAAAGGAAAGGCCAGTATCTCTCCTTGAGTCTTGTCTGCAAAATAGGCAGTAATGCGTTTGAATAAGTAATACGAAATCTAATTTCAGATCGGTAGCACATGATGTGCCTCAGGGTTCTGTACTGGGGCCACTGGTATTCATTATTTATGTAAACGATTTATTTTATTACTTATTTCCTAGCTGAATCAATATGTTTGCTGAGGGCGCTACCCTACACGAATCAGATAAATGGCTTGTCAATCTACATGAAACAATATCTGAAATTGAAAGTCGTGCAGAGCTATGGTATAATTCTGATTTTTTCCACTAATAACCTCATTACAAAACGGGACAATGTCATACTTTTAGGAGTGGTCTTCGACGAAACTTTGGTCGTGCCATATTGAGCAACTCAGTAGTAAATTGGCTAGTTATATTTTTTTAGTGAGATGTCTTAAATATGTCGTAAATAGTAATTTGCTATCAGCATACTACTCACTGATTCACTCTCATGTAAGTTATGGGGTACTATGGGGAAGCAACAAATGCGCTCAGAAATCTTAGACAACAAAAACAAGCTATTAGAATTATTGCAAATATCAATTTTAATGAACACTGTCAGAACTTATTTATATGTTATTATGCCCATTTTCTCGTTATATATTTATTTCTCATTATTGGAAATACACAAAAACACTAATATTTATGACAGTCCGGTTGATTATCATAATCATGACACAAGGTCAGCAAACCTAGATACCGTCTTGCTAAATCAGTCAAAAATTTTCTTAACTTAAATCTGTACAATAGATTACCCGAAGAGATAAAAAGCTTAAACATAAATAAATTTAAAAAAAGTCATTTGGAAGTACATATTCTTACATAATGTTTTTATTCTGTTGATGAATTTTGGAGCACCGAACTTAATATCAGCGTATATAGTGGGTGTTAACATGAGGGATACCCATAGATTTTTAATCTTTATAATCTTTTACAGATTGATTATGAAATTGAGTTTATAGTGTCAAGTATTGTTAGTGTTTTTAATAACGCATCTTAATAATTCAATATTCTCAAATTGTCATTGACTGTAAATATGGTATTCGTTAATTTGGTTTCAAATGAATCTATATTATTTTTTATTATATTTCCTTGTGTTAGTATGTGCCTATTTTTAAAGTGCCTGTCTTTGTAAACTATGTCTTTAAGCATATCCAACTGTAATATCAGTATTAATGACTCGCTACAAATGTATAATTTGTATATAATATGGTCAAATAAACATCTGGCTATCTGTCTGTCTACCTACCTATCTATCTCTCTGTCTACCTATATATCTATCTATCTGTATATCTATCTATCATTCATGTATCCATCAGAGATATTTCATTTTATTTAAATATACTGATTATTTTATGCAGATAATGTTGAGATATCATCTACAAACTCGTAAACTCGACCTGTGCATATGTGTCGTGAAAGAACATTTACATACATCGTGATAATAAGAGGTTCCAATACTGAATCCTGAGGTACACTAGATATATTTTTACTATTTCACTTCTTCTTGCGGTAAAACTGGTAGCTCGTCAGTGGTTTATACTTTTGACACAATTAAATTTGTTTTTAATTACTTGTGTAATTGCAATTCAAAACTGTAACAGAAAATTATCTTAATTAAAAATCTACTTGTGCATATGCATTAAGTTCATTATAATAGAAATACATGAATATTTTATTTTAAATCGATGAATGAATATTCAAATATTTGTTGAAGCCAGTGGAAATAATTGGAATTAATTGTCATCTGAAGTAAATGGCTCCATCGCTAATGTTTTTATAAAAATCGATAATGGGTTGCTGTGAAATTTTGTTGAACATGTATTTAATAGTACCTACTTATGGCATATTCGTTATTACTCTGATGACTCTTGTAAGTCATTAATTAAGATGTTATTGAATTATAATTAACAAGACTTCTATGAATTGAATAAAAGTTGCAGTAGGACATTACCAACTGCTACTTATTAGAGAAAATGATCGCCAGGTGTGTTGTAACGAAGTATTTTTCCGATGCCAAAAATGCAAAATAAATAATTATCCTTCATTAGGTGTTCCACTTACGGTCGAAAACTAGTTGTCTTAAATCATTTTTATAGATTCCTTCTAATTTAGCTAGTTTAAAACCGCGATATAGGATTCTATTTATTTATATAAAAAATGTAATAAACCCGGCCATGAGAAGTTTATTTGCAATAATTACAAAATTTGACTCTAGCGGCTTTGGCCAGGCTAGCGTAAATTATTTGGTTTGAAGCAGGTTTGAGATCAATTCTGTTCCGCCTGTCTGATAGTTAACCACGTCGTTGACTACTATACTCTGACCGCCCGCCATCCAGTTAGTACCGATTTGAGATAGCCACCGTTTCTTGTCAGAGTTTTTATATCTACAAAGCTAAAATTACTTTACTGAAATACGTGTATAAGAATGATATAAAATAATTCCGATTCAATGTATTAAAATATAATTACCGTTTTAGCATGTTAGATTCTCAAGATTTGTTCAAATAACTTTGTCCATAGGCCTTTACCATGGAAAAAAAGGACATAGATGATATTTCGAGAGAATACCACTAAAACTGTTTCCGTTTATATTATTTTAACTTAGACCGTGGTTCATATTTATTCAAATTTCGTACAAAACCTAGGCACACCGTAAATAGATTAACTATCTAATAATTTGATACTTAGCATTTTCCGTATTAACACTAAAATACCACGTGATCGAACCGAAATCATTTAAAAACACAGCTCTAGGGTTGTGAGACACCTCATGAAATGTTAAGGTAATTTTAACACTTCTGAATCAAACCGAAATAATACTGTTATGATTATTTCTGTCTGTCCGTCTAGGCAGAATAATGTCCGCCTTAAAATGATACCAATCACAAACCGTTTTATTTTCCAATCCGGATGTAACTTATGTTACACAACGTACCGAATCCGATAACCGTCTTATTTATTTGGTATCAGTTTTATTTAGTTTTGCCAACTTCTTCGGACTTACACTATGACCGTTGATTTAAGCATGATTATCGCTGTAGATAATCGCCTTCTATTACCTGTTTTTTACCACTTACTGGTTTACTTATTTTTTACCGCTTACTGTTTTTTTTCGCTCTCACAGTTTACTTGCTTACCGCCGTTACCGCTTGTGACATTCAAAATTACCTGAATGCCACTTGTTAATTTTTATTCTAATAGCAATGAATTTTTGTAGCCTTAAACCACAATTCAGTAAACTTATTGATTAATTTTTCAGTTCAATCCTGAAGCCGTCCTTGTCTTACTGAATCCGGAAGAATTTGTGTTTATCATTCCAACTTTAAATTATAAATTAGCATACAAGCGCCATCTGTTACTTCTCTTGATATACACCTACAAGTTATCTGGTACAACAAATATTTAAAAAAAAACATCTGTATAAGTGAATAAATCCCAAAAATCAGTAAACAAAAATATGAATCGATAATTCTGATTAAATTAGAACTCATGAATTCATATAAATGATACAGTAGAGTAATTGTGTAGATTTGTATTGTATTTAAAGAATGATTTATGTTACCAGTACCAGCGACACCTCGCGTAATTATGAGTAACTAGGTTTTTAGATCATACACGGTATCGGAACGGGTCGTCAGGGCCATTTTCCTGTCTACTTCAAGCAATACAGACGTATTTCGGACCGATTAACACCTCATCTGGAGTGGTATGTTAAAAGATACTTGATAATATGAATATAATTACCTTCTGTAGTATTTGTTGTACATGTATTTGTAATTTAATTGTTGAATTTATCATAATTAAACGCGATGTTTGTTGATCACAAATTATTTCATTCGCGGCGCGTGGCTTGAAAGATGGAGACGCGGTCATGTTAATGTATGAACGGGGTATTTCGAGACATGTGTTTAACTCGGTATTAAGATATATTTAGAAGTAAATGTTATTAATGAATAATTGAGGTTTAATAAGGGTTTAAAGACAGTTCGAATTTAGTAAATTACGTTTTCGTAACCTTATCGAATAATTAAAACACAAAGAAATTTAACTCGATATTAGTAGGGGCGAGAAGGGCATGTTAATGTAATTTATTTAGAGAGACACCAGTAATGCATTAACGTGGGGATTTTATCAAACGCACTAAGAGTGCCCACTAGTGAGAAAGTAATTTCAAGTGTAGTAACAGATGATAACTCTTGTAGGAATGAGGTGTTAAGTTAACCCTTAAATTTGGAGTTTTACCAAAAAATTGGCTTAACCTTGTGCCAAAGAACTGGGCTGCTGCTACTAATCCATGGGTTATTTGCCAAGAAGGAGTCTTTGAATCCAAATTGTTGGAGCGTCTTGGTAGAGTCCCCGCTGGATGAGAGCACCAAGTTAGAGTTTTGGTAACCGTCCACAGAAGATTAAGTTCTGAGAGTCGAGGGATCTCTGCTGATGTCAGTAATCGAGTGGTGGTAATACACAGCGAAGGTTCGGTGAGACGAGGACCAGGGTTGGTTTCTGCAGGACGCAACCGGTGGTAACAGTATCACTTGAATTTCTCTTCATTGTTCAATTTTCAACATTCAGCTTTCGATACATTTTTAAACATTTCTAAATTTTTACTATTGTTGTATGTTATATATTGCCTTCAGCTATTTATTAATTTTTTACATTTAATTATTTAATCACAGCTTAACGATAAATTGTCATATTCTGTATTTTTTTGGTCTTCAACCTAACCATAATTATTTAAAATATGTAATTAAACTTTCTGTAAGGAAGTAGCTACATCCAACCATAAGGTGTAACATTTAAATTAATTAAAATCAAATCATTTCAAAATAATAGAGTCAATAAACCAGATATATTTAACAGAGTAGAGTGTTTATCTGTCAGAATTGTATAAGTATCTATGACATTTTAACTATCTCTGAGTAGTGACAGTCGTACAGTTAGACAAGTACGTTGTAGATGCTTTTTTAATATGACTACTGGCGCCTAACCTAAAAATAAAAATTTTTCTGAATCATTTCCGAACCACGACCCAGTCTCCACAAACTAAACAAGAACCGGGCAACCTCAACTTCCTAACCTGCTGGGGGCAGAAGTTGGTGGTACACGCTTTAGTGCTTTCGCGCTTTAAACCGCCACCGCTCCGAATTAATAACATGTAACTAGTAGTTAACTAGCTTCTCACCGCCTGGTTCCTCGTACTCGTCGTAGTTTTGTATGTCATAAAATATTAAATTAACATAACATGAGATTTCCTAAGCTTTTTTAAGTTTATTTATATTGAACTCCTCCGAAGCATTTTTTGGTACCTGGCCGTTTTTACTGTTATTGTCAATTTTATTATCTTTAATAAACTTTTTTATTTATCGACTTGTGCGATTTACTGTTGAGTGTGAGAGGAAAATCTAATCTGCCGTCCAGAACCCCTGGAGATATCCGTTTCTTCACTGCAGCTATCCCAGCCCTACTGCAACAGGCTGTGTTATGAGGCTAGTGTGGGATCCTTACCCGACGTAAAAATTGTAAAGGTGGCGCTCGAGAACAGCTGAATTTAACCGAAATAGAGCTCAGCGCTAAAGTGACGCTCCCACTTGTCTATGCGCTAGACAACTGGTAGAAAGTACGTCACAGTGTATAAAATTGGTATGTTTAAAATAAACATGTTTTAAAGTAGATTGTGAAATAATCGAGAAAGTATTAATCACAGTCGATTGTAACTTCTACTCGTTTATGATACTAACCGCACCTCTGGACTGAATGTCCGTGAATAGAAGTTTCCTTCTCTTGTGGAAAATATGCCTCAAGTATTAGTTTGTCCCGGATATTTAATGCAGAAATATTTAATTATAATAATAATTAAAGCGTCTATTTCATAAACGCCGTGCTGAGAGAGTCGTTATTAAAAATATAACGAGAGTTGCAAGAAACTTTCAATTAAACAGGAGGTAAGCAAGCTAATATTTGTTATAGTCATTAAAGTTATTAAAATAGTCTTTTAATTGCAATTAAAAGTAAATACATATTTGTCAACAGGATTCTTGTGTTATTATTTGTGAACTACTGTTACATTTGTTTTACTATCCGATTAAGTTCAAGAAGCATAAAATGACTATACAGTGTGTCTCAAAGAAATGCTAAGATAAAAAATCGAGATGATCTACAAAAATTCTATATTGTCCATAATGCCACAATGGTTACCAGATGGCTTAATGTTAACTTTCCTAATTGACGGATAGGTCGAGGTAGCCCGTTAATTGGATGGCCACCCCGATCCCCGGACTTAACACCGATGGACTTGTTTTTATGGGGTTTAATAAAATCCAAAGTTTACAGGTCACGCCCGAGTAATAGAGAAGATTTGCGTGCAAGAATAAGACAAGCTTGTGCAGAAGTTACCCGGCAACAATTACAGAATGTCGTAAAGAATATTAAAAAACGATTCGACAAGTGCATCGAAATAAGCAGCGGCCTTGTAGAGGCTACAGAAATTTAAGATAAATTGTATTATCGTTTTTTTAGTTTTAGTGTAATGTTGTAATGTGTTGTTATTTTGTTTAATAAGTACCTAATTATCATTACTTTCAATGAGCAAAATGCATAATTTTTTTAAAAATCACAGATGAATAGATCACTAAAAAACATTATTTTTCCGGTATTTTATTTTTGTTTTATGTTCTAATTAAAGGTTAAAAAAATTATTTACTGCAGCTGTCAATTTAACTGCGTTTAAATGGAGAAGTTTCCGCGCTACTTGTGTGTGATGTGATCGGGCACATCGTACCGACGGAAAACGTATTGTGATTGCGAATGTGTACACATTATTTATGTTGTGTTATGGAAAATACAAAGAAAAGTAGCTATAAATATTGTATTGTGCCCAAATGTACAAATACTACAATAAAAACTCCAGAAAAGTTATTTTTTAATGTGCCTAGTCGCGATAAAGTTAGGAAGAAATGGTGCAGAGCTATGAGACGAGACGACCGAAATGCAGAATAATTATCGTCATCCTCAAGATTATATTGCTGCCAGGATCATTTTGATGTAAATTTACCCATTAAAACTAATTATTTTATAATAATATTATGAAAATATGTACCTAACCCTAATATTATTGTGATAATTTGTTTACACATCATGGTGAATTTGGTCACTTTCCTATTTATAGGAATACAAAAGTTTACTAACTTCTGTTAATAGGAACCTTGAATTAAAATGTATAAATGTATAAGAACGGTGGGAATAATGTAACTTCTCGACGTTCTACATATTATCCAGTTATATATTTATATATACCTATATATGTCAACAGTTATTTTTACTATTAATGTACCTACCTACCTAAATGTACGTACTTACTAAGTGACGGGAGGTATTTATTATATAAAAAAGTAAAGCATTCTAAGATGAAAAATCTTAATTAATATAACATTAATACATTGCCTTGTTTACCTATTTTGAGGTTAGGTACATAAATAATTTGTTATATTTAACTACAGTAAAAGGATAAAAATGGGCACAATTGAATTAATGTTTAGAATAATGAATGACACATACCTTGTTGCTTTAGTGCCTCCAATTTCTGCACTAATAAAATCAGTATTAGTAACAAAAAAGTTTGTCATCATAAACACATCAACAACGGGCAAATTGTCACTCTGGCCCCGTAAAAACCTACTGTCCGTCATTTTTACGACTTAATAATTGAAATAAATAAATAAATGAATGATTTCTTTTATGAAAATATCAATACACATTTACAAAACACAAAACAATTTACGATTTAACCCCTTGGCAGATAGACGACCATTAGACATTATGCCGAATGACGTCAGACCAATAGCGTGGTGTTTTCAGTCACGTGGATATGTTCCTATAAAATTTTGACTTTCAAAGTCGTTTACTTAGGCTACACATTTTTTTTATACCTTTTCTTCATTACTTTCTCAACTTATATAAAACATATAACGAAAAAATAATAAATTATTGCATTTCTAAAATTCGTGCATGTTGCTCATTGCTCATACATGTTTTTAAGTCAAATATGATTAAGTTTGTTTAAAAGACAATATTTATTAAAACAATCCACTTAATTTATCTTTCTATTGTTTATTTTTTATGGGCTACTTCGATTTTTAGAAAAAATCATGTAAAAGTTATTATAAAATATTACCTACATTAATCTTGTCATAAATCTGTCACTGCTTAATATTCTTTCACGAAATTTTGAATTTACCCATTTGAGATGTTTCTGAATCGAGTGGTATAGTTAGATTTTATAAAAAAAATCGCTAATCAAATTTGTCCATTTCTGACATTGAAAACAAATCATAGTAGGTTTTGAAAATTGAAATTTACCTCTAAGTTTTTGTCATAAAGTAGAGCTTTCGATGGCCTATATTTAAAAAAAAGCCCCGTTAAAATCAGATAATAGACACATTTTTTACAAGGGTGTTTCTTTTCAAAATGGGTCACAAAAATATCTAAAAAGGCCGATATCTCAAAAACAGCAAGAATTTACATAAGAGTAAGTATGGCTACATAGAGTCCAAGCGGCCCCAACTATCACTCAGTGAAAACTTTCTATAGCCAAACACCCTGTATATTAGAATTATATTAATATACATACGATATCGAGGAACATCACATTGAGACCGATATACCTAACAATAACCCTATTGTTAGCATAAACTATTTCAGTGAAGATGGGGTTATTCGGGCTCTAAAACGAATTAAACCCAAAATGACGACCGGTCCTGATCCCATTCCAGCTCTTTTATTAAAGGATTGCGCTATCATCTTTGCATAACCTCTAACTCTAATTTTTAACTTAATCTTAAAAAACTGCCTATTTCCTGACCTATGGAAATATTCCAAAGTATGTCCCATCTTCAAAAAGGGAAACGAACTAGATATTGAGAACTTTAGACCAATCTCTGTAATTTGTAACTTCTGTAAACTCTTAGAAATATTACTTCATGATAGAATATATCATTCAATTAACACCAAAATCTCTATTAATCAACATGGATTTATGAAAGGGCGTTCAACAACAACAAATTTATTCTGTGTAACTCAATATATTTCTGAATCCTTAGATGAACGTGGGCAGGTAGATGTCATATATACCGATTTCTCCAAAGCGTTTGATAGGCTTGATCACCAGTTGTTACTTAATAAATTAGAAAAAATCGGCTTCTCATATTCTTTGCTCCTATTGCTTAAATCTTATTTAATGAATAGGAGTCAGTACGTTGCATTAAATGGGTTCAAATCGATCCAATTTGCTGCCACATCTAGAGTTCCCCAGGGATCTATTCTGGGGCCCTTGCTTTTTAACATATTTATTAACGACATAGTGAACGAAATTAATTTGCCTCACCTTTTATATGCCGACGATCTAAAAATTTTCTCAGTAATTGATGAAATTGATGACTGTTTTCAACTTCAGACTTCTCTTGACAAAATAAACACCTGGCGTATAGTAAATAAATTATTCATGAATCCTAGTAAATGTAACGTAATGTCCTTTTCTTTAAAAACATTACCTTTTATTTTTGATTACAGGTTAGATAATGTCATACTTCAAAGACCAATAACATTTCGCGACCTCGGCATAACTTTTGATGGTAAATTATCCTTCACTGATCATATCGATACCATTGTGTCTGAAGCCTCCAAAGCCCTTGGATTCATCGTTCGTACTAGACGAGAGTTCTCTAATACTGATACTCTGAAAATTCTTTATCAATCCTTCGTCAGATCGAAACTTGAGTACGCATAGCTAATATGGAGTTCCAGTTATGATGTTCACAAGAATAACTTGGAGGCAGTTCAACGTAGATTTCTTAAATTACTGTGGTTCAAATCCGACGGTACCTATCCAGTGATTGGTTTTCCGCAAAGTAACTTGCTTGAAAGATATTCTATGACTACTCTTGAGGATAGGCGTACGTACTTTTCTCAAGTATTCTTGTTTAAATTACTACACATTGATTTTGACGCACCCGAAATAATTAGTAAGCTTAATTTTCACGTTCCCAGATTAACCTCTCGTAATCACCAAGTTTTCTATTTACCTACGCCGCGTACCAACGTACTAAATAATTCACCTTTATATACGATTTGTAGTACTTCTAACAAATTATGTAGCGACTTCGATATTTTTAATTGCAGCGGGAGTGACATAAAACAAAATGTTCTAAATTAAATAACCACTGAGTGTCTTTGTTTTTCTTAATTTACTTTGAATCACATATGTGTATATATGTATATGTATATATAGTTTTTATATTTAAACATTTCCCATGTTATATTTTTCTCTCTCTTCGTATCATTAGTTATTCATAGTTCGTACATTTAAGTAAATTTTTTCTTCATTTTACTTTCTTTCTATGTTGTTGTATATTATGTAATTAATGCTTTGTATGCCTTTATTCCTGTTCTGTAATTGGGTATCTTACCTGTTGAACAGTGTATGCAATAAATAAATAAATAAATAAACAAATTATATGCATAATACAGGTTAGACTTTAAACTTTAAAGTGACTCCTTAGTTTCTTAATTTTTGTAAATTTTGTTTGTCTAAGCAAAGGGTTTTTCGCGCGCCAAGTACTGCAAAACGCGCGTTCGGGCGCGGGCAACCTTGCACCGCGCGCGCTTTATCCAATATCTCCACTTCGCTAATTTTTTACGAAATATCCGTGACATTAGACGAAATTTTTGTAGATATTTTTTTTTGTGTGACAATGTATGGTTTTGCCAAAAATATGTTTTATTTTCTCCTACACACTACTCATTTTCGAAATTTTGGGAGAATGCTAGAAAGACAAAGTTTTTCAAATTTTTTCTATGTCTGGATATCAGGCCAACTTTACATGATGTTATTGCTTACCATCCAAACAACTCATTAAAAAAAATCATTCGCCTCCAATTTGTCTTCTCTAATAACTGAGCTATAGCTTCATCATGGGACGGTAAAGCTCGTAAACAATAAAGAAGATTCTATTGCTTATTACAAGGTTTATTATGACATAAAAAAATTAGTACAATGGCATTTTTTATTAACAAGACATTTTTATATCTCTTTATTCGAACAACAACAAAGGTCGTATCTGACTAGACTTATTCAACTTTTATGTTTGTATTTAATAAAACGAAATAATCATAAAGGTCGATAAAAATGAAACACAATGACTTGTTCATTGTGAACGCCTGCAAAGCAAAGCATTTTCAAAAGTAATTACACAATTCTAAAACAGAATACCTCTAGCTATATTACCTATCGAGCAATTGCGCATTTTTCTCTTCGATAAGCTTCTTTTATTACACAATAAATAAAAATAACACTAAAAGGGTAATATATCTATAATTTGCTTTTAAGAAATGAAAACTGTGGGAAAATGGCTACAGCCGGACTAAAATTTTATACTTTTCTATCCTAAAGGGAAGCTAATACCTAGAGGCCCTTCAAAGTGTTCATTTTATAGCATCATCAAACGCCTTCATAAGGTAACGTGACCGGAATATTCCTTTAGTAATCTAAAAGAACCCTGCGAGTCTCTTGGTTTGGGAACGTACGAGGTGAGTCGTAAATGGTAGAGGGTCTGATTGTTCAAATTTAATGGTTTTATTACATTTTTCACAAAAGCCTAATACGGAGTTGGACAAAAGTTGCGAATAATGTAACTTCGTACTGTTCTAATAGAATTTCCTTTGGAAAATATGTGAACAGAAAGCACTTAAACAAGGACGGTTTCATATTTCCATGAATTTTCTCCTAAGTGCTTTATTTGCCGTCGAGTTAGTCTTTAATAGTAATAAATATAAATATTCTAAAACGTTTAAAAATTTATTATTAAAAAGAAATAGTCAAGGAACTTATAACAGATGTTCGAATTACTGTCCAACCCTGATGCAGGCTCTGCTCTATTTAAAAAAGGAATGTTTTAAATGACGTGAATATCCGGATCGGCTAATTTCTTCAGTGGCTATTCTGATGCGCTCACGCTATTTATTTAAGGATTGAACAGGTCGGAAGTACACCGTTTCCTTCATGGCGACAGAACTGCAGCTAGCGACCGATTCGTCATGACATATATTAAAAATTTTGGTATGCTCTCACCTCTCCCCCACAATGTGCAGGGCATCCGTCTTTCTGTAGCCACATTGTCAGAATCAGGGATAGCGGAGAGTCTTCTAATAGGGTCTGTGGCTCATTTTGAAGGAATTCAAAATAATTGTCTGACGTTAATGTTGGTGGCAGTTCTAATGGGCCTACCACTTCACCATTTATAATGCACGTCCACAATTTTACTTTAAATTGGAATTGTGACCGATGTTTCCTCACCAAGCGGAGATTTTCCCACTGCCAGATATGCAGATTATGTGAATTTATAAATCCGTCTCCGTCAGACCACAAAGTTTTATTTAAAAAAATCTGGATTCTCCGCAACATCCGCCGGCAAAATAACTCTCTCAAGGAATAATCTCTGGGTAGTAGAGTTTGCGCACGTTGTTTTAGATATGGTAGTGCGTCGTGATATGGTACGCATAGAAGTAGATGAATCGTCGTTAATTTCATCAAGCACTTCGTTGTCGAAATCTTGACGAGGTCTTCCTTCACTGCCACCACCAATACCACGAAAACTAGAAATCCTTTCCTCGCAGTACACGTTATGCACTCTAATAAACACACGATAGTCAGGAAGGTGTTCTTTTGGGTACCTTTCTCGATAACGCACAGCGGATACACTGACGTTGCCTCGACGTTCACCGTATTTAGAATGCATATTGGCCTACTGACGTTATGTATACTGTATATGAGGCATTGTGGTTCTCAACAAGTTCCAATAACTCCAGAGAAATACCAATTCGTTATTATCGACAAAGTCTGGATCGGTAACCAAATAGAGTCCAAGTCCAGAGCACAAAATGTATGTCAACGTTACAGCCAGATCTCAATGAATTTAAATAAATTCAGAGGAATGCTATCTCGCTACTAACACCAAATGCACAAAATGACATGCATCACATATGAGAATAACGACGAATGCTTTGTGGGCGAGTCTGCCTGGGATTTTTCCCAAAAATTTTCTATACCATTGAAGTTAGCCACAAATTCTTATAGAAAAAATTCCGCTGAACGAGATTTTCTTAGGAAAAATTTTCCTAAACCGCGAGCTTCATGGACAAATAACTATTTAAACAATTTATTTCGTTTTTATTTATTAAAATGAAAAGGGTTTGATGGATCCGAAAAAATCTCGATTCAATCGAAAGATATTTTCAATACGCGTCGTTTGGCGTCAGGCACAACTCATTTTGTCAACCCGTTTATTTGTTATAGCCAAAATAAATTTCCTAATTAACCAATTGATTACTCCGAAACTAATGAGGTCAGGATTTTGTTTTTTTTTAAATACGTGCCTCTTATACCAAAGAATATACCATTTTTTTGGCCCGATATCTTCAACACTTTTTGATTGTTTAAACAATTGGCATAATTTGTTAATTAGTAAATAACTTTTTTTCGAAAGTTTGATCGACTTCAAACCAACTTTAAACGATAAATGTTGAAGTCGGGCATAACCCCATAGAAGTCTGCATGAATGCAACTTTTTGCTCTTATTTATTTAAAGTTTAAATTAATTTTGCAAATTAACAAATGGAATATCTCCACTCTAAGTAAGCGTTTCGAAATAGGATTTTGTGCATATGAAAGTGCTTGGAAAAACGAAAATTTTGAGATCAAAAAGAACTTGATCGAATAACCGGAACCGGAAATAAAGTAATATATTTATTACCAAATTTTCAAACACGAGGTTAGGTGCAAATGAAAGCTAACAAGTTTTTCCATCAACCCCAAAAAGTTCTACAAAAAATATTCAATCCTTGAAGAGCTTTTGACCCTTAAGAAAAATCTCTCCCGCAACGGGAAAATAGTGAGATTTGACGCGCAATGGGGTGGCGGGTTCGATCCTCGGTGTGAAAAATTTTTTTTTCGTCAAATTCGCTTTTATTTTCATGTAACCAAGTATTTTTTATGATAATAAAAGTTTTCACTTTCTGAGAAATTCGTCGTAAATATTTTTTTTTTTTGTAATTTTCATTAAATGATTATCTTGCAACAAACGTATGATTGTTTTTGTCCAACGAGGGTTTATTGGTAGTTTTTGTTTTTTTTTACTACTTTTTGCGAAAGACAAGGCTTGTTTTACTTTATTTGAGGGAGGTGCCTGTCGAAAAGAGACAAAAAGTAACAAGGAAACAAATTTATTTTTCACTTTTGAAAAAAAGTTCACGTCTCATGAAAAAAACACACACTTTGTTAATTGTAAATGAGAAATAATCAAAAAATTTAACTATATTAATAGCATTATTATTTTTTTCTTGGTCTTTTTTCAACAGGCACCGCCCTCAAATAAAGTAAAATAAGCCTTCTGTTTCACAAAAGGTAGTAAAAAAAACCAAAAACTACCGACAAACCCTCGTTGGACAAGAACAATCATATGTTTGTTGCAAGATAGCCATTTATTTAACGAAAATTTCAAAAAGAAATTATTGACGACGTTTTTAAACATTTCTCAGAAAGTAAATACATTTATTATCATAAAAAATATTTGGTTACATAAAAAAAATCAAATTTGACGAAAGAAAATTTGCCCCTATCGAGAATCGAACCCGCCACTCCATTGTGCGTCAACTCTTACTATTTTCACGTTGCGGAGAGATAAGGGTCAAAAACGCTTATAACACTTTAGGGATTGAATATTTTTTGTACAACTTTTTGTGGCAAATGGAAAAACTTGCTAGCTTTCATTTGCACCGAACCTCGTGTCCAAAAAGTTGTTAATAAACAAATTAAAGCCTCTCACGCAATATCACTTTTATTTCCGGTTCCGGTGATCCAATCAAGTTCTTTCTCTTCCCAGAATTTTCCTTTTTCCAAGCACTTTCATATGCACAAAACCCCATTTCGATACGGTTACCCAGAGCTTCCATTTGTTAATTTGCAAAATGAATTTAAACTTTAAATAGACAAATGCAAAAAGTTGCATTCGTGCAGACTTCTATGGGGGTTATGCCCGACATCAATATTTATCGTTTAAAGTTGGTTTGAAGTCGATCAAACTTTCGAAAAAAAAGTTATTTGCTAATTCACAAATTATGCCAATTGTTTAATCAATCAAAAATTATTGAAGGTATCGGGCCAACAAAATATGGTATATTCTTTGGTATAAAAGGCATGTATTTTGAAAAAGACAATATTCTGACCTCATTAGTTTCGGAGTAATCAATTTGTTAATTAAGAAATTTGTTTTGGCTACAACAAATGAACGGGTTGACACAATGAATTGTGCCTGGCGCCAAACGACGCGCATTGAAAATATCTTTCGATTGGATTGAGATTTTTTCAGATCCGTCAAACCGTTTTCATTTTATTAAATAAAAACGAAACCAATTTTGTTTAAACAATTATTTGACCATGAAGCTCGCGGTTTAGGAAAAGTTTCCATAAGAAAATTTGCAAAATCACCTCTATTTTACCCCAGGAAGACTCGCCTATTGGCCAAGCATTACAATTGAAAACTAGGCTCACATGTTAAAAATTTTAACTTGATAAATTTAGCTTCTACACCATTCAAACAGCTATATCTATTTTTCTAACGGGAAAACTTTTGAACATTTTAGAATATAACGTTAAGTGGGAAAGTTTTTAAGATAAGTGGCAAGTTTCGCTTGGCACGTTTCTTTACACCATCAAAGGTCAGTCAGCAGAAGAAATCTTCATGGACCGAAATATAATAAATTTTTTTTTCCAGAATAGCGTCGCCGTTATCTAAAAACGCATGTACACGTTTGATAGCACAACAGTTCTAGAATACTCACCAAAAAACAGAATGAAAATTTTTTTTCTTTGTGGCAGTGGCATGCAAAATACTATCCTAGAGTAGAAATCTTCAAAATTTCGAAAAATTGCCCATACCTCGAAAACCGTAGGGTTTCCAATAAGGTCAAGCTGTGATATCCTGATAGACTATAGCCTGGACTATTACAATTTTCAGGATTATCCATAATTTACGGGGCACCCCGTATTAATACATTATATTATGATAAAAAATATTGCCCACTAAACACTAAAAAAAAAATAAAATAGATTATGTGCTCCACTATTAACCTATTTTAATTATTTGTATGTTTTATATAGATAGCTGTTGTAATTTTTCAAAACAAAATAAAAATTGCAAATTTGTAAACTTCTTGCAATGTAATTGCCGCTTAGTGTAATGTCAACAGAAATTAAAAAAAATATTTAGTTGAAACCGACGGGAAAATTGATATCATGTTTTAGTTTGCATTGTAATATCTCCTTTAAGATTCGATCTGGCTGAGACGAAAGCGTTCCGTTGAATAACTTGTCGATTTTTTTCCTACAAGAGCGATATAACGCTAAAACTCTTTAATATGATAATACGCCTATATATTTACGCCGTGATGAATGATTCATCCATTCAACTTTAAGTTGAATATTAGATTAAGTTCAGGATCAGCTAGACTGCATGATCAATTCCTTTTGGGACAGGCGTCTGTAATCCATAAATCGTTTTATGGTCCAGAATTTAAAAGTTTCAAACTCTCAATGCAAATGATATTTCACAGCAAAGCCGGGGTTTGATAGTGACAGCTGTAATATCATTAAATTAATATTCGAATAGAGCCGATTTAGAGCATCCTCTATAAAGACGTATTAGTTCCAGCTGAAACAACGTACTTGTGTACCATAATAGACCATCCAACAAAACAATTAAAATAGAGAATTTAACAATAATCTCAGTTTTTACTGTTAGCTTAATAGGGCAATCAACGAAAACGTAAAAATGCAAATTAACGTTTTTGGAATGTTTGTTGTGTTATGTATAATAATAATAATATAAAGAATTTATTGCCCAACAGAATACTCCAGTTAGAGAACAGTTTTATAAAATATAAATAAATTACACTAGCCGACAGCCTACATGTATCGGGAGTAAAAATAGCAATTTTTTATTAACTTCGTCATGCTAAATAACAATATAAAAAGCAAAAGTTTAAGTTGGCTCTGGTTTTACCAATACAGATAATAAAATGTAACGCAAGCATTAGCCCTAGTTTATGAGAGGTTCTATCACAAATAACAGGTACAATTAGAATTCTACGAACAATAGACATACTATACTGACCGTGCTAACTACCTACCTCTTTATTTGTCACCAAAACTAATATTCATTCTGAGGTAGTCGTATTTGTACCTTGTGCATGAAGTGTTCATTTTCGAAAGTAAATAGTGCTATTTTGAAAATATGCCACGAGATTGTGTAAATACATCTAACAACTTTTGTTATATTTGTGGTGAAGTGACTTTTGCGCGTCAAGAACATAATATTACTCCCAAAATTAAGAAAGCGTACCAGTTGTATTTTGGTTCTACAATTGGTAATGAAAACAAAAAATGGACACCTCATATATGTTGCAACAATTGTGCGAACAATCTTTGCAGTTGGCTAAGTGGAAGAGGACGTTCAACGGCTTTTTCTGTGCCCATGATCTGGCAAGAACCTAAAGATCATGTTACCGATTGTTGTTTTTGCGTGATACCTCCTATTAGACAGGGTATTAACAAGAAAAAAAGGATGGTAATTCAACACCCCAATTTACCATTCGCCCGGTTCCCCATAGTGATGAACTACCTATTCCTATTCCACCTCAAGAATACAGTCTTGATTCTGACGAACAATCGGATGATAATGTAGATGACGACTTAGTCCAGCCATCAACATCTCAAGATCCCGATGTCTCTGCCGAAGTGTCCGGTGCTGAACAATACAAAATTAAACAACGCGAATTAAGTGATCTTATAAGAGACCTTGATCTGTCCAAGGCAAAAGCGGAGACTTTTTATTGACGCCTCGAAACTTAGTCTGAAGACTGTGCTACTCCCCAATGCAAATAAATTGCCATCAATTCCAATCGCCCATGCTGTTCATGGAGGAAAATTACAGTAACATGAATGTATTGCTACAAACTATAGAATATAACAAGTATAAGTGGCAGATTTGTAGAGACTTAAAAGTGATAGCTATCTTACTTGGTATGCTGCAAGGTTATACCAAATATTGCTGTTCTTTTTGTGGGACAGTCGAGCGCGATTACAACATTACAAAATAAAAATTTGGCCGCCAAGACTGGGTTTTGAACCAGGAGCAAAAAATGTTACTGACATTCTATTAGTTGATTCACAAAAGGCAATACTGTCACTGTAGCATTTGAAAAAGCTACATTAATAATTTCAGTTTGAATACAGTAAATTAACCCTGATTAATTCATGTGTTTGAGTATGCAACCCACGATTTAGAATTCGATAGTAGATGGTTGCCTATCTTGATGAGGAATTATGTGTAGTAAACATGCTTTCTTTAAGTATGATTTCGAGTTAGAGGGGTTACTCACATATTCTTGTTGTTGGGATATTACACAATGGTGTAATTCAGTCTTTTAAATGCAAGGCCCTTTGTTGGCGCATTTTTATTGGCTGAATAAAGAGTTCTCTAGATGCTCAAGTTGGCAACACTGAGAACTGGAGAAGGACACTTCCGTCTGGGGGGATTCATTTTTCGACAGCGACGAGAGAGCTGAAGGCGGCGGTCCCGGTTTTGTAGTGAAGAATTTGGGTTTTACATCGCTGACACTGAAAGGGGATTTGATTTGATGTACCCAGTGTTTCTTTACCGTCCTGCCAGAAGCATTTTGTAAATTCCAGGAAGGAATTCTGTTGCTTGTCGTAATCTGATCGCCACGTGTCTCGTGAGGTTATGCAATACTCTCTATAGGAGATGAGCTTTTATTTTACTTAGTTGGTGTTTTAGTGTTTTATTTAGTTCTTATTTATTGTAATTATTACAGAGTATTTTGGAGAGGCATATGTTTTGGAGGGGCATATATTTTGGAGAGGCATATGTTTTGGAGCGGCATTTATTTTGGAGAGGCTTATGTTTGGTATAAGTATATGTTTGGAGAGGCTTACAATTGGGATGAGCACATGTTTGGTGCTGTAATTTTGGTTATGTAAGGGGGCCCAGTATTTGGAGGAGTAATAGGAGGAAGTCTATTACTCAGATACTTGGTTTTATGTGGGTTCCGCTGATCTTTGAGAAGTTTAGGACTGGCAGAGTCGTTTGTAGCAGTCTTCCGGAGATCAGGTAGAAATTTGATGCAACTGCAGTTGCAGCCAACGTCGAGAACATCTATGAAATGGTGACAAGTCACACTGCAGTCGTCACAGAAGATGCCAAGGCCTTGACCAGGTTTTTTGGTTCATTTTAGTTAAATATTTTAAAGAAAATATTATAGTTTAATTCAGTGATTTTTGTTCGTATATTGAAGTAAGTTATACTAGAATCTTCCAACTATAAATTAAGCACTAAGTTATGTGTAGAATGATGATACATTTAAGAGTTTTACTGTAAAACACCCATGGTACCGTGAGATGTTATTTCACCTACTATTATGTCACACATATAATATTCAATTCATGGTAAATCTTTAATTCGTAGTTGTAAGTTATAACTCATAGTTGCATATTGGCAAACTCGTAGTTGCAAAAAAATCTCAGTCAAAGATCTAAGTTTGAATTCAAATCAAGTTTTTTTATCAACGGTATAGAATTTCTTTAATACGCATAAACCACAATTAGGTAAAGTTTTTTTATTTATTCTTTTTATTGTTGTATATCTCACGTGTGTTGTAATAAATGTCTAATAGCGGCCTTTACACGAAAAGTTTTAACCGCGCGAATTTGGAAACGCCCGTTCAATCGCGCGCGTATAACCTTTCCTGTAAATGCGGTTGCAAAGGACAGGTTTAACCGAATCATTTGTGGCGTGCTTGTCCAAAGGAAAGCGCGCTAATTCTCTGTTTTGAAAAAGCGTGTAAATTTCACAAATTCCACACGCCGCGCGCCGAGCTAATAGCGAGCGATTGAACGCAGTTATCCAATTACCTAGTCACTTTTGCTTGCGCGATCCATTTTTACACATTCTTAACCGCGCGACGTAAGCAAGACGTAATTTTCAAGTTTTTCGGCAGACGGTTTTACGCGTCCAATTTGCGCGCGTTCATTCCTACACATTATTGCACGTTCCTCAATAACACGGTTAATCTCTCCCGTGTAAAGGCTGCTAATGTCTACATGTTCTTATTATTCGCACTGGTACTCCTGATATTTGTTTAAATTTTGAGATTTGAGAGAGTAAAGTAGAGTTTTGATATTACAGATATATTTTGAGAATTCCATCGCATGGTTGCTAGTAACTTAATTTTGTTCCATGCTGGCAAAATTATTTAAATCATATTACGTAACATACAGCCGGCGGCGCCCTTTTGAGTGTCCACACACAATCCTAACCCATGGCCCTATGCTCTCCACCAAAAATCGGCTGCCGTTCGCATCGGAATAACATGTTTTAATATTTAGGTATCAAAAAATGTTACACCACCACTCAACATAAAACTGGGGTTTACGAAAAACTTGGTAAAAGCTATGGACAACGAAGGACGTGCTTTCAGTTATTTAAAACAAAAATTTCCCAGACATAGTGATGCGAAAATTAATTTTTATGGGTCCTCAAATCAAGAACCTTTTCAAAGATGCTGAATTTGACAACATTCTAGAAGGTAATGAAAAATCTGCTTGGAATTCCTTGAAAATGGTAGCAACACACTTTCTCGGTAACAAAAGAGCAGAGAACTATAGAGACCTTGTTGGGAATCTTCTTTCTTGCTACCAGAAATTAGGATGCAATGTCATTAAAAGTCCACTTTCTACATTCACATCTGGATTATTTCCCAGAAAAATGTGGTGCAGTAAGTGATGAGCATGGAGACAGATTCCACCAGAATATTCAAAATATGGAAAAAAGATATCAGGGCAAATGGACTTCTGTGATGTTAGCAGACTACTGTTGGACATGTATAAGAGATGCTCCAGAAGTAACGTATAAGGGACAGGCTACGAGGCGCAAGAAGAATAATTAATTTTCTGATCAAAGAGCTTATATTCTAATTAAATATATATTATATAACATGTATTTGAAATATGTATCAAAATGGCAAATATTTTTTGGCATGATCTAATTAATTGCTTATTTTATTAAAACTATACCATAATATGTGAGTTAGGTCAGTTATTACATTTTTTGGAGCCAACAAATTTTTCTTAAGCCTATGTTAGACGTAGCTAGGACCATATTTGTAATATGTGGTTTTGGTTAACGATACAAAATAAAAGTTAGAATTTGTCGGTCAGTGCAAAGTATACAATATAAAATATAAAACAAAGAAAGTATAATTATTTAGTTCGGCGTAACTTAATATTACGGTTATGTACTTAAATGTGGGTAACAATCTCTCTGACACAGAGTTTTATGGTCTTGAAGTAATTATTCAAAGAAAGACTAAACATGTAACAATGGTCACAATTAGTTATATAATTGTTAATAAATTAAACACTGCTTTCAGATGAATCAATCAATATATTATAAATACTCTACATATGTTTCGGCTTATTAGGCCTTTATCAAGAGTATTACACAGTGAATACTAAAGTTTCTGACATGCTTGTTTAATTTATATCTAAAAGTATTTATGTCTTAATCTATTTATGACTTAAGCTATTTAAGATTTAATTTAACATCTTTAATTATTTGAATGTTTGGAGTGGACCTAAGCTGATTATATAAATCAAAGGATATTTCTTAACAATTGGTTTATTATAGGGGTGTTTAGGAAATTCTGCTGGTCATTTGTGGTACAAGGGTTGTACTTGAAAGATTTTTTGATTTCTATTTGTTCTAGCAGATCTAAACGTTTACCCATTACATTTTGAATCATTCATTCACTAGGTGCCAATTTTTAATGACATTTAATTGTTCTTGTAATCTCGCCCAATCTTCTATGGTAGTCATTTTTTTTAATCTTATTTATATCAACGTCTTGGCGAAGTTTAGCTAATGCTATTCCACCACTCAACCAGGACACGTATACATAGACATCAACACAACGACTATTCCCTGCGATATTGCCATCTACCGCAGCTGAGACTCGAACTCAGGATAGATAACAGCGACCAGACATGTTGTACCACCCAACGGCGGTCTAGTACACTGCTATCATCTCATTAACGTATGAAAAACGCTACTAAACAACCATACCCTGGCGTGGACTCGAACCCGGGACTCCGTGGTCGCAAACCAAACGCCTTAGCATTGCTCCATCGAGTCGGTTTTCACTAAATAATTTCAAATCATCTGCCAAGAGAAGTTTGTTGCAATTCAATACATCACATAAGTCGTTAATTAATACCGAAAATGAGAGTGGACTCAAGTTCGAACCCTGAGGTACGTCCTCTAAAACATAGTTCGTGTATTTCTAACTAAAATGGTCGCTGCTAATGCCGCCATATTGGATTTTATGTGAAAAAAATCAGTTCTTCCAGAATATCTCATTTCCGGTTAATCCTGCGACAAACACACAGTCAGACAGAGAGAGGTAGACAGGCAGACAGACTGTTTATTTATTAAAATTATTAACATTCATTCATCGGAACTATGATAATCATAAAAAACATACAGATGTCCACACATACGCTACAAGAAATAAAAACAATATCTATATAGATAAATTTAATCATACCTTTTATAAAAAATCTCCATACCTTGCCGGTTTTACATATTATAATATGCTATCTCCTGAACTAACAGGTATTAAATCATTACAATTATTTACAAAGAAATTAAAAAAAATATTATTGGAGAAATGCTTTTATAACTTGGCAGAATTTGAGGAATACTTTAAAAATGTGTAAATTCTGTATAATGTAGAAATTTTTATATACGTACGTCTAACTTATTTGTTTCTTACACAGATTGTAAATGTTTTTAATATTATTTAATGTAGATGTCGTTATTGTAACATTTTAACACAACATTTAGCCTATTTATTTAACAGTTCTACTTGTAGTAGAATGCAATTCTGTTCTGTATCTTATTTTGATCGCAAAAAAAAAACATGTGTGCATGTGCTCGACACTATCATTTCTCTTACTTTTAATGACAAAACTAATCCATAATTGTATGGCTACAAAGTTGAATAAATAATTTGAATTTGAATTTGAATTTGAATTTGAATTTGACTGAATTGAAAGATCGTTATTTTCCTAATCTGTATAATCTGAAACGTGAAAATCCAAAGAATTCTGGGAGTTATATTTTTCCACGAACACAATACTTTCCTTAGGAATGACTGAAGTAAAAGCGTACATAGAGATGTAACGTAAAAATTGTTAATGAGTATGTGGTGTTATAGGTATGCAGAGGAAAGTTCTGTGTAAATATCTTTATACATTCTCTTCTTATTTTACTAAAATAACTGAATCTGTGATTGTCAAATGAAGTAAAGAGACGCAGACGTATCAGTTACGCCATGACAAAACGAGACAAAAGAGAATCAATAACGAAAACGATGAAATAGCAAATATCTCCATTTAACGAACACAATTGACATCAATATGTTTCACCTGTCTTAATAATTTCAATATTTTATGAATGAATAATTTTCTTTCTCATATCAAATGCTTGGGTTACTAGATAAGGTAGAAAAGCTTTAACTCAGAAGTTTCTTATTTGCTACCTATCGACAGGAAATACTACAAAAAGCTCTCAGACTTCGGATATTTATTTCCCCAAAAGATAGTAATGAGACTAACTTAATTTTCGGGACATTCGTCTGTCAACGTTTCATTTATTTTACGGCTGCTGTTTCTATTCTCCTTCCATTAATCTATAATGGCTTAATGGGGTTTAAATGGCCTATACGTAACCTTTAGTTAACGATAAAAAAAGTTACATCACAAAGAGTATACAGGGAATATTGTATACGGTAGATCACATCACTTAACTAGAATATCTTATAAAGCTTGTATATAATTTCCAGGGCATTTCATTATAAAAAAAAAACCATACATTTTTTCACCTATGAAAGAAACTGATTACTTTTCAACAGAAGTTGATTACGAAGAGAGTTTGAAAGTTAAGTTTTTTAATGAGACAAGGAAAGGGAGTAACCATGTTGTTGATGACACAAGGGATAGTAATATATGCCGTTATATCTTTGTCGAGGAGGAAAATTTCCGCAATCAATGAACAAGCTAGGAGAGATTATACTGTATACTTGAGCTAAAAGAATTTTAGATAAAAATATAATTCATTGTAAAATGAAAAATAATGCAAATATCGTACTCAAAGTCTCTATACTGTAAAACAAATGCATTTCGAACAATGAGGCAAAACTTCATCAATATTCAATAAACAGGTTTAACACAGCAAATGCTGAGCAGCGTTTTGACACTAACCATCTACATCAAAAAGAAGTTATAAAGTAAAGTTCTCAGTAAATGAAACAATGTTCTAAGAAAAAAATCATTCTAGTATATACAGGGTGTCCGGAAACAAAGTAGAAAAAAATTAACTGAAGATTCCTTAGCCCAAATTAATGGGAGTTCTTCATATAACATTTTTCAAAATACCCCTTCGTTGTCAAGTTACAGCCCCTTTAAAGGGGTAATTTAAAAACTGTTATGATTTTTTTACTCAAAAAATAAAATTTCAACAAACACAATATTTGGCGTATCTACTACATTTATTAAAAGGCATCTTGTGAATTTTTTTCACCCCCTTGAGTGCCTCACCAAGGGGTAGAATGGGCAACCCCTAATATATTTTTAAAAATATTTTAAAATCTATTCATTTTACATTTCAGAATAAAATATTTTTTGAATCCCTTGTTCATTCTAAAACTTTTTTATCTCTTTAAAAAATGCCGTAGTACCAACCGTTTTCGTGATAAAAAATAAAATTTATGTTCATGCAATGGAGTTCATTTCAATCATTACTGAACGATAATGTTTTAAATCTTTTAGTAGGCTGCCTTCAAGTTTCAATTTGACAGTAGTATTAACATTTAAGTATTTATTGGAATTGGTCTACCACATCTAGTAGGCTCATGTCAATTATTGGAAATAATTACATAGTTTATTTCTTACTTAAAACCATTATTTTTTCTATGTCGTAAGCTTTTAAAATGCCTAGACATATTTATAGTAGTGAAGAATATGCTGATATGCATTTCATTTATGGTGAATGCAAAGGAAACTCTCTAGCAGCCCAAAGAAAATACAACCTGAGGTTTCCTAACCGTGTTACACCTAATGTGGCGACTTTTACCAATATCCACATACGGCTCAGAGAAAGGGGTTCTTTTGAAAAAAGGAATCGAGATACTGGTCGTGAAGTAGAAGTGGCACCTGTCTTAGAAGAACAGATATTAGAATATTTTGGAGAGAATCCTGAAATGAGTATTAGACGGGCTGCTCTTCATTTTAATGTAAGTAGATGGAAAATATGGAAAATTTTGAAGCGGCAAGGACTGCACCCTTACCATCTGCAAAGGGTTCAGGAATTGCTCCCGCGTGATTTTCCAGTAAGGAAGGCTTTTTGTACAACTATTTTAAGGAAACCATTAGAATTCACAAAAAAAGTATTGTTCACTGACGAGTGTTGTTTTACTCGTCATGGGATTATAAATTTTCGTAATCAGCACCTATGGAACGATGAAAATCCGCACGCTGTGGTAGCTAAACGATGTCAGTACAACTTCTCTATTAATATTTGGGCTGGAATTATAGGCGATTATTTAATTGGACCAGTTGTGTTACCTCACAGATTAAATGGGATATCGTACTTGCATTTTTTACAGAATGACTTGTTTCCGCTTTTCGATGACTTACCCATTGAATTACGCCAAGATATGTGGTATATGCAAGACGGAGCGGGTCCCCATTATTCCGTACAAGTTCGGGAATGGCTTTCGCAATATTTTAGAAATCGTTGGATTGGAAGAGGACAAGAAGCTACAATTAAATGGCCCCCCCGGTCCCCGGATTTGAATCCATTAGATTTTTACTTCTGGGGGCATATGAAAAATGTCGTTTACTCTACACCACTTCCAAATGAAGACGTTTTGAGGGAAACCCTTTTTAATACTGCTGACGAAATTCGTAACTCCCCACTAATTCTACGG
The DNA here is from genome assembly GCA_963583905.1 of Stenurella melanura. Taxonomy (NCBI): domain Eukaryota; kingdom Metazoa; phylum Arthropoda; class Insecta; order Coleoptera; family Cerambycidae; genus Stenurella; species Stenurella melanura. Next base: position 138,022,583 of record OY757314.1, read on the forward strand.
AGCTTGTACGGCAATTTGAGACGAAGGTTACAAACATGTGTTCGTACTGAAGGGCGCCATTTTGAGCAGTTAATTTAAGTTTGGAAAAATATGTTCTTGTTTGTCAAAATTGTTTCACTTTTTTTAATATTATTGTTTGTATTTCATAAATTATTCCATTAATAAATATAGTATTTGTCAATTTGATTAAAAAATATGTACGTTTATTATTACATAGAATTTGTTAATGAATATTTAGATTATTCGATTATAGCCTACTAGCAGCCTACTAAAAGTTTTAAAACATTATCGTTCAGTAATGATTGGAATGAACTCCATTGCATGAACATAAATTTTATTTTTTATCACGAAAACGGTTGGTACTACGGCATTTTTTAAAGAGATAAAAAAGTTTTAGAATGAACAAGGGATTCAAAAAATATTTTATTCTGAAATGTAAAATGAATAGATTTTAAAATATTTTTAAAAATATATTAGGGGTTGCCCATTCTACCCCTTGGTGAGGCACTCAAGGGGGTGAAAAAAAATCACAAGATGCCTTTTAATAAATGTAGTAGATACGCCAAATATTGTGTTTGTTGAAATTTTATTTTTTGAGTAAAAAAATCATAACAGTTTTTAAATTACCCCTTTAAAGGGGCTGTAACTTGACAACGAAGGGGTATTTTGAAAAATGTTATATGAAGAACTCCCATTAATTTGGGCTAAGGAATCTTCAGTTAATTTTTTTCTACTTTGTTTCCGGACACCCTGTATATAATAATATAAAAGTTCAACTCACGTGTTTTTGAGAGCATAATTTTTGAAATCTTGATAAATCAAAACTATCCACTTTTGTACTGTGTGCCTATTTTGACTTTTTTACAGTCTTGTTTCTTGTTTTCTTGTTTTCTTAACCGCTTCTCAAGTCACCGAGGTAACCCCTTGAAAATCAGAATGATTTTGTGTTAGGTAAATTTTGGCATCTGTTGATTTAAATCCAAATATCGCGATTGTTCTAATGTTATTGTTTTAGTCGAGTCTACATAGTATAATAACTGGTTGCCTACCGTTGTGCTCCATGCAGCGAGTTCCTAACGTCCGGTTATAACCTTTCAAAACCGTTATTGTGGATTAAACTTATTGTTTTGTTAATGGAAATACGAAATACGATATTATGTGTGGGAGATAAACGTCGTTAGGGAGATTTATCAGAGTTGTAGTTTACGCTGTGTAGTGGCCACTTTGAAGAGGTTCTGTCATCCTTGGATTTTTTTCAGAGATTTTCATCTTGGCCATTTTTGGTGATTTTTTCCGTTTGCCTGCCGAAGATACGTTGTGTCGCTGAGCATGTGTATAGCAATTTTGTGAGTTTGCTCCTTTAATGGGATATGGTGCCGTAGTTGATGAATTTTAAGTATTTTATTTTGGTATTTGAGTACTATTTTCTCTTGGGAAGTACTGCTATGGAATTTTTCGGATCAATCAACTTGCTAGGACCACATAGCAAAGGAATTCTTTAAGCCCACTTAACATCAAAGGTATGTCTGTGAGATATCTTTGAAAAATAGATTTGTAACGTTCGATATTTATTTATTGCAGGGCTTTTACTTTCGATTTTACTGTCAATTTAACGGTCAATTTTGATACAACATCCCACCTTCTACGTGAGGCATAGAGAACCCGTCAGGTTTTTGCGGTACTAAATTGTAGTGTAATGGTTATCATTCGACTCACGTAACTACAGTTTCTATACCTATTTTGTTTAATATTTTACTCATTAAATTGCCAGTTTCATTTAAATATTTTGCATATAACCAATTGAATTTTCAGTAGATTTGAACACAACGCTTGCAATTTTTCACTTTGTCGATTTAGCCTATCGTCACTTACCTAGTGTTATTCAGTAGTTTAATGTAATTTTCTAATCCAATATACTTTGGGGGTCATATATTGTATAGTAGTAGTTAAGGTTTTAATAGTTTTAAGTTGTCGTACATTTTGTGATAGGTTAAGTGTGGGCCATACATCTAGGAATATTGATTGTGTGTAATACTATTTCTGTGGGATGTTGTAAATAATCGTACCTAAATTTGATTATTAAATCTGTTTCTAGTAAGACGCTTATTTGTTTTCACCAGCGTACATCCACCACTATAATTCATCGAAGCCACCCTCAAGAACCTGCCTAGTCGGCCGTGTGAGTCTCTTTCGCCACCAATTGAATGCAGAGAGGGGACTGCACGTAAAATACGAAAATTTTGTTCAGGGAACAGGGTGAGCATCCTACTCTAGAGTATAGCTGACACATCAGCCTCAGCCTCTAAAGTTAAATTTTTTTATACTACTCCCCTTTTATCTGGGAGCCTTGCAACAATTTTATATCAGGACCGATAGAACAACAACTTATGAAATTATATATAAAAATAATGTTTTTAAAATGAAGTTTTTGTTTAAAAAAATGTAGGTACTAAAAGGTAAGAAATGCTTTTTAAATTCACACTGCTATACAGTTATTTTACCCAGTTGACCGCTCACCGAAGCTTTCAGTTTCCAGATGTATGACTTTTAAAATTAATATTTATTTTTTAGTATATTTTTTTTTAAATAAGAGCATTATGTTAAAAACATTTATTTCATATATTATTTTATTGTTTACTTTTTGATTTTTACTTATTTTACAGACAGACAGGCAGACGAAACCCTTTCATTTGATATCCATGTCAAGGGAGTTATTAGAGAAAGGTAATCCCCCATCATGGGACGTCCGCCATATTGGATTTAGAATGATACTAGATATATTATATTGCATTGTCACCAAGCCTACATACGTGTGACTCGTGGTGTTTTCTCATTATTTAGATTATTGTGGACGAGGATTAAACTCGGAAATTATTCAAGGGATAAATTAGAATCTTTGTTTCGTAATCGTGTGTAGACAACCTCACCTCATTAAAAGTCGAAATCTAAAGTCGTTTTATCGCATTTAGTTAACCTCGTGTTAATACAAGAGGTTTAGAGATAATTTTTTATTAGTTTATTTTTCGGGACATTAAACTCATAATTTTGTTTGCTATATTTGTTACAGTATTAGTATTTTTCAGATAGTAATTCAGATATTTTTCCTCTAATTCTAACTAAAGTTTGTTACCTTTATTCAAATTTTTGGTCATAACCAGTGTCAGCCATTTTGTGAGCGGCTAAAATTTCATGATAGTAGAGTTTTTCTCATATATTATATTAATCAGTAGTTTGCTCATATATTTTCAGAACTAAAATGTTATCAGTACTCACATTTTTTGTTAAATTTCTAATACCTAGTTTGGTTTTGCAGTGACCTTCGTCGCCATAGTTTTTTGAAGTTTTCTTGTATTTCTTTTTTGTCACAATTTAATTTTTTTTTCTATTATCAACTGGTTCTTTACGTTACCCCCCTTTTCATGTAAAATCCTGGACTAAACCACCATTGAAGCAAGGCACAAGGCATAGATTAAATATTTGGAGTTATCCTCAAAGTGGCCGTGGCCGTCTTCAGGATCAGACCTCGTCGGGATTCCACGTCTCCGCTAAACTAAGTAGCCCAAATTTTTGTGCAAAATTCAACTTTTGGTCAGAAGAAAAATTGTAAACCAGTTGATCGTTTCTTACTGTAATTTTTTTTGTTAATCTTCAAATTTAATTTTTTTTAACTAAATTTTTGTCAACTAATTAAATCAAATTTCACTATAAATATTTTCAATAACTTGTAAAGTGCTGTTAAAATTTCACTCTTTTATACTTATGTTAATATATTATTTGTTTTATATTTGATTTTGGTTGTTTTCTCCCCCTGATAAAGTTTGTAAGAGTGTTATTTACTGAATACGCTGGCGCCCGAATTTTTTGTACTTTATTAAAGTTTTGTTTGGTTAATTTGACAAGCAAATAATTGTTCAAAGAAATATATAACTCTTCTCGCCACCGAGTGACCCTCGACCAGCTAACCGGTTGCTACTCTTTCATAGCTTCCTCAGCACCCAGCTGAGAAGTTGTGGTTGCAATCTTCAAAGTAATAGCATTTGCCTAATTTATCTTATCTTACCAACATAGAGGAACACTATTTTGTCAGGTTTTATTGAGATAAACGCAAGTGTACCAAGGTATATGAGGATGTGTTCTAAGGTACATGAACATAATGTACCATAGAACGATCTCTAGTAGCACAAAATATTGGACCAATATTGAACCAATATTTATATATTGGTCCTATATAGGATCAATATTCATATATTGGTCCTATATGGATTATATATTGGTGCAATATTTGTGCTACTAGGGATTCTCTTTAAAAGTTCAAAATTATGTGAAATTGACATTTTTACACTAATGACCCTCAAAAAATTTGGATACTTGTTCAAATGTGTAGTATTTAATGTCTGATTCAGTGCTGAAAAATCAAATTTTATGATAATAGAAAAAATCAAAATCCAAAAGTGTTCCAAGGTACAGATCTCCCCTACCCGTGAAAAATGCAGTTTTTGACGTTTTTTTATTTTCCCCAACATTTTGACAATTAGCCCCAATTATCCCAATGTCCAGTTCAAATATTTTTTTGTGGGCCTGTGTTATTTATTTGTTCCTTATCTATAATCCATATTGTTACTTACTCTATGTGTTAATTATTTATTTTATTTATTGTTTTTTTATATATTTAAGACAACCACTATTTTGTTGGTTCTTTGCTATATTTTGCATTGATTTCACGCGTCAAAGCATAATTTGTGTATATATGACCCATAGAAATATACGTAAGTACTTATAGCAAATATTTTACAAAAAGTTTCATCAAAATCGGTTCTGTTATTGTGGAATCCAAAATAAAATCTTTCATTGACTCGACTATTGGTATCGTATTGCTTTTTATATGCGCCAAAGATTCTCACAGAGTTTATATGTGACTGCGTATTTTACCGATATAAACCGTTTCCCTACCGATCGTAATACCTACCTTGAGAACTCTTGTCAAATAGAAGTGAAATTCTCTTTGCGTTGTCAATTAAAACATTTCGTAAAAGAATTATTTATATTTCTTTCACCAATGTAAATACCTAATTTGCATGAGCAGAAACGTCTGATGTGAATTCAGAAAATAAGCTGATTAAAGGGATTTCTGTAGCAATAAAATCCCTACTTTCTTCTCAAATTATTATTAAAAATGAAATTCCCCTGCAGGAATTTGAAGCCACCCTAAACAGTAACAGATAGCAAGAGAGCGTTAGTAAAATGAATTAGGCAATTTAAAAGTTGGGATCTTTACAATTGCATATAATAAAAGTTTTTCCTTTATTTTTTCAATCTGTACCCCATTCGAGAAATTCGTAGTTTATTTGATTACAGCCTGAAAGTAATTGGGTCGTGTCGTGATTTGCAAACACGAAAACTCTCTGACTGCTCGATTTGTAATGAAATTCTAATCAATTTAAGAAAAAAATCGTATAGAAGAAAAATCTAATTTGTTTATGGGCAAACGTGCATTTATGAAATATTGGATTTCTTAACAAATTTAATTTCTCGTGGCCCTATTGGAAATTCAAAGCGTACCAGAATACAATTTTTAACAACTGACTGAGCAGAACCGGAAATAGCTACGAATACAAATTGTGGTACAAAAGAGATCTTGAAGGCTGTATTTGTGCTTGGAAAAAGACAATAGCTTTTCTTATGCCATAATGAAATTTCCTTATTTTGCTCCTTTGTGCATATCCTCTGGCAAATAGAAAACTTTCTATTTGCTTTTGGACGCAAGACATTTTTATAGAAAAACCTCTATGACCGTTACCAGATTTTAAATTGCAAACCTTTCTCGCTTTATAAAAGCTTATATTTGCTTAACGTTTTATTTTGCATACATAAATGAGGCAATTTTAGCTCTATAGTGCAGTTTAAATAAACTTTAGGCGTTAACATTACGACATGAAGGCAAAGAAATAGTTATCTGTGTAAAATGAGACCTATCATTATGTTTATTCTTCAAGATTTAAAATAATTGGGAAAAAATGTAAATTTGAAAGGAATCTATTATTATATACAGGGTGTCCAGTGGACAATCAACCGAAATGAGGTGATGATATTGCTTCTCTAAAAAATTGATACAAAATTTATGTTATTTCGTTGTTTACTTTATCTAACATGATTTTAAGTGGGCCACCTTTACCAACAAAAGAATTATTTGGAATAATTTTAGACAAAAAAAAAGTTTTGAGAACAGGTTTTGCCGTCAAAAAACATTTTACTTAATTTTTAACGTTACCTCTGTTGTTCCTCATGGGCCTTACCTTGACCCTCTTCGGCTTGTTCTATTTATTAATGATTTGGATTATGTTGTTGACTTTTCTAAACTTTTTATGCTGATATTTCTCTGTATTCTTTATCTAAGAGGATTTTAAGTGGGCGAGTTTTACCAACAAAAGAATTTTTTTGAATACTCTTGGACCAAAAAAGGTTTTGTGAACCGTTTTCGTCCTTAAAAAAATTTACTTAATTTGTTTCCACATTCACGTAGTGGATTGGAAGTATAATATCGTAAAAAAAATCTTTTTTTTTTTTTAATAGATATAGAATGTTATGGAACGTCGAGATTTTTAATTTGAGAACAAAAAAATTCTGTCTGTCTGCCTGTCCGTAACTTTTCTTTGTCCACACGCTTTCTCCGGAACGGTTTAAGATATTGATTTGTATTCGTATATATTATAACGAGATCTGGAACTGGATTGTCTTTGAACATATCCGGTGAAGAGTTGGAGGGTTAATAGGGGTAGGGGGAAATAAGTAAAGCAAGAGCACAGAAACTTCTAATTTGGTGTATGTACTAGAAGCCAAGGCCTCAAAATGTTTTATAATATTTTCCATCCTCCCACCACCCCCCTCCGTTCCATTATTAAAGGGGTTGATAAAAAAATTGAGACATTCACTTGAAATTTGGTATAGGTATACATTATATTGATATCAGGAACTAGATTACATTTTGAGATAATTCCATTGAAGGATTGGAGGTTAAATTAGGGGTAAATAGGGGAAAATAAATAAAGCATGCTGGTAAGAGTACAGAAACTTGAAATTCGGTGTATGTACGAGCAGCCAAGGCATCAGATTTTTTATATTATTTTTCATCCCCCACCACCCCTACTCCATTATTAAAGGGGTTGATAAAATAAAATTGAGACATTCACTTGAAATTTGATATATGTATGTATTATAACGACACTTGGCTCTAGATTATATTTTGAGATGATTTCGTTGAGGCGTTGGATGTTAAATAGGGGTAAATATGGGAAAATAAGTAAAGCAACCTGGTAAAAATAGAGAAATATGGAATTTGGTGTATATTCTAGAAGCGAAGGCCTCAGATTTTTTAAATAATATTTTTCATCCCTCCACCATCCCGACTCTCTTATTAAAAGATACGATAAAATTGAATTAAGATTTTCACTTGAAATTTTGTACCTACACATTTGTATTACAACGACTTCTGAAACTAGATTATATTTTGACATGATTCTGTTGAAGTAATGGGTGTAAGTAGAAATGAATAGGGAAATACAAGTAAAGTAAGATGGCGAGAGTGCAGAAACTTGGGATTATACACTAGAAACCAAGGCATCAGATTTCTTTCTAATATTTTTCAACCCACCACTCCCACCAGCTCCACTCAATTATTAAAGGGATTGATTACATAAAATTGAAATATTCACTTGAAAATTAGTACACGTATGTATTGTGATGACATCTGATTCAGATGATTCCGTTGAAGGGGTGGGAGGTGGTAGGTTAACAATAGCACAAAATAAGTAGAGCAAGCTAGAAACCTCATTTTTTTACTTCCATATCTATGTAGTGGATTGGAAGTATAGTAATCGCGAAAAGAATTGCAGTTTTTTTCTTGAAATAGGGTTAGAATGCCATGAAATGTCGAGATTTCAATTTTGAGCGAAAATAAATTTTCTGTCTGTCTGTCTGTCGGTCTGTAACTTTTTTTTTATTCGCACGTTTTCTCCCTCACAGTTTAGGGCATTGACTTATACACGTACATATTATAAAAAGATCTGGAATTGGATTATCTTTTGAACATATCCGGTGAAGGGCTGGGGGTTAAATAGTGGAAAATAAGTAAAGCAAGCTGGTAAGAGTACAAAAACTTGAAATTATGTGTATTTACTAGAAGCCAAGAGCTCAGATTTTTTATAATATTTTTCAACCCCCCACACCCTACTCCAATATTAAAGTGGTTGATGAAATAAAATTGACATATTGACTTTAAATTTGGTACACGTATATATTATAACGACATCTGGAACTAGATTATATTTTGAAATCGTTCCGCTGAAGGGTTGGAGTTAAATAATAGGAAAATAAGTAAAGCAAGCTGGTAAGAATACAGAAATTTGTATTATATTTTATATTTGAATACTAAATGAAATTAAGTCGCCAAAGTTTTCTCCTTTGGATTATTATACGCGAATATACCACTCAATCGGCCGTAATTCATCATTAATATTTATATTCTTTAATGGGACTCAAGAATTCAAATAAAATATGATACATACTAGAATAAATACATTAAATGTAAAAAAAAGTTAAAAATTGGCATAATATTTGCGCCCATAAGAAATTAATACATTAGAAAAACGTATTAAATTTTGTTAATTTAATTGGACGGTTTACTAATAGAGGGCGAGGCTGTAACTGCTCGAAGTGCTAACATTGCTGCAAATCACTAAAAAGCCGAGTCAGAGTTATTTTTTCTCTTCACTAGCGTTTGAAATAGAGTTTAAAATAATATTAAGTTACTCTCCAATTGAATTGTTACATTATCATAAAAACTATATAGCTAACCAATTGTATGGTTCCTGTTGTATCGGCATAACCATTAGTTTGCTTTCTATTATACGAATTTACTGTGGTGTGCAAACGCACTCTTAATACGCATACAATATAGATAGCAAAACATTATCGCGTTATAATTCTTCAGTCAATATCAAACCATAATTTATTTAAATTAAATGCAAATTATAGTTTGGTCTTTAAATTCAACAGTTCTTGTTGCTATCCTTTAAAAAAAGGAATGGTATCGATCACACTATCACGATCTTTAGAGCAAATATATGGCCATCTTGATGCATTATTACACAGAAACCTTGAGCGACCATTGTTAATTTATTAATATGTTGATTTATATGAAAGCTGGCTCTTCGCTCTTCAAGGGAAGGAAAAGAGTAGTAGAGTTGCATGTCATCAGCATATGACTGGATTTCGCAATAATTTACTTAATACACTGGATTGAGTATGTGGTAGGTTCCTTGTGAAACATCTTTAGAATAATTATTTTTAGAAAAGGGAAAAACAATGCTTTTAGATGTTTCAAATAAAAACTGTATTTTTATACACTCTACATATGTTTCGGCTTGTTAGGCCTTTCTCAAGAGCATTACAGATGAATACTAAAGCTATGAGGGTGGTTGTTCTAAAAATAAATGCAGTAATACCCAAACATGTGGAATTACGGGGATTTCAAGTAATAAAACTAAGGATCTACCTACTCGGAATAATTCAATGGGCTATTCTTAGAACCTTGTCTATTATAGGAGTGTTTATGAAATTTAATTGGTCATTGGTGGTACAAGTATTGCTTTTAAGGGATTTTTTTATTTCTAATTGTTCAAGGAGGTTTAAGCATTTTCCTTTTCTTTCTGAATGGATTAATATTCTCTGTATCAATAAAATGATTATTTTCAATGCAATGTGTTGACATTCCTGTGTTTTTGGTGTTATTTAAAATGGATTGTTTATGTTCTTTTACCCGATTAGCTATACTTCTACCACTTTGGCCAATATATACCGCGTTACAGTCCTTAAATTAAATGTAAGGACTGTAACGCGGTATATATTGGCCAAAGTGGTAGAAGTATAACTAATCGGGTAAAAGAACATAAACAATCCATTTTAAATAACACCAAAAACACAGGAATGTCAACACATTGCATTGAAAATAATCATTTTATTGATACAGAGAATATTAATTTAATCCATTCAGAAAGAAAAGGAAAACGCTTAAACCTCCTTGAACAATTAGAAATAAAGAAATCCCTTAAAAGCAATACTTGTACCACCAATGACCAATTAAATTTCATAAACACTCCTATAATAGACAAGGTTCTAAGAATAGCCCATTGAATTATTCCGAGTAGGTAGATCCTTAGTTTTATTACTTGAAATCCCCGTAATTCCACATGTTTGGGTATTACTGCATTTATTTTTAGAACAACCACCCTCATAGCTTTAGTATTCATCTGTAATGCTCTTGAGAAAGGCCTAACAAGCCGAAACATATGTAGAGTGTATAAAAATACAGTTTTTATTTGAAACATCTAAAAGCATTGTTTTTCCCTTTTCTAAAAAAAAAAAAAATAAAAAAAAATAAAATAATTTACTTTATTGAAAAGGTTACGTACACAAATTGTAAATAGTAGCGGCCCAGGGATGGACCCTTGAGGCACAACGGGTGATACATTTAAATAATTTGAACTTGTATTATTTAATTGCACACTTTGCCCGCGATCCTTTATATAATAGTTAATTAATTGTACGGGATCTTCAAGGATATCTATATAATAAACTATCGCTACATGCATTTTATAATTCATAGCGTTGAAGGCTCTACTGAAATCCTAGAGAACTAAACACGCTAATTTCTTGATGATCCGTTGCCTCTATATTGGCATCCATTATATGAAGCAAAACGTGATGCAACTGTGACCAGGAGTAAATCCAGATTGAGCAGCAAGAAATTAATTTTGCCCAAGATGCTGTCTGAATAAATTCCATGAAGCAAAATATCACAAGTTTATAGATAGATAGGTACATAGCTTTATTTTACTACATATATGTAAATAACAAAGAACATTTGCAGCCAGTCACAAAGCTCATAGCGCAGCCTGGCTATCAGTCTGCGATAAAATAAAAGAGAACACACACATAAAAAACTTTCATCATGAAAAATTAAATTTTATAATATAACTCTATATACATACAAATATCTGACAGGATCATTGTTTGCAACAATGACAACTGACAATTTGAAATAATTGAAAATAATAATTATAATAAAAGAGAAACGTTAATAATGGCAAATATTCCGTAAGTGAATGCATATAACAGTCAGTTACATAAATTTAATTATGAGTAGAAGGTATTCGTCAATGGAATAAAAACAGTACCGCAGAATAAATTGTTTGATTTTTACTTTGAAGGAAATTTAATTTGATTCTTTGATTTGCTTAGATAGATCGTAATATAGGTTTAAATTAAGAGAGTTTTTAACAATTATTAGCCTGTATCAAGAATTTTCCCTTTATTAAATTTTTACTGGTATTAAAGTGTGTTCTATAAATTATTAGGGAAAGAAAATACTCGACCTTGGGTGTTACAGAAGCAACTGTAGTTCTATAAATGTGAGTATTTTTCAAAAGGAATCGTAACAGCAAGGATATATTGCTGTTATATATCGGATTACTTTATTCTCCTGCTGAATGCAGTGGGCCTTCTCTTCACGTTCCATTAAATAAGTTACATCATGTCAACGCTTTTTCGGAAAGGGATAAGACCTCGCAGGGGAGTCTAATACCAGATAAATATCCAGATGAATTATTTGCTTCTCTTGCACTACTATTCTACTATTTAGTAAATAATTACGTGGTTTACGAAGTCATATTGAGTTTTCTAAATGATGATCTGACATTTTGAATCCGCCACCACAGCATTTTTATTTGTATTTTATTTATAATATATGGATGAGGATATTCTATTTTTATTTACTTATTTATTTACAGTTTATATAAGCTTATAAATGTTACAATTTTTTTTATCGAACGAGGAAGCTGTACATAGTTTTTAAACATTTTATTGGATAGCCACTACCTTAAAGTAATCTTAAATAAATTTAGTTTTAAAAAAATTGATAAAGTAAAGACCGTACAGCGTTCGATTTGCAAAAACGTTGATGAAGTAGCCCACTACTAATTTTTTGCTTACTTTCTGTACTTAATGTAATTTTTTCTAGTTGGGATTACTACCAGCATTTACTGACACCCTGCCATGTTATGATTATTATTATAAGAAATAAAATGCATTTTTAAATAATATTTTTGATTGAAATCTATTATAGAATTTATTATACTTCATATCCTAGTATCATATTAAATTAAAATAATTTTAATAAATTAATGTTTACTTAAATTAGTTTGCGGTGCCCAGAGATGATTATTTTACATCGTCGCTAACGGCAGTTTAATGTTTCCACCACTCAACACTTAATATTCACTGCAGAATATCAGCTGAAACCTAATTAAGCCGTACTTGCCTATAATGCATTTGTCAAATTAGATCAATGGATCTTAATGATTCAGCCCGCTGGAGTACACTATGACAAAGTTGATTAGAATGTAGTTTGTCTTACATAAGTAATGGGTAACGAATTGTTGCAACAGGGGCATCTAAATCGAGAATATTTAAATTTAATAATTATAACAATAAAATATTCCTATTAAGATAGATATATAGATAGTTTATTCCAAGAGACTAAATTACAAACAGTATAGGAAAAGTCAAATGAGATAAGATACATGTCGGTAACAGATACAGTAAAATATTAACAGAATACGCAAGAATTATATAAATACATGACAAGGTAACATATCACGGAAAACAATTATCCAGAAATTTGCAGTTTTGAACTATTTTAGATTGTTTATTTGCCTGATTTCTAGATTTAATTTATTATTAAATTTAATTCATATACCGGGCGATTCACGAGTTGCGCTCCCCCGATATTTCCTATAATATTTGGAATAGAAAATTGAAATTTGGAGGCCTTATTACACGACTAAAATGCCATATTTTCAATAAAAAATCAAGTTTGGTGCACATCCGGTTTGACCGGAAATGCCCACAACTTTCGATTTTAAAATGGAACACCCTATATATTTTTACAGTTTTGGAATCTAGAGGAAATTTTGAATACAATACATCCATTTTGGTCACTTTTTGATAAACATTAAAAATTTTATTAAAAAATCTATTTCTGAATCCAGAGTACTGTGGTGCCCAAAATATATTTTAGTTTGTGTGCTACGTTACTATAAAAATAAAAAGAGCAATATGATTGCATTACTTAATTCTCTAGAGGCGTTTAAAATTTTTAAATGTGATTTCTACCCACTAACTCGGTTTTTTAAATGGGAATTTAATCGTTCACCAACATTTTTAAATACCTCATTTTCATACGAATCTAATGATACCAAAATTTTGAAAATCCGCTCAGAAATATTTGAGATTTCAGCCAAAATACAATGCAACCAAGCTTTTAGAAACATGCGGTTAATAGATAATAGATTAGTCGGCTTTGGAAACTAAAATGGCACATTTCTGTGTAAATCTGGTAACCTAATAACATTGGAAAAATCATAGTAGCCATTGAATGTAATAAAACAATACTACTACTATTTTATTCCTGAAAAATACTGCGTTCTGCAAAACCGTCTGCGTGAAATTTCCTACCGTTCATTTCATTGTATAAAAGTTGTTTGAAACCTCCAGTCATTTAAATTAAACCCAATGGGGTTTGATTGCGCTTACTCTTACACACCTTGTTTACAGATTTTCGCAGCTTCACTGACCTTGCCCTTTGATGTATTTATAATTATACAAACGTAATAAACTGTAAATCTAAATCGCAGAAACTGAAACAAAATATTTAATTTGTTACGTTTGCAAGTAGAGTGGTCTCTGATGTCGTACTTAAAGTGTTTTTTCAGTTAATTAAATATACATATTATTACATTCATCCCTAATCTCTAATTTGATAAATATAACAAGTTGCCTTTGCTTACCTTGTTTATATTTATTCAGCTCTTAGAATGGGCGTATGTTACTGCTATCTTTTGTAAATTTAGCTTTTTACTTTGCTTATCTCAGTCGAGCTCTCATCTCAGGATTCATTGTGGGTTGCTTTTAAATCTCTACTTGTAATGATTTTTCTATTCTATATTTTATGTCTTTTAATGCTTTTTATAAATGAAAAACTCTTATTTTGGTATGCAACTGAATTACTACTTCTGCAATTCAATGCCGCATTGTTAGTTGCCTAATCTATTATCGCTGCTTGTGAATAAAATGAATTTTATTGTAAATTTTTATAAAAAGTTTATTTTCGAAATATTTTACTAAATATCATTGGAATTGTTAACATTTTATTTCTATGTCCCTATTTTACTAGTTACAGCTAATTACTAAATATCTAATTACAATACGATCAAAGTTATGGTTACACAGTAGAAATCTTATTCACTAAATACTGTTTGTCACTCGAATTTATTATTGTTTTTAGGTTGGTATTTATATTATTCGCGAAAATATAACAAATGAACTCAATGGGGATTTACCTGGGATACAAGGGAATTCACCTATAAGGAAAAGTTTGTATAGTAACAGCGGAGAGTATTGGTGAATTTGTGTGTTACGGCGGTAAATCCCTCTTGGGTTCATTTGTTTTATTTTCGCAAATTCTCCAAAAAAATATTTAAGTAATTTTAAAGGAAATTTTCTTACTAAACTTTTTCCTTCAGTACCTTCTGAAAAAAACCCTTCGTCCTTGTCGCACACCTCGTACCCTCTCTCTCCACTCTGTTTTACAACGCAACACAGCCTTACCCGGTGCGCTTTGATTTCACAAATAGCGTCAATTTTGAATCTTTGCTTTGAATATCGTTCTGCTTTATTTACAATTACACGTGTTTTCTCAAATTTTTCTTCTGTTCATAACGTTTAATTTGCATATTAATTAATTTTTTTTGTGAGAATGGTTTATACTTATAAAATTTGTAGAAAAACTAAGTCACCCATAAGTTCCAGATTAGTATAAACCTATTGTCATCTGTCATACTGTCATTGCATTGCAATCGTCATCTCCCCGCATGTACTATGCGACAAAGACAGAACGAACTGTATGAGAAGGATCAGGAGCCTAAAGCCGAGCGCTGCTTATACATTACGCTTATGGAGCTTGTCTCCTCTATTTGTTAAAGTCTTTGTCTCCAACTCGTTGTTGATATTTTCTCTTCCTTCTGTTTTTCAGGTCTCTCCCCAGGATCAAGAAACTTTTTATTTTTTAGCCTGCTTGTTGCAGTTTCCAGACATTGTCATTGGTCCAAAAAATATGTTGCCATCCTATAATGCCGGCCTCTGACATCTGTCTTGAGTTTCAACTTGCCTGATAAATTTTGATTCTTATTTTCCAAAGTTTTATTATTTTTACTTTTTGTTGAATTCTTGTGGTGAACTTTGATGTTTGAAGCTTTCTCCTGATTTTCTCCTGCTGATGTGAGTATGTTTTGTCATTTTCAACTTACCACAAACACTGTCATAGCTCTCGGTTTTATCGCCCTTGGGTTTTATATCACTTTTTTGTTTCAATTCTTCACTAGCAGCTTATTCGATAGTCTTTGCTGCTAATTCTTAGTCTATTTAATCTAGTTTTAACAAAATCTTAATGCATAATTTAACCTATTTAAATTTTAATGATATATTTTCATTTTCAACATGTCCTTGATTTGGATTCTTGTGCAGCAGATGAATTGAACTTATGTCCTGAATCTGATTTTGTGATTTTACAATTTACTTGCTACTTATAAAAATATGCCTCAATATAGACCGTCCCATTTAAAACCGTAACATACATATAACTTTTCTAGTTTTTATTATATTTGAACCGAATTTTTCTCAAGGATCTTCCTCAAAATATCAGGGTCTACATATGGTCAAAAACCATTTACCATCTTTAAATTCAGAGCTGCTTACAATAAAAAAAAATTTTAAATCCGTATTTGGCATTTTTTATAGAAAAAGTTGTTCGAATTTTCCAAAGATCTAAAATTCAGAGTTTCAGTTTTATCAAGTTTTGAAAAACCTACGAGAATATACCGATTACGCGCCGAAAGCAAACAAATAACTTACACATAATTTCACAATTAGTAGACAGCTCACGTTTTATTTGAAACAATATTGGTACAGAGGCTTTTCTAGTGTTCTAGATTAGTCTCGTGTCGGTCTCGGATCCGTACTGGAAGTACCAGTCTCAGAGTCTTTCTCGGGTCCGTATGGTAAGTACCATTTTCCTACTCTATATTCTCAGGTCTCGGTGCTATTAACGTTGAATATCCACAACTTACGATTTGCATGTGCTAGTCCAACAGTTCCAAGTAATCTAATTCCGAGTCTAATTCTCAAGCTGTAGTTAAAATAAACAAAGTGATCGCAATTGAGGCGTAAGAGGGTACATTTTATGACTATGTAGTCCTTTTTAAGCTTTAAGTTTTCTTTATAACTTCATATGGCACGTTATACATTATACATTAAGAAACATTACATGTTTGGTAGGTACCTACACTACATTATTGTCTGTAATTGTTTATTTGTGGCATATTCAGATTTTCTTACTTTTTATTGGGTATTTTGCCACTGAAAAATATTTAAAAATTTTAATGAAAAAACCTCTGCGCCAAACGGATCAGTCAGAGGTTGGTTCTTGAGTACTTGACTGTTTCAAAAAGTCTCACACCTAAAAATATATAAACTAGAACAATGTTATAAACTAAAAACTGAAAATCAAAGCTATAGGTAGTTAACGTTTCGGAAGAGAATCTACTTCCGTTCTCAAAACTTTTTTGGCCGTCAACCATGACAGTTCTTTGTTTATGTATTTCCATAGTCACGTGAGACATTAAATTATATTTATCTTATTTTTACTTACTTCGTCTCTAAGGATGGGCAACCAACTAGTACAAAAATCTATTGAATAATTAGAAACGCATCTATTCTCGTTTAATAAAATAATCGCGGATTCTTTAAGTTTTCTTTTAGTTCCGTTGCTCTCTTTTTTTTCCAAAATCTTCGCCGAGTCCCATTTAATTCTAACGTAAAGCTTGGTGAACATAGAAATTACACTAGAAGGGGAGAATTTGAAAAATCCAAAATTTGTGAACACGCGTGGGATAATAAACATAGAGTTAAATGGGACTCGGCGAGGATTTTGGAAAAAGAGAGCAACGGAACTAAAAAAAACTTAAAGAATCCGCGATTATTTTATTAAACGAGGATAGATGCGTTTCTAATTATTCAGTAGATTTTTGTACTAGTTGGTTGCCCATCCTTAGAGACGAAGTAAGTAAAAATAGGTATAAATATAATTTAATGTCTCACGTGACTATGGAAATACATAAACAAAGAACTGTCATGGTTGACGGCCAAAAAAGTTTTGAGAACGGAAGTAGATTCTCTTCCGAAACGTTAACTACCTATAGTTTTGATTTTCAGTTTTTAGTTTATAACATTGTTCTAGTTTATATATTTTTCGGTGTGAGACTTTTTGAAACAGTCAAGTACTCAAGAACCAACCTCTGTCTGATCCGTTTGGCGCAGAGGTTTTTTCATTAAAATTTTTAAATATTTTTCGGTGGCAAAATACCCAATAAAAAGTAAGAAAATACACTACATTATATTGCTTTTATTAAATAAAATTTATCGAGGAAGCCGTCACCATAGCCAGTAGTTCATTGTCGCAGAAAACGAGTAAATCGCTACTATGTTTTTTACCACTAAATTTACACAAAGTTTTGAGTGCAGTTTCAACAGTTACGTCATTATCAAACCATAATTCAAAATATTTTACAATTCTTAACAAAAAAATAGTTCAATCCATATAAGTATGGCTTATTCCGCAGATATAAGTACTTACATAATGCAAGTTGAGGAACATTCTAAGCGCCTATATAATATTTCTCAGTATGATTCTGACCAGTTTTGATTTACACAATATCATTGTTAGGCAAATATACGATTAACACGTTGGCTGCTAAAACAATTTTTCATCCTGAGGCCGATTCTGTTTTAATACATATTTCTTCTTTTCACCATATCAAATTTAAAAAATAAAGCAGTTTTTGAAAAAATTAAATAAAATTCTGGTCCCATGGGACCAACGGTGCCAAGTAGTATAATTTCAGTAGAATTTTTAGCGCCTACGCTGCTGGCCCCTAATGTGTCATAACCTAACTTTTTTCAGTGCACGTGTATTTGTTTCTTATCCGGAGTTGTACTTAATCGTGCCTCAAAATCGTCTGAAAGGTAAGCAACATTTATTTAAAATGTTTATAATTTGGCTTATGTGGTTTCAATCATATAGACAACTATTTATTTCACCAGTTTTAGTAAGTATATTATTTTTTATATATGTCTAGTAAAAAGAGGGCACTTCAACAAGAAGCGCTAAAAAGTTTAGCTGAAAGTCTCAGAGAGATGTCCCAATATGAATATTATGAACCCTATACTACCGAAAAAGATCCAAAAAGTTCTGATATTTCAGAAGAAGATTCTGAATATGAAGTGACAAATAAACCTTCAACTTCTGGATCATGAAAGAAGAAACATGAATTAACTTCTACTTCTAACAGTGAGATCGAACATCAAGATGCAAAAGTGGAGCGGGATGTTCGCAACGAAACTGAAGAAAATCAAGACGTAGAAATTGATCCAGATTTTCCCAATGCGACTTACGAAAACACTAGTGAACCTGATAATACGATAAAGTGTGAATGGGGGCCGATCCACGTTAAAAAGTTTATTATCAACGGAATAAAGCTAGCTTTTAACTGAATATTCATACCGTAAGGGGTCATGTAGATACTAGTTTAATCTTATTAGCCGTAGGGGACTATGTTGGATGCTAGCGTTATATTGGACAAATTTATTTTAGAATTTTGATTTGTTAGCATAACCAGAAATCAGGTTATCGAAAGAATGGAAAGATTTCATTAATATTTTTACATATTTTTTTTTTAGTTCTCATAGATAGGTACTTTTTTTTCCGCTGTTTGCAAAATCCTATAAAGAATATGTTTCATGTTTATAACATGTTTATTTAAATTTAAGTTAACATACACAAAATATTACTTAATTCACCAATTAACAAGGTTATGAATTTATGTTGATTAAACACAAATAATAAACGTGAATTTAATTTTCTGCAAATAATGCCGAAGGCCATAAATATACTATAAAGCAATAACCAATAACGGTACGTTTCTAAACATCTCATTTTGAATTAGGGAATTTAATGTATTATTAGCATATTAATAAAAGTTATGTTCACAACCACTTTGAGCTAATGTAGATCGTAGGTTTTATCTAGGAAAATTACGATTGAATATCTGGAATGCATTGTTCATAAAATGATTCAATTATTACGTTAATGATTGCCATTGTTTGTATGGTACATTCCACCGCTGACATTACACAAATTTCCAAAATCAATGATAATTCAAATGAAACAGTAATAATGTTTGTTATTAGTAAGCACAAGCACAGCTAATTAAGGAATTTTGATAAATAAATACTCTAAACACTGATAAATATTTGCTGTATGATAATTGGTATCTAATTGAGATTCGTAAATACAAAGTGACGAAAGTAACCACCCCCTCATTATATATTGAAAATATTTACACACCTTACCAGACGGTTTAAAAAAAAATACAATTAGTTTGAATTGTATCACGGTGTCTTTACAAATATGAAGTAATTTACACCAACACCAAATCACTTAAATACTTCAGTCTAATACTACCACTGGATGTGCATTTCGCCAACTGTGTGGGAATCATCTGGAGACGATCAAATCTCTGTTCTCAACAGAATAGCCTATAGCATTCCCAACTAGCACAATTAGTCGTGGGAACGTAGCAATGACTATTGTATGCCCTTTAAAGTATTTTGGTACTAGCCACAGGCAGCTAATAGGAACGTTCCTAATACGTGTTTATGATCAAAATGGGGAATATTTTTTGGTGACGATAACGTTCCAGCCACGTTCTTGGAACTTGTCTGGCTACGTTCCAATGACGTTGTTGCTCCGGAGCGGCGACGTGGCGGCGTAGACGCCGCAACTTTCAGAAAACTTTACCACTCCCTACTCTTTCAAATCGATGTTGCCCCTTTTTTGTCTTGCAACCGATTTTATTATATTTATGTTTCACTCTTACATATGATTCTTGTTCTTGTTCATTTCCCTAACTCAGAAATTTAATAGAATATCAGAAGGTAATATTAGACAGCAAAACTTGTGCCCCTTAGACCATTTTCCAATGGTCTAAGGGTCACAATTAAAACGAATGCAATTTTACTGACAAACATAATGATAAAACGTCCGAATATAACTACGCGCCTTTAAAATTTGCATTTTTTAATGAAAATATTCTTTTTAAAATATGTAATGTCATGCGAGAATATGACACACTAGATGCCGAAACCTATTTTTTTATTGTTCTTCGGAACTTAACACTACTTTTTATGTATTCATTTGTTGTATTTGGTGAAGAAATGGCGATAAATTAAATTTGTTGGTCAATTGTGAAATTATGGTTCATGTGTTACAACAATGGCGTCGATAATTTTGGCCATAAACATGGCGTATTTCAGAAAATATGACTTTAAGGTCGTTTTCACCAAGAAATGCTACTTGAAAATAATTGCTACTTGGCGATAGTGACGAAAACTGCAAATACGTAACTTTAAAATTATATTTACCACAAATCTGCGAATGGAACTGTAGCATCACTTCAAAGTCGTAGCAAAGTTGTGACTACCACAAATTACCTCTTCAAAGTTGCCGCTGCTACTTCATGGTTACATTTTTCCCGATACTGATTCGGAACGTACGTGTTAGCCCTACGTTGAGGTCTAGACTGAACGCGTTCCTAGCTTTTGCTGTTTCTCATTTACCTAACTTCACATTGAAAAACCTATCAGCTGTCGCAATTTACTTGTATGCAGCCATATATCAACGACTTAATAAATATAAACCTTGTTAGTATAATATACCATTATAATCATAGATAACATAGAAGAAAAGGTGGGTGTAATAAAACTGCGTTGAAATATTAAATTTTGTTGCCTAATTTTGAACATAAAATGTTGCATATCATAATATAGCAGCATATAATTCTAGTCTAGGTTAGGCAAACATATTATATAGGTTTGTTGCATTAACTTTATCTATGGTCAACATTGGGAACTAGATGGTGAAATTTACTTCATGGTGAATTTCAGAGGTGATGTGCACTTTGTAGTAGCCGTACACAGTTCTGTAGGTAGCAGTAACGTCATTAACATCTATGAATATTACTTACAAGTTCCACTACTTTAAAGAAATAGTGAAGGTTCCCAGAACGTCGCGGCAACTATTAAAGCTACTTGAAGGTGCTTGCAACTTTGAAGTCACATTTCAGTGATGCCAGTTAGTCGCTGCTACTATAGTTTACCACCTTCATGTTATGAAAACCCGAAAGTCGTCCCACTGGTAACTACCACGTTCCCATGTACCACGAAAGTTACGTAGAATTTGCATAAGTATAAAGTAATCATTAGTGGTAGAAACTACGAGGCAGGGACTGTAGACTTGTCAAATGAAGTTATTTTTACACCAAAGTCGTAAATTTAGTCGCAATTACGTAATGGTCACTCATACGAAGTTCCCATCTCAGTTACTGTCACTTTGGTGCTAGTTGGGTTTCCACCAATCGCAAAATACAAGACGAACATGAAAACATATCCATTACAAAAACACAATATGGTTAATACAACAGCTGAAGTTACGATAGTTGACATTGCTTTAGAGTCTGAAATCATGTGACAGAGACTTCAGAATCTTGAGCTTGGGGATAAATGGATATGGAAAAAGTACGTGAAAAAAATTCTAAAATTAATTCTGGCTCTATCTTAATTACTTCCACACCCATGTAGTGGATTGGAAGTATTTTAACAGTAGAAAGAAATTCGTGTCGATTGCTTTTTGTTGAAATAGGTTTAGGATGACATGAAACGTGGAGACTTAAATGAAGAAAACATTTAAACTACTGAGCAGCAAACATTTAAAACAAACTTTGCGCATATGGGACATATATGGGGGTACCATGATGATACTAGAGACCTTTTCAAATCCATTAAGACAATTACCTTGTCTCGCACATATGCATTAGAATGTATTTCATACGTACACAATCATTTGAATGATTTTAATACCCTTGGTGACTGGCATCAGTAGGAGAATAGACACAGAGATAGTATATATCCTGAATTGACAGGGTTTGCCCGGGGCCAACTGGTGTTAAATACTACGGTATTAAAATTTATAACAAAAGAAAGTGAAATTATGAATATAAAAACGTGATACGTTATTAAGCTGAAGTTTTTGTCTATTTTATATTAGCAACTGTTAAATATTTTTTACCTTTTTTCAAATTATATATTTATACTTGTGATACCATCCTTTTTTTTTTGACGTCTGTACATTTCTATGATTTTAACATAAATAAACTATTATTGTTGTTGTTATTATTAAGAAGCTCCACTGTCCAAATCTTTTTAAAGTTGGTTTAACAAGGACTTACAACTCCAAAATGCTTAATGTTTTCCTGAAACTTAAAAATTAAAGACAAAAACAATACAAATCCTTAAGTTTTGCATAAAAAAATCAACTTTGATTACAACTCGATGGATTGAAGTTGCAGAACTTATATACAAATATCAAATGTGAGCCCGATCCTGACTTACATATATGAAACAACAAGGATTATAGCAGCTTTACCTACGTTCTGCTAAAATTACAAATCAAACGCATGGTTGGGTTGGTCAAGAAGCCCTTAAAGAAAAATCGGGTAGTCGACGATATCAAGTAGCGAATGTTTAGAAATATACAATATAAAGTCTGATGTTTTCAAACCAACCTCAGTTATAATATTACGAATGTAAACCACTATTTTGTAACTATTTTATTTTATATAGACAGAAATAATAAAAATGATTCAATTTTTACTTTACAATTAATTGAAATCGTTAAACATGTTTTTTTTCAAAGAGGAAATACACACTAAGTAAAAAAATAATATGAAATAAAACTAGAACTATTCCATAATCTTCAACAAAGCGTAAGCTAAATTTAATTAGATATTACTATGGATATACATTGTCAGTGTCAGCGTAACCT
Organism: Stenurella melanura; assembly: GCA_963583905.1. Classification (NCBI taxonomy): domain Eukaryota; kingdom Metazoa; phylum Arthropoda; class Insecta; order Coleoptera; family Cerambycidae; genus Stenurella; species Stenurella melanura. The sequence continues at coordinate 138,045,690 of OY757314.1, forward strand.
AGATATCTATTTTCATCAACGGCCGACAGAATAACTCTTCTTAACTATGCTAACCTAGGAGCAACAAATTCACATAGTGAAACGTTATGGAATCGGTAATGTTTCGTATCGACATGCAAGGCAAAATTTAAAAGAAAAGTATCCAAATGTGACTGTAACTCACAGAGCAGTTCGTAAAATAATTAAAAAATTACTTCTAATCATTAACTCATAAGTATTTTTTTTTTCATTTTCAACTGATTAGCCTCCATTTTGGATTTACAAGTGGACAGTATTAAACAGATAAGTGTATTAAAAATGTAGCCCTAAAATTACGATAACTATAATATCTACAGTATAATTTTAAATTACAAGTCAAATCTGGTTGTGCTCAATGATAGGCAAGGTGAGAAACAATTCGTCATAAAATATTGTAAGTAGAATACGCAAGTGTAAAGATGAGCAAATCAAAATAAAAGGTAAATGCAAATAAATATAGCAGAGCTTTCTCTATGGTCAGAATAGTTGACTCTTTCGTTCCCCGAATTTACAAGAATGTCTGTTGGTTAATGACAATCAAATATTAAGAATTGATGTTAAAGTGCCAAAAAAATTTTCCCCGGGCCCCACGTTGGGCGCCGAGGATACCACTAGTAACAATTATTATAAAAAGAAGGTAAACAAATAATATAATAATGACTGTTCTGGTAGAAATGAATAAGAAGGTCCAAGAATTTCGCTAAGGAAAAGATCGCATAACCTAATTGATGATGGTCGTGGATTGGAGTTTTGTTTACTAATTGGTGAAAAAATCGTTGAAAGCCATTCTTTTTCAAAATATTCTATTTAGTGACAAATCAACATTCTCGCCTAATGGTTTAGGAAAAATCCTGACGTGATAGAATTTAGAAAGAAAATTAATATATCAACAAATGGATGTCCTGCACATTTAACATGTCAGTCAGAAAATGGCTTGATTTGTTGATTCGCTTCCCCAACAAGCGAATTGGCTGCTATGGACCAATAACTTGTCCTGCACGGTTACTTGACTTGTGAATTAGATTATTTCTTACGGGGATATTTAAACAAAAAGTATATGTCAATGTATTTCGAGACCATTGAATTCCTAAATCAAATAATTCGAGATGCTGTTGCCATCATAAGCGAATACATGATGGCTTTTGTATACGAGGAATTAACAAAACGTTTAGAAAAATTTATATCACTTGGGAATCCACAAGTTGAATAGTTTTTGCTTTGATTGTGCAAACTGGGGCAGGTTCTTAAGTTGAGTTTACTGTGTTTACTTTCATGTTTTGACGTGTCTTGACAAGCCGCTGTGTAAATAATTTTAATAAATGTCAAATAAGAGTTTACCAAATCACTTGGTAAATGTGACAGAATTGACATCAGAAAAATAGAATGCAGGGTACGAGTAGGTGGCGACTTATGAACCATTCGAAACCATCAATGGGTTACGAAAAGGAGATGTCCTCTCCTGCATATGATTTAACATTGCCATGAAAAAGCTGTACGATCAGCGGGTGTTACGACGACAGGGACAATATTCAAGTCCACACAAATACTGGCCTACGCAGATGACATCGACATCACTGGTAATACTGAGGCGGCAGTAGCAGAAGCATACACAGCATTGAAACATGCATCAAGGTAAATGGAAGTGACAATTAGCATAAGCAAAACAAAATATATGCTGGTAGCTGAACATCCAGTTAGAGAGAGGCTGCGCCACTTAAATATAGAAAACGACGAGATAGAGTCTGTGAAGGAGTTTGCGTATTTTGGATCGTCAGTCAGTAGCCAAAACGACACAACATCAGTAGTAAAACGCAGTATCCTTATGGCAAACCGATGTTCTCTCGGACTAGCCCCACAGCTTAGCTCACGAAACATATCCTCAAGCGCGTAGAGTAATCTTTATAAAATATTATAAGGCCATTAACATACGGCTCGGAAACATGGTCCACTATGAGAGACGAGGGTAACTTAGGCTGCTTCGAGAGAAAAATTTTAAGGAAAATTTACGGAGCTGCTAATGAAAACGGGATATAGAGAAGACACAACTTTGAACTGTATAAGTTGTTTAACGATCCGGATATTGTAACAATAGTAAAACCTGGACGTCTGAGATGGGTGGGCCATGTCATGGGATGAATGTGAACGAACTGACCAGAGAACAATGCTTGGCAAACCAATTGGTCAACGTAGAAGAGGAAGACCCCGAATAAGGTTGGACAACATAGATACCGACATAGGAAATAAGGAGCGTGGAAAAGGCGTGCGTTGGATAGGGACAGCTGGAAAGAATTCATAGAGGAGGCTCATAATGGGCTGTAACGCCAGAAAGAAAGTAAAAGTTGAAGGAGGTATTTTTCTATTTTTTCGTCTTCATAATAATATAGTTACAAAATTGCGTCCATTTTATATGAAATGTTAGTATTGCTCTTTTTTGACTAAAACCCGTGTTCAAGCACTCCTTGACTTTTTAAACAGCTATGTTAAGAAAAGTTGAAAAAAAATAATTCAGGCACTTTGCTTAATATATATTTCAATTTATTTACATTTTTAACTGTACACTTATTTTATGACATAAGCGGTCCCTGCTTACGGCTTCGCAGGATAAGCAAAACTATTTATAAAGAATAACATTTCTCGAAAATCCTCCAATAAGTTTACAAGAGTTCGGTAGGAACACACTGTACACGAAATATCTGCCATATTGAATCTAGCCTTTGATCCCTATTAAAGGATTATCACTCACACTTAAGTATTCGGTGCCAGGGCAAGCATAAGACACCCCAGAATATGGGTATATTCTTCCCTTGCGATAAACCGCATTCTGATACATAATTTGCAAAATACCTACCAAAATACCTCCTCTGCTATAATAGTCTTTAATTTATGATATTGTGAGATGCATCCACTTAAAACACTGAGTACATTTTTAGCTTTAGATATTTAATTTTATGAATGTATTGCAATATTCATGAACAATTTTAATATTCATCATTAAGTAGGTAGCTGCTGCATAATTCATGAATCCGAAATATACATGAGTACCAAATTAGCATCAATGATTTATTCCTTAAAATTATGTTAATATATTACTAATAAATTCGCGATTGGAGAATTTGAAAATCCATTATGTTTTGAGGCATTTCTTCGTTTTGAAATTTTAGAGGGCAATGCGGGTTTTGAAATCGTTAGAACAAACATATTTAAGAAAGCTATAAAATTTGAATGTCCTTAATATACCTATTTAAGAAGCGCCAAATTCATTTCACTTCCGAGTTATCCCAAACCGCTTAGAATTATATCACTACTTTATACAGGGTCCGCCACTGAAAACTTCCCAGACTCGTGACATCCTTATTTTTTAAGCTACGACCATGTTCGCCACATCAAATTGTAGATATTTTTAAGGCCTTTAAATTAGCATACAGAGTGATTTAAAAAAAAATATGAAGAAATTATTACTCAGTGAAACTTAATTTCCTTGAATATTTTTTTCCCTCGCCCAGTACATGAACTGTGTTAATGTTTTCTCATATAGGTTTTAGTTATCTTCAATTTATGTTATTACGTCATATTCGATATTCTCTTTCGTTTTAGAGAAAAAAATTTAAAACCATCTTTTTGATTCCAAATTGAAAATAATGTAAATAAGTAATAATTTTAAGCTTTATTTGTAAAAGACATATAATAAACAATATTTATAGTAACAAAACAGCAACAACAAATAAAAGGATTTTTTTTTCTCTTTTGTGGTATCACTTGATGAACCCGTTGCTAATAAGCGCATGTTTTCATGTAATACACATTTCCTATTAACAAAATTTGTTTGCTGTTCTAGTGGCTCAACAGATATTTAAATAATTTTTTTTATAATCATTTCAGTTCATGAACTTCCTCACTTTTATTCACTTTGTTTTATTCTTTCGATTTTTAAGTTGTTCAGATTTAATAAATCAATCATAGCTTTATTATTAGCAGAGCCCGGCTCAGAGGTAGTTATGACGTAAAAGCCAGAGTCGGCTTTGCGCAATATGAACTATATAAACATTTTCATGCGCAATAATACAATATTTTACCATATGATTATATCTAGTGAATTCCGTAATATTTAGAGGTAAATGGCCCCGAAACGGTTATAAATCATACCTACTTTGATGCACTTATTGTTGGATGCACAAACACAAACGCCTAGTAACTATACCTTATTAGAATAATGAAAATATATTATTTGCACTTGTTCTAAATCGTCCGAAATAAAACTCCGGTACCTGTCACTGAATATCCCACTTGTGTTGTGAAAAAGGATCGTTCAACCGTTCAACGTCTACCGATGTAATAGGCGCATATTTAAAATAAGTATAGTTTCTTATAGATGGCAGATTTATTGAACAGTCCACTTCTTTGCCACACACAAAAATGTTGAAAAACCGGGGTTGTTTCTTAACACTGTTATGTATCCAATTTGTATTTCACTCAGCAATATCCCCTGAGACTCTAAAAATATATTGACGTAGATCAAATACCTGTAATGTTTATTGCATCAATTACTGTATACTGATCTGTTTTCGGCTTACGTTGAACGTTGCGTATAGCTAGAGGGATCCGTGAGAAATATCCATGTAAATATGCTAAATTTCAGTTTTTATGACATTCAGATGAAACTTGTTTTAAAATGTACGAATTGCATGTCCACGAAAGTGTTTTTTCACAGCTGGCACAGAAAAGTTCTACACCGTTAAACCGCAGTTCCAGAAAATCTTTAATCTACGAAAGTACTGTTTCATTTAATGGAAAGCCACTCGACGCGATAACAAATCACGACACATTTACTTCTATCAAATGTACTGACAAGTCTTAGTCTGTAGTGTTGACTCCATAATGCGTATGTGCATATGAAACAATCTCACATGTCATTGGTCATTGTGTAATAAATTAATAATAATTGTTGGACCTTTTTTATTTTAAATGCTGTATTCTGTATGTTTGAAGTCTTGTGCAAAATATAAAACGCAATCTGCTATTTATTTTACTATTATTATTGTTTACCGTATCCTATTTGCTGTCGTAAAAAAGCAGAAAGAGAGTGACAAGCGTGACTTTGTGGTGTCGAAAATTCTCCTTATATCTTTTTGAATTATAGAGCCTTATATTATGTGCACAGATAAAAATTATATTTTAAATTGAAAATTGTTTAATATAGTTGGGAAGAAACATATGGGAGATGTTTACATTTCCTTAACTGATATAAAAAGTTGAAGTGGTGTATGCCGTTTAAAGTGCCGAGTTTTTTGTTTTCGATTAGACAATCAGACCGACGCGCGACGCTGCAGGTATATATAATGTGCGGCCGAAGTCGGGTGTTTTTTATCCACCAGTTTCAGTAAACATCTCCTACATCTACTTGCTCAACTATACCAAATAAATAATTTCTCCAAACCAATAATACATTATTTATTTATTATTTTATGAGTTTTATGAAATACTTTTTATTTCTCACCGCAAAAGTAGGTATTTGTTTCCTATAAATAATGTATTTATTTGCTTATGTGAATCATACAAAACATTATATTCATCTGTGTGTGGAGACCGTCTCTGGCATAACTACTTTTGCGCCGGGCTCTGATTATTAGTAATATTTCACATTTTCTAAGTTAGCCATGAAAGTTTTAATATGTCAACTTGAAATAAATCAGAGTAGTTATTTTCTGTTGAACATTAATTCGCTCATCAATCTACTAACAATTTTACATGGTTCAATTTTCAACTTTGGAAAAAACATAGTTTTTATTGATTGATGGAGAATATAAACATAATGCTAGACAAGCTTGCATAGTCTATTCTCAACGGTTTCCTGGTAGACGCTATCCTTACCATAACACCATAAAATTGTTGATAATCTTAAAAGATATGGTTCTTTTACCAAACCAAAGAGAAACAGAAGTAAACTGTAACATCAATTCCTGCCCCTGAGTGGAATAGGAACGATGAAACTACCCGGTTCTCACTTATTGTGTGGAGGCTGGGTCGTGGTTCGAAAATTAATTAAAATTTAGAATTGTTAGGCGCCAATAGCCAATTGCTCGATACCTATGCCTTACTGGTTTTCAAAAATGTAATACTGTGGCTATTCAGTGGCCTTAATGTTTACATAGGTATCATGAGTTTTTAGAAAATTTAATATGAAAAACACAAAGTAAGAAAAATAAGTTGTATATTAAAATTTTAAAGACAAAACTGGAAATGGTAAATATTTGATATAAATTTAGATATTTTATTAACAAAAAATTGAATTTAGAGGGTAGCTACCTTCCTTACATAAATTATATGTAGGAGTAAGAATGTTATAAGGCTGACGGCCGATGAAAAGTTAAAGATAAAAATTTACATTTGCTGAAGGCTAAAAATTATGTTAATTGAAAATTCCACAAGAAGTTGAGCGTGTTGATGTTCAAATGAGAATGACACTCTCACCACAGATCCTGTTCATGAGCTGCCAGAGCGCCTCGTCCCACTCAAATCTCTTCTTCCCCTTCCTCTGTTTGCTTCGTATTCTGATAAAAGTTGAAACTTAGATTGATTACCATATAGTCGCTATTCAAGCTCCATATTCAGTGACATGTGTGGATATGGACAAACAAATTTCCTCCTGGGCTAACAAGGTTATCCTCACAGGACCATCACCATCAAGCTGGTCACTTAAATTGACACCCAAGGCTTATTATTGGCTGGTCATTACCACCTCTTCAAGCTGGCACTTAATAGCTCATCAGGCTGGTACTTAATACCTCGCAGGCTGGTACTTACTACCTCACACCTAAAAGAGTCCATCGTGTTACTCTACCTTGCATTTACTTGTTTGAAAAGGCACTCTGGGTGCGTTAATACCCCACGTAATGCTTTAATACCTTAACGTTTCTTCTAAAAATGCCCAAATATCCCCTACCAAATTCCAAGATATTTTTATAACCTTACAAAATTTAATAAAACCGCGTTCTACTATTGCCCAAACCTATATTTAAATCGCGTTTAAAACTTTAAATTCACAATTAATTCCCCTTAACAATAAGCAACAGAATTAAATGTAATTCCTTATCCAACATAGATTTTAGCTACTGACGCTGTTTTTTATGGCACGCGTGCATCTTTATCCAAGCACTTCAAAAATTAACCTATTAAATATCCCTTAACATCGGGTTGAATGCTGGCAATTTTACAAATTAAATACATATACATTAATCAATAAATGTCAATGATTATAATTTAGTAGATATTGGTTTATTTAATTACCTATCTCCAGGAATTTGAGGCTTTAAATCTGCGGTAAGTCAGCACAGACACGTCTTGTTCTCGGCTTCAAGAATCGGAAATGCCTAATTTATTGTCTCCTTTAAAATGCTTTCAATCGTTGCCAACCGCAAAATGATAAAAAGTGTTTACTTAAAATTCTGTTTTTATTATCAAATCTACTTAATTATTGCACTATTTTACTTCCCATTAATATTTCTTATTTGTTACTAAATTTCTATTGCTTCAATTTATCAATTAAAGTTTATTGTTTAATTTTTACCAATACTATCTAGATTTCTAACTAGTAAGAGCCGGTGGTTTGCTGGTAGAATAACAGATGGCGCTCGGTGTATATTTTAAAGTTAATTCAAGTCTACTCGTTAAGAATCGGTTGAGTTTGCTTGTAAAGTACAGATGGCGCTCGGTGTATATTTTAAAGATAGATTTTCGAGTGGGGATGAGGACTTCGGCAGCTCTAGGTTTCTGTGAACAAAAAGTTAATAAATTTAAAGTATCTGCTATTATAGTGGTTTTAAGAACCCCATAATTAAATTATATATATTCTGTAGCGTCCTGGAACTTTAGGACGGTACACTTTCTCTCTCCCTCTACAAAAAATATGTGTACCACCATACATGTATTTTTTCCTATAAATTGAGACTTCAATTTCAACTTATCCGCTGATGGATATAACTAAAGCTAACTTAAAATAATTGAGATATGGTTACTTAACCATAAATGATTATAAACCGAATTGTGACTAAGCTAAGCTATAAGACAGGTACGGTTCCTAGACCTTAACTTCTTACTAAATAACTAAAAGTAAAAATCTTACATACTAGTGAATGCTGCTATAAGAGAGGATTTAGTACTCAATAGTAGCTTCGCGTACTACACGCCTAATATTTCAGGGACAAAATCAGTAACGACAAATTCAATAAGGACAAAATTGGGAAAGACACAATCGGTAAAGTCAATGTAGTACTAATCCAAGCCATATTAGCATATACACTATACATATTTCACTTACTTCAGAGACCGAGAGGCTCCAAAAACATAATCTATTCAATACCACATTCCACCAGATATAAAATATCCCCTGAATACTAATTATTCAGACACAAAATTGGAAGTAGAATTAAATCGATATAAAGCTTGTATAGCATTTCACATACAAGAAACCCTTTGAAGAGAGTTCGGAAAGGAAACATAAAATGTTTTAGGAGAGGACCCAAACATCAGTCTCCACAGACACTGTGGTGTAGTGCCTGAGCAGCGTTGTAGCGGCTGCCAGTGCTGAAATTGGAGTAGACATAAGCACATCTAAACCACGATACAGGAACCAAGTTCTCTGCCTATCCTTAACAGTGGGATAAAATATCCAGACTGTTAATAAATCAAACAAATTTATTTTGGATGTAGCTCCAAAGGGCTGAAATTAGACGTACGTATCAACTAAAATACTTTGGATATAGCTCCAAGGGGCTGAACTAGAAATACGTGACGACTAAACAACAAAAAGGACCATTGTTCTGGAAAGCTCTTGCTTCAGGCGCGATGAACAGTGTTTCGATCGAGCGATTGGCCAAGGGCTGAGGTGAAGCGGGGAGGCTGAGATATGTCTCTCGAAGACCGTCAGACGACCTAGGTCACTCCTGACTGACAAGCTCCCTTACCCATGTTTACGCTCGACCCTCCTTAACCACCTGTCATTCAAGACAGCCCGGCCGAAACTAGTCCATCCCCATCCCGGAACAAGTTCCTTTTATGGCCGTTAAATATCCTACGAACTAGGATAATGATTACTTCTTACCTGTAAACATCTAGAAAATATAATACTAAAAGTAACTAAAGTTTAAACAAACAAAACTAGAACGAAGTTAGTCAGAACACTTAACCAAAATTAAGATACTAGAAGATTTCAAGTAGGATGTTCTCCAGAAACGTCAGAAATACAAAAGGAATATACAAACAAAGCATAATCTTTTTGAGTCAGGTTTGGTAAAGACATTACTCTGAACTAACGAAAGGAAAACTAACTCACTGTTTATCAAGGGGCAAATTGACCATCCAGGAAAAATATTCCCTCCTAACAAATTTCCCTTGACTTTCAAACCACAACTGAACAATTATATTTATTTACCAGACCACGAGAATGCATTAGCAAGACTGGCAAATAGAATACAATAAATATAATAAAAACTAACAGGTAGAAGGTTTCCCTAACGAAATTCAGTCTGCCCTAACCCTTCCTCAAACATAAACCTAAGTAGAGTAACACAAAAGAATTATAGAAGTGGAAAAATAGAAAGTATAGATGAAAATAAGGACAACACAAAGAAGAATGACGATGTTCTGTCATTTATTGATATTTTCCAAGCGCATGAAAATCACCAAAATGTCGTATAATCACAAAAGGCTTAACCGTTACTACATCCTCGAGACAAATCTTGCTGAGTTTCACTTGCTTGGTTCACATCAACTGCGTGGCGTGCAGACGTTGAAGACGCTACACCCACTAAACGTGGCCCACCCTTCAACCCTTGGATAAAAGATATCCAGCCGGAAAAATATTTCCGAAGTTTACTGACAACAAACTACACTACTAGAAAACTACTATCCACGCAAGACAAAACCTTCCAGGTATCTCAATTAAAATTAGTGCGCCTAATCTAAATTTATGGGTAATTAACTTAATAGAAAATGCATTATAAAAATGTTTACCCGACTGAAACGTCAGAGTTTGATCCATAGTACGTTTTTAAATCAGAAACATGCCAATGACCTGCATCAGATCCGTCTGCATGGTCTAGTGCATATACTAATTTAGAAATTTTCTGGCGAACTGTGCAAAGTACAAATTTGGGTGCTAACTTAGCTGAAAAATGTTTGGAAGCATCTGACAAAACCTTATTTTTCTTCCATACCTTATCACCTACTTCATATTTAACTTCCCGCCTACGCAAGTTATATGTTTTCTGATTTCTCTGGTAAGCATTATTTAACCGCTTTACTACATCTTTATATGTATCCGAAAGGTTCGATATGTCATCACAATACCTATTCCTATCACCCGGAGCTAGTTGAATGCCTGATGTTGACTCTACTTGCCCGTAAAAGTCTCCTGAAATGGGAACTTTACGGCCGAAATTCAAGAAAGCAGGAGGGAAACCAGTTACTTCGTGAGTAGCCGTTCTGATTGCGTGAGCAACTCTGAAAATTTCTACATCCCAATCCTGATGATTATCTTGGATATAACTGCGTATAGCTGTACCTATCGTAGCGTTCGATCGCTCGACTGGATTTACTTGTGGGTGATACAATGCATTAAACCAAATTTTTTGTACTTTGTACCGATCGGCCAGTTTCTTAAAAACTGATGAAGCAAACTGCTTCCCGTTGTCTACCATTATGAACTGTGGAACACCGTAAATCAAAAATACGTCATTCTCCATAAATTTAGATATAGTCTGAGCTGTGGCATTACGCATGGGATGTACGAGAACATATTTAGTAAACCAATCTAAAACTACTAAAAGATATGAAAAACCCCTTTTACTTCTTGTTACCGGGCCAAAAATATCTACGCTTATGACTTGCCATGGAAATTCTACTTTCTTTTCTTTCCCCATTAAACCGTAACGTGAAAATGACACTTTTTGCGAACCGCAAGTCTTGCATGACTTGACATATCTCAGTATATCCTTACGCATTTTAGGCCAATAGTAGTCTTCACAAATTCTCTTAAGTGTTTTAAAATACCCCAAATGTGCTGCTGTACTTTCATTGTGACATTGTTTTAGAACATTATTTCGTTGTGAAAGTGGTACCAAAAGTTTCCATTCTGTTAAATTAGTTTTCACCGGTAATTTATTAGCAACATGTTTAAAGATTAAATTATTCTCTACCTTAAAAAATGGATACAAATTTGGATTTGCCAAAATTTTTGTACGTAATTTAATATACCAATCATCTAGATTCTCCTGATTAAGTGATAATGAACCTACTGTGAAATTTTGTTCTTCATTATCTGACGGTTCGTCCCGCTGCACCCTAGATAAAGCGTCAGGAACTACATTTAAATTACCTTTACGGTGCACTAAATTAAAGTCATATTGTTGCAACTTAACCATCCAGCGAGCCAATCTGCCGGTAGGTGACTTCAACTTATGCAACCAGCTAACCGCTAAATTATCCGTTATGACTGTAAACTTCTGACCTTCCACGAAGGGCCGAAATCTCTCTAAACTAAATAATAAGGCTAATACTTCTAACTCGTAAATACTGTAGTTTCTTTCTGCCTTATTTAGTGAGCGACTGGCAAAAGCAATTACCTTTTCTTCTCCTCCCTGTACTTGTGTCAAACAACTACCTAATCCTGTACTAGACGCGTCGCACTGTATAACAAAATTATTTGACTTAAAATCAGGACTAGTTAGGATTGGAGTAGAGATAAGCGCTTGCTTAAGTGCCAAGAATGCTTGTTCTGCATTTTCATTCCACTTAATTGGTTGTCTTTTACCACGTTTCCCTTTTAGCAAATCATTTAACGGAGCAACAAAGTCGAAAAATGAGGTAAAAATCTCCGGTACCACGAACACATGCCTATAAATCGTTTTATCTGAGTTGTATTTGTAGGACGAGGATAACTGATCATCGCTTCTACCTTCTCAGGGTTTGTACGTAATCCACCTTCAGTATCAATTACATAACCTAAATATTTTAGAGATTTTCTAAAAAACTGACATTTTTCATAATTTACTGTTAGGCGAGCATCCTTCAACCTATCAAACACTTCTTTTAAAATTGATACGTGTTCCTCAAAACTAGAAGCGGTGACAATTATATCGTCTAGATAAACAAAAACTTTATTTTCTAATTTTGGTGTTATAACAATGTCCATTAGCCGTTGCATAGCCTGTGCAGCGTTTGCAAGACCAAATGGTAGTACTTTAAAACAAAATAAGCCCCTTCCCGGAACAGCAAATGCGGTTTTGGGTTTGGAAGTTTCAGAAAGTGGAATTTGCCAAAAAGCGCTTTTCAAATCTATGCTACTGATATATTTAGCGTCCCGTAACATACTCAATATACCGTCTACAAAAGGTAAAGGATATGAATCCTTAACAGTTACTGAATTTAAAGATCTACCATCAAAACAAAATCGATAATTTCCATTATCCTTTTTAACTAATAAAACTGGCGACCTCCATTCACTAAAAGTAGGTTCAACTACATCTTGTTCTAACATTTTGTCAAGTTCTTCATTTAAAATATTCATCATATGTGGTGATAAAAGATATTGGCGCTGCCTGATAGGTTCAGCATTTCCAGTGTCTATATGATATACCATCCTATCGGTAAGGCCTAACTTCCCACAACTAAGTCCCCTGAATAACTGCTTGACCTTTTCAACTTGCCGGAGCTGAACTCCAGTTAAGTCAGCCAAACCGCCATCATTGGTCTCAACTGTGTTCACACGACACAGAGCTGAAACTCTTATGCTACCAACTTTATTTACCCAAGTATTTGATTCAAAATCTAAATGAATGCCAAATAACCTACAAAAATCTATACCAAAAATAAAAGAACTAGGCAAAGATGGAACTATATAAACCTTAAGTATTCTAACTATGTTGTTAATCTTGAGCGGTAAGTGAGCTATACCTGTGACAGTTTGAGGAGTACCGTCTGCTGTCGTTACATATCTTAGATCTGACGTTACAAATTTACATTTAAATTGTTCTAAAATTTTCACACCATTGCTTCCAACTACAGAACGATTACAACCAGTATCCACTAAAGCTAAAAATTTCTTATCGTATAAAAAAACTGAAATGTAAGGTCTATCGTCACCATTTTTAGACAACAATAGAGGTGTTACTCGTACTTCATCACTAACTCTACGGTAAGTTTTGTAAAAATTTCTTACTTTACTTAACCAAAAATTCCAATCTGATTTGTTAGTCACAACATTTTTAAACTTACTATAACTACGGGGATTTGGACGTTGACTAACTTTACGTGGCCCCCTTGTTAGTTTTTTGAACATTTTTTACACTCTTTAAATGTGACATTTGATTCACCACATTTAAAGCAAAATTTATTTCTTTTAGCCCTACATTGTTTAAAAACATGATTTTCACCTTTACAATTAAAACAGATTACTGGTGTCTTGGTAGTTTTGATTTCATTAACATTTGATTGCCCAGGTTGACTTCTACGATTAGGTTTAAAATTTGATTTTGGTGGTGATACAGACTTAACAGACTTTTCATGAGATTCCCTAACATTATTCTTATCTAAAGAAGGCAATCCAACATATAAAAGATCCTTTTCCACTAAATTACTTCTCATAGGAGGCGGTATATATTTTTTGGTACTTTCCTCAGCGTATTCTACTTTTTTGCACTTTGAAATTAATTCCGAAATTGTATCTATAGTCAATAATGCTAAAGGAGTAGCAAAATATGGCAATAAATTCTTTCTAATTTGTTTAATGCGTTCTTCTAAACTTGGTTTTGTTTTTAGTCTATTATATAAAGCTTCCATGATTCTAATATAAATATGTACTGGCTCATCCACATGTTGTGTTCTCTTTTCAATGTAATCACTCATACTCTTATCAAAATCCTCATGTAAAAAATCATTTTTCAACTGTTCTACCAAATCTTCCCAAGTTCTAACCTCATTACTACCTCTAACAGATCGATACCACTGTAGAGCTGGTCCCGAAAAAAGATCTAACCCTGACTGGAATAATTCTCTTTTAGTGACGTTTCGAGCTATTGCTAACTCTTCAACTCGTTCAATAAATGAAATTACATTATTAGGCTGGCCATCAAACGTGACACCCCACTTATAGATAGGTACAAACTTAGTACTAGGACTAGTTGCTATATTTACACCAGTGCCTACTTGTAATGCTAAATCATCTACTACTTCTAAATTCAGTTTATCATAAAGATCTGCTTCTAGTAAGTAAATCGTAGCCCTCGACTCGTTTTGAAATGTTACCGTCTCCTCAGAATTTTGTTCTGGGATAGGCATTCTATTTACTCGTACCATAATATGTACTAACTGTGACTTAACCTGTTTTACTGGCAAATCATCCTCCGTAGGATTATCTAAATTGTTAATTATGTTTCTGATGGAATCTAAAGTATTGTTTACTTGTACTTTCTCTGTATTAAAATTAAATAATGGATCTTTCAGAGATAAATCATTACATGGTTTGGCTATTAGAGCTCGTGTTAAAAGTCTACAGCATGTTTCTGTGTCCCTAACTGTAGTACAACCTCTTACGCGTAACTCATAATCAACCTGATCAGCTTGTAATAACGTAGGTATGAAAATTTCAGACATTTTGTTTACTTTTGATTAACTCGACTATTCAAATTCAACAAACTGCAAGGTATATCAAAATTCAATTCACTGGCTTACTAAGTATTTATAACCCCTGTGCTATTTTTCTAGACTTTCTCAAAAATACTACGATAACTCGTATTTCACCCTACGATTATCTTATTCCTACAATAAGGACTCAAAAATTTTCCTGTAACTGTCTTACCGCAATGTTTAATCTTCTTTAATTTAACCCAAAAGTATTCACGACTTTGCAAAACTAATCTAATCAAATCTTGAGGTCTCAACCATAAACAATACACATAATATCAGTAATACACACAAATATATAAACAGTAAGAAAATTCAAAAAATAGGACAAAATTAAAAATGTGACAATTTGTCTCAACAGCTCAAAGTTTTATTTTTTTTTTTAATAACACTCAACTTCTATACTCGCAAGCCCCACGTTGTGAATGCGTCACTTTGTAACATCAATTCCTGCCCCTGAGTGGAATAGGAACGATGAAACTACCCGGTTCTCACTTATTGTGTGGAGGCTGGGTCGTGGTTCGAAAATTAATTAAAATTTAGAATTGTTAGGCGCCAATAGCCAATTGCTCGATACCTATGCCTTACTGGTTTTCAAAAATTTAATACTGTGGCTATTCAGTGGCCTTAATGTTTACATAGGTATCATGAGTTTTTAGAAAATTTAATATGAAAAACACAAAGTAAGAAAAATAAGTTGTATATTAAAATTTTAAAGACAAAACTGGAAATGGTAAATATTTGATATAAATTTAGATATTTTATTAACAAAAAATTGAATTTAGAGGGTAGCTACCTTCCTTACATAAATTATATGTAGGAGTAAGAATGTTATAAGGCTGACGGCCGATGAAAAGTTAAAGATAAAAATTTACATTTGCTGAAGGCTAAAAATTATGTTAATTGAAAATTCCACAAGAAGTTGAGCGTGTTGATGTTCAAATGAGAATGACACTCTCACCACAGATCCTGTTCATGAGCTGCCAGAGCGCCTCGTCCCACTCAAATCTCTTCTTCCCCTTCCTCTGTTTGCTTCGTATTCTGATAAAAGTTGAAACTTAGATTGATTACCATATAGTCGCTATTCAAGCTCCATATTCAGTGACATGTGTGGATATGGACAAACAAATTTCCTCCTGGGCTAACAAGGTTATCCTCACAGGACCATCACCATCAAGCTGGTCACTTAAATTGACACCCAAGGCTTATTATTGGCTGGTCATTACCACCTCTTCAAGCTGGCACTTAATAGCTCATCAGGCTGGTACTTAATACCTCGCAGGCTGGTACTTACTACCTCACACCTAAAAGAGTCCATCGTGTTACTCTACCTTGCATTTACTTGTTTGAAAAGGCACTCTGGGTGCGTTAATACCCCACGTAATGCTTTAATACCTTAACGTTTCTTCTAAAAATGCCCAAATATCCCCTACCAAATTCCAAGATATTTTTATAACCTTACAAAATTTAATAAAACCGCGTTCTACTATTGCCCAAACCTATATTTAAATCGCGTTTAAAACTTTAAATTCACAATTAATTCCCCTTAACAATAAGCAACAGAATTAAATGTAATTCCTTATCCAACATAGATTTTAGCTACTGACGCTGTTTTTTATGGCACGCGTGCATCTTTATCCAAGCACTTCAAAAATTAACCTATTAAATATCCCTTAACATCGGGTTGAATGCTGGCAATTTTACAAATTAAATACATATACATTAATCAATAAATGTCAATGATTATAATTTAGTAGATATTGGTTTATTTAATTACCTATCTCCAGGAATTTGAGGCTTTAAATCTGCGGTAAGTCAGCACAGACACGTCTTGTTCTCGGCTTCAAGAATCGGAAATGCCTAATTTATTGTCTCCTTTAAAATGCTTTCAATCGTTGCCAACCGCAAAATGATAAAAAGTGTTTACTTAAAATTCTGTTTTTATTATCAAATCTACTTAATTATTGCACTATTTTACTTCCCATTAATATTTCTTATTTGTTACTAAATTTCTATTGCTTCAATTTATTAATTAAAGTTTATTGTTTAATTTTTACCAATACTATCTAGATTTCTAACTAGTAAGAGCCGGTGGTTTGCTGGTAGAATAACAGATGGCGCTCGGTGTATATTTTAAAGTTAATTCAAGTCTACTCGTTAAGAATCGGTTGAGTTTGCTTGTAAAGTACAGATGGCGCTCGGTGTATATTTTAAAGATAGATTTTCGAGTGGGGATGAGGACTTCGGCAGCTCTAGGTTTCTGTGAACAAAAAGTTAATAAATTTAAAGTATCTGCTATTATAGTGGTTTTAAGAACCCCATAATTAAATTATATATATTCTGTAGCGTCCTGGAACTTTAGGACGGTACAAAACCAGTGAGAAATATAACTGAAGTTGTCGCTGCTGTTAATGAAAATCCACAATCCTCAATATCAGCAATCAGCGCTAGGACAAATATTTATTCGACTTCAGTCAGAAGAATCCTCAAAGACAAAAGTTATCATGCTTATAAAATGATTTTAATACAACAAATTCACCAAGGAGATTACGAACGGTAACTTCATTTTATAGAACGAATGTTCGCAATAAATGAAAGATACAATTTCCTTCATAAAATTCTTTGGAGCGATGAGGCGACATTCGATGAAAGCGGTAGTGTAAAGAGGCACAATATGCACTATTGGAGTCAATGTGTGGATAGGTATGCTTGGTGGCAGATTAACAGGGCCACATTTTTTTGAAAATAATTTAAATAGCGAAATTTACCTATATTTTTCAGGAAATGACTTACCTAATTATTTGGAAGAAATTCCCCAGCAAGTTAGAAGAAGTATCTGGTTCCATCAAGATGGTGCTCCTTCACATAATGCCCGTATTGTTCCTAATTATTTAAACGCGATTTTTGGAAACCAGTGAATAGGCAATACCGGTCCTGTGCGTTGGCCAGCTAGATCACCAGATTTAAATCCGCTGGATTTCTTTTTGTGGAATTACCTTAAGCGATTTGTGTATAACACCCAACGTCAGAACATTGAGGATTTAAAAAATAGAATAAGAAATTGACGTATTTCTATTCGACGGAATACTTTATTATGTACAGTGAATAGTGAATTAATAAAAAGATTTAACTACTGCATTCTCGTTAATGGGCAAAATCTTGAACAATATTTGTAAAAAACTTTTAATTCTCTCTTTACTCGATAAAATTTTTCTTAAAAACATGAATGTTTATTTTAAAATCAACAGTTTTATTTTTAGTATTCTTGTTAACGTAATTAAGAATTATTTTGTTTGTATTTTTTTTTATAATTTTGCACAATATTTTTAATTTTTAATAAAAATAAATCTACTAGCTTATAATTTTTTTTAAATTATTTTTATTAAAACTTTTATGGCTAACATAGAAAATGTGAAATATTACTAATGCCAAAGCTATGGTTGATTTATTAAATCTGAACAACTTGAAAGTCGAAGTAATAAAATAAACTGAATAAAAGTAAGGAAGTTCATGAAACTGAATTATGATTATAAAATGTTTTATTTAAATATCCGTAGTCACTAGAAGGGCAACCGAATTTTATTAGTAAGAAATGTGTATTACATGAAAACATGCACTGATTAGCAATTGGTACATCAAGTGATATCACAAAAAAAGAAAAAAAAAGTTTCCTTTGTTTGTTTATTATATATTTGTACTGCAATGACAAACCTTTTTACAGAGTTGTACACAGTGTACAAGTAGATACGATTGTGTATGAATAACTTAAACATCAAATTTTAAACTTTAAAAAGTTAGATGTGAGCATGGGTACATAGTAATTAAACATGGACGATGAAACTTTTAGCACTCAAATAACATGATTCCAAATAAAAGACCAGTACATTGACAATGTAATTGTAATTAATTTTGATAAAAATATAATTTAAGAAAACCTCCATGTGCATGAACTTATAAAATGGCTAGGTCCAAAATAAGAAGATGTAATGCATATAGTGGTGCATAATTACTCAATACAGACAGAGAAAAGGTGTTTTAGATTTAGTTTTTGTTATACCGGGTGAGTCACGAATTGCGCTCGCCCCGATATTTCCTAAAATATTTGGAATAGAAAATTGAAATTCGGAGGCCTTATTACACGACTAAAATGCCATCTTTTCAATAAAAAAATCAAGTTTGGTGCACATCCGGTTTGACCGGAAATGCCCACAACTTTCGATTTTTAAATAGAACACGCTATATATTTTTGCATTTTTGGAATCTAGAGAAAATTTTGAATACAATACATTCATTTTGATCACTTTTTGATAAATATTAAAAATTTTATTAAAAAATCTATTTCTGAATCCAGAGTGCTGTGGTGCCCAAAATATATTTTAGTCTGTGTGCTACGTTACTATAAAAATAAAAAGAGCAATATGATTGCATTACTTAATTCTCTAGAGGCGTTTAAAATTTTTAAATGTGATTTTTACCCACTAACTCGGTTTTTTTAAATGGGAATTTAATCGTTCACCAACATTTTTAAATACCTCATTTTCATACGAATCTAATGATACCAACATTTTGAAAATCCGCTCAGAAATATTTGAGATTTCAGCCAAAATACAATGCATCCAAGCTTTTAGAAACATGCGGCTAATAGATAATAGATTAGTGGACTTTGGAAACTAAAATGGCACATTTCTGTGTAAATCTGGTAACCTAATAACATTGGAAAAATCATAGTAGCCATTGAATCTAATAAAACAATATCAGCTGTCAGACAGATACAAAATAAAGCGTTGCGGAAATCTCGTAAAAATTAAAGAAAATGAATAATTTTAGTAGAAATGAAAAGGTCGATATGTTACTGATATATGGAGAGCGTCTCAAAAATTCAACTGCAGCTGCAGAACTGTATTAGCAACGATATCCCAACAGACGTCATCCAAGCAGACACTTGCTTGCCAGAGTGGAACAAGAATTAAGAAACGAACCCAATCAATAAGATGACCATCAAACATTTATTGTAAGTGAAGACAAAGAAATTGATGTATTAGGATTTGTAATGGTACACCCAACAACATCAACAAGGGAATTGTCAATGGAATGCGACATTAGTCAGTCTTCGGTTTGCAGAATTTTAAAGAAACATAACATTTGAAATTGTTGGAAAATATACCTTCGTTTAATGAAATATTTATGATTTCTGTTAAAGGTGAAACTTATTAATCATTTAAGATGTTGTACTTCGAAAACAAAGTAAAATCAGATTACAACTATTAGGTTTTTTACTATACACTTATATGTTTAAGAAGTTTGGCACTTTGTTTCTGGCTCACCCTGTAGAACAAATTATAATATGAATGGCGTCGATATTGGGTTATTCGTGAAATACACGGCAAGTTCCCTACATTAAACAAATAACCCAAATTTAACTTTACAGGGTTTAACCTCTCCCAAGTACACAGGGATTCAGACCTTAATCAACCAATAACTCGTTTATTAATTATCTAATTCTAATTGTGCACACAATAGACATTAATTGCCTAGAGTTTAGGAAATGACAGATCTAACTTTGATAATAACGAGACTAGTAGTTTATAGTTGACCGCGAATAATATAGGCAACAGTAAACCTCTTTTAATATACCAGTTCACCTGAGAATTTTTTTAAAATTATAAATATCAATAATAATAATAATATATAAAAATAAAACTTTATTGATGTGTTATACACAAAGTATTTACATAGTCAGATTATTGTTAAGGAAAGTAAAACAGCTAGACTAGATAAATAAGTTATTTAGTGTAAAATAGACAAGGTTAAAGCAATACAAATATTAAAATAAAATTTGAGGACACAGTTTGTAAAATTTTAACGAATAACAAATAACTATTGACAAATACCAACAATTACCAGTTATTAAAATCGGCCCCCATGAATTCCTCAATTGAACAAAATTCATTTAACGTAATAAATTCAGATTTGCAGTCGTCTCTGTATTTAAGCCCAACAATTATTCTGGTGGCATTTCTTTGCATACCAAGAACTGCTTTGCTAGCTGAAAAGTGCCCCCAAATCAAAACAGCGTAAGAGGTAACAGAATGTAT
This sequence comes from Stenurella melanura, assembly GCA_963583905.1. Taxonomy (NCBI): domain Eukaryota; kingdom Metazoa; phylum Arthropoda; class Insecta; order Coleoptera; family Cerambycidae; genus Stenurella; species Stenurella melanura. The sequence goes on from OY757314.1 coordinate 138,066,479, forward strand.
CAGGCCATGGTATGCAGTAACTAATGTTCTCTGGGTGACATTCCGTGCGAGATTGCGTAGTAAATATATGTTTTTGCTTACTTTCCTACATATATAATTTACATGTGTTTCCCAAGTTAACTTTTTATCAAGGAAGACTCCCAAGAATTTTACATCATTATTAAGCGATAAATCATTGCTGTTCAAATTTTTAGAGTAAAAACCACTTTCTCAGTTTTGGGATCGTTTTGCGTCAACTGATTAGCTATGAACCAAACTTACACTGGATTCTGTTTCGAACATATTTCAGATATTAAGTCTTTAACATTTTTAAATGATTTTGTTACTGTTGTATCGTCCGCGAATAAAACAAAGCTTGCACCCAGGCCAATGCTTGGTCGATCATTTATATAAATCAAGAATAGTGTCGGCCCTAACACAGATCCTAGAAGTACGCCATATTTTGTTGGAAGATTTGAGTTTGTGTTTTGAGATGATCATATTGGAACGATTAGTTAGATAGGAACTTATTTAGTGGGCGCTATTATTGCTAAAACCATAAAAGTTTAATTTATGGACTAGTATTTTATGTGAGACACAGTCAAAGGCTTTTGTGAGATTTAATAAACGATTACAAGAAAACGGAAATGAACCACTGCTTTTACATGTTATAATGAAAATAGTAAATAATCCTATTGAAACAAGCGTTTATAGAAACCTAACACGTACCAACAGATATTTTTATTTTAAATCAAACGATATTAAGTGGGATGTTATAGAATATTTAAATAATAAGGCCGAAATAATTTCTTCCAATAATGAAATACTAAAGAACTAGAAACATTTTATTAAAGAGGTTCTTATATATAATTATTATTCCAAACTCTTTGTTACATTAATTACTTATCAAAACATGTTTTTTACAGGATTTTGCAAAGAGAAGAAATAATAGCACAGGGATCCAAAAAAATAATGGTCATGTATATTTAAGCCTCGATCTGAGCAGAGCATGGTATTCACCTATATTGTGAGCTACTGAATCTGATGGCGACGTCAGAATTGCTCTATCACGTTAGGATTCTTGCCTCAAAAAAGTCGATTGAAATCTTAATTATTAGGGGGCGATGTGGAGAAATCTTGAAGTGTTGGAACAATTCTGACAGAGGCATCAGATTGGGCGGCTTAAAATACAGGAGATATCATGCGCCAATATTCTTGACTAAAGATGGCTGTCTCGGATGATTAGGGGTCGAGCTTGAGCTCTTTGCGCCAATCATCACTGATAGACCTGGACCAGCCTTGTAAGGGGGTATCATGATCTACTCAAATATACATGGCCGTTTTTCTGTATGTGCCCGTGTAATATATGAAAAGTAAGAGAGAATCTATCTATGAAAATAACCATTTTCAATATTTGCATTATTTTGGAAAAGCTGCCTATAGGTGATTTTTATGTCTGGACGGTATTTTGAGCAAGCAACACTTTGAAATCTATTTTAACCAAGAGTAAAATTGAAAAAGTTCATTTACAGTATTTCGTACGAGTGCAACAAATATTATGTGGGTGAGTCACCCAGACCCTTCAGTGTAAGATTGCTTGAATACAGGAATTACATTAGGAAAAATGAAATTCTAAAGTCGAAGATTTACGAACAGGCTTGAGAGAACAGGCAGTATAAACTTGGGCTCAGCAATAATTTTAACTTAATAGCTGATGGTCTGGGTTTTAATTTTGATGGTAAAAGTTGACGAAAATTGATGAATGGGTCGGGTTTTATCCAATGTAAACATTAATATTGCATTTAAAGACAAAATTGTTACAAAAGCAAAAGAAAAGACCCGCTTAAGGTACAATTAAATGTGTCACATTCCATAACTTGCACTAATTGTGAAAAGATTTATATAGGTCAAACAGGGAGACATCTTAAGAAAAGGTTTAATGAAGACGAGAATGACGTAACTGCAAACAAAACAAACAAACGAAATAGCACTGGGGACGCATACTGCTCTTTTTGAAAAAAATTGTCATTAAAAGAAATAGATTAATAAGCAAACAAACTTTGAGAACGTAAACTTGTTATGTTTGAATATAATTGGCAACATTAAATAATTTCTTTTTTCCGTTTTCAAATTTTTATTCTTCTGCGATAAATTAATTACTTGGTTTAGCAAATATACACATTTTTGTGAAGTTCTGTGTTTTAATGCTATTATATCTCACAAAAGAAAGGCCGTGTTTTCAAATAAATTGCTATGAAATATGTCCAAGCAAGTAACATATTATTTAAAATGCAAATAACTGTATTTCAGCAAAACGGTGTTGTTCACAGTGAATAATATTTTATTGAATTAACATATCTAGTCGGCGATGAATTCATTACATAGCATAAATCCTATTCCTCTTTTGCACACTAAATTCATATCGTCGGTAGACACCCACAGCACCAAAATTGAATGAAATATGTACATCTACAAATTCACCGGGCGGGAGTGTTTAGTTTGATCGATGGTGTGCCATTATGTATTACGTAAGTCGCGTAAAACTAGATACTCTCGACAGGCCAGAATGGAGACAGAAAAAGTAGACTTAAACGGAAAGTGTTTTCTAACCGAATTTCTTTTGCATTTCTTAGCGTATTTAGATGTTAAAAAACTGCACGTAGTTTGGTAGAAATGAATTCAGTATCGAAGGTAGAAAAAAGAAAGAAGAAAAAATATATTTTCTCATTTTCCATGCAGTGACTCGAGAACTACAAAATGTCGTAAGAAGTTATAGTTCTCTTTTTCTTTACTTTTATGTAGAAAATGGGTCATGTTTGACACATACGATAAGCAGTTTCAACGATGACAGCTTGTAGCATAAATAATAAAAATTAACCTCTGCACTGAACGCCGCGTGCGTCGTATCGACGCACAGGCAAAATAACTAGTTTTCTTGAGATTACATACAGATACCAATTTGGTCCCGATGTCGGTCCCAATTAGAAAAAGAAAAATTCGGCCTAGGAGTAAATCATTAAATGGCTTGGCATTTAAAGTGTTAAGCAAAGATATGTAATGGAGAAAAGGGCCACTGCACTAGGGGTTCGATTTTACCTCCATTTGAATAATTGAATTATCTTAGTTTATAAATATAATGATTTTAATAATCGTGGTAAACACCCTGTAGAACTAGGTTCAGCTTTGTATCCATGTATGTCTTGACTTAATATATTTCAACAATCAAATACCTACACGCTTAAATCCATATGACAACTTTTCTTCGACATGAATTTTTCAAAAACCATGGAAGAAAAGTAGTTGCTATCAGGTATAAAATTAAGAATCGTTAATTCAACTTTTTAGAACTTTATATGCAAGGTCTAAGGATATTATAAAAGATATGTAGTGTAAAGAAAACATTTTTTTTAATACTTTTTGCGCGTCAAAAAAAGGAGAAATTAGCGATTTTTAAAGTTTTAAAAATTAATAACATTGAAAATATGAACTTTGCGAAAAGAAATTAGCTAATATCCTTGTTGGGAATCGGTCAAAAAGTATTTAATTTTTTTTTTATTGACGAAATTTAATATTTCCCCAAGTAGCATTTTAATACACATTTTCGGAAACGTTTTTAACCAGTATACCTGTTTCCATGTACAAAATGGGAACTGTTTGCAACATGTTGCGGTACATTTTCGACGCATACACAATTTCTTATGGTAGTGTAGTATGTGTTTCTATTTTTGTGGCACTGGGCGTTTCCTTGCTAGGTTCTAAAATAAAGAAAAACATGTCTCTAATTTTTAAAAGTGAATTTTTATTGTTTGCTTTAATTGTATTGAAACATATTCTTTAAAGGATTTTGCAAAAATCAGAAAAAATAAGTATCTATGGGAACTAAAAGAAAAGCTATGCATAAAAATATTAATTTGTAGCTCACAGCTTTTTAAAGAGTTTCGCAAATATATCAATGTTCTTATAACTAATATTATTGGGAACGGAATGTATGCAATCAGTTTCGAAAAGTCTTATTACCTATTATAATATAGAATAGGGAGGTATGTGTTGTTTTAATATGGAGACAGGCATAAAATAATATTGCAGGTAAAGTATGTAAAGTATGAAAACTTATATCTAGTTTTTAGCGGATGTCTTGTCAGAATAAACTTATGCGACGAGAATTTAATCGATTATTTTCGGAAAATACCACGATATTTTAAATGCGCCTTACAAATATGACCATTTATAATTTATATTTTTAATAAAAAAAATAAACATATATTTTTATGATTATTTTGATGTTAATAATTAGTAATGTATCCAAACATCAAATAGTGTTTCTTTTCCATAATTTATATCGACATTTAAGCTTTTGCATAAACAACGTTTTCTCTCGAAAAAGATTGTCCATAATGGCCGCCGAATTACAAACATCATTAAGCCAACACTTTAAAACCAAAATGGCCACAGAAAGAATTCTCTATGTGTTTCGGAAATTTAGATAAGATTTTAAGAAAGGAACATGTTTCGAAACTATGTCTTCTGTGTTTCTAAATTGTTTCGGAAATGTTAACAAGTCGGCCGGCGTTGCGCACGCGTACTTTGAGGAACTTTGTTTATTTGTGTATATTTTTCATTTCAACTTTTTTACCTTCCTCAATATTTTATATACAAATGCTACACTCTTCTACTTTCGCCACATTACTGATAACAGTTACAAAATTTGTTAAGTTGTTATAATTTATAAACAAGTTCACAGTTTCTGTTAATAATCTGTTTTATGCTGAAAACAAGAATGAGAGAACGAGGAATAAGATGGACACAATTCAACTTCTAGATAGCTATTCACACATTTATTACAAATAAGAACAAAGTAAACATGTAACCTCCACACTTATGAACTTGACAATCATCTGTCATTTCTGTAACTAACTATTGCCAACCTAGATAAACTAAATGTTCCTAGATATTTTATTCAAAAGTAGCAGATGCTGCAGCATGTTTTTAAATTGTTCCGAATAATTGTTCTGAAGAAAAGTTGTACTTAGTGGTAGAAATGATTGATAAACTGTTGAGTAACATTGTTGTGCTATATGTAAAACTTAAATAATTGATAACAGTTTTAGAAAATAGTTGGAAATGTACGTAAACTATTGTATCTCACATAAGTATCGAAATAGTTACAAAACTGTTTTCCACTACCAAATTTGATTCGAAACTGTATCCAAACATGATACTTAGGTCCTTTTGTTATAGACAAAATAGTTTTAAACGATATCAGACCAAGTTAGGTTAAGTCTGGTAACACGGATTTTTATAATCGGTGGTATTAAATATCTTCGATACTCACGCGCCCATCTAGTCTAGTCTACTAAGATGTTTTCAGAAAATCAAAGCATTTATTTTATTTCTTACTTGCTATTAAATATCCAACGTGCTACTGTAACAGAGTTTAATGGAATTTTTAAAAATCATAAAGAAGGAGTAATAACAAAACTTTATGGCGGATGTATTGCATTTAATCTCGTACTAATAAATTTATTGACAATATCATAAATGTCCTTGTTAGTGCATATTCTTTTAATCAAATGGTGCTTCTTAGGCTAACGAAGACGCAAATTTAGAATATCTCGTGATTGTAAACATAAGAAAGTAGAGGTAGTAGATGTGATATTTTTGTACCCTGTAGACATGTCGCGTCTAAGATTGGTGAGCTGATCACAAAATTAAATAAAAAGTTCAACTTCCTATAAATCAATAACAGAAAGTAAGAATTACTTCTTTAATTACATTTGGCATTTTTGCTAATAACCCTGAATGATTTGAAAGAGCGCAGAAACAAGGGATGATTTAAGTATTTTGTAAGATAAAAGTGAAAGTAGCTCACATTTCTTTCCGGTGTGTAAAAGGCAATAATAATCGAAAATGAGGTTTATCGCGTTACCCTTCAATATGACAATAATATATGGCACACTATCTACATCAACACTTGTACTATTAGAACACTGGAGAAAATGTTTTCAAGCAAATTAATTTTGAATATAAAAAAATTGTGCAATGTTCATAAATAATATAAATGACCAATATTATTTAAAACTTACTGCTCTGTCCTCCTGAATGTCTAGGATTCAATAAACGTGGCAGAAAAAAATCTTACAGAAAACTGTAAGGTAACTGTCAGTTGTCGAAAACAAACGTAAACAACGATATACAACAAAACATAACAAGTACTAATGATGCTCTGTGTGTGCGCGGCTTAACGACGTCGTGACGCCAGCGATGCCACCAATAGACTAAAGTTTCCCGATTCCAACCGACGCCCCCTTGCATGTAGCGGCGCCGGCCCAGAGAAATGGTACGCTAAAAATCAAAACACGTTTGGTTGGGTCAGTTACAAAAAATAACATGGTTTATTTGCTTTTACTTTGTGCGGGTTTGGGACCGTGGTCGAAATTATCTGTTTATTAAATGAAAATAGTCAGATGTGTTCGGCATGTTGCGTTGGATGGAATCTGTACTTGAGGTTATCTGGAACGATGTGTATTTTGTCGCAAAATTAATGAGCGTTTTAAAAGATGGTTTAACACTGTAATCTAAAATGATTGATAGGCGCCACTAGGCTCTAACTATTTTAGATATTTAATAATAAGAAATCGGCTTTATTAAAGAATTAAGTACAATCAGGTCAATGTGGTGGTGGTCCTTTCCCGATATTTTTTGGTCGGTGACATGTGAAAACAAGCTAACCATTATACTCTTCGCCGATTTACTGCACTTTTTATATAATTGTTGCACATTCTATAGGATACTCTTCGCAGTTTTTGTAAATAATATTAGTTTTAGACATCTTTAGTTTAATTACAAAACATTAAAATATATTTTTTTATTTAAGAAATTAATAATTTTTGTATTTATTGATCGATTTTGTTCAATAGGGTTCTTCCTCTAGCCAATACTAACTTACTGTCCAAATTTAACATCGGACTATTCGTTCTTAAGTTATCGGGCTTACAAGAAACGTGACGGGCGGACAGACAGACAGACGGACGGAGAGACGGACGGACGGACATTTTGATAGTTGTTCAGAATTCGACCACCAATAACACAGTGATATATTTTTACTTCGCTCGCATACCGAAGGGAAGTATTGTATTCGAGAACAAATCACCCTCCGAGATTTTTTCGGATTCTGACGTTTCAGAACACGTAGATTAAAAATTTTTTTCACCAACATTTTTGAAAAAAATTTTACCACTAAAATATAAGAAGAAAATTTTTTTCCTTCTTCAAATTTAAAATTTTAACGTTTCATGGCATTCTAAACGTGTTTAAAAAAAAAAAAAATTTTAATTTTTTTTTTACCAATAAATTTACCACTAAAATAGGTGGAATATTTTTTGTTCAAATTTAAAATGTCCAGGCTTCATGACATTCCAAACCTATTTCAGAAGAAAAAATTTTGAAAATTTTTTAACCAACATTTTGGAAGAATTTCAAAAAAAATTATTTTTGCTTCCCTCGCATACCGAAGGGAAGTATTGTATTCGAGAAAAAATCACCTTCCGAGATTTTTTCGGATTCTGACGTTTCATAACACGTAGATTCCGAAAATATAGGTTTTTCAATTCCGTCAGTCTGTCTGTCTGTCTGTTGGTGCATTAACTAAAAAACTACTTGACGGAGAGCAGTCAAATTTGGTAGGTAGTTAACACTACTGTCAGCGAAGAAATGGTTAAAATTTCACTGAAACATATACATTGAACTTTTGCTGTTGGATGAGCACTATTTTTTTGACCAAAAGTTATCAGGATTTCTTTGTAATAATTACAATAACTATACTTCCATTATTATTCTCAATGTCATTTCGTATTTAATAATTTTTTAGAGTGACCGCCATGCACAAATAACGAGACAAGTTCTGTGTAAATACCTTTACCAATTTTTTTTTTCTAGGAGCAATATTTCAAGTTTTTGAAATGTGCCTATCGAATACAATATACTCATCGTTTTACATTTGCGAAGAGTATAATAATGGTAGTTTTTTACATAAACATTTCCGAAAATGAATAATAAGGTGATATATCCCTTAAAAGGGAATAATAAATTTCAGTTTTTCTACAATATATTTCTACTTCCTTAAAATATCAAATTCATATTTTAAACATCTGGATACTAGGTTACATGGTATCAGTCAAATCCTGTCTTCTGTTTAAGTACTAGTTTTAGGTGGTGATTGTCAATGTTTTCCTCATAACTTTTTAATTTTTTTTCAAATTTCTGAAAATTATTATAAAAAACTAATTTTCTTGCCAAATTTTGGTCACAATATATCCCTTGTTTAACTATTATTATAAACTTAGGCACATCTATAGGATCCGCAGCACCCAGGCCTGTCGATCCATTGTACATTCACAACGTGTAGGATCTCCTAGAAGAGACCAGTGCTCTCCACAAAGAATACCAGTCTGTTACAGGGTTGATCTCGTAGTTCCTCCGACTGCAGAAATTGCCTTTGAAGATGCCTATACCTTGGTGTATCTAGAGAAGCCCAACTGCAAAGAATATGAGTGGTGGTTTCATCATCCACTCCACACATCATACAAATAGGGTTGTCTCTCATGTCCACATTGTATAAAGATGTTTGTTCTGAGGACAGTGTCTTGTTATCAAACCTATTATCCATCTCATTTTTTCTCTATTGAGCAAAAGAACCACTTAATGGTTGGGTCATCCGAGGGCCCCTTTACATGGAACCTCCACTGCATCATTCAGGGGCCTGGGACCAATAGTTGTTGAACCTTGCCATGGCCCAGTCTCGTAAATCAGACTTCTTGGCAGATCGAAAGCTGGCGGCTCCCATATGAGTTTGACAGAGTTGTGTTCACACAGATCTGTCAAGATATTCCGCCTTGAGGTCACTTTGTGTGCGGCAAGAGCCCTTAAGTCTGCCTGGCTGTCGCTGCATATGCAAATATGTTTGTTGGCAAAATCTCTTCTGAGATTCTCGTTTGCACACACCAACATGGCATATTCTACTGCTTGGAATACACCAGGATCTTTAATTCCACTACGTGGATGTAGAAGTAAAATGGACCGTAGTCTCGAACTTAGTCAAGAAAAATTACTTCTTTAAAGGAAAAAATCATTTACACTCAAATTCAAACTGATTGCCAGGAGGGCCAAAAAATACTATAGTTTTAGCTAGCATGAAGTTAATTATTTCTGAAAACTGTACTGTATAAACTAGTGCAGAAACGCCAGTTGCCAGTGACAATTTGAATGAGGTAACGTTTAATTTGAAATATGATGACATGAAGGTAAATTTTATAACAGAAGCTATGCCTATACCCGGTAACACTAAAATTATCACGATAAAAGTAGGACGATGTCACACCACCAGTAGCTGATCAGAAAGTGTTTTTCTTTCCTGAGGGGATTATCCTGGTCAATTTTTAGTTAGTGGTCCTTATCTACCCCAAAGCAATCTAGACCAGTGAATGAAAGTTCGCCACTTTTTAGAGGCCTCAAGTTATCCGGAAAGTTGCGTCCTCTACAATAGAAATTACGTACGGAATTAGTACTCGCCTGGCAAGTGCCGTCGTCTATAATAACTATGACCAAATGGCTTCCCCTAACTATAAAAGTTTCATTTAAGCAACTTAAAATATTCTATATCTAAGCTAGCTGATTATACCTAGTCGCTGAAAAAACCTTTTTGTTTTACAAGTGGACTTAGAAAAGGAAAAACCGACTAGTTCCTACCTAGTGTACAGTTTTGGGGAATTTTTGTAATCAATTAAGTACCCCATTTTTTTATTTAGTTCGCGCCCTGATTATTTTACATATTCAGCTCGTTTAATTACCCGCACATTTGTTACATTTCTAATGAAAAGCAATTCGAAGATGACATCGATCGTAACGGATTTTTGTCAGTTTATGAGGGGTCTTTTACTAGTAATAAAATATTTCCGAATTAAAAAATTTACTAGAGATTACTTTATAGCTATGGCCGAAAAAGTCTTTGTCATAGGCACGGAACCACTGTTAAATTTAGTACAAATTTCTGTGACGATAGCTCTCCTGGTATGAATATCACATATAAATTTCAAGAACGTACCTGCATTGATTATTTCACACTTGTATCGGTTGTTCACTTTCTTGACACAAACTACCATAAGACTTCTCTTGACAAAATAAACACCTGGTGTATAGTAAATAAATTATTCATGAATCCTAGTAAATGTAACGTAATGTCCTTTTCTTTAAAAACATCACCTTTTATTTTTGATTACAGGTTGGATAATGTCATACTTCAAAGACCTATAACATTTCGCGACCTCGGCGTAATTTTTGATAGTAAATTATCCGTCACTGATCATATCGATACCATTGTGTCAGAAGCCTCCAAAGCCCTTGGATTCATCGTTCGTACTAGTCGAGAGTTCACTAATACTGATACTCTGAAAATTCTTTATCAATCCTTCGTCAGATCGAAACTTGAGTACGCATCGCTAATTTGGAGTTCCAGTTATGATGTTCACAAGAATAACTTGGAGGCAGTTCAACGTAGATTTCTTAAATTACTGTGGTTCAAATCCGACGGTACCTATCCAGTGATTGGTTTTCCGCACAGTAACTTGCTTGAAAGATATTCTATGACTACTCTTGAGGATAGGCGTACGTACTTTTCTCAAGTATTTTTGTTTAAATTACTACACAATGATTTTGACGCACCCGAAATAATTAGTAAGCTTAATTTTCACGTTCCCAGATTAACCTCTCGTAATCACCAAGTGTTCTATTTACCTACGCCGCGTACCAACGTACTAAATAATTCACCTTTATATACGATTTGCAGTACTTCTAACAAATTATGTAACGACTTCGATATTTTTAATTGCAGCCTTAGTGACATAAAACAAAATGTTCTAAATTAAATAACCAGTGAGTGTCTTTGTTTTTCTTAATTTGCTTTGAATCACATGTGTATATATGTATATATAGTTTTTATATTTAAATATTTCCCATGTTATTTTTTTCTCTTTCTTCGTATCATTAGTTATTCATAGTTCGTACATTTAAGTAATTTTTTTCTTCATTTTACTTTCTTTCTATGTTATTGTATATTATGTAATTAATGCTTTGTATGCCTTTATTCCTGTTCTGTAATTGGGTATCTTACCTGTTGAACAGTGTATGCAATAAATAAATAAATAAATAAATAAATAAATGAGAATGGTATAAAGGTTTTTGTAGAACGTACACGCTACGATGCTTCCTCTGAAGATGAGCAGACGCACAGAGTTGAGTCGCAAAGGCCGAAAATGCCAAATCGGAGTTTCCCCCCACCCTAACAGCACTCTCCACATGTAAGTAATGTGGCTGGTTGGCGTACGCCGCAGCATTGAGCTCCGAGTTTCATTGATTTTGCTATGCTCAGCAACAGCCGATCAAGTTCTGAAATTTTTTTATTGAAAATATAGGTATTCTACAATAACCACTGCAAATTTCAGCCCTTTATCTTAAAAAAATGGCGCCACAAGAACTTCTTTAAAAAAAAAATCTCGGCTCCAGAAGGTCAGAGAGAAATTTTTTTTTTGTAAATTTATAGAAAAATGCCAGCTATCTATTGGCAATGATGGTATTCCAATATAATTTAAAACGTCAAAAATATTCAAGGTTTTTTGGGGTAAAAACAAATACCGATTTTTTGACCGATTTTTCGCATATTAGAGATCGTTTCGTGATATCCGCAATAACTGCACAGGTTAGCGCAAATGTTGAAGAAACTTTTTGGACTGGTTCGGTATAAAAATATGTGGACTTGTATGAGCTATTGGACATTGAAAAAAAATACGTGTTTTTCAAAAAAATCAATTTTTCAAGAAATTTGCAATATTTTGCAAATCTGTAAAAACATTCTTATTTAACATATGTTGGACTACGCTTTCACCGAGGTTCGTTAAAGAATATCTTTTCTTCACGGTGATACAGGTATTTCAAAAAAATACGATATTTAACGGTTTTCTTGCAATATTATTATCGCGCGAGCAGATCGGTGAAATCCGCAGCACTCAGGCCTGTCGACCCATTGTGCATTCGCGTCATGTGGGATCTTCTAGAAGAGACCAGTGCTCTCCGCAAAGGATAGCAGTCTATTCCATGGTTGATCCCGTAACTCCTCCGGCTGTAAAAATTGCCTTTGAAGATGCCTATACCTTAACGCACCTAAGGGTGCGCAATTGCATAGGATATGAGTGGTGGTTTCATCCTCCACTCCACACATCCTACAAATAGGGCTGTTTTTCAACCCCATTGTGTGAGATGTTTGTTCAGAGGACAGTGTCCTGTTAACAAGTCTACTATCCGTCTCATTTTTTCTCTATCGAGCATAAACAGCCACTTAATGGTTGAGTCAGTCAAGGGCCCCTTTATATGGAGCCTCGACTGCCTCATTCCAGGGGCCTGAGTCCAATAGTTGCTGAACCTTGCAGTGGCCCAGTCTCGTAACTCTGATTGAATCAGACTTCCTGGCAAACCGAAGGCTGGGTCAGGGCCAGGGAACGGAGTTATTGCTCCTTCTCCCGCCAATCGGTCTGCTTCTTCGTTGCCCTCCACACCTCTGTGACCGGGCACCCATATAAGTTTGACAGAGTTGTGTTCGCACAGTTCTGTCAAAATATTCCGACAGTTTAAAACTAGTCTTGAGGTCACTTTGTTTGACACAAGAGCCCTCAAGGCTGCTTGGCTGTCGCTACATATATAAATATGTTTGTTGGCGATACCTCTCCTGAGATTCACGCTTGCACACACCAATATGGCATATACTTCTGCTTGGAATACACTAGGATACCTTCCAAGTGGCACCGATATACGAGCCCTTGGTTTGCAGCCGTGTATGCCAGCACCAGTTCCCTCCTGAGTCTTAGATCCGTCTGTGTACCACTCGAGGACAAAGAGAGAACGAACTGTGTGAAAAGGATGAAAAGCCTACAGTCTACCGCTGCTTAGTGCTTATACATTACGCTTATGGAGCTTGTCTCCACCAGGGGGAGGGCACTTGAATCCGATTTATGACACGTTTTTCAGAGCCATCTGTAGTAGGGACACATCACCATATTTTTCAATTCCTTTCTTGTCCAAAAGATGACGCAATGTTGTTTCCAAACTGACAGATCTCAGATCTGCCATATTTGAATTTCTCGCCTTAGTTTTGGGTTTTGGTGTACATTTTGGAACGTATACTGAGCTGTTTAGTGTTTTGTATAGTTTGTTAGCAGAATAGAAGATATAAGTTTTTAAAAGGTATAAGGCGTGTCTTTTTAATATGTGTTTGTTGTACAAATTGTATGTACTTTTATTTAATTTCTGACAGCATGACTACCCGAATGAGGCCCTGTGTTCCAAGGAATCAAGACTTGTTGACCGAAGTGAGTGAAATTTTTTGTGAAAGCCACAGGACATTAAGGTGGCCATTCCCTAGAAAGAGATATCCGAGAGGGAAATATTTATTATTTTTGCCCATAACTTTTTTTTCTTAGTACGTATATTTAAAAAAAATATAAGAGTACCTAAGTAGAACTATAACAAGACTATTACTATGAATTTTCACTCAATAATTTCAGTGGTTTGCAAAATAGCTCGATTTAAAACTACGAAATAGGAAGATTAACACAATTTTTAAATTTAAATCGAGCTATTTTGCAAAGCACTAAAATTATTGAGTGAAAATTCATAATAATAGTCTTGTCATGGTTCTACTTAGGTACTCTTATAGTTTTTTTAAATATACGTATCAAGAAAAAAAAGTTATAGCTAAAAATAATAAATATTTCCCTATCGGATGTCTCTTTCTAGGGAATGGCCACCTTAAAAAACATTTTTGTGGATATAACTTTTAATATATGTGTGTTTATTATTATGTTAACATTGTTAATAATATTGTCAATGGCAAAGTTACTGGTCGTAAAGATTTAGACCCCGTGTGTAAAATTGCATACAAAAAACGTGTACCTAAGTACAAAAGAGTAAGAGAAATCTCTGTAAATTAAATAAAAATTTTAAATATCATTGCTTTTTTTTAAGTAGTTAATACATTTTTTGTGGCTGTTACTTTTTTTTCAGTAAAATTAGGTACATAAAGACGTCTCTTGTATCTCTGATTAGTTATCTATTCGGTACATTATTTGGCAAATTGACAATAAAAAAGTTGTTGATTTGACAGAGAATGTAGCGACTAAATATCTAATTGTTTGGTGATGAAAAGACCAGGTTTAATTGTACCCTCTGCCAAGGTAAAGGCCACCTCTTATGCAAATATATATTTTTTAATTAACTGAACTGAGTCTGCGGTAGGTTCTTGGTGAAACGTACTAAATAGAATAAGGATTAAAAACACTTGGTATTACTGTTTCACAATTATTATTCAGATTTCTCTGACATATATGTTTCAGCCTTTCGAACATTATCAAGGAGTTATATATAACAACTAATCTAAAAGTGACCATTACAAGATATTTATAGGATTTGGGAGGCATATATAACTTAAATAACATTTTATTACTTATTTCTAATATAGGTACTACTAGGAAATACCTAGAACTAGTAATTAAAATTTAAATTAAATTCCGAGTAGTACCTATATTAGAAATAAGTAATAAAATGTTAATTAGGTTATCTATACCTCTCAAATCCTATAAATATCTTGTAATGGTCACTTTTAGGTTAGTTGTTATAACTCTTTGATAATTGTGAAACAGTAATATCAAGTGTTTTTAATCCTTATTAAATTTTTTAAACTTGCCGCTTTGTGTGGGCCAGAACCATTATTACAGTGTTCTGTAAAAATCATACCTAGCAGTTGTAGGTAAATGGGAGAACTGCAAATTTTAATTTACACATAGTAATGTGTCCCTGCAAGGGATGTCGCTACTTGATGTTTTGTGATTCAAAATTTTAACATTGAGTGTCCTATCTATAGTGTAGTTTATCTATGGTCTCCACTATGTGTTTAACTCTTTGGTCTGTGTTCTGTGGTTCTTAATGGCAGATGTCAGTTGTACGTGAGGTTATATATATTATATATAATCTTTAATCTGTGTGTGAGGTGCAAGAAGGTTTAATAATATCATAAGGTAATCATATTTTCAAGTAGTTTGTGATTTTCCATTTTGTTTGTTACCATCAAGGCAGAGATGTCGAATGTGAAAACAATAAGAGCTCGTGTTTTGTACCGCAATTTAGTAAAAAGGACAAACAATGCGTTGTTTTTATTAAATGAAGATGTACCCGGCAGAAGGTGTAAAGAAATAATTGAAAATGTCCCTGGAAGTTCCACAAATGTTTACAAAAATAGTGCTGATTATAATTGTAGTGAAGTACGAAATGTATCACAAGTCATGCATGAGAATAATGTGAAATTGTCATTAGCTTTCTCAAGAGCCCATGATAATATAAGTAAGGATGTCACGTATAATGATGAGTTCAGTCGTTTGTGTAGCAATAATACTAATGTTCTGAGTGATACTACTATCAATACGAATTCAGCAATTGTAAATGTTGTTCCGGTTGTAAGTTCAACTAAATCTAAAGAAGATGAATTACGAGAATGGTCCCTTACTCATAAAATTACTCACAAAGCCTTGAACGATCTCTTTTATATTTTAAATAATGAAGATTGCAATTATGTTTTAAAAGTCTTCCAAGAGATGCACGTACTTTTTTACATACTCCTCGTAAGGTTGCTGTAATAAAATGTAACCCAGGCTTATATTGCCATTTGGGAAACACTGCTGAGTATGGAATAGTGAAATTATAGACAGGGAGACACCGGTCATCCTCCGCTTGGGTGATGACCCGGTCCCTTACCGGCAGATCCAGGGCCTCTGTGTGCAATAACTTATTAACTTTGCAATTTTCTGAGACCGGACCAGGCCGGCTCGATCTATATTAAAACGTTACACAACCCTGCTATTAAACTTTTTTTGTGAAACGCCAAGTTTTTTTTCTTTAACGCAAAAAAACTGTTTTTCGCAAACTTTGGCCGCCATTTTGAAAAGGACGAAAGTTCGTCATTTATTTTAAAAACAGTTGTTCTTTGAATTCTACGAAAAATTTCAGATTTTTTTACATACCTTGATTTGCTGTTAATAATTTTCTACAGATTCATTGGACTAATAACGCACTTGGTGCATAAATAACTACCGCTTACCTCAATATTAAAAAAAATGACTATTATTAATATTATATCAAAGATTTAACTCCTTTCATGTTGAAGACGCATTTGATATATAATTAAAGTTCAACTTTTCATCAGACGATTTATTAGTTATCAGCTTTCAAAATAAAATTCAACGTTAAGTTATTACAACAGCGTGATATTTTCACAAGCAAAGTGAAAACTGTAAGTTAGGTGAAAATGTTCCGGTTTAAAAGTACCTAAGTTTATTTTATGTATTTTTTTACATTTATTGTTGGTAAATAAACGTCTACCTCATCCTATTTCAATTAGCTTTCATCCTTTAAATATCCTATAAAGAAACGACTTTCTCGCTCATCGAAGCAAATACTGCTGCTACAAAGTAATAAGACTGAACTATCCTGAGGGCATTTTCCGCAAGATAAACATAAATAGCGATGTAAAGTTGTGTTGGTAAAAACATACTTATTTAAGCAAGAATTTATGTATTCTCGTGGAATAGTTGAGGAAATCTTGTACTTATATTTTACATCCGCTGGGTTTTAATTTGTTATTTTACTTCCACATCCACGTAGTGGATTTGAAGTTTAGTAATAGTAAAAAGAGGAATTCAATTTTTTTTTTCTTGAAATTGGTTTAGAATGCAATGAAACGTCGAGATTTTAAAATTGAGCGACAAAAATGTTCCTGTCTGTCTGTCGGTCTATCTGTAGGTCTGTCTGTCTGTCGGTCTGCCTGTAACTTGTTTTTTGCCCGCACGCTTTCTCCGGAACGGTTTAAGTTATTGATTTGAAATTTTGTACACGTATATATTATAACGAGATCTGGAACTTTATTACTTTTTGAATATATCTGGTGAAGGGTTGGGAGTTAAATAGGGTTAAATAGGGGAAAATAAGTAAAGCAAGCTGGTAAGAGTACAGAAACTTGAAATTCGGTGTATGTACTAGAAACCAAAGCCTCAGATTTTTTTATAATATTTTTCAATCCCGCCCAATACAACTACTCCATTATTAAAGGAGTTCATAAAACAAATTTGAGATATTCACTTGAAAGTTAGTACACATATGTATTGTAATTACATCTGATTGAGATGATTCCATTGAAGGGGAGGGAGGTGGTAGGTTGTGAATAGCGGAAAATAAGTAGGGTAAATTAGAAACTTCATTTTTAACGCACATGGTAGAAGCCAAGGCCTCAAACTTTTTTATGACATCTGTCCCACATATTATTAAAATTCTATGACCAATAATTTCCACATACTAGAGTGCAAATTTGGTCAAGATATTTCCTTTAAAATGACTTGGATGAAAAATCTGGATGTGGAAGTAGTGATTCCTTAGGCAGCGCTTTTTTCGTACAAGTACAAGTAAACCATTGTAGGATGGCCAACAGCCGTGGCAGCCGCGCAGAGAGAGAAGAAATATCGTCGCTGTTGAATAGAGACAAGTTTCGTAACTATGAACGTAGTACAGTCGGGGGAAGAAGTTCAAGTAAAAGGTGCTCTCTTATTTACCAACAATTCGGGTATGTCACAGGCCAATTGATGTTTTCTTTTGAACAACAGTTCTTTGTACACGTAACATTAATGTTTATAAGTAGATACTTCTAATAGGTACCATGTGTTAAATATAAGTTATACACTACGAGCACTTTTCTCAAGACTGTACCGATGTTTACAGGAGGAAGGAACATAAACAAGTGAGCTCCGTAAAGGTGGGGTGGTTTCAACTACTGCGCATCCTAATCTCGTTGGCCATTCTAGGCTGGTCGACCTGTACAAGATTTTCCCGCAAACATGCTCAGAATGTCACAATTTTTTTTAATTTCTGAGAAAATTCGTATAAGGAATGGAGTTCACACTGGAAGTAAATGAAGGATTTAATGACATAATTTAAGATATTTCCTTTTATAACAATAAACATACAGGGTATTCGTCGATAGAGGCGAATTACCTTTTTTCCAATCACGTAGGCTGCAACCTTAAGCAAAAACTCGTTTCTTATTAGGTAAAGTAGATATCTTTTCTGCAAAAAATTCCAATAAGAGAAGTTATTCAGAACAGTAAGTTGTAATCGTTGCAAAATTCAAGACAACCTGCCTACTTTGATAAGTCTGAGATTTTTCGTTATATCTTCATTTCCTGCAAAAAAAAGTAGAATGTCGATTTCAACAATGTTTCCTTCCAATAAGTACCTACCTAAAAAATGTCACTGTTTGTTTCCAATATGGTTTAACAAATGCATTTTACTTGGTGGAAGAAATATACCTAAAATACAGATATTGTGGAATGTAATTAAAATTGGCCTTTTGCACAGGAATATAAATAATCAAAAAAGTATATCTTGTTGAATATCAATAGCACTATGCAAACTAAATAACCGCTGCCTAAGGAATCATTACTTCCACATCCAAATTTCTCGTCCAAGTCACTTTAAAGGAAATATCTTGACTATATTTGCACTCTAGTATGTGGAAATTATTGGTCACAGAATTTTAATAATATTTCTGGCAGATATCATAGAAAAAATTCAGGCGTTGCTTTCTACCATATACGTTAAAAATGAAGTATCTAGCTTGGTCTACTTATTTTGCGCTATTCACAACCTACCACCTCCCACCCCTTCAACGGAATCATCTCAATCAGATGTCATACGTATACTAACTTTCAAAATGAATATCTCAATTTTATGTTAGCAATCCCTTTAATAAATGAGCGGAGGTGGTGGTGGTGGTGGTGGGGGGTTGAAAAATATTAGAAAGAACTCTGAGGCCTTGGTTTCTAGTATATACATCAAATTCCACATTTCCGTACTCTTACCAGCTTGATTTACTTATTTTTCCCTATTTACCTCTACTTTCCTCCCACTACTTCAATGGAATCATGTCAAAATATAATCTAGTTTCAGATGTCGTTATAATACATATGTGTAACAAATTTCAAGTGAAAATTTCAATTTACTTTTATCAACTCCTTTATTAAGGGAGTGGGGTGGTGGGAGGATGGAAAATTTTATAAAAAAAACCTGAGGCCTTCTCTTATAGTATATACACCAAATCCCAAATTTGTGTACTCTTACCAGCTTGCTTTACTTATTTTCCCCTGTTTACCCCTATTTAACCCCCAGCCCGTCAATGGAACCATTTTAAAATATAATCTAGTTCCAGATGTCGTTATAATATATGCGTGTATAGTAGGTTCCATATGAAATCCTGCGATACAAAAAAGCTCGCAAAAAAACTTAAAGGAGACCGACCGCTTCTGATTAGTGTACCGCCGGAGTCGCGCAGTATACACTTTTATGACAAAGAAACAGTTACTCCACCCCTGGAAGTCCACGTTGACTAGATCGCTTATTTCAACGAATCATCTATGTGTTAGGACAAATTTCAACCATTATATTCAGTGAGATTGGTCCACGTTCTTAACTCGTTGGGAAAATTTGTGACAATTTCTGTGATTATAATAAAAGAAGTCGAACAACTTCTTTATGACCTTTTTTCATATATATGTTTACATAAATTGAAAACTAATTATGGCCGGTCTCCTTCAAACCTTACGGCTGAATTATATACAGAACCTACTATAGCAAATTTCAAGTCAATATCTCAATTTTATTATATCAACCCCTTTAATAATGGAGTAGGGGTGGTGGGGAGTTGAAAAATATTGGAAAGAAATCTGATGCCTTGGTTTCTAGTATATTATACACCAAATCCCAAGTTTTTGTACTCCTTTAACGGAATCATATCAAAATATAATTTAGTTTCAGATGTTGTTATAATACATAGGTGTAAAAAATTTCAAGTGAAAATCTCAATTTAATTTTATCACATCTTTTAATAAGGGAGTGGGAGTGGGGGTGGTGGGGTGATGGAAAATATTATTTAAAAAACTCTGAGGCCTTCGTTTCTAGCATATTTACGTACTCTTATCAGCTTGCTTTACTTATATTCCCCTATTTACCCCTCTTTAACCCCAACCCTTCATCGGAATCATCTGAAAATATAATCTAGTGCCAAATGTCGTTATAATACGTGTATTTTATTTCATCAATCCCTTTAAGAATGGAGTAGGGGTGGTGAGGGGTTGAAATATATTACAAAACAATCTGATACCTTGGCTTATAGTACATACCAAGTTTCTTTATTGTTGCCAGCTTACATTTTTATTTTCTCCTATTTACCCCTAATTTAACCCCCAACCCTTCAACGGAATAATCACAAAATATAATTTAATTCCTGATGTCAATATAATATATACGTGTACCAAATGTCAAGTGAACTTCTCAATTTTTTTTATCAATACCTTTAATAATGGAGTGAGAGGTGGTGGTTGGATGGAAAATATTATAAAAAATGTTGAGCTCTTGACTTCTATTACATGCACCGAATTTCAAGTTTCTGTACTCTGTACGCTTTACTTATTTCCCCCTAACAAAATAAATAAAACAAGATCGAGTAGAAGTTGCAATTGGGCATGGTAAAATACAAATACTTATTTGATTAACATTCTTATGGAATATGTCACAATTTATATCTATCATTATCTATTTCTAATCAGTATCTATTTTACTGGTTAGAAATACATACTGATAGATATAAATTGTGACATTACTGACTTGAAATAAATCGACCTGAATGTGTTATTTTGCTTCCACATCCACATAGTGAACTGGAAGTATAGTAATCGTAAAAAAAATTTCTAACTTTTTTTTTTTGTTGAAATGGGTTTAGAATGTCGCGAAACGTCGAGATTTTTCATTCAGCACCCGTACTACATAAAATTTTAATCTCCCGCGATAAAAACCACAATACAAAGTCACCATTGAGCATGTGCGGGCGGAATATTAGGGAGAGATGGAACTGACAGGAATTGAAAACCGGCACTTTCCGTCTTGACGTCGCTGAGGTGAGATCATTCTAATTTTTTTTCTTAAAAGATTTGAAGTTTAGAGCCATCCTATTATACTTTGTTGAAAGTTTCCTTTTATTATTGAATTATAATTGCATTAGAATAATAACCTAGTTGTTTTGATTTGTTATTGAATTTTAAGCTGGCATTTAATTGAATTATAATACAATTGAAGTTAACCATGTGGTTAATAAAAAAAACCACTTGTTAGTGGATTGCCCCAGCCGTAGTTTATTTA
This sequence comes from Stenurella melanura, assembly GCA_963583905.1. Taxonomy (NCBI): domain Eukaryota; kingdom Metazoa; phylum Arthropoda; class Insecta; order Coleoptera; family Cerambycidae; genus Stenurella; species Stenurella melanura. The sequence goes on from OY757314.1 coordinate 138,087,791, forward strand.
TTTGTCATTTTGGGACAGTTGCTGCGGATTATTTTATGTTTAGATGTTATATTAATAATTTTTGCCAGTAGGTTATATTATATACTTACATATATATAGGTATATATATATTTTTTGTATTTGGGGTTGCTCTAAAATTTATTTTATTAGATAATCTCATTTCACGACTGATATACTAAATTATTGAATTTGTCGAAAAGCAAGACGTAAAGTCAATTTATCTAAATTAATTTTGTCATAGAACCGGAGAGCATCTCCAAAAATTTATATTTTATTTAATTTTTTCTAGTTTTCAATTTTAATATCTATCTCATTTGTTCTACTTTGAACATTTTGGTATTAACAAATTTTTTCTTTGAACCATTTTGCTTCATAATAACTTAACTTTTGTCATTTACAGTAATTTTGTGGCCTAATTTTTTTGATAAGTTAGTAGTAGAGTTTTTTTTCGGTCCTCAACCATTTTCTTAAATTAATGCTTAAATTTTACAAATTCTAATTTTTGTTTTTTTTTTGTTTGTGTAGTTTTTATAAAAAGTCGTAACCCTGGCCAATTTTTTTTATTCTTTTCAGTAAGTTTTAAAGTTTTAAAATAATTTACTTAGAGTCATTTTAAATTTAAATCATTAGTTTTTTTTCTTTGTGTAACTTAATTTGTATCAACTGGTTCCTGATTTACCACTGTTTTCATGTAATAATCTGGATCGACCAACCCTGGATCAAGCACATGGTAGTTTTGCTAGTGGCTGGATGAGAATAATAATTGGCTGAACATTTCCAACTTCGTGTCATCCTGGAACCTCCTCGTTGACCCGGACAAACAATATAAGTCCTCAATCCCAGGTACCTGTGGCCATCTTCAGGAATAGACACCTTGGAACTCCGCACTCGCCGCCCAAAGTTACGTAAGCAATTAACTATCATCGTAGCTTTTCTTGGTCAGAAGATAACTACTAGATATAATTTTAAACCAGTCGATATTTTCAATTTTACAAGTTTCCGTTTCAAATTAATTTTTTTTCTCTTAACAAATTTTCATTGCCACTAATAAGCATTATATTTTTTATTGCAATAAATTTTGAATTTTTCATTAATTCTCACATTTAATTGTAAAGTCTTTGTAAATTTTAAACTTTATTTATTGTTAATATATTGTTATATTTTGTTAATTTTGCTTTTGATTGTTTCCTCCTTAACCAGTTGCAGGAATATCATTTGTATGAATACACTGGCGCCCAGTTTCTTTGTTTATTTTTGTTTTGTAACATTCAAATTATTAAGTAACTCTTCTCGCCACAGAGTGAACTTCGACCAACCCTGAGTTAACCGGTTGCTACGCTTTCATAGCTTCTTCAGCACCCCGCTGAGAAGTTGTGGTTGCACCCTGGAATGACTTGGGCAATTTCTATGCAGTCTTTTGCAAACTGCAGAATGTTCCCTAACTCTGATCTATCTATCAAAGTTTATCCCGGTAATGTAATTTCAAAGAGTATTCATTCTGACACGAACGGTGCGTTTAACAAAGAGTGGCAAAGATTACAGCTATTACTTTATCTGATGTAATTTTCTTGCGTATTTTGAATAAAACATTGTCTTTTTCTACGTACTTGGAATACTCCATAAATATTTAAATAGGCACACTTTGAGTTTTTTCGTGTATTACATAAAAATACTGTAACGTAATAGCCTTCTTTATTATTTGTAGATATTAGGACGAAAGTTGACAGTTAAAAATTACATTATAAATTAATTTCTAGTTTAATATGTTCAGGGAAAGTAGGGTGATATAAATTATATTAATTCTACTCTCTAAGTATCTTAATTTTTCAAATTTGATATTTTAATTTGAAAAACACTGATATTTTCAGTGTCGGAGCTGGGAATCAATGGGGGGAAAATCAGTTTCTTTCTCCTATAGGTATTACGTATTGTTACACAGTCTTAAGGCAGGCACAAGCACTTGAAATCTGTTTGTTTCGAACATTAATGAATGCCCTTATTTAACAAAAAATTTGAAAAATGAATATCTTCATGAAAACTGTAATCGATCGATTTTAAAAAGGAACACTGATTTTAACATGTATTTGACAGCGACGCTTTCTAAACAAATTGTTAGAAATAATTCATATTAAAAGCAATTTCCAACAGTCAAGAACATGTCTAAATTGACATTTTTCATATTTTTGGCATAGAAAAGTGTCTATTAAAGAAAAATAAAGGACGTCGTCGTGCAAAGCGACCAAAAATACGTAGGTACGTAAAAATACCGACATGAAATTTTGTAACAGCTACAGCTACAGAAATATATACACTTGTAAGTTTCACTAACAAAATGCTATGAAATACATTTCATTTTATATGTAGGGTTATTGGTCTTGTCAAAACATTATTATCGATATGAATTTCCCACAAAATATTAACACGTACAGGTTCAAATCATTATCTAAAAGAAATATTTCAAAATTTCAGGTAGATCTAAATCGGAAGACTGTAGTGAAATGAAAATTTCACACAAGTGGGAATTCAGAATTGTCTAGATTAATATATGCGAAAACTGATTTAAGTACAAATACAATCAGTACTTACCATACGTATGATACACGAAATAGCTCAACATTCGAGATACTACTGCATAAGTCATCAAAATTTAGACAAAGCCCAAAATACTTGGCCATAAAGGCTTACAACAATTTACCTCCTAAATATAAAAATCTTGATCTCAGGCGTTTTAAACCAGAAATTAAGATACTTTTAACAAACAAGAGTTATTATTTTCTAAATGAATATTATAGTGATGATAGTCTGTGATTTTGTTATTTCTAATTAATTAATGCTTGATCTTTTGTGTAACGTGTTCTTTTTAATTGTTTTGTATGTTTTATTCTTAATTTTTATTTATAAGTGACATGTATGTAGTATTAATTTTATCTCTATTGCATTCTGCTATTTGACTTATCCTATATCACGTAATGTGATCAAGTGGACGAATAAAATTATTATTATTATTTTTATTATTATAGATAACACAAGTTACTAATACTTTTTTAAATTAATTCTCTTATGGGGTCCCAAAAATGACTCCATAAATTCATTTTGGGGTGCTATAAAATGGTCTTAGTGGGTTCAATTTAAAGAATAATTATAAATTCATCTTTTATGATTTTCTATTTCACCACATTTTAATCATTCTTACGAAAGAAGGCCTTTTTCATATAAAAATGCATAGAAAACTTCATGGTGTCAGAGTCACGTGTTAATATCAACCAAATTTATTAAAATTTGTAGATAATTTTTTGGGAATTTGAATCAATTTGGGGGGGTGAAATGAAAAAAATGGAAATATATTTTCTCTAACGCTATTTCGGAAACTACAAATTCCACAACTAAAAACTGTGTCGGAACAAGTATCAGTCCTCCAACACACTGTTATGGTATAATACCGCACGGTTTTCGACAAATCAGAAGCCGTTAAGCCACATATAGTGGTTCGGTTGCTATGGTTACGTCTAGCTTCGCATTTGACGTTTTAAACCGTTCTGAAGTTTTTTTGTATAATTTCTAAAATATTGTTAGAGAAAGTATAGTCTACAACACGTTTGGAATGGCATATCCCACACTCGCGAACCGTAGTACTAGCCTTCGGCTCGGACTAGAAACTTTTCGCTTATTGATGAATATACCTACTATTTTACAACTATAAAAGTCTCAGCCACCCTCGTGTGTAACCCTATATTGTCACACAATTGATAAAGTAGCAACTTCAGACATAACACAGCCACACAAAAAAAACTTTTGTTTCTGATCTGTGGATCTCACCATGTTTACTATATGTTTTAATAATGGAAATGTTTATGTTTTCGTATATGGGGTAGTTACCAGTTTTTGTTCAAGGTCAAAAGACAGCGGTGTCGCGGCACAGTAGAGAGAAGACCAGTAGGCTCACTTACTCTTGAGATTTTATTTTTTATGAATCCACTGCGCATCCGATATTTGTACGCTCATCTACATATACACTGCTCGAACTAGAAAATGCTAATAAACCGGCCAACACTTGCAATGACACAAATTATTTTTGTTCGAAGATATCCTTGGCAGATGATTTATTTTGCGATTGAATTTAATGTTTACTGATTAATCAATAAGTAGCGAATTAAAATTTAACCTGCCTTTACTTAAATTTATTACATAACATCCGCGTATGACTGAAAATGTATAACTTTATATTATTCAAGCAAAAATTTGTACACGGCTGCCGAAAAGGACGCGCTACTATCGATTAGGCTGCTACGCTTGCCAATTACATTACCACCGTGTCGGGAGATTACCTAAAATTTGTACAGCGATGCTGACGGTAGAACAAAAACATGTACAGCTTGCTACAAATAGGTGCCTGCTTGCAAATAAATGATGTGTTAGAATTGCAACTAACTGGATATAGGTTGTCTGTTGTACAAATTGAGTCACAATAGTAACATCTCTTTATTTCAAAGTAATGTGTCGCGGTCGACTGAGACTACCACATGCAACGGCAACGCAAATGTAATATGGATGGCATATATCACAGGGGATCATGTTGCCAGTTTTCATTTAAGGTGGAAATACAGCGGTGGCGCGGTCGAGTGAGACTGCGTATTTAACAGGTCTATTTAACTCCATCACATCGGGATTTTGCCATAACTTTAAAAAACCCATAATTTAAGCGATTTTGACATCTCTCACATAAATCGTTGTAACTGTTTCTATACAAAAATGAAGCCGATTTTTTGTGCTAGATCGATTGAAAATCAAATTTCCAATCCTATGATGTCAGGCAGGATATTCTTTCGACGCCTTTTAAGTGAGATATCGACCGCCAAAGTGAGACGTCTGGAAGTCACCGGAAGGTGAAAATCGAATTCCCGAGGCTATATCTCGAATACGAAACGAGATACAGAGAGATTTCCATTCAATTTCTCTCGCCTTCCTACATACCCCTGAATTTTTGCCGCCACATTCATTATTTTGCCAAATGTCTAAAGTAAAGCAACTAAAAAATTTAAGGGTATGTAGGAAGGCGAGAGAAACCGAATTGCACAAACCGTAGATCTGTATCTCGTTTCGAGATATGGCCTCGGGAAGCGTTAAATAAATTCGATTTTCACCTTCCGTTGACTTTGAGCGGCCATATATCGAAAACCATGGCACATACCAACCTTCTACTTATGAAACTCGATTTCTCACGTATTCCTACGTACCACTGATTTTTTCATTTTTTTTTTTTCGTTTGGCAAAAATGGCTCTCGAAATTTAATTTGCAATTTGCCTAATAAAAAAAAGAAAGACGTTTTGTCTAGAAAAAGATTTATGTGACGAAATGTCGAAATCATTTAAATTATGGGTTGTTTGAGGTTATGGCAAAATCTTGATGTAATGGAGTTAAATAGACCTAGGATTCAAAAAGATACAGTAAACATGGTCAGACTCCCAGACCAGAAACAGAAATTTCTTTGTGTGACTGTGTAATCTTTGGCGGTTGATATACTTTCCACCGCAAAAAATAAAGTTATCGAATTTAATATCAATTTTGTTCCTGCTCTAAAGTCATGACTATCCTTTAATAGGCTTGTCGTCCGCTCACAAGTCGTATGTTAACTGTTTAAGGAGGTCAAATAAAAATATGCGAATTTATCTCCCTACCCAAATTCATCTCATTATGCTGGCGTTTCTAATGGAAATCCGCTAAAATAGAATCTTTGCAGACCAGCCAAACATCCTTAATCCACCTGATCTTTTATAATTACTTTTCATAGTCTCTTGCGGAATTTCAATTAAAATTCTGTGATTTTAACGAACTCCAGCCAGTACTTCTTCACCTTTTCAAAGCATTATTAATAATTCAGTGTGGAACAATTTGAAAGTGAATTTGTATTTACAAAAGGTTAATTGTTAAATCGTATTAATATTTGAAATAGCTTTGTACTCGTGGATTTGAGAGTAAACCCAATAAACTGGTCGAAGGAGATGTAGGTTGGAAATAACGTGTAGTTAACTTTACTTGTAGATATGGTAAATACTGTAACATATTTTGATACCTAAATATTAAAACATGTTATTCCGGTGCGGACGGCAGCTGATTTTTGTTGGAGAGCATAGGCCGTGGGTTAGGATTGTGTGTGGACACTCAAAAGGGCGCCACCGGCTGTATGTTACGTAATGTGACTTAAATAATTTTGCCAGCACTGAACAAAATTAAGTTACTAGCAACCATGCGATGGAATTCTCAAAATATATCTATGATCTCAAAACTCTTACTTTACTCTATGAAATCTCAAAATTTAAACAAATATCAGGAGTACCAGTGCAAGTAACAAGAACGTGTAGACATTAGACATTTATTAAAACACAGACATGAGATGTACCACAATAAAAAACAAATAGTTCCCCAATTGTTCCCTAAACTTAATCTACATGTGCAAAAGAAATGCAACATATGTAATGACCCCTTCTAAAGTTATTTCAGTGATTTGACCTCTTTTTATAGAAATGCAACTACGCTTAAATGATACCAACAATGAGTTTTAGATTCACAACAGCGAGCTAAAGATTCACAATGGATTAAAATTACAGCTCATCAATAAAATATTACGTAACAAACAAGATCCTGTGAACTAATTTTCGCAATGCTCGCTGTGTGCACTAGAATGTTACAGACTGATCTAAAAGAATATGTTCTATTAAAAATACTTCATATATGACATAGTAGAAAGTAAACTAGTATCACGTGGTACCATGCGCTACTTACAGTAAAAAATCTTAAGATACTTCATATACTAGGTGTGTAGTTGCAAAATCGTTGTGTAATTTACTTTAATATTTTGACAAAAAATCACTGAATGGAACTATAAAAATTTCTCTAAAATTATGTAAATAAAATGAAACAGTAAAACCTGGTTAGAGCCTTGGCGTTTTCTCTGACAACTGCAGCGTGACCTGTCACCACTTCTTAAGATGTTCTCGACGTTGCTTACGACTACGACTCCGTGTCACTCCCAAAACTGTGCCAAGATCTCTTGGAGACTGCTGCGGACAACTCTCCAACCAAAACTTCTCCAAATGTCAGCAGAACCCACATAAACCAAACATCTGAGTAATAGACTTCCTCCTATTACTCCTCTAAATGCTGGGCCCCCTTACATAACCAAAATGGCAGCACCATTCATTCTGAACATGAGCCTCTCCAAAATATATGCCTATACCAAGTACAAGCCTCTCCAAAACATTACTTATTTTCAAAGGGCTAGTCCCTCCAAACACTCTGTAATATTTACAATAAATAAGAACTAAATAGAACACCAGCTAAGTAAAATAAAAGCTTACCTCCTATAGAGAGTATTGCATAACTGACGAGCACGTGGCGATCAGATTACGACAAGCAACAAAATTCCTTCCTGGAATTTACAAAATGCTTCTGACAGGACGGTAAAGAAACACTGGGTACATCAAATCAAATCCCTTTTCAGTGTTAACGATGTAAAACCCAAATTCTTCACTACAAAACCGGGACCGCCGCCTTCAGCTCTATCGTCGCTGTCGAAAAATGAATCTCCTCGATGGAAATCTGCTTCACAGTTCTCCGCGTTGCCAACTTGAACATCTAGAGAACACTTTCTCTAGCCAATAAAAATGCGCCAACAAAGGGCTTTGCATTTAAAAGACTAAATTACACAATTATGTAATATCTCAACTACAAGAACACATGACTAACACCTCTAACTTAAAATATAATACATAAAAGAAAACACGCTTTCTTTCCTTGTTGAGAATTTCAGATATGCAACCTGCTATGCCCCTTTGAAGTACGAGTGGTTGCCTATCAAACAAATGAACTAATGGGTTAATCTACTGTATTCAAATTGAAATTATTAATGTAGCTTTTTCAAATGCTACAATACTATTAGTAACAATGGTATTGTGCGTTGTTATGTTATGTTAAAAATTACCTATAGTTCATTGAAATGTTACATTGACCTTGCATTTTGCGCAGAACAAGCTTATTTTTCTATTTTGATGTGTAGTGGAGGTCAGTGTGAGCATAATACTCGGTTTTCGGGGTTGAAAGTCCCCCCATTTGGCCACCAACTTGAAAAAGGTGGTGTCAGTTTCTCCGCGATATGTTGAGAACCGCAACTCACAGAAAATTTTCTAAGACTTTTGACTTCCCTCGCATGCCGAAGGGAAGGATTGTATCGAGAAAAAATCACCCTCCAAGATTTTTTCGGATTTTCACCTTTCAGATCACGTAGATTACCAAAATATAGGTTTTTCAATTCCGTCAGTCAGTCTGTCTGTCTGTCTGTTGGTGCATTAACTAAAAAAACTACTTGACGGAAAACAGTCAAATTTGGTAGGTAGATAACGCCACTGTCATCAGAGAAATGGTTAAACTTTCACTGGAAAATATACAGGGTGGGCCGTCTAAAATGGAATAAATAGTGAAAATTATTTTTTTTGCCCAAATTTAAAATTTCCACGTTTCATTGGCATGAGAAAAAATTTTAATCTTTTTACTACATTTTTTTTTAAATTTAAAATTGAAAAAAATATCCAAATTTTGAAAATTTTGTATACATCAAAATTTCCACGTTTCATGCCATTCTAAACACATTTCAAAACAATTTTTTTAGAAAATAAAAAAAATAATTATAAAATGGGTCATCAAAAACATTTTCGTTTCCTCAAATTTAATATTTCCACTTTTCACGACATTCTAAATACATTTCAAAAACAATTTTTTTAGAAAATTTTTTATAAAATGGGTGATGGAAAAAAACATTTTACTCAAATTTAAAATTTCCACGTTTCGTGACATAAATATATTTCAAAAATAGAAAAGAAATTGAAATTTTGAACATTTTGTATATACTGGATGAAAAAAAAAATTGTTAGCTCAAATTTAAAATTTCCACGTTTCATGACATTCTAAACACATTTCAAAAACAACTTTTTTATAAATTTTTTAAAAATTTGAACATTTTTTATAAAATGGATAATGGAAAAAAATATTTTGCTCAAATTTAAAATATCCAGATTTCGTGATATTCTAAATCTATTTGAAAATTAAATATTTGAAAATTTAAAAGAGAATAAAATTTTGAAGTTTTAAAAATTTTGTATAAACTGGCTGATAAAAAAAAATTGTTTGCTCAAATTTAAAATTTCCACGTTTCATGACATTCTACAAACATTTCAGAAACGTTTTTTTTTTAATCAAAAAGAATTTGAACATTTTTTATAAAATGGGTGATGGAAAAAAAATTAGCTCAAATATAAAATTTCCACGTTTCGTGACATTCTAAATCTATTTGAAAAAAAAAATTAGAAAATTTAAAATAGAAAAAATGTTTGGAATTTTTAAAATTTTGTATAAAATGGATGAAATTAATTTTTTTTTGCTCAAATTTAAAATTTCAACGTTTCATCACATTATAAACATTTCAAAAACAATTTTTTAAGAAAATTTAACAATTTTTATAAAATGGGTCATGGAAAAAAGATGTTTTGCTCAAATTTAAAATTTCCACGTTTCGAGACATTCTAAATAAAAAAAAATTTGAAAATTTAAAATAGAAAAAAAATTGAAATTTTGAAAATTTTGTATCATAAAATGGGTGGAAAAAAATATTTTTTGCTCAAATTTAAGATTTCCACGTTTCATGACATTCTAAACATATTTCAAAAAAAATCTATTCCTGCCCAAAACGCAAGGTTCGACCTAAAATTTCAATGGACTACTGACAGTTTTCTAAAAAATGTTTTTGTGGCTTGTAAAAAACGTTTAGTTATTTTAAAAAGTCCAAATTAAACTAAGTTTATACAAGGTGGTTCAAAACTGTCCTCTTAAAGTATCAAATCCATATTTCAAACTTAGTCATAGGCCATCTGGACAGCGGACACTTGTTTACATTGCATAAGTCAAACCCTCTCTTCTGTTTAGTGGGTGATTGTCATTATTTTCCTCATAATTTTTTTATAATTTCTAAAAATTATTTAAAAAAACTAATTTTCAGGTCATTGGAAAATAAGGTGCCCCTATTACATTCTCAAGTAATTTGTGTTTAAAATACAACTGTGTACTTCGTGAACACGGTTGACTTGTCTGCCTGTACTGTTCTTACAATATTATCACTAATCACACCCAAATATTTACAATAATGTCCACCAGTCGACTGCAAACGTACGGTAGAATAAAATAACATAATACTGCAGTATTTTTAATCGAGTATCTCTAATTTGCGAACCACCAGCAAATATTTCTTATATAATCTAAAATATTAATATAAATCGAATACCGGATACCGTCCTTAGATAGGTGTATATATGACATTATAGGATTTAGCCTTATCCATTATCTCCAGGATCGAGTTTTATTTTCCTTTTAAAGGGTACTAGGGTGGTAAGTAGGCCTCATAAAAGTGAAACTAATACATAAGGGTGTCCTGTTTTCTTAAGGATTACGGGATATCACGGATATTATTTACCTAATAAATAATTTAAAGGCGGGCTGCAATTTATCTTCTATTATTATTTTTACATGATTATCTGTCAAAGATAAATGTCTGTTATTTATAGTGCCATCATGCTATGATCTATAGATCAGGGGACAGGAGCATACTTAACTATAAATTCTACTATATATTAAATAAAGATTAGAAATGAAGTATTTCTTGTTCTTTTATTTCCATTCTGACAGATGCTTTGTGAATATTCTAATTGATTTTTCTTAAAGGAAGAAAATATTATCTGCAAATATCTTCATTTAACGAAATAAAAATTTGGAAATATATTTAATATTTTGACCAATTCAGTGGCACAGTGCTTACGTATTAGGCTTGCGACCCTTGAGTCCGGGTTCGAATCCTGGCCAGAGTACGGATATTTAGTGGCGTTTTTAACGTCTTCCCGAGACGGTAGTAGCGAACTAGACCGCTGTTGATTGGCACAACATAGGTAGTCTCTGTTATTTCTTCACTCACATGATGCTTCATGAAAGAACCAAGACAATTACAATTACAATTTTTTGATATTAATTTTATACACTGAATAAAAAAAGGGATTTTCGCCTATGTATTACCTATCTAGTAATGGAGCCTATATACTCTATACATGTTTAAAAGTGAATTATTTTTTCTTTGCTTATACTTGTAATGTAACATGTTCTTTGCAGGATTTTGCAAACAGCAGTAGTGGCTTTGTGCCTTTCTGATGAGCGCCAGAATAAGGGCGAAAAACGTTTCAAAGCCTAAGCATTTCCAAGAAACAGAATGATAGATTTCATGAAAATGTAATCAATTTCAATAAAAATGTTTCCAAAAGACGAGGTATGTAAATCAATTCATTTTAGGCCTTTGTTCTCATTTTAACTGAATCTTCATAGCCGTAGGGGGTTATGTGGACACTGGTTTAATCGGCATGGCCGTAGGGGCTGTGTGGATGGTAGTGTTAGAATGAGAATTGTCAAATAAGAAATTAGACAAATTCATTTTAGGATTTTTATTTGCTAGCATAACCAGAATTCAGGTTATAGAAAGAATGCATAGATTTCATTAATACTTTTACACATAATTTTTCTTTTAGTTATAGATAGTTATTTTTATCTGCTGTTTGCAAAATCCTATAAAGAATATGTTTCATTACAAGTATAAGCAAACAAAAAATAATCCACTTTTAAACTTACAAAGACGCAGTTGGAGGCCACATCGAAATATTCACTCTAAGTTGCAGCAAATGGTTCATAAGAAAGTCAGGGAGTTTGCGTAGTTGTCACTCTTTAGTTTCTAGTTACGTTGTGTAATTTTTTAGTAAATACAATTTATCCTTTTTTGAAATTAAGTTTGTTTTCAAAGAGTTCTCGAGGTCTTCTGCTGCAGGTTTCTCGAGAACGGTTGGATAATCAAGTTCTATCAAGCGGACATTTTTTACGTAGAAATTACTCTTGCATGAAATTTTCTAGTCAAAAATGCCACAACGTTCGCAAAATTGAGAGAAAAGTATTCATCATCAAGAATAGTGAGGTGTCCTCCACGGACTAGCGTGATATGATACATAAATTATTGTTTCTTAGGTTAAAAAATGTTTCCTTAACAATTTGGGAGAAGTTGGGTCAATTGGTAAGTAGTTGAGATATTACAAAAGAAAAGGAAAAGAATAAAAACTTTGGCACGCTGTATATTTTTAAACAGCAACAATTTACTAACGAATGTTTGGTTATATCCTCATATTTTCGTCCACATAATGTACCCCTGAATTATGGCCTATTATTAATGGTCCACTCTGTATAGTTCAGTGAACATTTTTTTTATTAAGAATCAAAAAATTGTTGTTATATTAAAAATTTTAAGAATTGTACGTTTTAACTATATGTAATATTGCAACGAACTATTCCCCTGTGTTTAGGCATGTTAACAACCTGAAAGTAGATGGCAACTACCAGCCATAAAATGATACAAACTGGAAAATTGAAAATAGAGGCTATAATACAGCTTCTAGAATTGTGTCAAGGTCAAAAATACGGTTCTGTTCATTAATTATCATTTTATAACAAAACACAAAAAAATTTGTCTTAACAATATGTCTTTAATCAAATTATTTGAAAGTTTTATAAAAACATTAACTACAAATACTCTAGTTCCCGATTAACTAGCTAACTTCTATTCTACTACAAAATATATTAAGATATTAGTACATTATTGATAACATTATTGAGAAATTATTTATATCAGGTCTTCACTTTCAAATTAATTTCTTCTATTTCTATTTTATCGTCTTCTTCTTTCTTCATATATCCTCTTGGCTCATATATTATTCCTCCAATTTTTAACATCATCTTCTTAGTCAAAACTTATACCAACACAGAGAATAAAAATAAGGAATCTATTTTTAAGAATATAAATATAGGCGATAGCAACAAAGTCAATACTCTGAACATTGTTAATAACTTCTTTGCTAATCAAGGTTCAAAAACAAGTGAAGATAGAAATATTCACCCACAAATATACGGTCAACCTACCAACACTAACATATATTTAAACCCCACACATCAGGAAGAAGTGTATAACATAATCATGAATTTAAAAAACACCACCTCAGTAGGTGATGACGAAATACCCGTTAAATTATTGAAAGCAATAGCATCTGAAATCTCAAAGCCTCTCACCTATATAATTAATTTAACTCTAAGTTCTGGCATATTTCCAGACAGCCTCAAAATTTCCCATATTAAGGCCTTTTATAAGAAAGGAGAGAAGGACAACATTAGCAATTATAGACCTATTGCATTGCTGTCAAATATCAGTAAAATCTTTGAAAAGATAATTTACAATAGGTTAACAACATTTTTAGAAAGTTACCAACTAATATCTGATACGCAAAATGGCTTCAGGAAGAATAAATCCACAATCAGAGCAATATATCAGGCACTATGCGAAATAAATAATTCACTAAACAAAAACAATACTACCATGGCCATATGCCTAGACCTGTCCAAAGCTTTCGATTCGGTGGATCATGATATTCTAATAAAAAAAATTGAAATGTATGGTATTCTAAGTTAATAATATCATATCTGTATAACAGAAATCAGCGCATAATAGAGTCTGATGAATTTGGAGAAATCATAAAATCAGACATTATACAAGTACGTAGAGGTGTGCCACAAGGGTCAATATTGGGTCCCCTCTTATATATATTATATACAAGTGATCTAGCCTTAGTAACTAACATTAGCACTATAATGTATGCCGATGACACTTCGCTAATCTTTAGCGAAAACACGGAAGAAAATCTGAAACTGACAGTTCTTGATAATCTAGACTCCTTAGATAGATATTTTCACTCTATAAATCTTACGCTAAATAAAGAAAAAACGCAGGCAATCAATTTCACTCACAACAAAAATAACACAAGAATCATACTCGCTGATGGCACTAACACTCTAACATCACTTAATAACACCTGCTTCTTAGGAGTAAATATTGACTCAAGACTTGATTGGAGATCACATATAGATTACTTAGCCAAAAATATGGCCCGCTATTCCTATGCGCTCAAAGTAATAGCGCAAAATGTCAATATATCGACTGCCTTTATGGCATACCATGCGTACATACATTCACAAATAAGGTATGGAATTATTTTCTGGGGCGACTCCTGTGATGTACAACGAATATTTAAATTACAAAAAAAATGTCTCAGAAACATATTAAATATGAGGCAAAGAGAGAGCTGCAAACAAATCTTCATAAAAAATCAAATACTTACACTAACAAGTCTTTATATTTATGAGACAATAAAATTTGTAACAGAAAATAGCTCACTATTTGAAGAATTTGATAGAAATCACTTGTATAATACAAGAAACAAGAATGACCTAACTACGGATAAACCTAACTATACCTATATTAAAAAAAATGTACCATTTTCTGTAATTAAAATATATAATAAAATACCCCTAAATATACGAAGTTTATCGTACAGAAAACTTAAAAAGAAATTAATAAATATTCTTTTGGAGAAAGCTTACTATACACTGGACGAATACCTCGATGATAATAATATTTTCTGATAAACACATTTTTTTTTATCAATATGACGATTTAGTACACAACATTTTTGTGTTACCTTTTAATGTTTCAATTTTAAATAACATTTTTATTATTCATATAGTACTTTTAATGTGTATTGTTTACTTATATATCTTTTAATGTGTATTGTTTACTTATATATATATCTCTAATCAGTTTTATTTTTTACTGTCATTTTAGACTAGGTTTAGCTTATTTGACATGTTCAACACTCGCTAGAGTATTATGTATCTCTTATACTACTGAACGAATAAAATGTATCTATCTATCTATCTATCTATCTATCTTAATTTTCTTTTTTCTTCTTTTATTTAGCTTTATTTTGTGTTCTATTATTGATCTTTATCTTTCTTTATTCTTTGCAAATTGTCTAATATTATTCTTATAACTCTTTTCTTTCAATATTTTCCTATTCATATCCCCTCTCTCATGTCTATCGATTCTCTGTATCCTCTTTTTATTTCCCACTTTACATGACATTCTAAATTTATTTCAGAAAAAAAATTTGAAACGCAAAAATGTTTTGAATTATTTTTTACTATACCCAGAATAAATGGTGTAAAAATTTTGTTTGCTCAAATTTAATACTTACACATTTCATGACATTCTAAACATATTTCAGAAAAAAAAATGAAAACTTTTTGAAAATCTTTTTACCAGTAGAAAAATGGGACATTTTTTTGCTCAAATTTTTCACGTTTCATGACATTCTAAATCTATTTCATAAAAAAAAAATTTCAAAAAGAAAAATTTGAAATATAGACTAGTATACGATGCGAAATTTTTTAAAATTTCCATGTTTCACGACATTCTAAACCTATTTCAGAAAAAAAAATCAAAAGGAAAAATCTTTTCAACATTTTTTTACAACTACTATACCTACAATAGATCGCGGAAAAAATGTTTTTTTGCTCTAATTTAAAATTTCCACGTTTCATGATATTCTAAACCTATTTCAGAAAAAAAAAATTCATAACTGAAATTTTTTTTTCCAGTAGAAAGATAGGAAATATTTTTTTCCTCAAATTTAAAATGTCCCCGTTTCACAACTTTAAGCTTGCTTAAAAAAAAGAATAACTGAAATTTCTTTAAGCACTACTATACTTCCACTCCACCACTACGTGGATATGAACTGAAAATATGACAGATGGCAATATTATTTGACATATAGTTAACGCACTTGGCAAGGAAGACACCTGTTATAGTTTAATTGAAAATGTACAGCGTGGTCATCCTAAAAAATAATTTGACCATGTTGGAAATTTGTAAAGGTATTTACGCAAGCCTTCCATATTTGATACCTTTTATTAAAAATTGAATTTTTACTATCGGATGACCACTCTGTATATTTTTTTGACCAAAAGTTACCAGGTTTTCTTTGTAGTAATACCTTCTGATTCTTATTCTCACATGTGGTTTCGTAATTAATGATTTTTTAGAGTTACCGCCCAGTATAAATAAAGAGGGAAGTTCTGTATAAATACCTTTACCGATATTTTTTCATAGCAATCGCTTTTTAAAAATTTCTTTACATTCGTGTCAATTTTCATTCACTTTTGATACCTATAACTGTTGTACATACTTCTTAACCTAACAATTCTACTACTATTAAATACATGTCAATACATATACTTGCCATTGCATTATTAATAATATTTCAGATCTCTAAAGTATAAATATAAACTCCCTCTTAAATGTTTTCCAAATCTGATTAATATCAATAAAGGGTCACCAAAGCAATACAACATATAGCTCTCACATAAAAGTCGCTCCTAAAAAACGAATTTAAACTCAAGGTATATTTTTTTAACCAGAAGTGTAAAATCGTTTTATTTGTCTTTGCCTTTTCGAATATGGCTCCGCCATTATTTTGGCTTTGTACATAAAATATTACAACATGGGTTTCTTTCTCGGGTGGATACAGGTTTAAGGAAGCTCCTAATCCTCGTGGCCGGATGTGCGGGAAAAATGTCCTGTTTCTAGTATTCTTTATCGCCGGACTGTACCGCGGCCACTGTATATTCCGATAAAAGGTTTTGTGGTTACAAATGTGTCGCCGAATATGAAAGCTCAAGTTCGCTACGTTCACAGCGATAAACTTAACAATAAAAATGAAGATAAATCCGGATGTTCTCTTCTACGCCTACGGTTACAAAACCGCAATTATACTTTTTTCATCTCGAATGCTACCAAATAGGTAATTCAGGGGGCTAGTTTTAGTACAGAAATTTTATAGTACGCTTGGGTTTTCCTGTACGGTGAGAAATAGTACAGAAAAGTTGTGTGTATCAAGATTATTAAGCATTAAATATATGGAAGTTACTATAATCATTTAATTTCTATAAATATATATTTTCTTAGTGTATCGTGTAACTCTCTAGTCGGTGCTATAATTTTTATCTAACACCTGAACAAACTTAAACGTCAGTATGAAAAATTAAATGGTCTTTCAGTGAATGAATAAGTGATTAGCGGGGTAGCAAACGGTTATTGTGAAGTCCCTAAGGCAGCTTAAAGACTTAGTGTGCGGAAATGTCCTAGAAAAATTCAAGTTCTAAGTTTAAAGTTAAAAACAAAAGATGCCTGTTTATGTCATTTTTAAAACCTCCTTGTCTCGAGGCAAGTTTGTCGAGATCTGGGAAAATGTTAAATCTTTTGTTAGTCACAGCACTACAGTTGAAGTCTATAAAAGTGGCAATTTAATTCTCCATAACACACAACTTTCCGTGCTTCCATGTAGATCCCCAATTTGTTCATGTATTTCCATAGAGGACAGTGTTCTGAGTGTCCATCTCCCACCTCATATTCTTGTTCAGTCTGAATAGATTCATATTATCCCGAATCATCACGTTGTCAGTTCAGGAAAAGCCAGAGATGAAGAGAACGGCCCTCTTTGGACTAGCCTCACCAAGGAGTTGAACTGGAAAAACTTTGGGGATGGAGATGGAGTGATGTGTCAATCGTACCATACAACAAGGGAACGCCATCTTTTCACCAGTCTGCCAGAACGTTATAAATAAGAAGAAGAATACGTTAAGAGTTATTTCAATTCCTACACCATTTTAGATCTGTACCCAATTAACCAAAAACTTCTAATAATATGGCGCAAAAAGTATAATTTAGATATAAGTTTAACGCAGTATGCTCTTCAAGTTTCATCAACAACAAAACTCAACAACTTCACAGATTTCTCTCTCTTTGAAAGGAAATTGTTATTGTTTTTACATCCAACACATTTACTGCAATAAACCGAATAGTAGGAAAACATCCAAAACACTATTACATATAGACTGCAATGCTGCCTCTGCTTTTTTATCATCTAGCAGCATATATGTATCAAGCACATATATAGGAAAGTTGGCACATGATATTATGTTATCTAGATCATTAATGTGCAGTAGAAAGGATACACATCACAAGACTGAGCCCTGAGAAACACCCATATTTACTTAAGCATGTTCCAAATTGGCCCTGCATATTACATTTACTTACTGAGTCTACTTCTTCTAAAATGAAGATACTCAAGTCAGTCTATTTGACACAACCCAATAAAGAATAATCAGACTGGGTCTTTGCCTGTCTGGCTATTATCTTCCAGTCTGTTCTCTCTTGAGTTTTTCTTCTCCAGTTTCTAATAATCCGCTTCCAGGTTATCGTCTACATCATCCTAGGTTTTCCTCTTCTTCGTCTTCAGGTTTCCCATCATGTATTTTCTTAGATACTCTAGAATCTTTAATTCTGTTGACTTGTCCCAGTCATGTTAGTCTTTGCCTTTTTCTATATTTAATAATGTCACTCCCTTTATTGACCTGATTCAGTTCAACCTGCATGCGGATTCTCAACGTTTCATCAGCGTCCTGGACTGGCCCATGTATCTCTCGAATATTCCAAGTATTTCCTCGATAATATAGAATGATTGTCAGTACAGAGTGTCTTGATGAACTACACTTAGGGCAAATATTTCTTTTGACCAGAATTTCCTTGTCGTTTGTTTAAATTTTGTATAATGGGCTATTTCTGTAAGAATATTTTATTATATTATTGGGCGCGCCAATTTCAATAAATTCAATAATTTTCTCACAAAAAGCATGCGCTAATGTGTTGCTTGATTCTCCAGTCAAGAAGCCTAGTAATTATTTCAATTTATCATCCAGATGCAATTTTGAGAGGCTTGTTATTACCCAACGCCTACCTAGCATCTTTCTTGTAGATATGTACTACAGTATATACTTATTTCCGTTTGAAAGGAAATAATTATTTTATTAAGAAAAGGTGAATTTTATCCTATCCAGAAAACTACTTATTTTTTATCTTGATTTTAAACAAGTTAAGCTCTTCTTGTGTCATATATAGCAATATCAAGTTAATTATAATTAGCGGTTAGGTTAATGTCTTCTTTTTTTAGACAACGGATAAAAAATGGACGCAAGCAGAGACTACCAACATTGGCTCTTTATATACGATTTAATCAGGTTTAACTTCTATATTTTTAGAACTTATATATTAATAAAATCTTTCAGACACAGCATTGCATACTACTTTTGTACGATTACCTGCCGATTACCTATTATATCATGCTCACATTGATTCTTGTGATATTTAACCAATACAATGTGTCTTTATTTCTCTAGTTTATAAAAAGATTATAACTCAGACACATATTTTTTAGGTTACAATTTTCTTTTGTCACTATACACTCTCATATCGTTTATCCATTTTTCGCCTTCACCATTGCAAATATAAAATGTTCCTAATGGG
This sequence comes from Stenurella melanura, assembly GCA_963583905.1. NCBI lineage: Eukaryota > Metazoa > Arthropoda > Insecta > Coleoptera > Cerambycidae > Stenurella > Stenurella melanura. Next base: position 138,107,167 of record OY757314.1, read on the forward strand.
AGATAATAGTGGAAATGATATTAAAATGTTTTTAAAAATATTCTAAAGCATTATTTATGTTGCATATGTAATTGTGGACAGTACCGGCAACATTCGACTGTCCAGCATCGCATTCTTCCGAATCCTTAGAGTCTTTCGTCACATCAACCACAGAGAGGAATAATTATAATGGTTGGAATGATATCATCAAGGAGATCATAGGAGACAGGGTTAATAAGGCTGCGCACCTAGCAAGCAACCCCAACAGTCGATGTGATGCTGTTAAACTTATTTTACAACAATGGTGGTCCTACTAGAGTAATGCATAGTAATGCAATAGGTGGATCACAAGCATATGACGAGATGCGGCCGAATAAGAATAAAAAGATGAAGAAAATTTTGAAAAATTGGGGAACATTTATATCTATTAAACAAAGTAATTTATGCATTGAAATCAGCTTAAACACTTGAATTTTCAGCAGTAGCAAATTGTAACTATTGACGTAATCTGGAACTAATTAAAATACGTTTGATTTGCACCAGGTAGTTACCGTGATTATGTAGATGTTCATTTGTTTACTTCAGGAGATTCCATAACTGTTGTTGATTACATCAGCTATTTATTATGTACAAAGCAGTGTAGATTTAATGCTTTCGGTGATGTAAAATTAGTGCACATAAATATTTGACCAAGTTATATTCTGCTTGCCTAAATGCAATACGTACAGAGTGTCCTATGATGAATTACACATACTCCTAAGTTTTCCCATTCACAGATTTATCTGAGCAGCGCTTAGTTGCTGAAATGTAGGGCGATGAACTACTTATGGCAAATGTTTCTTTTGACCAGAACTTCCTTGCCATGTCAGAATTTGCTTAAATTTCACATAATGGGCTATTTCTGTAAGAATGTTTTATTACATTGTTGACAAGTGCTAAAATAAAGTTACCATAATCTTCAAATAAATTAAGAAAAATATTAAAAACGCGAAACTTAACACGCGTTTGTAACACCGATTTGGATGACGTCACTGCAACTATTTTCATTTTATGAAGTTACTGCCTTTACTGCTAATTTCTCATTGCTCCACTTGTCAGTTGTTATTTTATATCAGAAGGTTAGAATATGATTGTGTTTACTAGCTAAAGTAAAATGTTAATTAAAATGATTATTACAAGCTTGCAATAATATTATCTATTGCGCTTGATAACTAAATTAATATTTGATATATACCAATTCTTTTTTCTGAAAATGCTTACATACAATATAATTAACTATTTTATCAAACATGTTTTAAATACATTGATAAATAAACGAAATGAGGTCATATTTTTGAGAATAACTACAAAATTTTACAATAAAAAATTATGAAAAAATTTCCTCGTACAAAAACTGCCGTGCTTTATCTGTATTTGAAATATCATTTACGTAGTAGGCATATTTTCTAAGATATGATGGATTTAAAATTGACATGGTCAAAATTTCCTTAAGAAGTAGGACATTTTTCAATATAACTTAGCACAACTTCAAAACTGTTCAATGTACATTAGTTAAATTTCAGTGAATGATTTAGAATATACACATAATGAACACGTTATTTTAAAATTTCTTCCGCTCGTCTGTGCCTGAGATATTCGAGGTTAAAGTGAGGGGTCATATTGAGTCGTATATTAGTTACAAAAATAAAATTTGGTTAGCTAATGCAAGCCAAGAAAAAAATGTTATATTGGGATTATATTTATAATTTGCAGATTAGATATATAAAAACAAAATCTGCAGCCATCGTAATGGTAAATCTGCAAACATATCTAACAGTGGTTGAAAATTTTCCGATTTTAATATTGCAAATATTTTCTCTTGCGATATATTAGTAAACTGTATTCGAATAGGATTTCCAGTAAACCTTCTTAGATATTATGCAACTAGCTACATGCTAGCAATTTCTATATTCAATATGCTGCATATTTCACTGCTTTTGTAGCTTGTCATAAATTTTAATACAGAGTTGATGCAGCCGATAGATATCAGCTGCAATTTAATTGAAAATTCAGTCACTCTCAGTTTGGCTAGATCCTGTTTTAATTAATTCAGTACAGTACGCAAATATTACTTTCAATTCGGATCAAGCACTTTTGAATGTTCCGTGGCTCGTGTTCAAACTGAATTGAATATGAAAAATTTATAGAAATATCTAGAGTGGTTTTTATTACACCAAATTTGAGCGGATAAAATTCCAACAACAGTTTAATTCGAGAGAAGTGTTGCGTTGTTCGTGCTCTTTTACACACAGACATTTGCAAATAATGATTACATTTTTATTAGAATACTCATAAGGCTGTGTGTCACAATTATATTTTACACGTTATAATTATATACGGGATTTTCTTACCTTTTATTGGGTATTTTGCCACTGAAAATATTTTTTATGAAAAAACCTCTGCGCCAAACGGGTCGGATAGAGGTTGGTTCTTGAATACTTGATTATTACAAAATGTCTCACATCTATAAATATAAACTAGAACGATGTTGTAAACTAAAAACTGCAAATGAAAACTAATGACAGTTAACGTTTCGGAAGATTATCTACTTTCGTTTTCGATTTTCAACCATGACAGTTCGTTGTTTATGTAAAACCATGGTCACGTGTAGCATTAAGGTATATTGATCTTATTTTTATTTACTTCGTCTCTAAAAATACGCAACCAAATAGTATAGAATTCTATTGAATAATTTGAAACGCATCTGCCGTTTAATAAAATAATCGCGGATTCTTTAAGTTTTCCTTTAGTTCCGTTACCCTCTTTTTGCAAAATCTTCGCCAAGTCCTATTGGATGCTGTGATTGTTATACCAGGCGTGATCACGAATTTTGATTTTTAAAATTCTCCCCTTCTAGCCTAACCCCTATCTTTACCAAGCCTTACGTTGAAAGATCTAGATCTAGACTCACCTACGTAATGTTTTTGGCCCTCATACGGAACACTATAAATACAATTTTTACAATTTTGAACAACATTTAGAGGCTTGGTTTTCGATAAAACCGATTTTAGCGAGGAGCACGTTTGAAAATCCGTTCGTACAGAGAACATATTCCCAATTCTTCGTAATTTATCCGATAAACCATGCATATATGGAATTACTGCTATAACCTAAAGATCTCAGGTTGTAATCAACTGACTCTCAACAAAACTCTCAGGATATTTATTTAATAAGAGAGTTTTTATAAATTGCTTATCGTTTCTTAAGATTACATCATTTGAATAAATTATTTTGACTGTCATACAAACACTTAACAACACATTTACCGTATTTAATAATTTTCTCGTTAGATGGGAGTTTTGTGCATGTATGGTTGCAGTCATTTTCTTCATGTCTTCTCAACTGCTCTATGTCCCAAAACGATTATAAACTTTCATCACAAATATGTAAACGATTATGGTGGTTTGATTTCTGTTTTGATACCAGTCTTGATAAATTTTGTATAAGGCAATAATGAGTGTCACCAACATCATCTGTTATAAGTAGTAAATTGATGTGTGTGGCTTATCGGCATGAAGTAAAATACAATGGTTCAACCACTTCCTTAAATTCTGATTCGAGACCAAACACATTAACGGAGACGATGTTCATTTTTTCGAACTTGGCTATTTCCCTTATTTTCAAAGGGAATTCTAACTCTCAAAAGTTTAGCAAAGTATGGTAATGCTAATAAGAACTCGGTTTTGTAGGATCACCTTCTGCGGGGAAAATAGCTGCATTGATCGACCATGCAAAGCATGTATTATTCTTGTTTTCTTAGTAATCGCAAAAAAATTTTCAAAAATTTTTATTCGTGAAATAGGTTTAGAATGTCATGAAACGTCGAGATTTTAAATTTGGACGAAAAAAATTTTCTGTCTGTCTGTCGGTCTGTCTGTAACTTTTTTTTTTTTGTCCGCACGTTTTCTCCGGAACGGTTTAAGATATTGACTTGAAATTTTGTACACGTATATATTATAACGAGATCTGAAACTGGATTGTATTTTGAGGATATCCGGTGAAGGGTTGGGGGTTAAATAGGGGTAAATAGGGAAAAATAAGTAAAGCAAGCTTGTAAGAGTACAGAAACTTGAAATTCGGCGTATGTACTAGAAGTTAAGACCTCATATTTTTTATAATATTTTTCAACCCCCACCACCCCTACTCCAATATGAAAAGGGTTGATAAAATAAAATTGAGATATTCATTTGAAATTTGGTACACGTATGTATTATAACGACATCTGGAACTATATTATATTTTGAGATGATTCCGTTGAAGGGTTGGGGGTTAAATAGGGGAAAATAGGGGAAAATACAGTAAAGCAAGCTGGTAAGACTACAGAAACTTGAAATTCGGTGTATGTACTAGAAGCCAAGGTCTCAAATTATTTATAATATTTTTCAACCCCCACCACCCCTACTTGATTATTAAAAGGGTTGATAAAATAAAATTGAGATATTCATTTGAAATTTGGTACACATATGAATTATAACGACATCAGGAACTAGATTATACTTTGAGATGATTCCATTGAAGGATTGGGGGTTATTTAGTGGTAGATAGGGGGAAATAAGTAAAGCAAGCTGGTATGAGTACAGAAACTTGAAATTCGGTGTATGTACTAGAAGCCAAGGCCTCAGATTTTTTAATAATGTATTTCAGCCCCCCACCACCCCTACTCCATTACTCAAGGGGTTGATAAAATAAAATTGAGATATTCACATGAAATTTAGTACGCATATGTATTATAACGACATCTGGTACTAGATTATATTTTGAGATGATTCCGTTGAAGGGCTGGGGGTTAAATAGGAGTAAATAGGGGAAAATAAGTAAAGCAAGCTGGTAAAAGTACAGAAATTTGGGATTTGGTGTATATACTAGAAGCGAAGGTCTCAGGTTTTTTTTATTAGTATTTTCCATCTCCCCACCACCGCCACTCCCTTATTAAAAGGGTTGATAAAATTAAATTTAAATTTTCACTTGAAATTTGATGCATTTATGTATTATAACTATATCTGAAACTGGATTATATTTTGACATGATTCCGTTGAAGGGTTGGGGGTTAAATAGGGGTAAATAGGGGTAAATAGGGGAAAATAAGTAAAGCAAGCTGGTAAGACTACAGAAACTTGAAATTCGATGTATGTACTAGGAGCCAAGGTCTCAGATTATTTATAATATTTTTCAACCCCACCACCCCTATTTCATTATTAAAAGGGTTGATAAAATAAAATTGAGATGTTCATTTGAAATTTGGTACACGTATGAATTATAACGACATCTGGAACTAGATTATACTTTGAGATAATTACGTTGAAGGGTTGGGGGTTATTTAGGGGTAAATAGGGGGAAATAAGTAAAGCAAGCTGGTATGCGCATAGAAACTTGAAATTCGGTGTATGTACTAGAAGCCAAGGCCTCAGATTTTTTAATAATATATTTTAGCCCCCCATCACCCCTACACCATTATTCAAGGGGTTGATAAAATAAAATTGAGATATTCACATAAAATTTAGTACGCATATGTATTATAACGACATCTGGAACTAGATTATATTTTGAGATGATTCCGTTGAAGGGTTGGGGGTTAAATAGGGGTATATAAGGGAAAATAAGTAAAGCAAGCTAGTAAAAGTACAGAAATTTGGGATTTGGTGTATATACTAGAAGCGAAGGTCTCAGGTTTTTTATTAGTATTTTCCATCCCCCCACCATCCCTACTCCCTTATTAAAAGAGTTGATAAAATTAAATTAAAATTTTCACTTGAAATTTGGTGCATTTATGTATTATAACTATATCTAAAACTAGATTATATTTTGACATGATTGCGTTGAAGGAGTGGGGGTAAGTAGAGGTAAATAGGGAAAAGTAAGTAAAGCAAGCTTTTAAGAGTATTGCAACTTGAAATTCGGTGTATGTTCTAGAAGCTAAGGCCTCAGATTTTTTAATAATACTTTTCAACACTTCCACTACCCTTACTACATTATTAGAGGGGTTGATAAAATAAAATTGAGATATTCACTTGTAATTTGGTAGACGTATGTATTATAATGACATCTGGAACTAGATTATATTTTAGGATGATTCCGTAGAAGGGTTGGGGTTAACAGGAGGACTAGGGGAAAATAAGTAAATCAAGCTGGTAGGAGTACAGAAATTTGGGATTCGGTGTATATACTAGAAACCAAGGCCTCAGATTTCTTTCTAATATTTTTCAAACTCCACCACCTCCTCTTTATTATTAATGGAATTGATAACATCAAATTGAGATATTCACTTGAAAGTTAGTACACGTATGTATTGTAGTGACATCTGATTGAGATAACTGCATTGAAGGGGTGGGAGGTGGTAGGTTGTGAATAGTGGAAAATAAGTAGGGTAAACTAGAAACTTCATTTTTAACGTATATGATAGAAACCAACTCCTCAAACTTTTCTATGACATCTGCCCCAAATATTAAAATTCTATGACCAATAATTTCCACATACTAGAGTGCAAATATAGTCAAGATGTTTCCTTTAAAGTGACTTGGATGAAGAATCTGGATGTGGAAGTAGTGATTCCTTAGGCAGCGGTTTTTTATGTTTAGAACTGCCTTCTTTGCTGATATTGCTTTGGGTAACTTAATATATGATGAAGTCCCCATTGGTGTAACTACGACTACATTTTATGTTGTTTTCATTTTTTTTAGGGGCTCTGAATAGTAAGAATTATCGATCGATGAGCCAGGTCGTACGAAACTCCTCGTGAATTCTCATTTTTCGCGCATCTCGAAGCGGCTTAAAACTATAAGTGGAAAACTGGATTTATCTTCTAAACGGCTTAAGTAAGACAAAAATTTGTAAACAACTTTTTTGTAGAGAAAAAGACGGGGACTTCTTTGTCTATCTTCATTATTTTGGCCGCAAGAACAAAAAAACCGAAAATCAAAAAGCTTTTCCAAATTTTTTAAAATTTTCCCGGAACTTGGAAGTGCAAAGAATGCATCATCTCAATCTCCAGGTTAGTACCTACTTAAATCCCAGAGATGATCCTTTTATTAATTTTTGTTAACCTAAATTGTTAATTTGCCTGTACTATACATCATTTTGAATATTTTGTGGAAGCTCAGACATATGTGGCTGGATTGAGATTACATTTACAACGTACTGACACTATACAGAAGAAGCACAATCAGGTTTTTATTTCCATACTTGAAAAACATGGATCCGACTTAGTCCCTCTTCATTTTCACCTGATATAACAAAAATATAGAATACAGTTAATATGACAAAAAGTAGAAAGAATGTATATTCTACTAAAAGTAGATTAAAACATTACTTACATTAAAATTATTTAATTTTCGTTTTTTCTCTACAGCTAACACGTAGGATTTTATTATAAGATAACTCAAACAACAGCAATGCAAAGCGCCTACAATTTTCGCCATTTGTTTCACAATGCATGTTAAAAAATTAGCACGGGTCTAAGCAGGTCTAACTTTATAACTCAATGGGAGTTTTGTTGCTTAACAATCTTTATCGACAAAGTTCATTGAAACAAAGAAATCATTATATGTTGATACCAAACAATATTATCCACCATTGTTAACTAGCTTTAAAGAAGTAATTTGATCCATATTAAAGACATTTTTTAATGGGACAAAAGTTCAGCGTAAATACACACATACATTTTAAGAAACTCTCAGATTTAGAATTCCTAATGGTCAATGCTCTCTCACAACTGTAATTAAATCGACCTTGTGTGCGTGCTGCAAAGGGTGTTTGCAGTTACTACCTGCAAGCACCCTTACTACGGGTAGTTTATTATTCTTGGAACTATTATCTAACTATGTACGCTTTTATTAATCAAAAGTATTAGCGTCTGCGTCTCTGTCGGATGATCAAATCATTCAAAAAAAATTTGCACGAGCGTGGTCTATTTGGATACCCTGTATATTATTATCTGTCCCTTTTTACAATTAATTAAGCGTTGCTTCCAACTGAATATATATATTTCGAATTGAATACAAATTTATAACCAATCTTAATTTATACGAACATTTTATGAAATACTCCCCACAAATTTTAATTAACAGATAAAATACTGCGTTTTCTCGAATACACACGTAATTTGGAAATACCCCTTTGTATTCAACTAACTTCTAAAGAGTTATTACGACATATTATCTAGACGTATTTCTCTTTGACTAGAATATTACCGATGGAAAGGAGAATCGAACAGTTTGAATATTTTATATTGCAAATTTACCAATATATCACATTGCTACATTTTGAAGCAAAACAAAACATATTCCAAAACCGGTCTCAGGTGTAAATTCAATAACCACAATAAAGCAAAGCCTTTTGCAATTTATTAAACCTATGTCCCGTTCTGAAAATATACATTTCATTTGGTAGTTTGAGTGCGAAACCATAGCAGTCATTAGCGTCAAATATTAAGCCAGTTTTATTAAGAGAAAAGTTTCCCAAAGCCAAAAGCTCGAGTGCGAGCTTTATTAAATTTTGTTTTCGCTGACATAAGTCATTAATTCCGCCATTTTGTCATAAAGTTTTATAAGCTACATCCCCACTGGTGCGGTTTCATAGAGTTTACTTCACATGAAAAAACATATTTTAACCGTTTTTAATTTCACTGTATCTCTACAATCATCTACTTTTAAGATAGCCTAGTATGTTACAAAATATATTACTTCCATATCCACTACGTGGCAGTAGGCGTAAAAAAATGTATTTTTTTTTTAATTATGTTTAGAATGTCATAACAGGTCGAGCTTTAAAATTAGAGAGAATTTTTTTTATATCTGTCTGTCTGTAACTTTCTTGTCCGCACGTTTCCTCTGAAGCGGTTCAAGATATTGACTTGAAATTTTAAGTAATGAAGCTTTGATTTAATTTTAAGTTTGACAGTTATTAAACAAAGTTTGTAGTTGGTGCATTTCAATCATAGTTTCAAACAGAAATAGTGTACTTAGAAACAATTCAAAGCAAATTAATCCAAATAAGGCAATAAAAAAAATAAATTTAAAAAATGGTTAGATACACCAATGAAGATAAGTTAAATATGATTTTAATATACGGTGAATGCAAAAGAAATTCCCGACAAGCAAAACGATTGTTTCGTTTACGATTTCCAAATAGACCTACACCCGATAAAAAAACATTCATCATGCTGTTTAAAAATTTAAGAAACCGGGGTAGTTTTAAGAAAACTATTCGTAACAGAAATAGGCCAGTTAGAAACGATGAAAATACAGCCTTGGTGTTAAATAGTGTTGTCAACAATCCTCAATGTTTTCTCCGGAAATTGGCATCGGAAACTAATCTGTCGATATCTTCGTGCCATAGAATATTAAAATCAAATAAATACCATCCATACAAATTAAAATTGATCCATCATTTAAGGCCTGGTGATTATGAACGAAGATTACATTTTCTAGCTGAATTTTCAGTTCTTTCTGAAGAATGCCCAAATTTAAAAAAAAATGTGCTCTGGAGCGATGAAAGCCGTTTTCACAACAACGGAGTTGTCAGTAAGCATAACTGCCGATACTGGTCACAAAATAATCCTAGATGGATGAGAATGACCCGAAATCAGGTAACTTTTGGAGTTAACGTGTGGTGTGGAATATTAAATTCATATATTATTGGACCATATCTATTCCATGGGACTTTAAATGGAAGAAAATATGAGATATTTTTGAAAAATGTATTGCCAGGATTATTAGAGACTATCCCTCATAACCAGGAGAATATTTGGTTTCACCAAGATGGTGCACCACCCCATAACTCAGTACTAGTCAAAGATTGTCTTAATGAAATGTACCCTCAGAGATGGATTGGTACTAATGGAGTAGTCAGATGGCCAGCACGATCACCTGACTTGACTCCATTAGATTTTTACCTTTGGGGGTATTTAAAAAGTGTAGTGTACATTGAACCCATTGAGGATATGGCCGATTTGTATAATAAAATATATGCAAGTGTTGCTGCTATAGATAGACATACGTTACAAAAAGTTTGCAATGAAGAGTTACTGAAACCGTACAATATGTGTATTCATGAAGAAGGGAGAAATTTTGAAAATTTAATATAATAAGTACCTACTAATAAGAAAGAAATTAGTTTAATTTCATTTTTAATAATATTTCGATAGTTTTTAAATGTTTGTTTATAAAACTTTTGTTTACGTTCTTTACTGAATTATTAATATAAATTTAGCCCATTCTAAATTAGTGTGTATTTTCTTTGTTGTCTTACTTACTTCAAGTTTTGGGAGCCGTTTTATTAGAAGCGTTATTAGAAAAAAAAATGTAATATGTAGGAACATATGGATATTGGTTCATCATGTTAGTTCCGGTTTGGCCGGAAGTGGTAAACATAATTTTATGATAGTGTATTATATCACTTTCCTTATCTTGAAAAAAAGTGTTTGGTAACCAATATTCTATAATAAATAATAAATAAATTATAGCGATTTATCAAAATTCACGTGTACTGGCATTAATGAAAGAAACTCATGTAACTCCAAAACGGCTTGTTTTTTGTAAATTCTCTATACAATCAAAATTATTCACAAATTATTGTTTAATCACATGACTTATGTTTCAAGGTTCCAGCCATCAAAAAATAGTTTTGCATCGCAGCGCCATCTCTGTGTGCTGTTGAGGAAAAATTCTAATCACCGTTATTTAAACTTTTCTTTGGTATCAATCATCTGCCATTTACAAAAATAAAATATCTTTATTAGTTTTAGAGATAATGGCCTGGGGACTTTTAAGTGAAACACCCTGTATACTTGAAGCCGAGACCTCCAATAATTTTATATTTTCTATCCCCCGACCGCCCCCCCTCCAATATTAAAGGAATTGATAAAATAAAATTGAGATATTCATTTGAAATTTGCTACACATATAGTATATTATAAAGATATCTGGAACTAGATTATATTTTGACATCATTCCGTTGACGGGCTGGAGGTAAAATAGTGATAAATAGGGGAAATAAGTAAAGCAAGCTGATGAGTACAAAAATTCCTGTTTTGGTATACTGTATATAATAGAAGTCAGGCCTCAGACTTTTAATAACATTTTTCAACTCCATCCACTCCATTATTAAAAGGGTTGATAAAATAAAATATTTTTACTTGAAATTTGGTACATGTATGTATTAAAACATCTGTAATTAGACTATGTTTTGAGATGCTTCAGTTGAAGAGTTGGGGGTTAAATATATATTATATTTTATGATGATGCCACTGAAGGGTTCAGGGGTAAATAGGGGAAAATAAATAAAGCAAGCTGTTTTGAATACAGAAACTTTTTCAACTCCTCCACCACCTCCAATGTATCGGCAAGTTTAGTATATATCTATACTACACATATTCTTAGCTCGACGAGATATAATGCTAGATGTCAAAGGTACATCTTCATTGTGTATTGTTAAAAAAGCACATCCGGAGGCAAGGCGAAAGGAACTTTCTCATCGACAAATTGGCCCTCTTTGTAAAAATTATATTTATTAGTAATTAAATTTGTGTACAGCAAAAATTTTCAATTTCTAATTCGAATTTTAAATTACGTTTATTTGAACGATCGAAGAGTTCGAAGCTTTAAGTACCAACCAGGAAACTCAAATTGCATCTTCTAGTTGATAAATTAATTAGGAAAAGTAGATTCGAAGAAAAACTGAAACTTCCTTCCTTCCCTTTAAGCAAGAACTCATTAACTTTGGACTCATTATTTTTAAAACGGCGTGTTTACCATTCCAGCACTGCTGGTCTACTTCAGAAATCCCTAATAATAGTTTTACTTATGCAATCAATACCAAATTTATATTGAAGATGAAAATACTAAAAATCTAATAATGTGGAAGTAATGAGATCAGCATTTGACACTTTTATACTATCACCCACCCCACATTGTCATTAATCAAACTATTGAATATGCACTCAAAACATTTCACTGCTCTTATGATATTTTCTTCTCATTTTAAGATGACGCTCGCTTAAATTTTAAAATTATAACCACCCTTGTGATCTTACAATATGCATCAAAGTGTGAAACGTAGAGTTTTACTTAGATGCAATTACGGAAGTTTCGATGGGAAACGTGACTCAGTATTATTGATTAAATACCTATTCAGTGTTGCTTAGATACAAAACTTTTCCATACAATATTCAGTTTGAACGTTTTTGTCTACAACTCTTATCGTCAATAGAAACTGTAGGGATAAAAATGTCCAAGATATTATCCTGACTGATTATTAATGCTCTCCCAGAAGTTTTGTGAAAGTCCTCCATCAAGTATAAGTATATTGAATAATAATAAGGAAAGAGGAAAGCATCCTCGAGAGGCACTGTATAGTGTGTACAAAAAATAAAGGAATTTATGAAAGTTATACTTCTTCGATGTCGAGGCAAACAAAGTTAAGTAACAAACACTAGTCAACAATATATTGTAGATTATTTAAGGAATCATTCGGCTCTGCAGTCCTTATTTACCTCGGCCTGAATGATATTTTATTAAATTACCCTAAAATTAGTGGCTATCGAGCATTTTACAAAGATAGGGTCAAAATCATGTTTTCTAATGATGAAATACTAAACAATGAGAAGCGGTTTATAAAAGAAGTTCTTATAAATAACCAATACCCTGGGGGTTTTGTCGATAAAAGCTTCATAAATATTGAAAATAACAATCAGATACAACAAAAACCTGAAAAACGTTACTCAGCGTTAATTACTTATGTATGCGGATTATCCGAAAAGTTGCGCCGCATCGGTGATAGATTTGATATTAGGACGGTATTTCAAACAAACATCACTTTAAGATCTATTCTGACAAAGACGAAGCCGAAGAACCACGAGCAAAATTAAAAAAACTGCATTTATAGTATTCCGTGTGAGTGCAACAAACATTACGTGGGTGAGTCATCCAGACCATTTAGTGTAAGATTGGGCGAACATCAAAATTATATCAGAAATAATTAAATTCAGAGGTCCAAGATCTGCGAACACGCTTGGGAGAACGGACATAGAATAAACTGGGACTCGGCAAAAATTTTAACAAAAGAGGTAGATATCGAAAAAAGAAAAATTAAAGAATCCGCGATAATATTATTGAATGAGGATAGATGCGTGTCGAATTGTTCCGTAGATGTCTGTATAACTTGGTTGCCAATGTTAAAAGAAGAACTTCACGAACTTAACATTGCACAAAATCCAAAAAAACTGTTAACAATATCAACAGTTCTATGTAAATAGTAAGTATCTATGGTTATTGAATATAACAAACATTCCTGGAGCTGCGTATTTCTCATACACAGCAAAAAAGATTTTTCAAGAAAAGCCTTAAAAAGGAAACATGTTAGATTTCCGAAACGTCGACGAAATATTGATTTTCAAGATTTTATACCTATTTGTGTTATATACTTTAAAAAAAGCAACCTCTAACTGATCCTTTGACGTAAAAGTCACAAGCGTAGAGGTTATTTATTAGTAACATACTGGTTAATTGTGATATTTTGTAGATTCCCTGAGCACCGCTTAGAAAGAAAAAATACATGTGGCAGGAAGTCCCAAAGAATTGCAGAAGAAAATAATTTACAAATATTGTGATCTTCCAGTGAGATATTTTCTCTGCCTTCACACATTAATTACGCTTTTTCTAAGTTTATATTCCCCAGTCCTTATTTGGCAGTAACTATTATGTTTCTTAAAATTCAAGAGATTTAAGAGCTAAAATAAATTAAAGCAGTTGTATAAAAATATAAACAGGATATGACATCCTACAAAGATGAGTTGAACATTTCCCAGTAGCGAAGTAGCCCAAAAACTTGATCCACTTGAAACAACAGATAAATATCTAGTAGATCCTTCACAAAATAGGTGCGAAAGGTAATAAAAAGCTCTAGAATCATGAATATTGGAGCATGGAAAAGCACTTAAGAACGTATTTTTAAAATAATTCTGAAAATCACTCATGAATAACAAATAAATGCCAAAAATGAGAAATAACACCGCTATGCAGTGCGTATAGCATACTCTTCTACGTACTGACCTATAAAATCAGGGAATATGTAGAACTTAAGCTAGGAGCATACGGAGCAATGTGAATTTAGACCAGGGAGTTCAACCACGGATCGATTTTTCATCCTTCGCCAAATGTTTGAGAAATAAACTAAATAATTTAACAAAAATACTGTACCACCAACTTCTGCCCCCAGCAGGTTAGGAAGTTGAGGTTGCCCGGTTCTCGTTTAGATAGTGGAGACTGGGTCGTGGTTCGGAAATTATTCAAGAAAAACTTTTATTTTTTTTTTAGGCGCCAGTAGTCATATTAAAAAAAGCATCTATAACGTACTTGTCTAATTGTACGACTGTGACTACTCAGAGATAATTAATGTTATAGATACTCATGAAATTATCAACACTAAGTTAAAAATATCTGGTTTATTGACTCTATTATAAAACTTGAGATGGTTTAATTTTGATTAATTGAAATGTTACACCTTATGGTTGGATGTAGCTACTTCCTTACAGAAAGTTATATATTTAATTATTAAGTTTGACTAGGTTGAAGACCATAAAATTTACAAAATATGACAAATTATTGCTAAGCGGTGATTAAGTAATTAAATGGAAGAAAATTAATAATTAGCTGAAGGCAATATATAACATAAAACAATTTAGAAATGTATAAAAGTTTGTCGAAAGTTGAATAATGTCGTTGAAAGTTGAACGTTGAAAAGAAATGTTGAAAAGCAAATTCAGTTGATACAATTACCACCGGCTGGGTTCTGCAGTAACCAACCCTGGTCCTCGTCTTACTAAACCTTCTTGTGTTGCCACCACTCGATCATTGACTCCGTAGAGATCCCAAGAATTTAGACGTCGGAACTGTTACCAAACCAAACAACTTGGTGCTCTCATCCAGCGAGGACTATTCCATACCAAGCCACTCCAACCTTGGATTACAAAACTCCTTGGCAAATAGTCTGGTTCTCCTGGATTATAGCAGCCACCCAATTTTCCTGGCACACAGTTAAGCCAAATGTATGGTAAAATTCCCAATTTAAGGATTAACTTAACTTCAAATCTGAAGGGTCAACTTAACACCTCATTCCTACAAGAGTTATCATCTGTTACTACACTTGAAATTACTTGTTTATTAGTGGGCACTCTTAGTGCGTTTGATAAAATCCCCACGTTAATGCATTACTGGTATCTCTCTAAATAAATTACATTAACATGCCCTTCTCGCCCCTACTAATATCGAGTTAAATTCTTTTGAATTTTAATTATTCGACAAGGTTACGAAAACGTAATTTAATAAATTCGAACTGTCTTTAAACCCTTATTAAACCTCAATTACTCATTAATAAAATTTACTTCTAAATATATCTTAATACTGAGTTAAACACATGTCTCGAAATACCCCGTTCATACATTAACATGACCGCGTCTCTTTCAAGCCACGCGCCGCGAATGAAGGTAATTTGTGATCAACAAACATCGCGTTTAATTATGATAAATTCAACAATTAAATTGCAAATACATGTACAACAAATGCTACAGAAGGTAATTATATTTATATTATCAACTATCTATTAACATACCACACTAGATGAGGTGTTAATCTGTATTGCTCGAAGTCAAAAGGAAAATGGCTATCATGAACTGTTCGGATACCGTGTTTGGTCTCTAAAAAACTAGTTACACTTCTAAACGCGAGATGTCGCTGGTAGTGTGATCATAAATCATTCTTTAAATATAATACAAATCTACACAATTACTGTACTGTATCATTCTTATGCACTCATGAGTTCCAGTTTAATTAGAATTATCGAATTATAATTTTGTTTATTGATTTTTGGGATTTATTCACTTATACAGATTTCTTCTTTTAAATATTTGTTGTACCAGATGACTTGTAGGTGTTTATCAAGAGAAGTAACAGATGGCGCTTGTATGCTAATTTATAATTTAAAGTTGGATTGACGAACACAATTTCTTCCAGATTCAGTAAGACTAGGGCTTTGGGATTGGACTGAAAAATTAAATAATAAGTTTACTGAATTGTGGTTTAAGACTACAAAAATTCATTGCTATTAGAATAAAAATTAACAAGTGGCATTCAGGTAATTTTGAATGTCACAATACCTTCCATTTCTTCATTGATTTCAAGGCGGCCAATGACAGTATCCTTCGACCAAAACTCTATGAGGTAATGAATGAACTGGAAATCCTTGAAAAGCCTATAGTACTAATTCAAATGACAATGGCGAAGGTAAAGACCTATATTAAGATTGACAATGATACCTCAAGTTCCCTTAAAACCCAAGTAGAAGTGAGGCAATGTGAGGCGCTAATATATCTCATGCTTAATATAGTACTAGAAAAGCTTATTCGAGAGGCCAATTTGGAATTAATAGGTACGATTTTTAATAAATCAATGCAAGTTTTAGCCTAGTCAGACAGCATAGACATAGTTACAAGATCTGTAAGAAAATCGAAGGGAACATTTGCTACTTTCGAAGCTAAAGCAAGAAACATTGAGCTCAGCATTAACGAAGACAAAATTTATTATTGTAACAGGCAACAGTAGAGTAGGAGATGGTGGGCAGAACCTTACCATTGATAAGTATAACTTTGAATCCGTGTCTGAATTCGTGTACCTAGACACCTCAGTCATAAAGAGCAGAGGGATCAAGCGCTGGGTTAAAGTAGCAAAAAAACTGAAGTTCAAGCTCTCAAGGAATAGAAAAACTAGAACACTCATAACCCCCGTTTCAGCCTTTGGCTTTGATAAACAGACTCTGACAAAAGCTGGCGAAGAATCGCTAACGATTTTTGGAAGGAAAGTATTAAGAAATATATTCGAAGTATTTGTGAAAACGGAATATGAAGAAGCATGTATAATTTTGAAGTATATAACCTATACAAGTAGGTTGAAGGGAAAGCTGGGTAGACTGAGATGTGCGGACCAAGCCATAAGATGTGATACCATTCCAGCAAAAACTACACGAAAAGCAGAACTAGTACTCTCACGGAGAAGAGTTTGCCATGGAAGGATGGCACGAATGAGGACACTAGAAAAAATCGGTAAAGTTATTTACACAGAACTTCCCTCGTTATTTGTGCATGGCAGTCACTCTAAAAAATTATTCATTACGAAATGACATTGAGAATACAGATCGGAATATAGTTATTGCTATTATTACAAAAAAACCTGATAACTTTTGGTAAAAAAATGTACAGAGTGCTCATCCAACAGCCAAAGTTCAATACTATATAACAGGTGCCAAATATGGAAGGCTTGCGCAAATACCTTTACAAATGTCCACCATGACTGAATTATTTCTTGGGATGCCATTATTCAATAAAAGTATATAATAGGTGCATATGCCAAATATTATTGCCATCTGTCACATTTTCAATTCCACATTCACGTAATGGAGTGGAAGTATAGCGGTGGTTAAAAAATATAAAAAAATTTCAAAACTTTTTTTTTGAATAGGTTTAGAATGTCACGAAATGAGAAAAATTTTAAATTTGAGCAAAAAAAATGTTTCGCTCTATTCCAGTGTTAAATTTTTTTCCAAAATGGTGAAAGGATGTGGCAATTTTTTTTTCCGAAATAGGTTTTAAAAATGTCATGAACGTGGAAATTTTAAATTTGAAAAAAAAATATTTCGTCTATTCTATAATAGTGATAAATAGATTACCTAAACATGTTTTCAATTTTTTTTTTTTAATTTTTCAAAAACATTTTTAAATTTGTTTTAATAATTTTAGAATGCTATGGAAACGTGGAAATTTTAAATCTGAACAAAGAAAAAAAATTCCATCTATTTTAGTGGTAAAATGTTTTTCGAAATTTTTAAAAAATTTTCAATTCTCTTTTTTAATAGATTAGAGCGCTATGCGTGGAAATTTAAAATTTTAAGAAAAAAAATTCCATCTATTTTAGTGGTAAAAATTTTTTCAAAAATGTAAAAAATTTTCCAACATTTTTGACTTTTAAATAAGTTTAGAATGCCATGAAACGTGGAAATTTTAAATTTGAACACGGAAAAAAATTTTTTTTAGTGGTAAAAATTTTTTCGAAAATGGTAAAAAAAATTTTCAAAATTTTTTTTTTCAGAAATAAGTTTAGCGTGTCATGAAACGTGGAAATTTTAAATTTGAACAAAAAAATTTTTTTTTCATCTTGGTAAAAATTTTTTCAAAAATGTTGAAAAAAATTTTCAATTTTTTTTTTTTTCAGAAATAGGTTTAGCGTGTCATGAAACGTGAAAATTTAAAATTTGAGCAAAAAAAATTTTTTTTCATCATGGTAAAAATTTTTTCAAAAATGTAAAATTGGTACCTAATGGTAAAAAAAATTAAAAATTTTTTTTTTCCCGAAATAGGACTAGCGCGTCATGAAACGTGGAAATTTTAAATTTGAGCGAAAAAAAATTTTTTTCACTATTTATTCCGTTTAGACGGTCCACCCTGTATATTTTCCAGTGAAATTTCTACCATTTTTGCGCTGAGAGTAGCGTCAACTACCTACCAAATTTGACTGCTCTCCGTCAAGTAGTTTTTTTAGTAAATGCACCAACAGACAGACAGACAGACAGACAGACAGACAGACAGACAGACAGACAGACTGACGGAATTGAAAAACCTATATTTTCGGAATCTACGTGTTCTGAAACGTCAGAATCCGTAAAAATCTCGGAGGGTGATTTTTTCTCGAATACAATACTTCCCTTCGGTATGCGAGGGAAGTAAAATTGGTTCAGCGATCTGGGCGACACAATCCAAAAACAGGAACAAAGAGCGAAAGAAGCTTGAAAAAGTCTAAGCCTTACACTAGAACTAATGATGACGATTCTACTTCTTAGCACGGATGGTATTCATTTAATTGTTCGGGACTGGAGACTGTGGTTTTCCATATTTGTGCAAAAATTTAGCACGTTATATATAAATTTTGGAAAATAATGTAATTCTTGGAATTTTCATATAAAGCGTTAAAACGAATGGCTTTTATTCATAAACTTACAAGTAAGAAAAATTCTCTCTCTCACTATATAATTGTATCAAAATGGATCGACAGTGTTCATTTATCAACATGTTGTTGAGAAACAAAAAACAGATCTGCCTTAAACCACCTTGTATACATCCCAAATCCGACAAACAAATAAGGATCAACGGAAACAAATACACTGACTTATTTATCCAAACTGTCTTGATGTTGTAGCATCCAAAACACTTGACCAGTACTTCGAAAGGTCAAAGTTGCGTAGCCCCATCTATACGTTATCATTTTCGCTTCCGCTTAGCAACTCCACTAGTTCACTCGTTGCGTCCCGCTACGTTCCAGATTTTCCCGGCATGTAAACAAACGCGTCGCGAGTTATACATCACATTATACTACCAAATTATTGTTGAGGGCTGAACTTTGATAACAAACAGTTAAGCCCCCGGGTATTGTGGTAACTTAGGGGAGTTTTTAAGATGATAACCTAAGGAGATGTCTCGTAAGAGGGACTATTCAGTTATAATTCTGGTGTTGTACCTGAGTGTAAATTATATAAATCTGATTAGAGACATAAAATGTTTTTATACACTTTCCAACACATCAAGTAGTCGATGAAGAGTTTACGTAATTTTCAAGATGTTATACCTCTGGTAAAAATTAGCTGATTATGGCTTTCAATTTATTAAGGTGCATTCCTTTGATAGTATGGCGATAGTCCGTAATTTCTGGAAATGTAGGTAACTCGATTCATACAGGATGTTTTTATATAAGGCAAGGCAAGTAGTAGAGGGAGAGACCTCTATTCCAAAATTAACAAAAAATCGTTGGTACGATCCATTTAATAATAACATGTGTAAGATTATAGGCCAGTCACCACGGACTTCCATAATGCAAACTTAGACAAAAATTGCGAAAGTTTTTAATCTTTGAGACAATATTGGAGGAGGTAAAAAAATCTTGAATCCGGTTTTGCACCCTTTTCCGCCCCCCGGAACATTGTCAAATTAACAAAAAACGTAAATTTGCAAATAACTTTTTGAAAAAAAATCCGATATTTATGTAAATTTTAGAAAATAGTTGTTTTTTAACTTTATAATGAAATATTTTGTGGAAAAAAAATTGCGAAACTTATGCAAGAGATTGTTTATGCAACAGAGAAGGGTCATAAACCCGTTTGTAATTTTGCATAACTTTCTTTACCCCGGAAGATTTTTTTCACAATTTTTTTATCCGGCACGAACACGATTTTGACGTTTTAAACAATAAGTGGGTCTAAATAATTGTGAAAGTCTTAAAATCGGGTTGCAAATGTTTGTAACACCAATTAATGATACAGTCTGAATTTGCAACCTCGTAAATGTCCCGGAAGTTAATGAAATCATCTATTTTTTAAATAACGAAAAAATTGGAAGATAGGTGCAAATTTCATATAGCATTCTAATAATGGATATAAATACTCATGTGAATTCACTACCTCGCAAAATATCCGGAATATAATTTATCTATCTTCGCTTTGCTTCAGAGATATTTCGCAATTTCATTAAAATTTCATCAGCATAAAAATAATTTCAGAAAAAAATTGCAAATTATTTATTGTTTTAATTATGTGGGTATATACCTTAACATCAAATTGCAATCCATTTATTAATATTTATTATTATAATCTCCTTGAAAGAGGGTGTCAATAACATACACTCGCACATAATCACCACACGAAAATACAAAAAACCCACTATCCTGCCTTTCCTCGCCATACCATGCCCCTAAAACACCCTAAAAAATATTTATATATATAAAAAAAACTCTAAAAACTATCCCCCGTCTTATCTTATCCCCCGATTATTTTTGTTCCGCCCAGCCACGCACTAACTATAATGCGTTAAGCGGCCCTCAGTACTTGTTTTTATGTATCAATAAAATAGTCTGTAATCTTGTTATATGTTTTATATGCGCACTTTATATACACCTAGGCAATAAGTTTGAAATGTAGGATAGCTAAAAATAAAAAGAAAGCTTGAAATGGTAAAAATCTGTATGTAAAAACCCTTCTTACTAGCTGAAAAGTACATTGCTCTGCAGTCAGAAGTACATCCCGCGTTAATTTTTAATTAAAATAAAATTTTTGAGTGCAGCTTTGAAATTTTGTGTAGTTATATATTTTAACTGTAGAAAGAAATAAATAAATGCCATGTAATTTTAGGAAAAGAAATATCATCCAAAAAGTTGAAAACAAATTAAAAAAGTACACCCGTACAGGATTCGAACCGAGAGATCCGCTGTCAATGTCGTCGCTTAACGCGATAGGCTACGGTCGGGGTGGACTTGAAATTTCAATTAGTCTCGTCGGAAAAAGCAAAACATGAAATTTTTAAAAGTTCATAACTAAATAAATTCATCAGCAGGAAGGCTTCGTAATGTCGATATCGAAAGATCGAAATTGGCATTTTCACGGCATCGTTAATTGCATGGATGAAATCGAAAATTCGAGACGACAGAAGTGAACGAAAAATAGTATTTTTTGACATTTCGCGAATTGGAGTTGTTTTTTGTTCCATTAATGTCACTGGTACGTTAATAACCGGAAAAGCCGGAAGAATAGGGAGATTTTAAATATAAAAACAAAATCGCCAGAACTGCACCTTGACCAATGTCAAATTTTAATAATTTGAACCATTTTCTTACAACTTTACCGACTTCTGGCAACGTTTAATCTCCGACCTAGACTTCTGCCAATAATTTTACGCAATTTCTACAATCAAAAACTATAAGTACACAAAATTTCATCATTTGCACCTATTTTTCATTTTTTTTGAGTCAATCATAGCTTCATAATTTAAATAATAGATAATTTCATTAACTTCTGGGACATTTACGAGGTTGCAAATTCATATTATATCAGTTACTGGTGTTACAAACATTTGCAACCCGATTTTAAGACTTTCGCAATTATTTAGACCCCTACTTATTGTTTAAAACGTCAAAATCGTGTCCGCAGCAGATAAAAAAAATTGTGAAAGAATCTTCCGGGGTAAAGAAAGTTACGTAAAGTTACAAACGGGTTTGTGACCCTACTCTGTTACATAAACTATCATTTGCATAACTTTCGCAATTTTTTTCAACGAAATATTTCATTATAAAGTAAAAGACAACTATTGCAATGTTTCGGTCATCGTAGCAGAGTGCAAACTTGATAGAATATGTGTAATAAATATTAAAATGTTCTCCACGGTTTGCATAAATATCGGATTTTTTTTCAAAAAGTTATTCAAAATAAACGTTTTTTGTTAATTAAACAATGTTCCGGGGGGCGGAAAAGGGTGCAAAACCAGATTCATTATTTTTTCACCTTCTACAATATTGTCTCAAAGACTTTCGCAATTTTTCATACCTTTTTTGCTTTAATGACTGACCTATTATTACAATCTGGCCATAGTGGTTAGGTGTTGATGACAGTGCTGATTGACCGTGGCATTATTTTTTATTTTGTATTAACTTAAGATATTTCAAAACGGATATTCTTTTTTTTCGTGAATTTTAAAGAGCAGTAAACCTAGACGAAAAGAGTAAGTTCTTATTAAATCGATTGTACCCGAGTGATTTGTATAAAAACGTTTTTATCGTCTTTAATCATAAGTGTTCTGGAACTTTTCTTACTTTATAATTTTTTTTTTAAACTGTTGTAATCCTTAAATAAATAATGTTGTATGTTATAAATATAAGCAAATTGTATAGTAGCTTCTGTCTTGACTGGATTTTCCTCGCGTTAACAGTAAAATTGGTTTATAAAAATTAGTTCGCTCATTTCAAAAATACATTTTGGCGCAGGCGGTAGGATTTTGCGAAGTTAGATTAGTTTTATCCCGAATCCTAAAATAACTTTTCAAACCTTCATCGCAAAAACGAACCCGGTAGGTGACTCGAGTAGCCTACTTATCGAATAAGTGAACTGAGTATCTTATAAAAGGCAATGAAGAAGATTTGTCCATCAAGGATTCGAGCAGACAGACTTTACTTACAGATATCTGGGCAAATGATGGACATTTTCATAGTTGTTCAGAATTCTATCACTAACAAAAATATATGAAATATTTTTCTCTGAGAGCGATTTTAGAAATGTATCAATCAAATGCAATGTACTCCCGTTTTCGCATTTACGAAGAGATACGGAAAAATAAAGAATTATTTGTAGAGAATTTTATAGCTTTAACTTTTATATAAACTAATTTAGATATTGGCAAGTTAAGGTTGGCGAAATACAAGCAAAAAAGTTAATTGAAGCGCCATGTTTCAAGATGGTCGTCACAGATTGAGATGAAGTCTTCTAATATATTCAAAATAATATATTAAAAAAACTCCATGCTTCTATGAAACACGTTATAATTCAAAACATTTCTGTCACTTGGACCAGAAAATATTTACTTAGGTCGAGGTCGCCGATTGCCAATCAGGTGTTTATAGAATTAATAAGTAAGATGGAGGCTACATAATATCAGTATTTAAGACCAAAATTAACAGCCAACGGAAATTAGCATTTCACCAGGACAAAATTAACAAAAATCTGAATTTTTGCACAAACTTTCTTTGATGTGTCCCAAACCCAAATCCATAAATATCACAAAAATCCCAGCATGGCTACCCAAGATTTTGAAGGTTAAAGTTTTTTGCATATATCTCGCGTCCTATACATCGGATGCCCATGAGGTCAAAGTTAAAGTTGTAGAGAATTAAATTATCTACAAGTTGCCTTTTTTATTTTTTTCCAAACCTCCAATAACGTTTCGGGACATTCAAGGCCAAACTTTCAAGAACATGTTTTTTCGCGATTTTCTCGCGCTAAAAAAATTCAGAGAGCGATAAAGTTATCATGAATGTTGCAGAAAATTCAATTATCCACAAGATTGGTATTTTACATTTTTTCACAAAACCTCTCCATTTTCGAGATATTCAAAGTCAAAGTTTAAAAGAACGATTTTTTTGCAAATATCTTGCTTTAAAAATTAATTATTATTTGTTTGCTTATAATTGTATTGAAACATATTCTTTATAGGATTTTGCAAACAGCAAAAAAAAATAAGTATCTATAACTAAAAGAAAAACTTTGTGTAAAAATATTAATGAAAGCTTTGCATTCTTTTGATAACCTGAATTCTGGTTATACTAGCAAATCTAGCAAATTAAAATGAATTTGTATAATTTCTTATTTGACAATTCTCATTCTAACACTAGCATCCACACAGTCCTCTACGGCCATGCATACTGGTTTAATCTGCACTGACCTCATGGGCATCCGATGCATAGGACGCGAGATATTTGCAAAACACTTTGACCTCCAAAATCTTGGGTAGCCATGCTGGGATTTTTGTGATTTTTGTGGATTTGGGTTTGGGACACCTCAAAGAACGTTTGTGCAAAAATTTTGATTTTTACTGATTTTGTCCAGGTTTCCTCCGTTTTTTATCTAATTTACGTGGGCTATAAGGGAAATTCTACTAGTATTACTAAACTAGTATTAATAAATATCCTATAAAAGTTCGAATACTATAGATATATTTGATACATCTAAGATGTAAAGCGGTGTTAAGAGATAAAAATATATTATGACGGATTCAAAATGACCGTTCTTGAGACAAAACAATTGGTAAATTAAGAAAAAAATGGTACGATATTTCATAAGTAGTTATAAACACTCAACTCACAATTTTAACATCACAAAAATAAGTAAAATAAACTCGTAAGAGTACAGAAACATGGGATTTGGGTATATACTAAAAGTGGAGGCCCCAGAATTTATAATATTTTTTTAACCATCCCCACTCCATTATTTAACGATTTGATAAAATAAAATTGAGATTTTCGCTTGAAATTTGGTGCACGTATGTATAATAACGGCATTTGAAACTAGACTGTATTTTGAGATGATTCCGTTGAAGAAGTGGGGGGTAAAAAATTCTATGACCAATCATTTCCACTTACTAGAGTATAAACATCGTGAAGATGTTTCCTTTAAAGTGACTTATATGCGGAATGTGGACGTGAAAGTAGTGCTTTCTTAGGCAGCGATTTTTTCTATAAAGTGGAACCCGAATCTATGGTAAGCACCGCGAAAAATTTCGAGGACAAAAATAATAATCCCCGTGTATTATTCCAAGACATAAATTCTGTTGCTATTGAAAACTCAAGAGAAATTTCGTTCTTCTTAGACCTTTTATTGAATTTACCACTGTCAGTATTGAAAATACCGGCGTGATTCGTTCTCTCCGATATAGGTCAGGCAATCAGTGCCGCTTGAGAAGTGGTGTTTGTACGCCAGGCCACTATTTTATTAAACATGTAATAGGTAGAACAATTACCCATGAGTGCAACAGCATTCTAGATGCATTATAGTTTTCAATAACGCCAAACTTGTAATGGCGTTAAGGGAATCAACGGGCTTTGATTGGATTAAGAGCACATTAATTATGTACTGTGCAATATTAGATCAAATTCAGTTCCAATCTCCCATGTTTGATTAACATTGAAGTTATGTATCCTATCAGATATTGTGTAAGGTGATTCTGTGGAAAGATGTAAATTAATGGGTTGAAAGTGGATTAATGTGAATAGACCTATTTCTTTATATTTTTTACAACAGTTAAACAAAATTACCCAACTTGCACATAGTGCTTATTTCGCCCTGTAGCAGCGCCGAAACCTACTTATCCCCGTGTAGGCCAATCAAAGCAAGCAAGAGGAGACCGTTTTTTAGAACTAATTCCCATTAGAAAAAAAAAATCTAGAATCATATTCGGTACATGTGAAATATCAATTTTCAAACCAGTGCATCCAAAACAGAAAGGCGGACTTTTTACGTACCAAGAAATGTGAGGAAGTCGGTTCCTCTCGTTTATCTGCGAAGGGGCCACGAGGGCCACGAGCTGCTGCGATTTCCTCTCTGTGGATGCTTTTCCTTTAGTAATAAGTACCCTTTGACCTATTTTCAAATGCTAGGGAGTGGTTCGGAGCAAACAGCCTGTCACTAAATGAGACAAAAACAATAAACATGATATTCACGCACAGACCAATCGAAAATTTTCAAAATCCAGATAGAGTAAAATTTCTTGGGTTGTTTCTAGACCCAAGTTTGAATTGGTCTCATCATGTTGATTACGTAGCAAATAAAATGGCAAAAAACATATTTGTCATGAGAAATCTAAAAAATATTGTACCATTTAAACTCCTGCTAACAGCTTATTATTCACTAATAACATCTCACATGACGTATGGGTTATTAAGTTGGGGACATGCATCTCAAGCTGCTAGAATTTTTGGCTTGCAGAGAAAGACGCTAAGAATAATCACAAGCCTGGGCTATAGGGATGATGTAAGAAATAAATTTATAGAATTGAAAATACTAACTTTTCCTTCACTATACATATTTAACCGTTTGGTATATATGTATAAAAACATTCACTCTTATCAAAAACAGGAGAATATACATAATTATAATACAAGGAATCAGGAAAATATAATTGATTGTAACAGGCTAAAGTCTAGTGATTGCGGATTTAATTATTATGGTCCTAGGTTTTATAATAAAATCCCCAATAGGGCAAAAAACGCACCGGAGGTGAGATATAAACAGTTGATAAAAACATTCCTAATAGGGGAGGCTTTCTACAGTATAAATCAATTTCTAGTACACAATATTAATGAAGCAAACTTTCTTTTTTTTTTTTTTCCGGATTTGAATTGGCCTCGGGTATTTCCCATTAGCCAGCTGCTCAGATTGTCTCAATTTGCAAAATAGAAGAGGAAAATGGAATAATCTAAAAACTACGGGAACATTACAATGGGCACACGTTTCACGCCAAGGGGCCGATCATGGCGACTTAAATAAACTGACGTACACGTAGGTAGGCCTCGGTTAGGAGGAGAAAGGAAGAACAGAGGAAACTACAAAAGTAGACGGGAGATCGGAATTCACAAATATTTAAACCTCTTAAATGACAAAGTTGCATGTTTGCAAGTATTCGTAGATGATTTTTAGCGCATCAATATTTTGTTTTGCAAGAATACAATTTACATTGAGAGGTAAGACAAATCCATTGTCCTGAAGATGTTGTATTAAATGATCGGATTCTCTCTGTTTGAGTCTACAATTAAATAAAAGATGGTTGACGTCACCAGTATCTCCACATTCGCAGAGATCGCTCTCTATTATTTTAATTTTATGCAGGTGGGAAGGAAATCGGCCGTGGTTAAATTGCAGACGAGTTATAGTCGTGTAGAAGTGCCTGGTGATGGAGAGCCCTTTATGCCACTTGGGCTTAGATATATCGGGGTTTAATAAAAAGTAGTTAGTGGCTCTGTCTGAATATGCGTCTTGGTATCTGCGTTGCCATTTTACATATAGTGATTTTTTTAATGTGATGTGTAAATCTGATGAAGGGATCTTGTATAAAGAGGTATCGCCGTCTACAATCGCACTCTTGGCTAATTTGTCCACTTTCTCATTATGTGGTAAGTCACAATGAGCTTTAATCCACACAAAGTTGACATTAATGTTGCGATGTGCTAACTGTGAGACTTTACTTACGACGTCTAATACATTACATGAGGAGTGGATTCCAAAATTGGAAATACTGTTTAAAACACTTCTTGCATCGGAAAAAATTGTGATGTTGGGGTAATTTAGCAAACTAACTGTATTGATGGCCTCAAGAATGGCAATGGTTTCGGCAGTAAAGATCGAGGTTTCTGATTGGAGTTTTAATTTGTACTCTAAGTTCAAGCTAGGAATGAAAAAGGCACTACCAGTACCGCTCTGGTTTTTCGATCCGTCTGTGAAAATACATAAGTTATTATTGTACATATCTAATAGCTCGAAACATATGTTTTTGTTGAGTATCGGATTGTCAGTAAAAGCAGGCAAGTGCACTTTGGGAGTGATCAGCATGGCGAAATAATTCAAGGTAAAAAAATACGGGAAGTTGTACTTGACTATGAAATTGTCGTAATCAGAGGTGTTACTATAACCATCAGCTAGTGGAGGGCTCACATTTTTTTCCCAAAATTTATTTGTTAAATTTTCTATGCAGATACTATGTAGACTTGTGTTAAGGTTGGAGAGATTTGTAGACGCGCGAACCTTGAGGGCGAATTTTGAGCTTAACCATTCCCTTCTAAGTGTTAAGGGAGGTTCGTTTGCCTCCACATATACGGCTTCTGTTGGAGTGGATTTCATCACACCCAAACATATTCGCAAACCTTTGTTCTGCAAAACGTCAAGACGACCTAGAAGAGTTTTACATGCGGATCCATAAAAAAGACATCCATAGTCGATAACAGATCGAACCATCGTCCTGTATAAAAGCAAGGATATATTTACATCTGCTCCCCATGAGACTTTATTACAAGCGCGAATAATATTAATAGCCTTTTCACTTTTAGTTATCACCGCTTGTATTTGATCCTTCCACTTCAATTTTTGATCGAGTAATATTCCCAAATATTTAACGGTTGTTTGGAAGGGGATAGTAAATGGTGGTAGATTGAGTGTTTGGAAATTTGGTAAACGTTGCCGAGTGTAAATTGAAGCAACCGTTTTATTTGAGGAGATTGAAAAACTTTTTGAATTACACCAATCAGTCACCCTTGACATAATCACACCTAAAGTATGAATACAGTCATCCAATTTTCTTTACAAACTTTCTTAATGGAGTTCAATAGTCTCCTGTATTGTCCTGTTATTGTAGCTTAATTGTTTGTAATAGCGACGTTTTAATGTATTATAATAATATATTATATACTGTTAAATATTTTTATTTATACCATGTAAATGTAATATTTTATACTGACCTGTGTACAACAAATTATTTGTTAATTAACACCAATAAATTGATTGATTGATATTTTCAGCGCGGCAGCTCAACGCCAACTCGAGTTTTTCGCGGAAAAAAGAGTTTTTGGACCGTGGAAGGGAAAGGCCACGAGCTGCCGCAATTCTCTCTCTGTGGATGCTTTTTTCTTAACAATAGGTACCTTTTGACCTATTTTCAGTGCGGCAGCTCAAGGCCAAGTCGAGCTTTCCGGAGGGAAAAAGAGTTTTTAGAACGTGGAAGGGAAGGGCCACGAGCTGCCGCGATTTTCTCTCTGTGGATGCTTTTCTTTTAACAATAGGTATCTTTTGAAATATTTTCAGAGCGGCAGCTCAACGCCAAGTAGACTTTTCTGGGGAAAAGGAGTCAAAAGGTACTCATTATTAAAAGAAAAGCATCCACAGAGAGAAAATCGTGGCAGCTCGTCGCCCTTTCCTTCAACGGTCGGAAAACTCTTTTCCCCCGGAAAACTCGACTTGGCGTTGAGCTGCCGCGCTGAAAATAGGTCAAATTGTACCCATGGGTAACAGAAAAGCATCCACAGAGAGCCGCTTTAAAATCACTTTTCATAACATTCTAAACTTATTTCAACAAAAAACAAAAAAACTGATCTTTTTTATATACTTAGATAAGTATACTTAAACAATAATAATTTATAAGCAATGGAAAGGAAAAAGTTCCTGAAAAAATCTAATGTGAAATAATGCGCTTGGAAACTTTTCCGACCCCTAGAATTTCTTTGCCAGCTGGCCTTACTGTAGACACTAGTATACGCAATATCAAAGACGTAATGTAAAATAATTGCTCACGCACCGATAGCACTCCAGGTTCGGGATCAGGATGGTTAATATATAATACAAATCGAAATGTTAATTAAACTCTGGTACTAAACTACTTAATTTACAGCCTATCCAGGATATTTAAAGCCGTGGCATGAGTTAACCAGGTATGTTTGTAATCAAATAAATTAAATCGAATACACAAATATGTTGGCGATGTTTAACAAACAATTAATTGGTATTGGTTTGCTGGTTGTTCATAATTTACAGAAAAACAAAACAATTTGTTAGACGTGTGTTCAATACATAGATTCAGATGGTTACTTTTTCATTTGATTTATTATGATAAATGACAAAATATCATTAAGTAAATATAAAATCATAATCAGTAACACGATTTGACCAGAGCAAGAAGCAAATGAAGCAATAAAGCACCACATATTAAAATGGAAGATAGTTTACTTCCACATCCACGTAGTGGGTTGGAAGTATAGTAGGTAATCGTAAAAAAAAATTGATTTTTTTTTTCTTGAAGTAGGTTTAGCATATCATGGAACGTCGATATTTTAAATTTGAGCGAAAAAAATTTGCTGTCTGTCTGTCTGTCTGTAACTTGTTTTTCCGCACGTTTTCTCCGGAACGGTTTAAGATATTGACTGGAAATTTTATACACGTATATGTACAGTATGTCCGGTGATGTGGTAGACAAGAGGACAAACGGACCGAAAATTTCATTTTTCGAGGAAAAGTCATTCTTTGTAAAAAAATTTGCTTGCTGAAAAAATACGATTGTCGATGAAAAAAATAAAAATTGTATACAGTGTGTCCAAAATGTTAAAAGTTCAAATTTTTTGCAACAGTAAAGCACCCAAATTTTAAAATTTTTAGCAAAATGCTATTTGAGAAAATTGTTTCAAATCATCGCATCTTCTAAGACATAACAGAAATAAATGATTAGAGTGTCAACCAAAACGTCATTGTCAGTAACTTTTAAAGATTTTGTTAGTTTACAATGTTAACAACGGAGCAAAGAACACATTTAATACAATGTTATGGTGACGGAGATTTTTCATACAGATACGTTACTGAAAAATTTCATGAAAGTTTCCCCAATGTACCAGGAACCAAATGGGCGGTCTGCAAGCTGCTCAAGAAATTTCGTGAAACAGGATCCGTATTAGACAAAAAAAAAAAAAGAAAAAAATCCTACAATGAAGATGATGCAGCGACTCTACTCGTACTACAGTCTGTTAGAGAAAACCCCACAATGTCCTTGAGGAAATGAGCTACGCAACTACAGGTGGTCCAAAAAAGTACTATTAAAGACATTTTAAAACAAAATAAGATACGTCCCTATAAACCCCACCATAACCATACATTAGAAGAGGGTGATGATGGCAAAATGTTGGATTTTTGATGATATTGTCTATTACTTCGGGGTTGTAACAATTGTTGAAAGCAATTTGTTTTATTATTTGTAGTTCTTTGATATAATTTTCTTCCGATAAGGGGACAGTCAAAAGTCTGTGTATCCGAAGAAAATTATATCAAAGAACTACAAATAATAAAACAAATTGCATTCAACAATGGTTAGAACCCCAATATCATTATGAAAAAATCTTTCAATAAAACGATTAAAGAAGCATATCCTATAATAAAATATCAAAATAACAGTTTCAAAGTTCTCACTTACATCGGCTATCCAACAATAAAAAACTTCCTCTTTAAAAAAAAAAACATGATATTAATGTAGCTTTCAAAACTAATAACACAATAGGAAAACATTTAAATAATGCAAAAGACAAAATTTCATCAGAAAATAAATCAGGCGTGTATAACTTGACTTGTGGTGCTTGTCCTAAAGTATATGTTGGACAAACAGGAAGAAATTTTGGTAAACGGTTATCAGAACATAAAAGAAGTTACATCAGTAATAAAACAGTAGTGCAATGCAAGTTTTCACGGCCGTTGTCCAATGAAGTAGTTTCTTCCGAGTTTTGCCGCGGTCGTCGAACTTGACTTGACGTTTCGCTGATCATGCTGTCAGCTTCTTCAGAAGGGTTCCAAAGACTTGGAACCCTTCTGAAGAAGCTGACAGCATGATCAGCGAAACGTCAAGTCAAGTTCGACGACCGCGGCAAAACCCGGAAGAAACTACTTCAGTAATAAAACAGACTCAACTTATGCTAACCACCTAATAGAAATACGTCACATGTTCAACGAAGAGTTTACAATTTTACACACCGAGAAAAAAGGGTTAAACTCGATTTACTAGAATCTCTAGAAATAAATAAACTAAAGTCGTCTGATATTTTATTAAATGACCAAATTGACACAAACTCATCTCCCCTACTAAATGTATTTACTTAGACTATTAAAATTAGATTCAATAAATTACCTAGAAATATATGTACCCTTCTGTAGTAATTAAAATTATATTGTACTTTTCCGCTTAGCAATTAAGATTAGAATTAAATCGAAATTGTATAAAACCACATAGTTTATGCATTGTAAAATTAGTATACCAGTACTCAACATCCGAAGAAGCCACTGTGTGGCGAAACAATTGTCATGTTGACAAGAAATAAAGTGAGAATCAAAAACTCATATAGTTTTCTTCCCAATTACTATCATGGATTTTCAATTTTTCATCAAGTAACGGCCCAATCTGTTCAATATCCTAGTTTTGTATTTGCGAAGAGTATAATAAAATGTCACAGAAAGTGAACTCTATGACACATCTTAACATTTTCAATTCATACATATGGCAACTAAAATCTTTTCTTAAATAAAAGAAATATTTTTTATATTTGTTTCTTCCTTATTATGCTTGCAATCACACGGATAATCAATTTTCTTTGCAACACAAGCGAATTGTACATAAATTGAAAAATGTTTTTACTGTGCCTCATTACATTTTAGTTTTTTGTAAGTAAGCATTGTTAACAAATTTAATAAACGGCCGTGCTCAAACGTTGCTCATTTCTCAAATTCAATAAAATTTTACGTTAACTTCAAAAGGCCAGACTTCCTTCAATCTAAACAAATAATTTAGTTATACATCTTACATCAATAAATCCTTTATTCCTTTCAGGCTATTATCTAGAATTTTCTTTGAACAACCGCAGAGAATATAGTATACTTCGACAGCGTATCGCCCGAAAAAAATGGATTGTGTCGTCTCCCCTATCCTCGCCCGCCTGATGATTACTGAAAAACTTATAGCAGATTGATATTCAGTGAGCACGGCGTAAAAAATATTGTCTGTGAATACAAAAACCAGAATCAATATTTTATTAAATTATCAATCAAAAGACGATGCGGAGCCTTCCAAATCAGCCTTTGTGAAATGGCTCTCGTTAAAATGTTTATAAAGATTCTGTGGTTGTGTCTGCGCTCACCCTAACAAAACTGTCTTTTTAAATGTATGTCGAATCAATTACTTATTTGTAAAGAAATCGAATTGCTGTTTGTTGCTTTTTACAAGTTGTAAATGCCTAATGAAACGAATTAACAAACTTACTGACTATAGTTTATCTTAGTTTAAAACGCAGTGCTTGTAAAAATAGGGAACGTGTGTCCTTGTCTCTAATTGGTACATTTGCACGCAAAGTTTACGCAGGAAAAATTAATAAACTAAAACAGATTTAGTGTATTTTTATTCTTGCAATAAAATAAGAACATTTATGTTCTAAATTAAATGAAATAAATTCAGAGTATTTATAAGATCGCCAAATACCAAATGAAAGTGAATTTAAACCATTAATTTTTATTTTGTGTACCAATGGCCTCGAGACTGCCTCCATGGGTATTTCTCTTACATGGGAATTGCCATGTGCCTGTGTAAACTGTGCTGCGATCATGAAGTAAACAGCTGCTTTCTAATCTGAGATATACTATAGTATTAAATTCCATATTATAGCAAACTCTTAGTGGTGCATAGATGAGTAAAAAATTAAACAACATGTTAGATGGACGAAAATTTCGTTTTTCGAAATGTCACGAATTGTCAAAAATGACGATTCGCCTTCGCTTCTGCCGGCCACAATTTTCGATTTTCACCTCACGATTCACGTTGTACGGTCATTGCCGACCTTCTCCTCGCCATCGAGACATAGAACAGGTCTCCAATCGCCGTATTTATTCAGTTCTTGGGTTTAAGAAATTGACTTGCGGTCGTGTTAATCGGCGACTATTTTTAAGTGGTTTCCCGAGTTCGAATCCCGCTCGGGGATCCTTTTTTTTTTTCGTTTCAAATTTTTTGGCAGATATTTTTTATTCTATAATTGCTATTCGCTCCGTTCTATTGCATTATCTCTAGCATTTCTTACCACAACGTCTCTATACCACCAGAAATTTTTATACATGCTTTTTACTATCAAAATTGAATAAAAAGAAGAAATTGAAATGAAGGGAACTAAATTCTATATACAATCGAGAAATAAATTCAGAACATTACAGATCGTTTCATTACACTTTTTGTGCCCTGTGATTTCAGCAACCTATAGCGGAGGTAGAATGGGATTTTTAATCGAAATAGTGCAGATAAATATTCCGCGGCGGAAAATTCAAAACTTCTTCCAGAAATGCATTAGAACGGAGCGAATAGCAATTATAAAATAAAAAATATCTGCCAAAAAATTTGAAACGAAAAAAAAAAAGTATCCCCGGGCGGGATTCGAACTCGAGAAACCACTTAAAAATAGTCGCCGATTAGCACGACCGCAAGTCAATTTTTCCAACGTGAGAATTGAATAAATACGGCGATCGGAGACCTGTTCTATGTCTCGATGGCGAGGAGAAGGCCGGCAATGACCGTACAACGTGAATCGCGAGGTGAAAATCGAAAATTGGGGCCGGCAGGAGCGAAGGCGAATCGTCATATTTTGACAATTCGTGACATTTCGAAAAAAGAAATTTTCTCCAGCTACCATGTTGTTTAATTATTTTCTCATTTATGCACCACTAAGAGTTTGGTAGAAATGCACCTTCATTATAGATATTATCTAAACTCTCTTTGGAAAAAAATCTAGCTTTATAGAAATGATTTCATGAAAACTGTCACTGCCTCCCGGGCTATAACTGGTACATGGATTGGCTATAACTTTAAAGTCATGTTTTTTTGTTTTTATTCGTCTTATTTATTATGTCACAGTATTATATAGACACTATTATAGACAGTACTTGAATGAGGTGTTTCCAGGCCGATGGATAGGTAGAAGAGGGTCAGTCAAATGGCCAGCTAGATCTTCTGACGTTAAACCTCTCGACTTTTTATGGGGTCATTTAATAGGTTGCGTTTATAACAATAGGCCAAATAATTTGAAGGATCTGAAAGATAGAATACGGTCGGGGATTGGTTGAATACCTCAAATGGTATTCCATAACTGTTTACGACACTTTAAACAGCGACTTGCAGATTTCATAGCTGTTATGGAGCTCATTTTGAACATCTTATTAAAAAACTTCTTATATTTTTATCAATAATATAATTCATTAATCTTTCTTTTCCTTAAAAATAAATTTTATTGCATATGTTGAGGAAGCAATTCGTATTGACGCATTTCGATTTTCTTTACGCCGCGCTGTTAGACGAAAATTGACTTTTTTTAAATTAAAGTTCTCGCAATTCTCTTTCCTTTCTGACAATATTTTTTTCAAAATCGCCGTAACAATCCAGTTCTTGATATTTAGTTCATAAAAAAATGCAAAAGAAGCGGCCAAAATGACTTAAAAATGAACTTTTTTTAATGTCATTGAAAGCTGGCTTTGAGATCTACATTTTGAAAAAGAAAAAGATCCATTTTGGACTTAATGGCATAAAATGGAGGGCACTTCAAATTTTAGATATTTAGATAACAAATTAATTAATGTCCATAGAGTTGAATATTTGGGCAACAAAATTTCAAGGTGTTCTTTTTTTTTTTTCAAGAAAAGGTACATTTTCTGAAAGTTTGAAGCCCATCGGAACTCTTAACGTCCCTGGGGCGTTTATTCATTAGGTACACAAACTTTCAAAGCCACTCCTTTTCTATCTAATTTGGAAATTTTTAAAGTTCCTTAAAAATTTCTTTATTTGGTCACAAATAATGTGACGAAATAAAATTTTCCGCACCTCTTTATCATAACAAAAATATTCGACTTTCGAAAATTTAAAAATATTTTTAAGGGCCTTAGTGAGGCCCAATAGAGCCCCAAAAAATTGAGGCTACAGGTCCCACACCATTATTTAAAGGCTTAATTAAATAAAATTGTGATATTCACTTGAAATTTGGTACACGTATGTATTATAACGACATCTGGAACTAGATTACATATTAAGATGGTTCCGTTGAATGGTTGGGAGTTAAATTGTGGTGAATAGGGGACAATAAGTTAGGCAAACTGGTAGGAGTACAGAAATTTGGGATTTGGTGTATATACTAAAATCCAAGGCCATTTCTTTATATCTTTCAATATGTTTTTTGCTTTAAAGTGACTTGAATGGGAAATCTGGATGTGGAAGTAGTGATTCCTTAGGCAGTGGTTTTTTGTATGTTATGTACAAGGTGATTCCTTAAGCCCTAATTTCGAATTTCGGTCTCATTTAAAAAAAATATTTCAATAACTTTTTAAATCATTTCGAAATGATCCAAACATTTTATAGAAAAAAAAAATTGAGCGTAAAATAAAAAAGTTATAGATTAAATTTATATTTTCTTAAATGATACACCCTATATAATATATATAAATATTCTGATAGAGTATTTTTTTCTGATTTCAAAAATATATCACTTATATATGTTATTTTTGACCTTTTTGAGTTATTAATATTTAAAAATCACATTGTTAAAAATAATTCATTAATTTGTGGGTAGGTCATGACCTATTTTGTTTGCTCTAATCTAAAAAAATAAATAAATCTGATTTTTAAATATTAATAACTCAAAAACGGTTAAAAGTAACATATAGGTATAAGTGATATATTTTTAAAATCAGAAAAAAATACTCTCAGAATATTTAAAAATATATCCCATTTAAGAATTTTTGGATTCCCGAGAAAAAATCATTTCGAAATGATTAAATAGTTATTGAAATATTTTTTTATATAAGGCCGAAATTAAGGCCCAAAAAGGAGGAGTCGTTAAAGAATCACCGTGTACGTACTCAAATGACCTAAAACCAGATTAGTTGGAATTTTAATTACGAAAATTTTGTTCGTCCCGATTGGACCTCCAAAACCGGAGATATTCACCTTTTTACCTAAATAAACGTTGTTTAAAACACTAAGTTGAATATAAAATTAAAAAACGTAATAAGCTTTCAAAGTCCAAATCTCAGATATATACCTACACTTGGTGAAAACCGAGAAGGCATTGCTATTAAATAGCTATGCTTAGGGATCAATGTCTTTTTTTTTACCGCACTATAGGGATTTCGTTGTTTTTTTTGAGATACGGAACCCTAAAAATTGTTCAATTTGACAAGAAATATTAAAAAACATGAGTATGTAAACTTTCTATTACTTGATAAAAAGTTTATTGCAACTTATAACATAAATTTAAAAAAAGTACGACTTAAAAACAACTTCATTTTACTACAAAATGTTGGTGAAATGAATCAGTATACCTACCTACTTTCAAACTCTTATAGATCTCAGTATGCTCAGTTAATTTTCAGGGTAAAAAAATAGAAGCAAAAATATAGGAAACTTCACTAGCATTAATTTAAACTTAGAACCCTTTCATAAAACGCCTATTTTCCGAGTTATTAATAAAAAAAACTATCACAAAAACAGTCACATAGATAGTCTACCATCAATGTCATAACAATTATTATTATTCTCCAAAAGAAAATCATGCATTTTCGGTTCGTTTCATTATTACCGAAAATAAATAAATCTCCTACCCCAGAATTATAACCTTACTTTTAGAAGAGTTAGGTACAACTTTGAATATTATTTAGTAATTTTTATCTGAGGTAATTTTTATCTACCGATTCGAATGATAAAATTTCAACTTCAGAATTCATTACCTTTTACCTACTTGGTTTTTCAACCAACACAGATAACAAGTTACCTACTTTAAATACTTCAAATCTAATTGAGTCAACAAATACATTTAAATTAAAACGCCTACCTTGCACTGCAACAACATTATGAGGTTTGAGCTAGTCTGCATCAGCTGCTATCCATAGTTAAAACCTTTATTCACCAATAATTACACAAATATCACATAGTTCTTGTAACAAACCGTTTTAAATCCACAAAACTGATGCACCAAACACACGCTTCTTTATTCCACGAATATCACTGACTGTTTTTTGTTTGCTACAGAGTAACGTGCCTTTGCACAACATACTGCGTTTTTATGCCTAACTTGCTGTTGTCAAGAGCTTTCATGCTACCTAGGAATATTCAAAATCGGTCCTAGACCGCTTCAACAACGAATGCACGGATATGAATAAAAACGCGGGTAGGCTGTGCCATACGTCACTCTGCAACAATTGAAAACAAAACACAATCAGTGTACCTACAATAAGACGCGTGTGTGATGCATCGGTTTAGTATATTTAAAAGTTTGATTCAACGGTTATGTGATATTGGTGTAATTATACGTGAATAAGTGTATTTATTATCTATGTAAAGCAGCCTCTGGATCCAAGTTCTAACCTTACAATGTTGCAATGCAAGGTAGGTGTTCTAATTTGAATGTATTATTGAGTCAAATATATTTCAAGTGTCTAACGTAACCGTCGTGTGTACCTATGTTGGAAACCCAAATAAGTAATGGAAAATGAATTTTGAAATCATGTAAAGTAGGGTGTAAATATTGCAATGTTTACTACGAACTAGTACCTACCTCAAATTAGAATTTTTTAAAAATCAGGGTTGTTAGTTACTCGTAAAAAATGAAATAACTATATTTTATGGAACAAGTTTCAAGGGATGATGCATCCAACTAAAAATTTGTGATTATTCAGAGTAATTTCATTCGGACAATGTCTTTAATTAGTAATAACAATAGTTTTGATATTGTTGTGCATGTATATACAGGGTGTTTCACTTAAAAGTCCCCAGGCCATTATCTCTAAAACTAATAAAGATATTTTATTTTTGTAAATGGCAGATGATTGATACCAAAGAAAGGTTTAAATAACGGTGATTAGAATTTTTCCTCAACAGCACACAGAGATGGCGCTGCGATGCAAAACTATTTTTTGATGGCTGGAACCTTGAAACATACGTCATGTGATTAAACAATAATTTGTGAATAATTTTGATGTTATAGAGAATTTACAAAAAACAAGCCGTTTTGGAGTTACATGAGTTTCTTTCATTAATGCCAGTACACGTGAATTTTGATAAATCCCTATAATTTATTTATTATTTATTATAGAATATTGGTTACCAAACACTTTTTTTCAAGATAAGGAAAGTGATATAATACACTATCATAAAATTATGTTTACCACTTCCGGCCAAACCGGAACTAACATGATGAACCAATATCCATATGTTCCTACATATTACATTTTTTTTTCTAATAACGCTTCTAATAAAACGGCTCCCAAAACTTAAAGTAAGTAAGACAACAAAGAAAATACACACTAATTTAGAATGGGCTAAATTTATATTAACAATTCAGTAAAGAACGTAAACAAAAGTTTTATAAACAAACATTTAAAAACTATCGAAATATTATTAAAAATGAAATTAAACTAATTTCTTTCTTATTAGTAGGTACTTATTATATTAAATGTTCAAAATTTCTCCCTTCTTCATGAATACACATATTGTACCGTTTCAGTAACTCTTCATTGCAAACTTTTTGTAACGTATGTCTATTTATAGCAGCAACACTTGCATATATTTTATTATACAAATCGGCCATATCCTCAATGGGTTCAATGTACACTACACTTTTCAAATACCCCCAAAGGTAAAAATCTAATGGAGTCAAGCCAGGTGATCGTGCTGGCCATCTGAATACTCCATTAGTACCAATCCATCTCTGAGGGTACATTTCATTAAGACAATCTTTGACTAGTACTGAGTTATGGGGTGGTGCACCATCTTGGTGAAACCAAATATTCTCCTGGTTATGAGGGATAGTCTCTAATAATCCTGGCAATACATTTCTCAAAAATATCTCATATTTTCTTCCATTTAAAGTCCCATGGAATAATATATGAATTTAATATTCCACACCACACGTTAACTCCAAAAGTTACCTGATTTCGGGTCATTCTCATCTATCTAGGATTATTTTGTGACCACCATCGGCAGTTATGCTTACTCACAACTCCGTTGTTGTGAAAACGGCTTTCATCGCTCCAGAGCACATTTTTTAAAAAATTTGGGCATTCTTCAGAAAGAACTGAAAATTCAGCTAGAAAATGTAATCTTCGTTCATAATCACCAGGCCTTAAATGATGGATCAATTTTAATTTGTATGGATGGTATTTATTTGATTTTAATATTCTATGGCACGAAGATATCGACAGATTAGTTTCCGATGCCAATTTCCGGAGAGAACATTGAGGATTGTTGACAACACTATTTAACACCAAGGCTGTATTTTCATCGTTTCTAACTGGCCTATTTCTGTTACGAATAGTTTTCTTAAAACTACCCCAGTTTCTTAAATTTTTAAACAGCATGATAAATGTTTCATTTTTTAAATTTATTTTTTTTATTGCCTTATTTGGATTAATTTGCTTCGAATTGTTTCTAAGTACACTATTTCTGTTTGAAACTATGATTGAAATGCACCAACTACAAACTTTGTTTAATAACTGTCAAACTTAAAATTAAATCAAAGCCTACTAATATCTCTTAAGTAGATTTTTCATTACCATTCTAAATTAGTGTGTAGGTATTTTCTTTGTTGTCTTACTTACTTTAAGTTTGGGGAGCCGTTTTATTAGAAGCGTTATTAGAAAAAAAAAATGTAATATGTAGGAACATATGGATATTGGTTCATCATGTTAGTTCCGGTTTGGCCGGAAGTGGTAAACATAATTTTATGATAGTGTATTATATCACTTTCCTTACCTTGAAAAAAAGTGTTTGGTAACCAATATTCTATAATAAATAATAAATAAATTATAGAGATTTATCAAAATTCACGTGTACTGGCATTAATGAAAGAAACTCATGTAACTCCAAAACGGCTTGTTTTTTGTAAATTCTCTATACCATCAAAATTATTCACAAATTATTGTTTAATCACATGACTTATGTTTCAAGGTTCCAGCCATCAAAAAATAGTTTTGCATCGCAGGGCCATCTCTGTGTGCTGTTGAGGAAAAATTCTAATCACCGTTATTTAAACCTTTCTTTGGTATCAATCATCTGCCATTTACAAAAATAAAATATCTTTATTAATTTTAGAGATAATGGCCTGGCGACTTTTAACTGAAACACCCTGTATATTTATATGTTCAGACTATAAGAGGGATATAACGTAACATTACGTAAAAGTTTTGACATTTGCGAGCATTGCTGCACAGTTAAGAGCTTGTTATTATAGCGAGTTAACAATCGCTCCTATCAATATACCGTAAATGACATTATTTGGCAAATTTTCATGCCCTCCAGGAGACGACGACTCGCTAGTTATTTAAAAAGAAATACGTCAAAACAAAAATGAAGTAAAATAATTTGTTTCCTGTTTTTTTTTCCTCTACCTTGTTTTCTGCTTTATAAATGGGTTTTAAAAGAGAAAAACTTCAACTACAAGATCCTGATATTAGAAAAATATCAAGAACGTTTTTGTACAAATTTCGGCTAGTTCTAATTAAGCTAAAGCTTTGAAATTTTGCACACGTATACAGGTCCGGTAGTCCAATGGGTAAAGTAAAAAATACACCAGAAGCTCGCAAAAAATGTTATCTGAGATTTTCCTTCCGTAACAGTTAGTGCGAGGATTAAACATCACAAAACCTCAAAAATGAGTTCTGGGGGTGCCGCGCAACCTCCCAAAAAACCACCCCTTCGGTGGAAAAAGCCTTATTTTACTGATAACTCGTTAACCGTTGATAAACAAATTGCTCATCATAAAAAAGAAAGCTTGACTAATAGAGCACTAGCAGTGACGTCACAGTTATGCCAGCTGTCACGTGATTGGTGGAAAAACTTTGAAATTTGACATAAGAGTAGGTGTCAGTTTTCGCTTGATAAAAATTAAAGTGGAGGATTTCTGAAATCAGCTATATGTAGTGATGTTTGTTAATGGTTTTTTAAAAGAGTAGTGCGAGAAAGAATTTTATATATACTTTATTAGTGTTGTTTTTCCAAGTGTAAAATTTGATGTCAAATACGTTGACATCTTTGTGAACCCATAATATGGTGAAAATAAAGACTATATTGGATTTTTGAACTTTTTTGTACATATATAATATCACGACATATTTCAGTAAATGTTTAATTAACACAGGCTCAGTTACGCAGCTAAGCATAGGTTAAAAGTTGTCACAACATTCGTTGATTCATGCCAATATATCAATCATATATTAATGATTTTATAAATCTTTTGTGAAATTAAAGTTTTTAGACAATTCAAACCATTTCCCATCAACTTTTTATTGATTATATCTTACTTTCATTTGGCTCAACAGTTTCTAATAAGTTTAATAGTTTAACACATTAATAACAATAATCAGAGGTTTGTATTGTGAAATGCAGGAGTAATAGTAAATCTAATATAAAGATAAGACTGAGGCCGTTTCAGTTTCCATTTAATTAAAATTATAAACAAATAGGTATGCAACGTAATATGCTCGAAATACTTTATATATATAAGCATACTTACCTAGTTTGGTATTTGTTTTCATTCTTACAATTATAATCACAGATCTTTAAAATATTGATAATGCTTACAAATAAAATATCAATGAAGGTAAGTGACCTAGAACGCGACAGAACTTAAAAAATAACACTTTTAGCGGGAGTAAAATAAAGTTCTTCAAAATGATGCTTATAAACATAACCATAATAGGATGTTTAAGATCGTACACATTATAGATAATAATAAAGGTAAGTATGAATAATAACAGTCTTATAGTTTAGATAGCATTTTTATTTCCAAGAACGGTCACAATGGTTCATTAATTCAACACTAAGTTGGAAGCAGTATGAATCTTCCACTTTTAAATCCTATAGGTTAACTCCATTAATATATTTCAACTTAGAAATGTTACGAGGGGACTCCTAAAATGTAGAATATAAATAAAATTATAATAAATTCACTAAAATTCACTTACAATATCGAAAATTAATAACTTTTGAGATGTACACAAGATAACTCGCTGGAAGAAAAACACAAATAAAACAATTGATTGATTGATTCGACCTTTACTTGATGAAAATCCATGTTAACGTTGCACAAATAAAACATACACTTGTTTTATGATTTTCACAAAAATTTTTATTTTATATATTTTTTCAAATATATAAACACATAACAATTGTTTCGCCAGCACAGTGGCTTCTTCAGATGTGAGTATAAAACTAAATTTACAATGCAAATTAAGGTATATATATATGGGTAATAAAATATGATAGCTTAATTAGGGTGAAACCAGGTATAAAGTATGTATAAGGCAAACTATTTTTGATGAAATATGAACTAATAATAGAGATTTTTTAAAAAAGGGAATTTTTTTTTATATAACTAACTCCAATAATACTAAAAACTAATAAAAATTGATTGTTAAAAAGGAAATGATAGAATTTAAAACAAGTTTAGTAACGGTGAATTGTTAGTTTCTAGTTGATCATTTAAAATTATGCCAGAGTTTTTTAATTTATTGATTTCTAATGATTCTAATAATGTTAACTTTATTCCCTTCTTCTCTAAATGTAAAATTTCAAATTTTTCATTAATTTTATGTTTTTCATCAAGAAGATGATTAGCATAAGTTGAATCTGTTTTTTTATTTTTAAAACTCTGTTGGTGTTCCTTAATTCTTTTTTCAAAACTTCTACCAGTTTGCCCTACATATACTTTGGGGCAAGTCCCACAAGTTAGCTTATAAACTCCTGACTGATGTTCTTTTTTGGTTTTATCTTTGTTATTTTTTATTAGTTTACTAAGAGAATTAGATGTTTTAAAGGCTATATTGATATTCTGTTTTTTTAAGTTTTTGGCAACTTGTTCTGTAGGTTTACCGATATACGTAAGGCTTTGATATTTTCTTATATTCTTTAATGGAACTGGATATACAAGCTCTATGGCCTTTTTAAACATTTTTAATTTTAGAATACTATCTATCATTTTAGGGTTATAGCCATTATTAAGTGCAATTTGCTGTATTATATTCAGTTCCTTATTAAAGTTTTCTTTAGACATAGGGACATTTGTGCAACAAATAAAACACTAAATTAAAGTCAGATTAACAAATTACGAAATGTATAATACACGAAAAACACCAAAAATTGATTTTACGCAAGAAAAACATTTAAAAAAGCACTAAAACCTCTTTAAAAACTCGAATTAATCAGCATGGACACAAACGCAAAACTAGGTTA
Source organism: Stenurella melanura (assembly GCA_963583905.1). NCBI lineage: Eukaryota > Metazoa > Arthropoda > Insecta > Coleoptera > Cerambycidae > Stenurella > Stenurella melanura. Next base: position 138,151,349 of record OY757314.1, read on the forward strand.
TTGTCCACCAATCGACCCTGGCGGCCATGTTGTGACGTCAGCTGCTACTGCTCTATTGCCTAAAAAAACTCCTCTTGTAATTTTTTTGTATATGGCATGGTTTTCGAGAAAATCGATGTTGACAAAAATTGCAAAATTTTTATTGTTAATTCGTGCAAATTTTCGTTTATTTGAAATTTTTTGCGTGCGGCCTATAGAAGAAACTGAATTGCTCGAAAACCAAACAAGCTAGGAAGAAAGATCAAATTGGGTTTTAAAGGGGATATAAAATACTCTCTTGTGTTGCCATTTTTGAGCGCTATTAATATTTAATAGTATATAAAAATAACAATATAATATCTCTTGATTTTTTGTGCATCTAACTATTCACAGGCCCATAAAAAATAACTGACTATAATATAAGTTATACCTAAATGCATTATCTTTTAGTTTAAGGTAGTACTTCAATGCAGAAAAAGTTAGGAATAAAAATATTCTGATTTACAAATTTAGCAGCATGTTAAATTTAGGCAAAAAAACCAAAAAGCCAAAAAGGCTGCATGTTCAACTTTTTTAAGATATTTTTTTAATACAATGTTTTAACCAATAAATGATTATAAACAATAGTTATATGATATATAAATTTTAAAAAAAATTGAGCTAAATTTTCAAGATGTTTGGGTCTTTTTCTTATTTTTCCTTTTCTGCATTGAAGTACTACCTTGAACTAAAAGATAATGCATTTATAACTTATATTAAGGTCAGTTATTTTGTATGGGCCTGTGAATAGTTAAAAGTGCAAAAAATCAAAAGGCAACTATATTATATTGTTATTTTTATATACTAATAGATATCAATAGCCATCAAAAATAGAAACAAAAAAGAATATTTTATATCCCCTTTAAAACCCATTTTGATTTTTCTTCCTAGCATGTTTAGTTTTTGAGCAATTTAATTTTTTGTACAGGCCACGCGCAAACATTTTCAAATAGACGAAAATTCATACGCATTAAAAATACTAATTTTGCAATTTTTTTCAATATCGATTTTCTGGAAAACCATGGCATATACAAGAACATTACAAGAGGACTTTTTTTAGGCAATTAGTCAAGCTTTCTTTTTCATAATGAGCATTTTTTTAACTTCAACGGTTAATGAGTTATCAGTAAAATAAGGCTTTTTCCACCGAAAGTGTGGCTTTTTGGGGAGGTTGTGCGGTACCCCCAGAACTGATTTTTGTGGTTTTATGATGTATAATCCCTCCACTAATAGTTACTGTAGGAAAATCTCAGATAACATTTTTTGTTATTGACATCTTTATAATTATTGGACCACTGTGACAATGTAATATAGTAATATCTTTCTAAATCCAATATGGCGGATGTCTTAAGATGGCGGATTACATCTTTCGTTACAATCCTTTTGATAACATATGAAATGGATTGACGAGTAAAATACGATAAACTATGTGACGTCATTCTAAGTCTAATATGGCGGACGCATTATGATGGCCGATTCTCTTTTTCTTCACAACCATTTTGATAAGGGTATGAAATGAAAGAGTTTGATGAGTAAAATAAAATATGTAATATTATAAATCCAATATGGCGGACGCCCCCCCCAGGATGGCGGATTACCTTTTTCTTCACACCCTCCTCAACATGGGTATCAAATGAATGAGTTTTGTCTGTCTACCTGTCTGCAAAATAAGTAAAAAAATAAAATTATAACTATACCGGGTCGAGCAATTAAGTTGACGTACGCGAATAACTTGAAAATTGGGATTTAATGGCTATATTTTTTTAAAGTTTGGTGGAGGATTTCAAGGTCATCCGAAAGTTAACTTTGGTTTTTTACCCTATTACACCTATTTTTATTTACGTTTTCATATTTCACTCTAAAAAGTAAATAAATTTTATTTACACCATTTTTATTATTTTGTCTCTCTGTTTGCGAGTAATTAAGCATTGAACGTGAAAGTTGTACATCTCTGTAACTGGGAAAGAAAACATGTTATGGAAAAGTTATATAGGAAGTATTGTAAATATCCAATGTGCAATGGCAGTAACAATTAAGAGTTGTAATAATGGTAGAAATAAGACTTATGTTTATCAACGTAATTGAGTTTTCATAAACGTTTTGTTTCAAATATCCCCACAAAAAGAAATCTGGTGAAGTTAAGTCAGGTGATCGTGCCGGCCAGTATACTGGACCACCTCGTCCAATCCACCGCTCAGATTTAATTCTGACAATGAAACTCAATGACCTTAAACCCCTGTATTTTTTTACATCAAGTTGTGTAAAATTGAATTATCTTTTTTCTGATATTAGCATTGAGGGGTTAAAGTTTTCAACTTTTTGAAATATTTGCGATTTTATTAGAAATTCATGAATTGTTGTAATCATTTCATCAAAATAGCCATAATTATCAACAATCAGTCATTATCTTATGTCAAAAAATGCCAGCACGTTTAAATTACACCCACGAAGACTTTTTAAATTTGAAGGTAATATCAAGAACTTGCCGCACATTTGCTACGCGATATCCACAAAAACGGAAAATAACACTAACACAGTAACATGCGTATTAATCGAATTGAAGATATGGCATGAACTAAAATAGCAGAGATAAGATCAATTTAAAACATGATTCCATTTAAATTTAATATTTGCTCAAAATTCCGCCCTCGAATCTCGACACATTTTTCGCACCTTCGGATTAGTTCCTCAGGGGTAGCTCTTCTAATTGAATCCTGTGATATGTTTTGAAATGCATTTCTTACTCTCTGCATACAATCTTCAGTGGTTGTTAATGGGCTCTCATAAACTTTATTTTTAATAGTTCGTCATATAAAATAATCCAGAACTGATAAGTCGTGCGAGCTAGGAGGCCATAAGAAAGGTCCATTATTGGCAATCCATTGATCATGAAAAGTTTCTTGTAAATAATTATTAACTAAATATGCGTTATGTGGGGGAGCACCGTCGTGCTGATAAAAAATGTTTCTATATTCGGCGAGAGGTAAATTTTCTAAATAGTTATTATTTAAATTTTGTAAGATATTCAGATATCTTTCATCTAAAAAAAAACAAAAATTTACCTATACATATTAGCAGAAGAGAAAATTTAATTTAACGTTTAAATTTTCCTGATAAAATTGTAATGCCACCACTCCATCGTTTCTTATGGCACAGTAAACATTGAACTGCCAACTTTCCCGAAAATTTCGCTCTCTGGATAGATGAGTCACTCCAATAATGCGAATTGTGTCTATTAAAAAGTCCATTTTTAGTAAATTTTGCTTCATCTGTCCATATAATATTTCCCAAATAAGAATAGTCACACTCAGACCTTATTAGAATAAACTCAGAAAAATTCTGTCTTCTTAGGAAATCTGTTTCTTTTAATCCTTGAACCATATGGAATGAAAACGGATGAAACTTATGTTTTAATAAGATTCTATGAATTGAATCCTTGCATAGTCCCGATTCCAGGGCAGTTTTTCTTAATGACATTCTTGGAAAGGCATGAAAATATCCCAGAATGACTATTTCAATGTTCTCGTCATCAACAATTGGCTTTCTTCTTTGCATTTTTGCCTTGACAGAGCCATAATTTTGAAAATTTTCCAGTATGCGTTTTACAGTGTTTGGTGACGGTTTCCGTTTTTCTGGATGTCGAGTAGCAAATGTGCTGCAAGTTCTTGATATTACCTTATCACATTCTCCATAAATAATAAACAAAGTTAAAAAGTCTCCGTGGGTGTAATTTAAACGTGCTGGCATTTTTTGACATAAGATAATGACTGATTGTTTCTAATCATGGCTATTTTGATGAAATGATTAGAACAATTCATGAATTTCTAATAAAATCGCAAATATTTCAAAAAGTTGAAAACTTTAACCCCTCAATGCTAATATCGGAAAAAAGGGAATTCAATTTTACACAACTTGACGTATAGAAATATAGGGTGTTCCATTTGACCTAAACAAGTTTTCGCGGTTTGAAGTTGACAAAATGATTCACTTGGTTGACACTTGGTATAATATTATTGAATTTATTTCAGTTGTAGAACGTAGTTCTCCTTGTGTTCTTTCTCCGTGCCAAAGAGCAAATGAGGATGTCCTACACAGAAAAAGTTATAACGGTTCTTGCGAACCGTTGCACCTGTCAATTTTTTTTACAAAATGTCAAATATCTTCGAAACTACTGGGTTTAGGTATAGGGTGTGCTACATCACTGAACTCAGAATTTTATTGTCATCTCGAAAAGTCGAAAATATATAGGGTGTTCTATTTAAAATAAGCAAGTTGGTATCAACTTCCGGTATAACCGGAAGTACCCCATGCTTCTAATTATTTTAATTGAATTGGCCACACCGACATTAGTAACTATCTAAATTTTCAAAAATTTCTGATGCGTGCTTTTCTCTATATCGATCGATTCAGTTCCCTATAAGACACCCTCTATAATGTTTTCTTAAAAAAATGTTTTCTTAAAATGTTTTCTTAACCGCTTCTCAAGTCACCGAGGTAACTCCTTGAAAATCCAGAATGATTTTGTGTAAGGTAAAGAGAAACGAGGCCCTACAGTTTATAGTGGAGTCCGAACCACATCTTGGGGATAATTTTATAATTAAAATTATTTCGCGGTGAGCAGGGATTGAACCTGCTTCGCTAGGTATGCCAGTATGCAAGCTAGACGCGCTAAACCACTGAGCTACCGTCCCCTTAAATAATATTTTTTAAGATTATTCAAATTCTCAGTGAGTTCATAGGTTTTCCGCAACTAAGATCCATTAAATGCATTGGACTAATGAGTGAATTTTCCTTTCTAAAATAGTTCTTTTAGTACTATTTAATTTTATCCCATTCTGGGAATGTATCCGAATACGATTCTGTACAAATATTGTTATACGTTGATATGCCTTACATTTGATGCAAACTTTTTGCTGCCACAATTTTCATGGATCATCAACATCGTCTCTTTATTCTCACGTCCCACTTTACGGAATATAGGCGCTAATTGCCATTTTTAAAGGAATTCAAGTTTGTGTATACACTCAAATTTTATGACGAGCCTTTAATGTTTTTAAGGATAACTCTTCCTTTGTAGAGTCTAACATTGTACTACTGACATATCTCCGCTAACATAATATTAATGGATGAAGTAATTAGTCTTTTTTTTAATAAAGCAGAATTTTAACTATGCAGTACCCGATTATTTATTCATGTTTATGTAACACAATAAATTACGGAGAATATTCCTCCTGAAACTAAACTTGCCACATAAAGGACAATAAACAAAAATGAACGAGATCAAGTGGAGTGTGTTTGTAATAAATAAGGACTGGATAGAGACGGACGAAGAAATCGATTGTACGCTAGCTACAGCGTTCTTTCATAGAGTTTCTAAATGCATTTTACAGTCATTTACATGAATATATAAGCCAGAATGATATAGCACTTCAGCCATTTCCTACATGCATAATGATGTATAATCACATATGCGATAATTATAACAAGAATGGGAATGTGTTTGCTGAAGCTTCCTCCAACGGCATGGGTGTAGATAATCGAGTAGACAATACAGGGTGTTTCAGAAAGATTGAGACAACGCTTAACAGTAGATTTTTTACTTCAAAACAAGTTGTTATATCCCAAACCAAAGGCGCTCTACCTCTTTTATTTTTCACTGTACAGAGTTAAATTAAAAAATATATATATATATTCGTATTTTTTCATATTATGTTTATTTAAGCCAAAATGTTTTGATGTTATTGATGATATTCTCCTGGAGCGTTTGACAATACCTCCTTCGATTCAATCTGCGCCGCCGCAGCCTATCCCTATCAAGGACACCATCATCAGATGGTTGAGGGCCATGTTGGCGGGAAGGCAAATCACAGCTGCCAACGAGGAAGCGGCAGTAAAAGTTTCAGCGAGAAGAGGCTGCCCACAAGGTGGTGTCCTCTCTCCTCTGCTATGGAATCTCGTTCTCGACGGCCTTTTACAGGAACTCGAGAAAGAGGATCTCTTTGCGCGGGGTTACGCGCAATCATCATCTCGGGAAAATTCCCAAATACGGTCAGCGGGCTCCTGCAAAGGGCCCTACAGATCGTACAAAGATGGTGCAACGACCAGGGCCTTAGAGTTGACCCCTCCAAGGCGGAACTGGTCATTTTTACAACGAGACGCAGGCTAGACGGCTTCGTCGCACCTGTGCTCTACAATACCACTCTAACGATCTCAAGGACATTGAAGTATCTGGGGGTCATCTTGGATTCTAAGCTGACCTGGAGAGATCACATAGAGAGACAAATACAAAGAGCCACTACAACCCTCTGGGTATGTAGAAGAACCTTTGGTAAAACTTGGGGGTTAAACCCCAGGGTAACAATGTGGTACTATACTGTCATAGTTAGACCAATGATCACGTACGCTTCTGTCGTCTGGTGGCCTGCAGTAACCGGGCGTAACATACGGCAGAAGCTAACACAACTCCAAAGACTTGCCTGTCTGGGAGTCACAGGAGCATTACGCACAACCCCCACGGCAGCTCTGGAGGTCCTCCTGGACCTCGTGCCCCTTCACTTGGTGATTGTGGCCGAGGCTCGGAAAGCGGCCTACAGACTGAAATGTGGTGGTCAGTGGAAGTTCGGAGGAGAACAATTAGGCCACACAAGGGCCCTATCTGATGCGATAGAGAGGCCCACCCACTCCTGGAGGCCAGGAGTGACGACGTCGTGCCTTCCTTCTCCTTCGCACAACCCTTTGAGGTGGTCATCCCCAAAAGGGAAGACTGGAACCCACTCTAGGGCACACTCGGGCCTGCCGATATCGTCTGGTTCACAGACGGATCGAGGCTAGAGGAAGGTACCGGAGCCGGGATATATGGAGAAAGGCCCAGGGCTGAGCTCTCTTATGCCCTGGGCAATTTCGCCACAGTATTCCAGACTGAGATCTTTGCTATCTTGGTCTGTGCACAGGAGAATATCCGAAGGGAATACTCCAACAAACACATACACATATATAGTGACAGCCAAGCGGCCCTCAAGGCCCTTGCATCGACAAGAACCAAATAAAAATTGGTTCAAAACTGTAAACAGGCTCTCTGCGAACTTGGCTCATCCAATTGGGTCAGGCTCCTCTGGGTGCCTGGACACAGCAACATTGAAGGTAACGAGCGGGCAGACGCTCTGGCCAGAGGAGACTCTCGGAAGCCTCTACTGGGTCCGGAGCCGGCCCTAGGTTACCCTAGATCCAATGCCAGGAGGTTAATAGAGGACTGGGCCCGCTCCCAGTTCATTGACTACTGGACATCCCACCCAGAACTCCGGCAAGCGAAGCTCCTCATCTCAGGGCTCTTGCCGGAGAGAACAAAACAAATTCTGCGACTAAGCAGGAGACAAGTCAGAGTCGTAATAGGTCTTTTGACCGGACACGGCTCTTTCAGTTCAGGAAACACCTGCATACCATGGGGGTGGTGGACCACCCCGACTGAAGGTTTTGCGAGGACGAGGAAGAAACATCTATCCATGTCCTGACTTCCTGCCCTAGGTTGATAAACCTGAGGCATAAACACCTCGGCATTGGCTTTCCAATGCTGGAGGAAATAAGTAATTCCCCCATAAGCAGGATTCTGGCCTTTGGACTAGAATCTGGCCTGTGTGGGGGCTTTCAATAAATTCGTTATCGGTTGCACAATGGGCCACAAGGCCTGAGTGCGGCGACCTTTCCTCGCCCCGCTAGAAGAAGAAGAAGAGAAGAAGAAGTTCTCCTGGGATCTAGCTCTACTTTCGGTTCGCCATTTTGAATCCTCTCAAATTGGATATCGGATTCGTTAGTATCGCCCGCAATAAAACCGCAAGTTCCCATTTTCAGCCCAAAAACGAATAAAATACGAGTTTTTCATGAGAAATTAACTCTACTTCCGGTCCGCCATTTTACTAAATTAGACCCCGGATTCGTAATCAGCAACCTCAAAAACCCCCAATTACAGATTTTCAAGATATCCGTTCTCATTGTTTTCTGAAAAATGGCGAATATATCAACTGGGCAGAACGCAGAGGTATTGCTGGTGTAAAATGCTAATGGCAGCTTTAAAGGTTTAGAAAAAAATTTCCAAATATGGAAAACTGATTACTTATTTAAAACGTGAGTCAAATAAGAAAAAACTGTTCCATTCTCTCACTAGTGTGTTTTACAGTCCATTCTATACGTAAAATCATCATAGTAATAGCCATTTCTATACCTGTGTCGGATAAATAAATGATCACTTATCAGGCATATTCGTTATAGGCTAAATCCGAAAAAATTACATTAACTACTCAGTATTTGAATTTACCACCCCGCTAAATCCAATTTAGTATTGCACGGACTCGCTGCTCTCATGTTGTAAGTTGAAAATAAAACAAGAAAATTAATGTACATTGAACACTTGTTCCCAGAGGCTCACTTTTTGTAGAAGCGTTAAATGTTTTTACTGCTTTCAGAGACCAGTTTTTTAAATACATCACAATGGCAAATACGAATATCTAATTCAAAATTTGTATGGTTATGTCATAAAGGGTATTGCTTTGATATTATTAATACCCTTTGCAAATTAGAGCAGGCAGTACTGGCGCATGAGTTTGGAATACATGTCGAATGAAGTTTTTTTACTGGAATAAGTTCAGGAGACACGATTATGAGAATCAATGTTACCAGACGGTCACCTGTTCTGATATTGTTAAAACAACTTTGTTTATAACAAACGAATATATTTTTAATCGAGCTAATTTTTACTTCCCTCGCATACCGAAGGGAAGTATTGTATTCGAGAAAAAATCATCCTCCGAGATTTTTTCGGATTCTGACGTTTCACATCACGTAGACTTCGAAAATATAGGTTTTTCAATTCAGTCAGTCTGTCTGTCTGTCTGTCTGTTGGTGCATTTACTAAAAAAACTACTTGGAGAGCAGTCAAATTTGGTAGGTAGTTGACTCTACCGTCAGCGAAGAAATAGTAGAACTTTCACTGGAAAATATACAGGGTGGATCGTCTAAAGGGAATAAATAATGAAAACAATTTTTTTTTGCACAAATTTAAAATTTCCACGTTTCATCATGACACGACACGCTAAACCTATTTCAGAAAAAAAAAATAATTGAAAATTTGCTTCACCATTTTTGAAAAAATTTTTACCACTAAAAAATTTTTTGTCTTTGTTCAAACTTAAAATTTCATGGCAGTCTAAACCTATTTAAAAAAAAATAATAGTAATTTTTTTTACCAACATTTTTGAAGAAATTTTTACCACTAAAATGGACGGGAAATTTTTTTTCTTTGTTCAAATTTAAAATTTCCACGTTTCATGACGTTCTAAACCTATTAAGACTAAAATTTAGATTTTTTACTATTTTTGAAAAAACTTTACCACTAATAAAGACTCAATTTTTTTTTTTCTTTGTTCAAATTTAAAATTTTCACGTTTTCATGGCATTCTAAACCTATTCAAACAAATTTAAAAATTATTTTGATTAAAATTTTTTTTTAAGAAAAATTCTATTTATCACTGGGTATAGAATAGATGAAAACATTTTTTTTTGCTCAAATTTGAAATTTCCACGTTTCATGACATTCCAAACCTATTTCGGAAAAGAAAATTTGCAACATTTTTTTTACCATTTTGGAAAAAAATTTACCACTAGAATAGATGGAATTTTTTTTTCCCCCAAATTTAAAATTTTCACGTTTGACATGACTGACATTCTAAACCTATTTGAGAAAAAAATATTTTGAAAATTTTTTTCACCAACATTTTTGAAAACATTTTTACCACTATAATAGATGGAAATTTTTTTTTCTTTGCTCAAATTTAACATTTTCACGTTTCATGGCATTCTAAACCAATTCAAAAAAAAAAAAAAATACCACTGTAGAATAGAAGGAAACTTTCCTTTTGCTCAAATTTAAAATTTCCACGTGTCATGGCATTCTAAACCTATTTCAGAAGAAAAAAATTTTGAATATTTTTTTTAGGACATTTTTGAAAATTTCAAAAAAAAAAGAAATTTTTTAACCACCACTATACTTTCACTCCACTACGTGTATGTGGAATTGAAAATGTGACAAATGGCAATAATATTAGGCTTATGCACCTATTATACTATTATTGAAAAATTTACAGGGTGGTCATCCCAAGAAATAATTCATGGTGGACATTTATAAAGGTATTTGCCCAAGCCTTCCATATTTGGCACCTGTTATTTAGTATTGAACTTTTGCTGTTGGATGAGCACTCTGTGATTTTTTTTTACCAAAACGTATCAGGTGTTCTTTGTAATAATAGTGATAACTATATTCCGATTATTATTTTCAATGTCACTTCGTAATTATTAATTTTTTAGAGTGACCGCCATACACAAATAAAGAGGGAAGTTCTGTGTAAATACCTTTACCGATTTTTTAAATAATTTTTTACCAATTTCCCACAAGACATGTTCAATAACTTTTTTTTGTAAAGTTGATGTTTTCAATGTTGTCAATTTTTACAAGTTGAAAAATCGCCAATTTCTCGTTTTTTGACGATCAAAGAGTATATGATTTTTTACAATACATAATTTATTATATCTTTAGACCGTGCATATGAACCAAAAAAAGAAATTGACGATTTTTAATTTCATACCTCACAGCAAAAACTTTTCTTCGACGGTTTTTGAAAAATTCATGTCGTAGAAAAGCTTCATATGGATTTCAGTGTGAAGGTAATTGATTCCTGAAACCTCTAATGTGTAACCCCGTTACAGCTTAGGATTTGAATTTAGGGGTGCTCTACAGTGTCTGGTGTACTTATGTTAATGTTTCCTTCATAACTTATGGTAATATAAATTGTTCTAATTCTCTTACCCTATACGTATAAGTTTATAACCTAAAAATAGCGTCAAATTAAATCTTTTGCTCTCAGAATTTCACTTGTACGGGTTCTACATAAAGTAGATATATTCTCGCCGTTTATTGCTAGACCAACGTTAGTAACCCCTAAGATTCCTTCCCAACTGAGTTCAAACAAAATATAATATTGATTATTGAACAGATTGGGCCGTTACTCCATGATAATAATTGGGAAGAAAACTATATTAGTTTTTGATTTTCACTTTATTTTTTGTCAACATGACAATTGTTTCGCCACACAGTGGGTTCTTCGGATGTTGAGTACTGGTATACTAATTTTACAATGCACAAACTATATGTTTTTATACAATTTCGATCTAATCCTAATCTTAATTGCTAAGCGGCAAAGTACAATATAATTTTAATTACTAAATTACCTTTCCATTCAGTAATTAAAATTATATTGTACTGTTCCGCTTAGCAATTAAGATTAGGGTTAGATCGAAATTGTATAAAACTATATAGGTAGTTTGTGCATTGTAAAATTAGTATACCAGTACTCAACATCCGAAGAAGCCACTGTGTGGCGAAACAATTGTCATGTTGACAAGAAATAAATTGAAAATCAAAAACTAATATAGTTTTCTTCCCAATTATATAATACTGATTTGTATAACAATCAGCTTGTTAAATAAGATACTACTTTCCGCGAGTGCCATGTTAAAAATTCATGGAACTTCCAATTGCTTTGTAGCTGTGATTACCAGAAGCAATTTTGTAATTTTCAGTCTTCGTTGCAATCTAGATCAAGGGGGACAAGTATCAGTTCATGAATTATTAATTTATTTTCAGTTACTTCGATTCCAGCAGATATTGCGGATAATGGTCTTATAAAATATAGATAAATATAAAGAAATCGGTCGATAGGCTTTGAAATATTGTATATTATTTTATCCACCTTTTTGCTTTTCGAAAATTATATTCCTTGGTATATTCAGTTCACCAGTATTGCACAGTAACAACATTTTAATGGCTTAAAATACGACTTACACATTTTTAGCGGATCAAAAGTAACAGAAACATAATGATTAAAAAACTGTCCCAAAAAATTTTTTAGCATAAGAATATCCTAACAAAAAAGCGAACATCGCTGTGGAAACACATTCATTTAGTGAGTATGGTTTGTGTGATTTGAAGTAACTTCTACGTTCATTTTTAGGGTCTCGTAGGAACTCTTATAGTCCGTCCGTTTGTCCCTCTGTCAACCTTTATCATTTTTATAACTATTGATGAAATTTGGTACACAGACGTAAAGTGATGACCCAGAAGCTAGCATAAAGAGATTTAAAGAAATTTCTTGGTGAAATGTGATCCAAAAAAAAAAAAATTACACTTGCCCTAACTTTGACTCTTCAGTCACTAAATACTCGATTTCAAAGTCGTTATCAACGCATACCTGTTCTGATATCTAAAATAAGTAGATTCTTAAAAAAATCCGGAATGTAGCTTTTAGTCAGTATTTTCTATGAAAATGATAACGGACGCTGTTGTCTACATTTTTATTATATATAATTATTTTTGAAAGTTACATTTAAATATTATGTAAAATGCTAATTGCCCTACCGGCAAGTAACTGCCATCCAGAAGCGAGAATTGCACTTCTCTCCCATAAAAAAAAGAATTGAACATAATTAATAAACATTTTTCTACAAAATTAGAACAAAGCACTCATTTGTATAAGGCGACTGTGTAATAAACCCATTGACCCTGTTTGCACTACTTTGGGGGGTTCTTATGTTTATTGATTATATTCGTGAAAATTAATGTACCTCTTTCAAATCAGACCAATTTACATTATGTGCGACTACCAAGAAATACTCATTCATCAACATCGGGCCTATCTTTACGTCTATATTCACACTACCCCTGCACAGTCAGCCTTGTAGGTCTAGATGTAATAATCTCGTTTTATACGTGGACCGTTCTCAGAGATATGTATGTATGCTTAAAAGATTATAGTTTAAAAACTTGCCCCATTTTCTTTGTCATCGACTGCTGCCTCACTACGATTATCTAACCTAGATAGACCCCGACTAGCCTCTAATAAACAAGTAAATGAAACACGCATTTTCAACAACACTTAAACTATATTTTACAAAAGAACACGAAATTAAGCTGTTCGGAAAATATAACTATAATAATAATTAATACTTAAATTAAAACAAAAGAAAATGCAACTTAAACAAATAAGAAAAATAGACCGTAGTCTCGAACTTAGGCGAAAAACTATTTCGTTAAAGGAGAAAATCGTTTACACTCAATTTCAAACTGATTGCCAGAACGTTAAAAAAATACAATACCATTAACTTCATTAATTATTTCTGAAAACTATAATTTAGAAACTAGTGCAGAAAACGTCAGTTGCAAGTGACAACTCGAATGAGGCAAAGTTTAATTTGTACTCTATTGAAAATGAACTACCTTTTAATACCAAATCTCAAAATACAAAACTCTACACGGTAACACTTAAAATTTCTACGTGGAGGACAATGATCACAAACCGATAGCCGAACCAAAAGTGTCTTATTTTTCTGACGGAATTAACTTAGTCAATTCTTTGATGAAATAGGGCGAGATACTTCGGGATTACGCTAACCAATTGAATACGAACCCGTCCCCTAACTGGTACTTGGTCGCTCGGTAGCTTGTGTCCTCTGGGGTACGACTTATAAACCAAATCTTAACATCGCCCGGACACTGACGAATTCAACCGAAAAATATGGCCAAAATGGCTTACCCTAAATATGAAACATTCTTTCCACAGGAATCTTAAACTGTTCTATATCTAAGCTGGCTAATCTTGCTCAGTCGATGAAAAAAAAAAGCTTTGTTTTCATCTAGATTCGTTCTGATATTAGTCAATTAAGGGAAAAACTAACTGGCGTTTCCTGTCTAGTGTACAGCAAGATTTGTGGAATTCTTGTAACCAATAAACCTATTTATGATTTGATTCACGCCCTGACTACTTTCGACTTCTCATGGCTTTGGAGTTTATGAGTTTCTGGGAGGCCTTTAAACGATAATAAAATATTTCTTATTTAGAAAATATACTATATTTAACACGAGGAGGTTGTTAAAATTAGAAATTTATACAATCTTGTTTTTGAAATCCTCTAATATTACATTATGCCGACTCGCTTATAGTCTGTGAACTAACAATGTCTTAACTTTCTACAAAATCGCGTTATTTCATAAAAAGTATTCTTAATTTATTTAACCCCTATCTTACATTTGTTACACCTGCACTACAATTTTATTCAGCCAAGTATTATTATGTGCTTGCACTAAATATTTAACTTTATGTCTTGTACTAGAATCGCTTCAAGATCCTTGATTTATTCCATAACTGATTTCCTAATAATTTAAATGATGATTTGCATTATGTTCAAGGAAATGGTCAAACAAAGGCCAACATTTAATATTGTTTTGAGACTCGAAGCAACTTGTAAACTGCGGATTACATTGATCCGGGAGTCGAACCATTGATAAAAGGTAGCAACCGGGCTTGAACCAGGGTCGACGTCAAAGTGAGAAACGCCCGAATCGACAGGCATCCCAAAACTTCAATGCTTAAATGTAGCTGAAATGCACCTTTCCTTAAAATTTAATTTTATTAATTAAAATACTTAGTAAATCAATTAACGAGTTTTCACGTTTCTCGTTTTAAAAGTGCAAATTAATTTTCGGAAAGGACGCTGTAAATAGACGACTAACGTTTCCTGGATAACGCCAATTAGATTAGTCTTGCAGAATTACGACTTTGCTTGCAGTAAACATCAGTTTAGATTTTTTAATTGGAAACTACTAATTAGTTCAGATTTTGTCAAAAATTGAAATGTTACAAATGGAAGTTATATTAAACGTTATACTGTTCACCCATTTATTGAACTTATCATACAGTGAGCTCCATAAGTAACGAATAAATTCTTTACCTACGTAATTTACAATTTTATACCTCCCCTTTAACCCCCTTCGTAGTTATATGCTGTCTTCGACTATCAGATTGTCAGACGGTAACTTTTCGTCATCGAATTTGCACTCCATTTCCCTAACTAATATAGAATAAAGTTAAAGAGAATGTTGGTAAATACGGTACGTGCCGTGCCTATCACGCTCTTGACTGGTTTTTTTTTGTAATAATAATGAGCGGATTTTGGTGCTACTTGCTGAACTTATGGCAAAAGCTTCTTTTATATTGTTTCATAAAATTGACCAAATACGAGTTGTTGTAACGTATTTTTGCTTAGGTAGCAGTTCTAGGTAAGTTTCGTTATTAAACAGTTAAGTTATTTGGTAACATATCGAAAGAGAAAATGCGAATTAAAATAATCCAAACGTCATACTTTAATTGAATTGTTCACAGCAATATTCCTGTGTCATTAAAGGATTATAATTTCCTATCTTCTAATTTCAACAACTTTGCATAGCTGAACATATACACATACCGAATACTTGTAAACATTTTGTAACACGCGAAAATAGAAGCTTATATTCTGTTTAATTACGTACTCAGCAAGTACTTTTATAGACCTGCATGTCAAACTTTGAATTGAAGAATTTTGTTTAAGTACTTGCACAGTTTCTCCAACTTCGAAATATGAAAGTAGCAATTAATTATCGTGAACGCGACTGGGGAATGAGAAAATTGTACAAGCACTAATTCTTTGATATGCTATGTAACATGAATAGTAGACTGTGTTCTTTACATGACATTACTTTATACTGCGTGTCTTTGAAAATGCACCATGTAGTTACAGTTATCCTAAATATCGTTGGTAAATCCATATGCGATTTTACAATGCCGCCATGAATTGTTATTGCGATTCTTGGAACAACTTTGGGAATATCGATATAGGTTGCTGCAAAGCCTTGCTGCTCGTGTTAAAGTACCTTTCTTAAATCGGGTAATTCATATTGTCAAAATTAAGAATTAACGTCCCTCTGTCGCTCTGTAAAGCCCGCGAGCTAGAAAAAACACTTTTTACATTTTTAGAATAATTCGAAAAGCAAGACTTCGGCTGCTGGAGAATATACACAAGCCACTCTCCCCTACCGATCGAATTTTCGGGAACGGCGAACAATCTGGAACGTCTAAAACGACTAGAGCGCCTGGAGTCTTCGATTTTCGAACACTTCCAGAAGCTTTGATTTATCTTATATAAACCGAGACGCGCTCAACGCATTGAGTCGCGTAAAGAGAATCGAGTCGAGTGAGTCGAGTCAAGTCAGTCAAGTCAGTCAGTTCGGAATCCAGCCACGCGACAAAACAACAACAACAGAAGGCAAATTTCTACTCTAAAGTGTTTACCAATCAACATAATGAATTAATGGCATGATTAAAATAAGAAACTAACTAAGCCCGTTTTTCTCTTATTTTACAGCACTACAGTAATTCTTTAAGGTCAGTGAATAAAAAAAGTTTTTGCTTGGCGAAATCCTTAATTGGGAGACTCTTGAAGGGTTTGTGTGAAATAGCAAAAAAAATGAGGAACAATCCCCTATAATGGATGTATGTTCACAGTTCAAATATACTAGGAAACTATGTAATTAATGTGAATTACAACTTTTAATTATTATAATATCCTAGTGGTTAAACAATCAGGACGAATTTACATGCTCCTCTGTGTAGTACTCAATAATTTCGGTTTGGGTTTAGACGTATTATTGGTTTTATTCCTGGCAACGCTAAGCATATTTCATACCTTTACACATAACAGCCGAAACCACGTATGTTGTTGGATGCTAATAATGCACTTCATGAATTCTACTCAACTGCAGTTAAGCGGTTCGCATTGGTACTTGTAATTTTCGCAATCGCTTTACAATTAGGGTTTGAGTTGAATTTCATGATATATGTTAAATTTAATGCTACTAGAAATATGTTATGAATTTTGGAAATATGTCTTTATAAGCGTTGTAACACGTACCTTCTCCTTAAGTTTACTCTAGTTTTATTCCTTTGGACTTCTTTTGCAAATCACAATTTTTGTATACAGGGTGTTTCGCGAGGAAGCGGATATGCTTTAATGGCAGATCGAGGACACCAAGAGTAATCATAGTCGCCCATAGAAAAAGCTAGTTGGGATATCGTTACTGAAATACAGGGTGTTTTATGCATTTTTGCCAACATTTCTTTTGGTTGTTATTTTGTAGAAGAATGCAATAATAAGTTCATACCTGGCATATGTAATACAGTACTAACAACATTATACAATGACTTTAAGCATTAAATCAGTTAGTTGTCCCCATTGATCAACACGCTCTTTATGACAATATCCGCATTTTTTGTTTTTCGTACAATTATTATATTGATAGTCTGTTACTATCTGTATCGTTGATATGCAACTTTGTTGCTACCCCAAGCAACACAATTAGTTTATTTTACCAGTTTAAAGCCACAATGACCTAAGATAGTTGATATAACGTAATTGCAACCATTACTTTCAACTTTAAAGGTATATGGACTTAACACTAATTAATTAAGGAATATTTAGGTAACATTTTCTTAAGAAATGCCTGATAAAGTCACATTGACTTTAGTGTAATTTTCAAGAAATATTAACGTAACTGTTCCTTAAAATTTAACTATAAAGTTTAAGTGCATATTGAGGTCAATGTATAAGAATATATTACGTAATCTTACACCAAGTTATTAACTTTGGAGTCGCTGACTTTTGTCTGGATAGAAACAGGGAAATTTCACCAATTTTTAACATAAATGTAACCTATGTTTTGTCTGGTCCTTGTAGTCAGATTTTAGTTAAAACTTTAACCTCATGGTCACAACAAGTTCCAATTTTAGGTAAAATTTACGTTAATTTTACTTCCCCACTTACCCAGCGTATGTGTTTAATAAAGGTAAATATTACTTCATATAATGTCCTAGAAGTCATTTTTACTTAAAAATAGAATTAGGTCTCTTCCCTGGAAGGCAAAATTACGTTTTCATTGTCTAAATTACTTCAAAGGACTAAAATGACTGTATTATGTTGATGCCCCTCCCAGTAGTGTCAACTGTCAAAAGTTACTTCTTTACTTTTACTTTAATGCGTGGAGACATGGGGTAGTGTCACATTTTCCACGTAATAAATTTTCAGAGGTTATATGTTGACAGTTGTTGACCACATACACAAGTTATAATATTTAAAACTTGTTTCGAAATATCGCGCGTCTGAAGGCAAGAGATCGACACGCGACCTACAGTCAGATTAGGGAAATTTTACTTCCTGACCTTTCCTCAAATTAAAATCTCGACCCTAGGTCATTTTTTCTGGAAATAAAAACGTCTCATTATTTTTGGTTGGATAACTTGGAAGGGAGAAAATCCGACTAAAACCAGCTTTTTCCACTAATTGGTATTAAGTATAGTTTTATAATTTTACGCATGAATGACACTGTGAACTAAGCCCACGTGACCAACGCATGTATTTGTTTTGATCACAGATAAATAAAAGTATTTATCTGAGGTTTTAATCACGGTCGTCTGTAGAGACGGCCGTGTTTTAATACTCTTTATGCTTTTTTTGACGAATAAACAATGATTGTTGTTCTATTTTCCTTGAACCTGATGGCAAGCCTGGACTGGGAAATATGACCAAATTAGTTCTAAATCAACTTTAAAGACTTTACAGTTATGAAGACTACAAAATTATTTTAACCTATATTGGTCCCATTTAACTTTAAAGTCAATAATATAAGTTTTAACAACTTCGACTGTAGCAAAAATGTTAGTGAGGTCTAAAATAATGTGAAAGAATACTTTGAAGTCGCGCGGTACTATATTCGCCATATTTTTCAACCAGCTGTAAGAAACCATTTTATAATAAAATTTTGATGAGTGATTATTGAAAAAAATCATTAATATAGGGTTATTTAATAGATATCAAGTACAATATTAGCATATTTTATGCTCCAGGAAAGTCTTGCAGGGCAATTATATAGGCTTTTACAAATATTTTTAAAACACATTGAAGCTGAAAAAAAAAAAAAATTCTTTAAAAACGTAAAATACTTGCGGCGCTTCCAATATTCCGAGGTAGAATTGATATATTTACGATGAAAATTGATTGGCAGCAAAAAACCACAGAGAGGAGAAAGGTGGACACATTATTTTACAACTATGTCTGACATTATATGGTATACTCCTACTCCATCATTATAATAGATGTCTGGTTTCTATTATGTCTTATGCTGCTGATGCATTATAAGTAAATCATCATTGCTGTAGATAAAACCTTATTAGTCTGAGAAAGAAAGACTACAGTTGAAAAAGGATAAGTGGTTTGGTATATATTACGTATTAACGGCCACAATTAAACACAATGTTTACGTTTAAATTACCTGTCCAAGGAAATATGTTCTATAACTTATAGGTCATTATAACTGAGTGGCCTTAATTAAGACGTATTACCGACGTCGTCTCATTCCCCATTTACTTTTATTTTACGTATATTTTAAGTTAATTAGGTTAGGTTAAACGGGAAAACGAGACCAAAACTAGGTCTACATTACGTAATTCAGACCTAAGGTGCCACTTGGGACTGTTCTTGTCAAATAAGAAATTGGACAAATTTATTATATGATTTTTGATTTGCTAGTATAACCAGAAGTCAGTTTATCGAAAGAATGCAAAGATTTCATTAATATTTTTGACATAGTTTTTCTTTTAGTTCTCATAGATAGCTTTTTTTCTGCTGTTTGCACAAACCTATAAGGAATATGTTTCAAACTAAGCCCTTGGTCACAGGTTTTAATAATTTGTACATTTTTATCTGTTAATTAACTGCCAGATTATTCCGACGCCTTGAGAGAATACTTTGTCTAGTTATGTAAGAGTATAAACGTGGTCGTTGACAGATTTTCAGTATATACAGTGCGTAGCCTGATATTATTCCACTCATTTGATTGCCCGCACCGTTAAATAGAGTATTATGCCTAAAAGCAAAATAAATTAAAAAATTGTTAAAAGTTAGGTGAACTAAGGAATTGTGCTGGATGCGACTTTTTTCACAATTTTTCAAATCATTACGCAATTATTATTTATAACACTTTACTTATCTACCATACACACACATTTGCATCTGAAATTGTTAAATAAATTAATTTTCTTAAAATTTCAAACATTGGTTTTCTTTTAAAACCAAATTACACTAAAAAGTAGAAAATAATATTTATTCCTTGATTAGATTACAAAATGCTGATGAAAAGAAACCCATTGGACGCTCATAAAATATAATATAATCGTATTACCTTTATCAACAATCAGCATTGTGATAAAACGTTATGAATAGTATGTTGTAATATAACAGTAACAGCAATACTTTAAGAACTTTCCAATGATCTTCTTTTCGTCATCATTTTGTAATTTAATCACTGAATAAAAATTATTTTCTACTTTTTAGTGCAATTCAGTTTTAAAAGAAAACCATTGTTTTAAAAAAATATATTTATTTTTTAGTTTGTCGTCTGCCACATTTTTCTTGTCAAACTCTTTCATTTGATACCCATGTCAAGGGGGTTGTAAAGAAATATGTAATCTGCCATTTTGTGTCGGACGCCATATTGGATTTAGAATGACCTCACATAGTTTGTTGTATTCTACTTTACATACCCTTTCATTTGGTACCCATATCCAGGGGGGTTGCCAAGAGAAAGGCAATCCGCCATTTTGTGGTGGCCGCCATATTGGATCTACCATAATATTGAAAATACTGTATTGTCATCAGAACCAAAGTTGTGTGCAAAATTTGATCATGATTAGATATCGGGAAGTGGTCAAAGGTCACTAGATTTGAACATATACCTACAGACATACTTACAACATTTCGAGCTAAAGAAAACCATTGAAAAATAAAGAAAATTAAAAAATGTAACATTTGGTTTACTTAAACAAAGCACATTTTATTTCGCCATTCAATTCTTGCAATTTTACAAGTGCGAACGCTGCCTCGTTGCGTATATTGTGATTGTTTCAGTACTCTACTCTTTGTAGATCTCTGAGCGAATTTTTAGCAATTATCGTTTCTATTAACATAAATTCAACGCTGCAAGTAATGTTTTATCTATTATGTAATGCATTATATTTATTATTTAATAGTCTAGACAAATAAAACATGCCCCAATATCTCCTTGTATTAGCTCAGTCGGCAGTTTTTAGTTTTTCATTTGCCGCATTAATATGGAGTAAACTATAAATAAAACTCAATAATAGCGGAACCGAAAGATAATAAACAAAGTTTTACTATTTATGACAAACTCTTTACGGTATTATCTTTAAACAATATTTATGACAAGTTTCTATTTCTACTCCATTTTAAGGAACTATCAGCGCAGTTGAAGATCTAAAATTTATAACTGCAATTGTTGTAATTGTGACACATAGGAACATAAGAGAGAAGTGTTAGCAATCATTTATCTACACGCTGATTTATCATAATGACCATTTCTTGACAGTTTTTGAAAAATTCAAGTCGGGGAGACAGTAGTCACTATGGATCAGCATGTAGGTAATTAACTGCTGAAGTAAAGTTTAAGTAAAAACACAGAGGGTGTTGTTTCATTGTAAGAAAAGTAGTTTTAAAACGTAATTTATATCATCGTGAATAACACTCTGTAAAACTAGATTCAACTTTGGAGAACCTGCAAATTAATACATGACGTAGCCAATGAAAAAAAAATCGGTAAAGGTATTTACACAGAACATCCCTCGTTATTTGTGCATGGCGGTCACTCTAAAAAATTAATAATTACGAAATGACATTGAGAATAATAATGGGAATATAGTTATTGCTATTATTACAAAGAAAACTTGATAAGTTTTGGTCAAAAAAATATACAGATGCTCATCCAACAGCAAAAGTTCAATACTAAATAGCCGGTGCCATATGGCAGGCTTGCGCAAATACCTTTACAAATGTCCACCATGACTGAATTATTTCTTGGGATGACCACCCTGTACATTTTTCAATAAAAATATAATAGGTGCATATGCCAGATATTATTGCCATCTGTCATATTTTCTATCCAACATTCACGTATTGAAGTGGAAGTATAGTGGTGGTTAAAAAATTTAATTTTTTTTTTAATTTTTCAAAAATGTTGGTAAAAAAAAATTTAAAATTTTTCTCTTCTGAAGTAGGTTTAAAATGTCAAACGCAGAAATTTTAAATTTAAGCAAAAAGGAAAGTTTCCTTCTATTCTATAGTAGCGGTAAAAAAGTTCAAAATTTAAAAATTATGTGTTTTTTTAAATAGGTTTAGAATGCTATGAAACGTGAAAATTTTAAATTTGAGCAAATAAAAAAAAAATCGATCCATTTTAGTGGTAAAAACTTTTTGAAAAATGGTGTAAAAAATTTTCAAATTTTTGTTTTTCTGAAATAGGTTTAAAATGTCATGAAACGTGAAACTTTTAAATTTGAGCAAAAAAAAAGTTTCCATCTATTCTAGTAATTTTTCTTCCAAACTGGTAACAAAATGTTGCAAAAATGTTTTTCCCGAAATTGGTTTGGAATGTCATGAAACGTGGAAATTTTAAATTTGAGCAAAAAAAAATTTTCGTCAATTCTATTATAGTAGTGATAAATAGATTAAAAATGTTTTGAAATTTTTTAAAAATTTTTCAACAACATTTTAAAATTTGTTTGAATAGTTTTAGAATGCCATGGGAACGTGGATAGTTTAAATCTGAACAAAGGAAAACAAGTTCTATCTTAGTGGTAAAATTTTTTTAAAATAGTGAAAAAAAATATCTAATTTTTCTTTTAAATAGATTTAGAACGCTATGAAATGTGGAAATTTTAAATTTGAAGAAATTAAAAAAAATTCCATCTATTTTAGTGGTAAAATAATTTTCAAAAATGTTGGTAAA
Organism: Stenurella melanura; assembly: GCA_963583905.1. Taxonomy (NCBI): domain Eukaryota; kingdom Metazoa; phylum Arthropoda; class Insecta; order Coleoptera; family Cerambycidae; genus Stenurella; species Stenurella melanura. The sequence continues at coordinate 138,174,132 of OY757314.1, forward strand.
AAAATTTTCAATTTTTTTTTTTTAATCAGACTTAGAATGCCATGAAACGTGGAAACTTTAAATTTGAAGAAAGAAAAATTTTTTTTCATCTATTTTAGTAGTAAAAAATTTTTCAAAAATGTGTGGTAAAAAAAAATTCCAAAAATTTTTTTTTTTTAATTAGGCTTAGAATGCCATGAAACGTGGAAATTTTAAATTTGAAGAAAGACAAAATTTTTTCGTCTATTCTAGTAGTAAACATTTTTTCAAAACTATTGGTGAAAAAAATTTTCAATTTTTTTTTTCTGAAATAGGATTATCGTGTCATGAAACGTATAAATTTAAAATTTGAGCGAAAAAAAATTTTTGTCACTATTTATTCCGTTTAGACGGTCCACCCTGTATATTTTCCAGTGAAAATTTTACCATTTCTTCGCTGTCAGTAGGGTCAACTACCTACCAAATTTGACTGCTTTCCGTCAAGTCGTTTTTTTTAGTTAATGCACCAACAGACAGACAGACAGACAGACTGACGGAATTGAAAAACCTATATTTTCGTAATCTACGTGATCTGAAACGTCAGAATCCGAAAAAATCTCGAAGGGTGATTTTTTCTCGAATACAATACTTCCCTTCGGTATACGAGGGAAGTAAAACAATCAAAATAAAAACACATTTTCTGTAGATTTCACTCTCGACCGCTGCAAATGCATTTTTTATAAAAAAATATGGAATAACGTGGCAACGCCGCTTAGTGAGAAAAACGTGCCCTCTTTTTGGACAAAAATCTGCCAACAGTAGATATATTCATCAATTTAAGTTTTCAATAATGGAAAATACCCTTAAAACGTTGTACTTTAGAGTAGTGCTTCGGCAAATTGGCCGAATCTAAAAATCGAAGATATTTCTCTCTATTCCGCGTCTATCTCCTTGGTCGAGAGTCACAAACAAACCAAGCAGTGTTCATGTAGATTGGGTATCAAATTCATTTTTATGAGATCATGAGTTAATTGCTTATGTTTCTTGAATTGTTTTTAATGTATGAACCATAACGCTTTTATGGGGTTAAAATAGAAGTGGAAGGTTTATGGTGATAAAAATTCGCGATCCAAGTATAATAAAGTTTAAGTGATCAAAAGTTGTTCTCCGGTTTTTTTGCGGATCTCATCTTTAATCTTACTCGAATCCTATCGATTCTTCCAAAAGATGAATACAGGGATTTATCTAAAAATTAGGACATTCTAAATACTCGTCACTAGAGTTGCGTTTGGACCTGTAAATATTTTATTGACAGTAGTTTTAACCACATGATTTTATTCCTAGGCATTCAAACTAACGTAAATAACAGCTTTAAACCTAATATAGCCTATAAGTGAAAAATTGTATGTATTAAATAACAGTCATAAACTTAAAAGTTTTAACCCTGATTTTTAAGTTAGGTTAACTCAAAGTCACCTTGCCACAGGATTCCTCTAAAGTACAATGTCTTAAGATTATTTTCCATTTTTTTCTATTTAAATTGATTGATATAACTAATATCGGCAGATTGTTGTCCAGAAAAAGGGCAAATTTTTCCCACTATGCACCGTAGTCCAAAAGTGATGCACGCGTGAATACAGAATTTAGAGTCAAACATAAATGTATAAGAAATGTTGGGTGTTTCCTTAAATAAATTTAAGTATTATCATGCCACCACTATGTGAAGGTCTGTAGATTTAAAAATATTTTAAAAAAAGTCGCTTTCAATCCCATGAAATTTTTGTCAAGGGCAATTTTTTTCAAACGGGTAAGGAGATATTGACGGTATACATAGTACTCACCCTATATATACGGTTCAAATTGAGATTCTCCTCCTTATTAAAATGATTCCAAGTTGGTTATATAGTCTTTGGGAATGAAGATGCCCAATTTATTTATTATTCATTTACAGTGCCAACTAGTGTATTCTGTTTGATTGCTAATTGTGTCGCATAATGACAAATATTACATATGTTTTTAATTATGCGACACAATAGTTAATGAATATTTTGTTTACGCTTGTTTATTAAAATTGTATAAATACAAACTAAAGTTTGTCCTCGTGTTCAAATACAAACGATACTAAATTATTAAAATAGTTATTTACATGAGCGATTTGCATTAGTAATTATTAATATCTACATTACAGTTTAGCTGCAATATTAGTGTACATTTATCGGGAAAAATTTAATATATGGAGTTTATAATTTACAACATATATGCACGGCGCGGATATTGCTGTAAAGAATTTTAATAACGTAAGTGATGGCATTCTCTGCACTCCAACAAGAATTTAGTGATCAATATTTAATATAATGAACTTGTTTTATTAATGCGTTGACACGCTTATCTCCATTATTATTATGTACTGATTCTATTCAAAAATCGACGTGTATAGGGTTATTATTGAAAATAGAAAAAAAAGTTTCGTATAAAAGTTGTAGGATCTAATTTATATTTTATTGATGCATAGGGTAGGAATATAGGATGGGAAGGTAGGTGTTTGTCAGATGCTTCTTTTAATTTACCATCATCGGTTGGGAAGTGTAGGCAGTTTGCGAGATACCTCCTTCAGTTTCCACGCTTCCCTTAAGTTTCCATCTATCATCATCTCCTTATTTATTCTTCTACTAGTTTTTTGTTTCTTTTCTTTCTCAATCTAGCAATTTTTGTTTTTATTTTTTATTTTTTTTATTTATTAACCGTTCCACAGGTAAATATCCATTTACGGTGGAAGTGCTGGGGAGGGCTCTATCTCGCGGTAAAAAATAAGAGAATTTTTATCGGGTTATGATAAAGAGGTCCGAGGGAATATTTTGTGCAGCCTGTATATGTTTTTTAAGCAATCAGTTAATTTCCGTTTCCGTTTTCCAATTGGCCGCTTTTCAATTCCGGATATTTTTATATTTCATTACCTATATTTAATAAATTTTCAATTTTACTTTTAAATTTTTCTCTGTTGTGTAATAACAAAAAATTAATAAACGAACAATAAACAAACATATTAATAAACAAACAAACAAATACAATTAATAATCTAGACTAGACCGATAAACTGGGTTGTTAATAAATTAAGTTATTGTAACAAAAGTCAAATTAAGGGAGCCAAGTCCGGCCCTGTCTCAGAACCACCGTATTTTCTTACTTCTGATTTCTGTAATATTTTAAGGGTCGAGATTTTAGTACAATAAAATACTGGTCATAGAAACATCTGTTTTATCTTGCAAACTGATTTACTGTAGAGCCCAGGAAACATGCTTTGTTAACTTTACTCTTTATTAGGTAGTCGACGTTAGCCACTTGGAAACAATAAATAACCATCCAAATTATTTTATGTCCAATTCGCTTTTCTTACTTGAAGTTATGGTCACTTGTTAAATACGGCCTCGCCGGTAGGTCTAGTGAGATTTTCAAGACTAAAGCAGTTGATAGAGAATTCTAGGAACATATGTAATAGACCATAAGATAGATAGACCACATAAGACAGATTTTTTCCCCATACAAAAGCAAAGTAAGGAACAAAAGGGTTTTTTTTTCATCTGTTTTAGTGGAAATAAAATGTTCAGATAGGCCATATGATAAATACCATGGTCCGTTAGGTACTTTCAAATAGGGGTATATTTAAAGTAAAGAAGATCCTAATTGGTCGAGGGTTTAAAGTTTACGGCCCACTTTTGAAGCGTATTATTTCGATTGAGAGAATATCGTCACTATTGGCTTAACTTCTGTTCGGTCATCATCTACCTACAGTGTACAGTAAATTCTCGTTTTGCGAACCTTTTTCAATTTTAAAGTTTAAGTACATTCGTTCAGTATTTTTCCGATTTTAATAAGTAGAAAAGTAATGTGTTGTAATTGAACTAAGAATATTCGGCCGCGATTCAGCTAAAGATTTGAACTTGCCGCGGACCATTTCATTTCTTAATCTAGTGTAATTACTGTTTGTTAATTTATTTAATCGTTAAATGTTTGTGATTCATTCTCATTTGTTTCCATTTTTTTCTGTAAATATAGTGGTTTAAGTGTTTTGAGAAATCACGTGTTTTATTTGCTTTTATGCAGTTGAGTTCATTCAATTCAGTAAAGTTTGTTTGTGAAGTAACCTGGTTGAGGAACACCAAAAAGGATATAATCACCTAGAAGGAAAAGGGTAAGCACAGTTTTGATTTCGATGGATATACTATAATGTCGACGGAGTCTGCAAAAGTAATTGGGACACTCCGTACTCTGCCAATGGTAATGTCTGATTAAATCATGTAATTAGGGGAATAAAACCCCAGTTATTACATTATTATATTAAGTTAATAAATTAAATTAGTATAGCCTAGCTTTTTGGTTGCTGGTCTATCCTCCAATTTCTTTAATTACACTTCATTTCGCATGTATATCTCTGCAGGATAATTTACGAGTTTATGACATGATGCACTTTATACCTGCACTGTCCCATTGCACGTATTTATTTTCTTTATCTTATGTTGCCAGATGTTGTACACTTTGTCGAGTTGTTTATATTCACTTTTAATGATATTAATAATCAAATATCAATGGAAATAGACAAATTTATGCTAAATTATATCAATTAATGTAGGATCGTCGACACTTTAATTCAACCCATTTGCGCACGTTTTTCCGACTACTTTCGGGACACATATTATAAATTGTATCCATTACATCCATCTACCTTGCCTCCACCAAGTCCTTATTCTTATTTTTCTTTCTGGGTCCATATTTGGCACAGTAGTATTTAGAAACTGTAGTTAGTAGAGCAAACAATCAGCGGCTTTCTGGTCAAAGGATAGTAGCTGTTGTGTAATACTTAAGCGGCATCTCGTTCTACTGTATAATCCCACATAATCCAGATAAATAAATTGAGTATTATCCTCCGACCAGAGAAGAAAGCCACGACTAGGTCATTATGTGTAATTGATACAATCGACCAAATAGAATAAACCTTTGAATGTGGTGCCCTTTACCTAAAATTTTGTTTAACTACTGTGAACACGTCGGAACTGTGATAAACGAACTTCACGAGGATAACCTAACGTATTCAGTAGCGCCACGTATATATTTACACTGGTAACGTCTTCAATGCAACGGACAAATATTTGCGGCTGCGCTGCCATAATACGTGGAAATAATGTTGCCATTTAAGCATAATATTTTAAATTTAACATTATACTTTCGTCCGCACTATACCTACCTAACTGAAAACTATTATGCCATAGTCCAACAATTTCACAGACAAAGAAACAGCCACTGTTTCTAGCCAGTGAATAGAAATTATAAAGGTTTTATTTTTCGCGTCGGGTTTTTAAAATTTTTAATTTAACTTCTTGTTGTTAATCATTTGGGACACTGTAGTTCGACAACGAAAGAAAGTTGGATTACAACCTTTCAGTTTTTTTAGTGATACTGCCTTATGTGTAGTATGGGTACACCCCCGGAGTTTAGCAACTTCCCCTTGCTAACCCTGTATATTCATTTCAAACGATATTTATATTACGGCTATGTTAAATATTTTATGTCGCTTACACTTTTCGTCAGTAGCGATAGAGTATACAAAATATACGAAACTATCATTTACAAATTTTTAGAATTTCCGGCAGCGGGTAGTGTGTTAAAACATAAAATAAATCCTTATCTAAATATTCTAGTACATAAATTTCACGATCAGATATGCTGGCTAACTAACTCTATGTGAAATAAGTGACCTAAAAGTTTTTGTTAATGGAATCTGAAACCGAATAATATTCTACAAGTTTGAGGATTATATGGAGCGAAAATACGTGGGAAGTAACACGTGCTGCAGATAGCCACATTTTCTTGTCTTTTTTCAAGTAAAAAACTCTTGCTTGTTTCAGCGTACCTAGGAACGGGTAGAAACCAATATATTCCTATTTACAGAGTGTTTTCTTTTACGTAAATCCGTATTAGTTATAGAAATGTCTGCAATTTTACTACCAATTACCAGAGAAATTAAACTATGGTTTTTGGGAAGATAATAACCTCTAAAAATTATTCTTACGAATGAAGGGTCCATACCGCTGCTGGAAGGCGCTTCAGATTCTGAAATTAAATACAAAAAAACGTGCAAGCCGGGTGGCAGAAACTGGTGAAATGATATTTGGGAGACCGAAGACTCAACAAAACTCAATTTTCACTCAAATCAGTCACTACTGCGAATATTGAGCGCATTTCAAAAAGTCAGAAGAATAATATACAAAAGTACCCCCCTCCTTACCTCTCTGTGTACCCCCACTCTTCATCCATCCCTAAACGTGATTGGTCTATAGGAGGGGATAAACCTCGCCCATCCTAATGTGATTGGTCAATGGGAGGGGATAGGCCGCATCGACCATAACGAGATTGGTCGATAGGAGGGGGTACTCCGCGCCCAACCATAATATAATTTGTCGATGGGAGGGGGTAAGCCGCGCCCACTCAACGGGATTGATCAATGGCCCACCTCTAACGTGATTGATAGATGGGAAGGGATCAACCCCACTACTCCTAATGTTATGGGTCGATGGGAGGGAATAAGTCTCCCTCACCTTGAACGTAATTGGTCCATGGGGGATAAATAGCATTCCTTAGAATGTGATTGGTCGATTTGTGGGAGGTGAACCCAGCGCAATAGAGCATTAGCAGTGACGTCACAGTTATTCGGGCTGTCACGTGATTGGTTAACAAACTCCGAAATTTGACATAAGACTAGGTGTCAGTTTTTGCTTGATAAAAATTAAAGTGGAGGATTTCTGAATATCAACTCTGTGTAGTGATGTTTGTTAATGTTTTTTTAAAAGCCTAGTGTGAGAAAGAATTTTATATATACTTTATTAGTGTTGTTTTTACAAGTGTAAAATTTGATGTCAAATACGTTGACATCTTTGTGAACCTATAATATAGTGAAAATAAAGACTATGTTGGATTTTTGAACATTTTTGTACATATATAATATCATGACATATTTCAATAAAAGTTTAATTAATACAGGCTCAGTTACAGCTTAGCATTGGTTAAAAGTTGTCACAACATTCATTGATTCATGTCAATATATCAATGGTTTTATAAACCTGTTTTGAAATTTACGTTTTTAGACAATTCAAACCATTTGATTATATCTTACTTTCATTTGGCTCAACAGTTTCTAATAAGTTTAATTGTTTAACGCATTAATAACAATAATCAGAGGTTTGCATTGTGACATGCAGGAGTAATAGTAAATCTAATATAAAGATAGGACTGCGAGACCGTTTCAGTTTCCATTTATAATTAAAATCATAAACAAATATGCAACGTAATATGCTCGAAATACTTTATAGGTATAAGTATACTTACCTAGTTTCGTATTTGTTCTGATTCTTACAATTATAATCACAGATGTTTAAAATATTGATAATGCTTACAAATAAAATATCAATGAAGGTAAGTGACCTAGAACGCGACAGAACTTAAAAAATAACACACTTTTAGCGGGAGTAAAATAAAGTTCTTCAAAATGATGCTTATAAACATAACAACCATAATATAGGCTGTTTAAGATCGTACACATTATAGATAATAATAAAGGTAAGTATGAATAATAATAGTCTTATAGTTTAGATAGCATTTTTATATCCGAGAGCGGTCACAATGGTTCATTAATTCAACACTATGTTGGAAGCAATATGAATCTTCCACTTTTAAATCCTATAGGTTAACTCCATTAATATGTTTCAACTTAGAAATGTTACGAGGGGACTCCTAAAATGTAGAATATAAATAAAATTATAATAAATTCACTAAAAGTCACTTACCATATGGAAAAGAAATAACTTTTGACATGTGAACAAGATGACATGCCTATTTGAATATATAAATAAAGCATTAGATAAAAGTCAGTTCAGCAAATCACGAAATGTATAAGAGATAAAGAACACTAACAATAAATTTTACACAAGAAAAACGTTTAAAAAAGCACAAAAAACTCTTTAAAAACTCAAATTATTTTATATGGTCACAAATGCAAAACTAGGTTATTGTCAACCAAACAGCTGTGGCGGCCATGCTGTGACGTCAGCTGCTACTGCTCTATTCTAAATGGGATTGAAGGTGCGTGGAGTGCTGGTGGTATTATAGACCTCTCCTACAGACAAGCATCAACTATTCTGATCTTAAAATATATCCAGAAAGTTCAAATACCAAGCACCTCCCAATCAAATCAATTTTTATTATATAAATATATTTAACACCATCATGATCGTCATTAATATTTATGTTTTTAACAGTATTTTGTGAAACAATTAAATTTTAACTATTCAAAACCGAAAGATATATTTAATAATTTACCTATAGCACCTCAGGATAAACATGATTTTGTGATACTTGGTGAAAGAAGGCAAAAACTAAATAAAGCGAGAAGCAAATATGTGTCAACGGGATTATCAAGTGACTTCTGTTATAACCCATGTGTAAAACTAAATGGAAATAAGAATAATGTAATAATTATTGCCGAAAAATAGTGGTAATTTCGAGAAATCGTTAATAATTTTATACATATCAACGATAAAACACAACCAATATACACTGGTGATTCCTCTATTCAATTTAAGCAATTCTCCATTTCCAGAGTTATAGAAATTGTAAATAACTCATACGTTTTCTTGGGTATGAATCAATCTGCAAGTTGTGGGAAGTATTACCACTTGTCAAGTATAGCATTGATATGTTAAAAAGACAACAGTTTATAAATTATTTCATGAACGTGCAGATAGAACTACAGCCTTAAGGAGGAAATGTATTTCAAAATGCTGTAAACCTTATTCAACAGAGTATGAGTTGTAATAATGAAAATGTTTATATGCTCATTGAGTTAATTTACTTTTATCCAGTGGTATTCGAAGTGAAATATTTCGGTAGGGCGTGGAGGTGAAGAAAGTAACATTTGATTTAGCGTTACTAAGAAACTTTAGCCGTTGATCGAATGAACGTTGATTAAAAAAAACATTTAAGTCCTATTTTAGATTGTAACTATAGGAGTAATATATATAGTGATAGATGTTGTAAGTTAATGTAAGAGTAATTTTATAAAATATGTGAAAAATACATAAATAAAAACTCTCATTGTTTACCATGCTAAACAAACAAAATTAAAAATAAACAACAAAAATAAAAATATATCTACAAAGAAAAAATAATGTTGTGAAACATCACCATTGCTAAGACTATTAAGTTATTGGAATTTCAAGAAGAGCCATATGAACAAATGTATACAAAGCAGCCAACAAATCGAATAAACACCCTTACTACTACTAGTCTTAGAATTATATAATATGCACAATTAATAAACTGTTTTCTAAATAATCAAAAAATATTAATTTGATCCTAAAACTAATTAGTTCACCTCCAACAGTGCCTACCTCAGAACATGTGGTTGATTCTAATTTACAAACCAATTCAAGCAGCCATTTGTGATGGACAGCCCTAAGCATCACTCATAAAATTCAATCAATGGTAAAAAATAATGATAATGACATCAATGTTATTATAAAAATGCATAATAAAATAACATATCGTTATACATTTTGTCAGACACACATTAATAAATTAAATATTTAAGAATAAATTAGTTAACTCTGATATGAAAATGGAATACCAAATTAGTAACGCATACGAATTTGTTACTTTAGGAACTTCATTCTAATTGGTAATAAAGCAGCATTTCGATGATTTTCGTTCGATAACGCAAGGCACAAAGGCTTAAATACGTTGAAGATTTTACAGAATAAACGATACAAAATAAAAGTTATCCATTTTTAACTCTCTATAGTTGAGTTGAGCCGCGCTCTTATAATCTTTTTGATATCAAACTGTTGTGGCACCATTTTGTTTGATTAATTATTGAATTATACTCCTTAAAATATCTACAAAAATTTATAACATCATATAACAAGGTCCTGACGATTTCGATGTCTAATGAATTAAAGGCATAAACGAGTGTCATCAGCATATGACTACTGTGAGTGAGAATCATTGATTTTGTTAAAAATGTCCGCTATATAGATTAGAAGCGAGAGTGGTCCAAGAATGAATTCTTGCGGAACACCTGATAGAATTACTTGAGCATGGGACACAGAATTATATGCAGATACTGACTGACGGCGATTGCATAATTAGCAATTAAAAATTGCAACATTTGCATTAAACCCATAAAAAACTAATTTTGTGCATAATAGACCATGATCAATAGTGTCAAATGAAGTAATCTCATGATACTAATACAACTTCCACCCCTTTATCTATAGACCTTATCATATTCCGTCTGCATTTTTTATCCGAAATTGTGCCTGCTTCAGATTTAGAGTTATTTAGTTTAATTTTGAAATGTATACTAGAATGTTTGTGGAATTATTTGGAGACTTACGGATTACAAATATACCACAAAAACGTTATTTTGCTAAAGTTTCCAAAAAATGAATTTTATTTTCACATAATGCCTTTATTTTGTTCATGCAATTTATAACAATAGATGTAGTTGATAAACTGGTAAATATAATGTTTCATATTCATGACTAGAAAAATTAAAACACGTCCAATATTACATTTCTGATGAACAATTGGAAACAATTTTTACGTCGTATTTTATGAAAACCTACCTTATTGTATTTATAAAGTGAATAGTCCATTGTGCGATCTTTATTATAAATTCACTAAACAATTCTAGTTGTTGGCTCCGCCGAGTTTTAATTTCTAGAAGACTTTTTAATTTGAAATCGCATACTACAATCTATTTCTGTAGATGTAGAGACAGACCAATATCTTTTTTTGTTTAGAGAGTCTCTTTTAAAATCAGGCCTGGTTTAGGTTTACAGCTATAAATGTACAGGATGCCTGAACCTCACATAATCAACTGGTATAATTTATAGCGCGAAGTCTTGTGACCCTACCTTACCTGGAATGTGCAAAGTCTTGTGCACTATTTGAAACCTCCATAAAATCTGGAGTTTGTTTTCACCGCTAATAGTTGAGAGATAGACGTAGTAGACTGTTCCTAATAAAACATATAAACCTTGCTTGTTAGCTATTAAAATGCGACACAAGTCACCTTTGTCTAGTGCCTCTGATATTAAGTAGAATTTTGAACTACATCTTACTAACAGCCAGTACCATAAACAACGCCAAAAGGATCCTTTCAGTAAAGGATCCTTTATGCTCAAAGTTGACTTTAAGCATAGAGTATCCTTTACTTAAAATATCCTTTTGGCGTTATTTATGGTACTGACTGTTATAGCTAGTACCAAAAATAACGCCAAAAGGATCCTCTAAGTAAAGGATGCTTTATGCTTAAAGTCAACTTTAAGCATAAAGGATCCTTTACTCAAAGGATCTTTTTGGAGTTGTTTATGGTACTGGTCGTAACCTGTTATGATTGTAAACTTGTTTGGCTTGTGCTATATAAGGTCTTCCCTCCGATCAAAGAACAAGTCTAGATACATAACAGCTATATCTTCAGTACACACCTTGTTTGCTCCTAACATAGTATATAGCCGTAAAAAAGATAGATAATCATAGCAGTCCCTAAGCAACAGTGGCGGGTATTTGTAGAAGGGTAAATATTTTTATCAAAATAAATGTTTGTAATAATTCCTGCATTACCTGCCCTTTATAAAATAAAGTGGGGTAAGGCATGCAAAATTACAGTAAGATAATGCTTGATATCTCCGATCGAAGAACTTAACACTAGATACATAATGGTCATCTCTTTAGTACATGCCCCTTGTTTGCTGTTTTTGTAATTCCTACATTACCCGTTATTTGTACAAAACAATTTGATATAGGCCTGCGATATTACGATAAGATAATGCTTGACATATTTCAAATTTAATTAGCATAATCTGTAAAATATAACTATTGTTACGAATTCTTAAAATGACTCGTTTAGAAAAATTACGTTGCTCTATTCTTTCTGAAAGTTTACATTCAATAAGAGGGTACAATTTACCCTCAACCTCACTGAGTTACCATATCAGTGAAATATTTGAGAGCGCCAAATGTACAGAAAGTTAAGCACAAGTATAAGACCCTATATCGTGTTGAAGTATTTTTATACGAAATAAATACAAAAAGTTAGTGATTCTTAAAAATGCAGCATTTGTTAAAATATTTCTTACAGTATAATAAATAATATATAATAGGGTGGAGTGAAAAATCTGACATTTTAGTTTCTGAACGCCTATATGCGGAAGAGTGGTGGGTTAAGTAATATTAATTCCCTGCAAAACCTGGAGTCGATTGGATGACGTTTAGCGGTGCCCCCACCACTTTCAAAATTTGTCACCGACTGCCAGAAACAAAGACCATTCAATTATTTCTCCAGTGACTGCCGTTATGTGAGTATGCGTTTAAGCTGCCGATATTCATTCAAAATAGTTTTACAACCGCATAATTGTATCTCGGTTACTTTGGTTGTTATTTAGTGAATAAAGATATTCCAGTTTTTTTGTGAAATATGCCAAAAACTAGAAAAGATATTGACTGCCCTGTATTTGAGGCTCCCTCCGTGTTTAGGAAAAATACGTTACATACATATGCGGATGTGATGAAATACTATGCATATATACGTCAAACATTAAATAATTCAGCTCAAAATAAAGCAGAACCGACCTTAAGTAACATTGCGGAGATTTTGATTGCAGAGCTGAAACTTGTTTGGTCTAAGGCGTCTATTCTCGTGGTGACAGATCAACAAATTTTACATATGGTAAGACAATATCACGAAAAAATGAGAAACCTTAAGAAACCTCTAAAATCCCGATTGAATGATGCTCTTAGAGAAAAACTGAAATAATTTAGAGAAATTGCAGAAACAAAATTTTTCGATATTTCGTCCTGCAAGTGCGCGAATTTTTCATTGTGTAAGTGTAAAAACAAAGTGCCAGTTAGAGAAAGAGAATTTCTAGTAGACCAGAGAACTGAGAGAAAAATGTTTATTGGCACAATTGATCCAGTAGTTACTGCGATCCTTACATCGGAGAGTCTTGGAATCAAGATCGCTACCTTCAACTTCTACTTCCAATGTGCTGGATATGGAACTGTCAGATGGTGAAGAGACAGATGATATTGATGGCTGTTCTAATGCAAAGCAGGAGGCTAGCCAAAAATTACAACGCCATCGATCTAAACAAATGCGTATTAACTTACTAAGTCTCGCACAAGCGTGCGATCGCACAGGTGTTTCTGATAGATCCGCTGCTATTATTGCGTCTGCTGTATTAAGAGGTATTGGACTGGTAACCAATGAAAAAACTTGTAAAATATTTGATAGAAGTAAGATAAGAAGAGAGAGAAAAAGAAGACGAAACATTTTAAGAACCAAGCAAGACAAGGATTTTTTACAAGCCATTTATTTCGATGGACGAAAAGATAATACCCTCGTTCAGCATTCAATTGGCAATACAAATCACAGAAGTACAATTAGCGAAGAACATATTGTGATTGTTTCAGAACCCGGATCTAAATATTTTGGACATATTACTGTACCATGTGGCACAGCAGAGGTAATTTCCGAAAATTTTATACAGTTTCTGCAGCAACATATGGATTTGACGAACTTAGTGGCTATTGGATGTGAAGGGACCGCTGTCAATACGATAATTCATAATGGTGTAAATAGAAAGCTAGAAATGCATATTGGAAGGCCACTACACTGGTTCATTTGTATGTTACACGCAAATGAATTACCTTTGCGTCATTTAATAAACCATTTAGATGGGGAAACTACTGGCCCTTCTGGGTTTTCTGGCGAAATCGGAAAAGCATTACAATCTTGCGAATCTATACCAGTCACAGAGTTTCAAAAGATTACCACAGAACTTCCTGAAATTGACTTACAAATGTTAAGCACAGACCAAAAATATTTATATAACATGAGTTTGTCTATATCGAAGGGTAACATATCGGAGGATTTGGCCATGCAGCCACCTCCACGTGGTGAGTTCTGGGTTGTTTTATATTAAAACAAGCGAAGAGCTGCATAAGTCATAAGTTTTAACAGTTTCACTTATTTAGAAAAAAGTCATAAATTTGAAGAGCCTGGGGCACCGGTATGAGGCTCAGTTTTCTCACAGTAAATTGACCCTACATGTAGCCACTTTTCCACATATAGGAGAAATCAAATTCAAAAAAAAATTTCGCTCGCTCGTAAACCACAACTGGATAACTTTTTTGTAAAGTAGATCCACAAGGCAAAGTGCACCTACATTCCTCGGAATTTATAGCTGCTATTACCTGATAATAATAATATATTTAATAACCCACTATACAATAAAATCACATATATAAACACGCAAGGGTTCTTATTTAGGCAATAATCCATTATATAAAATTAAAAGCTTAGTATAGTAGAAGTTTTCTATATGTCTTTTACAGCCAAGAGTTTTTTATGACCATTATTAAAATGCACCACATCGTCCAGAAGGATATATATCGAATATTTACCTTTTCTAACCCAATTTAGTAATTCAGCCTGCCTCTATAACATTTTCCTCTGGACAGTCAGTGTTTCAAAACGGGAACGGTGAAATATACTATATATAACTCTTGTAGAATAATAATTTATAGCCCTTCGAAACGGGAGTTACACACAAAATTATACAGCAGAGCATTTGGGGGCCTACGGAAAGTGTTTCGCAGCGCAGGTAAGTTATTATATTGGTCGAAAATGTGAAAAGCCAGACACTGGAAATGGGAAACAATAAATAAAATTATTACCAAAATGTAAATAAAGCTTCTTCAAGATATCATTACCATAAAATGTACAAGGAGCTGAGAGTTGAAGTTCCTGAAATATAATTATTCAAAGACAGATAAAAGTTCGCTTATAGTGGTAATATTGTATCGAAATACATATAACAGGTGAATTTGTTCTTCCACTATTGTTACGCCCAGCTACAGGGAGATCTAGGAAGTCGTATGTAAACTGATTTTAACTAAGAAATCACTGCCTAAGGAATCACTACTTCCACATCCAGATTTTTTACCCAAGTCGCTTTCAAGAAAACATATTATCCATGTTTGCATGTGGAAATTGTTGATCATAGAGTTTTAATAATATTCGCGGCAAAATTTGAGGCGTTGGTTTCTACCATATACGCTAAAAATGTAGTTTCTAGACTCTTATTAGCTTGCTCTATGTATTTTCCCCTATTCACAACCTTCCACCACCCATCCCTTCAACGGAATCATCTCAATCAGATGTCACTACAAATCAAACGTGTACTAACTTTTAAGCGAGTATCTCAATTTTATGTTATCAACCCCTTCAATAATTGAGGTGGTGGGGGTGGGGATTGAAAATATTGGTAAGAAATCTGAGGTTTTTTTTCTAGTATATACACCAAATCCCAAGTTTCTGTACTCTTAGAGCTTGCTTTACTTATTTTTCCGTATTTGCCCCTACTCACCCCCCCACTCCTTCAACGAAATCATCTTAAAATACCATCTAGTTTCATATGTCGTTATAATACATACGTGTACCAAATTTCAAGTGAAAATCTCAATTTTATTTATCAACCGTTTTAATAAGGGGTAAGTGGGGCTATTGGGGGGATGAAAAATATTCTTCGCTTCTAGCGTATATACCAAATCCGAAGTTCCTGTGCTCTTACCAACTTGCTTGATTTATTTTTCCCTATTTATCCGTATGTAACCCCCAACCTTTCAACAGAATCACCTCAAAATACAATCTAATTCCAGTTGTTATAATACATACGTGTATCAAATTTCAAGTGAATACCTCAATTTTGTTTTATCAACCCCTTTAATAATAGAGTATGGGCGATGGGGGGTTGAAAAATATTATAAATAAATCTGAGGATTTGGTTTCTAGCATATACACCAAATGCCAGTATTTTCCCCTATTTACCCTTATTTAACGCCCAACCCTTCAATGGAACCACCTCAAAATATAAAATAGTTCCAGATGTCGCTATAATACATACATGTAACAAATATGAAGTGAATATCTCAATTTTATTTTATTAAACGCTTTAATAAGGTGAGAGGGATGATGAGGGGAGGGGTTGAAAATATTATAAAAAAATCTGGTCTCGGCTTCGAGTATATACACCAAATTCCAAGTTACTGTACTTAGATTTAAAATCTCGACGTTTTATGACATTCGAAACCCATTTCAACAAAAAAACAAAAATCGATAAAGGTATTTACACAGAACGTCCCTCTTTATTTGTGCACGGCGGTCACTGTAAAAAATTAATAATTACGAGATGACATTGAAAATAATAATCGGAATATAGTTGTCACTATTATTACAACAAGAACCCGATAAGTGTTGGTCAAAAAAAATATACAGAGTTCTCATCCAACAACGAAATTTGAATACTAAATGACAAGTGCCAAATATGGTAGGCTTGCGCAAATACCTTTACAAATGTCCACCATGACTGACTTACTTCTTGGGATGATCACCCTGTACATTTTTCAATAAAGGTATAATAGGTGCATATGTCAAATATTATTGCCATTTGTCACATTTTCAATTCCACATTCACGTAGTGGAGTAGCAGTAGAGTGGTGGTTAAAAAAAATTATTTTTTTTTGTTTGAAATTTTTCAAAAATGTTGGTTTAGAATGGCATGAAACGTGAAAATTTTAAATTTCAGCAAAAAAAATGTTTCCATCTATTCTAGTGGTAAAATATTTTTCCAAAATGGTAAAAAATGTTGCAATTTTCTTTTTCCGAAATAGGTTTGGAATATTGGAATGTCATGAAACATGGAAATTTTAAATTTGAGCAAAAAAAATTTTTCATCTATTCCATAGTAGTGATAGATTAAAAATGTTTTCAAAAAACAAAAAAAAAATTAAATTTGTTTTTGTTGAAATTGGTTAGAATGCCATGGAAACGTGGAAATTTTAAATTAGAACAAAAAAAAAATTGCGTCTATTGTATAAATAGTAGTGATGAATAAATAGAATAAAAATTTTTAAATTTTTCAAAACAAATTTTAAATTTGTTTTTGTTGAAATGGGTTTAGAATGCTATGGAAACGTGGAAATTCTAAATTTGAACAAAGAAAAACAATTTTCCATCTATCTTAGTGGTAAAATTTTTTCAAAAGTGGTAAAAAATTATTTTTTTTTTATTTTAATAGGTTTGAACAAAGAAAAAAAATCCTTCTATTTTAGTGGTAAAATATTTTTCAAAAATATTGGTGAAAAAATTTAAATTTTTTTTTTGAAATACGTTAGAATGTCATGAAACGTGAAAATTTTAAATTTGAGCAAAAAAAAATTTTTCCGTCTATTCTAGTGGTAAATTTTCTTTCCAAATTTTTTTTTCCGAAAGAGGTTTGGAATGCCATAAAACGTGGAAATTTTAAATTTGAGCGAAAATAATTTTTCATCTATTCTATAGTAAATAGATTAAAAATTGTTTCGAAAAAATGGTAAAAAAATTTATTTTTTTTATTAATAGGTTTAGAACGCTATGAAACGTGGAAATTTTTAATTGGAACAAAGAAAAAAAAATCGATCTATTTTAATGGTAAAAAATTTTACATAAATGTAAAAAAATATATATATATATATATATTTTTAAATAGGTTTAGAATACCATGATACGTGGAAATTTTAAATTTGAACAAAGAGAAACATTTTTCGTCTATTTTAGTGGTAAATATTTTTTCAAAAATGTTTGTGAAAAAAATTTTCAAAAAAATTTTTTTTCTGAAATAGGTTTAGCGTGTCATGAAATGTGGAAATTTTAAATTTGAGCAAAACAAAATTTTTTCATTATTTATTCCCATTAGACGGTCCACCCACCCTATATATTTTACAGTGAAGGAGGTTTAACCATTTCCTCGCTGACAGTAGCGTCAGCTACCTACCAAATTTGACTGCTCTCCGTCAAGTAGTTTTTTAGTTAATGCACCAACAGACAGGCAGACAGACAGACAGACAGACAGACTGACGGAATTGAAAAACCTATATTTTCGTAATCTACGTGATCTGAAATGTCAAAATCCTAAAAAGTCTCGGAGGGTGATTTTTTCTCGAATACAATACTTCCCTTCGGTATGCGAGGGAAGAAAAAAAAATTTTTCTTTACGAGTAAAGTACTGGGTATGCTCCCACTCCACTACGTGGATATGGAAGTAAGTAAAATACACATAGCAGTCCTTCATTTTGGCTTCCACTGCATCTCTGCCCGTCAACAATAGAGAGATTTTTCTAATTTCTAGCGCTTCATAGGAAGAAAAACATACTTAATCTAACTTTAACACACTTGTCAAAAGGTCTCTGGAAGCTGAATATTGAATACACCATTTGGGAGGGAAAGGATTAAAGGTACGATCCACATAATCCGTTTTCCCCGTTAAACGGATCACTCTTTCACTTCTAACAATTTTTATTCCGCCCCCAGTTAGCGAATTATTACACTTCGCTAACAATTCTTCTTCTTCGTAGTTCCAACGCCTTCACACACGTTTTGTGACATGCTCATTATTTTAGTTGGCCTCCTTTTGCTGCATTTTTAGAGCATTTTCTCGCTATTTGCATTGCTTTGCAAACAATAGTTTTAAATTTTACGTTAGATTACGACCTTTGGTAATAAGTTAGAAGAATAACATAGTATTATACTGACGAGCATTTCGCCAATCAAGCTGGAATCATCAGATGCTGATGAAAATTACATACAATATATTAAGTATCCACTAAAACTTACTTCCATAAAACTGCGAGGAGTATCTCACATAATGTTCAACAATTATATAGAAACCAAACCACAATAAGTGACTACTGTTTACGTCTAGTTTATTGAATTTTTTTATAAATATGAGTTTTACTCAGTCAGATGTATCCCTGGAAATATCGATGAATTCTAATAAATATAGTAATCTTGATTTCAGGATGTGTTTGGGTTGTCTTCTCTTTAAGCCCTATTACTCCCGCCTCAGTGAATAGATATAATACATTCTGGAAAAGTAAATTGTAAAACCTTGAATATGAGTTGTCACAAATATGCAATCTTTTTTAATTTAAATATTTTTAATGAAACCCGACGCCCATTTTAGCCTTTTGAGTATTTTATTACTTTAATTTTCCGTTATGCTTTTGTTGAACACGACGTGTCATCTAAGTATAGACTAAATATTTTCATACTCACCATACAAGTATTCTCTATCCATAGTTACATCCTATCCTCCCTATCGCTGTGATTCATTTAACTGTTCACAGAGTGGATTAGAATAGGCCTACTAACATTTTGAAAGATTTTAACGTAGCGGAATTAAATCCTCATCAAACCACCTAGGGAGAGACAAAGTATATGCTCCTGTACTATATATTTGATCTAGTTTTCTGTAAGTGTAGTCTATCAATCAAGAAATCCAAAACTACAGCGATTTTCCAAATTAGTATTCTGCTATGCCGTTTGTAAAATCTTCCTTCAAAAAGCTTACTTTAATACAGAGTTTGTAAATAGGAAGCCAAATCGATAATTTTGTGGTAAATGTACCGCCATCTGTTCGTAGGAAAGAAAACGTTTACAGAGGGAAATTTATTGTTTTCCGTTTTCTACTTCCCAGCTCCTTCATTTATAAATATATAGCAAGCTACCTTTTACTCTAATTTGCAATGAGCAAGCCAAATCAATAATTTGGAGCGTATGACGCCCTCTGCTTGTGTGATGTGAAAACAAATACAGAAGAGATATTACAGCAGGGATGCTTTTACATCTAAAATCAATTCATTCTAATATAGATGGCGCGACAGTCTACTCTATACTGTTATTACATTTTATGCTTACAAAATGTATAATATAGTTATTTAAAGAAATGTATTTTGTTGAAAGTAAATTACACGGTATGGAAAAACAAGGATTTCTATTTCAGGCATGTAAAAACATAAATACCCACCTAAAATATTAATATCTAACATAATGAGGTCAAGGAAGTTGTAGGAATTTTTTTTACCAATTATCGTCACATAAATAATTTTTTAATACTTACTAATGGTTTTTCAAAAGAATTGAACATGTGATAGTTTTGACAGTGTTTTGCTACGAATAGTTATACTGATACAGGGAGTCCCAGCTCCATTTATAAAAGCATTATCTGGAAAATGGTGAAACTTAGAAAGAAATGTTATATAGAAAAGTCATTCTGTTTAAAATGATGCAATTGATTGCCTAATGTTTGTTCTACACATTGACAAAGAAATATTTAATAATCAGTTTTTTCGTTATTAAAATGTTCAGTTAAATTGGATGTTGGAATAAATTATTGAAACTAGATAAACTATGTATTAGGTTTGATGAATTTTTACCTGCGCATTTATATTTGTTGTAAAATATGTACTTAAAACAACATCAACTTTAAAAATGGTTCAAAATGGCCACCATTATTTAAAGTACAACACTCATACATTTTTCTTGAATTATTTAAACAATTAGAAACAGAACTATTATAGTCCCTGTTTAATTCGTAAATTGTTTCCCTAACTTTAGTTTTAATTATTTCAGCATTCTGATTAAATTCATAATTCACTTTGCCTTTTAAATACCCCCACAAAAATACATCCAAGCGTGTTTGGTGGCCATGGAATGTGTCCGCCATTACCAATGCAAAGGTCAAATTGATCATTTAAATGCTCCCTAACTTTCAAAACACTGTGTGGGGTGGCTCCGCCTGCTGGAAAATTACTTCATTAAATTTTTCATTTTCGCTTGCTCCTTTGGCACGTTTTTTTCTTTTAAAATCATCAGTTTCTCTCACATGGCGGTAAATATTTAAGAATGTGTTTTCCCTAGGAGCCGAACGATTTGGGTATTCTCTTCTTCTCACTTTTTATTTTTATTATTCTTAACATACAGGTGAAATATATCAAATTTTCTGGTTCTGTGTAACCCATTTTGATAAAATAATAATATGAAATGTCAAAGAGTAACAATGTCATAGTATCATCATTCACAGCCTACTGCGTAAGAGTATCGGAGTATCCGATATGTCAAGAAATATTACTAGACTAATTAGACATATCAACCATAGTATTCTAGGAGCTAGTGTTGAAAAGTGAAAAATTTATCAAACCATTAACAGAAGTGGTTTGATGATAGTATTCGTCCAAACAAGCAAACTTGGCTATTGTGAATGTGGGCCTTAAGGGCCAGCACTTATAGTGCGGGCCCGTGAAAAATTGAACGTATTTCATCGTAATCAAAGCACTAGGTTCTTCAGTTTAACTGTAGTTGTAGGTGAAAGGATTGCATTGATACAATCGGCGAGAGTTTTCTCATTGAGCGTTGCGGTGCGCGCACTCAGAAAAATAAACCCGAACCGAATTGTAATCAAACTGGCCAAAGTTTGTGGCAAATGTTTTCAATTGTCCAAAAAAATGAAAGAAATACAATTGGCGGGAAGTTTGAAAGATTATGACCATAAAAACCAAGTTTACACAGTAAATGTCGTCAAACAAGGAATTTAAGCTGAAAACTATCGACTAAATTTTTACATACTCCAAACACAAACATATTATAATCGGCGACAATTTTTATAAAAATAAACCCCACTAAAACTACCCCATTGTGGGTGAGTCGTAGTAACGTTAACTATATTGCCGTTTTATTCTTGATTATTCAACGGTACTTACCCTCAAAAAACTACTGAACTGACACTACCCCTACAAGGGGTGAAAACGAGAATCTTCACTGCAAACTGATTTTTATCAAAATAACATTCGTCCTGTAGAATAGTTTATGATTACATGTTTTTGAAGACATGATGATGCAACGGTTATTCATCCCATTTTTCTACACAGGGGGTGGGGGCGAGGAGTAAATTCATCCCTTAAATTTTAATTAAAGGTAATTTCGGATAAAACCGAAAAAAAAATTCTACAGATGTACAAAGAAGGATTTTGACTTCCTCGAAACTACTCTTTTCATCTCCATTTCATTGGGGGGAGGGGCGGGGAAAGGGGAGTACTATCCAAAAATTTTTACATATTTAAATATCTCATAAAATATGCGTTTTGAAGTAAAACATGAAATAGAATAAAAGAAAAATCGAGAAAATTCCTATTGATATTTTCCACCTACATTCATATTTTCCAACGCCCAAGAAAACGTATTAACTAATTTTTCCACGTACAAGAGATTATGTTAAAAAATTGTAACGACGCTTGAAGCCGGTTTTCTTATGTAGGTATACGAAATTTGAAAATTATTATTTTCATTCAGTATTCCCGGAAAACAAGAAAAATTAATAAAATGTGAATATTATTATCATGGGTAATTAAAACAAAAGATTAATTTTGATAAATTTTTTAGAGAATATAATTTTGGAATTAGAAACATAATAGATTACTTCTTATGAGTTTTCTATGACGAGCGGACTTGAATGAAAAAAATTAATTAGACCAAAGAAAAAGGATAAAAATCCATCAGATTGCAGTGAAGATTCTCGTTTTCACCCCTCGTAGGGGTGGTTCCAGCGTTTTTTGAGAGTAAGGACCGTTGTGAAACATATCCTTTATAGGATTTTGTAAACAGCGGAAAGAAAAGCTATCTATGAGAACTAAAGGAAAAACTATATATAAAAACATTAATGAAATCTTTGCATTCTTTCGATAACCTGACTTCTGGTTATGCTAACAAGTAAAAATTCTTATTTGCCATTTTCATTTTAACACTAGCATCCCACGTAGTCCCCTGCGGCTAGGCAGGCTAAACTAGTATCTACATGATCCCCTACGATATGTAAATTCAGTTAAAAATGAGAACAAAGGCCTGAAATTAATTTATTTACGTACCTTGTCTTTAAAAATTTTTTCGTACTAATGAATTACATTTTCATAAAATCTCATTCAGTTTCTTGGAAATGTTTAGCATTTGAAACGTTTTTCGTCCTTATTGTGGACTCATCAGAAAAGCCTAAAGCCACTCATAACGATGTTCCATGCAAAACTAAGACAATATCCATGAATCAGTATAAAATATTCATATTTGACATTGACTGATAACAAACAACAGATCTTCACCTATCTATTAGCTAACTAGTATTGGAGCCTATATACTCTATGCATGTTTAAAAGTGAATTATTTATTATTTGTTTGCTTATAGTAATGAAACATATTCTTTATAGGATTTTGCAAACAGCTCCAATACTAGTTATCTAATAGATAGGTGAAGATCTGCTGTTTGTTATCAGTCAATGTCAAATATGAATATTTTATACTGATTCATGGATACTGTCTCAGTTTTGCATGGAACATCGTTATGAGTGGCTTTAGGCTTTTCTGATGAGTCCACAATAAGGACGAAAAACGTTTCAAAGGCTAGGCATTTCCAAGAAACTGAATGAGATTTAATAAAAATTTTCGCCGATGATAATATAATAATATGGGGTTTGGAGAAAAATATAGGTGATAGTTTTCAGTTTGAATTCCTTGTGTGACGACATTTACAGTGTAAACCTGGATTTTGTGCCCATAACTGCCCCAATAACTCTTCCTCCCCCCTTTCAAAATTCAAGCCAATTGTATTTTTTTCATTTTTTGTGCAATTGAAAACATTTGTCACAAACTTTGGCAGGTTTGATTACAATGCGATTCGGGTTTTTATTTCTGAGTGCGCGCACCGCAACGCTCAATGAGAAAACTCTCGCCGATTGCATCAATCCTTTCACAGGCCAGCATTATGAATCGCCGGCCCTTAAGGCCCATAGTCACAAGAGACAAGTTTGCTTATTTGGACGAATACTATCATCAAACCACTTCGGTTAGCGATTTAATAAATTTTTCACTTTTCAACACTAGCCCCTAGAATATAATACATTTGAAATCAGAGAAAATAGATCTAAGAGAATATGTAAGAATATACAGGGTTTTCAGTTTAACCAATAATCTTCATTGTTATATCACGTGACCTATGCAAGCAAATGTCTTTTTAATTGCTTTTAAAAAATATATATACAACCTTACAACTTTTATACTAAACTTTTTTTTAACTCCAGTAATAAAAGAAATAATGGGGGGTCAAAATATAATGAATAACCCTGTACTTATTGGATTAGAATTGCAAATAAAATGATTTACTAGCGGGTTGAGAATAAACAGCTTTTCTGTTTAACATTCCTGGAAGTTTTGAAAGATAATGCCAATTCTTTATTTTGATTTCAGCTGTTTTCAAAATAGTTAAATTTGAATTTAAAGATTATTCTAATCTTCCTGTTGCGTAGTTTTAAATCTAACTATTTTGAAAATTCCTAAGTGAATTATTTAGTGAAAATTCATAGTAACAGTGTTCTTATGGTTCTACTTAGGTAGTCTTATAGTTTTTTTAAATATAAATAAACACATAGTAAGAAAAAAATTTATGACCAAAAATAATAACTATTTCCCGATCGGGTGTCTCTCTCTTTAAAATCGCCACCTTAAACTGAGTAGTACAATTTTTACTTCCCTCGCATACCGAATGGAAGTATTGTATTCGAGAAAAAGTCACCCTCCGAGATTTTTTCGGATTTTCACGTTTCAGATCATGTAGATTACGAAAATATAGGTTTTTCAATTCCGTCTGTCTGTCTGTCTGTCTATCTATTGGTGCATTAACTAAAAAACTACTTTTCGGAGAACAGTCAAATTTGGTAGGTAGCTGACGCTACTGTCATCGAACAAAACGTAAAACTTTCACTGGAAAATATACAGGGTGGACCGTCTAAAGGGAATAAATAATGAAAAAAAAGTTTTTTGCACAAATTAACAATTTCCAATTTACATAACTTTCTGAGCCAATTACAGAAGAAAAACATTTTTTTTTTACTAATTTTTTACCACTAGAATAGATGGAAAAAAAATCTTTTTTTGCTCAAATTTATAATTTCCACGTTTCATGGCATTATAAACCCATTAAAAAAAATGATTTTTTTGACAAAATTTGCAATCTTTTTTTACCACTACTATAGAATAGAAAGATGAAAAAAATTTGTTTTGCCAGAATTTAAAATTTCCACATTTCATGACATTCTAAATCTATTTCAGAAGAATAAAAATTTGAAAATTTTGTTACCAACATTTTTGAAAAATTAAAAAAAAGGATTTTTTCCGGTCATGACATTCTAAGTCTATTTAAGAAAAAAAGATTTTGAAAATTTTTTTACCAACCATTTTGACCAAAAGTTATCAGGTTTTCTTTGTAATAATATCTTCCGATTATTATTCTCATGTGGTTTCGTAATTAATAATTTTTTAGAGTGACCGCCCGGTATAAATAAATAGGGAAGTTCTGTGTAAATACATTTACCGATTTTTTGTCATATGATGCAAACTTTACTGGTGACACTGTATATATGATATGAATGTATACCTGCTTAAGTTAGTTATTTATATGTTTATGAACTAGTTGTCTACATATGGTCTCAAGCAACAGTCTACAACCATTTTTGTAACTAAATAATAATGGTAATAGCGGAAGAGAACTCAATTAAATCGAAATAAACGACATTTATAGAAATTATTTTGATTGCGTGATAATTTCGATCCATTATTAATTTTATTATTACATGAGTTCTCCCTACAAAAAATTGTCTATAGAATTTTATATCTCTAGTAAATATTTTCCGTGGGTAGGTAGACAAAAAACAAACACAATTATTTCGGATGAGTGATTTACTTATATAGTTGCGGAGACCAGTCAGTTGAAATAATAATTGTATATTTGTTTTTTGTCAACCTACACACTGAAAATATTTAGTAAGTTTATTACGACGGTATGGGTGTTTTTATGTGTCGTATGTTTGAGGATATGTATCAAACATAAAGTTATAGAAACGTAAAAACAGATATTTTTTGCTGAATGTGTACTATGCTGACAAAAAACATCCAATATTGTTTTTTTAAGGTAGACTTATTCGCGCAAAATATTCGGTAATTGGACTCAGTTTTTTTACTAGAATCAGTTCTGGAGACACTACTGAGTATGAAAATCCATGTTACCAGACTGTGCGGCAGTCTGGTCTGAAATTGTTTAAAACAATTTTGTTTATAACAAAAGGAAATATTACATTTTTTAAATCAAACTAATGTAATTCCCATTAGAAAAAGACCACCAGGATCATATTCAGTACATGTAAAATATCAATTTTCAAACCAGTGCATCCAAAACAAAGTTGCAGAAACAAAATGGCGGATGTTTGATGTATGTAAAAATGTGAAAATGTCGGGTTTTCTCGTTTATCTGCGAATGTAACTTTTTCATCGAAAAAAGTTTCAAACAATGGTTGTAGGTATTTATAATATCTATAAATTGGCGCCCGCTGAATGAAAATATGATTGTTATATTTCTCCGAAATTAAAAAAAAACATCTAAACATTAAATTATTTAATTTTGCAGCAATTTTTGCAATAATTAATTTATGGTATCAAAAATCTCAGGAGATATGAGTTATAATGTGCATAGAAAGTGGTCGTAAACCGAATTCCGTCGGATGAATAGTTTCCGAGAAATTCAATTACTTTTAACAAATCGGTAAAGATATTTTCACAGAACTTCCCTCTTTATTTGTGCATGGCGGTCACTGTGAAAATTAATTATTACGAAATGGCATTGAAAATAATAATCGGAATATATTTATCACTATTATTACAAAGAAAACCTGATAAGTTTTCGTCAAAAAAATATACAGAGTGGTCATCCAACAGCAAAAGTTCAATACTAAATAACAGGTCCCAAATATGGAAGGCTTGCGCAAATATCTTTATAAATGTCCACCATGACTGAATTATTTCTTGAGATCACCCTGTACATTTTTCAATAAAAGTATAATAGGTGCATATGCCAAATATTATTGCCATCTATCTCATTTTCATTTCCACATTAACGCAGTGGAGTGGAAGTATAGTGATGGTTAAAGAATTTCATTTTTTTTTTTCAATTTTACAAAAATCTTTGTAAAAAAATTTTCAAAATTTTTTTCTTCTCAAATAGGTTTAGAATGCCATGAAACGTGGAAATTTTAAATTTGAGCAAAATGGAAAGTTTCCTTCTATTCTATAGTGGTTAATTTTTTTTTTTTTGGTGTAGGTTTAGAATGCCATAAAACGTTAAAATTTTAAATTTGAGCAACGAAAAAGAATTTTTCCAGCTATTTTAGTGGTAAAAAATTTTTCAAAAATGCTGGTAAAAAATGTTTCGTCTATTCTATAGTAAGTAGTGATAAATAGATAGAATAGAATTTGTTCAACATTTTTTTTAAATATTTCCAAATATTTTTTAAATATTTCAAAAAAAAAATTATTTTTGTTTTAATAGGTTTAGAATGCCATGGAAACGTGGAAAATTTAAATTTGAAGAAATTTAAAATTTAAAAGAAAAAATTTCATTTTTTTTTTTTATAGGTTTAGAATGCCATGAAACGTGGAAATTTTAAATTTGAACAAAGAAAAAAATTTTTTTTGTCTATTTTATTGTTAAAAAATTGTTCATAAATAAGTAATTGTGAAAAAAAATTTCAATTTTTTTTTCTGAAATAAGTGTAGCGTGTCATGAAACGTGGAAATTTTAAATTTGAGCAAAAATTTTTTTTTTGTTCATTATTTATTCCACCCTGTATATTTTCCAGTGAAAGTTTAACTATTTCTTCGTTGACAGTAGCGTCAACTACCTATCAAATTTGAATGCTCTCCGTCAGGTGGTTTTTTAGTTAATGCACCAACGGACAGACAGACAGACTGACGGAATTGGAAAAACCTATATTTTCGTAATCTACGTGATCTGAAACATCAAAATCCGAAAAAATCTCGGAGGGTGATTTTTTTCTCGAATACCTACAATACTTACTTCCCTTCGGTATGCGAGGGAAGTAAAAAGTGATTTTAGTAATATTTGAATTCCCCAAAATGAGACTGTTCCATTTCAATTTTTAAAAAAGCTTTCTACCCTTCAAGAGTTGTACTATGACTGAGCTCAAAGTCGAAGTCAAATGTTTCAATTCAGTTGCTTAAAAACGCCGTTGAAAATGATGCATATTTCTTAGATATAAACAGATGTACTTAATAACTTTGTTAATTGTTCATGTATCGAAATGTGAAGTAGATATTCGCGTAACTGGCATTTTTTACGAATTTTAAAAAAAACTCTCCCTACGATCTTCAGGACTCGAGATAATTTTTGTGTTTTTTTTTTTTCAAAATATTTCTGAGACCTTATTTTTTAACTTACAGCGCCGAGACTTGCAGGTATTGCACTTGAATAGTTCAACTTTCGATAGAAAAATATAAGAAATTGTTTCACCGTCTTTTTTGAAAATATAGTTCATGTTGAAGTGAGGCGCTCATTCTCAGTCCCTTTAATGGTGGAGTGGGGGGTGGTGGAGGTGTTGAAAAATGTGAAGCTTTATCTGCTAGTATATACACTAAATTCCAAGTTTATGTACTCTTACCAACTTGCTCTACTTAAATATTGTCTAAAAGTTATTTGTGGCATTGTCTTAATTTTTTTCCTCTCTAATTCTTTGGGACTTCCTGCCACATGTATTTTTTCTTTTTAACCGATGATCGGGGAATCTACAAAAGTCACAAGCATAGAGGTTATTTCTCCGCAACATACTTATTAATTGTGATATTCTGTAGATTCCTCGAGCACCGGTTAAAAAGAAAAAATGCATGTGGCAGGAAGTTCCAAATAATTAGTGAGGAAAGAAAATGCATTACTTATTTTTCTCTATTTACCCCTAATTTAACCCCCAATTCTTCAACGGATTCATCACTAAATATAATCTGATTCCAGATCTCATTATAACACATACATGTACCAAATTTCAAATGAATATTTCAATTTCATTTTGTCAACCCCTTTATTAATAATGGAGAGGGGGCGATGTGGAGGGGGGTGTAAAAAGTTATAAAACAATCTGAGGCTTTGGCTTGCAGTATATACACCAAATCCCAAAATTTCTGTATTCTTACCGGTTTACTTTACTTATTTTTACTTTTTATAAATGAAGTATTATCTGTTTGCTTACAATAATATTGAAACATATTCTTTATAGGATTTTGAAAACAGCAGAAAAAATAACTACCTATAACTAAAAGAAAAACTTTGTGTAAAAATATTACTGAAATCTTTGCATTCTTTCGATAACCTGAATTCTGGTTAAGCTAGCAAATTGAAATCCTAAAATGAATTTGTCTAATTTCTTATTTGACAATTCTCATTCTAATACTAGCATCCACACAGTCCCCTACGGCCATGCAGATTAAACTAGTATCTACATAACCCCCTATGATCATGAAGATTCAGTTAAAAATGGGAACAAAGGCCTAAAATGAATTTATATATCTACCTTGTCTTAAAAAAATTTTATTCTAATGGATTACATTTTCATGAAATCTATCATTCTGTTTCTTGGAAATCCTTATCCTTTGAAATGTTTTTCGCCCTTATTCTGGAGCTCATCAGAAAGACATAAAGTCACTCATAATAGATAGGTAAGTTTGCTTTTATCGGGGACGAGGTACGGTCACCGGTTTAATTTCCGACACTCGATCAGCGATGTTAAGGCACGCTGGCCGAGTAAGGCATTTGGATGGGTGAACCAGTGTATCCGTCTATTAGTCGGTAGGCTATCGCTAGTCGCTTAGTAAGGTGGCGCCGATGGCACAGGGCAACTGTCTTCGCTGCAGAGAAGACCCCAAGGGCTATTGGCCCGCCAGAAAGGCGGTGAGATGACCGGGGGTGCGCCAAAGTCGATAGCCGATGACCGTGGTTTGGAGTCCACGCAAAACTGTAGATCCCTACGAGCACAATGGGCCTTGAGGCCTGAGTGTTGTAGTAAAACAAATCCACTTATGTACTAATGTTGTTTTTATCAGTCAATGTCAAATATAATTATTTCACACTTATTCATAGAAATTGTCTTGGTTTTGCATGAAACATCTTTATGAGTGACTTTATGTCTTTCTAATGAGCTCCAGAATAAGGACGAAACACGTTTCAAAGGCTAAGAAACAGAATGATGGATTTCATGAAAATGTAATCCATTAGAATAAAAATTTTTTAAGACAAGGTAGATAAATAAATTCATTTTAGGCCTTTGTTCTCATTTTTAACTGAATCTTCATGATCGTATCTGCATGGCCATAGGGGACTGTGTGTATGCTAGTGTTAGAATGACAATTTTCAAATAAGAAATTAGACAAATTCATTTTAGGATTTTAATTTGCTAGCATAACCAGAATTCAGAAAGAATGCAAAGATTTCATTAATATTTTTACACAAAGTTTTTCTTTTAGTTACAGATAGTTATTTTTTCTGCTGTTTGCAAAATCCTATAAGGAATATGTTTCAATATTATTTTTCCTTATTTACCCATTTAAGCCCCAACCCTTCACCGTAATTTGCGCAATATAGTATAGTTCCAGATCTCATCGTAGAACATATGTGTACCAAATTTCAAGTCAATATCTAAACTGTTCCTGAGAAAACAGACCGACAGACAGACCGAATGACAGACAAAATTTTTTTCCGCTCAAATTTAAAATCTCAACAAAAAAAATTACGATACTTGTACTCCACTACGTGGATGCGGAAGTAACTGTGAGAACTGTTTTAAACTTAAAAAAGTGTTAAAGAACCACGTCAACCCTCAAGGAAAAAATGTTTTTTATCAAAAACATGGTGGAATTAGTAAATATATTAAACAAATATTATCGTTGTGGATATAAATATGAAATATTTTGTAGTTTTAGGTTTATATTATATAACGTATAGACAGCATATTTTTTATTCTAATTTATTGTGTACTAATTATCTATGCTAAGCTTTATATTATAGTATTGCATTGTCTTTTTGTATAGCAGAAGCTACGGATAAAGATCTAACTATCTATTTAATTATCTTAAACCATTCCAGAGTAATCGTGAACATAATATAGTTGTAGACACAAGACGAACAGACAGAATTTGTTTTGCTTAATTTTAATATCTCCACGTCATAATATTTTAAACCTATTTCAAGTAAAGAGATTAGGGAATTGTTTTTACGATTACGACAATTTCACTCTCCGAAGTGGATTTGGAAGTAAATGTCTATTCTATTCCACAATCTTTATACCGTACTAATTATTGAATTCATGTGTTATCAAAACTGTAGTAAAATTATTGAACTTACGAAAACTGCATTTGAAACTTATAAGTGTCCCATTAATAATCAATCAATTGGTGAACATCCCAGCCACCAATACGTTTTAATAAAAATGAAAAGAAGGCATTTGAAAGTTGTACATAAGGGAGCTATCAAATTAGGCCAGATCTTTTCCGATGAGATTTCTGCGGCATGGCAAACGCAATCCGAAACCCGCCCCATTAGTATTCCGCTCCAGCTACATATTTTATATCTTTTGCTGGTATTTTCACGACAAGGATATTATTCGGGCCGAATGATTCCAAGCAAGTAGCTCATTTTGGTTGACCACCATGTTATTGCTTTCTTGTTTGCACGGTTCTGAATTGTGTCTTGGTTATTCTGTGCACGGAGGGTACTCCAAAGGCTTGTATGCTTCATTCAGCATTTCGTGGCGCTATTTTAAAGTAAGGGGGATTTGCACGAATTGGTGTTAAAATTCTAAATGTGAAAAGCGGAATTGTCCAGTATACAAACGCGGTAAAACATCGGCGGTCGCACTTTTTTTGTAAAGGGGATGCTAGAATTGAAAGAAAAATGTGTCGTGTTCACGTATTTACTAAATTATAATACAGTAAAAAGAGATTCCTTGCAATATGGAAATTGAAGGATCAGTGATACATTGTATAGATAAATAATAGGAGCATCAAATCAGGGCTTATGTACAATTTTTATTTTACTAGATTTTAGTCGGACGTTTGATACTCTTAATCACGAAATACTTTTATCTCTTTTATTACATATAGATCTAACAAATGAAGCAGTTAATTCTTTAAAAAATTATTTACGAAATAGGCAGCAGAAAGTCTACATTAAACAAAACTGTTCAGGAGCGTAGTATTGAGGTCAGGTGTACAACAAGGTTCTATCCTGGGACCATTACTTTTTACCCTGTACAACAATCAGTTTATTTCATGTTTAAAACATTGCCAAATTCATTTATACGCTGATGATACCCAGCTATATTATTCATTTAATACCTCCGACATTGATGGTGCCTGTCAATGTATAAACGAAGACTAAATGCATCAGAAGACCACTGTCTGATTATTAATACCAGCAAATCCAATGCTTTCATTTTTGGTGAGATTATTAGAAATCAGGTTCAAATAAATGTAGATCACGAAAACCTTGAAATAGTTGACTATGCTAAGAATTTAGGTGTTATTATTGATAGTGACCTCCAATTTGAAGAAAATGTAAATGAGCATACTAAAAGTATACAATTTTATGAAACTAATTCACGGAAATAAACAGTATTTATCTCAAAAAGTCAGTGATGTTATGTGAAACCCTGGTTTTGTCTCTGCTAGATTTTGCTGACTACCGATATGGGCCTAATTTAACTACTGCATGCAAAAATAAAATACAAAAAATTCAAAATTCTTGCCTCAGCTTAATTTGTGGTATACGCAGGCGTGAAAGAATATCGCACAATTTAAAAGACACGGGTTGGCTGAACATGGAGAATCGCAGACTACTTCATTCAGCATGTTTATATCCTAAAATTTTAATAAAGGAATCTCCTGAATACTTATATAATAAAATGAAATTTCGTACCGATGTACACAACCTTAATTTAAGGTTCAAAGGCCTTTTATCCCTACCCGTCCATCGAGCAGAGCAATTTTAACGTTCTTTTAAGTATCAGATGTGCAAAAAATATAACTCTCTACCCGAAAACTTGAAAGCAATGAATGTAAACTTTCAGAAAAAAATTAAAAATATTAATTTACAATTATTAACATATAAGGCTGTGTTTGCACGCCACAGTAAATTCGTATATAGAAAAAGCGAACTAATGGTTATGCCGATATAACAGGAACCATAAACTGTCTAGCTATAAGTAGAGATTTCATTATCAGTTGTTGGCAACAGAATTGTGCAGGGCCGTACGGACAGTATTAGGAAGCCTTGCCTAGATTTACAGCAGTGAATAAAAAATTATTTAGTTCCAATTCTACTTCGTAACCTTTGAAATAGGATTTGATGTTCGTAAATAATTAAACAATTCATGGTTACGTTAGACGGCAGCCACCGCAATCTACAAAATCTAATAACGCAGTAATAGTTTCAATTATTGTTTTTTGTGATTTTCTTTTTCAAATTTTAATGGTTATTCATCGGTTCTCATGTGTCGGTGCTTTTCGTGGCATTTCACTTTCAGCGTAAAAGTGGTCATAATCTTGTGACAAAAATTTGATGTTTTAAGAATAATCTGAACAAAATTAGGGGTACCCAGTAAGGGGAGAGAAATCGAATGTTGTGCACTGGAGTTCTCCATCTACGTTCTTTCTTCGGGTAGGGTCCAACTTCACTTCCTTCGTGTGTAGATGTTTATCATGGAATTTCACTTTCGTTATGAAAGTGGTCATCATCGGGCGACAAAATTTCGATGTTTTAGGATAATTCTGAAAAAAACAGGGGTAGACAGTAAGGGGAGAGAAATCGAATAGCGCTAAGTGGCGTTCTTCGTCTGCATTCTTTATATGGATAGAGTCCTCGGAAAGTGAAAAATTGTCACATTTTTCGTGTGTAGTTGTTTTTCGTGGCATTTCACTTTCGGTATGAAAGTGGTCATCATCGGGCGACAAAATTTCGATGTTTTAGGAAAAATCTGAAAAAGTCGGGTACGTAGTAAGGGGAGAGAAATCGTATAGTGCACAGTGGCGTTCTCCATCTGCGTTCGGGTGCCAAAATTTTGATGTTTTATAAAAAATATGAAAAATATCAGGGGTATGAAATAATGGGAGACAAATCGAATAACCCACAGTGGCGTTCTCCGTCTGCGCTCTTTATGTGGCTATTGCCCTCGGAAAGTGAAAACATGTTTCGTGTGTAGGTGTTTCTTGTGGCATGTCACTTTCTGTATGAAAGTGGCCATCATCGGGCGACAAAATTTCGACGTTTTGGGAAAAATCTGAAAAAATCAGGGATAAACAGTAAGGGAGAGAAATCGAATAGCGCACAGTGGCGTTCTCAGTCTGCGTTCTTTATGTGGATAGGGCCCTCGGAAAGTGAAAAAATGCTACATTTCTTGTGTGTAGGTGTTTTTCGTGACATTTCACTTTCGGTATGGAAGTGATCATCATCGGGCTACAAAATTTCGATGTTTTAGAAAATATCTGGAAAAAAACTGGGGTATGCAGTAATGGGAAACAAATCGAATAGAGCACAGTGGCGTTCTCTTTCTGTTTTGTTTTAGTTAAGATGTAGAATAAACTAGAAATGTAACAATTCAGTTGGTAAGTAACCAAAGGAAATATTTAATTTCATCTAGTTTTCAAATATAAAATATGATGCGTACTATATTTAAGTTAACTAGTTCTAATAATTAAATCAAATCCGATTTTTGTTGGTTTATTTTTGAGAACAATATGTTGAAAGATTTACGACTGTGAACGCGGTATTTTGACATTGATAACACAGCCTTACTGTCATTAGCCCTTAGTTTTAGTTAAAGTGGAATGTTTTTTTTTCTTTGTATTAACCATACTTGTAATTATTTTTGAATTAATCTCATTTGAATGTAATGCGCGAATTAGTTTAAGTGGAAGAGCAGCTTAATTTTATAAGTTTTTAATTTTTGTTAAAGTATTGCTCAACTACGCCTATTTTATTAAATAGTTTTGTATTGAGTATATTTTTTCACATGGAAAATAAAGACGCTATTAAAATAATTATTATTATTATTGTTATATTTTCTAGGAATCTAGGATAATGCTTTTTAGAGGGACGGCCAGATATGCCAGAACGCCAGAAGCCAGAATTATTGTAGAATTATAATACGTCGCAACCTCGCTCATTTCTAATGTAATTCGAGAGACTTTTAAGTTCTGAGGGACAAAATTTTTAAATGTTGGACATTTGAGGGACGCTTGTATTTGCGGGACACACCATAAAAATGAGGGACAATCCCCCATAATGCGGGACGTATGGTTACCTTATAGCCCGGGAGACAGAGACACTTTTCGTGGAATCATTTCTATAAAGCTAGATTTTTTTCCAAAGAGAGTTTAGATACTATCTATAATGAAGGTGCAATTCTATCAAAGTCTTAGTAGTGCATAAATGAGTAAAAAATTAAAGAAAAAAATAGATGGACGAAAATTTCGTTTTTCGAATTGTCACGAATTGTCAAAAAATGACGATTCGCCATCGCTACTGCTGGCTCCAATTTTCGATTTTCACCTCGCGATTAGCGTTGTACGGTCCTTGCCAACCTTCTCCTCGCCATCGAGACACAGAACGGGTCTCCGATCGCCGTATTTATTCAGTTCTTACGTTTGAAAAATTGACTTGCTGTCGTACTAATCGGCAACTATTTTTAAGCGGTTTCCTGAGAACGAATCCCGCCCGGGGATACTTTTTTTTTCGTTTTCAATGTTTTGGCAGATATTTTTAACTCTATAATTGCTGTTCGCTCCATTTTATTGCATTTCTCGGAGAAGTTTTGCATTTTTCGCCGTGGAATATGTATACCAAACCAATTATAAATAAAATAATATATAAAAAAAGAAAATTCTAATATCAAAACTACTTATGTATTACAACTATAAATATTACAAAAACACGTAATACAGTAAAATTTCTCGCACTGAATACATTTGAAGTGATAAAATTGCGCTATGTTTTGTGCAAATATTCGTCCAATTTGGGAGGAACCCAACCAACATTTATTGTCAAGTTTACGTTAATTCGTCCTACTAATAGGTCAGAATTTCGGTTTCACTAATTTGGTGATAGACATTTTTACCTAAAAGTAACCACAGGTTTACCAATATGAGGAAAAAAATAAAGTAAATCTGGAGTAAAAATTAGACAAGCTAGGACAGTCAAGTTGTGGTAATTTTAACGTAATTACTCTTTATTTATTACTTAAATAAAAGCTATTTACCCATACCACAAAAACAATTAAGGGAAGGGGAACTAGAATTGCAGGTTGATTAATAACTACAGAATGACCAACATGACGTCCGTGTTTTACGTTATAAGTTGTACATTATTTATCGATGATAGAAATATACTATTGGTAAGGGACACATGAGTGGATTTAATCAAATTATATTTGGAATGGTATCTCTCACCGTGTTTGGAAGAAAATTAATTGCGAATTAAAATTTACTGTAAATATAACTATTGTACTTCTAAAAAAAGTGTGCGCTCTTAAAATGAATACAAATGAAATAAAAATTAAAAATGTTATTTTTTTTTTATCTTTTGGAACTGTGGTAATTGTCGAACAATATGTCCAACTGATTTCTGGAAATCAAAATATGATTTATTGAAGTAACTGCAAGTATATTTTGCAAAACAATCAATTTAACTATCAACTTCAAAACAGTGTGTCATTATCTTCAAAATGGCGAACGAATATTTTTCAAGTTAAATATGGAGTCCTTTACATGTTAAACTTGAAAGTCTAATTGTCCTCGAATATAAAGCTATAAAACAAGTTTTCTTAGACCGAAGGCGATATAACCAATATTTTCGATTTTGAGGTCCACATTTCCTATTTAAAAAATATAGACTTTAAAGTAAGTGATAAAATAGGTCAATTTGCTCTACACTGTTGACTATTAGGTCCAACGTTTAGTAATTCTCGTGACCTAGTCGTGGGATGATTTTTGTTTTATAGTGGCGTATTTTAAAATCGTCGCGGTGTTATGAAATACACTATAGTTATTATCATGAAATACACTATAGTTATCACAAAAATCTGTCGTTTGATTGATTTCAATTAATTGATTACTGTTTTTAATAAAAGTAGTCCCAGATGCCACAGTTATCACATCAGATTTTGTTTTTGTCACTTGACATCTTCTCTTGAGTGTCTTGTCATTATTATTTCCTCCTATTTTCTTTATAACCCTATAATAATTTGTGGGATATCGGTAAGGCTTGAATCTATTTTTATTCTCCATATTTTGTTTTTAATGTTTACTGTACAATATAACATGGCGTCACTCTAGAACAACCGATACCTAGTGCCTAACTGATGAAGTTTGTGGTTTAGCTCGCCTTTGAAAACTAAACAAGGCCAAAATGCTTTTTGTATATTTTTGCTGGTAATTTCGACTTTGTCTATTGTCGCTATTTCCAACCGATCAATACCCATGGTAATTTTGACTCTATGGTTACAGAATAATAATTATTTTGACAGATGTTTTCTAAAATATTACTTCACCTTTTTTTTGAATTTTGAATGGTTAGAATTAAGTCATTTGCAACCTATTAAATTACTTATTATGTGTATGACTAAGAGGTAATTTTTGAAATCAATTTGTGCTAAATTCTTAACTTGCTGAATGTCTTTAAATAGACCTATGGACTCTGAAGACAGTTTTTAGGTAAAATTTATGTTAATTTGACTTTCAAAATAACTTAATGTGTCTATGAACTTTGAGGGTATTTTTGAGGTAGGATTTAGGTAATTTCTAACTGGGCAGAGTTACTGACAAGATCAGTGGGTCGTGAACACTTCTTCTGAGTAAAATACAAGTGCTTTACAACCTAAGCAACGAATTTCAGGCTATTAATACTTTATAGTAAGTGATTAAAACGAAATTAAGTAATTCTTGACATCGTATAATTATTCTGCCTATGCGGTTGATCTATTTTGCTTGCTTGCTAGTTGGGAAAGTTTTGCTTAACATGTCGGGCAGAAGATGGAACCTTTTCTAAGGGGGTGACCTCCGCGAGCACGTGGATTGGACGTTTCAATATTTTGAAGCTTAGAAAAATCCAAGAAATGGCTAACCAGCTCCTCTTTGATAAAAGTGATACAGAGTTTCTGATTGGTGATTTTCTAGTGCATTATGCAGGCGTTGGCAAGTTCTGACCCAAATAAAAGCTCAATTGCTATTTTACTATACCATTCTATTGACTTTCTTAACACAGTCGAGTAGGACTTTATTTGGTCCGAAATGTCTATGAAACCTTTGCATTTATTGTAGTCAGCAATCGCAGATGGCTTTTGTACTACTCCACATCGTTAACGAACGTACACCATTCTTCTCCGAGAAATGCAATAGAACGGAGCGAATAGCAATTATAGAATCAAAAATATTTGCCGAAAAATTGAAAACGAAAAAAAAAGTATCCCCGGGCAGGATTCGAACTCGGGAAATCGCTTAAAAATAGTCGCTGATTAACACGACCGCAAGTCAATGTTTCAAATGTAAGAACTGCGATCAGAGACGTGTTCTATGTCTCGAAGGCGAGAAGAAGGTCGGCAATGACCATACAACCTGAATCTTGAGGTGAAAGTCGAAAATTGAAGCCGGCAAGAGATAAGGCGAATTGTCATTTTTTGACAATTCCTGACAATTCGAAAAACGAAATTTTCGTCCTATTTTTCTCTTTAATTTTTTACTCATTTATGCATCACTAAGAGTTTGGTAGAATTGTACCTTTGTTATAGATACCATCTAAACTCTCTTTGGAAAAAAATCTAGTTTTATAGATATTAACGCGAAAAATCTATCACTGCCACCCGAGCTATTAGACTAGATCGACTGCACTTGAAAATTTCACCTGTAGAATAGTATAATTGAAATAAGTAAACATATAGACATGTAAATACAAATAAATCTTTGCGACATGAAGAAAGTTTAACGGGCATCACAAAATAACATGCTATTAAAAAATTTTTGCATATAATATGCAAATGACTATATTCATTGATAAGTTACTTATGCATGGATTACTGCTAGCCAGAAGCATCACTCACTTATCACATTTTCTAATGCATTAATCAAATTTTCTATCTGCTGTATCCCCTCTGGATATAACGTGATTCTCTCTAATGGGTTAAGTGTATTATTAACTCCATTTTGCAATAAATTTCGAATCATTTCAAGTAATTCCCAGAGGAATTGCCACATACGGTATAATTGAGGAATAACAGCATAACAGTTGAATTTATAAAATTCTAATCCGCAAATAGAAAATCCTAATTAGAGATGAAATATGAAAGGATCCTTCTAAAAATAGCTTGAGGTTTATTTGTTGTTTTCGGGCTCCTTATGTCGGAGCGGCATTTCACAACTTATGAGGGGCGTATTCAGACGCGTTTGTGAGAATGTTTCCACTTTGATAAGTATAGCCGGGGTTTCGCAATTGTAAATAATCACTCTTTGTTTACAACGTGCTTCTGACTAGAGATGTAGTGTAGGCAAATTATCATTTCTGACTAATATTTTAGCGAATGAATGGATTTTCACGAAACTTTGTGGATTCTGTTGGTTTTGATGTCTAGTTCAAACTTCAAAAAAAAAAAAAATTGCCGCTATTACCCCTCAATTGTTATAAACAAATAATGATTTCGTTGCTAATTTGTTAGCTAGCAAAATTGAGGTAGTTTTAGATAATTTGATGAAAAATAACAACTTTTAACTCTTGTAAAATTTTAGAAAATATACGCATAATAATAATACTAAAGGACTTTATTAACCAAATTAATATTACAATTTAGAGTAACGATTTTACTGGGCGAATTTCAGTAGTAAGGGTACAGAAACTTGAAATTCGCTGTATGTACTAGAAGCCAAGGTCTCAGATTATTTATAATATTTTTCAACTTCCCCACCACCCCTCCTACTCGACTGTTAAAGTGGTTGATAAAATAAAATTGAAATATTCACTTGCAATTAGGTACACGTATGTATTATAACGACATCTGGAACTAGATTAAATTTTAAGACGATTTCGTTGAGGGGTTGAGGGTTATAAATAGGGATAAATAGGGGAAATATGTAAAACAAGCTGGTAAGAATACAGAAACTTGAGATTCGATGTAATTTACTAGAAACCCAGGCCTCAGATTTTTTATAATATTTTTTAAACCCCCAATATCCCTACTCCATTATTAAAGGGGTTGATAAAATAAAATTGAAATATTCACTTGCAATTATGTACACGTATGTATTATAACGATATCTGGAACTAGATTATATTTTGAGATGGTTCCGTTGAGGGGTTGAGGGTTATAAATAGGGATAAATAGGGGAAATATGTAAAACAAGCTGGTAAAAATACAGAAACTTGAGATTCGATGTAATTTACTAGAAACCCAGGCCTCAGATTTTTTATAATATTTTTTAAACCCCCAATATCCCCTACTCCATTATTAAAGGGGTTGATAACATAAAATTGAAATATTCACTTGAAATTTGGAACACGTATATATTATAACGACATTTGGAACTAGATTATATTTTGGGATGATTCCGTTGAAGGAATGGGGGTTAAATATTGGTGGATAGGGGAAAATAAATAAAGCAAGCATCAGAAAGTACAGAAATTTGGAATTTGGTATAATATATACTAGAAGTGAAGGCCATAGGTATTTTTATAATATTTTCCATCCCCCCCCCACTGCCCCTACTCCCTTATTATAAGAGTTGATAGAATTAAATTTAGATTTTCACTTGAAATTTGTACACGTATATATTATAACGATATCTGAAACTAGATTAAATTTTGACACAATTGCGTTGTAGAAGGGTAAGTAGAGGTAAATAGGGAAAAATAAGTAAAGCAAGCTGGTAAGAGTACTGAAACTTGAAATTCGGTGGATGTCCTAGAAGCCAAGGCCTCAGATTATTTAATAATACTTTTTAACCACCCACCACCCCTTACTCCATTATGTTAAAGGGATTGATAAAATAAAATTGAGATATTCACGTGATATTTGGTAGACGACATCTGGAACAAGATTATATTTTGAGATGATTCCGTTTAAGGGTTGTGGGTTAAATAGGAGTAAATAGGGAAAAATAAGTAAATCAAGCTGGTAAGAGTACAGAAACTTGTGATTTGGTGTATATACTAGAAGCATTTCACACACATTTCTTTTTAACATTTTTCAAACCCCACCTCCATTATTAATGGGATTGATGACATAAAATTGAGATATTCACTTGAAAGTTAGTACACGTATGTATTATTATGTCATCTGATTGAAGGGGTGGGAGGTGGTAGGTTGTGAATAGGGGAAAATAAGTAGGGTAAACTAGAAGCTTAATTTTTAACGTATATGGCAGAAACCAACGCCTCAAAATTTTCTATGACATCTCCCCAAATATTATTAAAACCCTATGACCAATAATTTCCACGTACTAGAGTGCAAATCTAGTCAAAATGTTTCCTTTAAAGTGACTTGAGTAAAAAATCTGGATGTGGTAGTAGTGATTCCTTAGGCAGAGGTTTTTCTGATTATCACTAATGCTAGTATCTACTTTTACTGTTTGGTACTATTTTTCAAAGTACTCATTAACTTATTACTTATTAACTTTGAATTCCGATATTTTGGTCTTTTTGTGAAAGTATTTAATGGCTTATCATATCCTCTATATTATTGAAAGCCCTTGCACATAGTTTGGGTAAACCTAAGCAATCATATATTTGTAATCTGAAAATAAATTGTACTGTGCCACAAATAGGTCACATTCGGGCTCAGTAAATACCACATTCACAGTGCCCTAACTCAACAATTATCAGCACACTGCACACACATCGGCGTTTAATACTAAACTGAGCAGTCTAGTTTCAAATAAAGACTAGTATTAACTGAACAGCTGACTGTTACGTCTATCAAGGTGTACTCGGCACAATTACCTTATGCTCACACCACATTAGAAGTTAAGAGCAAAGGTGCAGAATTAACGAACTCAGGTTATATTCATATTTTACAGGTGCACTTTTATGAGATGGACTAGTCTACCAATATCATTTGGATTAATTCAGATAAATCACTGTATATATTATGTTCCTAATTTATTACCTTCCTTGTACATTTATCGGGAAGTGTGGGTTATATCTACGAAATGATTAAATATTTAATTACTTAGACACAACAGAAATTATTCATTTTAGCAGAAGTTATTTAACGTTGGTTTACATATCTAATAAGAAGTAGTATAAGAGTGTCCTAATATAAAACGGTTTACAAATTGTAATATTTTTGGTAAATTAGATTTTCAATTGATTTGAAATTTTTCTGTATAATGAAATGATATATAAACAACTGTTTATGAAAGTCAAACAAATGTTAGTTAATTTAAATTGTACAGCAATGTCAGTCAACAACATTCATGTTACTTTTTAATAGAATTTTGAATAAATCGTGTATTTTTATTGTGACATGAACTGCTTGTGAATCAACAAACTGAAAATATAATAGTAAATAAATAAACCCATAGGCTCAAACAAATAGTTCCCATCAGAACCAATGCTTTTTCATTTATCACAAATACTTTATCGAACAATAAATATTACATAAAACTTCCAGCCGTATTATAAGAAAAATTTACTATGAAATTAGATAAATATTGCAGCCAATATTAATAATATCAATAATAACTTAGCTGTACTTGTTTCCCTCAACCAATAAGTATTTCATCAACTTATCTAGATACCATTAAATTTATTTAAAATTCATAAAGTTCGTTCGACCCTTGCGAATTCCTAGCATATTGTCACAGCTGCATTTGCATGCTTAACGAAAAACTTTTGTAAAGTTTTACTTTAAAGTTGTTATGAATTGTGAAGTTTGCACAGCTCCAGCAAACACACTGTATCGCACATATAGTATAGTTTTACAAAGTAAAATTTTACATTGCCGTTTTGAGTGAACGTTAAATTAAAATGAGCGCATCTCAAAGTGTGGAATAAATTCAATGAAATTGAAAGGAAAAGTGTTTGGAAAAAAACTTTGTTTTTGTTGTCACTGATCAAAAGAGGCTTCAATTTCTTTTAAACTTAATAAAATTTATAGTAAAAATTTCAGTTTCATAGTGAAATATGTACTTTTGTGCAAATACTTA
The DNA here is from genome assembly GCA_963583905.1 of Stenurella melanura. Taxonomy (NCBI): domain Eukaryota; kingdom Metazoa; phylum Arthropoda; class Insecta; order Coleoptera; family Cerambycidae; genus Stenurella; species Stenurella melanura. The sequence goes on from OY757314.1 coordinate 138,217,135, forward strand.
ACACGTTAATAAGATATAAGTAACATTGTAAATTTAACTTTTGTTATAAGAATACCTGTTTATTGATTGCTATGACAAGTTTAACCTTCACTATGTCCCTTATGAAAGAAAAATAATAAAATAGTTCCGCTTCACTTGGCCGTCGACATATGGCCCTTAGCCAGATTCAATATAAAAAGAAAAGAATAACGGAATTAAAGATGTGAATTCAGATAAAAAAATGGTGTGTGCTGAGGCAAGAATTTTAACTTCTTATCTATAACAGTGATAGCAGATAAAAATGTATTTGTTTTCGAGACTCGTTAATATCTAGTAAAACTGGAAACAGTGTTAAGAATAAAAATAAATAAAAACAAGTTTTTGTTAAAATTCACTAAAGCGAATAAAATAAAATATCACCTAATACTAACAAAATTATGTAAACAAATAAATCACAAATCATTTTACAGATGTTGATCAATATATTTAAAAGCTTGTCGTAAGATGTTATAATGAGACAAACGCGATGAGCTGTTAAATATATTGATCATTATCGGTAAAATGATTTCTGATTTGTTTGTTTAAATAATTCTGATCTTACAATATTAAAGCTTACACTAATGGTGAAATATAATTTAATATACAAAGTTGAAACGAAAAAAAGAAAATGTATACTACAATGCAAAATTTGTAAACAGGAAACAAAGAAATGACTTATAGGTTTATATTAATTAGTTGTTGGGCCGGTCGTGTTAGACCTTAAGCACAACAGATCTAGTATAGAACAGTAGCAGTTTTATGGCAGTCAATCAGAGAATTTCGGCTCTTTAAATTTTGGAAACTCACTTGCGATTCTTAGCCTGGCACAGATACATGGATTTTTATATCTTGCATTTATACTAAAATAGTAATTTTTCTACGATTCCAATACTTCAAAAGAACTACTTATCCCCGATGTATACAAGTATTACTTGTTTCTGTTTATTCTATACTAGTTAAATATACTTATTTATAGTAAACTTAAGTTAAATTGGCATATGTCTTATCAATTCATCTTATTTTCCATAGCAATTTTAAGCAATTTTGGTGAACCAGGGTAGACTTACTAACAAATACTTACAAACCATACGGAAATGTACACGAACTCAATCAATTCAAATTGATACTTGACTTGTACACTATCCAAAGGGCAACAGTTTCTAATAGCCTAATAGAGATACCGGAGTAACGCCTGTGAATTTGTAATATTTGCTCTAGAAAAAGTTTTGCGGCTGCATAAAGTTTAGGCAAGTTTCGACGTGCCTTGAAATTTAATCATTGTTACCCATTGTCCGTGTTTCTCTGCAGTGTTGTAACTTTCTGTACTCCTTTATTTTAAATTGGAAACCTCAATTTCCTTGTACTAATACTCATTTAACACTTCAAATTCGATTTATTAGTTTAACAATTCTCTCAATTATTCCGTTTGTGGTAAAAAGAGCTCAATATGTGTGCAGAAAGTGGTGTTAAAATTATTTTGATTATAAGCTAGCATCTTAGGTGGTTTAAAATTATGACTAAGAAAACCTATTCAAGTACAGAAATCAACAGGCATTGGTGTATAACAAAATGTCTTACACCAAAAATATGTAACACCTCAATGAAGTTGATAATAAATAAACACAAATTCGATTTTCTAACTGGCAGTTTTTCTCGTCTTTTTAAAATGAATGTTATGTATTCAGCCAATTTCATATTAGGGAAATGAGAAATCAAATGAAACGAAATAATGCATGTATCAAAAATGTGACAAAGTTAAATGTTTTTTGTATTATCAACATTCCAATTAGTGGAGTAGATCTGGCAGAAAAAAGGGGGTGAAAAACAAGTGCCTTTTTTTAAACAATTGTTTGTTTCAACTTATAGAGGACGACTTCCTCCACTTCCCTGATACTTTCGCACCCTTGATCTAGGTGGTGCGGGGGGAGAGGGAGCTGTTAAACATATGGAAAATCGATTTCTCTCAGTTTGCGAGCGACCGGAGACACAAACAAAAAAATGTTTTAGATCAAAAAGAAAGGTCTCCCTGAGGCGCGTAAACTGGTTTTTGGTTTTTAACATCGGCCAATTAGGGCCGGAAATATGGGCGTTTGAAGGGATTGAGTTTCAGGGTAGGAGAAGGGATCGGACCGGAGGTATGAGGAGTGTTTAAGAGATAAGGGATGGGGTTAAGATGGAATTTTTTGTGGTTATAGGAAGAGATCGAGGCCGCGGGGGGAGGTCTCTAGGGCAATTAGGGAAGAAGAGCGAGGGCGGAACGTGCAAAAAGGGAAAATGTTTATATCTCCGGTTCTAATAGGGCGATATTAAAAAATCAAAATGGGATTTCTTCCTTTTTTGAGCAGCTATAATGTGGGATAGGTAGGATATAATTTTCGCCGAAAATTAGAACCCACGGATTCATACAGGGTGTTTCCCAAAAGGTGAATAAACGTAACACTGGTGTCAGACGCGGAATTTTGACAAGAGGATTTTTCGGGAGTGTTGAGAAAACTGGGACAGTATTCTCGAAGTTAGTACTAACACAGGAAGGACTAATTTACTGGACATTGTTCGAGGATTATTTTCGAACAGGAAAATAGTGTTAAGTGCATTTTTTGCGACATTTTTGGAACATTTTATTTGGACATTAGTGGTTAAGTGACAAAGCCTCTAAATAAGACTTTTTCGTGCCGTTTTGAGGTTTTTCTGGGTAATTATTAAATTTATTTGATTTCAACGTAGTTGTATTCCGGTAACGACCAGAAGCATGGCATCCGAAAAACAAATACAGGACTTATTCGTCCAAATGCAAAAGATGATGATGGACCAAGAAAAGAAACGTCAGGAAGAGAAACAAGAACAGGAAAGAAAGCGCCAGGAAGAGAAAGAAGAACAGGAAAGAAAGCGCCAGGAAGAGAAAGAGGAACAGGAAGGAAAAGAACAAAAACGTCAAGAAGACTTAAGAAAAATTTTTGAGGAGTACGAACGAAGACGTCAAGAGGAAAAACAAGAAGAAAGAGACGAACTAAGGAAAGCTATAGAGACACAACAGAATGCCTTGTTTACAGTCGCTGAAGAACTCAAAAATAAGATCGAAGTAAAAAATGGCCAAGGTCGAAGAGGAAGTAAGCGAAGTGAAAGAGAAAGTAGACCAGGTTGAAGAGAAAATGCACCAGGTAGAAGGAGAAATAACTTAAACAACAGTTGAGGGATAGAGGAAACCAGCAACTGGTATCATCAGGCCAGCGATTAAAAATTCCCTCCTTTGATGGTCAAAATTCCTGGATGACTTATAAGACACAGTTTGAGACAGCAGCGAGTGCAAACAACTGAAATGACGAAGCAAAAAGTCCAAGATGAAGATCGTGCATTTGGACAGGCCTGCGAATTACATCGATGATTCTGAGTTGCCTGATCGAGACGATCAGACTTAAGGAGGGGGCAGTGTTATGAATTACACCCCCTTGGAACTGGAGATGATACGCCTATGCCTACTGAGAGTGACTGGAAAGACTCTAGAAAGAGCCAAGGACTTTTCTAGAGTGTGGTGGAAGAAGATTCTGGTTCAATCTAGAGGTAATTTCAGAGTATATAAGGCGCGATTACCAGCGCGGAAAAGGAAGTTTATTAAAGAAGAAGTTTATTTTAGAAGTGACACGTTCGGTAAAAAGTGAGGTTAAATAAGAGTGTAAAGGTTATTTTGAATGTTTGAAGTATTGCATAGTCAGTAAATTATTGAATAAAGTGTTAGTGGTGTTTATCTCTTGTTGAAATTATTTAGAACCCACGGATTCATACAGGGTGTTTCCCAAAAGGTGAATAAACGTAACAATATTTTGTTTATAAAATTGACAATGTTTTTGTAAAAGAGTTTCGTAATTCTAAAGCCTGTAGTTTGTAATTGAAATCGTTACTTCGTATGTTTCAAACATATTTTTAAATGTAGATTTTGGGTCTCTAGACCAGTGGGCGGAAACAAAAAAAATATTAAAAAGTGCATTTTTGAGTGATTCTTATGTATTTTTCTCGCTAAACACGATTGTCACTATGCATACTTCGTAAACCATGTGCTTATTTTTTTAAATTCACGTCTTGCTTTATATTTCCTCTCCTGCGCATTTTTGGCCATATGTACCTTATTAGTTTCTTGTCCCTCGTTGAATTATCTAAAAGATAAGACTGAAGTCGCTAAATGATTTTTCTATTTGCAAATAGCGTTCAAAGATGAAAAAGTGCCTTTTTTCAACATTAAATAAATCGGAGACGGAAACATCTAGAAGCCTGACATTTTCAGAAATTGTTGCTTACACTATAAGTGTGCCAAATTAATACGATTGTTTTTTTTTCAAACCTTAATTGCCAACCGCGCCCTTTCTTTTGTAAATAATTTAAACTCTCCAAACCAGGCTAGAAAATTAAAATAACTGTTTAAATCTAACATACCGTTCGAATTTTCAGAAAAATATTGACTTTGACCGATTTTATAACGCGGATAATTTACATTGAAAAATAAAAATATAAGTAAAAAATTATTTTAAAGTTTTATTGTAAAGAAACAGAATAATAATGCAGATGTACTAAATGTACTAAAAGCTAAAAGATAATTAGGTAGGTACCAGGTACCACTCATCACACCACTCTCCTCATCAATCTAGGGCATTGATCAGACTAAAACAAAATCGTGGGGCGACTCGAATTTCTGTTATCTACAGTCAACTGCTCATATCATTATAGGTATGCTCTGGGTGCATCTTCTCAATAGACAACTTATGCAAAATGTATGAAAGTAAATTCGTCACTATCATCGCAGAACATCATTTACAGATTTACTCAGGTTACGCTACGCCCCACGATTTTATTTTAGTCTGATCAGTGCTCTAGATTGATGAGGAGAGTGGTGTGATGACTGGCACCTGGTACCTAGCTAATTGTTTATTAGCGCTTAGTGCATTATCTGCATTTATTATTATGTTTCTTTGCAATAAAATCGTTTAACTTAAAACAAAATTTTCACTTATTTTATTTTCAAGTTTTTAGTTTTTTAGTTTTTTATTTTAGTTACTTCTAAAGTGTACTGTGTTCTAATTGTCAAGAACTTTCATTTGATACCTATATTGAGAGGATTTAAAAAAAGGTAATCAGCCATTTTGTGGTGGCGGCCATCTTGAATTTTGAATTTTTCCATGGTGTACTGTATTCTAATCCCTTTTATTTGATACCTATATTGAGGGTGTTGAAAAAAATATGTAATCCGCCATTTTGTGGCTGCGGTCTTCTTGGATTTACAATGATAATGAATATACTTAATTGTATTGTCATCAGAACTAAAGGTGTGTGCCAAATTTCAGATCAATTGGTCAACAGGAAGGGGGTAAAATTTCAATTACGAGATTTGACCCACACAAGACAAACAAAGTAAGCTAAATATAATATAATAATAAAATAAAAAATAAATAAATAAATAAAAAACCGTTTAATAAATAAAAATAAATAAACCCGTTTAAAAATAAAACCGTTTAAAAATCTATGTTGTTTCATAAAGAAATCATTATAAAATCAGTCAAAACAAACATTTTCTGAAAATTCCAACGTTTCATGACATTCCAAACCAATTTCGGAAAAAAAAAAATTGCAACATTTTGTTACCAGTTTGGATAAAAATTTAACACTAGAATAGATGGAAACTTTTTTTTGCTCAAATTTAAAAGTTTCACGTTTCATGACATTCTAAACCTATTTGAAAAAATACATAATTTTTAAATTTTAAACTTTTTTTCCCACTAGTATAGAACAGATGGAAACTTTCCTTTTTGCTCAAATTTGAAATTTCTACGTTTGACATTTTCAACCAATTTCAAATTTATTTTTAATGTGTGTTTCATAATTAATAATTGAAATGAAACAAAATAATGTGTGTTCCTTTTCGATGAAATAAATTTTTGAGAAGCAACAGTTATTCTGTACCCAATGAAGTGCAATCTCTCTCGAGCAGGCATAGCATATTAGTATAGTCACTAAAATCAGAAACGAAACTCCGTGTTGCGGGCGCGCATAATTTTAACAATTCAGTTGATACTAAACTAAACAGCAACAAAAAGAAATATTTTTGAAACAGTCAAGTACTCAAGAACCAACCTCTGTCTGATCCGTTTGGCGCAGAGGTTTTTTCATTAAAATTTTTAAATATTTTTCAGTGGCAAAATACCCAATAAGAAGTAAGAAAAAGAAATACAGTTTCCAAAAATTTCCTTGGCCTATAAACTTCACCTTTTATCATTATGCTATCTTTCTATCTTCAATAATAAAAACGTTTCTCGCTTACTACATTTTACAATTCGTTTTCGTATTTTTGCATAACATGTAATAGTTCATATATTTTTTATAGAAAAGATGTCACGATAAAACAATTCTGCTTCAGACATCAATCAAGAACAATATCAGAGAAATATGTCTATAAAATTTGAGATCAATATCTCACAAGGTTTGAGATACTGAGTGGGAAATAAGAAAATACACGTTTTCATACCTTTCCGAGTTTTGACAAAAATGTGTTTTTTCTCCAGTTTTGCAATTCCGAATTAACTGGCGAACTTGAAATTCGAATCAAGCAGAAAATTTTACAGAAGAATCTGTTTTTCATTTTTGCATACCCTTTAGTCGACCCCTTCTTTTTTAAAATGCATCGGGCTCCAAACTCTCTACTATGAGTATATCCAAATTCGGCGTCCTCTTTCTGACCGTTCGTCCATAATACTACTTGATCTGTCCCTCCTAAACACATTCAATCTGCGTCCTACCCAGAAATCTAGACAACTATCAACACACTTTAATACAAACATAATGTAGGGATAAAAAGCGTCACCACAAAACCGAAGACAGAAATTTGACAAAAAATTCGTGCACAAAAGCACATCGCACAGCTGCGTAGTTAGTGATCATTTAATACCTATTTCATACAACAGGATTTATGTCATGGAATGCAAATAAATAATTAAATAAAATAATCATAGATGGAAGTGTTATATTTACTTGTAATTATTTCATAATAATAATTATTATAAATAATTTAATTGAAAACCGTTTTGTATTATTATAGTTCAAAAATAATTTAAATAAATAACAAAACATTTCAATTAACAGCAATTATATTGTAAATGCCATCAAATGAAATATTTAACACAATTTCGGTTTCAACTCAAATATTTAGACTAGTGATGTGAATAAAATAATTTTATTAAAATTATAATGATTATTTAAATAATTTTCAGCTATTTTAGTTACTTTTATTTAATATTGTATACTTTTGCAATACAGCATTAGAATAATTGATTAATAAAATTCTTAGATTCATTGCTGACAAATAGCAAGATGCAATCACTGACGATCTGAGGTTAGAAACTATAAACTGTTGATTATGTATTGTATCCACATTATCCTTAAATTAGTTCTTATAACTACGGATTTTTGTAATCATAGTTTTCTGTAACTTATGTATTCCTGTTTTACCCAGGTGCAGGCTCAAGGGTATAGGTAACATAAATCATACTATGTTAATCATCAAATTTTGCATAACTTTCAGAATGTCGGTCCGTCCATTTATCCAACTGTTTGTTACGGTATCTTAAGAACGACAAGTTTAATTGTATTGAAATTTGGACAGCATTTTAGTGATAGACAAAAGATGTTGTTTTAAAAAACGGCCAATAGATATATAATATGTTTGAAAAATGTTTTTAACTGCTTGTTCATCTCATTGGCCCTCTAGACAAATTTGGGTCCAGGGTATTTGTCTGGGTATGGGTCTGAATAATGAAGACGGGAATTCACAGTTTACACTAAAATTGAAACCACTTATTATGGATTATATAAAACGAGTCATGAAGATTCAGTTTTAGCAACTGAATCTTCATGACCATAGGGGGTTATGTAGATACTAGTTTAATCTGCATAGCCGTAGGGTACTGTGTGGATACTAGTGTTTGAACGAGAAGTTTTCATATACGAAATTCGACAAATTCGTTTTAGGATTTTAATTTGCTAGCATAACCAGAATTCAGGTTATCGAAAGAATGCAAAGATTTCATTAATATTTATACACATAGTTTTTCTTTTAATTGTCATAGATAGTTATTTTTTTCTTCTGTTTGCAAGAGCCCATAAAGAATATGTTTAAAAGTGAATTATATTATTTGTTTCCTTACAGTAATGAAACATATTCTTATAGCATTTTGCAAACAGCGGAAAGAAAAACTATCTATGAGAATTAAAGGAAAAATTATATGTAAAAATATTAATGAAATCTTTGCATTCTTTCGATAACCTGACTTCTGGTTATGCTAACAAGTAAAAGTTCTTATTTGCCATTCTCATTATAACACTAGCATCAAGGGGACTATGTTGGAAAATTTTTTTAAATCTATTTTAGAAGAAAAAAAAATTATAATTTTTTTTGACCAACATTTTTGAAAAATTTCAAAAAAAATTAAAAATTTTAACCACCACTATGCTTCCACTCCATTACGTGAATGTTGGATTGAAAATGTGACAAATGGCAATAATATCTGGCATATGCATCTATTATACTTTTATTGAAAAATGTACAGGGTGGTCATCCCAAGAAATAATTCAGTCATGGTGGACATTTGTAAAGGTATTTGCACAAGCCTGCCATATGTGGCACCTTCTATTTAGTATTGAAGTTTTGCTGTTGGATGAGCAATCTGTATATTTTTTTGACCAAAATTTATCAAGTTTTCTTTGTAATAATAGCAATAACTATATTCCGATTATTATTCTCATGTCATTTCGTAATCAATAATTTTTTAGAGTGACCGCCATGCACACACAACGAGGGAAGTTCTGTGTAAATACCTTTACCGATTTTTTTTTGTGTTATTGAAAGCTACAAAGTTGATATAATCACTTTCTTCGAAATTACTCAATATTTTCACTTTCATACTGCAGCTAAATGTAATTCTTAAATACAAATCTAACAATGCACACAGCACGATTATATTCATTTACAGAATAAATTAAAACAAATGGGCAATACCGAAAGTCGAAGAAATTTGACATGCCAACATTTCGATTCCTTAAAAACACTGCTGCCTGAGGAATCATTAGTTCCACATCCAGATTTTCCATCTAAGTATCTTAAAAGGAATAAAATCTTGACTGTAGTTGCACTATAGTATGGGGAAATAATCGACCATAGAATTTTAATAATATTTGACGGACATGTCATAAAAAATTTAAGGGGTTGGTTTTTAACATATACGCCAAAAATGAAGTTTCTGGACTTTTATTAGTTTGCTCTACTTATTTTCCCCATACAACACCCCCCCCCCCCGCCCTATCCCTTTAACGGAATCATTTCAACCAATGTCATTACAATACATACGTGTACCAAATTTCAATTTTATTTTACCAACCCCTTTAATAATGGAGTGGATGTGGTGAGAGCTTGATAAATATTATATAGAAATCTGTGGCCTTAGCATTTAGTATATACCCTTGTCTGATTTCAACTTAGTTTTTGAAATATACAAGCGACTGTAGTGAGAAAGGTGCCTTAACGTAATTCTCGGAGGAATGACTCGCTGGGGTAGGAAGACAGCTCCTTCTTCACTCTCCAACCAATTGCTTGAATTGCCGAATATTTATGTACACTACACTGATAGTTGTAATATTTAGTAGCAATTATTTAATTTGAAAATACTCGAAGTTTAAGTTAATATGGTTATAGTAATAGGCAACGTGCCGCGATCACTGTCAATATATGATTAATTCGCTGATCGATTCGGTTTAACTCCGGGCGCTGTCGGCCCCATTTGGCAGGTATACCAATCTCATTACTATTTACAATAAATGAAAAGAACAAAAATTAAATTAACATTACTAGTGCCAGCTAAATAAATATATATATTTACACATTTACAAAAGGACGAAACAACCCTAATTTTCAAGTTTCTGTACTGTTGCCAGCTTGCTTTACTCATTTTCCTCTATTTACATCTACTCACCCCCATACCTTCAACGGTATCATCTCGAAATATAATCTAGTTATGGACGTTGCTATAATATACATGTGTACCAAATTTCAAGTGGAGGAGTTGAACAATGGTATAAAACGAATCTGAGCCCTCGGCTTCCAGTGTATACACCAAATCCCAAGTTTCTGTACTCTTATCAGCATTACTTTCCCCTATTTACCCCTATTTAACGCCCCACCCTGCCCTGTAATTAACGCATAATATAATTTAGTTTGAGGTCTCGTCATGTGTGTACCATATGTGTACCAAATTTCAAGTCAATATCTAGAATCGTCACTTAGAAGATGTGCGCCCACAAGAAAAATGACCGACAGGGAGAAATTTAAAATATTGACATTTTATGACATTCTGAGCCTATTTGAACAAAACAATTTTTGTAATTTTTTTTACGTTTACTATAGTTCCACTCCACTGCGTGAATGTTTAAGTAATAAAGAAGTGGCACCCTGGAAGTGATCTTACTGACACCTGATATGTGACTGGCGACCTAAATTCAGGTTGTAATTGTTAAATGGTCTCTTTATTTTCAATGACAGTTAAATGGCCATTAGCCAAATTCTCAGGATATTAGATAGTTTATAGATGTTCTGCGAAATGACCAATAATGTCAACAAAACTCTCGGGATTATTGAATATTTAACAGAACAGTAATGACGTTAACCATACCGCTAGAGATATATAGAATTAATAGTGTTTACTGCAACTGTGAATATTTAACTCTACTTTAGGATTTTTACTTTTCAGTATAAGAAGTCGTTGTACTATGATCCGGTGAATAATTTCTCATGATTTGCATGTGCATAATTATTCGTAATTATTATTAATACAATCTTACATTTTATGCAAAGGGACCTAGGTCATTATTATTATTATTAGTATTGTTCATACATTTTTAATTCTCGAGAATTTTAGAAATTACCAATACCACTATGTTCAGTGAAATGTTCTTAAATAAATAATCAGCGCCGTGACAGGCTTAAACATATATGCCATTTCTCTAATATCTCGGTAGAAATGATATATGGTTTCCTATTACTTCCAGAGGGGAACAGCTATGTCTTTGGAAGCAACCTTTCTTAATTTATCTATTGCAGGGTTTGAGCATCCCTCAACTTTAATGAAATTAACCATGAGTGGCACTTCTAGAATAAGGGTAATTTTATAAGACAGAATTTATGACAAACTTTGGCCATTATTCTATTTAGGGGTTGTGTAATGTACCTTAAATGAAACGCACTGTCATCCAGGATGTCTATAATTTTCTGTTTATGATTAGGGTAGGTGTATTTTATATCCAAGTCCATGCAGGACTAAGAACACTCAGAACTAGTTTAATTTAGGGCGAATTGTAAAATATATGACCAGTCGCTATGGCATTTAAAACTAAGATTCAATTCTCAACTCACTTAACCATTAATACAATGATTGTCTACATTTTTATCATGTTGCAGATTTTGACCTCCTAAGTTAAGATCACAGTGGACACAATCTTTATTAACGAATGGTCTTTGATATCAATTTAGGCAGTCAAGAATTTTTTACTATGATTTACAATAACTTTTGAAGAAAAATGCAAAATTCAAAAAGCGCTCATTTAAATTTAAAAATGATATATGTTTGTTTATCAACTTTAGTTAATAAATATATTAGTACCTAGATCATATATACTTCTACATGTAACTAAAAGTTTTTTTTAAATGTGGAACATTTCCTAAGCGTTGTTGGATTTAAATGAAAACTTTTTGAATTCTTTCCAATTTGTGGGTGCTAAAGTTCCACAGGGTTCTGTTTCAGCTTCTTAATTATTTCTCATTCTTACTGCTATCCATAAATTACTTACATATAGAAAGCTATAAGTACGATATACGACTCCATTATATCTTTCATCCCAGTTACACGAGCTCATATCAATAGCGATCTTGCATCAATTTTGAAGCAACGTGCAAAACATAACTTAACTTTAAATGCTTCTAAATGTTCAGTATTATTATCAATATTTACATTTAGTAACTCAAAAAGTAATTTGTAATATTACCCCTCTCTGTGTACCTGTGAAGGAGGCTAATATATCGTCTACACATCTGTACCAAAATTTTATATATGTTTTTCCTAGTGAATTTATCATTTGTTCTTCTAAGTGGGATATAAAAATATCTGCCAAAAGGGGGCTCAGCGAAGACCCCATAGCTAACCCCGTATTCTGGATGTAACATTTATTGTTGTATTGGCAATAGTTTTGATCAATGCATAAATTTAAATCTATATGGTCAATAAAACATATTCTTTATAGGATTTTGCAAACAGTGGAAAGAAAAGCTATCTATGAGAACTAAAGGAAAAAACTATATATAAAAATATTAATGAAATCTTTGCATTCTTTCGATAACCTGACTTCTGGTTATGCTAACAAGTAAAAATTCTTATTTGCCATTCTCATTTTAACACTAGCATCCAACCTAATCCCCTACGGCTAAGCAGGCTAAACTAGTATCTACATGATCCCCTACAATATGTAAATTCAGTTAAAAATGAGAACAAAGGCCTGAAATTAATTTATTTACGTACCTTGTCTTTAAAAATTTTTTCATTCTAATGAGTTACATTTTCATAAAATCTCATTCAGTTTCTTGGAAATGCTTAGCCTTTGAAACGTTTTTCGTCCTTATTGTGGACTCATCAGAAAAGCCTAAAGCCACTCATAACGATGTTCCATGCAAAACTAAGACAATATCCATGACTAAGTATAAAATAATTATAATTGACATTGACTGATAAAAAACAACAGATCTTTACCTATCTATTAGCTAATTAGTGTTGGAGCCTATATACTCTATGCGTGTTTAAAAGTGAATTATTTATTATTTGTTTGCTTATAGTAATGAAACATATTCTTTATAGGATTTTGCAAACAGTGGAAAGAAAAGCTATCTATGAGAACTAAAGGAAAAACTATATATAAAAATATTAATGAAATCTTTGCATTTTTTCGATAACCTGACTTCTGGTTATGCTAACAAGTAAAAATTCTTATTTGCCATTCTCATTTTATCACTAACATCCAACCTAGTCCCCTACGGCAAAGCAGGCTAAACTGGTATCTACATGATCCCCTACGATATGTAAATTCAGTTAAAAATGAGAACAAAGGCCTGAAATTAATTTATTTACGGCCAATCTTCTTAGCACTTCGCCGCTGAGCCAATTCTCTCTACATAATTAACTAACTAATAGTAATAATAATAATAATAAATTAATTTGTTCTTTTGGCCAATAATGTATTGGATGAAATTAGTTTAAAATACAATTAAGAAGGTGCTTAGAAATATTAGACAAAATTATACAAATAGGTAAGTATCAAGGTTTCAGCACATACACAAATTTTGCCCAATTACTAGGTAGAAATGTATACCAATAGTAATACCCGTAAATAAAAATATGGTTTATAGAAGAGAAAATTCTGACAGACTTGTGTTTTGAAAAAAAATAGTTTTTAGTAAATTAAAAAAAAGTATGACTCGAGTAGAAAAAAGTTGAATGAGAAAGTTGTAGGTGCTCAAAAGGTCTTTCGACTGCTATTTTTTAAAGTATAATTGTAGTAATAGTTTTCGAGATATATCGAAAAAACCGTAAAAAATCAGCATTTCTTGTTTCCCTTTTACCAAATTTACGTTTAAATACTTACTGTCAATCGCAAGTATAGCTCACTACAAGCCGGAAAAGAAAGTTTTTGAAAAATTTAGAAATATCTTTTATTTTTCGAGATATATCGATTTTTAGAAAAAAAGACGTTCTTGCAAATCGGCTAGTTTGGCTCAACGGAGGGCAACAGTAACGGTGTTGGGCTCATTTTTTTGTATAAAGAGTTGTACTATCATTATTTAAAAGAATTGATAAGGTTTTATTAATTTTAAGGGTAAATAAATTTATTTAAAATAATTACATTTTTTAGGTTGTTTTTTTTTAAATAATTTTGCCAATTTTAATTTCTTCTGGGTTCCAGAAAGTCGTAGGATACTTTTTTTGGAAAATTCATTAAAAATTGTCAGTAATCGATTCCCGTATGTCATTTTTGTAAACTTATTTTAAAAAATATAACCTAAAAAATGCAATTATCTTATAGTCACTTATTTACACTTAGTATTAATAAAACAGTTTCAATTCTTTTAAAGTAAGATAGTACAACTTTTTATAAGCAAATAAGCCCAAAATCGGTATTGTAGAGCCCTTTATTGAGCACGACTAGCCTAGTTTCGAGAACATATTTTTTTCGAAAAATCGATATACCTATCTCGAATAATAAAAAATATTTTTAATTTTTTAAAAAACTTACTTTTCCGGCTTTCCGTAAGCTGTAGTTACGGTAGACAGTAAGTATTTAAACATAAATTTGAAAAAGTAAGTAAGAAAATCCGATTTTGTGCGGTTTATTCGATATGTCTCGAAAAGTGTTATCGCAATTGATACTTAAGACAATCGAAAGATATTTTTAGCACCTACAACTTTCTCATTCAACTTTTTTCGATTAGAGTCATAGTTTTTTTGTTATTTACGAAAAACTGTTTTTTTTTTCAACTTCTCCAATTTTTTAGGTTAAGTTTCCCACTTCAAATCGAGTCCATTGAAACACAAATATATCTTAGAATTTTCTCTCCTATACAACCATATTATTTGTTTCCGTGTAATAATTTTGGTAAATTTAGCATTAAACCGTGAGAGGTACATTGCGCTATATGGAAAATACTGCTTTAGAATTCGTATACTTCCCCGATCGCTTTCCAGCAGTTCACTTATTACCACTTCTTATTTCTAGAATAGTGTTATCTCTGAAATTAATGTTGAACTTCCACATTGCAAATCTCTAATGAGTACAATTTCGCCATCTTTAAGATGGTTTCTGAACTCCCACAGTACAGGCTTCTATAGAGTTCCGTATTGTGCCGTCTAAAAGTGAGTTTTCTACTGAGCCACTGGATGGCGCAACAGTACGTTTTAATATATAGACTGAGATATTCTATTATAGTTTCCATGTTTAACCTATACTCGCCGATTTTCCATTATGTTGATTTGTAGAAGGAACGTTTAACAATTATAAATTGTAAATATGTAAGTAATTTTTTTTTATTTCTGCAAACATCGGCTTTACCTTTTCAGTAGTTAAATTTGTACCCAGGTGTACGCGTGACAACATTATCAGCCATTAATTAAGATAATGTCCCATAATTTAAGAGTGTATATTGTGCAATTAATCACAAGATGCTGTATCTCATAACGTAATATTTTGAAGAGGGTACGGTATATTAGATGTAATCGAGTTAGACTTTCCGGTCAAGCGAACTTGAAGTGATTCTGTAGGTTTAGCTGGATCAGTTTATCGCTCCAATTACCCGCGTCTAATTGCTAACCTGATTTAGAGTTTTCTCATCGATCTTTCTTATCATTTTTGGCAAATGGTATTTATATTGTTGATATAATTCGGTGGAACTCATCTATTTCTGGTCGAAATCACAATTCCATGCAATATATCTTTAAATGACGTAAAATGGTACTTAATTGAAGGTAATAATTTATGACAATTTTTCTCTTATACCGGGTGGGGGGCATTTAAGTTGACAAACGCGAATATCTTAAAAATAAAGAATTTTTGAGAAAAATGTTTCAGATAATAGTTTCATCATTTGGAAAGTGGGATCTGCTGGTTATATTTTTTTTTGAATTTGGTGGAGGACTTGTTATCCGAGGGTTAACTTTGTTTTTTTACATGCAAAGCCCTTTTTACTTCCACGTAGTGGATTCGAAATATAGTAATCATAAAAAAAAAAATTTAATTTTTTTTTCTTGAAATCGGTTTAGAATATCATGAAATGTCGATATTTTAAATTTGAGCGAAAAAAAGTTCTGTCTGTCTGTCTAACTTTTTTGTCTGCACGCTTTCTCCGGAACGGTTTGAGATATTGACTTTTGTACACGTAAATATTATAACGAGATCTGGAACTGGATTATTTTTTGAAGATATCTGGTGAAGGGTTGGGGGGTAAATAGGTGTGAATATGGGGAAATATGTAAAGGAAGCTGGTAAGGGTACAGAAACTTGAAATTTGATGTATGTACTACAAACCAAGGCCTCAGATTTTTTTATACTATTTTTCAACCCCCCACCACCCCTTCTTCATTATTAAAGGGGTTGATAAAATAAAATTGAGATATTCATTTGAAATTTGGTACACGTATGTATGTATTATAACGACATCTGGAACTAGATTATATTTTGAAATGATGCCGTTGCAGGGTTGGGGGTTAAATAGGAGTAAATAGGGGTAAATAGGGGAAAATAAGTAAAGCAAGCTAGTAAGAGTACAGAAACGTAAAATTCGGTGTATGTGCTAGAAGCCAAGGTCTCAGATTAGTTATGTTATTTTTCAACCCCCACCACCCCTACTCAATTATTAAAGTGGTTGATAAAATAAAATTGAAATATTCACTTGAAATGAAGGACCTTTATCAGTGTTCTTAAATTTATTATTTATGTTAATAGCTCTTGTTGACTTTTTATCAGCTATATTAATTTCCGATGCGTTCATACTTTTTGTAGGCAAAAACTTTTGACCTTGTTCATTATTTCTTTGAGTGTTGGTTAAATTACTATTAGAAAATTCATTGTTACATTTATTTTGGTTAGCAATATTCAAAATGGGGTTTTCTACGAAAACTACATCTTCCATGTGTATATTTCTATGTATCTGCGAAGGAGGGTTCCATCCTGGGTGTATACTACCCGGCAGCGGCATCGCCGCGCCGGCCGTTCAAGCAGGTGTGTGTACGCTTGCTACATGCAATACACGAAATAAATAAAAAAAAACGTACTTACAGATAGTAACGGGTGCAGAAACAATTCGCACTGATATACTTATCTGTTATAAATAATAATTAACAAGAATTGGATATAATAAGTAAGTTATAATCGCCTCAAACACAAATTAAACACAGATGTATTCTTCAATCACACTGTCCGCGTAAGGCATACGAACGCGACTGTTAAAAATAATTATTTACATATGTTTTTGATCATTTAAATACAAGGATCGAGTAAGTGAAGTGTTTTTCTTCTTTTTTTTACTTTTGCTTTTACCAACCAAATGTGATGGCCATTTTTGTATTGGTCCAGGAGGCGACTGCAAATTTGTGCGGGGAACGAGTGGACGGGATTTAGCAGTTTAGAATACTGCAATAGTATGCCGTAAACTGATAACCGCTGGTCAGCCGATCACGGTCCCTGGCTTTTATGAGTAATTACACTAATTGTCATGGGGGCACAGGGTGGATTGTGGTGACAGAGTGGACGATTTTTTGTTTAAACTTTTTTTTTATTGTAATCTCGAGTCTAAAATGCTCGATCGGCCGACCCCCACCCCTGGTGATGTCCTTGGCCGACCATTTGCAACATTGTAAATGCCTTTTCTCACGCACGAATTTAGCAGATCGGTCTTGGAATATTCGAAAGGGTGAATTATCAAAAGAATTGTTATTACCTCGCTGTTTTCACTTTTATAACTTCTTCACCCCCCCCCCCCCCCCCACCCCTTGGGTGATAAATGTTGTAGCAACTGCATTCAGAGAAAAAGTGTACTACAGTTTTAGGTAAATTTCTATAGTTTTAAGAAAATGTTCTAATTTAAATACGAACCTATGAAATGTTTCTTTGTTTTAAGTAAATCATTTATTTAATTGTATAAAATTTCACTTAATTCAAGTAAATTATTTATTTCATTTTATGATTTTTTAAATTGTTTCTAAGATATTAAATTACGTAATATCAAATAAATCAATTTTCTTGAAGTAAATAAAGAATTGTTTGTTTTAGAGGAAGAAATACTTTGATTCAATAAAATCTGATTCAAATACATGGATTTACTTAAAACTAGTAAATTTTTTCTGACTGTATGATCGGAGTTCATCGCGTGTTTATGATGGCATTTTGCTTTTATAAAATTACATTTGAAAAAAAATATCTACGACGTTAATTAAAAAAATGCATATACCATTTATTGAAATAAATATACGTGTTTCATTTTGAAGTTACACTTGGAATAACTTTAAATTTGGATCGAAGAAAAAAATTGTTCGAATGAAAGTTGTTTGTTTTGGAAGGGCACATATGCTGACATTTATCAAGGGCCTATTAAAGCCACCCTATGTGAGATATGGCCACCAACTTTGGTTTTTTAAGAAACCCCATTAGTGACTTTTACGATTCTCACCGAGGAAAAACTTGTTCTATTAATTTTTTTTTGTTTATAAAGGGACATGTTATGGCACTAACCAGGGGCCTGTCAAGGCCACATTTGGTAAAATCTGGACATCAACAACACACCGAGGGAAAACGTGCTTCCTTATTATAATCTCATAAACGTAGATATTATTCGCTTCGTTCGAAATTCTGTAGAAAACAAATTATATATATTTTGAGTAAAAATTTTTTAAAATCCCCTGTTTTATTCTGTTGTTGGAATAATACCCCCTTAAGGTGGCCATTCCCTAGAAAGGGACATCCGATAGGGAAATACTTACTATTTTTGGCCATAACTTTTTTCTCTTAGTGCGTATATTTTAAAAAATTAGACTACCTAAGTAGAACTTTAACAAGAATATTGCTATTAACTTTCACTCAATAATTTCAGTGGATTGCAAAATAGTTAGATTTAAATTTAAAAATTATGCCAATTTTCCTAGTTCGTACTTTTAAATTAAACTGTTTTACAACCAAGGACATCACCAGGTGTGGGGGTCGGCCGACCGAGCATTTTGGACTCGAGATTACAATAAAAAAAAGATTAAACAAAAAATCGTCCACTCTGTCACCACACTCCCCCCTGTGCCCCCCACGACAATAAGTATAATTACTCATTAAAGCCAGGGACCGAGATCGGCCGACCAGGGTTTTATGAAAGGAAAAATTTTGTTCTTTCGAATAGACCAAGGCCGACCTGGTCACTCCTTGGGGGAGACTAGACATTAAAAATTGCATTGTTGTTAATGGTCGGCCAATGCTATCGCCAGGGGTGGGGATCGGCCGACCGAGCCTTTTACATTCTTTGAATCATAATTAACAAATTAGTTTAAAAAAAAACCGTCCACTTTGTCACCACAATCGCCCCATTGCCTCAATAAACAATTACCGTAATTACTCATTACCGCCAGGGACCGTGATCGGCCGACCAGCGGTTATAAGTTTAGGGCATACTATTGCAGTCTTTTAAACTGCTAAATCCCGTCCACTCGTTCCCCGCACAAATTTGCAGTCGCCTCCTGGACCATATGGGCCCGCCTCATTTTTGGTTCATATGCAGGTACTATGCAGTCATATATTAGACCTTAATTAACAAATTCACATCTCCAAGTAATTTGCTTCAACCGAAATATTCTTACATATTATTTACATGTAGTATTTTCCTCTTTCGATTGGCTTAAGCAAATTTTTCGTTAAAATTAAATTTGAAAATTTATTCGCGAAAAACCGTAACTTTACACCTATTTTGTTTAACAGCTATTACAGCAGCAGGAAGCAGACTTTTTATTATATATTTATTGATACAATTTAGAAGAGAATAGAACAAAATCCGCCCGGTTACAAAGGATTCCGAAGCTGATTTCTTATTTTACTGCAGTATACATTCTTTGTAGAATATTTATATTATGCGTAATATTACTTACTACACGTCCTCTATCAGAATATGAAAATTTATTATTTAGTATCATTACCGTAAAGTTGTTGTATATTTATGTACCTTACTTTCACTTTTTATCGAGCGACACCGATTGATTTTTTTTGTGTATTTTCACCACCGGCTGAACTCAATATTTGTATTATTCAGGATGTCGTTAAGGAACATATAAGAAATTGAACGGGAAATTCATGCCATCAATATCACCAAAATAGATCTATTCATCTCTTATAAAAGTGCTTCCTAATGTATATATACAGCCCATTGACAAAGTCTCGCTTGAATAATTTTTTTTCACAATTCTGGCAGAAGAGGCATAACAGATATTTATTTTTTATCATTTTTCTATTCAAGGAAAAATTGCCATAAGTAAGGGATTAATGTTCTCGATTTATTAATGAATATGTAGCGGTGGAAAATCAAAAATGTGATCCTACAAAATTCTTGGATACTAGAGAGAATTGATTTTCTGCTTTTAGAACATATATCTAGTGAAAAATTGTTGGTAAAACCCACAATGTAGAACCTACGAGTTGTTTCTCTAAAAGGTGCTATGCAAATAACAATAGTTCATTTATCAAAATTTTATGCATGCAATTTTTTGGAAAGCTGCTGCCTAGAAAAAAAATCGGTAAAAGTATTTACACAGAATTTCCTTTTTATTTATACCGGGTAGTCACTCTAAAAAATTATTAATTACGAAACTACATGTGATAATAATAATCGGAAGGTATTATTACAAAGAAAACCTGATAACTTTTGGTCAAAGAAATATACAGAGTGGTCACCCGATAGCAGAAATTTAATATTAAATAAAAAGTGCCAAATATGGAAGGCTTGCGTAAATGCCGTTACAAATTTCCAACATGGTTGAATTATTTTTTTGATGACCACGCTGTATATTTTTAAATAAAACTATAATAGGTGTCTTCCTTGCCAAGTGCGTATATGTATATGTCACTATAATTGCTATCTGTCACATTTTCAGTTCCATATCCACGTAGTGGAGTGGAAGTATAGCAGTGGTTAAGGAAATTTCAATTTTTATTTTTATTTTTTTAAGGAGGTTGAGGCGTTAGACGAAAACAATGAGCACAATTTTTTGTAAAAAATTCAAAGTTATTAGGAAACTCATAAAGTTAAAAATTTTTAAAAACTTTTACATGTAGTCTTATGGACAATATGTCAACCCAGCATGCAAACGGTGGTACATTTTAATTTATAGCAAATAACCAAATAATGTCAGCAGTTCCGAAAACTGACTATGTAAATCATTAATGTCTTACACATATATTAACATTGTTTCCAATTTAATTCGGAGACTTTTAATAAATAAAAAAATATTATACGTTTGCAAACTGTCAAATTTCTCTTTTCGTTAATGATTTTTAACTGATTTTTCAATTATTTAATGATTTAATTTAAATTTTTCTGCTTCCCATTTTTTTTTAAATTATTTACTGAAATAAATTTGTAAAATACACAGATATTTACATACATTTGTTTATTTTTTTAACAAGTTTGGACAAAACATCGAAAAGTTAGTTCATTAAGTAAAATAATTAAATCTCCTTAAATAATTAATTAATAATAAAAAATTATTTATTTATGCCTTTATGACAACAATTATTGGTACCATAGACTTATAACCTTTTGTAATAATTTATTATGGAAAAGTTCCGATTTAGAATTCTACTTACTTTTGGTTGGAACTGTAACGCGTCAACCTCCTTATGTAGGGTTAGAATGTCATGAAACGTGGAGATTTAAATTTTGGACGAAGAAAACCTTTTGTTCCATCATCTATTCTATTTTTATATATATTTTTTAAAACTTTAAAAATATTCAAAAGCATTTTTTTCTGAAATAGGTTTAGAATTTCATGCAACGTGGAAATTTTAAATTGGGGAGTAAAAAAAAATTTTTTTCTACCGTATATTCTAGGTAAGTATAGTAATAAATAAATTTTCAAAAAATGTTTCCATTTGAAATTATTTTTTCTGAAATAGGTTTAGAATGTCATGAAATGTGGAAATTTTCAATTTGAGCAAAAACAAATTTTTCCATCATATGTTCTGTAATAAAAAAATTTAAAAAAATTTCCTTACACCAATTTTTCAATTTTTTTTTCTTATTTTTGTAATAAAATAGATTTACAATGTCATGAAAGGTGGAAATTTTAAATTTGAGCAAAAAAAAATTCCCATCTTTCTACTGGTAAAGAAATTTTCAAAAAGTTTTGAAACAAATTCTTTTTTTCTGAAATAGGTTTAGAATGTCATGAAACGTGGAATTTAAACATTTATTTATATAATTATTTATCATATACTCTGTGGTAGTAAAGAAATTTTAAAAATATTTCAGACAAAATTTTGAATCTTTTGTTTCATTTTTTAATTAAATAGATTTAGAATGTTATGAAACGTGGAAATTTCAAATTTAAGCAAAAGAAAATTTCCCTTCTTACTACTGGTAAAAGAATTTTCAACAAGTTTTGAATTTTTTTCTGAAATAGGTTTAGCATGTCATGAAACGTAGAAATTATATATTTGAACAAAAAAAAAAATTTTTTTCATTATCTACTCCCTTTAGATGTTCCACCTGTATATTTTCCAGTAAAATTCTAACCATTTCTCCGCTGGAATTAGCGTTTGCTACCTACCAAATTTGACTGTTCTCCGTCAAGTAGTTTCTTAGATAATGCACCAACAGACAGACAGGCAGGCAGATATACTGGCGGAATAGAAAAACCTATATTTTCGTAATCTAAGTGATCTGAAACGTGAAAATCCGAAAATATCTCTGAGGGTGATTTTTTCTCGAATACAATACTTCCCTTCGGTATGCGAGGGAAGTAAAAATAGAATAAAAGTGTCATTATTTCTTCTCGATACATTTTGTAAATAGTATGGCGGACGTCCCAAGATGGCGGATTATCTTTTTCTACACAACCCCTTATATCAAAAGAAGAATAACAACTTTATTAATTCAAAAGATCACAATTAGGATACAGGACAACTCATTAAACAAAGATTAAAATTAAAAAAAAAAACGTATTAACCTAACATATATATAGCTCAATAATTATTATACTAAGTTGCACAGCATGAATCCCTCAACAGAACAGAAAGCATGCAAGCCAGCAGCGTGGCTTTTACATTTTACAAACATTTTTATAATTACATTGAATCTATCTGGTAACTTATTATATAATACAGCACCAAAGTAAAAGGGATTGGATAGCTCCATTTTATGCATGGCATATTGTAGATTATTACTATATCTTGTGTTGTATTCATAATGGGTATTTTGAAAATTAAAGCTATTAACACTATTCTTTACAAATTTTAGGAATTTTAGAGTAAATAAATATGAAAAGGTAAAAAATTTGTCTTTGATAAAGATAGGCTTACAAGTTCCTCAATCTTTTAACCGAAACATCTATCTTATTGCCCATTTTTGTAAGATAAATACTCTTTTTGCTTCAATTGCGTTTCCCCAGCAAAAGATGCCATAACGCAATACCAATTCAAAGCTTGAATGGTAAACTGCTTTAGGTACATGTTTACTGGTAATATGGTTGTTTTTTTAAGTCAAGGCAATGTTTGTCAATTTTATTACAAACGTATCAGATGTGGTCTATCTATTTTAATGAAAAATCTAAATATAAACCAATAAGTTTAAAGCTTTCGACTTGTATAGATTTACCGTTTACTTTGATTAGTGCACTACTTATATAATTCGAAGCTTGTGGATCAAATTTCAAAGAAAACGTCCTGTCCTGGTTCATATTTAAATTTGCCGAGGGAAAATAGTTTAAAAGTGAGTTCAGATTAGCAGTTGCGTGGCTTACTAGTAAAGTCATATCATCGGCATATTCACAGTGAAAAGCATTTAAAAATGAGCTAACATCATTACAATAGAGTAAAAACAAGAGTGGCCCTAGGACGCTACCTTGGGGCACTACAATTTCTATTGGTAGTTCTATTGGATTTTTGCCGAGAAAATAGACAAATTGTTTTCCGTTGCAGAGGTAGTTTTTCAATAATTTGTGGCAGTTGCCACACGTTCCATAGGACTCTAATTTTTGCAATAGAATCTCATGGTCAACGCAGTAAAAAGCTTTTGTAAAATCAACAAATACTGCCCTAACTTTGTTATTTTCATTCAACCGTATATAAATAAAATCTAAAATACTACATAGAGCAGACATTGTACTTTTCTTCCACTATACTCATTGTTGATCTATTTTCTCTAAAGCCATGTTGACTGTTTGATAAAATATTGTTTTGTTCTAGAAAGTTTGTAATTCTTTTTGCCAAAATGTTTTCAAGAATACTGAAAGAAGAGAAATTGGGCGAAAGTTTGCTATTGATTTTGGATTAAGTAATTTTTTTATACAAACATGACTTCTGACATTTTTAAGATGTCTTCATTGAGGCATTGGTTAATAATGTGACTTAAGAGTTTTGCTAAATGTAAAGAACATAATTTAATCAATGATGTTGAATAGTTATCTGCTCCTGATGACGTAGAATGTTTTAAGTTTAGGTAAAAATTTAAATTATATGCACATACAACGTGGCTCACTTAACACGAAGACTACTCCATATCTCACGTATCTGGTATCCCAACATTAAAAATTTGGTGGTGAATATTATCTATAGAGTATTTAGAGGTAACCTACATAAATTTATTTTAGGATTTTGATTTGCTAGCATAACCAGACGTCAGGTTATCGAAAGAATGCAAAGATTTCATTAATATTTTTTACATATAGTTATTCTTTAAGTTTTTTTCCGCTGTTTGCAAAATCCTATAATAGTAGGGAATCTAAGACCTCCAATTCAGCAAGGGGGGGTCAACTGTGACATATACAAAAACCAAAAACGGATTCTCATGTAAAATTTCATGACGGATACGAATTTTGAGTTCACCCCTTCATCCAGAATTGCGAAATGGGAAAAAAATGCAATTTTGGGCAAATTTCTAAAAACTACGGGAAACATTTATTTTTTTGTTTCTCAGTCAATACCTCGTTAACTGTTCGAGATATCTGTTTCAAATTTTGACACCAATATCTTTGGAGATTGGCCTCACTTACAGTTTATGTGAATCTTTTTTCGGCAACGTCGTTTTTTGGCAAAAAAATAAAAATCTTCGCTTAACGCACAAAAACACCAAAATGCATTGCAAAATATAACATGCTAGAAACTTTTTTATTACTAAAGATACATGGGCATATGATCGAGAGAAAATAAAGCTTATGAATTATAGAAACTTTTTTACTTGAAGAATTTTTTTCTAGAATGCTTAGTTTGGCTGTTATGACTGTTGTAAATAAATAGTAGTGTAACGACTCATATATTGCGCGTTCTCCTCGGCCGGCGCGAGCGCTCTCTACTAGCAACTCGCAACCGTATTCAGTCATATTAGAAATACGTAGGTATTTTATTATTTAGTGCATGTATGTTTTATTTTAAAAATGGTACCAGTGGAAGTTTATCAGTTACCAGTAGAACCGAAAAATACTGTTTTTATTATTGACATCATGTCTTTAATTCAAAGGCATTAAAGCTATGGCTGTTCAATTTTCAAAGAACTCTTTGTAAAGTCTTTGAAATTAGTTATAAACATGAGACCAAAAGGGTGTAACCTACCGACGGACCAAAGTAAGAAGAGTGTACTGTCTGTATAAGGTAAACGATGGGGTAGGTATACCGAATTGGAAAAATATTTCTCATTCTGATAATAAACGAGAACTCTTGAACTTTTTTGCTTGCAAATTTGAGGACAGTTATTTCAGAATAGATCAAAACGTTCAGATTGTTATTGCAGGTATGTTTTTAGAAAATAGCAAAACTATTTTATGCGATCAAAATAATGTGAAAATCATGAAATCCCTACATTTTTCCGATCATGAAGAAGCAGGTACCAGACTTTTTGCTATCTTGTCATTTTTTAGAAATGAATGTACTAGAACAGTCATACAGGGTGATTCACGTAAACCGTTCATTAGAAGTTTAGGGACTTGTAACGATAATTTAATTTTGAAAATTTGGTTACTTACATAGTTTTTTATGCTCTTTTCACTAAAAATAATTCTGTGGCATTCGCCGTGAATAAAAAATAAGTTTAAAATATCATTGTTTGAATATCCATTTCTATTATTCTCCATGGCTGATAACCCTTTACCAAATTTATCTATAAAGTCGCTATAAACACTGACGTGTTTGATAGATTAATAATTGCAACAAATGTCATTTCCACAGCAAACTATTGTAAGACATTAATACTTATTTGTTTGATAGACACTATTAATTGCAACAAATGTCATTTTCACAGCCGACTATTATAAGAGCAACACATACTTCGATGTATTTCGCGCATTAAAATACAAAATTATCAATAACACAAAAACTATAAAAGATGAGGGAACCCTAATACAGATCGATGCAGAATAAAATTATACATCAGAAACAGTAAAAATATACAGGGTGTTCCATTAAAAAAAATACTTTTCGGCGTTTGAAGTTTGCCAAAATTAGCAGTAAATTCTGACCACCCTGTAAGCAATTAGGTTACTTTCAAAGCACGATTAGGAAGCTTAAGGGTTCCACTATTCGTGTTGTATAAATGGTAACTTTCACTTTCATTATGTTAGAGACAGCAAATTTCAAACTACTCGGTGTCAAGACACAAATTTTCCGAAAAGTCAATATATCTCGAGTAGGGTTAGATTTAGGGGTATGGTAGTATGATCAAAGTCCTATTAAAATGACGAGTTGAATTAAAAAATGCAAGAAAATATATATCATTCCATCTAAAATAACGAAGTTGATGGTAACTTCCGGTATAAGCGGAAGTGCAATGACGTTGAAAATAGTTTTAGTGAAAAGAGCATAAAAAACTATGTAAGCAACCAAATTTTCAAAATTGAATTATCTCTACAAGTCCCTAAACTTCTAATGAACGATTTGCGTGAATCACCCTGTATATATTGTGGACACTGATATTTTTGTTTTTTCATTGTATTATACGACTATACTAAACACTGAAATATGGCTTCCACGGCAAAAATCTTTTATTTTTTGTCATGATGTGATTACCCAAATATCTAGTACATTTGATTTCGACAAAAGAAATCTGACCAACATTTTACTAGCTGTTTACTGCCCCTCTGGAAATGATACCATTAGTTATCCCTTTAAGAAAGGCAAAAAGACAGTAGTAAAAATATTATGTGAAAGGTTAAATATGTTAGAAGAATTAACACATTTTGGCGCAGCGAACCGAGATGGAACTTACAAACTAACTGATAGTGTATTAGATTCCTGTAGGTTATTTTTTAAGGTTCTTTATGGCAGACCTTTATTTAGAGAAAATTTGGATGAGCTACGAGCACATTTATTCACTTCATATAAAACAGATATGAGGTAATTGTTTTAATTATTTTATATAGACACTATACCGATAATGATGAGTAAACCACAAAAGCCAGAGAATATACGCTTAAATCCATATTGCAAATGTAAAATGTATGTACACTTGTACCAGTCGCTGTTGATGTCTAAGTGCAAAAGTAAAATGTAGTATAAGTTGTTTGAGCGAAGGCAAATGTTCCTCACTTTTAAATTAAACTAATTATAAAAATTAAATAGTTTTCTTTATTTACATAAAATACAAACATTTTTAATCGGACTGACACAATATAAATATGGTGCATTAAATCGCAGACCCTAAGCCTTTTTCTTACTAATATGGAAGCTTTTATCTTATAATAGATACACAATCGTTAGCAGAGCACGCAATGAAGTGTACACACCGAGCTAGACCAATTTGACCGGGCGGTGCCAACATGTGCGCCAACGCTGAACCAATATAATCTCCTTTTTTTCACTATTAAGCCAAAGTATAAAAACATATTCAAATGCAAAAACTTCTTTGGTCTTTTATCATCATTTTATGTCGATTAACTACACCTCTATCTCTACTTATAAAAAAGTTTCTCGCATACTATATTTTGCAATACATTTTTGAACTTTTGTGCGACATGTAGGTCTACAGTTGTTTTTTATAAAAAAATTATATTGATGCAATAATTTGGCTCTATACAGAGCCCAAGAAGAAAGTTAAAAGATTATTCTCCTAAAATTTCAGATCGATACTTTTACCAGTAAATGAGATATTGAGTGGGGAATGAGAATACTAATGTTTATTGTGTTTTTCTTACTTTTGGAAATAAACAACTTTTTCTCTAATTTCGCAATTCCGAATTTAGTGGTGAACTCGTAATTCGAATTCGGCAGACAATTTTACATAGAAAACTGTTTTTAGTTATTGTATACATATGAGTTGACCCCCCCACCTTTAAAACGCATCGTACGGCAAGCTAGATTCCCTACTATAAAGAATGTGTTTCATTAAAATCTTGGCCTTCAGATTGGAGCAAGCTGTATAAAATAGTTCTTCACAAATATAAAAAATAACCTTAGTCCAGAAATCTAACTGATATAATTGTAGGATTCCAATAAAGAAAAGTAAATAAAAAATAACTATACATTCCTCCGCACTCGATCATCCGAACTGAAATGTGTAGAATTCCATCTCGGAAAAGTTTTATGTACTGTTCGTATTCCTTTAATTTTATCTAGAGCAGAGGATTTAGTATTTTCTTTGCAGGTCAATTAAAAGAGGCGAGGTTTATCAACAATCACAGATTATCACATTCTCTCAAGCTTAGCCAGTTTACGGGGGCTTTTAAACGGATTCCAGTAGCTCACATGAATCAGTTCTCTATTGATTTTTAGCTTACAATCAGCCTTAATACGTTTTATCTGTTTATCGAGTTCCCGGATAATGCACTTTAGTTTGTTGGTTTTGGATTCTGTAGGCTCTCAATATGGAGATATATCCGCTATTTTATATAAAGTAAATAGATAAACAAGAATGAATCGAATAGCTTTATATTAGATATTTTAGAAATATGGGAAACAACAGAGGAAGTAAAAAAGCCGCTTTCTCTATTGACTGGAAATACTTTTACGGGAATTTTATGTATAATGATAATAATATTTATTGACAATTTCAGATACAAAATGTATACAGTGTGTCCCAATTTTCACTACACCTACGTAGCTCAGTTATTAATAAATCGATTTATTTTAAACTTGGTTAAGTTATACACCTCTTGAAGATAACTAAAAGCGCATATACCTATTTAATTCATTCCATAGACGTGCGGACTAAAGGGGTGAAAATGGGGTAAATTTTCAGGTAAATTGTGTTAGGGATTTTTTTTTTTAAAGATTACCACCATCTCATAGGGCATCTTTTAAAACCCCGTTGTTCCAAATTTTGTTAAAATATCTTTAGTAGTTCTAGAGGTATAAACAGGTTCATATGACATTGTGTCAAGAATTAATGGCCTTTAACTCGGAACGAGGTGAATTTAGAAACAAAGTTATTTCACATTTTTTTGCTATAAATTTGAAGGAATAATAAAAAATATCAGATAGGCATTCTGCCCATTTATACGGGCCCTATACAATTTACTTGTTTTAAATCTAGTCACCTTTGAAATCGTAAAAAAAATTATTAACTTGACAGTAATGGTTATAGTTTACTTGTGTCATTATTTGTTGTTTAAATTATTATTCAGTTTCTTATTTAAAATTGAATATCTTTATGTAGCTTATGACATTTTACTACAAAGTCTTCGTAAAATCTAGTTAATCTAAAATATTAAGTTCTCTACAACTTCAACAAACGTGTGTACGATATTATTGTTCCAAAACATCACAGAACATTCTCGTACTATTTTAAATAGTTTGTTAGTGCGGCTCAGGACCGTACTTAAAATTATTGTGCCGTGAGTCACAATCTAATTTATTTAATGTTTGATTGATAATTAAATAGTTATTTGTTACAGTGATATTGATAAATTTAAAAAAATTATTCTGTTCTGCTTGTGTTAAGATAGGAATAATATTTTATATATTGGTGGAGCATTCATGAATTTTATTAGTCTAAATTAAAATTATACCAAATATTCTTTTGTTGCTCAGTTTCGCCAATAATAATTTAATATACCTATCGAATTATTATTGTTGCCCAGCAAGGACCACGAGGAAGTACGAGCAATTCCTTGCCAAATAATGTGGGTTCAGAGTTAAGGTTATCGATATTATTAAAATAGGTCAAAGAAATAAACTAAATTTTTAAATTTATTAAATAAAGAAAATTTTGAATTTATGTTAATAACCCGTAATCTAATTAACCCAGATTAAATAAATAAATAAAATTATAGAAAACAAACAAATAACTGAAATAAATAAATTCAGTTCTGAAAAAGAAACAAATAAATAATTATCAAATAAAATACGTATACATATAATATAATAAATAAAAATCATGTTATATCACATTTGCGCGTATGTAAAACACTAATGAAACGATAAATTCACAATGTACACTAAATCAAATCACATAAAACATTTTATTTAAAACTCTAATCACTACACTCACTCAACACTTCACAACCACTTTCTAAATCGGTATCATCGTCGGTATCTGAATCTACAGATATTATTAAACGGTCTTGATTAGGGCTGATGCTTTTTTCTGACTTAATAAATTTATCTTCAACTGACATGCTGAATACACTTTTTCCAATTACTTGGTGTTAGTTCTCCCACTTTAGCTTTAATAAGGTCGTCTACTTTGGCATCAAATTTGGGGAAGTTGTTATTTTGGCGAATACTTATTTTCAGCTGACTCCATATTAGTTCTATCGGGTTAAAAATAAAAAAATATGGGGGTAACCATAAAACTGTATGTCTTTGAGCTTTAGCCATGCTATCAATCACATATTGTTTTGGGAAGTTTTGCTTCTTAACAATTTTCAAAAGATCTTTCGTCCTAAAATTTTCTTCAAATTCCAAACTATGTTTTCGAAGAAATTCTTGAATATCTTTTTTCTTTGTTCCAGTATTTGATATTTTCTCAATTTGCGAATGATACGAAGCATTGTCTAAAACAATTACGCTGTTTTCTTCTATATTTGGTAGCAATGAAGTCTGAAACCATGCTTCAAAAATATCCGCAGTCATGTTTTGGTGATAGTCAACGTTTGATTCTTCCATTTTTTTTCCACTTAATTTGAGACCATTATGCACCCATCCATTTTCTGATCCACACTATACAATTACTAATCTGGTTCCTTTATTTGCAGGCATATTAACTTTACATTTCTTTGAAGCATCTATCCAGCCTTTTTTCACTGTATCATGAGTATCACACCAATTGGTCGTTGTTCATTTCAAAATTTTTTTATATTTTCCAAATATTCATTACGCCACTGCACAATTCTGAAGCTTTCCATAATACCTGCCCTTTTATTAATAATCTTGAACCTAAATCCTATCTTTATTATCCAGCGCCGAAGTGATGCTTGACTAACTGACACTGCACCATTTGTTTTCAGTTCCATATGTATTGATTCCACCGTTGGTACCTCATTTTCCATATACTTGCTATAAATTAAATCTCTTAACAATTACGCCATAGACGAATCTAATGCTCGTGCTGCTCCTTTATCCGATCTAACTTTTCGATTAGGTACTACATCCTTAATTATTCTATAGATAGACCATTCTGAAATTTCTGTTAAGTAGGCCGTTTTTTTCACGGCTCCTTTTACACCTTCACTTTCTTTTATATTTTTATAAACGTTTAAAACTACTTTTTTAGTATGTTCGCATAAATATTGTCTAGAACTTTTCTCTGTAATTTGTGAGCCATTAAAAATTTCCCATATCTTCGTTAAATTCTCTGCTGGTGCTAGGTTGAGGATTTCCCAAGGCCTGAACATTATCACAATATTATTTTACCACAGCCACTAAAAAACGGAAAACACTCGAATATTTCACCATCCGCTGGAATATTTTTACACAACTACATAAAATACGCTTAAACAAAGAGCAATTTCACTTATCTGTTAAAGTATTATACATTCTAAGCACTCAAAATCAAAATAAAATGTAAACACTGAACCACACACTTCATTGTATGAAGCACATAACCTATATGTTCTAAATATAACACAAATCGTTCGAAATATCGCGGAAGACTGTGGTCCGCCTCTGCTTAATACCTATGCCGTTCTGCTTGCCCTTTTACAGCATTATGTATGTGTGTAAAGAGTAGTAACCATTAGATCGTAAAATATTTTAGGAGTAAGTGGCGTAAATGTTAGAAATTATAACTGGTACTGGCGAGTTTCCCTTAATTTCTTATTTTAATCCATGAACCGCTCTATCCTACTGGTAATAGGCGGCAAAGCTTTGAAATTGTCTATCTGACTTAGAAATATGAAGTTTACTTTACAGATCATACGATACAAATAATTCATACGTATTTTTTTATTTATATATTATGGCATGCAAAAACTTTGAACAAGGTTTGTGTTGACAAATCAAATTCGCTGAGCATCTAATCCCATTTATATTCTAGTTCCGTGCTGTTCCAACTGAGTTCGTAAATACTATAACAACGTATATAATAATAATACAGCTTCAATAAATTAAATAGTCACTGCAAATGGTAATGGACATAATTCGTTCCCATCAGCAAAATAACAGCTTGCGTGGATACTCATAAAATGTCAATGTTTTGAGAGACTCCTTGAAAATAAATTCATTTTATAAGGACTAGCGGAACAGATAGAACTTTGTCGGTTTACCACAAATTTGTATTTCGTTTTGCAAGTTGCAAAAGTTGCGGTTCTGCTGAAGTTACAGGCGCTATAATTGGAAGTTTGTATAAGACGTTAGTAAAGATAAACAGCAGGCTAGCCAACTGTTGGGAGGTCGTTATCAAATTATTCAAAGGCTAATGTAATTAAATCACGAGTTTCTAAGTAGGTGACAATAATAACATGGAGAGACAGGTCTTAAAAATAACTATGTCTAGGCCGCGTTTACTTAGCATTAAATTTTCACTTTTGTATTAGTAAGTAAGTATTTGTTGATGTATTATAAAAATCTATTTACACAAGTCAAAACAGAAGGTGAAGATATGTATATAAAAAATATAGTAGTTATAATCCTGCTACATATATCGCAGTCACAAACAATAAATACAGGGTGTAACTCGTTACATGTCATTAAACAAAATGGTGGTAGGGAACGACAAGACAAACAAAAAAACCTTATATAACATGGGGTATAAAGCTCATAGTTTTGGAGAAAAAAAAATAAACAAAAACTTCGAAAATTTTCAATAAAATCTTTTGAGAACTGCTGGAATATTGAGGTAGGTTTAGATCGTCGCACGTGTCTTTGCCTATTATACTCAATATTTGTGTAGATAACTATAAAATGTCGGCGGTCTTTAGCGGTGCGGTAAATAAGATGAAAGACGTCGACGTTTTCTGAGTGTTTAGTAGATCTGATCTGAAGAAAACTATACTCTGACTCTCCCTTGTGTAATATTTTAGTTTCTGTGGGTGTTTCGTTATGTACACACGTCCAACCCGCCGTTCGTTGTTTTTGTTATTTTTGAATTTCGGGTCGCTGTGTATTTATAGTGAAGATTTATTTTATTGACTTTACCGTTCAAGTCGTTAAATTCTTGATTACGTACAGGCACAACTTACTTGTTCGTTCTTTGTGTATTCCGTTTTGGATTTTGGACCAAGTTTTTCTTTTATTTTTCTTTATTGACAACGTTAGTTGATGCTTTATTGTTTAGTGTTGAACGGAGTACGTATGTCCTTAATTCGACGCACCGAACTGCGTATTGATGCAGATACAGATTTCGAATAATTTACTTATGGAGGTAAGCTTTTAACCCAGGACACTCATTTATGTTAAAAACGTTAATAAATCACATTTAAATATTCTAAATTATAAACATTAATCCAATATTTTGTTCCAAATTGAAAGACACATATATAAAGAAACGCTCTGTTTAAACTTCTACGGCCATTATTTGCTTGCAGTTGTGCAGGAAAAGATAACGAATTATTTGTCTCTTTGTAATTGCCTCAGTTCGGTTGAGGCGGTCCATCAAAGGCGGTCGATGATCCAAAGCCTTTGCACTTTTTAATGACAATTTAAAAGTTGTATAATTGGGAACTACAAGTTCATTGACCAAGAAAAGCAGTGGTTCTCAATTAGTTTCTACATTAATATTAAAAAAATATTAAAAAGGTCAGTTTTTTTCAAAGTGTCCCTAGAGGGAAAAGTCATAAAAGTTTTTTGCTTGTCTAGTCGGTCCTCATTACCGTTTTTTTTAATGACATGAAACTGATTACACCCTGTATAAGTATAGTGAATATAATTTAAGAACGGACTATAGAATGAAAATATAAAAGTTGTATTCTTGCTACATATATACTGTCACAAATAATAAGCAGAAAGATTATAAATAAATTAAATATAATTTAGATAACAAACAAATATAAATTGAAGGACAAACAAACAAATGCTTATGTTACTAACATAAAGCAGAAAAATGTGCATAAAAAACTCCCTTAATGAAAAGAAGGCGTTCTCGTTTAAGAATGATTTCATAACAGTTTTAAAAAGTTTATAATTCAGTTCCCTGATGTCATGTGGTAATGCATTAAAAATTTTGTTGCATAGTCGCAGTATCGGCGCTTGTTTTTGATAAGCGCAGAAAATTAAAATATAGGTTTCCATTATTTCGAGTAGGATAAGAATGTAGCTGAGTGCGTGATAAATATTTTGATTTATAATTTTTAACATATAGTATAGGCATTGCAAAATATAACTACTACATAGAGTTGGAATTTTCAATTTTTCAAAGGATTTCTTGCACTCATTTCAGTAACTCAACTCGGCGACCACCCTTACTGCTTTTCTTTGTACAGCAAAAGAAAACAGTTGCAGCATGTGAAGAGTGACCCCAGACCAGAATCGCGTAGATAAGTAGAGAGTGAATTAAACCAAAATGTGCGGTTAATAAAGTTTTCTGAATTACTCAGCTCGCAAGATTACGTAATAAATATATATTACTTCCACATCTATGCCGTGGATTGGAAGTATAGTAATCGTAAAAAAAAATCAAATTCTTGTAATAGATTTAGAATGTTATGAAACGTCGAGATTTTAAATTTGAGAGAAAAAAATATTTCTGTCTATCGATCTGTCGGTCGCTCTGTCTGTTGATCCGTCTGTCGGTCTGTCTGTAGCTTTTTTTTTTGTCCGCACGGTTTCTCCGGAACGGTTGAAGATATTGACTTGAAATTTTGCACATGTAGGTATATATTATTATGATGTCTGGGACTGGATTGTTTTTCGAACATAATAGGGGGAAATAAGTAAAGCAATCGGGTAAGAGTACAAAAACTTTGGAGTATGTATCAAAATGTACCAAAAGTTAAGGCCTTTAAATTTTTAATGATATTTTTCATCCCTCCACCCCCCCCCCCCCCAACGCATTATTAAAGGGGTTGATAAAATAAGGTAGAGATATTCACTTGAAATTTGGTATACGTATATGTTATAATGACATTAGGAACCAGATTATATTTTGGTATTATTCCGTTGAAGGTTGGGGGATAAATAGGGGTAAATATGTTGCGGCTCAACAATATTTGACTGTATTTGCACATTTCTTATTGCTCAGATTTAAGCATTGTAGAACCAATAACTTGAAAATCCAAAATTAAAAGCTTGCAGGGTGCTCAGTAAATAGATAATTATGGGAGAAATATTTGGAGAAAAGGAATGTTTTGTAGAGGGTGAAGAAATAGGTGCTGGATCAATCCCAAATTTGAGAATGAATATGTTCCCTTTAACTTACTTGGAATAGATACATCATTTACATAAATTTTACTCTTGGAGCTAACCAAATTATCTAGACACCCTACCAAACATTACATGGCAGTACATTTAAATGAGATCGGGTATTAGTAATGTCCTAATGAAATCTTATATGCCTTCGCAAGGCCTGTGTTTACTAAATCACAACATGTTTATAACTCAGTGGTATTAAAGGAGTATGTGGGCTGGACATCATCAACATCATACAACTCAGTGCTACTTTTTGTAATGCCTTTATCGCCGGAGTCTGAAAATGACCATGTGTGGGAGGAAGCTACACATTTCGACGAAGGAAACGCATCAGCTGAACATCATTAACGAATGTTTATTTGTAATTCGCAACACCCTAAATAAATGTGTGTTGATGCTTTGTAAATAAAAATTCGTAGCGGGCTCAGTACAGAACCGTACACCGTACCTCTCCCCACTAGTAATGCTTATGAAATCAGACTCCCCATTCAAATACGTTGTTTATTTTCGTCCCCTAAAGAGATCTTTTAAAAGTTACACAAGACTGTCGTATAATCCGATATAATTTTAAAATTAATAGGCATCATTATGGAAATAATATATAGCCCGCTTCAATATAAAATAACACATTATGTACGGCTAAACATTTTTCCATTTACTCTGCACAAAATTGTATTATAATTTGATAAAGCGATTTAATGGGATTACGTTTCGGCTTAGAGCCGAAAATCATTATTTTGCTTTCGGTAGAAAAACTTAATAAAGCATCTATCAATCAATTTTTGTGTTTTTAACTACGGAGCGAATGCCAAGCGGTAATTCTGAATATTTACAGGGATCGAATGAATTTGTTAGTAGATGCAGGTAGCATCATGACTTGTAAAGGCAATTTGACTACTGGAATATATTCATTTATGCAAAATTAAAAAATAACGGGGAGCCGCAACATCATAAGTTCAATGGCCTTGTATTTATCTGAACATAAGCACTACATGAAAATATTCACCCCAGGCGTGTATACGCCCTATCTCTGAATAAACCGCTCCTTGTGTAACATTCACATTCTTTCAGTTGGCGACTCAACAAAAAGATGAGCAAGATTGTAACAACTAGTTTAGCTCTGCGGTTGGGCCGAGGTTCGAATTGAACAATTTTAATTTTTGTTTTATTTTTTTCATTGCCAAAAAAACCAATTTTTGGGCGCCAACATGTTCAAGAAGGTATATTTTCTGAACAAAACAAATACATGATATTCCTGCAACTTGTTCAGGTGGAAACAATCAAACTCGACTTAAAAACAAACAGTATATTAAACAAGTGATAAAATTTACAATATCTTTACAGGTAATATTTTAATTGAAATTCTAAAAATGACTATGCAAATATTTGATTTATTAATAATTTAGTTATTAAAATTGACTGAGAATTAAGACTTGGTTGGGCTCATGGTGTTGGTCACTGGTACACAGGAATTCAGGACTTCGATATACTCATTACTCGTCCTTGTCTACGAGAAAGCACCAGGTTGACAACACGCCTGAGAAGATGTCCAGCCAATCGGGGTTTATCTCCCCAGTCAATAGCATGTTCTATCATGTGCTTTGATCCAGTTGGTGGTTGGTCCAAGTGTTTACATGATGAACATGTAGATATAAGAGACCAGCTGATAAGAGGAAAAAACAAAGTCTCTAAATTTTGTCCAATAACTAGGACTGTTCAAAGAATTTTACTAGCGATTTAAGATTAAGTGACTATAAAAATATCAATATAAAATTTATCAGAAAAAAACTTCAGAAAAATTATACCACCTTTGGCATGGCCAAGGTCATAATTACTGACAAGTGGGCAAATGGCAAATCGATAAGAGAATAGAACATGTAAAATTTACGTAATGAAATATTACAAAGATAAAATGCCACTATTAATGCAAAATCGGGAAACTCTCCTAAAGATAAAGGAATTTATATTAAAACTTTAGCCCTAAGGATTTTAATAAAAAACTGCTAGTACCAATTTATGACAAAGGATTGAAATTTATTCAAGGTTATAATAAACTTTTTAATCAGAAAAAACTATCAACAAAATAGAGAAAACATAATTAATTAATTACCCGGATTAATAAATTACTAAAAACCAAAATGCGATAAACTTGACTTTGGGTTTCGATCTTAAAAATTCAATAAGCAAGACAAAATATAAATTCAAATATTAATTTATGGTGTGAGATCGACTGTGCAACAATAAAAAATTACATTTTCCCCCACCAAATTATTAGTTCAAGAAATTATTAGCATCTCTTCTTAACTTAAATCATTGCACAGGGACCCAGGAGACTTCTCCAACAGCTGTGAGCAACACTAAACTTTACCCTCAAGATAAGTGAACAAATCCACAAATTTAACAAGCAAAAAAAAACTACATTTTGATATGCTTTTTATTCCTGATGGGATATGAGTACATTTTCAGCAGAGGGTCGTAAGATGACTCAGTACATTTTGACATGTTTTATTCTCCTTTTTTTTCTATTTGCATTGACCACAATAAAAGCTAACTACATTTTCAAACACAGAAAGGGCATCGGTTCTATTTTTATTTAGTAAATGAGAATCGGTCAAATATTTATAGAGATAGGATTTTCTCAGATATGATCTTCAATTTTTTTTTTTTGTTTGGACTCCTATAGATAATTTCGTATATAACTAAAATAGAGACTTTTTGGAGAAGGCACGACATCAAAATCTGTTTCATTGTAAAACCTGTTTTGTTTTACATTCGTGTTTCTTTTACAATGGGTACAATGCAGGAATTGAAATTTATTTTTTTCTGATTAAACTTATTTAAAATATCAAAATTTACAAAAGATACAAATTTATCATAATCAGTTTTTCTACTTTATAAACTTGGAATTATTTTAGCTACAATAATTGAAGCTTAAAGCCTACTTCGCGTCACCCCAAAAAATTAACACAATTACTTAACCAAATAAGAAAATGAATGATGATATTTTAAATATAACAATTACATTATTTTTTTGCACCTATTACGCACGGAGAATTGATCAATTTGTAATATTTTCTTAAATAACTCTATGGAATGCATCTTCGTAAATAACTCGTATATTTTTAAAACTCTATTTCAGATTTTTTGTCCAAAGAGGTCCGTGCCATTTACTGGTTATAGAGATTGATTGACGGAATACTTAATTTTTGATTTTTATTAGGGGACTCTTCGGTATTTGTAGAATTTATCAAAAAAATCAAGTTTTCCAGGATTTGTAGATTCGTTTTTGTTTTGTCAAATTTCTCACAAACGTCACCTAATAGACTCAATCGAGCCCTACAATCGCCATTTTTGAATTTATTTGAAAAATCATACTCGGCCCTGGAAAAGATACTTGCGGTCAACGGATTTGAACCGCCAGCAATAGGCTTCACTTATGACCGCG
The DNA here is from genome assembly GCA_963583905.1 of Stenurella melanura. Lineage (NCBI taxonomy): Eukaryota > Metazoa > Arthropoda > Insecta > Coleoptera > Cerambycidae > Stenurella > Stenurella melanura. The sequence goes on from OY757314.1 coordinate 138,256,172, forward strand.
TACCTTTAATCCCACCAAGTCTCATCGAAATCGATCAATATTCTGGACAGTTATCGTGCTTCCTAACCCGATTTCCAGAAAACCAGTTTTTGCAACAAAATTCAATTTTCATTTGTTCTTCGGCACAGTCTCTGGTATATTTATTTGTAGAGCATTGCTTGCGGCACCATTTCTTTTTTCAAATATCTCGATACGGACTGCCCGTTACCGAGTTATTAAATTTTTCCCGAAAAACTCGAGACGTCTATATCGGCTACTTCCGACATTTTTTTCGGGTTTCGATGGTCCACCGGAAAAATGTAAAACCTATACTACATTTTTTTTCAAAATGTAGTAACAAGTTAATCTAATTAACCTTCATAGGGCCAAGCTCAAAAAATAACGTATCGGTCTGACCGGGGTGCACTGGCACCCCACCTATAATATTGTGTGATAAGAAAAATTCGAATGTAACAGTGTTTTATTTAATTCATTGCAACATAATTAACACAATATAAATTCATTTTTAGATCATTAACACAAAAAAAAACTTTAATTCTCAAGTAGTGATTTAGGATACATTTTCTCCAGCACACTTATCACACTGCACTTTTCTTGGATTCGAGTGCTCTGCACAGACAAATTTCTTGCAACTTAGGCAATATTTTCTCGATTTTCGGTCCCGAGATCTTGGACAGAGGAAGCAACGACCTTGAGAGGCAACAACTTCTTCGGCTCCTCCCACTTCATTTTCCACTGCTAAATCGGGAAAAGTAATTAATTAAATAATGAATTTTTTTATCGACAGATGAAGTTCTGCCAATTCTAATATTTTGTCAGATTATGTAAGGACGAATAATAAGAAGCTACTAAAATTGTCGGTACCCAAAAAAAATTTTTCAAAAAAATACAAAGAAAAATATAGGCCTGGGGTGCATTTGCACCCCCCTTGGCCCTATGAAGGTTAAAGAAAAAGTTCACTCACCTCAGGTATATTTCTCCAGAAAAACTAGTTCAGTGGCTGCTTACACCAGGTGGTCCTGCCTCAAATTTTATAACCTCGACAACGGACTTATGTGCGTTCCCTCAGCAACACAATGTGCCCCTAAAAATTAAATACCAGAGAAGTAGTAACTCATTTAAAATAAAAAAATAACACACATAAGCACTACATGAAAGTATTCACCCCAGACATTTATTCGTCCTGTCTCTGAATAACTCGCTCCTTAAAACGTTTCGAACGCGAGACATTCATAATATACAAGATAATTCAGAATTTCTAAGAAGCAATACGCTCTCAAAATTACAATTGACATTGCCGAGAGTAGTAAGTGAAAACAACTGGCTTGGTTGTATTGAGAGATCAAACCTCTAGACACTAGACAATTAGGTATACTTGACCAAATCCATATATTTTAACGTTGTTAACTCGCTCCCTTATCTACTAAGAATCAGCATGGTGCAATATATCTAAAATATTGGCACAAGTCATAATGCCAAGCAAACAATCAGTATGCATGTTTTATTGATATAGTTGAATTCATAAAATATAAATACCCATACTTTCTTCATTAAAGTGGTGAACAGTGATGACATTTATTTAATATGACGTTGTTTATTTGGTTTATTAGAGAATATATCGAGTTGGGCTGTTCGCTATCCCCTACGGTCATTTTATTACACCCGATTGGTATTTGTGAATGGCCTGGTGCGCTACTAAACAATATTTCATGAATAAATAAAACTGTTGTTTCTCTATTATATGTTTATTTTTGACAATGAAATAAACGACTTTTTTAAATATTTCATATAGAGAAAATGTTAATATATTTATTCATATTGTTGCTGTTTACTGAATAACTTTGCTCGTCTCATTTTCTCACCTTAATTTTCATTATTTAAAAGGGACCAAATAGACCCTCTCCAACGCCAGTAAGTTAATAAAGGAATGGATGATTTTGCTCATTTGTTTTATATTTTTTATTGTAATTCGTGTTTCCGTTAATACTGCTAACAACTTCTTGCGACTACCCTAGTTTTATACAATGCTTTAATAATATTAACTGGGACTCAATTATTGTTTGTTTCAAGATTTTTAAAATCATAACTGTTTATACTGTCGTGAGCAAAAAAAAATAGGACAAGTCTTATACGTATTTTTTTTAAATCTAGTTGTGTAATGAAACATATATTGTTTATAGGATTTTGCAAACAGTGGAAAGAAAAGCTATCTATGGGAACTAAAGGAAAAACTATATATATAAATATTAATGAAATCTTTGCATTCTTTCGATAACCTGACTTCTGGTTATGCTACCAAGTGAAAATTCTTATCAGCCACTCTCATTTTAACACTAGCATCCAACCTAGTCCCCTACGACTAAGCAGGCTAAACTAGTATCCACATGATCCCCTACGATATGTAAATTCAGTTAAAAATGAGAACTAAGGCCTGAAATTAATTTATTTACGTACCTTGTCTTTAAAAATTTTTTTTCATTCTAATAAATTACATTTTCATAAAATCTCATTCAGTTTCTTGGAAATGCTTAGCCTGGATATTGTCTTGGTTTTGCATGGAACATCGTTGTGAGTGGCTTTGGGCTTTTCTGATGAGTCATCAATAAGGACGAAAAACGTTTCAAAGGCTAAGCATTTCCAAGAAACTGAATGAGATTTTATGAAAATGTAATTTATTAGAATGAAAAAAAATTTTTAAAGACAAGGTACGTAAATAAATTAATTTCAGGCCTTAGTTCTCATTTTTAACTGAATTTACATATCGTAGGGGATCATGTGGATACTAGTTTAGCCTGCTTAGTCGTAGGGGACTAGGTTGGATGCTAGTGTTAAAATGAGAGTGGCTGATAAGAATTTTCACTTGGTAGCATAACCAGAAGTCAGGTTATCGAAAGAATGCAAAGATTTCATTAATATTTATATATATAGTTTTTCCTTTAGTTCCCATAGATAGCTTTTCTTTCCACTGTTTGCAAAATCCTATAAACAATATATGTTTCATTACTATAAGCAAACAAATAATAAATAATTCATTTTTAAACTAGTTGTGTAGGTATATCTAACTTTAATTTTCATTGCAACTGTGCCAAATCTAATATGCCCCATGTAAGTGATTTAGTTAAAGCTAGAGTTATTGCTGAAGCAGAAAATTGATGGTCAATGAGACAAATTGCACTGCGTTATAATATTAACAAAAATTCTGTGTTTAACATTTTAAAAAAGTGGAGACTACGATTAGTAGAAATCCTGGATCAGGGCGACGAAGGATATCAACGCAACAGCAAGATTTGCAATTGGTAAATAAATTGGTTTTCTGGATCGAGTAGTACTGGTCGCCAGCGAGTAAGAGAATAGGGACTACGCTGTCATCCAGCAGCACAGAAATACCTACTTAAATCTGAACATAAAGTAGCTCGACTGGGATTTGCGCTTGAATGTTTAGTGCATGATGTAAACTTTTGGGACAATGTACCGATCTCCGAATACTCGACTCGATGAGAAGTATATATCTAACAATGACAAAAGTGGTGGATTTTCCGTTAACATGTGGGCTTGGATATCGGCACGTGGTCCTGGTGTTTTGTAGCATATTGAGGAATGATTTAATAGTTAAACTTATATTAGGATTTTAGACAATATTATGCTCCTTTCCTAATTATGAATTCTTATTTCAAAAAGATAATTATTCATTTCATACTGCTCATATCGTGACTAACTAGTTTCAAGATAACAGCATTAATGATCTTAACTGGCCTAGTCATAGTCCAGATCTTAACCCTGTGGAAGCCGTAAGGGGACCACTCGTAAGAAGCATCCAAAAACGAAATGTGAGACCTCGCAATGCATAAGATTTACTGGAAGTAGTAAATAATGCATGGGAAAATATTATTACTAATGATTATTGTATAAGTTTATTTAATTCTATGCCAAACAGACTTAAGAAGTTATAAATAGAAATGGTGCAATAGCAAAATATTAATAGTTAGTTTCTTCATAGCCGAATAGTCCCTACCCACTCAAAACGAAGTAATGCTAACGCAGTCCCGTAACGAGGTGGATGAAGAGGGGAGGGGTTTTAGTGGGTAGAAATCCCACACTACCCGGCCGCCAAACACCAGGCAGGGTGTCTTTTTGAAAATTTCCCCTCCCCCGTAAAAATAAAATAAAATAATAAAAAAAAAAAATAAAAAAAAATAGTTAGTTTCTTATTAAGTTGGATATCCTTTGTTGCCCTGATCCAGGATTTCTACTAATCGTCTCCACTTTTACTTCCCTCGCATACCGAAGGGAAGTATTGTATTCGAGAAAAAATCACCCCCCGAGATTTTTACGGATTCTGACGTTTCAGATCACGGAGATTACGAAAATATAGGTTTTTCAATTCCGTCTGTCTGTCTGTCTGTCTGTCTGTCTGTTGGTGCATTTACTAAAAAACTACTTGACGGAGAGCAGTCAAATTTGGCAGGTAGTTGACGCTACTGTCAGCGCAGAAATGGTAGAATTTTCACTGGAAAATATACAGGGTGGACCGTCTAAACGGAATAAATAGTGAAAAAAAAATTTTTTCGCTCAAATTTAAAATTTCCACGTTTCATGACACGCTAATCCTATTTCGGAAAAAAAAAATTTGAAAATTTTTTTCACCAAACATTTTTGAAAAAATTTTTACTACTAAAATAATTGAAAAAAAAATTTTTTTGCTCAAATTTAAAATGTTCACGTTTCATGGCATTCTAAGCCTAATTAAAAAAAATAATAATTTTTTTTTACCAACATTTTTGAAAAAATTTTTACTACTAAAATGGATGAAAAACATTTATTTTTTTCTTCAAATTTAATTGGCATTCTAAGCCTGATTCTAAAAAAAAAATTTTACCACTAAAATAGATGGAATTTTTTTTTATTTCTTCAAATTTAAAATTTCCACGTTTCATGGCGTTCTAAATCTATTTAAAAGAAAAATTAGAAATTATTCTTGCTATTTTTAAAAAATTTTACCACTAGATAGATTTTTTTTCTTTGTTCAGATTTAAACTATCCACGTTTCCATGGCACTCTAAAACTATTCAAACAAATTTAAAAATGTTTTTGAAAAATTTAAAAACAAATTGAAAACAGTTTTAATCTATTTATCACTACTATAGAATAGACGAAAAATTTGTTTTTGTTCAAATTTAAAATTTCCACGTTTCATGACATTCCAAACCAATTTCGGAAAAAAAAATTTGCAACATTTTGTTGCCAATTTGGAAAACAATTTAACACTAGAATAGATGGAACCTTTTATTTTGCTCAAATTTAAAAGTTTCACGTTTCATGACATTCTAAACCTATTTCAGAAGAAAAATTTTGAAAATTTTTTTCACCAACATTTTTCAAAAAGATTTTACTACCAAAATAGATCGAATTTTGTTTTATTTGCTAAAATTTAAAATTTTCACGTTTCATAGCATTCTAAACCTATTTAAAAAAATATATAATTTTTAACTTTTAACTTTTCTTTACCACTACTATAAAATAGAAGGAAACTTTCCTTTTTGCTCAAATTGAAAATTTCTACGTTTGACATTTTAAACCTATTTCAGAAGAAAAAATTTTGAAAATTTTTTTACCAACATTTTTGAAAAATTTCAAAAAAAATGAAATGTTTTAATCACCAGTATACTTCCACTCCATTACGTGAATGTTGGATTGAAAATGTTACAGATGGCAATAATATCTGGCATATGCACATATTATACTTTTATTGAAAAATGTACAGGGTGGTCATCCCAAGAAATAATTCAGTCATGGTGGACATTTGTAAAGGTATTTGCGCAAGCCTGCCATATGTGGCACCTGCTATTTAGTATTGAAATTTTGCTGTTGGATAAGCAAACTGTATATTTTTTTGACCAAAACTTATCAAGTTTTCTTTGTAATAATAGCAATAACTGTATTCCGATTATAATTCTCAATGTCATTTCATAATAATTAATTTTTTAGAGTGACCGCCATGCACAAATAACGAGGGAAGTTCTGTGTAAATACTTTTACCGATTTTTTTCGCTTACGACAGTATAACTTTATAGTGGATATTATAGTTTTAATAGCGGATATTAGTAGATACATTTACTAAGTATCTAGGCCACAATTAAGTCTTTGTACTCACATATTCTCAGTTTAACGTAGACTTCAGACCACCATCTTTAGTTACTTAATTAACCTACCTCTAGATTCGTCTTACTGACTTGCTATTGCTAACAGGTTTGCGAGCGTCCCGGAATTATTTCCATTGACAAAGGCAGAACATTTTATTGGAAATGCATAATGAAAGATATCGTTTAGATATGAAATAGACAAGAAGAGCCCCACTACAGAGCCCTGATGCATCCCGTATCGTATTTTTACAGAGTCTGAATTTAAATTATGCCTCTCTTGTTCCATAAGAGCTTAGTTTTTCTGCAGCAAACTTATGTGAGAGACAACTGAAGGCCTTACATAGATCACACAGACCAATAGCTACGTGCTTATCATCCCCAAGGCTCTTGATTATATTTTTCACCATTTTAATAATCACATTCACGATAGGGTAAACGCTTTTTCGAAAATATTTGCAATAATATTGGATAAAAATGGAATAATTGAAATGGGCGGAAAGTTATCGATAACATATTATCATCATTTCTGAAAAGAGCTAAAACTTCGACAAACTTAAGCACGTCTTGAAGCGGCCTTCACTAAGGAAAGCATTGTTGAGTATTGTATGTGGGAGTTTTTTAAATGTTTCTAATGTTTTCTTAATCGCTTCTCAAGTGACTGAGATATCTCCTTCAAAATTCGGACAAATTTGTGTTAAGTAAAGAGAAGCGATAACCTACAGTTTAAAATGGAGTTCGAACCACTTTTTGGGGATAACTTTATAATTAAAATTATTTCACACTAACCAGGACCCTTAACTTGCTACGCTAGGTACGCCCGGTTTCAAGCTAAACACCGACTGAACTATAGTCCTCGTAAAATTATATCACGGTTTCTTTAAGAATTGGACAATTTATACCACTGTAATCAGAGTTTTTTAAAATTATTACCTGAACTACTTCATATGTAGAAACCGATTCAAGGAATGGCGTTGGGCACTGACCGCACGAGGGGGAAAGTTGCATACACACATATAAACAAATAGATATTTTCACATTTTCAATTACCATTCTCATTTTTAACTGAATCTTCATATACCGTAGGGGGTTATGTAGATACTAGTTTAACCTGAATGGTCGTAGGGGACTCTGTGGATGCTAGTTGTTGAATGAGAATTTTCAAATAAGAAATTATACAAATGCATTTAAGGAATTTTAATTTGCTAGCATAACCAGAAGTCAGATTATCGAAAGAATGCAAAGATTTCATTAATAATTTTACACATAGCTTTTCTTTTAGTTCCCATAGATACTCATTTTTTCTGATCTTTGCAAAATCCTATAAAGAATATTCTTACGTTTATTCACCTTTTAGGAAACACCCTGTGTGAATACGTGGGTTCTAAATAATTTCAACAAGAGATAAACACCACTAACACTTTATTCAATAATTTACTGACTATGCAATACTTCAAACATTCAAAATAACCTTTACACTCTTATTTAACCTCACTTTTTACCGAACGTGTCACTTCTAAAATAAACTTCTCCTTTAATAAACTTCCTCTTCAATAAACTTCCTCTTCCGCGCTGGTAATCGCTCCTTATATACTCTGAAATTAGCTCTGGATTGAACCAGAATCTTCTTCCACCACACTCTAGAAAAGTCCTTGGCTCTTTCCTGAGTCTTTCCAGTCACTATCAGTAGGCATAGGCGTATCATCTCCAGTTCCAAGGGGGTGTAATTCATAATAATATGTTTCTATACAATTAAAGCAAACAAATAATAATTCACTTTTAAACAGAATTATATCTATTGATTATTTCAGCAAGGATTTGAATATATTTTCGGATAGTCTTGGGGTATGCTTACAATCTTTAACGTATATTTTCTAGCCTGAACTATTCCTTTCCATCCTATGAATAAAGAATTTGAAAAACAATTAAGGAACACTAATTCATTTAGTAACTACGGCAAAGCAAATAAAATTTAAGAGATATATCCTCGCATTAGATTTTCATATAAGATTATCAACATTTATTTTGATGTTCTAAAATTAAAGCCATATATTTACATGTGGGATTCCTCCGAACATAAATAACCCGGTATCTATACAAGTGATACAGGCTACGTTCAAGCTAAAAAGCTATGCTCTAATCTGTTGAAACGACCGGCTTCCCTCACTTTCAATTTCGATTTCCTGATCTACACTGCTATCTAAATCTCTTTAAAACCCTCGTATTAAGCCATTTTTAACTTCATGTGTGCTAGGGGCGGACGAATTGCGTGAAACTCTAATGAATTTTTTATAAAATATATGCAAACGTTTTATTTTTCTTGAAATTGGTTATTATCAAGATGGTAATATTATTACTTTTCACAGGTGTATTGAAGTTTTTGTATTATTCTTGAAGGATAGTTTTTTATATGTAATTATTATAGATGTAATTGCTATTTATAATTCCAGTCATTTTCTGATGATGAAAGCTTAGTTGGAGGACTGATTGATAATTATTGTATACAGTATGTTTATTTTTGTAGAATTTTATCCAACTTTTCAACACTTTTCAGGTATATGTTTTTATTAAAATATTTAAGAACTTTTACGTTTACTGACTCTCTAACCGACTCAAAAAAATATTAAAATCGAGGAGGTTCTTATTTCGACACAAATATATAGGCAAATTAAACGAACATCGACCCTGAAAAAGGTTACCGAATGAAAGATCACGATACTTTGGGGATTCTATTCATTTTGATGTCTAGATCAAACTCCAAAATAATAATAATAATAATAATAATAATAATAATTGGCCGGTAGTGCAATTGGTATAAATACTGATTTTGTTGCTAATTTGTTAACTTGCAAAATTAAGGCAAATTAAAAAACAATGTGTTTTTAGATAATTTAAAGAAATATAACATTTTTTACTCTTGTAAAATTTTCGAAAAAATACGTATTCTCCGAGATACAGCGGTTCGAATTTTTCCAAAAAAGGGTGAAGGGGAATAAAAATCCAGAAAAACTCGGGTGAATGCAATATTAAAATACAAGATACTTCTTTACCTTTATAACTTTATCCTAAAGTGTACTTTGTCCAAGTTTTTCCAGTAAAACACGAAAAAAAGATCCTCTTATCGTAAAATGGAAAATCTTTGAATCTACGGAATTTTAAAATCTGAAAAAGTTCAGACGTATAGGCTAATATATTCTTTAAAGTTTTGGTCTACTGTAATTTTTTTGTAACGTGCATATTTTCCGAGTTCTCAACAGTTTTTCACGATCAAAAATACGTACATATGCATGAATTTATACATTGTTTTTTACTTCTCAGCTTTTTAAATAAAAGCTTTGTTTTAAAAGTATTGTCGCATGTTTCCACCCCTTTTTGGAAACAACCTTCATTAATTTGCGTAGGTTCAAAATAATTTAAACACTAACGCTTTACTTAATAACTTACTAGAACTTACTAAAATAGTCCATGACAATCAGTAGGTACTTGTTACCGCCCTCGGTTACTGGGCTATATCGATCGAAACCCTCTCAAAAGATGCTCCGAAGTTATATTGCTTCATTGCACTCCTACTGTTAGTCTGCGGTCCTTTACTGCCTGCACAAATTTTACAATAATTACAGCACAAATTTCCACATCCTGATGGCTATTTACCCAGTAAAATCGTTCTCGGACTTCATTCAGGTCTTGTGATCTGGAAATCACTAGACGCATAGCAATTTGCTTCCCATCCGGGCTTTCCTATGATCTCTTTAACAGCCCTTTCATAACTTTAAGTGAGTCACATTACGCCCACAAAACCTTCAATCCAACTGCTTTGTCCGAAACATCTTTCCACTCAGATCGAATTCCTTTTTCCATTGCTGTCAATATAGCCCCGATCTCTGTATCGTTCAGTTGTTCGTCCACCTTAAGAGTGTTGACTGCTTCTGTGGCAGTACTGGCAATATTCCTTGCTCCTTCTTCCGGATAAAATGTCTGCCATCTTTCTGAAGTTTCGTTTTATTCTCATATCCTTGTAGTGGTGAACGTCTCGGAACGCTCCGAAGCTGGGAAATCTTTATTTCTCTAGGGACACCACGTTTCCTATCTGACACAGCCTCTCTGGTACCAGCTTGCTCTAGTATTCCCCTCGGCTTCACAGCATCAGTCACTCTCTCCAATTTCCTCTGTGAACATTCTAGTTGGATATGTCCTAGTTATCCGCACTTATAACATTTCATCCATCGTCCACATGGCCTTCCACTACATTGTTTAGTCTCTTCCATGTTTGCAGCATTCATTCTTCTCGAGTTCCACTGTCGGCAGTTTCGTTTCATATGTCTTATCTTGCCGCAGTTGTAACATTTAATACCTCCGCTTGGCTTTTTTCTATTTTGTTGGGTTCCTGTTTTCTTGAAGGATTCGATTGAGCCAGTAACTGCCTGCACATTTTATACATCTCAATCAACCTAAGGTCCTGGATTTTCTTTTCTGGTTGCGATTCCTCGGTAGTCACAGCTCGCACTCTTGGACTCGGGTATCCTTGAAGATTGCTTCCCAAGAGTGCATGCACCAATGCTTCGCTGCTGTTCTGGTATCGAGATATTCTGAGGACTCGCCTGATCTCATCGTACTGTATCCATCCAGAAAAGCCCCTACACCAGTTCGTCTTGGAATTGTTTTGGTACATCCGGGTAAGCCAGGTACGCCAGTCTCCACACGGTAGATTCGAATTCTTGCAGAGTTTGTCCAGCTTTTTGAACACGCGATTTCAGCTGGGCATAGTATACTTGAGTAAGGTGTCGATCACCATATCGCAGATCTAAGGCAGAATTTTCTGGAGCAACTCCAAAGCTTGGCCTCTTAAAGCCAGGACCGATGCCGTAGCCTTGTCCTCGTCATTCCAGTTGTTTGCACACGCTGCTGCTTCAAGCTGTATCTTATATCATATGATTATGTTGAACTCAACTAAACTTAACAATCACGTCAATATCGGTAATGGAACTGTCCAGAAAAATCTCGAAACAACACGAAAAAGTCTTAACTAATGTCTTTGTCACCTATGTATACTGTATGCAAAATTGTGAATGGAGTAGACATGATCTGTGATATACATTATGAGAGCTTAAATGAGCTGACCAAAGTTCTCACAGATCATATCAACCTCATTTAATTTATTTATTTAAGTTGTAAGGTGCCGAATGCTCAAAGGCATCTTTCGTTATATTTCTAATGATAATTAGAAAATTTTATTCTCCTGTGCTCTGTTACTATTACGAACTATTCCTATGACAGATGCAAAATTGTCAATAGCTTATGCTTACACCTCAGGATAATAGATGGCGCACGCTCTATAATATTCAAATTAAATAAAATAAATAAATCAAACTAACTTTAAAATGAAGTCTGTTAGCTACATGAAAATGTAGAATTATTAACATAAATATAGATCCTTTAATTAATTTAATATTCCCTTAAATAAAAGAGAACTACTTTTTGGGCGGGGTAACGTAATCCAGGAAATATTTAACGATATGCCGCGCTAGGTTAAATTCCTTCTCTTTCACTCGAGCTATCAATCGAGATGGACGTATTTGAAATTTTGTTAAACCTCTAAGGGGGATATTAAGACGGAGAAACCTTATAGACGTACAAGGTAATAAATTTAAATAATTATATATCGTTAAATACCATCTAACGTTTAAAAATATTGGTTTAGGTTTTTCTTTAAAATAACAAATTTCCTTTTAACGTCGAAGAAATCTCAACGTTACACTTTTGCTTCATGAAAAATTATCAACGTTCAACTTATCTTAATAATTAGTAACGGAATTCTACATCTCTTTATCATGGAATTTTTCGACACTACTAAATAAATAATTTTCATGTGAAGTCAAGCTTTTGATACTATATTTTGCATTAAAGTTTTGTATATATGAAAATCTACTGGGTGAAGAGATATCCTTAATTTTGACTTGATGACAAATTATTTTGTTTGAGCATAGCACGTTTCTACGATTTCATAACCTCCAAATGGAATTAAAGCGATTACATGCGATTCATTCCAAGTGAGCAAAATGGAGGTTCTCAAACATCGAACGACATGACATCTAAATCTGTAATCATCATTGAACAGGAGCGTATTTAGGAATTTCTCTCATCAGGATATTAATACAAAAGATACTTTTGATTATTACCACATACAAAAGCGATTTTCACATGTTAGTTTGGTTCGCAAAAGCCAAGTTGTTTATAAAATTCACGGTACCTACAAGATTCAAGCGAGATCTAGTATCTTTTGAGAGAATATATTTTGTTTAATTCATTGTAATTTATTAGTTCATAGTTACCTTTTCTCTTGATTCGTTGTTGTAAATATTTCATGGTAGTATTGTATATGAACTTTTGTTTGGTTATATATGGTAATAGTCGCGGTGCATTTTGTTGTAACGAGTGCATATGGAGTTTATGTACTTTGAGCTAATTTACTAGACATATTTTTGTAATATAGTTATTGTGTCTCTCGTAAAAGTATCAAGTTTACCTCGAAGTTAGGTAATGATAAAGCTGCGGGAATTTTGTTGCAATATATGATTTTTTACTATTGAGGTAAATTTACGAGACGCATCTTTCTTAATATATTTTTTTTATCTCGTAAACGCCTCACATTTACCTTGCAGATAAGATAATTGTAATATCTTGTAATATAGTATATTTTGTAAATATTTCTTTCTATTTGATATCGAGTTTTGCTAGGCAGTATCATTGATGCTGTGATAATTTATTTTTTTTGTAATATAGTACTATTGTAACACTCTTTTTTATACCTCTAGCTTTCCTTTTTTTTGATTACACTAGTTAATCGTGGCGCCCAAGCCTTGAACTCAGTGTCCTATTTGCTCTCCGTATCTTTGCTGTGCTAGCCTGGTTAAACCAGTGACGCTACCCACGTCAAACCAGTGACGCTACCCACGTCGCTCGTAGAGTGGCCCACATTAGAATAACTTGGGCAAACTAAAACCTTTCAATACAACGCTGCAAAGTATCGTGTCACATTGTTTTTTTATTTTTCTTGATTAATTAAGTCTTTTTTTGTCTGTAATTCAACTTGACTATTTTGATTCAATTTAGTTTATTTCTAATAATTTAATTTAGTTCACTTTAATATGATTTATGTGAATATAAAATAACTCTTGAGAATTCATTTTGTCCAGTAATTGGATTTTTTGTAATCTGTTGGGCAATAAAATTGTTTGTTATTATTATTAAAATAGATTGTCAGATACACTCATCACTTTCATATTATTTAACATATTATATGAAAACTATGAAATCAAACTCAGTTTTAAATAATCTCTATATAAGTAACATTAAATATTTTCAAAGGCAAATGGTTAACGTTCTCCCACATTTTCTCGCCCGAGTAACATTGGAAGTTTTTGTTGCAATTTAAACTAAAAAAGGAGCTAGCAATAAAGTTCCTTGGAGTGGGTATATAAAGCTTCCGTAAACACTTCATTAGAAAAGTAGCGCCGAGTTTAATTTGGCGAGGTCAGGCCAACTCGCGAACTTAATGGCCTCAAACCAAAAGGAACTTAATCAATAAAACCTTTAACTTGACTTTTCCATTTCCTAACAGGATCAATGCCTCAAAGTGTTCTTGGTGACAATAATGTAGTTTAAGAATCTGTAGAGAACTTGGCAGGCTTAATCGCTCATCGTCAAATGAATCGTTCGAGTGGAATACGCAACCTTAAACATTTGAAATAAAGGGCAGTCAATTTATCAAGTAATTTATGCATATTTCAGTGTTTGTGAATAAATTGAAAATAGTGAAAAAGAACATTTCTTACAAATATCATTTTGATTAATAAAAATAATGTTTTAAAAATACATTCTTTTATATGATCCTGTACATAATATTATAAGTACTATATTTTTAGATAGCTGTAGTTGTGCAATTTTATTAATCAGGAAGTTACACGAATAACGCTAATTATGGACTCATTTCGGTCACAAATAATGTTGCAAAAGATTTTAAGAAGTGTGTTTAAAGTAGATTCATAATAGTTTTTAGAAAAATATAAATTGTTAACACCAAAGCTCAGAAATTTTATTTCGGCGCCAGACACAGCTCTCATATAAACAATAGTATTTGACTGACTGATTGATTTGCCAGCGTAAGGTAGGCATTGCTGCCGATTCCGGTGCATGGTGATTTGTTCCACCACGCAGCCAGATCGCCCGCCGCACGTCCATCTGCAGACGCCCAGTCGTCTATTACATATTCATGCGGCTCCACCCGACCGACCAACGGATCATCCCACTGTGTGCCGGAACAAACCCCCGATGCTTTTATATACCGCCGGACCGGCTGCATACGCTGGATTGGACATTGGACATGCTTGTTGTCAGCAACGAGAGCCGCATGACGCATGGGGTAGGAGTATAGGATGGAGCGTGTAGGTGTTTGTGAGATGTTTCTTCTTGTTTTCCTTCTATCTTCATCGTATGGAAAGTGTAGGCGTTTGTGAGATGCTTCTTTTAGGTTTTCGTGCTTCTTTTTTACTTTCAGGTTTTTGTGATATGTTTCTTCTTAGTTTCTGTCTGTGATCATCTTCTCTCCTATTCTACTTCTGAGTTTTCTGTTTCTTCTGTTTCTGAGTCTGGCAGTGTGTATATCCTTGATATTTTTTTATTGTATTCCATTTTTTGTTGTGCCAACTTTTCCCAGTGTATATAATCCTTTCCTAGCTTATTCATAATCCTCTCGATTGTTGTTATCCATGTGTAGCATGGCCTCCCTATTTTCAGTTTGTTGCTGTTCATTCGCAGCGCTCTCTTTAGTAGGTGTGTCGTGTCTCGTCTTTGGACGTGTCCCCAGTATTTCATTGCGTATGATTATATTCTTTTGATTATTGTTCTTCCCTCTAGTAATGTTGAGGTTTTCTGTCGTTTTTGTGGTTTTCCTGTTTTTGCTAGCAGTTGGATAATGTCCCTTTCAGCTCTTCTCAGGCTTCTTCTGTTGGCCTTTGTCGTTGCTGCGTTTTTGACTCCATATATAATCGTAGGCATTATGATGGTCGTGTATATCTTTTTGGTTAGGCACCATGGTGGTTTGTTGTCCTCAATGAAGGGTAGTAGAGCTCTTGTGACTCTGTAGGCTGTTTTGATTATTTCCCATACTGTTTCCCTCCTTTTTAGTTGATTCGTTAGGTATGTTCTTAGGTATTTCATTCTATTTGTGGTTCTCAGGGTGTAGTCTCCTATTTTGTATTCTTCCCCACTTGTTAGACTTGTTTTGTCAATGGATCTCGGACTATTATTAGGCTCTTCTTGAAGTTTATTTTTATTCCAGAGGAGTCCAGATGTGGTGTCATGTTTCTTAGAAATTTAACGATGTCTTGTTCTTCCTCGGCGATGATGAGTATATCATCAGCGTATGCAAGTACGATGGGGGACTTTATCGTTCCATCGTTTCCATCGACAATAGTATTTTTAATAATAAATTAACCATAATGTGATTTATGTTGTCAAGTGAAAATGTTCTCTTGTGCATGTATCAGTATCTATAGACAAAACACAAAGACGGAGACAAATATTTCTGAATTTTTATTACAGGATACAATTGTTTCTCCGTTTATAAGTTAATTTCTTTTATTACTTTAATATCTTCTATATTGCAAAAGCGTTGTAAATAAATATACTAAGAAGAATGTATCTTGTTTTTAAATTGAAAAAACTCCACTGTCGAACGATTGAAATACATGTTAAAATGTAATGATGTAAACGTAATTCGTTTCTTAAAAGGATTTTCCTATTAAGCAACAAAAAAGAATCTCACCTTAACCATATATCCCTCATCTCCTGAATGAATTTATCCACGTTTTCAATGAAAACCCTCTTTACAGATTTGTAAGAACTCCCGTTTATAAATTATTGAATTACGAATCTTGTTAATTCAAAGGTCGGAATCGAGAGGATGGGTCCATGAAAAATTTTGTGTTATGTAAAGTGAGATAAAGAAATTGTGATTTCCATTTTGAGCAAAACTTAATTCTATCGGCGCTTAAAGCACCCTTGGAAATTGACTTTTACTAGTACAAACAATATGTGTTTAAATTATTATTATACGAGCTTGTGATATTATTTCTTTGACTGATATTTTGACAATTATATGTATTTTGCCTCGCCCGCAGAACAGGATGTTTCAGTTACGATTCCCTCAGCCTCGGAAACTCAAAAATACATTTTTATTTTGTAAACGTTAATAGATTTCTATTGTTAGTACCTTGTTCAGGAAGTACAATTTAATATCATAACATAATCACCAGAGATGGCGCTGCAGTTTAAAAAGAAAGGACCCCGCACGGAACATATGGAAATTCGCCCCCGGTTAAAGTGTTTGATACTCGGGGATATTATCCAAATATCGATGCTGATCAAAAGTCTCTATGGGCTCAAGGTCGGAAATTGGACGGTTTTCCAGATATCGGGGGTGTAAAGGGGGATGCTCATTTCTTGTGGGAAGTGGCCCCCGCTCCAGTAAAGTTCGCTGGAATCGACATGTTATTCCTCTTGACCTCCTGATAAAAATTCTCAGGGGCACAAGTTTGAAAAATGGACAGTTTTCTAGATATGGAGGGTGCAAAGCGGGGCGCTCATTTCCTTTATAGGAAGTGACCCCCAGTGAAATTCACTGGAATCGACATATGTTGTTCCTCTTGACCTCCTGATCAAAATTTCTCATGGGCACAAGGCCGGTACATGCACAGTTTTCCAGATATCGGGGGTTGCAAAGTCGACTTTGAACCCCCGATATCGAAAAAATTGTGTATTTTCCGACCTTGTGTCTACGAGAACTTTTGATCAGGAGGTCAACAGGAACAACATAAGTCGATTCCAATGAAATTCACTGGCGGTCACTTCCTATAGAAAATGAGCACCCCCCTTTGCACCTCCCATATCTAGAAAACTGTTTATTTTCCATACTTGTGCCCCTGAGAATTTTTGATCAGGAGGTCGAGAGGAATGACATATATCGATTCCAGCGAATTTTACTGGAGCGGGGGACACTTCCCACAAGAAATGAGCATCCCCCTTTACACCCCCGATATCTGGAAAACCGTCCAATTTTCGACCTTGAGCCCATAGAGACTTTTGATCAACATCAGTATCAAACACTTTAACCGGGGGCGAATTTCCATATGTTCCGTGCGGGGTCCTTTCGATCAAGGAAGCTTTGGAACATACACCATTCGATTAAGAGCTGAATTTTGAGTAATTGTCCTTATTCGAAAAAGTCAGATTTGCAGTAGTCTTTGAGTTATTTTATTATCATTGTTTAATTTGCTGTAACTTTCTTAATATTGGTTTTCGGATGTAGGTTCTCGGTAATTTTTTTGCCTGCTATAAGAAAATTACTTTCCTGTGGCAAATTCAAAAATATCTTTGATTTTTCGAGATATATCGATTTTTCGAGAAAAAGACGTTCTCGAAAATCGGATAGATTTGGTCCACGAAGGGTTCTATAGAACGATATCGAGCTCATTCTCTTTATAAAGAGTTGTACTATCGTACTGTAACTTTCTTAATATTGGTTTTCGGATGTAGGTTCTCGGTAATTTTTTTGTCTGCTATAAGGAAATTACTTTCCTGTGGCAAATTCAAAAATATCTTTTATTTTTCGAGATATATCGATTTTTCGAGAAAAAGACGTTCCCGAAATTGGATAGACTTGCTCCACGAAGGGTTCTATAGAACGATATCGAGCTCATTCTCTTTATAAAAAGTTGTACTATCGTACTGTGAAAGAATTGTAACGGTTTTATTAATTTTAATGGAAAATAAATGGTTTTAAAATAATTGTTTCTTTTTAGGTTAGTTTCTTTTTATAACTTTGCCAATTTTTGGGCTCCAGAAAGTCGTAGGACAAATTCTTTTTTGTTAATTCATTAAAAAATGTCAGTGATCGATTCCTGTATAATTCATTTCTGTAAAATTGAAATTAACAAAATTATTTAAAAAAAAAACAAACTTAAAAAATGCAATTATTTTAAAGCCATTTACTTACCATTAAAATTAATAAAAAACTTTCACAGCATGATAGTACAACTCCTTGTAAAGAATATGGGCCCCTCCGTAGAGCAAGTCTATCCGATTTTCGAGAACGTCATTTTTTAGAAAAATCGATATATCTCGAAAAATAAAAGACGTCTTAAAATTTTTTCAAAACCGTACTTTTTCGACTTGCCATGTGCTATACTTGATAGTAAGTATTTAAACGTATATTTGAAAAAGATACAGCGAAAACAAGAAAAGTCGATTTTTAACGTTTCTTTCGATATAAGTATCTGGAAAAGTGTTATCACAACTAATACTTAAAAAAATAGCAAACGACAGATCTTTTTAGCACCTGCAACTTCCTTATTCAACTTTTTTCGATTAGAGTCTTAGTTTTTTTTTTATTTACAAAAAACCGTTTTTTCAAGTTTTCACATTTTTTAGGTTAAGTTCGCCACCTCAGATCGAGTCCATCGAATCACTAATCTTTCTTAGATTTTTTTTCCCTATACAACCATATTTTTTGGTTCCGGGTATGGATTTTGGTATACGTTTCTACCTATTGATTGGGCTACGACTCTACCTGGTATCGTACGAAAGTGAAGTTCTGACTTTTTTGTCTCGTTAGCCATGGAGTAATTGTAATTGTTTATTCATTAACCTGTCAGAAGTGTAATTTTTGTTTGTGTGTGTTATTTTGACAATCAATACGTTTATTAAATTTGTCCAAAATATGGCCCATACCAATGTTGAAAAAGTTAATAAGTTATTAATTTATGAAAAATCCAACGAAAATTCAGCAGCAGCCAAACGTATGTACCAATTACAATTTCCAAACAGACCGCAACCCGATTACAAGACGGTCTCCAATTTGTGCAAAAATTTAATATAATATGGTAGTATCAAAAAATTAAAACGTGAAAGGATACGAACAGCGAGAACTCAAGCGAATACGGCTCTTGTCTTACAAACCGTTAACAATAATCCCAACTCATAATTGTGACAAATAAATGTCTCCACTAACCCATCACTATCATCGTGCCAAAGAATATTAAAAGGAAATAAGTACTTAGAACCTACATCTGAAATCCAATGTTAAAACAGTTACAGCATTTAAATAAAATACCACATTTAATAATTAAACAATGGTAATAAAATATCGAATAAGAATAATTTTGCTCAAAATTAAATTCTTAATAGAACGGCATACATTACAAAGCTTCCTCGATTGAAAAATATTTTTAATTGCAGCGTCATCTTTGGTGATGTTATAATTGTAAATTGTACTCCTTGAAGAATGCATTAACAATAGAAATCTATTACCGTTTACATAATAGAAACATATTTTTTAGTTTCCAAGATATTAGCTGAGGGAATGTTAATTGAAACACCCTGTACATTATGACTAAATATAAAAAACTGCGTTCGTTAAAAAAATAAATAGCGGTAGTCCTATTAAAGAATTGTGAAGATTTGATCTTTTTATGTATTTTCTTATTGCTAAGGTTTTATTAATATATTTTTCAATGTAGTTTGTCGTTATGCCTTAAAATAAAACGAGGTAGATGCAAATAAGTATATGAAAACAAAGTTTTCGAAGATACATGGTATGCAAGTTGAAAATTCGATAAAACCCTGAAACTTTTTTTCACGATGACAATTATACCTTTCTTAGATAAACAACGAATGGAAATATCACACTGTACAATAGAGCATAATAATTATACGATTTTTTTAACGTGAATCAATACAACAGCATAATCTTATCCACATAATACACGCGTTTCCATATTCCAGAAAACTTGCAAGAGGGGACGGCGGTAATAAGATACAGAGTTAATAACATTTACCCTGTTCCATTTGGAGGGAGAACATCTGAAAAAATATCGTCCACTTAAGCTTATTATACACAGAGGAACAAATATTTGCTTCTCTTGTTACCCCCTCTTGTATCTTACAATTCTGCCTAGCTATTATGGAACCCAACATTATATGAAGTATTTCTGCAAGAATAGTTCAATAATTTTTTTTTTCGAGTACTTGCTACGAGAAAGACTTTTTGGAATACTTAGTTATTTCTTTGTGAATATAAATATTGTATCTTTGAAGTTACCAGAAAATAATAATGAGAAAGAATACAATAGAATATTATTTACTTTTGCCAATTTTTTCATACATACGTTATGTTCTATCATCTAAGTAATGCCTAATAACAAAAGTAATAATAATAACCTATTTATTATTTACCATATTATTTATTTTACACATTCACATAAAATTGAAGTTAAATAAAATTAATCTGTCTGGGTATTTTAATAGAAGTGATAATAAAGCGTAAAGAAGGTGTCAAGGAGTGCGTTGGCTCACTCGGCCCCTTAATTGGGTTTACCGGGGTGGGTTGACGCACACCAGGGACGGTTGACGCGAATATAGCATTCTTGCCCTAGCCTATCACCGTCCAAGACCGTCCGCCAGCTTCACCAATGCCCCTTCGGAGGTGCTGGTAAGCATGTGGTGAAGAACCACACCCTGCACGAGGTGACACTGCTTAAACAAAAGGCGGCGGATCTAGACCGGGAGGTTCGAAAAACATCCCCCAAGTCAAGGTGTAAGCCATCGTGCCGAGGACTGAATGGTACCAGGGTTAGGGTACCTCTAACGATGCCTATGGGAATTTGGGCGACATCCCATAGTAACCAGCCCCCACGTGTTTGTGCCGTGCGTGGCGACCCGTGTCGTCGGATGAAGGAATCCTGGTGGTTGAGTGGGCCGTGCCTGCAACACGCCACTTTGGTCCGGAGTTCGGCTAGACGGGCGGTCGGGAGCTAACCCACTCCTGATCAACCGGCTGCGTCGTCCCGTCAGAGGGCCGGCAGGGTGAGTCTCTGGCGGCAGGGGGCGCGTAGGGGGCCGTGGATCTGGCTGTCGATCGCCTCGGCAGTCAGGTTTGCGCCACCCTCTCAAAGCGTTGCCTGTCTCTGGGGGCTATATCCATCTGGTATCCTTGGTGATCGCACGGGCTTGCCGTGCGACATCCCCAAAGAGGGCTCCGTGGCGGGTGGGGAACCAGATGGACGAAATCAACAAATAACCCATATGGATAATAAAACCTTAGCCAATCAAGCGGCAGAGCGGCCACGCTCGCCGCACCCACCAGTGGATGAGCGCCAGCGCCCACCACAACATGTACAGTCTGCGGCAGAGCGACAACGTTCGCCACAGAACGAGCTAAACAAGGTAAGAGTAGTCCAGTGTAACCTGCAACACAGTAGAGCGGCAACGGCAACATTGTGCCGACGACTCGATGTGGAGCAGGATACACTGGCTCTAATCCAAGAACCCTGGATAGTTAAATCTAAAATATCTGGTTTAACAAAACTAAGCGGAGTAATTTTCAGCTCACCAACAATGACGCCGAGGACAGCGATTTATGCC
The DNA here is from genome assembly GCA_963583905.1 of Stenurella melanura. NCBI lineage: Eukaryota > Metazoa > Arthropoda > Insecta > Coleoptera > Cerambycidae > Stenurella > Stenurella melanura. The sequence goes on from OY757314.1 coordinate 138,277,786, forward strand.
CCCCGGCACATCAAAATCCAGCCATTACAACACCTTTCAACCTCTGATCTCACGGCCGTGAGGGTGGAATGTGCAATATCAGGCAAACCAACAACAGTCGTAATAGCATCAGTGTATCTCCCCCAGGACCAGGCAACACCACCGCCGACAAGGGAAATGGAGAACCTGGTAACTCATTGCCTCACCCAGAAATGGGAACTAATCATGGGATGTGACGCCAATGCTCACCATGTAACCTGGGGCAACAAAGACAACAATGTTAGAGGTAAGTCACTTTACGACTATATAATCGGTAATAACCTTAATATAATTAACCAAGGCTGTACACCGACATTTATTAACTCCAGAAGTCAAACCATAGTAGATATCACCTTAGCTACAAACCGTATATCCAACTCGATCCAAGACTGGCATGTGTCTGACGCTGCTTCAATGTCAGACCACCGCTGGATTGAATTCGGCATTAAATTAATCAAAGCACCAAGAAAACTCCTCAGGAACCCCCGAGACACTGACAGAGATGAATATCGACGTCAACTCAGGGAGAACCTGAGGGATGTACACAACGGGGTGCCACAAAACAACGGAGAGATTGAGCAGTATGTTAAAACTGTTCAAACCGCTATGAAAAAAGCTTACGAAGCATCGTGTCCCTTGAAGGCCGTACACCAGCAGCCTGGGGAAGCCACTAAATGGTGGTGCCAGACGCTGACCGACCTCAAGAATCAAGCTAGGACATCGTTCAACAAGGCGAAAATGACAAAACTTGAATCAGATTGGGAGCTATACAGAACCAATCAAAGAGAGTTCAAAAAACTAGTCAGGCAGAGACAACGAGAGGCATGGAGAGCCTACTGTGAGGAGATCGAGGATTACTCGCAGGCTGCTAGGCTACATAAAATACTTGCCAAAAACAAAGACAATCACCTAGGTCTACTGAAAAAGGATGATGGTACCAGTACCAACGACCTACATGAAAGCCTAGAGTTGCTTATGGAAACTCACTTCCCAGAATCTGTAGTGACAGATCGGAAGGAATGGCCAAATGAAACCGACACTCAACCCACCGAACTGGACTGGCAAACTGCCAAACAAATTGTGAGTGAAGACAGAATTAAATGGGCAATACTGGGCTTCTCCCCCTTCAAATCGCCAGGTACTGACGGCATTCATCCAGCCCTTTTACAATGGGGCCTGGATGAAATAGTGCCGCACCTGGCAGCAATATTCAGGACGTGCCTAGCACACCTTTATATTCCGAAGGTGTGGAGAGAAGTCAAAGTAGTGTTCATACCAAAGGCGGGAAGAATAGACTATACTACCCCCAAAGCATACCGACCCATTAGCTTGACCTCGTTCCTTCTCAAGGCGATGGAAAAGCTATGTGAGCGATACTTGAGGGATGTTGCGATTACTGCTAATCCCACACATCCCAATCAGCATGCATACACCCCAGGCAGATCCACCGACACCGCCCTTCATGCGGTTAGTGGTCGGATTGAAAAGTCTTTGGACAATAAAGAGTCCACCCTGGGTGTCTTCATAGACATAGAAGGCGCTTTTGATAAAACCACCTTTCCAAAAATTACAGCAGCCCTCACGAGCAGGAACGTTTCTCCGATCGTAAGTGGCTGGATATCCAACATGCTCTCAAAAAGAGCGGTACAGATTAACATGGGAGACATCGCTGTTAGAGGAATGGTTGCAAGAGGCTGTCCTCAGGGGGGTGTCTTATCACCTCTTCTATGGAACTTAGTTCTTGACAGCCTCTTACGCCGCCTCAACTCCGAGGGATTCCACACAATTGCATACGCAGATGATCTAACGATACTGCTTAGTGGTAAATTCGAGGGAGTCCTCTGTGATCGAATGCAGATGGCCCTGAGAATAATCGAAAGATGGTGCAGAGAACACTCTCTGTCGGTCAACCCCAGGAAGACAGAGCTGGTCCTCTTCACAAGGAAAAGGAAATTGGGGCCAATGACGGCCCCCGTTCTCCTAAATACCACACTAAATTTCGCATCAGAAGTAAAATACCTTGGAGTAACTTTTGATGCCAAACTAACATGGAATCTTCATTTAGACAGAAGACTAAAGAAGGCTTACATCTCTTTTGAGCAGTGCCGCAGAACCATAGGGAAAACCTGGGGAATGAAACCCAAAGTGGCTATGTGGATTTACACTGCTATAATAAGACCAATGATAGCCTATGGAGCCATCGTCTGGTGGCCTAAGAGTCAGCAGACTGTAGCGAAACGTAAGCTCAGCCAGGTACAACGAGTAGCCTGTTTAAACACAATTGGAGCTATGAGAACAACACCAACAAGAGCAATGGAAGTGATGCTGTGCCTGCCACCACTAGACATATATCTAGAAGAGGTGGCTCTAACTACTATGGCACGTCTCAAATCCGTTGGCATACAGCCAAACATAGGATGTGGAGTGACCAGATGCCGGCTGTGGAATGAGGCAATTAAACAAATGCCACTTCTGCAGGTACGTGCAGATGGTATTTCTCCACAGTTCATCTTTGATAGACCCTATGAAATACACACCAACAGTAGCAATGAGGCCGTCAGTGAAGGAACAGTTAACATCTTCACAGACGGATCGAAAAAGAAAGAAGGAACAGGTTGTGGGGTATACTCCAGGAACCTGCAAATTCAAATTTAATGGGCTATGGACAGACAAGCCAGTATAATACAAACAGAACTGGCGGGAATAACCATAGCCGCAAAAGAAATTTCCCGTAGACAAATCACGGGAAAAACAATAAGAATCTACACCGATAGTAGACAATCACTACTGGCCCTACAGAGACACAAAATAACAACAGGGTCAGTATGGGAATGCCATCAGGCACTCGTGGGCGCCTCCAGCATGAACAGTGTCATTCTATGCTGGGTCAAAGGGCATGCACAGTGCAGAGGCAACAGGGAAGCTGACAGTCTTGCTAAGAAGGCAGCCAGTCTAAGTATACTTGGACCTGGCCCTTCCAACATACTGCCGACCTCAGCAATAATGCTAATGATTAAAGAAGACACCCACAGAAAATTTAAAAAACTGTGGGATGAAACTCATAGTTGTCAGTTGGCCAGGGATCTGCTTAGATACCCTGACAAGGATATAACGATGATCTACCTGGGAATGTCCAGGAAGAACCTGCGCTTCGCGACAGGAATTCTTACTGGTCATTGCCAGCTGAGGAAGCACCTTTATAATATGAAGTTAAATGACACACCCCTATGCAGAGGTTGTGAACAAGAAGACGAGACTGTCCAACACGTACTCTGTGAGTGCCCGGCAGTCTCCTCTAGCAGAGAATCCATTTTGGGAGAACGTTGGCCTACACTGGCCGACTTGAGGGATATTCCCCTAGGCAGCATCACCACCTTCTTCACAAGATTAGGATGGTTGGAGGCTTAGGTGGAATCCTGTATCCCTCGGGAGGACGTACAAGGGGCCCAATGGGGCCTAGGTGCTGCGGTCACCTAAATGTGACTGCCCTCCCACAAACTCCAAACTCCAAAAAGCGTAAAGAATAGTGGAATAGATACAATCAATTAATAAACCTCTTATAAATGCGAATAATACACCAAATCTCATAAAAACTGTTTGTATAACATACATATAGACTTGAACTGTATAGAGGAAAAACAAATATTTGTCTGTTTATAAATCATCAGCACTATAAAATGCATTTATTTTTTAAAGTTATCATATTTCTTCGTAAATGGAGATAAGTCTATTTTATTTGTCTCGTGGTTATACTGGGTGATTTTCTTAACCTGAAACTTTCAAATATCTATAATAATAAGCACTCTAAGGAAAAGTATTTCAAACAAAACTTGTAGATATGATGAGGGCAGTTCGGCGGTATATGTCACTTTGACTTTGGGAGGAAGGGTTAAGGTTATTCAAAGTCAAGTTCGTCTCTTTAAATGGGATCCATGTTTCTTATTGCAAATTCAGTTTGTCTGGCTAAAAAAAAGTTATCCAGCGAGGAAAAATTGAAATTTTAGAACTTTGCGATTTCTTTACTGGAAAAAGAAGTTTGGACAAAAATTACAAGAGGCGAAAGGAGTTTGGAAGCATCCCTGGAATATTCAAAATTTGTTTGGAATTGTCCAATGCCCTTTTTGATGCACTTGAAAATTCCACAATGATTTTTTCGTAGAGTGCTTATTACTCGAGATATTTAAAAGTTTCAGGTTAAGAAAATCACCGGGTACCTAGATACACCGTTAAATAAGATAATACAATCACAGTGCAGCGAGGTTAGAAATGTCGCTTTGCTCTTTTAAGCTGAGATCAGGAACAGATCTTTGTTTTGCATTGTGTAGATGATTGATTATTTGCTGAGGTAGAGAATGTGTTAATTTCTGCAAATATCAAACATTTGTAGATGTAAATGCCAGAGATTAAAAAAATATTATCTTCTTTAAATAATTTATCACAGTTAGCTATGTTATTTAGGATGAAAATTAATCTTTGTAATCTCTTCTGGGAAATAAAGATTCGCTATAGATGATCTCAATGTTCCCAGATTAATATAATATATGACAAATGTGAATAAGCTAGAGCATAATACACACTTAAGAGTCCCGTCTAGCCAATTATATGCTTTATGTACATGAAATACTAAAGCAGACTTTATGATGCCATTTATAAATGTGCGTTATATGAAATTTTACTGACTGAAGCACCAAGATATGTTGTTGATTTTGCACAAGTTATGGGGTTAATGAAACATATCCTTTATGGGATTTTGTAAACGGCGGAAAAAAGAACTATCTGTGAGAACTAAAGGAAAAACTATATATAAAAAATATTAATAAAATCTTTGCATTCTTTCGATAACCTGACTTCTGGTTATGCTTACATTAGATTTTAAGAAAATGTAATTCATTAGAATGAAAACATTTTTAAGACAAGGTAGGTAAATAAATGCATTTTAATCCTTTGTTCTCATTTTTAACCGAATCTTCATACCATAGTGGGGGGGGTCATGTAGATCCTAGTTTAATCTGCTTAGCTCTAGGGAACTATTTTGGATGCTAGGTTTTTGATTTGTTAGCATAACCAAAAGTCAGGTTATCGAAAGAATGCAAAGATTTCATGAATATTTTTTACCTATAGTTTTTCTTTTAGTTGTCATAGATAGTTTTTTTCCGCTGTTTGCAAAATCCTATAAATAATATGTTTCATTACTATAAGCAAACAAATAATAAATTATTCACTTTTAGAGGTTAATGCTCTACTGAAATTAATATCTATGAAAATTATATTTTCTCTTTCAGATTGAGTTTTTTGCTCTGGTGCCTTGCATGGATATTGTCTAGTGTAACATACATAGTATAATAAAATTCATCCTGGATGACAACTGATACCGAAACAGTGGCTCATTTGCATGCATCGTGGCAGCACCATGTTGACTATAACTGGGTAAATCATTAATGTAAATAAAAATATATGAGGCCCTAGTATTGCGCCTTGGGGAATAGCCAAGGTTACATCATGTATACTCGATTGAAATACATTATATTTTACAACTAGTTTTGAATTTTATATATAGCAGTTAATGCAAATTATAATGCATCCTCTTATATCAATAGTATCTAATTTTATTGATAATATCTGTCTACAGAATCGAAAGCTCACCAATAAATTATTACTATATGAGGTACAAAAGTGACGGTATCATCTTGTCACATACGTTTTTATTATGTGCACAGTAAGGCCAAACCAAATGATTTTTATTTTTAAGATTGCTTCTAACGTTTCTAGTTAAATCTTTTTCGATTACATAATACGGAAATATTGAGTTTGATCTACTAAAAACAACAAAGTCAAGTGACTAGAATAAAGTTATGTTTTAGAGTGGTGTGGATTTTTAACCGAGTTCAAATTCAATGGATATTATTTGTAAACTCGGCTCGGTGGTGTGATGGTCCAATATTAATTACTTAAAACTCTGTTTAGTATAAGGTAGGCAAAATTCGAAAAATGTTGTGTTCTGGCGGTGTCGTCGGTAAACGAATGTCCAATTGTTAGTAATTAGATATTTTCAGAGAAGCTAATACTGAATTTGATGTGAAAAGCTAAAGCTGCAAAATGAAGAATCCAGCAAAGTTTCCATAATGGCATGACTTTTGTAGATTTACATGAAACTGGGCCACCAAAAATTGTGAAATGATGAAAAAAAATCGGTAAAGGTACTTACACACAACTTCCCTCTTTATTTGTGCATGGCGGTCACTCTAAAAAATTAATAATTACGAAATGACATAGAAAATAATAATCGGAATATAGTTATCACTATTATTACAAAGAAAACCTGATAAGGTTTGGTCAAGAAAATATACAGAGTGCTCACCCAACAGCAAAAGTTCAATACTAAATAACAGGTGCCAAATATGGAGGGCTTGCGCAAATACCTTTATAAATCTCCACCATGACTGAATTATTTCTTGTGATGACCACCCTGTACATTTTTCCATAAAAGTGTAATAGGTGCATATGCCAAATATTATTGCCGTCTGTCACATTTTCAATTCCACATTCACATAGTGGAGTGGAAGTGTAGTTAGTGGTGGTTAAAAAATTTCATTTTCTTTTGAAATTTTTCAAAAAAAAAAATTTTAATTTTTTTTCTTCTGAAGTAGGTTTAGAATGCCGTGAAACGTGCAAATTTAAAATTTGAGCAAAAATTAAAGTTTCCTTCTATTCTATAGTAGTGGTAATTTTTTTTTCTGAAATAGGTTTTTTTCCTCCTATTCTAGTGGTAAATTTTCTTTCCAAAGTGGTAAAAAAATGTGCAATTTTTTTCCGAAATCGGGTTGGAACGTCATTAAACGTGGAAATTTTAAATTTGAGCAAAAAAAAATTTCATGTATTCTATAGTAGTGATACTTTTATTAAAAATTACTCAAAAAAGTTTTAAATTTGTTTGAATAGGTTTAGAATGCCATGGATACGTGGAAATTTTAAATTTGAATAAAAAAAAAATTGTTTCCATCTATTGTAGTAGTAAGTAAAAAAAATAAAAAAAGGATTTTTTTTGGAAATAGGGTAGAATGCAATGAAAGGTGGAAATTTTAAATTTAAATAAAAAAAAGTTTTTCATCCATCAAGTAGTTTTTTAGTTAATGCACCAACAGACAAACAGACAGACAGACAGACGGACTGACGGAATTGAAAAACCTATATTTTCGTAATCTACGTGATCTGAAACGTCAAAAAATCCGAAAAAATCTCGGAGGGTGATTTTTTCTCGAATACAATACTTCCCTTCGGTATGCGAGTTGAGTAAAAAAATTTGAATTAAATTTAAAGAATATCGTTAACAATCGTGAAATAGAATTTTACTGTCGTCTTTCGATTAATTGAATCTTATTATCTGATTTTGAAATCATTGTAAAAATGATGTTAGGTAATAATGTACAGTTAACCGAACGATAGTAACATTTTCCTTCATAATTAGTTGATCGCATGGAATTCACTGTCAATTGTATTTGAGTACCATGTATTTCAATTTTAACATTTCTATTTTTCAGTATTCAAATATTGTCTAAATGTTATTTGTGGCATTATGTTATTTTCTTTTTCCTTCTACAATTTTTTGGGACTTCCTGCCACATGGATGTTTTCTTTATGTAGATTCCCCTAGCACCGCTTAAAAAGAAAACATACATGTGGCAGGAAGTCCCAAAGAATTGAAGAAGGAAAGAGAAAATTTTCAGTATTCAGTTTATCAGTTTTCAGTTTTGGGTTTTCCATCTTTCAATTTTTCAGTTCTTCAGCTTTACAGGTTTCAGATTTTTAGTTTTTCACTTTCTCAGTATCCAGTTTTCTAGCTTTTAGTTATTGAGTTTTTCACTTCAATTATTCAGTTTTCAGTTTTTAGGTTTACAGTGTTTTAGTTTTCAGTTTTTTGGTTTTTCAATTTTCAGTTTTTATGTTCTCAGTTTTTCAATGTTTCAGTTTTTCAGACTTTGATTTTCCAATTTTTAGATTTTTAAATTTCAGTTTTTTAGTTTCCGATTTTCAGTTTTTTCAGTTATGCGTTCTTCAGGTATTCAGTTTTCAGCTTTTTAGTTTCGCAGTTTTGCAGTTTTTCGTATTCTTGAGTTTCGATGACATATTTGTGGTCTGTGACCTCGGTAACCCTAAGGTACCAGTTTTCATATGCAGACTAGGAGTGATAAAACTTGTCCGCCATAATATTGTTGCCATCACGTTGAGTTCTTGAGTTTCGATCCCGTAATTGTAATCTGAGACGCTGATTACTTTCAGATACCAATTTTCAGCCAAATCCGACCATAAATGACAACCTTTGTGATAGCATCGTGCGCCGTTATGAATTTTACAGTTTCAATTTAATATTCGTAATCTGCCATGTCGAAAACCTCCACATACCGGTTTTCACCGGAATCGAAACATAAATGAAATAGTCGTCCGCCATATTGACGCCACCATTTTGAATTTTTCAATTCCTATGTCATATTCGTAATCATTTTATTATTTCATAATTTTTAGTTGCCGTCTTCTTGATAGCGGTTCAATTTTTTTGAGCAAAGAAATGTTTTGCCAAAGCACTGGTAGGTATTCCAATAAATTATATAATGGAATTAGCTCGGTATACGTAGTTTAGGTAATAGGAATACAGCATTCTGCAATAATTGCTAGACCGTATTCATAACCGCTGGATTTCAATAGTGAAGAATAAAACTGTGTGTATTGATTTGATGACGACCTATTCAATTTGAGAACAATTTGAATCTAGTTAAATATTTGTTAACATTTCAAAACATTTCGACAACACGATTTAAAACAAAAAATTATTCAACTAGATATATTTTTTATTGTAACATAAATTGAGGTTGTGAACAAACTTTATATGCAGGTTTGAAATTTCCATTTATGCATTGGCAGATAATAAATTGGATTTACAATTAATATAAATGTAATGTCATAACTTCACAATACCATGTTAACAGTATAAATATTATAGTCAGCACAATAACACAATGCTTTTTAAAACGAGTAGAAGTAAGAGTAATAATAAAATTAAGGTTAAACAGAAACAATCCAAAAAAACTGCGGAGAGGCTTTGCAAACTGGAATGTACATAATAATCCTCGTAATGAAATTTCCCCTGATATCAACAATGCCAATGAGATAAACCAATTTGTTGGTAATATACCAGCCGCAACCATAAATAATGACACATTAAAATTGTATCAAAACAACATAGCCAATCATTCATCAACTGAAATGGAACTTCCTGTGGTCTTGGTGGTAGAAGTAGAACAAACCCTCAAAGAGATTAAATCGGGTGTGACATCGATTTGGAAATGGTTTTCCTTGGTTCTCTATAGTGTTAGAATGCCATAGCACGCATTATAAATACCTCACTTGAATATTCCTCTGTTCCTTCCATTTGGAAAAAATCGATAATAACTCCTCTACCTAAAGTTTCATATCTACCGAACTTCAAGATTTTAGATCAAGCCACCTCTACCAAACTTCTGGAAAAACTAATAAGTAGAAGACTCACTGATCATACCATAAGTAACGACGTACTTCCTCCCACGAAATCTGGATTTAGAAAGCATCACGACACTACAGCAGCGCTAATAAAAATCATTATTGATCTTATAGGAAATGATGACAAATCACAAACTACATTCTTAGTGCTCTTAGATTACAGCAAAGCGTTTGACGTCATTAGCCATGATCTTCTTTTCGACAAACTCCATTTTAATAATATGCATCCTATAGTGTTACTGTGGTTTGCTAACGATCACCCAAATGGTGAAAATTAATGGTACCCTTTACCTTGACTTGCCCATTAGCAAAGGTGTACCTCAAGGAAGCATTCTTGGTCCGTTTCCAATTACAATATATACCAGGGATCTGTTAAAGACACTGTTTTATTTGTGTACTATGCATCTCTATGCAGACGATTCGCATCTTCAAATAGCAAGTGATTAGACCAGTCATTCTATTTTTAACGTAATGTTAATTTTTCGTAACCGATACAGTAAACCAAAATATGTAAAAAATCGAAAATTTTCCGTAGAATTCAATGCTGTATTTTTAAAACAACTGACAGTCATGGGTCTTACCGAAAATTGCGGCCAAAATTGGTCAAAAACAGTTTTTTGCGTTTAAAAAATAAAATATGCTTTGGATTAAAAAAAGTTTCATACAAAAGTTGTAGAATTAATTATTACCGATCTATCTAGCCTGGTCCGATGTTAAAAAATTCGAAAATGAAGTGGCAATTTAAAAAAAAACCGTTAAAAATCGCTGTTTGTTAAAACGCTTGTATCTCTTTAAAAAAAAAAAATTGAAGCCATACTTGGTGAAAGTGTAGCTCTTGGCAAGCCAAACAAAAGCGTTTTTGAAAATTTGAAAAACAATGAAAAGTTTTTGCAAAAACCGATTTTTTCGAAAAAAAAACATTTTTTTAAAATGCCAATAAATCATAAACCCGTCTTTAATAGTTGCCGTAATATGTGAAATTACTGCGCGCCTTTTTAATTGATCGGTAATATGCAAAAAATCGGTCGAAAAATCGGTATTTTTTTTCCATAAAAAAAAAATTGAATATCTTCAAAAATTACAATTCCATACAATCGTCGTTATTCTTATCTAATAGCTAGTATTTTTGTGTAAATTTAAAAAAAAAATCAACTCTCCGACCTTCTGAAGCCGAGAAATTTTTTTATTTTTTTTTTTATTCCTGTGGCGTCATTTTTTAATATTAAGGGCTCAAATTTACATGAGTTGAAGTTTAATACTTACAGATTAAATAAAAAAATTCCAAATTCAGTTCCTCTTTCCTTGTTTGACGATGCAGGAATGAGAAAAACCCAGAAATCTTCATTTTATGACAGCTTTGAAAATATTGAAATCCCTATAGATAATCAAAATGATGTACATGTGATTGACGTTCATTCATAAAGTTGTTTGGACATCTAATAAAACTGTGCAAGAAATTTTGCAACTTTATACGAACTACGCGCAACATCATTTTGCTGATAAATCGGTTTTTGTTTTTGACGGTTATCCGGATGATGCTACTACGAAATCAGTAGAACGTATGCGTAGACAATTGAAAAAACCCGCCCTTGAAATAGAATTTTACTTCAATACTACAATATTGTATCCGAAAGAGAAATTTCTTTCCAATGAAAAAAATAAACAAAAATTTGTAACAATGATATGTACAGAATTACAGAAACTTAACTTTTCAACAAAAATAGCTGCTGAGGATGCCGATAGACTCATTATAACTACTGCCATTGAGTTACAAAAAGAAGGAAAAATTGTAAAAATACATGGCGAAGACAGTGACCTAGTAGTTTTATTGATACAGTTAGCAGTTTACATTTAACAAACTACATTGGACTTTTATATATAATATCAGGCTGCGACACAACCTCCTGTTTTTTTAAACAAGGCAAAAATAAAATTTGTAAAGTTTTTGACAAGCGACAGCTACAGCTCCCAAATTTCGAAGTTTTTTACGATAAAAGTACTCCGCACACGGTTATTGCTCAAGTCGGATGCAAAATAATTTCTACTTTATACTCTACAAAAAAATTCACGGGTACTCTGAGTGACTTAAGGTTTGCTCAGTTTAAAAATTCTACATCTAGATCATCATTTAACTTGGCAAATCTCCCACCTACTGAGGGTGCTGCAGCTCAACATTCCTATCGCACTTTTTTACAACTGCAAGCTTGGAAATTCACTTGATCCAGAACGATGGGGTTGGAAAATCGATGGCACGAATCTGCTCCCCATATGTAGCTCTGATCAAATGATACCAGAAGACATTTTAAAAACAATAGCCTGCCGATGTGGGACTGGATGCAGAACCAAAACTTGCAGCTGTAGAAAGCATGGATTAAAATGTTCAAGTATATGTTTAAAGTGTGACAACGAAACTTGCACAAATATTGAAACTCCTATTATCGAAGATATTTTCGACGATGAATTAAACGAGCTGAATATTACAGAAGCAGCTATAGACAGCGAAGAATATGTTAATGAAAATGTAAATGACGACATTGTTGATAGTGATGGTGACACATCAGAACTTACTGTATATAATAGTGACAATAGTAGTAGCAGCGAAAGCAAATATAAATCACCTGTAAAGAAACAAAAATATTAATATTGTATCACGCATTGTCTAACGATTTTTCAGATAAATACACGAATTTAAAAAAAAAATTATTTTGTTATTTCCTTTGCAATTATAAATAACCCAAGCACTATAATCAATTACTTTGCCGCTTAAATACTCACAAATAACTAATGAAAACACAAGCATTATAATTAAGAGAAAGTCAGTGGGAGTTTGTTCTCACCCACTCCACCGATAGTGCTAATGTACTCATGCCACGGTCCTAATCAGCTCATGTCACTAACGTTCCAGTGCTCAGTGATGACTAATTTGAATTTGGAAATTTTTTATTTAATCTGTAAGTATTAAACTTCAACTCATGTAAATTTGAGCCCTTAATATTAAAAAATGACGCCATAGGAATAAAAAAAAATAAAAAAATTTCTCGGCTTCAGAAGGTCGGAGAGTTGATTTTTTTTTTAATTTACAGAAAAATACTAGCTATTAGACAAGAATAACGACGATTGTATGGAATTGTAATTTTTGAAGATATTTAATTTTTTTTATGGAAAAAAAATACCGATTTTTCGACCGATTTCTTGCACATTACCGATCAATTAAAAAGGCGCGCAGTAATTTCACATATTACGGCAACTATTAAAGAACATTTTAAGCCCCGAAACGTTTATAAAAACTCACGGGTTTATGATTTATTGCCATTTTAAAAAAATGTTTTTTTTTCGAAAAAATCGGTTTTTGCAAAAACTTTTCATTGCTTTTCAAATTTTCAAAAACGCTTTTGTTTGGCTTGCCAAGGGCTACACTTTCACCAAGTATGGCTTCAATTTTTTTTTTTTAAGAGATACAAGCGTTTTAAAAAACAGCGATTTTTAACGGTTTTTTTAAAATTGCCACTTCATTTTCGATTTTTTTAACATCGGACTGGGCTAGATCGATCGGTAATAATTAATTCTACAACTTTTGTATGAAACTTTTTTTAATCCAAAGCATATTTTATTTTTTAAACGCAAAAAACTGTTTTTGACCAATTTTGGCCGCAATTTTCGGTAAGACCCATGACTGTCAGTCAAAATACAGCATTGAATTCTACGGAAAATTTCCGATTTTTTACATATTTTGGTTTACTGTATTTCGGTAAACAGCTGAAAAAATGTAGAATGACTGGTCTAGATCCACAATATCCTGGTGGATACGTGATACCGCCAAAAACTTAGGATCATTGATCAAAATATAAATTTTTAATACCAAGTAATAAACAAATGCAGTATAGCAAGTGTATTTATAAATATAAGTACATTCTCTCTTGTGATATTAAATGGAGGCTGGTGACTAGCTTGATATTAAGTAATTTTGATTATGCCAGTAGTGTATACTTTCATCTTCTCAGCAAGAACTTTCAGAACAAAATTTAAGTTATGCAAACTGCGGTTTAAGATTCTCTTACAATACCTATAGAATATTTTAAAAATAGAAAACAGATTTTCTTTCCTACACGATGCGTTAATTATAATATTGTCACCAATAATACACGCAAATACTTATTTACCACTCTTGAACGCAGATCTAATATTCATATTGATAATTACAACATTCCAAAACATAAAACAAGTAAATTTGAGGGTTGCCTTTCTTACGTAGCACCTAAATTGTTAAACAAGCATCTTAGTATATTCATTTCGTCAAAGTCTATGTTCCAATGTTAGTGTATTAGTTTATTTAGGTCAAATCTTGCAAGCTGAATTAGAACCACTTCCTCTTATCCTACGGAGTTGAAATTTTACACATTGATTCAGTTTCGATGACAATGCATTTTAGTGATAGGCATGACCTAATTCTATAGTCAGGATATACAGTGTAGTCGATTTAGTGTGCAATAAATCGCATTTCTTTTTTTTTTAGTTGCACAACCAATCCCAATCCCAACTACAAGAATATGTGAGTAACACCTCTAACTCAAAATTATACCTAAAGAAAACATGTTTACTACCCATAATTTCACATCAAGATAGGCAACTATTTACTATCGAATTCTAGATCGTGGGTTGCATACCTCTATAGTCAAACAAACGAATTAATCTGAGTTAATTTACTGTATTCAAACATAAATTTATTAATGTAGCCTTTTCAAATGCTACAAGAAAATATACAGGGTGAACCGACCAAAAGGAATAGAAAATGAAAAAAAAAAATTCCCTCAAACTTAAAATTTCCACCTTCATAGCATTTCCAAACCTATTTTAAAAAAAGAAATTACCACGAATAGACGATGGAAAAAGTTTCAAAAATAAATGCAGATAGTTTACTCTTTAATTATAGTTTCTTGACACTAACCTTACTTTTTGAACAAGCCAATTTTTTTAAAGAGTCACTTTTAGCAAAAAAAAATTTTTAAGTCCATTTGCGATATAGGTAAACCAATCCGGGGACTATGGGTGGTATTTTACAATGTCGTTTGATGTATACTTCTTTGAAATAAAAATTTTAATCTCTGTAAATAGATATTCGTAGTCACCAATGTCCGACTGAAACTTTTATTCGTGTCGTAACAGTGAAACTGTAAACTGGATTTCTCACATAACAATCAAAAAGTGTTTTTCATTGACTCTACACCCCGTATAAAACAAATATTTGAGATTTAAGAGAAAATATGTAATGGCACACCGTACATTACCTCCATTTCGTTAAGTGTATCACTCCGCAGGACATAGGATGAGGGTCGGAATAGGGTAGATGGGGGCTTAGCGGTTAGCAACCCTTGATGGTTTTCCACCGATTGCTTGGGGAGGCATCCGAGGAAATTCTTAACAATTTGTCCGCATTACGTGTAAAAGGTGTACAGATGTTTACATGGATTTATTGATATTCTGCATAGCCATTTTATGCACCCCCAGGGATTCATCTCTAAATCCCCGAAGAGGTTCTTACTTTACGAAAAGCTGCAGGTTTACACGTGATAGAAATAAATCGTACAAAAAACATCGACGTGTTACAATTTTTAAAAATACATGGGTCGGAATTTAGTTGATATTTATGTTTTCTAATGAATACGAAAATTGTGGCGTTAAAAATAATTCCTACTATTAATATTATTTACTACCAACTTAGTAAAAAAAAATTATTAATAGTAAAAAGAAAATCAAACCAAAATCAATATCAATACCCCTTGTACGAATACTAACTGAACTGACTGCCTGCTAGCTAACAGTTGGAGGTTGGGGCAGGTTCAAATTTAAAAAAGTGTATATTAGAGAGGGCGCCACATGATTTGAGCCAGTCAGTATTGTGTTGTTATGTGTTGCCAGTTCGCCGTAAACCATGAAATTAGCAAAAGACAAATTATTAGATTTGGGCTCGTACAAGTAAATTTAGTTTCGTTAAAACCAACAAAATATATGGAAAGATTAAATGAACAACTCTATAAAAAAAAATGTATAATATATTACTGTATGTAAAAACTCACATAAACAACAAAAAAAAGTGACTTGAAAATCAAATTAGCTCAAAGAAAATTACTTAAAGTGAATATCACTACCTATGTAACTAGTAGCAATAAAAAAAAACTAACCTACTTATATAACAACGAATATACCCGCATTCAGATATTAATTAATAAAAAAAAATAAAGTAACCTCGCAATACTCAGATGTTAGTATGAACGCACCGCAATATAGCTATATGTTGGCTCACAAATATGCATAAAAGTGTACCCAAATTTTGGGGTAGAGTGTATATAATCGTATTTAAAATGTTCATAAATTTTTACGCTGAGTATATATATGCACAATAAAGATGGAACCTAAATTATGTCGTTGAGTATATAAATATTTTAAAGAAAAATATGAACCTAAATTTTTAAGCGGGGTATATATACATATATGCTAAATGATGTAAAAAAGGTAATAATAATGATTAAATTAATACTCCAAAATATACTATTACAAGTATTACTGGTTAATAAATTACACAAAAATTAATATGACTCTATGATTTGAGCTATTTTAAATATGTACACACAATTAAATATAAAATCATCAAGAATTTTAGCAGAATCAATCAATTATTAGCAATAATCAAATCAGTAGTAATAAAAAGAAAACTTGCGTGACTCCTGGTGTGACTAGTGGGTGATGATGGCTGAACTGTGGTTGTAGGATGAAACTCGTGCAGCAAAATAAACTCCAAACTCAAACTTCCAATATATCTCCGGAAAAATTCCTCTCAATAAACTAACCATAAAATGGTAGAACCATAAAACCATAAAGCAAATCCAAATATAAAAATCCGGGAACAAAATCCAGATATTAAAAAAAAACCCTGGGGAGGAAAAATTGTTGTAAGATCTGTCTTACAAAAAAAATGCAATAATCACGTAAAAATTACACTTATTTTTGCAGGAAAATTAACAGAAGAAATTTATATTTAATTACATACCTTTTACAAAGGGTTTTATTCCAAAATATCCAAAAAAACGACTGTCTCATTAGATGACACGGCGTGGTGATGGTAATGGTAGTGTTTAATCCCCAATTTGGGTGTGATTTTCTTCAAAATATACTATCTAATAGCTTCTCCACCAAAAATAACAAACGAAAATCACAGTGGCACAACTCTAGATACTATTCCCATAAAGGATGATTCGAGATCACAAATTTACTAGGCGGCCGAACTACCTTTGCCGAAATCAAGACAGGAAGTGAATATATATGTCAAAAAGACAAAAGATTGAAGGATTTTTCCACCCACATTAAAGCCTATTTGAAAAAAAGATTAAAGAGAAGAGTTTGTCCCTTGATCGATAGGTGGCGCACGAACGATAAGAATTATTTTATGCAAATGCCTTTTAAAAATTATAATCACACTATAAAATGTTGTGATCTTTAACACACTTAAGTCCTATAGTAAATAAATAATTTAGTTGTTCATATTTAAATAAATGATTTCACAGATCCTCCAGAAGAAATAGTAGCAATTTGACAGATTGATATGACGTCACCACTCGCATTGTTTACAATAATAAATTGTTGTTAGTGCTCTATTACAATTGCAATTACTGAGGTGAGTATGTACTAGTTCGATAGGGAATATATTTTAAGGCCTATCTGTTCAAAATCACTAAATTTGAATGAAACAGTAACTAGAGGTAAAAATGTTAAAATTGTAAATAATAAATAATTTATTTTTCAGGGACCTGTGAATGGACTCTCACTTTACTTATGTCAATATTCTAGTTAGGGTGAGTACTTTTTATTACAACTAGTAAGAATACTCGATTAATCAATTTTGGAAGTATTTCTCTACATAACCTTATTTTTTATTTTTCCAATTTTAGGCATTCACACAAGATTAACTCATTGTGTAACTAGTCCAGACTTTAGACTAGACACAACTAAAGGAAACAATACCAAAACAACCTATAGAAAACCTTTCCTACACAGCCAAACTAGTAAGTGAAAATTTATACTACGATAGCTACGATGAGGTTCGGAGCCATATTTTGGTGAAATGGTCTTGGGCAAAATGGGATGCTAGCAGAGCAGACAGGTAAGTAAATATAAACAATTTGAGTTAGGTAGCCTAATATTAATACATTTTACAGGGTGTTACCAGAAAAATTGTCCATTTGTGCAGAAAAATCACTTATATTTTCTACAGAAATTAATCAGCACTGGTATACTTAGTAAATTATTGTTGTTAACTTGCATCTAATTATGTTGTACTGTATGTCCAAATAAATTAGGCTAAATAAATTGTCATAAATAATGTATTTGTTTAATAATTATTTCTAATGGGAAATCTGACTGCAACAATCCCCCCCTTTCTTGAAGAAAATTAACCGATTTCGGTTAATTTTCACACGAAGGCGCACTTTTTAGATCTTTAATATGCCAAGTTCCCTTGAGGACTTTCTTGTCGCGATCCTTTAACGTGTACGTCCATGGGGAAACTTTTTCATGTATATAGTATGGTCCGATATACTTCGGCGCTAGCTTTGCAGAATAATAATTAGCAGCATTGGAGAGAGTGTAATTTCTCTTCCACACCAATTCACCAGGTTTGTATTGTTCATAGCGTTTACGCAAATTGTATGTAGCGCAACTCCTTTCTCCTGCTACTTCCAAACGCTTACGAACATCCTCAAACATTTTCTTAAACGTTAAATTCTTCGTAGATTCACTTGTTTGATTTCCGTCTTCTACATCTGGTAGTGATTCAATCATATAATCATCCCCAGACAACATCATATTTCTACCAAAATTCACAAAATACGGAGTCAAACGAGTAGTTTCGTGTTTCGCAGTACGCAGAGCACACGCAAGCTCAGGTAAATTTATATCCCAATTTCGATGGTTTTCCTTTACATATATCGACAACATTATCTTGAGAGTACCATTAGTTCTTTCCGTGGGGTTTGCACGGGGATGATAATTAGCATTATATTTACAATCAAACTTAAATTCATTTGAGAAATCAATAAATTTCTTACTCCTAAATTGTGGTCCATTGTCACAAATGACCTTCCTAGCAACTCCAAAAATTAAAAATACATCTTCCCTAATTCTCTTGACAATACTTTCTGTTGTAGCTGTTCTCAAAGCAAATACAAGAGCAAATTTACTCAGATAATCAGTAACTACTAAAATAAACGAATTCCCCTTCTTTGAATGTGGAAGTGGTCCCATAATGTCGACGGATATCATTTCCCAAGGGCGATCTACTTTTCGATGTGGTACCATCCTGTCCGCTGGTGGTTTATTACTTGGCTTATGAGCTGCACACACCAAACACTTCCTGATGTAGTTGGCAACATCACATCTCATTTTCGGCCAGTAATATTTTTCCGTTAGCCTCGAGTACGTTTTATAAACACCCATGTGTCCACTTCTCGGAGGATTATGCGCTGAGGTAATAATACTTTCTCTGTCACCTTTTAGTACAACCAACTTCCAAAAATCTGCACCATTAGCCAACTCTGGGTAATCCTGCTTGACATATTTGTAGAGTTTGTCATCAGATACTCTCCAATTCCTGAATCTCAAAGGGAAAAGTTGAACATTTTTCATCATTTTCAAGTACCACTTGTCCGAGATTGGTTTGATATAAACGTCATTTTCTACGGTTTTCATAGAATCCACAACAGGAACAGCTCTGGACAAGGTATCAGGTACTATGTGATCTTTGCCTTTTCTATGTACTACCGCATAATCGTATTGCTGCAGCCTTACCGCCCATCTTGCAAGTCGCCCACTAGGGTCCTTTAAGTTATGAAGCCATTTTAGAGAATAATGGTCTGTGACCACCGTGAACGGCACACCTTCCAAATACGGACGTAATTTTTCGACTGCATACAACAAAGACAAAAGTTCTCTCTCCACCACTGAGTAATTTCTTTCTTGTTTTGATAGTGACCTACTCAGAAAACATATTACACGATCGCCATCTTTGTGGGGTTGCGTAAGAACGGCCCCTATGCCATATCCTGACGCATCTGTCTCTACAACGAACGGCAGCGTATAATCAGGACAGCTCAACACTGGCGCCTCCACCAAACACTGTTTAATTCGCTGAAAGGCATTTTCACATTCTGCTGACCACTCAAATTTCCTGGATTTCCTTAGCAACTGGTTAATAGGAGCAATAACAGTTGAAAACTCAGGCACAAACCGCCGATACCAAGAAAATGTTCCCACTATTCGACGAACTTCACTAACATTCTTCGGTGCCGGTAATTCCAACATTGCACGAATTTTATCGGGATCAACATGTAGTCCATTCCTATCCACCACATATCCAAGATATTTCATCTCTGGCCTACAAAATTGACATTTCTCCAAACTAATGGTTAGGTTGGCTTCTCTTAATCTCCTAAAAACTTCTTCAATGACTTCCAAATGCTTTTCAAAGGTTTCTGTCACTATAACCACGTCATCCAGATACACAAATACATACGGTTCCAGTTTCGGTCCTAAAACACGATCTATTAGCCTCTGCCATGTTGCTGGAGCATTATGTAAGCCGAAGGGCATTCGACGAAATTGGAAAAGACCTCTGTTAGGGACAGTAAATGCTGTGTAAGGTCTGGACGTTTCCGCCACAGGAACCTGATGGTATGCAGATTTTATGTCTAAGCTAGACAAATAAACTGCGTTCCTAAGTTTGTCCAAGATGTCTGCTATTTTTGGTAATGGATAACTATCGCGCTCAGTCACAGCATTTAGCTTGCGATAGTCGACACAAAACCTAAAGGTATTATCCTTCTTTTTAACCATCACAATCGGTGAAGCCCAAGGACTATTAGATTCTTCCACGATTCCTTGCTGAAGCATATCTTCCAATTCCTTATCTATATATTTCTGTATTACCGGAGAGACTCTGTAATACCGTTGCTTAATTGGGGCTGATTTTGTGACTATCACGTGTTCAGTCATATTTGTGCATCCTAGTGATTTACCCATCAATTCTACGTTTCGATCAATCACAGCTTGTAGACGATTTTTTTCAAGGTTACTCAAAACTGTTTGACTCCTCACTTGCTGGATTGACAAAATTTCTTGATTCTCAGAAAAATGCCACTCATTGGAACGTAAATCTGGTACAATACCCATTCTACACCAGAAATCTTGGCCTAATATAAGTGTCTTCGGTAGCTCAGGGATAACGACAACATCCAAAACCACTACCTTATCTCTTACCCGCATTGGCAAGGTACACTTCCCAATACTTGTACATGTCTCCCCATTAGCTACCGTAACCACTGTCTTATTATTAGAATCAATAGAAATCCCTAGTCTTCCTACCAGATTCCAACCATCACTTCCCAAAATCGTGCATGTAGCTCCAGAGTCCAATAAACCTAACAATTCAATGCCCAATATATCAACTTTAAGGTAAGGTCTTTCATCGTCCTTAGCATGGTCCAATATAAAGTCCAACACCGGAAATATACGATTAGCCGAGATCCCAGTTGCAACGCTATTGGCTCGGCCTCCTAAGAGCGTCGCTGCGCGTTTCCCAAAGTAGAACAATTAGGACAAGTTCTTACAGTATATCCTTCCATTTTACATCTAAAGCAATGTATTTTCTTAACTGACGTACAACCAATAGCTCGGTGACCTGGCTGGTGACATCTGAAGCAAATTACTTCTTTGGCTTTTCCACTAGCCTGCGGTTTTCCCAAATCCATGGTGTTCACCTTCTCTGCGACGTCTTCAACATAAGCCAAATCTGGTTCCAGAGTACCTGCGCGCCGAGGTGGAGGTTCATGGAAATTTTCTATATTTTCATTCCTCTCACCCAGCTTCCTGCATATCGCACGAAGTTCAACAATAGATGATACTTCGCGCAAACCAATTCCTTGTTGAAGTGAAGGTCGAATATTTCTTAAAAGAATAGCAAGCTTCGCTTTCTCTGAGATTGGATAGGTTAACCGATTAAAATAACTATTCATGATGGCTAAATATATTCCAATAGATTCATCTTTTGCTTGGGTCCTCTTTTCTATCTCCTTAAGTAATTCTTCATCATGCCTTCCTCTCCTAAATTCTAGTTTAAACTCTTCTATTAAATCCTCCCAGCTATTGATATGTCTTCGAATATCTTGATAAAATGATAGTGCCTTTCCGGAAAATAAGTCGATACCAGAGTCCAGTAGTGTATCTTTCGAAACATGACGAGCTACTCGAAGTTCTTCAACCTGCTCCAGAAATGCGCTCAATGACATTTCTTTCAAATTGCCACTAAACTTTATATTCCATTTACTTGGAGGGATGGATTTGACAGAGCTACTTGTGCTCGGGCGAACAAGTTCGTCCACAGCCGATGACCTTGACACATTTCCAATACCATCATTAAAGGTGTTACTCTCCAAATTTTTTTCCAAAATTCCTACAACAGGTGGTATATCTTGACTTTTCTCATCATGTGCATCGAGTATTCCGATAAACTTATCCATCAACGACAATGTAAGGGCCAGTAGCTCAGACTTATTCTTCATCTTTTCAACATCTTCAGTAACCATGTTATCCAGACGACCTAATATATGAGCAAACTTCGTCTGCATCTTCAACGCCTCTCCACTTTTCCGTGGTTGATCAAAATTAGATATCACCGTTGCAAGTCCGTCCAATTTTTCTTTTACTGCATTATAATCTTCTTCAAAAGTGAAAGGATATTTGGGGTATCTTAAACTATCCCCACTTTTCTCCATTTGAAAAGCAACAGATAATCGACCACGCATTTCATCAACATTACCTGTACTAATACCACGTACTGTAAGTTCATAGACCAGTTCATCCTTATCTAATTTATTTATAACAATTTTTCGAGCCATTTTTATATTATAAATCAATTTCCTAAGTGTATAATAATCAAAATATCAAACTTAAGTTAGGAAAAGTAGTCACACAAGCAAACAACAACAAATGGAAGTATATCCAAAAATTCAAAAAAAAATGTAAGTCCAAAAATATATAATATTTTTTTTTAATTCAAATGGAACTTACTCTTAAATCTTCTTATTATATAAAAAAAAAACACAAATCGCCCCACGTTGGGCGCCAAAAATGTGGCGTTAAAAATAATTCCTACTATTAATATTATTTACTACCAACTTAGTAAAAAAAAATTATTAATAGTAAAAAGAAAATCAAACCAAAATCAATATCAATACCCCTTGTACGAATACTAACTGAACTGACTGCCTGCTAGCTAACAGTTGGAGGTTGGGGCAGGTTCAAATTTAAAAAAGTGTATATTAGAGAGGGCGCCACATGATTTGAGCCAGTCAGTATTGTGTTGTTATGTGTTGCCAGTTCGCCGTAAACCATGAAATTAGCAAAAGACAAATTATTAGATTTGGGCTCGTACAAGTAAATTTAGTTTCGTTAAAACCAACAAAATATATGGAAAGATTAAATGAACAACTCTATAAAAAAAAATGTATAATATATTACTGTATGTAAAAACTCACATAAACAACAAAAAAAAGTGACTTGAAAATCAAATTAGCTCAAAGAAAATTACTTAAAGTGAATATCACTACCTATGTAACTAGTAGCAATAAAAAAAAACTAACCTACTTATATAACAACGAATATACCCGCATTCAGATATTAATTAATAAAAAAAAATAAAGTAACCTCGCAATACTCAGATGTTAGTATGAACGCACCGCAATATAGCTATATGTTGGCTCACAAATATGCATAAAAGTGTACCCAAATTTTGGGGTAGAGTGTATATAATCGTATTTAAAATGTTCATAAATTTTTACGCTGAGTATATATATGCACAATAAAGATGGAACCTAAATTATGTCGTTGAGTATATAAATATTTTAAAGAAAAATATGAACCTAAATTTTTAAGCGGGGTATATATACATATATGCTAAATGATGTAAAAAAGGTAATAATAATGATTAAATTAATACTCCAAAATATACTATTACAAGTATTACTGGTTAATAAATTACACAAAAATTAATATGACTCTATGATTTGAGCTATTTTAAATATGTACACACAATTAAATATAAAATCATCAAGAATTTTAGCAGAATCAATCAATTATTAGCAATAATCAAATCAGTAGTAATAAAAAGAAAACTTGCGTGACTCCTGGTGTGACTAGTGGGTGATGATGGCTGAACTGTGGTTGTAGGATGAAACTCGTGCAGCAAAATAAACTCCAAACTCAAACTTCCAATATATCTCCGGAAAAATTCCTCTCAATAAACTAACCATAAAATGGTAGAACCATAAAACCATAAAGCAAATCCAAATATAAAAATCCGGGAACAAAATCCAGATATTAAAAAAAAACCCTGGGGAGGAAAAATTGTTGTAAGATCTGTCTTACAAAAAAAATGCAATAATCACGTAAAAATTACACTTATTTTTGCAGGAAAATTAACAGAAGAAATTTATATTTAATTACATACCTTTTACAAAGGGTTTTATTCCAAAATATCCAAAAAAACGACTGTCTCATTAGATGACACGGCGTGGTGATGGTAATGGTAGTGTTTAATCCCCAATTTGGGTGTGATTTTCTTCAAAATATACTATCTAATAGCTTCTCCACCAAAAATAACAAACGAAAATCACAGTGGCACAACTCTAGATACTATTCCCATAAAGGATGATTCGAGATCACAAATTTACTAGGCGGCCGAACTACCTTTGCCGAAATCAAGACAGGAAGTGAATATATATGTCAAAAAGACAAAAGATTGAAGGATTTTTCCACCCACATTAAAGCCTATTTGAAAAAAAGATTAAAGAGAAGAGTTTGTCCCTTGATCGATAGGTGGCGCACGAACGATAAGAATTATTTTATGCAAATGCCTTTTAAAAATTATAATCACACTATAAAATGTTGTGATCTTTAACACACTTAAGTCCTATAGTAAATAAATAATTTAGTTGTTCATATTTAAATAAATGATTTCACAGATCCTCCAGAAGAAATAGTAGCAATTTGACAGATTGATATGACGTCACCACTCGCATTGTTTACAATAATAAATTGTTGTTAGTGCTCTATTACAATTGCAATTACTGAGGTGAGTATGTACTAGTTCGATAGGGAATATATTTTAAGGCCTATCTGTTCAAAATCACTAAATTTGAATGAAACAGTAACTAGAGGTAAAAATGTTAAAATTGTAAATAATAAATAATTTATTTTTCAGGGACCTGTGAATGGACTCTCACTTTACTTATGTCAATATTCTAGTTAGGGTGAGTACTTTTTATTACAACTAGTAAGAATACTCGATTAATCAATTTTGGAAGTATTTCTCTACATAACCTTATTTTTTATTTTTCCAATTTTAGGCATTCACACAAGATTAACTCATTGTGTAACTAGTCCAGACTTTAGACTAGACACAACTAAAGGAAACAATACCAAAACAACCTATAGAAAACCTTTCCTACACAGCCAAACTAGTAAGTGAAAATTTATACTACGATAGCTACGATGAGGTTCGGAGCCATATTTTGGTGAAATGGTCTTGGGCAAAATGGGATGCTAGCAGAGCAGACAGGTAAGTAAATATAAACAATTTGAGTTAGGTAGCCTAATATTAATACATTTTACAGGGTGTTACCAGAAAAATTGTCCATTTGTGCAGAAAAATCACTTATATTTTCTACAGAAATTAATCAGCACTGGTATACTTAGTAAATTATTGTTGTTAACTTGCATCTAATTATGTTGTACTGTATGTCCAAATAAATTAGGCTAAATAAATTGTCATAAATAATGTATTTGTTTAATAATTATTTCTAATGGGAAATCTGACTGCAACAAAATAATTTAAACAAGACCTGACAAGGCTTTCTTGGAGATTCCAGACTCATTTCGATACGCATCGTCGCCATTGTTTCGTAGATGTCTATACAACCTGGTTGCCAATGTTAAAAGAACTTCACAAATTTATCATTGTGCAAAATAAAACTGATGTATCAATACTGATGTGTAATAGGCCAGTCATTAATAGACCAAAAAAGGTACAAAGTATTTCGAAATTTTTGGATATTTGAGACAATATTCGGTGAGTCAAATAAATATTGACCAGTGTTGCACCCTTTTTCGCCCCCCAGAACATTATTAAATTAACAAAAAACGTAAAGCAATAACTTTTTGAAGAAAAGAATCCGAAACTTATGCCAACCTTGGAGAACATTAAGAATTATTAGACATCTTCTGTCAAGTTTGCAGCCAGCTACGAAGAACATAACATTGCAAATAGTTATGTATTAACTATTATGATATGTTTTGTCGAAAAAAATTACGATAGTTATCCAAATAATTGTTTGTGCAACAGGATAGGCTCAGAAACCTGCTTGTAATTGGAACAGCACGGAACTAGAGGAACTTACGGGGTATTGTCAATATACTGAACTGAACTTGTGGTAGGTACCTTGTGAAACATCTTGAAAATAATTGTTAATAAATTAAACACTGCTTTTAGATGAATCAATCAATATATTATAAATACTCTACATATGTTTCGGCTTATTAGGCCTTTATCAAGAGTATTACATAGTGAATACAGTATTCACTATGTAATACTCTTGATAAAGGCCTAATAAGCCGAAACATATGTAGAATATTTATAATATATTGATTGATTCATCTAAAAGCAGTGTTTAATTTATTAACAATTATATTGTCAATATATCGGTCCACATTGAATGAGACAGCACAGAATTTTACAGATATATATTCACCACTCCTCGTCTACAGTCCACGTGGACTTGATCCGCCTGTCACATAGAAATATAGATGGGATTAGATGCTTAACGAATTTGATTTGTCAACCCCAACCTTGTTCAGAGTTTTTGCATGCCATAATATATAAAACAAAAAATACGTATGAACTATTTGTATCGTATGATCTGCACGAGGCAGTTCAGTACAGCCAGGTAGCGTTATAAATTACTTAATTCTAGTGAATATTTTGAATATATAAACTATAATAACTACTTTACTGATTCTATTCGCAGTTATCAATCACCATATACAGATATTTGCAATAAATGGCGGCTTTTAATTCTTACGGCCATGCACAGCCACCAGCCTCTACACCGTCTTTCCAGCGTCTCTTCCGTTGCTGACTTGGCGTAGGAATATCGTCTACTGGTCGCACAAGCTATTACGCTATTGGTCAAGCATTTGTCATGACTAGCTGAAAAAATTTAAACGCGTATAATTTAAATTTAAATACTAAATAGATTAGTCGCGCGCGTTATCTAATTTAAGGTACTGAGTGTTCTTACAAAACGTGACCGTTACACATTCGAAGCAACACACAAAAAATCCGAACACCAACAATAGAACAGGCGAAATCATTGAATTCATGAAAGGTAAAGGGTTGAAAATTCCAGAAAAAAATACAATAGGGACTTTATTAGAACTCATTGGAAAGCAAACTTTTAAAAATTATATGCCCTTGAAAAATTTTTTGGAGCACACGATCATACTATTTTACGCCTGCCTCCATATTATTGCGTTTTCGACCCCACTAAAATGGTGTGGGTTGATGTCGAAACAAAGCTACGTCAATATAATCAATCCCCACAATTAAGTGAGTTTGTCTTTAAGAATATAAAGATAATAGTAGACCGAATAGGCAAAAGCGATATATGGAGGAACTGTGTATCTCATGTGATGAAAGAGGAAAATTAATATGCTATATTACCATCTATTAATCCAATTATTATTAATGTAAATACCGATTCAAGTTCTGAAAATTCGGAGAGTGACGAATGAAATATTGTTTATTTAAAGTTCATAGACAAAGCTTTTTTGCAATTTGTTTATTTAACGTCGACCTATTTCCGCTACTAAGACCAATTTCCTTTATAGAATAGTAGAAATTTTGTACCTGCCTAGCATCATGATACTGCGAAGTTCGTAGTATCATAGCCTAACATTTAATAAACAAGACAGTCGCTGCTTTATTCCCCTTCGGAAGGACTATACCATCTATGCAACTTCCGCCTAAGATTACATAACTTTATAAAATTTATGGATTTAGCCGTTTATTTGTGGTAGTCGACCATAATAAT
Source organism: Stenurella melanura (assembly GCA_963583905.1). NCBI lineage: Eukaryota > Metazoa > Arthropoda > Insecta > Coleoptera > Cerambycidae > Stenurella > Stenurella melanura. The sequence continues at coordinate 138,305,526 of OY757314.1, forward strand.
TTATTAAAACACTTATTTTGTTGCTACCACTGTATTTTATTGTAACTTAACGCTACTATTGTTTCGATACTTCAACGTCGTATCATATTCAAAGCGACTTCAGTCGCTTTGAAGATGATGCGTATAGTATGATGGCTGACTCTGTTTAGATGCTAAAGATAGATTAGTAACAGCAAGAAAACGAAGACTCATATTATACGATCTTCCGAAAATAAAAGATTTCGTTACAGCAGAAGGAACTAAAAAAAAAATAAATCAAATTTTCTGAATTGAACAACTGTTTATTTTGGAATCTTTCGTAAAATCAAGGGTTGTTTTTGATTAAGTTAATAATAAATATTTTCATAACGTCGGCACGCAAATTAAACATTCAAGAAAATTAATAAAGAAATTTCTTTACTCTTTAAATTGCAATAGATATATTTTCTTTAATTTGGGGGTGGTTATATCCCTCCTTAAGAGTGGTTTATTTTTATGTTTTTTTGTAATTAAGTGTCTTAAAATTTACTTAAGTAATATACAGACTGTGCTGAGAATCGCAGGACTTTGTTTTTACTTATTTCCATGAGTCATCTTTTTCTAGGGGTAGTTTTGCAGCACCCTAGGGGTAGATTCTGATCTAATTGAAAGTCCAAAAAAATGCACTGAAAGGAGATAATTTCTGATTCTTTAACATGATACATGAGATTTTATGATTTAGGGTTCGTTTAACTTTTAAGGGGTTGTTTTACTATAAGATGGGTATTAACTGTAAAAAATATCTTAGCTACAATTAGTAGATGGGCAATTCTTTTTCTATACTTTGAGAAATTTTTAGAAAATTCCCTTTTTGAACCATAAAATACTGGTGGGTGTAGGCACAATTCTGATGCCAAATTTGGATTCAGCGGCTGAAAATACATAGTTAGGGTAGAGTACAGTGGTCTGGTGAAAATATTAGGAAAAACAATTGTGTGTGCCTGTGTAATTGTAGAGTACAAAAATAATCTGTTTTATTCATTGGTGGTCAAACAAAGAATATAAATTTCATTATAAACTCTACATATCTGGAAAACGAAGCTATAATTACATTTACATTATTCAATATACAAACTGTTTTAAATAACAATTAGATTTAGCAATTTTAACAAACGAGAGCTTAAAGGACTCATAAAGAGTCTGATTTAATATAAATATTGTGAAGTTAAATAGAAAACAGAAATTAAAGTATTGGAAAACGTTCAGTATCAAAATATATCGATTCTATATTAAATCGGCTCTGAAACCATTAATACTGTTTAAGAACAACTATACAACTCAAGAGCGAATTGCAATATCAGCTCGGTTTAATTACCGAAATTTTATTGAAACTGTGCAAGTAATTAATTTTAATGGACTTTATCGCTCGGCTATTTCATAAATAACTATTACTAAGATAGTGGGACTATTGAAATGGTCGTTTTCTGTAACTTTAGTACTGAACATGTAGCAAATGCAAATTAAATTGAAAACTGTATTGACAAAACATCAGTAAAAATACTGACAATACTTTGTCATTGGACTGCTCCTAGATATTTGTAAATTTTTAGGAGCATTTCATACCGAATAATGGTCGATAATATGTCAATAATGGTTACTATTTGTATTCAACCCTCACTTACATAAGGACAAATGGGGGAGGAAAGTGATGGAATTTTGAGAGTCGTGAGAGATTTCTATTTCGATAAACGGTTATACATATAATACTAATACTGTAGTACCTTCCTTCTCCTTCGCACAACCCTTCGAGGTAGTCTTCCCGAAAAGGGAAGACTGGAGACAACTCGAGGACATACTAAGGCCTGCAGATATTGTCTGGTTCACAGACGGATCGAGGCTTGAGGAAAGTACCGGAGCGGGTATATTTGGGGAAAGGCCCAGGGCTGAGCTTTCTTATGCCCTGGGCAAATTCGCCACGGTATTCCAGACCGAGATCTTTGCCATTTTGGTCTGCGCACAGGAGAATATCCGAAAGGAGTACTCTAATAAACACATATATATATGTAGCGATAGTCAAGCGGCCCTCAAGGCCCTTGCATCGAATCGGACCAAGTCAAAACTGGTCCAAAACTGTAAACAGGCCCTCTGCGAACTTGGCTCATCAAACTGGGTCAGGCTTCTCTGGGTGCCTGGACACAACAACATTGAGGGTAACGAGCGGGCCGACGCTCTGGCCAGAAGGGGCTCTCGTAAACCCCTTCTCGGTCCGGAGCCGGCTCTCGGCTACCCTAGATCCCAAGCCAAGAGGTTAATAGATAACTGGACTCGCTCCCAGTTCACTGACCTCTGGGATTCCTATCCTGGACTCCGGCAAGCGAAGCTCTTAATCGCAGGACCCTTGCCGGAGAGAACAAAACAATTTCTGCGTCTAAGCAGAAAGCAAATTAGAGCCGTAACAGGCCTCCTGACCGGACATGGCTCTTTTAAAAAACACCTACACACAATGGGGGTGGTTGACCACCCCGATTGCAGGTTCTGTGAGGACGAGGAGGAGACTTCCATCCACGTTCTCACTTCTTGCCCAGGACTGATGAACCTGAGGCACAAACACTTCGGCACTGGCTTTCCAATGCTGGAGGAAATAAGGAGTTCTCCCGTGGGAAGGATTTCAGCCTTTGGGCTGGAATCCGGTCTGTACGGGGGAGCTCCCTAATTCGTTAGCGGTAGCACAATGGGCCACAAGGCCTGAGTGCGGCGACCTCCAGGCGCCCCGCTAAAAGAAGAAGAAGAAGAAGAATACTGTAGTAATAGCATAAGCTAGATTTCATGTATTTTTACATTATTATATATCAACGGAATTAGTTATACACAATGAAATTTGAAGTTAATCACGTGTTTAAACCTCAATATTAAATAGTACCTTTTGATTAAACATATTTGTAATAAGCATGTTTGAATAATATCAGGTTTTCACAGTTTGTTACAGAAGATGGTAGATCATTATATTATTTAAATCCATTGCGAAATATCTATCTTGTACTACAGGAATATATAAATTTTCTCTTGATCTTATGTCGTGCTCATGAATGTTCCTAATAAGGTACAATATTGTGATAACTGTTTTGGCACTAACTCATGTAATATTTTGTAAATAAAGCTTATTTAGGATTTTAATTTGCTAGCAATACTAGAATTCAGGTTATCGAAAGAATGCAAAGATTTCATTAATATGTTTACACAAAGTTTTTCTTTGAGTTAGAGCTAGTTATTTTCTCCGCTATTTGCAAAATCCTATAAAGAATATGTTTCAATCAACAAAGTTTCTACTTAAATCTAAGACCGTCCTTACAAAAGTGTAAATGGTCAATAGTATAAATGCACTTAAGTGTCAGCAGAACCAACATTAAAATAAATGTATGAGGCTCTGCCCTATGACACTTAAAGGAGAAATATTTACTGAGGTAAATGAAAAACTGAGTTGGCTTTGTGCGGATGAAATATTTAACGGTTGTGGTTTAAAGTTAGAAAATCAAGGTAAGGAGTATTATTTACTGCACAGACACCTAATTGCACCTACAGTACTGGACTTTACAAATTCAAGACTGTAGCTGACTTAGTGCCATCAAGATTGAAAACATTGTGAAGTGAAAAATTCGCCTAAAACTTAAATAGGTTTTTATTCCTTATTACCGACGAAGTTAATAATATGAAGGCAATGGCAAGAGATTGAGGAACCTTTCTCACAACATGGTTTATGTGACATACTTAGCTGCATATAAATGAATTTATGTCATATAACAAATCGCCTAGAGCCTATTCTGGTTTTGGCGTTATGACTACCTCGAATCCGAGGCCTAATTATTTCTTCTGGAGATATTTCCTATCAAGAAAGTTTTAAAAGCTTTTTCTTGAAATAAGTTGCGATAGACTTATTGACATACAAGCCCCGGTTTATAGTTTATTAAAATAATGAAACTTTATGTTTTGTAATGTACATTTCAATATATTCAACATAATGACCTATTCATTTTTTTCGGAAAACGAGGTATTGCTTTTGATGATGATATCCCATTGTGATATTTACGCTCAAATGAAAGGAATTCATCCCAACATATGAAACACAAATATGGATCGGTAATGGCATATTTGTAATTACTCGGGCATAGTGAAAGATAATACCTTCTCTAGGGTCATGTGTGTGGTTATTAACATCATTACAGTAGTTAACTTAATTGGTTACTATAAAACAGAAAACTCAACGTTTTCGTTGTTTCTGGTATCAAATACGATATAATGTAAACAAGTTGTAGGTACCTAATGCTTATTAGTCTATAAAGATGAAATTTACGCCTGGGCCGTTAGTACGTCAATATGTTTTTATTGCTTCGCTTTACATATTGTATACACTGGGTATGATTTTTATTCACCGAACTCTGGAGAAACGGTCTGTTAACTTTATGGTTAGAATGATCTCTGGTTTAAGAAACTTGCGACTATACAGGACAGTGATGTAAAAAAACCGTTTTTTTTGTAATTAGAAAAAAACTAGAAAAAAAACGTGTTTTTTATAATGAAAAAAAACATTTACACGTTTTTTTTCACTACCAGCTACCTCAGCTGCTTGTGAAAGAACTTTCAGTACATATGCAGCAATACATACCTCTAAAAGGAATAGACTTAGAAACGACAGGGCGGCCAAGCTTGTGTATATTTGGCATAATTTAAAATTACAAAGTGAATGTCTTAAAAACACGAAGACTCGGAAGACTGCCAGTTTAAAGCTACCTGAATGTGTTGAAGAACAAAACACTAAGGCTATCACTACCAGTACCAGTACTGGCAGTACTCCCATCACTAGTGAAATTGACAAACCGAATATCAATATTATCAGTATTACCAACACCAAGCATTTGCCTACTACATCCACAAGTGGAGTGGCATCAACGTCAAAGTCAAAAATAGACGACAGTCTTATGGAATGGAACAGTGACAGTGACGATACTGTTCTTACTGACGACGAATCGTCTAATTCTGGCTCCCATTTTTCTGTGCACGACACAGATTCTTCTGGAGATTTAGAAGAAATGGAGGAAGAAGAAGAACTATAAGTTTGCGATACTGGCAGTGTCAGTACCCCTCTTAGTTATCTTTTTATTTTAATTTATTTATTGAATCTAAATTTTAAATAGAGTTGAGTTTATTTGTTTCATTTTAATCTTTAATATTATTTTATGGACGTTTTTATTGTAAAAATTGCAATACATGTATAATGTGTACATAAATAGAATTTTTATTTTAATTATGAAAAAATACCAATTCCTGAAAAAAAACAAAGGTTATGTGTATTTTTTCACAAAAAAAACATGCAAACTGAAAAAAAACATTATTGTTTTTTTTCATTTACATCACTGATACAGGATGTTCCGAAGGGTGTAGCTTAATGATGGATGAATTTTCAAACACTTCCCTATGTGGGGCAGTTCATTAGTGACATAAAATGAATAGATTTAAGAAGCCTACAAATTAAAAATGAGTTTTACGCATTATGTTTTCAATAATATAAATCAAATGTAACTGATACGCAACAAATACATTGAAATACAAATACCTGCCAAATAGATGCTACATTTGGGCGCTTTTCAGATTTTTTGCATCGGTTGTTTAGAAATTAGAGGAACAGGGGGCGCATTGATAACGAATTTGAAGTCGAATATCTCGTGATTGAAGAGTTAAAATAAAAAGGTACCAAAACATTCTATATTTCATTTTCGAAAAGCTCTCCAACCATACGTCACTCGATGGGGTAAGTGTATATTTTTTTGGGAGGGGAGTCCAAAAATTTATTTTCAAAAATATCTTCATTTATATTTTGAGTCGTCAGTTTACGTATACCATATTTCATCTAGATAGGTAAAGAAATGATCAAATGTACGTACCGAAGCGCGGCTTCCTACAGAACCCTAAGAATGTACTTGTAGTGAATCTATATGGGTACCAAATTACACACACAACAAAAGTCTAAAGATATGTACAGGATCACATTTAAGACATAAGAGAAATTTTTGTATCGGCTGAATTATACTTCTAATGTACTTGCTAGTTCAATTTCTCGGTCTGAGTACACGTGTTGTTTGGAAAACACATAAAACAGATAATAAAACGTTGATCAACACAATTGAAGAAAAACCTATAATTTCTATGTGCCGTAAAATTATCTGGTAGTTTCAATTTTAGTCATTCCAAATTTCCAAACGATAAGGTTTAAACTTAGACAAGATGAGTCGAGTAGTAGGTCTTCTCTAAGCTGGCACGAGGCAAGTCGAAGTAGCTCAGCGGATGGGTGTTTCCCAAAATGTCATAAGTTATTTATGGAGGCGTTTTAGGGAAACTGAAAAACTGAACCGAACAAGATCCAGGGTGTGGATGATCTACAACTGCAGCTGAAGACAGATTTTTAGTGTTAAATGCTAGAAGGCACCCTACAATTACCGCACCTGATTTGGTTACGGAATTGCAGCGAGTTTATAACGTAATCGTTGATCGAGGTACTGTGAGAAATCAACTCCACAAAGCCAATCTTCATAGTCGACGACCACCCAGATGTCCGCCACTTTCTAGTGGCTATCGCGCTTCCAAATTAGACTGGTGTTAAGAACATCAACATTGGGATGCAAACTCTTGGGCTACAGATGAATCCAGAGTTTGAAGACGATTCAAATATATTTGAAACACGTTCAGGATGTTCACACATACAGAGGTGGTAAAGTAACGGTATGTGGCGGAAAAACTATAGGCGGAACAACCGAGTTCGTTTCTCCTGATCGTTTCGTAACAGAACAGCAATATCTGAATAATACTGTTCAATCCATTATGCGTCTATTTGTGGATGCTGTTACTGAAAACTGCCACCTAATACAGCATAGTACTTCGGTACATGTCTCATGTACTGTGATGAAATGGTTGGCAAATGAGGAAATTGAAGTGTTGCTATGGCCCTCACAATCTCCGAAGCTTAATCCAATAGAACGTACGTGGAATATGCTTCAACGTAGAATTACTCAACATATAGGCAATATTCACAATGTTTTTCGATTCCGGGAGCTCCTGATAAGAGAATGGGCACGTTTACCTCAAGCTAACATTAACAACGTCATTTTGATGAGCAATAGGTGTAGAGCTGTGATAAACCAACGGGGAAGCTATACTGTGTATTTTTTTTTCTCTTTAAATTACGTATATTTATAAAAATATCCCTAGACATTTGTTGTTTGATTTGGACTAGCTAAAGTTTCTTAGAATTACTCTTCACCTTAGATGAATTAAATGCACGAAAAGTTCAAAAATAAAGTACACCTTAATTTTAACCGTAAGTACGTAAGTAGGTATATGTACGTATGTGTTGTAATGGTGCAAAAGTTACTTGTCCAATAGGTTACAGTGTACAAAAGTTAACGATAAGGGATCAAATACAAGGCCAATTAATGTTGGTGTACCCCAAGGCAGTGTACTTGGACCACTCCTGTTTATTGTATATCTAAATGATATAAATTTCGATATTAATTGTGACTTCATTAACTTATGTGTTGATTACACCTTTATTGTAATTGCACATAGTGATGTTAACATTGCTATTGAAAATATGAATATCGAATTAATGAAGCTAGCAGGATATCTCAACACTAAGAAATTAAAATTAAATATAAATAAAACCAATGGAATGATTTGTACTAAAAATATAATTGTTCTTAATTAAATATAAATTATGTTAATATACTCTTTGGTAACAACAAATTTGAATTGGTAACTGAAATAAAATATTTGGGATTCATGATCTGTATTGATTTAGGTATATAAAAACGTTTTGTGTACGTACAAAAGAAAATATCGAAGGACCTATTTTTCGCATCCAGAATTTCCAAATATTTAACGATAGCAACAAGCATTGCAGTTTTTAAAACAATAATACAGCCTTAGTTCGATTATATTGTACGAGTATTCTAAATTTTCTTGATAACAACAGCATTGCTGTATTACAGAAACTGCAGAACAGAGGAATGCGAATTTTAACAGGTGTAAGATACTGTTGCATCTTACACCTGTTAGAACAATGTTAAATCTATTAGACTGGTTAAGTATGAAACGCGTTTAAAATATTTTACCCTAATTACTTTCACATCCACGTAATGGATTGGAAGGATAATTGTAAAAAAATTTTTTTTAAATTTGACGACGTTGAGCGAAAAAAAAATTTTCGGTCTGTCTGCTTGTCGGTCTGTAACTTTTTCTGTCCGCACGATATCTCTGGAACGGTTCAAGATATTGACTTGAAATTTTATACACGTATGTACTTGAACTTATCCGGTGAAGGGTTGGGGGTAAATAGGGGGAAATAAGTAAAGCAAGCTGGTAAGAGTACAAAATTTTGGGATTTGGTTTTTATGCTAGAAGTCAAGGCCTCAGATTTTTTCTAATATTTCCATATCCTCCCCCCCACCACTTCCACTTCATTATTAAAGGGACCGATAAAACAAAATTAAGATATTCACTTGAAATTTGATACACGTATATATTATAACGAGACCTGGAACTAGATTATATTTTGAGATGATTCCGTTAAAGGTTTAGGGGTTAAATAGGGGTAAAAATTGGAAAATAAGTAAAGGAAGCTAGTAAGAGTACAGGAGCTTGGAATTTGGCCTATATACTAAAAGCCAGAGCTTCAGATTTTTCAGTAATATTTTTTAACTCCTCCACTCCCACTCCATTATTAAAGGGGTTGATAAAATAAAATAAAGATATTCAATTGAAATTTGGTACATGTACATATTATAACTACATATGGAACTAAATCATATTTCGATATGATTCGATTGAATGATTGGGGGTAAGTAGAGGGGAAAATGAGCAAATCAAGCTGGTAAGAGCACAGAACCTTAAGATGTGGTGTGTATATTAGAAGCCAAGGCGTCAATTTTTTTGTATAATATTTTCCATCCCTCAACCACCCCCACCCCATTATTAAAGTGGTTGATAAAATGAAATTGAACTATTAACTTGATATTTGGTACACGTATATACCAAAGCGATATCTGGAACTAGATTACATTTCTTATCTTTATTTACCTCAAGTATCATTAAAATTCTATAAGCAATTATTTAAACATACTAGAGTGCAAATGTAGTCAAGATGTTTTCCTTTAAAGAGACTTGGATGGAAAATCTGGATGTGGAAGTAGCGATTTCTTAGGCAGCGGTTTTTTATATACATAAGATTTTGAATGGTCTACTGCTTTCTTATTTAAACAAATATATTACTTAATGAATCAAGTACATAATCACTCAACAAGATCAAATAATCATCTAGACATTGTAAGGAAAAGTGTACTAAATACATGCACACATGTTTTCTGATGTTTGTCAGGAATATAATATATATTACCAAATAAAGTCAAAGAAAGTATCAACATGATTACATTTAAACAAACGTTATTGGAACATATGAAAAGCTACTACCATGGCACCCACGCACATTATTATTTTTATTAACTTATTATCTTTCTAGCTATATTATTAATATTATTATTATCCGGTGTGCTGATTGCAATTAATCATCGTTTAAACAAAGAACCGATATTTGTGTAAAACATCTGGCTTTAAATGAGTGATATCTCATTACATTTGAAAAGGACAAACGCCAAATCCATGGCTCCACATAAAACACGAATTGAAAGCTTTAAATACTATCCATTGACAACCTCAATTTGTGGATTCCTATTTAATTGTGTTGTAAATACAACATAATCAGCCTGGATGAAGTGGACCCGAATGACATGGTTATTGTCTGTCTATCGACCCTATTTATCGTGAAAACAGCTTTGAATACTATGACTGATAGGTACGTAAATTTCCATACGAATTCTGTAGTGGCGACCAAACTGTTAATCAGCTATGAACTTTTCAACAAGCTGATTGCATATAATTAACTATTTTCAGTTTAGGTATGTATGTACTGAAATTTAATTTCCCTATGATTTAATCTGTATAAATTTGAACTCGTTCTATCACGTTCTGATGATAATAGTATGAATACTGAGCCAGTATCTGTAAATTATTTACAGCTTCCTGCGACAAATCCGTATCCACTGCCTCGGACACTTTTAAAGTTATATGCTCAATAAAAGAACATTTACAATCAAGCAAATTACTGCGAGATAATATATTATTCTCACTTATAATATAAGAAAATTTCACACCTAAATATGTATTTTGATGTCAGATCAAATGTCATATTTGACAGAAAAAATTCCACGTATTAATTTCGCTATGGTAACTTAACAAAAAACAAGCCTCTGATTGGTTAAAAAATGGTGGTGTGAAATTTTCAATATAATATTCAAATACACATATTGTCTTAACAATAATAATAATAATAATAATAATAATAATAATAATAACAATAATAATAATAATAATAGAAGCCACAAGACCTGGCACGGATGGACGCGGCCATCGATGAGGAGCTACCAGAAGACGCCGACATTTGGCAGATCAACACTGCCGTGTACAACGCTGCTAGCCAACTCGTTCCCCGCGAAAGGGCAACCAGGGCCCCAAGCGGTATCGATAAGGCTAAGCGGCGTGTACAAAAGATCGAAGGCAAGATACAGTTGGCCAGACAACACGCTTCTCGAATCCAAAGTGTGGTGGAACACGTCACAGCTGGCAAGGCATTCACGCCTAAAGTCCGGCGAATAGCAGCCGGCCTAAGACGCCAGCACCACACACTAAATCTAACAGTGATGCTTACCATTAAGCAACACTGTTTAGATCGGATTCGAGCGCTCATGGCTGTCAAGAAAAATCTAATAAGGCGGGTAAGGAGTATGGAACAAAATACATTGTTCCGTACGAATCCTTCCCGCTTGTTTCAAGAGCCACAGCGTGTTGTCGACAATCCGCCAGCTGTAGCCGATGTCGAAATCTTCTGGAAGGGAATCTACGAAACGACACGTCCATTCGATAGCGACACTCCAGCAATCGCACACTTCGAGGCTCTCTGCCGCAGAACCTTTGAAGAGCCAGAAGAAGTGTGCCCGGCAATCAGTTCGGAGGAAGTTCAACAAGCTCTTGTTGGTACTAAGAACTTCGCTGCTCCAGGCCCAGACGGCATAAACAACTGGTGGTGGAAGAAATTCCCTTCCACCCACCGTCGTCTGGCTCGAGTTTTCAACTCGTGGTTGAACGAGGAGCAGCAGATTCCGGACTGGTTTGTTGAGGGCCGTACCGTGCTAATCCCCAAGAAGGGAGATTTGTCCGATCCAAGGAATTATAGGCCAATCACCTGTCTGAACTCCTGCTACAAGATATTTACACGTATCTTGTATGCTAGGACACTAAGGCAGGTTGATCCGGTCTTCCAGCAGATTTTCGAGCAGCGTGGCGCCAAGAAGGGCATGGCAGGTTGCAAAGACAGCCTGCTGATAGACCGCTGTATTACGCAGGATTCTGTGCAGTACAAGCGGAACCTATCTATGGCCTGGATTGACTATCGTAAGGCATTTGACACTACATCGCACCAACTACTGGTGCATTTGCTCAAATGTCTTGCAGTAGCAGAGCCACTAGTGAGATGCATAGAACAACTACTGCCGCTCTGGAGGACTCGCTTCACCATAACATCTGGTGCACAGCGGGTTAAAACAGAGCAGGTGGTATTCAGAAGAGGAGTTTTCCAGGGAGACTCTCTGACCCCCCTCCTCTTTTGCATCTCACTGCTGCCGTTATCTGTTGAACTCCGCCAAACTCGCGGGTACCATTGTGGACCACCCAGCAACCGGAGGCATAAGGTCACTCATCTATTCTATATGGATGACCTCAAACTGTATGCCTCCGGAGAGCACGAACTTCAGAATGCTCTAAGGGTGGTCGAGCAGTACACGCGGGCCATTGGCATGGAGTTCGGGTTGGACAAGTGTGCGGTCGTCCATCTCAAGAGAGGACGATGCGGGGACTTTGCTGAAGACGCGCAACTCGCAGACGGAAGCATCCTAAGACATCTGTATGCCGGAGAGACCTACACATACCTGGGTGTGCAACAACATCACATCCAGGATGTGCAGCAAGTTAAAGAATCTCTCCGCGGCAAGTACAGACGCCTACTCAGAAAGATTTGGTCATCAGGACTTTCGGGGAAGAACAAGGTGTCTGCGACTAATATGCTTGCCGTTCCTGTCCTGCTCTACTCCTTTGGGGTAGTCAAATGGACTGTAGATGAGGTGCGCCAATTAGATAGAAGTACCCGCAAGATGATGAATATCAATAGGAGTATTCATCCTAGATCGTCCGTTCCTCGTGTGTCACTCTCACGTCAACGGGGGGGGGCGAGGACTCTTGGGGCTGCAGGGCAGAATAGCACTAAGTATGGCATGCAACGTCCTAAGGAGCTCAGACCCGCTTCTGCAATTAGTGAGAGATCACGAAAATGCAGGAGTAGGTGCAGGACTGTTTAAGGCGGCAAAACGAGCCGCAGATGAACTTGGTCTCGTATTCGACAACAGACGAGGAGGCCGGCGCGGTGCTGACCCAGAGTCAGTCACTGAACTGCAGCCACCTCGCCTGAAGGCCCAAATAAAAGCTGCCGAACAGGAATATCTGTTTAGGCAGCATGTCGATAAACCCATGCACGGGGTGTTCTATAAGAACCTAGAAACACTGGGTTTATCGACTAAGCTGACATTCGCCTTTTTAAGGTCAGATGGGCTAAAGTCGGAGACCGAGGGATTCATTGTGGCCTGCCGAGATGGTGTAATCAACACTTTGGTTTACCGAAGCCGCGTAATGGGTGTAGAGGTTCCTGATATTAACTGCAGGACCTGTCGTCAGGCGCCGGAATCGCTCATGCATTTACTATCTGCATGCCCGGTATATGCAACTTCGGCCTACATCCATCGCCATAACGCGGCGTTACGGGTGCTGTATTACCATCTACGGCACTCGTACGGAGTAGACCAGACACCGGTGCTGCCTTACGTCCCCGGAGACATCGAGTCCGTTGTCGAGAACGAGAGGTGCCGAATTTACTGGAACTTCTCGTTTCCGACAATCAGGCTAATTCAAGCCAACAAGCCTGATACAGTCTTCCTCGACCATCAAAACAAGGTGATGTTTGTGATCGAGTTCTCAGGACCTGCTGAGCCAAACATCGCTTTGAAAGAGGAGGAAAAACGGACCAAATATCGTGATCTCCGGTACGAGCTCCAAGTGCTGTACCCAGGCTACTCGGTCAAGATGGTCGTTCTAATAATCGGTGTACTCGGAGGTATGAAGCCTACGCTGCTCTCGGAACTGAAGACCATACCAGCCTGTCGGAAATCAGCCGAATGGCTAGCAGGCCAAATGCAGAAAGCGGTCATCTTGGGGTCCCTTCGCCTACTTAGGGCACATGAATCTGGAATGTACAGTCACTAACCCCACAGGTCGTGGGGAGTGGCTGTTATTATCGCCGGCGCGGCTGCCGTGTGGTAACGGTCGGAAAGCACGGAAGCCCTGTCCGGCAACGGTGAAACCGAAAAAAAAAAAATAATAATAATAATAATAATTTATTAATCCTGTCGATCACAAATACATGATATAGGATAAGTCACCATTTTAAAAACGCTTCCTAAGTACCTTGCTTTGTATTTCTAGGGGTACAGCGAGGCACAAGCAATATTGGCTGCTGCTTGTATCCCATTTTCATCACCACCAAACATATCTGTTCATTATAATTTGACACCACCAGAAATTAAAATGTTTAACGTAAACCTCGGTGACTGACAGTAATTGTCTCGTTGGCATGTAAACAATTCTCACAGCTTCTCATGCTATAAAATTTATTATAAACGTCAAATAATGTCAGAAATAATAAGTTTTAAATTATTGAATTCCATAATATCTTTCGGCAGTAGTAAAAATTTAATACATTACACGATGCGAAAGCCCTTTTAGATGTTCGGTGTTTTTTGAAAGGCCTCGGATTCACCTCGGCCATGAGAAAATCACCTCACACCTAAAAGTAAACTTTCTCATCTAGCATTGTAAATTACTATTACGTTCTGTAGACATATAACTGTGGTTTTGACAATTAATAAATATCGTGTTAAAGTCGACTTTTAATGAATGTTTTCGAAAAAGAAGTTTAACATTCCCAGCATTCGTGTTGTCTCGTGAGATATTCACGGAGGATCATTTCAAAATAAACGCACTGAATAAAACCATACAGAATAAACTTGAACTAACTCAAATATTTCTGCTCCTCGTTCGCTCGTACATATTTGTGAATATTACTCAATATTCATCACTATAACAAATGTAACGTGCCAGCTCCCGTACCCAAATATTTTCATTAAATCAAAACACTTTGCTGTACGTTCACAATTTATTCGGCATGTCACCCACATAAAATCGTCTATGGTGCTCGCAGAGAACAAATCATTTGTTGAGACGAGTGTGTTTACATGACAGTGTCGAGAGCTCGGTCTCACTGGCGATATTCCTGTTTCGTGAAAGCTACACCCCCTAGTACCATTCATTCTATCAATCAAAAGCACCGGTAGAAATACACCAACACCAGCTTGGTCTGGTAATTTATCAATCTCATATTTTTATATGTTTCTGACAGATTAGTGTCCGACAAACGTATTTCATTTCTAATTTACACTGCTGAAGGGCCACACGATACTAGCACGGTGACGAGGGCGGAGCCTTGGAACACTGCCGCACGCTAAGTGAACGAATTATTTTAGTGAACAAGTTTTGAACTCTCTGAAATATTATGTTAAGAGTTTTATGGTAAAAGTTCCACTTTTTTACTTCCCTCGCATACCGAAGGGAAGTATTGTATTCGAGAAAAAATCACCCTCCGAGATTTTTTCGGATTCTGACGTTTCAGAACACGTAGATTCCGAAAATATAGGTTTTTCAATTCCGTCAGTCAGTCTGTCTGTCTGTCTGTCTGTCTGTCTGTCTGTCGGTCTGTCTGTCTGTCTGTCTGTCTGTTGGTGCATTTACTAAAAAACTACTTGACGGAGAGCAGTCAAATTTGGTAGATAGTTAACCCTACTGTCAGCGAAGAACTGGTAGAATTTTCACTGAAAAATATACAGGGTGGACCGTCTAAACGGAATAAATAGTAAAAAAAATTTTTTTTTGCTCAAATATAAAATTTCCACGTTTCATGACGCGCTAAACGTGTTTCAGGAAAAAAAATTTTTGAAAATTTTTTTCAAACATTTTTGAAAAAATTTTTACCAAGATGAAAAAAATTTTTTTTTGCTCAAATTTAAAATTTCCACGTTTCATGACGCGCTAAACCTATTTCAGGAAAAAAAAATTTTTGAAAATTTTTTTCAAACATTTTTGAAAATATTTTTACCAAGTTGAAAAAAAATTTTTTTTGCTCAAATTTAAAATTTCCACGTTTCATGACGCGCTAAACCTATTTCAGAAAAAAAAAATTTTGAAAATTTTTTTCAAACATTTTTGAAAAAATTTTTACCAAGATGAAAAAAAATTGTTTTTGCTCAAATTTAAAATTTCTACGTTTCGTGACACGCTTAACCTATTTCAGGAAAAAAAAATTTGAAAATTTTTTTCACCAATATTTTTGAAAAAATTTTTACTACTTACTAAAATGAATTTTTTTTTTTCTTTCTTCAAATTTAAAATTTTCACGTTTCATGGCATTCTAAGCCTGATTAAAAAAAAAGTTTTTTGAAATTTTATCACTAAGATAGAATTTTTCTTTCTTTGTTCAGATTTTAACTATCCACGTTTCCATGACATTCTAAAACTATTCAAACAAATTTAAAAATGTTTTTGAAGAATTTTTTAAAAAATTTGAAAACATTTTTAATCCATTTATGTATCACTACTATAGAACAGACGAAAAAAATTTTTTTGCTCAAATTTAAAATTTCCACGTTTCATGATATTCCAAACCAATTTCGGAAAAAAAAATTTGCAACATTTTGTTACCAGTTTGGAAAAAAAATTAACACCAGAATGCTCAAATATAAATGACATTCTAAACCTAGGTATTTCAGAAAAAAAATTTTTCAAAAAGTTTTTACCACTAAAATAGATCGAATTTTTTTTTATTTGCTCAAATTTAAAATTTTTACGTTTCATAGCATTCTAAACCTATTTTAAAAATACATCATTTTTAATTTTTAAACTTTTTTTAGCACTACTATAGAACAGAAGGAAACTTTCCTTTTTGCTCTAATTTAAAATTTCTACCTTTGACATTTTAAAATAATTTCAGACGAAAAAAATTTGAAAATTATTTTACCATCTTTTGAAAAATTTTAAAAAAATTAAATTTTTTAACCATCACTATACTTCCACTCCATTATGTGAATGTTGAATTGAAAATGTGACAGATGGCAATAATATCTGGCATATGCACCTATTATACTTTTATTTAAAAATGTACAGGGTGGTCATCCCAAGAAATAATTCAGTCATGGTGGACATTTGTAAAGGTATTTGCGCAAGCCTGCCATATGTGGCACCTGCTATTTAGTATTGAACTTTTGCTGTTGGATGAGCAATCTGTATATTTTTTTGACCAAAACTTATCAAGTTTTCTTTGTAATAATAGCAATAACTCTACTCCGATTATTATTCTCAATGTCATTTCGTAATTATTATTTTTTTAGAGAGACTGCCATGAACGAGGGAAGTTCTGTGTAAATACCTTTACCGATTTTTTACAAGAAAATGATGACTAACAAAGAATTATTGGATTATAAGGCTAATTGAGATTCTCCAAAAGTATATATAAACTGGCACTGTACTTAATACTTCGAAAACGAAGAGTATTTTGTGTTTTCCATGCACTTTTCTAACACCGGAAATAACACAATCATACAGGAATAATCAAATTGTCTTACATATCAAACGTTGGAAAGTATGACATTACAACTTCCTTTGACAACTGAACTAAAATGTGACATTTCAGGTTGGAAGGTGGCCATTGTCTTACCAGTTTTCGGGTAGGAAAGTGGTATGTGTCAACCTAGGCTTTTATTGGTTTTCTTTCAGTTGTAGGAAATATAAAATATAAAACGTAGAGAATGATTAATGATTATTTATTAACACAAACCTAAACACAAACAGAGCAATTCATTTTACAAATACTGGCTGAACAAATACCCAAACTGAATAAATATTTATATATTAAAAACGACGCAACTGCAACCACAACTTCTCAGCTGGGTGCTGAGAAAGCTATGAAAGAGTAGCAACCGGTTAGCTCAGGGCTGGTCGAGGGTCAGTCGGTGGCGAGAAGAGTTATATTTTTTTGAACAATTACTTGCTTGTCATATTAACCAAACAAAACTCTAATAAACTATAAAAAATTTGGACGCCAGCGTATTCCGTAAATACTACTCTTGCAAACTTTATCAGGGGGAGAGAACAATCGAAATCAAATATAAAATAAATAATATATTAACATTTATTTATTTATTTATTTATTTATTTATTTATATATTTATTTATTTATTTATTTATTTATTTGTTTATTTACACGACTCAACAGGACGAAAGTCCCAATTACAGAGTCGGAATACTAACAATAAATATTGTGCTATGATAGAAGTAGGTATTACAAATCCATATATACACTTTAAATCCTTAATTCTACAATAAAATTTAATTCTACAATAAAATTCTTAGTTCTACAATAACAGAAGTATTACAAATTATGTTCATATATATTCTTTATATCCTTAATTCTACAATGAAAAATATCAATATTATTCTGTATATGATTGTAATTCCTGCACATGACATTAATAGGTGAATACATTAATAGATTGGTGCGTGAAGCTTTGATATGAAATGTTTGGTGGAGTCGAGTTGATTCAGAAAGAACTCGTAGGTCAATGAGTTTTAATAGATCAGAACAGTCGAGTTTACTGTTTAATATTTTATACAGAGTTACAATTCCTTGTAATTCCCGGCGAGTTTGAAGTGAGTTAAGTGAGAATCTAACAAAATATCGTTACTAATTCCAACAAGTGGATAGGTCTTGTCCTCGGTGTAGCTTAAGTATTTTAAAAATTTTCTTTGAATATTCTCCAGTTTATTAATATGAACGATGTAGTAGGGACTCCAGATTACATCAGCATACTCCAATTTACTTCTGACAAACGAGTTAAATAGAAGCTTCATAGTTTCAACATTCTTGAAATCTTTGGAGTTTCTAATTATGAATCCCAATGATTTAAAAACTGAAGATGCGATATTATTTATATGATAAATAAAAGTCATCTTGCTATCAAAAGTAACACCTAGATCCTTAAATCTATCAACTCTTTGTATGACACTATCGTTTATTTTATACTCATTAATGAAAATATTATGCCCACTTGAATAGGTGACAACATTACATTTTTCAACATTTAGAAATAGTTTATTTTTATTGCACCAGTTATCAATGTTTTCCAAATCTGACTTGAGCAATTCTATATCATCATTGCAGCTAACGCTGTAGTAAATTTTTAGGTCATCGGCATAGAGAAGATATGGGCACTGTAAGTTTATAACTATGTCATTGATAAAGACATTGAATAAAAGTGGACCAAGGACTGACCCTTGAGGGACTCCTGATTCGGCATTAAATTCGACAGACTTGTGTTCATGGTAATAAACATATTGCAACCTATTACTTAAATATGAGGTAAAGAATAAAACAAACTCATATGATAATCCAAAATTTATTAATTTATTTAATAAGATACCGTGGTCAAGCCTGTCAAACGCTTTGGAGAAATCTGTGTAAATAACGTCGACTTGACCACCTCCATCCAAGACTTCACAAAGATACTGAGTCAAACATAATAAATTTGAAGTCGTAGACCTACCTGGCATGACCCCATGTTGATGGCTTGATATTTTGTTTTCTATGTTAGGAAAAATATAGTCGTAGAGAACGAATTCGAATAGTTTAGAGAAATTATTAATTATGGTGATTGGCCTGTAATTTTTTATGTCTTCTTTGGAATTCTTTTTGTGGCAAATTTTAGATATTTTCCACAGGCTAGGAAAAATGCCATTATTTAAAGATAAATTAAATATATATGATAAGGGACCGGCCAATATTGAGACGCAATCTTTGACGAAGAAAGCTGGTATTCCATCTGGACCTGCTGTAAATTTTGGCTTTAATTTTTTGCACCCTTTAATAACTTCTGCCTCTGAGATTGTAGGTATGAATATATTTTGTGTGTCCACAGGTTCACTTTCGCCACCCATACTGGCATTATTAGTTGATGCAGAGTATGCTGATTTGAAATATTCTGAAAGTTTATTTACTATATCTTGGGGGTCATTATATGAGGTATTTTCATATGTCATACTGTTAGGTATTAAGCTTGTTTTTGACTTATTATTAATGTAGGACCAAAACATTTTTGGATTCTCTTTTAAGTTATTTTCTATTTTAAGTAGGTAGCTTCTATGCGAGTCGTCAACATCTTTTTTATTTTAGTTCTAATGTTCTTATATTCCTCATACAACACGGCATCTTTAGTATTTTTATATCTATTCCATATTTTATTTTTATATTTGAGATTTTTAATTATGTCTTTCGAGAACCACTGAGGATATTTGTTTGTACGCGGAAGAGATTCAGGAACGTATAAGGATAGATTCTTGTAAATATTATTTATTTATTTAGATACAACCACCCAACAGAAAATCATAAAAAATTTGAGTTGCTTGATCTTCATTCGATACATCATATAACAAATTCCATTCAGTGTGGCACAAACTATTATACAATGATGGAAAATCGGCTTTTTTTAAATTGTAATTTGGTATTTGGTTGTAGGAGAAAAATGTGCCAACTATCTTTAAGTCACATGTTACATCCAGTGCCGGATGATGTGAATCCTCTATTAGCTCGCAGGCTTACATAAGTATAAGACTGAAAATTTTACAACACTTTACAATTATTAAAAATATTTATAGTGAAAATTTGATTTAATTAGTTGAATAATAATTTAGTTTAAAAAATTAACAAAAAAGTTACAATAAGAAACGATCAACTGGTTTACAATTTTTCTTCTGACCAAAAGTTGAATTTTGCACATAAATTTGGCTACTTACCTTAGCGGAGACGTGGAATCCCGACGAGGTCTGGTCCTGAAGATGGCCGCGGGTACCCGGGAAGGAGGACGTAACATTCAGGTCCTGACAACGCTGATTTCCAGGATCCTTTAATTTCCAAAAATAACTATACAGCAATGTTAACTCAATAACATGACATCATTTAATAATCAAATATATATAAATATATATATTGTTCTATATTCTGATATCTATTTTATTTTTTATACGTTCGAAATTACTTTTTGAAAGTAAATTGAAATGATTTTATTGAGCGCCAAACAGTTTCTTAAAAGCTGTTAATATTATAGACTATAGAACACCATTAGCATGACCATCTACAATCTATAGAATGACTCTTACTCAGGGTCCAACGAAGTCGGTTCAATAAATGCTCATCGATCAAGATAACAATCTAAATAAATCAAACTCAGTATTGAACGAACAAAGTATTAATTTATTAACAAATTTGAACTTGGAATGTAATTAACAAATTTAAATAACAAAATCTAACTTAACTAAAATGACAAATATGGCCTTTATTTAAAATAAATATGTACCATGGATTTCTGATATTGTAAAGCTTTACCTTGTCTTTCTTTCGACTCGAGTAATGTTATATTATAACCTCTAACTGGTTATTATGATCCTTGAAATATTATGCCACTTGACTGACTTTTTAACCTCTCAAGGCTTCTTCTTCTTCTTCTTTACTGGATTGACGTTTGTTTCTAACCTCCAATTTATTTTCAAGATTTCCTTGAAATATTTCTATCACTTGATTGACGTTTGAAATTTCTTCACCATATAAATTTGTTAACTGGATTAACAAATACTTCTAAATCTGCTTTCCGGATAATCTACTTCTTAATACTTTTAAAGTTTACTCACTTTTATATTTAATATACTTTACAAATTTTTCTTGATATCAATATATCTGGATTGTAACCTTCAACTTATTCACCACTTTTCTTCTCTTTTCAATTTAATATTTATTCTTGGATGAATATATTTCGCAGCTCGCTGTTCAGCGGTGTGTGATCAACTGATTTGTTATTTTTAGTCGTTTCAATGGGTTAATTTCCAATATTTCAATTGTTTTTTTCTATTTTGATCTAATATTTCAAAATTTAATTTTAATTTAAAATTTAAACTATTCAGTTTTGTTTGTTCTTTACCTTAAGTGAATACTGTTTTTAATTCTTTATTTTTCCTGATAAGTTTCTTATTCTACTTTTCAGGATTAAGTGAATAATTATAATTACTCGAAATATATTGACATATTACATACACTTTCTTAAAATCTACTTATAACTACAATTAACAATTCCAATCTCAAATAAATACTAATTCATACATTTAGATGAATAGCAATGATAAACACAAAATGCTAGTAGTTAAAAACGTACTGCAGTTTCCATACTGACAGAATACTTATATTATAAACTAAAACAAAAAATTGATACGCCAACAAACATTTAACATCATACTATTAGTCCTTTCTTTCTGCATGATGTGAAATATCATTTACAAAACACCTTTCTGCAATGATATTTGAAAATATCTGAAAACTTAAAATGTCATTCAGTGTTTTGTAATATATGGACTTACTCTTTCTAAAATAATTACCCTGCAATGCAAATACTGATAATAGTCTTTCATTCAATATTCATTTTGTGTAGATTTACAGTGTTTCTACACAAAATATGATTTTCAGCCCTAAGTTTTGACATGCATGTCAGATTTTATAAAATTTACTTTTTTGTTTTCCAATTTCATTCTAAATCATTTTATATGAGATTGTGATTCTCTATAAGTTCATGTTTTATCATATACTATTTAGAATAACCTTGTTAAACTAAAATAACTTCATTTTATGTTTATTTCAATATTTTGTTCTAATTCAATATCAAGTTTCATTCTCTGCATCCTACTCGATGAGAATAAGTGAACTTGAATCAATTAAATAAACCACAGATATTCCTGCTTTTGTATGATCCGTTAAAGTAAAACTGTTATGGTTATTTTCTAAAATACATACAAATTTATGAATTTTATTTATAATTTCAAACACGATACTTGGGTAGTATTCCACAGTGTGGATACACAGCAATATATATATAAATAAACGTGAAAATCCGTTAAGAAACAAGTAAACGATCTTAACTCACCCAGGTCCAAAGCGAAAGTAAAGTAGCAGGGATATTTCAAATGATGCTTCTACCGCGTATTCGCACTTGTTGACTTCCCGTCGGCATTTCCGCGGGTAATTCAAATTTATTTAGCAGGGGTGCTTAAACGGAAAAAATAATTTTTCGTTACACAACATCACTTTGACATTTGTCCTTTGGCAAATTCACTTTTTGTTCATTGAGGATGATTGTGAACAAAATAGTATACAAACCTTAGTGAAAAGTTTCATTGTTGAAAATTATCTTATCTCTCGACGACAATGAAACTCTTTCCGCCTCGATATGTAATATACTATTTGTTCATTAATTATGAATTGAAAACTAAGCTTCAGCTTTACATCTCTAGATGATGCCAATATGTTTTATTTCATACTTTCCGGTACATGACTATTTCCTGCGGCCGGTAAATTGAACATTACAGTATTTGATACCATAATGTGTTAACTGCGTACATTACAGTATCTGATACTGTAATGTGTTACTTAGCAACACTAGCATATTATTATTATTATTATTAGTAACCAATTATTTTTTAGTTTTGACATTTGACATTTTCACTTAAAAATACACGAAGAAAAATATTTAAATACACAGTTTCAGTAATTGTTTAATACAAGAAACGTTTATTTTAAATTAACTACAACAATTATTTATTAACACTATTTTCAAATAAGAAAAATAACTGTCATAATTCAAAGAAACACATAGAACGGAGAAGTCATAGTCAACTATAAAAATGCGTCCCGAGAAGTGTTTTTATTGAAAAAAAAATCACCGCTATACAGGATGTTTCAAAGTTAAAGGGACATACGTTAGTTATGGATAGAGGGCACTTTGGCGGTTCCAAATTACACGGCACTAATGCATCCATCGTCCTTACTTACTGAGATACAATATGTTTTATTGATTTTGGCCAAATCTTTCTTTGATCATAACTATTGAACCACCCTGTAAAATTGGTTCATACATTTTTCTTGACAGAGCTTCACAATAAACCAAAAAGAAATCCAGGTCCGGCTTAATAAAAAATTGACAATATGTTGTATGACAAAATTTTGTAGATCTGTTTCGATATTCGAAAAGAGTGGAAAGAACTGAATAAAGTAGTTCACTTAATTTGTTTGCACGTTTCATTCATCAACCTTGATTACGTGCCATAAATCCAATTTCATTAAAATGGTCCAGACAGTTGGAAATTGAATATATGGGTTAATTAATTAAAAAATTAAAAATTTAACTTCCAGCAGTGACAATTCTTTCACTTCTTACCCAGTCGGGTAAGTGAACTATTGTAAAATAATTTTAAAAACAATGTAGATTTGCGCACATAAATCAAAATACTGCTTAATTTTGTGCGTCTACATTTAAAAACAATATTATTTTTAATACATGTATGTACAATAACAATAAATACGTAGCCTCTATTTCGTTGAATACATTTCCTTGCTCTAGTAGCAATATTTCTAATGGCACGTCTAATCATATCTGGATTATTTCTAACTTCTACGCAAGCGTTATTAACGCATTCCAACGTTCCTCTCTACTATTAATGGCTACGTCATATAACTTTGCTTTTAAATGTCCCCAAAGATAATAATCAACAGAATTGAAATCCGGTGACCTTGAAGGCCAATAATGAGGTCCATTTCGACCTATCCACATATTTGGAAAATTGTCATTTAGGAAATTTCTCACAATACTCCTAAAATGGTGTGGAGCGCCATCATGCTGGTAATACATTCCCGCAATATTTTCATATTCCAATAACACGGGTAAAGATTTTTGCATTAAGTCTAAATAAAGTTCACCTGATAATCTATCAGGGAGGATATGTGGCCCGATCAAATGATTGTTGAAAACACCGCACCAAATATTAACAGCAAATCGATGTTGGGATTTATTCTGTCTTACATCATGTAAATTCTCTTCGGTCCAAACATGTGAATTTATTAAATTATAAACACCATCTCTTTAAATTGTGCCTCATCTGTAAACAGACATCTGTTAAGAATTCTTCGATTCCGAACTTGATTACAGTTTCTAAAATTTAACCAATGAACTTCATCCCCTTCCTCTAACCTCTGAACCTGTTCCAACATGAAATGGATAGAGATTATTTTTTTTAGTGTTCTCCAAACATTGACATGTGGAACACCTAAGGCATGACCCACTCTTCTTGTGCTAATTTTTGAATTATTTTCAACAACGTTTAGTATATTCTCTTCTACAGATAAAGGTTGCCTTACTTGAGGCTCATTTAAGCTGGATGTTGCATACCGACCATGATATTTAGAATAATTGACAACTCTAGCAAAAGTTTTATGATCAGGAATTCGGCGTCCAGGAAATCTTTGATATTCTCTCACAGCAGCCCGTCCATTGCTATCACAAAATCCAGTTCACATAGATTATATTCGCTTATTCACCATTTAAAAATTGATAAGGCATATTATGTACTTTGTAATGTGGGTAATAATATTAATACAAATAACAAATATTTTAGAATAATAAACCGCAAGTATGTCGAACCAGTAAATATGAACTGTCATATACTAAAATTTTCAGCATTGCCTACTTGAGGCCAAAACAGCTATGTTATAAAATCATCTCTTAAGTAAATGGATTATTCAATCGAAGCACTCTTAACAGATGTATGTTTACAGATGACGCACAATTTACAAGAGATGGTGTTTATAATTTAAGAAATTCACATGTTTGGACAGAAAAGAATCCACATGTTATGACACAGAATAAATCCCAACATCGATTTGCTGTTAATATGTATGTATTTGGTGCGGTGTTTTCAGCCATCATTTAATTGGGCCACATATCCTCCCTGATAGATTATCAGGTGAGCTACATTGTTCTTAAAATTATTTTACAATAGTTCACCTACTTAGTCTAGAAGTGTAAGAATTGCCATTGCTGCGAGTTAAATTTTTTGTTAATTAAACCCTGAAATAAATATTCAATTTCCAACTGTCTCAACCATTTTAATGAAATTGAATTTACGGCAAGTAATCAAAGTTGATAAATGAAATACACAAACAAACTAAGTGAGCTACTCTATTCAATTTTTTCCGCTCTTTTCGAATATCGAAACAGATCTATAAAATTTTGTCATACAAGGTGTCGATTTTGACATACAATATATTGTCAATTTTTTATTAAGCCGGACCTGAATTTCTTTTTGGTTTATTATGAAGTTCTATCAAGAGAAATAAGTGAAATATATTATTGTGTTATTAGGATGTTTTATAATAAAGCTAAACTTTGCAACATTAAGGTCTAAATAGCAAAAATAATTGATTCATAATGACAACAATAAATTGTTCATTAATAAAGATTTGCCAAAATATCAACTCATAACTAAAATTAAAAATTGAAAATATAACGTTTAAGCCAGAATCTACCTCATCGCAGAACATGGAAAAGTGTTGCACGAGCCTCATACAGCGGTAATAAGTTTCAATATGGTAAGTTGAAATGGTAGAAAGAAGGGCTAATACAAAACGTATAGGTAATAGTAACGCGTAGTAGTAATATTTTAATTGTACTGAATACCAAATAATTGTAATTTTATTATTTTAAATATTTTAACATACCTGATATTAAAAAAAGGATATTGTTACATCGTGTAACTTACAAAATGCTTATGGAACAATATTAAGTAGTTAAACATAGGTAGAACCCTACCAGAGTGCATAGATGTAGTTGGAACTCAGCGTAGAACCTACAACACACAAAATAGACGTTTTAAAAAGAATGTATTAACAAAGAAACTTAAAATACAAGTGTAATAGGCTATGTACGTGCTTAATTAATAACATGTTAACTATAAAAATCAAATGGGGGACCTGAACTCAGTGATTTTATGAGATAGTGAAAAACTCTCCCGCAGCTAACGTAAAGTTATATAAAATACAAATTTCAAGCCTCGTAATGAGTAAAATGAGTACTAAAATTATAAAGACTAACCAAGTGCATGTAACCACACATCAAGCACTGGAATGTGTTGATTTTAAATAATAGAAACTATATAAAATAGTTGGTAGTAATCTTTGGTTAGGACTTTCTCCATAAAAGTTGCATAAAACATTTCATATAAAGAGTTGTCATCGGCGTCGGCGTCGCGAACAAGTTATGACTTGTCTAGCGCGCTGTGCTCATGTTTTAGTCTTCTGCCGAAACAGAAGTCATTTGAGCACAAAAAAAAGTCTATATAAGAAAACACTTTTTCTCAGCGAGCAAGTAGTGATCGGTCCTTCAAGTAGTAATGTTCCAGCCTTCAGCAACTAATAGTCTTCTGCCGAAACAGAAGTCAGTTGAGCACAGAAGCCAACGCCAATGCTGACGAGGTCATCCCTTCCTCTTGTGTTGTAACCAGACAGTGTGTTTTATTTGAGTTTTATTGTGTTGAGTGTCAAGTGGCAATGCATACCCGGAGTGGCAAGGCAGTAGGCACTGGGGTCGAGAGCGACGTCTCCACGTCGGCCCCCCCTCACTGCACGACGCCCCTCACAGCATCTGACCACGAAGTGCTCCGCCAACACGACGCCCTGATAAGGGGTACGGGGGTCACGCCCGACGTCTCCACGACGGTGGCCCCACACTGCACAGCAAGCAACACAGCAACCCGGCTCGGCGAGGTAAGCATGTCCTCTGATTTCTCCACAGGCACAAGTGCTACGCATGGCGTCGCGACGACGGCGCCCCACTACTGTGCGTCGCCGGGCTCCGCGCCTAGGCATAGCGAGGCAGGACTCGCCACCAACATAGGACACGACACTGGGGTCACGCATGACGTCATCACGACGGTGCCCCCTCGCTGCATGGCACGCAGCGCAGCCACCTGGCATGGAACCCAGGCAACAAATATGGAATGGAGTAGCAACGATTCCCAGGCGATGCCCCCTTACTGCATGGAGCGCAACGCAGCATCGTGGCACGAAAACTCGGCGATGGAACAGGGATTAGATGGTGATGATGACATGGTGATGCCCCCTCGCTGTATGGTGGACCCAACAGCATCCCGGGCCAACGACGATTCCTCGACGCTGGGAGATCGCCGCTTCGCTGGATTCGCTTCCACACATGGGGAAGCCTCCCACTCAGGCTCAGGGCTGCCCAGCGGTCAGTACACCATCGCTGCCACACCCGACTGGCCCCAACTCTTCAGCGACGCCTCGCTGACACCTCGCCGCCAGCTGGCCACCGCTCACTGCATGGTACCACCAACAGCAACCAGCCCAAGTCCAAGCGCGCCGCCCAACGCACAGTACTTCGTCACGCCTACCTCGTCGGCCGGCGCCTACCACGTCACCCCGCCGTACCAGACGGCAAGACCTAGTGCTACGCCCCAAAGACAAATAGTGCTCCAAAACCAAACGACTGGAACGATCCCAGTCCCCTCTGCCGCCATAACGGACCAACCCCAACCGAGCTTGGGGCTACCCAGCTATGAACAATTAGCGCAACTCCTGGCTCTGACCACTTCAAACCTAGCCTCCATTACCCGGCAGCAAGAAAATTGCCGGCCACCCATTACTGCACGTAACGAATCACAGCCGTACGCCACGGAAAAGGCCAACTTACGTGGACATGGCGACCAACAACGTGAGGCCAGATCTTTCCGGAGGGAAGAGGATCCACGACGACCCGACTACACAGATTCTGGGGAAATGGACCCCCAGTGGCGCCCAACACAAAACCTAGCAGAGAGCATGACAAGACTAATGGAGGGAAGCGTTCAAGCCGCAATACACGCAATACAAGGTCATCACAGGATGCCCACAAGAAGAACGAGAGCGCTGCCCACTTACTCAGGCCTGGAATGGGAGGATCCAGTCAACTTCCTGGATGAGCTCGAGGAGGCGATGCTCCATGAAGACATCCACGGCAGGGATAAAGTGAGAGTAGCTATAGAACAGCTCGAGGGTCAAGCCAGACGCACCCTGGAGATGTGGAAGTCCCACAACATCACATACGAGTTCTTAAAGGAAAAGCTCTTGCGGCAGTTCAACGACACTGCCACCCTGGGGAAGCTACGCTCCAGGTTACACGGTGAGAGACAAAAAGACGACGAACCCGCCGCCGTTTTTATACAACGCAAAATTGGACTCTGGCTGAGGGTAGAACGGTATACGCCGGAAGAAGAGATGGTTATGGAGGTGCGCGAGCTCCTGCGACCGGAACTAAGATTCGCAACTAGAAATGTCCCAGTGGCCACGATGGAAAGCTTGAGCCGAGTGGCTGAAAACGCCGAGGGTGACTACAGGGAATTTCAGAGGCAACTCCGACCGCTGCCGAGGCCAGCCACCATCCCGCCTGCGAGTAATACTACCAATAGTCTACCAAAGTGCCGCAAGTGCCCGGGATTTCACTATCACCGAGACTGCCCCACCAACCAAACTCAGTCAGAGCCCCAGCAAGGCAACTCCAATTTCCGCGGACACGACTCCAACCAGCGAGCCAACCCCAATTTCCGTGGACACGACTCCAATCAACAGGGAAACCCTAACTTCCGCCAACAAAATGTCCAGACAGGGGGTAACAACTTCCGAGGGCATGGCACCAACTTAAACAACCCTAGCCAACAAGCAGGTCCAACCAATAATCCAGGCCCAGGACAAACATCCACGGCACCACCGCAACGAAGAAGTCAGTCAACCACTAGGCAAGAACCCCGCAATGCACCGCCATCGGGAAACTCCCAATGGGTCGGGCAGAACTAGGGCGCCCGGCCCCACCGCTGGAAATTAACAGCCTAGAATTACGAGCCAAGACAGAGGACGCAGTGCTGCAACTACAAGCCCAGCAACAAGCCACAACCTTGGTGTCTCCACCACCGACCAAGAAGAATGAGATTGACGAAGCTACAGCCAAGCAGGAGCAGGACACGTATCAACCACGCCCGTTGACACCACGGCAACAAAGCAACAGAGCCGCCGCCTTTGCTTTCCTTTGCCCGGGCCGCCTGGACAGGCGGTCACCAGTCAACACCGTGACGCAAGATGCTACCTCCCTCAGCTCAGACCAGTCAACTACGCTCATTCCTCAGCCTCAGCCAGGTGAACAGGAACCCAAGGAAGTGGCGAGTATGGACGCCTTCCCGGACCAGCAGGACGCTGGACCTTCCTGGAAGGATAACAGGTCAGTATTGCCAACCACTGCCCCACTAATAGCCTCTGTATTCTTCGACAAGGTATTCCCGCCAAGTCATACCCGAGATGTCAGCACGAAGCCATCCCCCCCGAGGTCACCTCCACTCGGCCTGCCAGGCCCCGAGCCGCCTCCCAGGATTCAGTCCAGCCAGACTGACCTACTCAGACAATCTCTGCAACAGACCACCGACATCAATGATGACGATACCGATGATGACGATACCGAAGATGACGATCCCGAAGATGACGATACCGAAGATGACGATCCCGAAGATGACGATACCGAAGATGACGATACCGAAGATGACGATACCGAATATGACGATAACAACGATACTGATGATGACGATCCCGAGGATCCAGGTCATCCAGCCCCACCAAGGCTCGCAGCTCCTACTGTCACAGGACCAGTAGCGCCCGCTGCCCCAGAGCCAGCAGCACCCGCTGCCCAACAGCCAACCACGCCTACTGTCACAGGACCAGTAGTGCCCGTTGCCCAGAAGCCAGTCACGCCTACTATCACAGGATCAGTAGTGCCCGCTGCCCAACAGCCAACCACGCCTACTGTCACAGGACCAGTAGCGCCCGTTGCCCAGAAGCCAGTCACGCCTACTATCACAGGATCAGTAGTGCCCGCTGCCCCAAGGCCAGATGCCAACGCACAAGTCTACATCCGTGGATCTGGTACCTACTTCCGTGGACATGGCGACTATCTACGTGGACATAGCACCACAGCCGCCGCTAAACCAAAATTTCCAGCCCGCCGACTGCCTCCAGTCGTGCCTGGCCCATCCACCTCAGCCAAGAGGAAACAAACAAACAAGAATGAGAAGTCCCCGGCGCTGTCAGCCGCACCGCCGCCGCCAGCAGACCCTGGGCCTTCTACGTCAAGACAAGAGCAGCCGCTCGACACGACGCCTATACTGTTCCCGATGCCGTTCTGGGCGAAGGCCGTGACCACGCCTGGCCACGACCGACAGCAGCCATCCGCCAGCCAGATGCCTGTCCCAGTCCGGACACGAGTATTCGTCAACTCGAACGCCAGCCCGAGCTCAGCCGGCTCCGGCGCACCGCTCCAGGATCCCGCTACCTTAGCACGTAGCACAGCAGGACCTAGCAGCCCCCACGAGGCGCTCCAGTATCTCACTGCCTTAGCCCGCAGTACTGCAGGACGTTGCAGCCCCAATAAATCGCTCCAGTCTCCCGTTGCCTTAGCAAGCAACACAGCAGGACGTTGCAGCCTCACAGGTTCGCTCCAGAATCCCGTTGCCTTAGCGAGCAACACAGCAGGACTTAGCAGCCCCCCAATTCGCAACAGGATCAGGCAGCCCCGGGCGTCGCGGAGACGACGTCCAGAAAAACGAAACGTGCGATAATATACCATTGTAAATAATTCAACGCCACAGGGCGAAAACTTTGTTCAAACTAGAATACATTTATGATTTGTCACATAAAATACTTTAATTTTAAATATCTTGTTTTACCTAAAATATCTTAATGGACCTATTATTAGTTACTTATATAAAATATCTTACCACACTTAATCTTAGTCTATATATGTTAAAATATCTTAGTTGTTGAAATATCTTAACACTTACTCTTAGTTTATAGTTTTGAAAATATTGTATCCACTCACTCT
Source organism: Stenurella melanura (assembly GCA_963583905.1). Taxonomy (NCBI): domain Eukaryota; kingdom Metazoa; phylum Arthropoda; class Insecta; order Coleoptera; family Cerambycidae; genus Stenurella; species Stenurella melanura. The sequence goes on from OY757314.1 coordinate 138,336,635, forward strand.
TACATTATATAATTGAAATTATTGAACTGAAACATAACCTGTATGCCTTTATTAATGTTCAATAAAGTCACAAAAAAGGGGGGTGGTGTCATCGGCGTCGGCGTCGCGAACAAGTTATGACTTGTCTAGCGCGCTGTGCTCATGTTTTAGTCTTCTGCCGAAACAGAAGTCATTTGAGCACAAAAAAAAGTCTATATAAGAAAACACTTTTTCTCAGCGAGCAAGTAGTGATCGGTCCTTCAAGTAGTAATGTTCCAGCCTTCAGCAACTAATAGTCTTCTGCCGAAACAGAAGTCAGTTGAGCACAGAAGCCAACGCCAATGCTGACGAGGTCATCCCTTCCTCTTGTGTTGTAACCAGACAGTGTGTTTTATTTGAGTTTTATTGTGTTGAGTGTCAAGTGGCAATGCATACCCGGAGTGGCAAGGCAGTAGGCACTGGGGTCGAGAGCGACGTCTCCACGTCGGCCCCCCCTCACTGCACGACGCCCCTCACAGCATCTGACCACGAAGTGCTCCGCCAACACGACGCCCTGATAAGGGGTACGGGGGTCACGCCCGACGTCTCCACGACGGTGGCCCCACACTGCACAGCAAGCAACACAGCAACCCGGCTCGGCGAGGTAAGCATGTCCTCTGATTTCTCCACAGGCACAAGTGCTACGCATGGCGTCGCGACGACGGCGCCCCACTACTGTGCGTCGCCGGGCTCCGCGCCTAGGCATAGCGAGGCAGGACTCGCCACCAACATAGGACACGACACTGGGGTCACGCATGACGTCATCACGACGGTGCCCCCTCGCTGCATGGCACGCAGCGCAGCCACCTGGCATGGAACCCAGGCAACAAATATGGAATGGAGTAGCAACGATTCCCAGGCGATGCCCCCTTACTGCATGGAGCGCAACGCAGCATCGTGGCACGAAAACTCGGCGATGGAACAGGGATTAGATGGTGATGATGACATGGTGATGCCCCCTCGCTGTATGGTGGACCCAACAGCATCCCGGGCCAACGACGATTCCTCGACGCTGGGAGATCGCCGCTTCGCTGGATTCGCTTCCACACATGGGGAAGCCTCCCACTCAGGCTCAGGGCTGCCCAGCGGTCAGTACACCATCGCTGCCACACCCGACTGGCCCCAACTCTTCAGCGACGCCTCGCTGACACCTCGCCGCCAGCTGGCCACCGCTCACTGCATGGTACCACCAACAGCAACCAGCCCAAGTCCAAGCGCGCCGCCCAACGCACAGTACTTCGTCACGCCTACCTCGTCGGCCGGCGCCTACCACGTCACCCCGCCGTACCAGACGGCAAGACCTAGTGCTACGCCCCAAAGACAAATAGTGCTCCAAAACCAAACGACTGGAACGATCCCAGTCCCCTCTGCCGCCATAACGGACCAACCCCAACCGAGCTTGGGGCTACCCAGCTATGAACAATTAGCGCAACTCCTGGCTCTGACCACTTCAAACCTAGCCTCCATTACCCGGCAGCAAGAAAATTGCCGGCCACCCATTACTGCACGTAACGAATCACAGCCGTACGCCACGGAAAAGGCCAACTTACGTGGACAGAGTTTATGTAAGTTTATTCAATTTGTAATTGTAGAGACCACTTCGTAGTTTGATTTGATGTAATAGCACATTTCGAATACCATACCCAAGGACTGGTACATAGAATTGCATCGTAGGCATACCTGTAAAATGCAACATTATTATTATTATTGTTACAAATGTTAAAAATGGTGTTTATAGGATTTAAAACGATTGTAGGTGATTAGATTTTAAGTTAAAATGGGAAAAGTAAAGTATTTTTAGCAGTTTTAAGGAATTCTGAACAATTTTATGAAAAGTTATCGAAATGCCTAATAAGACACCTAAAAACATGTATGGGGTATCAAAATGTTCAGAAGAAGGTCAGCAAGACTAAAACATAATCAGAGTAAAGATTTATTTAGTAAATTGCTAGAAAATTCAATATAAAAAATATAAAATTTGAATATGTCAAAACTATATTGCTTTGGTTTTTTGAAAAATCACATCTAAGCCAATAGAATTTAAGTATTAAGAAAAAGAAGATAGTTGTTGAAGCGTGGGGACGAAAAGGACGCCGTTGTTGAGCTCCACAAAATTTGACAATAAGTAAATTAAATTTAAATAAATTTTCGTAAATCAAATATAAAGTGAATGTTTAAAAGTGTCCATAAAGTACGTGGAACACGTCAAGAACAAAAATAGAAGCAAAAAGGCATCCAAAGGTAATCAAATAACCTTTCGTAGAATTTGAAGACATAACCCTACTTTTTATAAATAATTTAAGTAAATTTTATACAACTGAGCAGTTTCTCACATAATATTGGTAAATTGTTACTTACCTTAACAAATTAAGTAAAGTGCGGAAGTGTATCCGTTAAAACACAGTGTATAATTCGTCGTAAATCAATTTTCACATAAACAGAAGAAATCAGGCAGCCATTTACGGATTTCGCAGTATTGACAGTGTAGCAGGTCTACATACCAGACCGGAAAGTCGGCAGCAACAATCTCTACATCCAGGACGGAGTAAGAATTAAAACATTCATCAAATTTAAGCTTAAATTCGCAAAATATAAGGGAAAACTAAATTCAGTAAAGGTTGAACAAAATAAATTTTCAAATCAAAAAGGCCAATTAGAGTTAATCCATAGAACAGTAATTGTCACACATATTCTTCATACTTTTCCCATATTTTATTTAGTAAACTTGTTAATTTGATTGGGCTTCTCCTTTTTAAATATAGTGACTAACCTAAGTTGTGCAGTAAATTTCTCGTGTTCTGATTTGAGCAAGCAAATAATACCTTGTCGCGGGGTTAAGCGTGACTGGCGTCCAGGCATATTAAATTTAGTAATAACAAAATAATTCACGCCCAACATACGGGCATAGTAAAATAAAAAAATAGTAATATAATAACAATATATTCTAAGTATGAACCGATTATACAGGGTGGTTCAATAGTTATGATCAAAGAAATATTTGACCAAAATCAATAAAACATCTACTAGCTATTAATAATAGGCTTTATATTTTATTATGTTACAAACCACATAGATATTAGGTTAGATACTTAATATAATAAAATAAGATACTTACTACAGCAATTCCTTTTGTTACTATTGTTATATTAATGAAACATACTCTTACGAGAATGTAAATACTGCTTGACATAATACGAGGTCTCCTCAGGTGTCGTTTTTTTTTCATTGTAAACTAGGTTAAGACTCTTTGTTTTGTTAATCTTGTTGCAGTAATAAATAAATAAATAAATAAAAATAAAAAATCTCAGTAAGGAAGGGCGATCCACAAGTAACGTATGTACCTTTGACTTTGAAACACCCTGTATTCAAAATGTATCTCCTTAATGTTTTACACCCAAAATTAAAACAATTTATTACGTAAAAATGTATTTAACTAAATACTAATATATTTGATTCGGTTAATATGTTTCCAGGGTTCTTTATTTCGATGACAGAAAAGTGTTAACAGTCTCGCTCCCCATTTATCAACATCACATTTTTACGTGTTTCTGGCAGATTAGTGTCCGACAAACCTATTTCATTTCTAATTTACACTTCTAAGGGCTGTTGAAAGGCCACACGACGCTACCACGGTGAGGTGGGCAAAGTTGGGGAAAGTTACGGTATGCTAAGCTCAGAGGCCTTACAAAATAATTAAAATCAAGAATTCGCATACATAAAACATTTCCACTTCCAATTAAAATTCACTTTCCAAATTAAAAGTAAGGAAAGAGAAATTAATTAATATATTTTAATTAGTTGTATTAATAATATCCATTTGAAATTGTGCTGGGTTCTACTTTCGTTGAGAGTACTTGAATAGGAAACACTCGTCGAATCTCCTAGGACTCTTATGATTCCTTTACTGCGGGTGCATCATTTATTTTGAGAGCAGCGTATTAAATATGTAGACAAGTTCAAGTATTGAACTGCAGAGAAATTGAAATCTATTTAATATATGAACATATGAACAATTTTATTTGATTAACGATAGTCAATAATGATTTTGGAGACGCAGTTTCCAAGTATACCATAACTCTAGAACATGGCACTCGAATAGCAATACTCGATGTGAGTTTCATTAACCACTTTGGCATCATTGGGGGACGACTAAAACTATTTTAATTACTCCGAATGGTTTCCGTAAAAGATGTTGTTTTTATCTAGGTGTTGAATAGTGTTAAAACTTCTGTATGTTACTTCTTCTTAACTGGCTTTCACAGACACCTCTATATTTGGACACTACCCTCTAATATACCCGCCGCACAGTAGTCATTTTTGTTAATCTAGGCGGACATAATCCAAATTTTGAACCCATTCCAGTACAAAATTTATTAACATATCTTTGTTCTGAGAATTTTATCATACTTGTCCCATCCTTCATATTTTTTATGATGACCGGTTTATAAGGGATTACGGACTGGAGCAAGTGAGGCAAAATTCAGTGTATGACTAGACATTGTTGAATAAAGGTGTTTTAAATGTGGTATTGTGCTGAAATTATTCCGTGTCATAGAGAATGTACAGCAAGGTATGTAGTTTTTTATTCTTAAACAAAACCACCAACATTTAGCTTTGACTACTTTCTATAGGCGTATCATTTTTTTTAACCAAAGGAGAATTGTAGTTTTATGAATATCTACAAATTCTTACAGCTTTATAGTTCTATTCATGTTGATTCATGTTTTGTCATTTTAAGAACTACGAAAACCTATTATTGCTTTATAATTTTATTAAAAAAGCTGCACACATCTGCCTCTCTATCCATGAGTTTACTTTTTAGCTACTTATGCTATATCACGGAGTAGCCCCTTTGGGGTTGACCAAAGGGGAAAAAATAATAGGATATACATTGTAGAGAAACTTTAGAACAGGCAGTAATGGACAAGATTTAAAAAATTGGATATCAAATTTCTGAAAGATGGCGAAAAAGTTGTAGAAGTAAGGTCAATATTTTAAAGACTAATGATTCCTGCTTAGACGGGGAAATTAATTTTAATAAACTGGAAGTGTTGATAGAGCACATGCCTAAAGAACCATCAATTTCCAAATCACCTGGCCTGCCAAGAAAATTGTTTGTGATGATAGTGATAGCGAGAAATTTTTTTGCTTGCTTACTTTTATTTTTATTACCGCTGGTAAAAATTTGCATATAGAGCAATTAATTTTAAATACAAGTTAAGTTACAACATATCTGAATATTGTTTCAAGGACAACATAAACTTATAAAGTAAACCATTTTGTACCAAAGACAGAAAAACAGATATTTAAAATAATTTCGTCCTCCTAGAAATATAACATTGTACGCTGCGCCCTTTCAGAAATCATCCCTTAGGAGCTTACACGTATTTCACCATATTTACTTTATAGTTTTTCGCAGATTCACTAATCTTATTCAAAAAGTTAAGTAATTTTATAATAGCATTTAATTTTCAACCTCGTAAAACCCATCCCTTTGGTCCTCAGAATTTGTGTACTATTTTTGGTGTATTCACCGGTACAATATTATCGTATCTACAAAGTTTCTGAATTTTAAAACTAAATACGTTTTTAAAAACCACCCATTTATTGTCTAAAATTTTCAATATTTTTCCTCCCTTCTAAAGAATATTTACTCTTCGTTTGCAAATTTGTAGAATTTTGTCCCCCCTAGAACATGAAAAATGACCGCTGTGCGCCGTACAATGGGACAAAACTGTTGTATTCCACCAAAATCAACTTATAGATCATAAAATTAAAGATTATAAGAAGTCTTTTTTAAATGTCTGTTTTGTTTTAAACTGTTAAGTTCATAATGATTTTTTATTTCCTGCCCATTTTCCACAATAATATTGAGCAGAACTAAACTAGTAAAGTTAGTCAATACATTGGACTGTTCATAAAATAAACTTTTAACGGTTCGAATGATGAGTCACCCCTTGTATTGCTTAACAAGCAAAACAATTTTGTGAAGAGCAAAATGCCAATAAAATGAAAGGTGATTATTTTTCTGACGAAACATTGTAAAATTGTCAAGTGTGACATACCCATGAATTTACTATTTCAAATGCTTTAAAATTTTAAATAAAATAGACAGGTTCGTATTTAAAAAATATTGTTTATGGTGGCCGTGGGGAGACGAAACGTTGTAATAAAAATTTAAATACGACCAGTTGCAGCAAAGTCAATTTATAACAAAATATTCATTTCTTTTTCGTAATAACCAGGAAATGAGCTATTTCGGGTTTTATCATGATATCTCAGGAACCAGTCTGAATATTTTTAATTTTTATAGCCCATTTTATTGACCCTCAAAATACGAAGCTTTTTTCCCATTTAACTGGCTGTATAATTGCTGTGGTTTACGAGATGGCAATACTGTGCAATATAAAGAGTAGCCACCCTGTATTTACTGTAAATGGCTAAAAACTGTCGAATGTTGAAAAAAAAATTTTTGACTAATTTCATATCAAAGTATAAAACAAGCTATCTTTTGCCGCCAAGCACGTTTCGACTCGACTCGTAGGACATGAGATATTTGGATTTGAAAATTTGACTAAAACTGGAATTTCAGCAAAACTGTTCAATATTTTTAGCTGAAATTTTAAGTGCAGTTTTTGTGTGATAATGACTACTCTTTCTCCAAATTTCAGCCAAATCTGTCAAGATTTGACCAAACTAGCCGAAATTTAATTTTTTCCATTTTTTAATATATATACATCTATATCAGGAGGGGGGATGGTCGGATCGTCGCCAAATTTGAACTGAAAGTTCCCTCAACATTGCCAATAAAAGGATACCATTTTGGTTACTTAACTCATTATGGAACTGGTAATAAACATTTTTTTTTAAATTCGCCCCTAAAAATGTCCAAAATACCCCTTTTTGGCCAAAAAAACATGGTTGCACCCCTCGCGGAGGAAGAAATTTCGGAATCTTATTATCCTTACCAAGACAAACACTTTCCACCGTGTCCCTTTCCATCTTCAAAAATTTGCCAATCCGACCTTTTTTTCACTAATTGACTCCACTATAAGGACAACATAGTTTATTTTAAATTTGAGAATCTTGATGTTTTCGAACACAACTGACATATAGGCTCTTTTTTGATTTTCAGTTTCAACTATGTAAATAGATTGTGTTTAATTCTTTTTTCAATGTTTTGTCATCATTAGTCAATTCACTGCACAAAGTAATGAAAGTAACAATAATAATTAACAAAACAAATGTAAAATTTTCGATGCTGATGATATGTATGTTAATCTAAAACTCCAAGAGCAAGAACTTCGTCTTGGAAAAATAATTAAAATTATTAACTTTTAAAATTGGTTTTATGACTCCTAAATATGCATTTTCCGTTGAATTAACCAGTACTGAATGAATAATTTTCCTTGCAATTAGTTCTACATTGACCTTATTTTCACATGGATTTATTAGTCTATTTCTCTAAAATTCTTGACTTAATGATCTCAAATGAAAGGGCATTTTAAATTTTTATAAATACAATTCTACAAGGAACACACCCAGTGTAGACTATACAAAAGTGACAGAGTTTACGCTGTGAGAATAAAAATAATTAAGTACTTCTTTTAACTAAAGTGTTTAATTTGTTCTTTAAACTGTCCAATTCGTTAGCGTCAAAGAGAGATAATATAGTCCGGTTTTCCAACGCAAGTGATTAATGCTTGTACTTCAAGCGAATTAAGATATTGTTTCTGCTACTCATTTATAAGAAAATTATAGCAATTTTATACAAATTTGTAAATTTCTATTATGGATCATTTTTTCAAGGAATTTTGAAAACGAATATAAAATTTTGATTTGTCCAATTAATTCATTGTTTCTTTCTTGCAGATTAGAACATTTATTGCCTGCTTAAGCCGTTTAGAAACTACTCTCTTTTTAATACATAAGGTAAGTATTTAACTTGGGGGTAAATTAAACAATTATTAGGGATACACTTTGTTACTTTAATAGGAACTTTATTATGGCGACTACTGGGTGTATTTGGTATGGAATTTAACATTATTTATGTTCTTTTCGGGGGTTAAATAATCAAAGAATGATGAGTAAAATTCGATTCCTACAGTGATCTAACTAAATATTTCCTAAATAGTGTGTGATGTTATTTATTAATGCTTAGAATATTTATCATCAATTTTATTTGAGAGCATGATTGCCTACTAGTTTGATAAGAAACTATTACTATATACAAATTATATTACCTTCCCCCGGGAAGGAATTGTAGATAATGTGGAAGTTTTGCAAAGAACCACAAATAATATTGTTTGCAGTGCTATGAGCCGAATCGAACGATAAGGATGGCAACTGAGCAACTTTTATAGTTTAGTTTCGTTAGGTCGTTATAGTTGTATACAAGAACAATTACTTTTTAATTATTATTACAACTATTTCATTACAAGTAGCTCACGAACAGAATACTTCCAGGCACATGTTTCAGAAATTTCCCTTATGAATTTTGCACACCAAGTTGTCCTAGAGCTATTTATGATACGAGTGTGAAAAATGCATGTTTAAGGCACAACGAGGCGCAGCCGAGTTGTGTATGTAACTCATACAAGTGCCTTAAATGCATTTTCACACGAGTGTCATACAATATTTTTTCTCTACGAACGTACAAATATTAAAAAAGAGTTATTGAAAGATATCTAATGTCTTGATGTTCAAACTATCAAAATATTTTGAATTTGCATTTTGACGTTTCATTGAATAATCAGTTTTATCAATTGTCACAGTACGATATTTTTAATTCGTCTTCACGCCATCTAAAAAATTACCGTACTACCGTTTCTAAGGTAATAAAAGTTACAAGCGACGCTCAAACCTGACAAAGTTTAAACAATATCAATTTATTGTGATTTTATTATTACTATTAAGCAACTATGAGTGATGTCGATACCTAGAATAGTGACAGTGTTGCGTCTGATGTAGAGGAGTCTGCAAGAATGGCATTGATGCACTATTACCTGCTAAATCCAAATCTCAATATTAGACGTATATATGCTTTGAAAAATGGTGCAATGAGAGGAGAACGAGGCATCCCATGGAAACTGAATTATTAGCATATTTCCAGCAAAAATCAAAAATACAAAAGCTATCGTCATTTTGGAGCCATTACTCAATGATGAGGACGATGATATCCAAAAATAAAAATGTTGACGTAACTATATATAATAACCTAATATCATTTTTAAATAAAGGCAATATGAAGGCTATAAACTGAGGAAATCCAAAGTATTGAGTAAAGAGAATATCCAAAATTTTTCAGCTGCATGCAAGTTGAAGACATCGAAGATCAAGGAGATGTTTACCAAATTATCATCCCCAGTACTATGACAAAATGTTCTCGAGAATTCGTAATTACTTGTGAATATTCAAGGAGTGAACTTACTAGAAACAATGCAAAAATATGCACATTTACGTCCTTCATCAACTCCCCATATTCGATTTTCCATTGGTTACAGAAATGGTAAATGTACAAAACAACCAATTGGGATTAACTCGTTTGGTGCTATGTCCAAGAAGATAACTTTATTTCTAGGATTAACTGATTCTTCAGGATACACAGGACACTGTTTCAGAAGATCTTCTGTATTACTGTTGGCAGATTCCGGAGCCGATATTTCAACGCTCAAGCGTCACTGAGCTTGGAAATCGTCCAACGTTGCAGAAGGATACGTAGAAAACTCTGCGGAAAATAAGCGGAGGATAGCTGTTAAAATATTGGGGGGAAAAGAAATAATTCGTCTCCAAGTTCGAAATAGTATAGCCGAACAGCCACCAGAGAAAGTTGGAGATGCAATTCTGATGGAAAGCACAATTTCGTCCCATTAGCTGTCGTCGGGGATAACTTTCAACAACTGCACGAAATGCGTCCTAAATATACAGTAGACGCAGAAGTTCTTCGATCATAGGAAAGTTGAGCGTAATTTACACTTAACTAATCTCACTATCGTAAATATCCAATGAGGTAAACCAGTGTCGGCAGATCTACTTTATTCATACATAATGACGCCAAGTTTTGTAGAATGATTGAATCTAATTGATTAAAATAAAAGAAAATTCATATTTTTATAATTTATATTAAACGATGAAATCACTATGTTTAGCTCATTTGCTTTTTTATCTTACCAAAACGTAACTAAGAGTCGGTTTTAAAAAAATATAAATTGTTAGTATGATAAATGAGATAATCTGGCAACACTGATGCAGTAATACCTTGAAGGCTTGTTCTCTATTGAGCACGACAAGGACATCGAAACATCGACCGAGAGGGTTGTCACTGCCACTGCCCACCTAGAAGACAGGCGGCGTAGGAGTTTAATAATGCAGGAAAGGGAAAGTGGGATGCACGTCCCTTCGCGAAATCTAATAAATTGCGAAAACAATTGGTTTTAAAAACATTATAAATGTTGGTACTATTATGGAAAAATTTTATAATTTGGAAACTAAAAAGTAATTCTCAACACAAGAATAATTCTTAAAAATGGGTAAAACAAAATAACAATATTCCAAAAGTTGTTAAAAATGTATGGAGTTAAGGAGAACATTTATTACTTACACCTAACAAGTTTAATGTAATAAATGCTCAAATAGACTTCCCTGCTGAGCTAAGCAATATCCCAAACGATTATAAAATCCTTGGCGAACATTACCCAACATAACATGGGTAACAGTTAAGCAGGCGTTTTCAATATTCAGTTGAAGTTCCTGCACATTGTTGGGCCTATTTTCCTGAAAACCATAAATTTTTTATTTTAAGTAGCCCCACAAGAAATAGTCACAAGGCGTAAGATCTGGTGACCTAGCTGGTCATAAGATATTACCATGCCCAGAAATAAGTCTATTCGGAAATTTTTCCCCCAAATACTGCCGAACGATAACTCTATTATGGGGAGGGCAACCATCTTGTTGAACCAAATTTCATTAAACCTAGCACCTACTAGGACAATTTGCTGTTGAAGCAAATCAAAATATTTTTGGCCATTTAAGATGCAATCGATATAAAATGGTCTAATAATATGTTCACCAAGTATACCGACCCAAACATTTAGTTTTTGAGAATACTGTATGCGAAGTTCGTAAAACTTATGTAAATTTTCTCGCGACCAATATCGTGTCCGAGTAGAATTATATTTACCAATTAATAGAAAAGTTGAATCATCGGTAAATACAATGTTTCTAAGAAAATGTTCATCCGCATTCGCCTTTTCCATTAATTGCTCATAAAATTCCATTCTACTGATATTGTCCGTCTCAAAAATTCTTCCGAACCTTGTATAATTTGTACCCATTTTTTTTTTAAACCGACCTAACCGTTGATGGTGTAGAACCTACTTCAGCAGCAATTTGGGAAGTAGTAAGTACCAAGTTGTTGGCTGCCAGTGCACAAATCATATCTCTTTCATCTCGGGCTTCATTGGGAGGAATCGATTTTTGATGTTGTTTATAATCAACACAAACATGTATTTTAAAATTGTGAATAATATTATGAATTGTGCATAATGCAGGTGAAAGGCGGCCGGGAAATGCACCATTAAATGCGTATTTAATTTGACGCCTTGACTTTCCTTGATAGTACCACTTAACCATCTGAACTTTTTCGGCCGTTTCAAACATTTTTAAGAATTAATTTAATGACAAGGTCACTCTTTCGGTTCCCAAATAGTAGTAGCTTGAGTACGAGTTTGATGTGAGATTGCGGCGAGTCGATTACTAGTTACGCATGCGTATGCATTTATAATATACCATTCGTTGGAAGTTGTAAATTCACCTGGTAGATCTTATGATCGAAGAACTTTTACGTCTACTGTATATAACAAATAAATTCTTAATGTTAATGTTCTTAATGTAAAATTCCAACAAATTTTTACAAAATTATTATAAAGTTTGATTTGATTTTGTATGTTATAAATTTCTCTTTATACCAGTGCGAAAAATGAAAAGTTCTTTTCGCACTGATTGTGAAAAGTGACAGTTGTTTTCGCACTGGTACACTGGTGCGTTAAAGCGACGTTTTTCACACTAAAATGGTAGTGGAAAAGTACGACAGAAGCCGTAGCTTCCTTAAATTAAAAACCATTACCGAATATATGTATATAAGATGTTTTTTTTACTATTTTTACACTTGGTACTAGCACCTAAAAGGGGATGCGAGAATAAAGAATCATCCTGTAGATTATATCTATTATCTAATCAACATGAAGCACATCGGTGCCGTTTGATTTAAACAGCATTCTACAACACGAAGTTTACAGAATAAACAGCTTACTGGTTATTAAAACTTTCCCCAACAAATCTGTTTATTAATATGAACATTTCCACTTGCTGTTGGCAATTTAGTTTTTAATTAGCCGTTGAGTACTGAAACAATGCGGCGATTCCGATCTGCATATAAGCAAGTTCGTATCCCGATAACAATATTGTACAGGTTAAACACTGTACAGCTATTTTATTCGCTATCTGAAGCATGGAGAATGTGTTGTATAGATCTTGTGCAATATTACGAACCATTAATTACGAACCCTCGTCAGACTCTCAGGTGATAATCTACTATATTAGAGTAGCACATTATCTGCACTCAAAGCGTCCTACATGGATATCACGATAAGGATTAAAATTACTTTCTCGTTTCGCTCCTTTGAAATTAAGTGCTACATATTAAGCTTCATTTTATTTTATAACGACCTACATAGTATGCGTTGAATATATGGGTTACTATGTTCATTTGCATAGAAAATAGTAGGCGTTAAAGCAAAAAGGACTTATATTTGTATCGAGTCTTGCTGGTTGAAAGATGAACCGATTACACTAAAATTAATTAGAAGTACAGGATGAGCTTTATTTGGCTTAACCTCATTGTTCTTCTTTAAATTTTCAACTTTGCCTTTAAGTTTTCATGACCTAAAACCGCAGATTTACATTTTTGAAATCTAAATTAAAAAGAAGTTGAGGTTGAATTTCAAAAATGGAAACAATTTTTACAGAACAACAATATTAAATTGACGATGTAAATTATGTCCATAACGATGAACCTTTTACCTTACAACTTTACAACTTTATTCGTTACCGTTAAAATGTCCAATTTATAAAATATTTACTTTAGAATGCACACCTAAACTACAGAAAGTCTGTCTGTGTGCATACATATTATTTTCATATTATGGATAATTTTTACGTGTATAGTCCAGTCGGTAAAGTAAAGAATACACCAGAAGTTCTTCCGTAACTGTTAGTGCGAGGATTAAACATCACAAAACCACAAAAATCAATTCTGGGGGTGCCGTGCAAACCCGCCCACCCCCCCCCCCAAAAAAACACCACCCCTTCCGTGAAAAAAGCATTATTTTACTGATAACTCTTTAACCGTTGAAGATATAAAAAAATTGCTCACTATAAAAAAGAAAGCTTGACTAATTGCCTAAACGAAAGTCCTGTACTTTCTTGTGTTGGCATTTTTGAGGCCCATTAATATTTATTAGTATATAAAAATAACAATATAGTGCAGTTATCTCTTGATTTTTTGTGCATCTAACTATTCACAGGCTCATAAAAAATGGCTGACTATAATATAAGTTATAAATGCATTATCCTTTAGCTCAAGGTAGTGTTTCAATGCATAAAAAGTTATAAATAAAAATATTCACATTTACAAATTGACCAGCATGTTAAAGTTAGCCAAAAAAAAAGAGATCCAAAAAGTGCTGCATATTCAATGTTTTGATATTTTTTTAATACAATTTTTTAACTATTAAATGACCAGAAACAATAGTTATATGATACATAAACTAAAAAAAAAAATTGTTTGTGCTAAGTTTTCAAGATGTTTGTTTTTTTTTATTTTTAGGAAACAATAAAAAATTGGCCAAAATTCGACTAATTTCAACATGCTGGTAAATTTGTAAATGTGAATATTATTACTCCTAACGTTTTCTGCATGGAAGTACTAAACTACTACTAAACTACTTGAACTAAAATATAATGCATTTATAACTTGTATTAAAGTCAGTTATTTTTTATGGGCCTGTGAATAGTTAAAAGTGCAAATAATCAAGAGGTAACTTATATTATATTGTTATTTTTATATAATAATAGATATCAATAGCCACCAAAAATGGAAACACAAAAGAGTATTTTATATCCCCTTTAAAACCCATTTCGATTTTTCTTTCTAGCATGTTTGGTTTTCGAGCAATTCAATTTTATCAATAGGCCAAGCGCAAAAAAATTCAAATAAACGAAAATTCGTGCGCATTAAAAATACAAATTTTGCATTTTTTTAAAATATCGATTTTCTCGAAAGCCATAGCATATACAAGAAAATGGATTTTTTTAAGCAATTAGTCAAGCTTTCTTTTTTATGATGAGCAATATTTTTGACTCCTCAACGGTTAACGAGTTATTAGTAAAATAAGGCTTTTTTTCAACGAAGAGGTGGTTTTTTGGGGGGTTGCACGGGACCCCAGAACTGATTTTTATGGTTTTGTGATGTATAATTCCTCCGCCAACAGTTACTGAAGGAAAATCTCAGATAAAATTTTTGGTTATGGAAATCTTTATAATTATTGGACTAGTATATTGATGGAGACAATTTTTGAGGACAGGTATATTATATTGTTGACTTATTCATTTAATTTCTGCACTACATTTATCGCTATGAATATGCAAAAGTCAATGACAGCAGGAATTATATGTTTATTCGCTATAGAGTATCACTTTTTGTCCAATCGATAATAAGAGTAATTTGCCTAGAATACTGCTTTTGTTTAATATTTTGTTCTAAAAATTACCTTAGGCCCATCCTGCTTGTACGCTAGAAATAGATCCATTGCACGGTAGATGAATTGTCACTTTATAAACAACCAAGGTGGGACTTTCGTTGAAGACGCTGGTCAGAAGATACGTTAATCAGTCTATAATATTGGTCATCCCACCTACCTGCTTTAGTAAATTGATACCTAGAATTAATGTTATCAATATTTATCAAATTATATAGTGAAGTAGTCCAAATTACAGAAGTATGAAACTTTAAGTACGTTTATAAACTATTTAAATACTACGTTTTTCTGCATTGCAAATGGTCGACTCCATAAACAACGTTGGCTAACGTATTTAGTTAGTCATGCTCTTGTCCCTGGATGTTTGGTAATCAGAATTATAATTTCCGGATGTTGAATTCTGTTGTAAACATTTATTTTTCATCGCTGGTTTCCCTGAAAAACTAATTAGTGAAAACTTCGCGAGTGTCGAATTTAAACCTCGGCGTATTCTACAGTAAATTTCTCTCCAGGTGTGTGAAAATATATGTTAGTTTGACAACTAACATCGAATATCAACTTGTCGGTTTGCTTTTGCAACTAGCTTATAGATTTTGATATTGTTGTCATTTAACTTTTGTTCCTATAATTGTAAAACATTTGTTTAACGCGGAACTGGCCAGACGCTAATGTTTGAGTATATATTTTGCATTTCCATCTAATAATTTATTGTATATATTGTTGTGACAACAAGTTAGTCACATCCCAAGGAATTGTACAGATTGTTAAAAATTTGATTTCACAGAGAAAACTGAAAAATCCACTACAAAATGGCCAAATTAAATTATAAAAACCTATGCGTTAGATGTAAAACTTTATTGAAATCTTTGAGCAATAACAGCATGATATTTTAAACTGGATAACAAACCTAAGTTCTAATGAAAAACAACCAAAAGTATTAAATTATTGTAAACGAAACGTAAAAGGTCAAATGACCAAAAATAATATTTAAATGTATCATACCCGAATATTTTATATAACATAATATGTACAGGACTTTAAAAATGGTTTAATATCTATTAAGCTACGTCACCATGAACTATAACATGTAGATATAAGTAAGGACTTGACCCATGGTCAACATAAGCAGCATAGTAGTGGGAAATATAGATGAAAATTAACAAAAATCTATTTAAAAGTGAAATAAAAACATTATTTGTAGTGAAATTTTCAATAAGTACTCATGAGTGAGCTATAAACACTAAAAGACTTGATAAACGCATATCCAAAATCATGGATACAAAAACATTGTTAGTAAGAACGGTAGACTCCACCGCAGAAGTGAAAAGTGATAAAAACTGTAGAATTTCACATCGTATTGACTTTAAAGTAAATAATATGGTAGATACTTACTATATTTCACTAAAGAACGTGAAAGTTCTAGAATACCTGGACTATTAGAGGTCTCAAGATCCATTAATTAAAATAAGGGTGCATAACCTTACATATTTCAGACTGTATCTCACAAAAGAGAAAATTTATGTTGATAAAACACAGACATGGTGTTGAAGGGAACTTTTCCCAGTAGTCTTCATAAGTTGTATGTTAAAATTTCATCAAGGTAGATAAGTTGTAAGCCAATCAAGAAAACCAATGACAGTTTGCGGTACCCTAAAAAGGCAAAAAATGCTTTGGTCATTATTTTGATGTAAAATATAGTAGGATAAGTGTTATTAGTATAGAATTGTTCAGAGAGGATTGCTAATCAATTTACATAATAGTTATATTAGTATAAGATAGTTTTTAGTTGAATATTTGTAAAAATAGTTGGTAATAGAAAAATTTTAAATATTGACAAAAACATATAGTATGGCATATCAGAAAACGCAGAATAAGCTCTAGTAAATGAATATGAAATTAGTTGTATCATTTTCAATCCACAAAAAGAATTATATTAAAATAAAGTTTTTCATAATAAAATGACAGAAGTCAAGTAGTCTGTTTTGTAATATAAATGTCAAACTAGGCTTGTGTGGGCCAATAGAATTCCACAAATTCAAATTTAGTATGTTGAAAGTATCGAAGGCGTAAGCACGCTAATTTTAAGAGGAAAAAAATAACCTCACTTTTATAAAAATAAAATATAAAGTATGTTTTTGGTATTGAAGGCGTAAGCACGCTAAATTTAAGGGGAAAAATTAACCTCACTTTAAAAAAATTCTAAATAAATAAGGAAACCAGCATACTCACATTAATAAGTAAACCAGGCTGAAGATAAAATTTAAAATATTGATAGCCAAGTGGATAAATACATGCTGAACAAGCAAAAGTTCCGTTCCTGAAAGAAATCATAATTTAAAATAAAATTTCTATAACCAAATATATCAACAAGTTTTGTTTATGAATGAGAAGAAGTAATTTTAAAGGTAATAATTTGTGCAACGCATATATTTTTGAAGTGCAAGTAATCAGGTAAATACTTACCTTGATTTAATAATAAATCCAGTGATATTTTAAACAAAGTGAATTTCATCGAAACGCCAAGAGCTCCGTCAAAACAGTGCTCATAGATTACTGGGAGGGATAGATTGGTAACTTCTGTGTTAAAACTTGAGGCTTTGTGAAAACGTCAACTCGCCATCTATTGTTTTGTTCTGGTACTAAATAGCATTCTGCGCATGCGCGCGCCATTTGAATATGTGGCGCGTTCCTTGCCTATTGTTTTATCACAGTATATAAATAAATATTTGTATTTTCTCGACCGTTGATATCAAATTAACTTGATGTATCCTGGCATTTTTCGATCATCTTTAAATGAAAATTCTTATATTTTCTTACGTTTCGGTTTTATTAACCATCGTCAAAGGAAAAACTACAATATTTATATTAAGGTACGATTATTTTATGTGATTTTACAAATTTAATTTCAATACTTACAATTTAAGAAATTTTTTGTTTACGCATATTAACATTTTATGTTTATTTCTGTTGAAAGTTTTAATGCAACTAAACAACACTTTTGTTTCAGCATTTAGTTGCATTTAAACTTTCAACAGAAATAAACGTAAAATGTTAATATAGTGTAAACAAAAAATTTCTTAAATTGTAAGTAATGAAATTAAATTTGTAAAATCACATAAAATATAATCGTACGTTAATATAAATATTGTAGTTTTTCCTCTGACGATGGTTAATAAAACCGAAACGTAAGAAAATATAAGAATTTTCATTTAAAGATGACCGAAAAATCCCAGGATACACCAAGTCACAATATAGTATTAAACTGTGGTCGTGCACAAAATGACTAAAAAAATTGTAAAACTATATTAAAAACATAAGACTGTGGTTAGCAAATACGATGGCTTTTATTCCAGTCCAGCGAATGTACCAGAATATTACCCAATTTGAAGATTAAAACGTAAATAGTTAATAAGATTTTTTAGCACATAACACTTAAAAAAAAAGCAATTATATTAGTGGATTTCTTTATTAAATATAACATCTTACTTCATTAACTCTACAAGTTTTCTTTTTCTTAATTTTAATTTCTTATTATAATATTGTACAGCTTTATTGTATATAACGTCTATATTTGAATCTGATTTGCCACGGAGGACTTTATTTACTCCATCAGCCCAATTATGGGCTATCAGAGATATAAATCTTTTTATTATGTCATCCTCTAAGAATTTGATATGTTCACACTCATCAAAATGAAATGGTACATGTTTTTTGACATACACAAATAATTTCAATAAAATGTTTTTTGTGTAGCATTTCACAGGCAATATTTGTGTAACTCTGCGGTAAATATCAGCCAAACCAAGAATTAATTTTGGTGTACAATACTTCAATTTATCGCTGATTTCATTAACATACTCCTTAGCTTGACTGATATCATGCCACTCACTTATTTTGTCACTACAGATAAAGTTTTTATTACAAACAATACAGTTTTTTATACTTTTAACTTTTCTGACAATAAATCCACTTACGTGGCCAATTGCCGCTTTATCTATAAAAGAAAAATTTTGTTCTGTGATGTTAATATTTTCAATATCGCTAATGTCTATATTTTCTTTATCAACCTCTTCCTCTACCCCTTGTGTTACCAGATGTCTCACTCCATTTATAATCATTTCTGAATTATCAATTTCACCTTCACAGTTTGACGAGACAGAGTGACGGTTCACCATATTATATAAGTAATGTCTTAAAATGATTCTTAAATGTATATACGCTGGGGTTAATATTTCTTCCTCCATGCTGACGTACTTGGCCAAAAAAATTTTCTATGGGGTCCTGATTGATGTCTCGAGGTCTAAAAAATGTTATTTTATATGTTTTTTGGAGATGTTTACTTAAATGCTCCAGGCCATTTAGTGTAACTTCCCAATTGCCAAGGGATGGTGGTCTGACTAGTTTACCATTTATTTCTTTGTATTGCATGTTTCGCAAATAACTTCTGGCTCTACTCCAGAAAGTAAAGTGTCCACTGTTATTGCTAACGGCACATTTTAAAACTTTTCCAGCTACTGGATGCAAAGTGTGTCCATTTACACTATCAAATAACTTATCAAAAAATTGTAATATTTTTATTGTTCCTTTTGCTGAATGTTCCAATTTTATTTTTCCATCGTTGGAAGTAATACCTAAGGAAAAAAGTAATGTTTAGAAAAATTTGCCAAATATGTTGGTTAAATGAAAAAAACTGTTACAAGTTATCGTCTTAAGATGTGCCCATAATCTGGAAAGCTTATAACTTTTCTTATTATATTTGCATTTTATTTATACTGTATTTTATCTATTTTCTAACAGATTTTTTTCAAGAAACAAATTTTCTGTACATAAGTTTACTGTTTATTACCTTTTTTTTGAAAAAGCATCATAATGGATGCCAGTGTGTGACTAAATACTTGTGTCGCATAAGACACTTTCATCTTCTTCATATGTTTTTCATATATATGACCTTTATGTAATTTATTTAGAGCTCTCAGCCTTCCTATTTCATTATCAATTTCGTACGTTTTAACTATATCGTCCCAATCTCCTGTCAATCTACTACCATTTACCTTCCAAACCAATTTTTTTCTTAAGAAATTATTGCGAATTCCTTTTAGAAGGTGTGGTGCATCGTATATATGTACTACAGTGTCCCCATTTACAGAATACAATTTCAATTTCCTGTTAGTATTTTCTGGTACTTTATAATTCTTTACCAGATAGTTTATGGCTCCTACATTTGTTGAACCTTGGTCGGATATAGTAGCTACCACTTTGAGCCCAGCTTTCTGGCATTCACCAACAATCGATTTTATTTGTCGGACCAAGTCTATGGAGCTAGTAGTGCCCTCTGAAAACGTATATGCTACTGGTTGTTTCCATCTTTTAGTAATACCTATAAAAAAAATGTTATACAGTAAAAATGTGTTCTTTAATAAAATAATTAATAGACAGTGAAGTTCTGTGTGAATATTTTAACACGCTTTTTTATTACAGCAATAGAATATAATCTCTAGAAGTGTTAATGAAAATGTGTTTTACCTTTTACCATGAATATTTGGGCATGATCTCCAAAGTTGTCCGTTCTTTTGTCACCATGGTCTGTAAATCCATCAAATTCTTGTTGCTTCTTGTTGATGTCCAGATGGGCGTTTAAAGCCATTTCATCAAACATAAGCACACATACTCGGTCTCTCTCAGCCAAACTATTTACATTTAATTTTAAATTTCTGAAAATTGTTTCATTAATTCCTGCATCAATCGGAATTCGGTTCAGCAATTCCATTAAAGTTTTCCTGGTGGGAGTGGCAAATAACTTGGAAAACAATTTATAGCTCTTCCCACTTTGTTTTTGGAGAATTAAGCCCAGTACTTTGTCGTCCAAGTTATAACGGCGGCCTTTTGGTGATTTGACTTTTGATGCTTTTATTTGTAATTTGATAAAATTAGCAACATGCTTATCTAAATCTGCAGTGAGTGTTTGTAATAGTTCATCTTCAGTCATAGACCCATGCTTTTCCTTAAACCGCACAATCCTTCTTTTATATGTTTTAAAACTTCTATTTAGTCGGCTTGCCTTCTCATACAAATTTTTTTCTCTAGGGCTCAATTCACAAATTCTTTTCACTCCAGCTTCTTGCAAAATGTTGAACGAATCTGAATTAAATATATTTAAATTTATGGTTAAAACAATATGTTATAAACTTACATTTCTTTTTCCTTGGATTTGTAGAAGTTCTTGGCGTCTCTGATTCAACATTAGTATGCACATAGTTGTCTGGTGCATCTTGATGTTGTTTTGAAGTAGATGGCATGTTTGTGTCGAAATTTATTGCCCTCTTACATGCGATAGATTTCCGGGGGGTTACGTCATAATATTGTTCTCCTCCAGCTTCTTGCAATGTACCTATCGAGTTAAACAAATAATTGTTAATTTTTTTAATTTCTAAGAGTTACTTATTATGAACTTACATTTCATTTTCGTTATTGGTATCTCTGATTCCATATCAATAGATGCATATTTGTCAAGTGTATATTTATTTTCATCTGAAGTAGATGGCACGTCAAAAATTTCCATGGTTACCGCAGTTGACTCATTTGAAGTTTCCTTGTTTAAATCATATGTTTGATCTGTAGCCTGCATTGATGGTTCAGAAGTTAATATTGAAGTCAATACATAGGTATGATCTGATATGGCTGAAGTTGATGGCTCTTCACATATACTTGAATTCAATGCATATGTATGATCAGCAAGTGAAGGTGACTGATTTAAAACATTTGTGTCCATGTCATTATCAGTTACTTTACTGTTGTCTTCATTTTCAACAGCTTTAAAAAAAAAATTAGTTATACAAATCAAAAGGTTGATCAACAACAAAATACAATTTATTTCTGATTTCTTTATAATAATGTATATATGTCATTTTTGAGACTGTAATTGCCTAATACATACCTTTATTTTCCGATACAATGCAAAATAAAGTGGGAACGGCATTTTCTTTTAAACGTTTATTGCTTGCTTTGCTCTCTTCAGTGAAATGTCGATGACATATTCTATACGATCTATAAACCAATTCAGGATCCAATTTGGTTATATTAGCGTTTCCAGTAGCTTCCACCCACTTTTGGTACCTTCCCAAAAATTTCTTTGGCATGGGAAATCTGTGTCGTGGTGAATCTTGGTCACCACATTTTTCTACAGCACATTTCCGGTTCCATATACCCATTTTGAACTAAAACAGACAAAACAGTTGTGCTAGTTAATATCTTGGATAATATGATAAGGTTAAGTGTAAGAATAGCCTATGGCTAAACCTCGCCTTAATAAAGACGTTTTATTATTATTATTATATAATTAATTAATAATTTTCAACACAGCAATTTAAAGCAAAAAGTCACAAGAAAACAAAAGCAGAAACACCACCACGAGTCGTCAGACGCGTACAAACGATAACTTTCTATTATGTTCCTCTCATGCAGTCGGCTTAAATGACAATTGACGCTTGTTTGTTGATAATTTATTTTGACATTTTGACAATCAGCGCTCCTAGTGTATTGTTCTGGAACCTAAAAGACAAAGAGAGAAAGACTGTCCATCTTCTTCACACTAGGATCAACTTCTCGTATTTAAGATAACACGCCCTGACAGTGCTGCCTGCAGCACATAGGAAGCGACAATTTGAAAGCTGAACGTGCGCACGCAGAAGAATAAGGAGCACCGATCGATAGACTCAAGGTAACATCTAAATATCCAAACAAATAAAACCCTAGGTAATTGAAATCAAACAGATGATTATTTTTCAAATAAATAAAGGCCAATTTGAGAATTTATTTTAGTTATAAGTTTAAACATTTATCCAAATTTTATACTATTTTGTCACATTTCATTTTTATCGTTAAATTGATTAGCTTATTAAAATTTTGTATAAAACCAGTGGTTGTGTTTTTCATTGGAATTTACAGTTTGTTTAGGAGAAAGAAACGTGCAATTTTGAGCAATTGAATCCACTCTTGGCCCTGAAAGAGTCAAAAATCTCATGCTATAAATTATACTGTTTATTAAAAGAAATAAAATCGGTTTGGCAACAAACCTGGCGCTCAACAAAATTCAAATTCATATAAAAAAATAATATTATTAAAAAATAAAACAGTAGAATATATATATTTATTATTTATGGTATATTGTTTTTGTATATGTAAAGAAAGTGTTTTGATTTTCACTCACTTCTGAAGTCTCATGCTTATATAATAATTAGAGTTGCTTGTTTCAAGAAATTGATTGAGGAAGCCGTTACTCTGTGGTAATCCATAATTATAACGAAATCGAGTAAAACACTACTATGTTTTTTACCACTATATTTGCATTTATAAATTTGAAGGATATGCTCCAACCCAGATTGAAATTCCATATCGCAGTACCGATTCGGATAAGGCATAGTGTACTATTTTAATATTTGTGTAGGTAAAATATTCCGCAGCTCATAGAACTGCCAAATAATTATATGAATTTTTATATGTAGATTTTTATAGGTTGCCTATTTTAAATTTTGGTATATAGTAATATCTAAGTATTTCATATGAACATAAAGTTGGCACCCAGAGTTAGCACCCCAGATTCACACTAGGTCTGAAACGGCAAAGCAAAGAGCGGCCGCGCTGCCGCTGGCGGGGATTATCTTGTTTCAAGGAGTAGACGAGGCCTGTTGGTGGTGGAAAGCGGCAGCTCGTTGCCGGATCGAATCTTCCGATGTAAAAAAAATTCCGGCTCTGAAATGCACATGCAAAGAGCTGCCGCGGTTCGGGTTGCGGCAATCATAATGATTCAGTGTAAACTACCCGCCTTCCAATTTTCAGCGCGGCAGCTCAATGCCAAGTCGAGTTTTCCGGGGGAAAGAGTTTTCCGACCGTGGAAGGGAAGGGCCGCGAGTTTCTCTCTGTAGATGCTTCTTTGTTATCCATGGGTACCCTTTTACCTATTTTCAGCGCGGCAGCTCAATGCCAAGACGAGCTTTCCCGAGGGAAAAAGAGTTTTGCGACCGTGGAAGGGAAGATCCACGATCTGCCTCGATTTTCTCTCTGTGGATGCTTTTCTTTTCACAATAGGTACATTTTGACCAATTTTCAGCGAGGCAGCTCAACGCCAAGTCGACTTTTCCGGGGAAAAGGGTTTTTCGACCGTGGAAGGAAAGGGCCATGAGCTGCCTCGATTTTCTCTCTGTGGATACTTTTCTTTTGGCAATAGGTACGTTTTCACCTATTTTCAGTGCGGCAGGTCAACGCCAAGTCGACTTTTCCTGGGAAAAGGGTTTTCCGACCGTGGAAGGGAAGGGCCACGAGCTGCCTCGATTTTCTCTCTGTGGATGCTTTTCTTTTAGTAATAGGTACCCTTAGACCTATTTTCAGCGCGACAAATCAACGCCAAGTCGAGTTTTCCGGGGAAAAAGAGTTTTCCGACCGTGGAAGGGAAGGGCCACGAACTGCCGCGATTTTCTCTCTGTAGATGCTTTTCTTTCAACAATAGGTACCGTTTGACTTATTTTCAGCACGGCAGCTGGTGGCCCTTCCCTTCCACGGCCGGAAAACTCTTTCTCCCGCGGAAAACTCGACATGGCGTTGACCTGCCGCGCTGAAAATATATCACACGGTACTTATTGTTAAAAGAAAAGCATCCACAAGGAGATAATCGCGGCAGCTCGTCGCCCCTCCCCTCCACGGTCGGATATCTCTTTTTTCCCGGAAAACTCGACTTGGAGTTGAGCTGCCGCGCTAAAAATATGTCAAAAGGTACCTATTATTAAAAGAAAAGCCCCCACAGAGAGGAAATTGCGGCAGCTCGTGATCCTTTCCTTCCACGGCCGGAAAACTTTTTCCCGCGGAAAACTCGACTTGACGTTGACCTGCCGCGCTGAAAATAGGTCGAAAGGTACCTATTGGTAAAAGAAAAGCACCCACAGAGAGAAAATCGCGGCATCTCGTGGCCCTTCCCTTCCACGGTCGGAAAACTCCTTTTCCCTCAGGATAGCTTGACTTGACATTGAGCTGTCGCGCTGAAAATAGGTCAAAGGGTACCCATGGTTAACAGAGAAGCAAGCAGCCACAGAGAGAAAATCGCCGCAGCTCGTGGCCCTTCCCTTCCACGGTGGGAAAGCTCTTTCCCCCGGAAAACTCTACTTGGCATTGAGCTGCCGCGCTGAAAATTGGAAGGCGGGTAGTTTACACTGAATCATGATGATTGCCACAACTCGAATCGCGGCAGCTCTTTCCATGTGCATTTCCGAGTCGGAAAATTTTTTTACATCGGAAAATTCGATCCGGCAACGAGCTGCCGCTTTCCACCACCGACAGGCCTCTTCTAGTCCCTGAAACAAGATAATCCCCGCCAGCGGTGGCGCGGCCGCTCGTTACGTTGCCGTTTCAGACCTAGTGTGAATCTGGGGTGCTAACTCTAGGTGCCAACTTTATGTTCATATATTTCATATTATCTGTGGATTTTAATACTTGAGTACAGTGACAATTTGAATAATTATTTCAAATACAACGGACTTAACCTGTTTGGATTTTTATTTATGAGGATATATCAAGGATAAAGTGTACGGGATACCAGTTTTGACATTAGAAAATCTAGAAAATAGAATAAGAGCTGCATTCAATACTATAACACCTGAAATATTGGAAAATGTCATTCAAGAGACAGAACATCGAGCAAGAGAGTGTATAGCTCGTGGGGGTGGCCACTTGTAATTTTTGTTGATTGTAAATATTTTAATTTTGATTCAGTTTTCTTACAATGTGTTGTTATTTAAAAATTTTGATTTAGAATTTTAAATAATAATAAACACACGTTTTTTTTCTTCTTTAAAATGCAAAGGTAACTTGATGCGAAATTTTTTGATAGCCGTATAATAATAGCTGTAGATTTAAAATACCACAAGTACAATCTGTTTTTACAATTTTTTAAATAAATGTTAATAAAAACCCAAGCATAGTGATATCAATGGGTTCGTAGAAAAGAACTGTTTAATGGATATAAGGAGCCACCACCGTCCCATTTGAAAAAAGAGTTATTTCAAAAAAACTAAATTACTTGCATTAAAATGCCTACAAAATGGTTAATAATAGTAATTATGTATAAATATTTTTTTCTGTACAATCTAAAATGACAAGGTACTTATTTTTTTATTTCATAGCAGTCTAGATTAAAATTTATAATTGCTATAAAAAATAACAACTTGCCATAAATTTATAAAAATCACCACACATGTTCAAAAATTTATTCTGAATCCAAAAATGTAATAATATACAGGGTGTTCTATTTGAAAATCTGAAGTAAGGGTTTTTTCCTGCGAAACCGGAAGTGGTATTAAATTACTTCATATGTCAAAAAATGCAGTTTTCTGTATGACCCTAGGCCTCCTAGTTTCATTTTGATATGTTCAAAAATAAAAAAGTCATAAGATTGAGCCACTACTTTGTGTAGATTTTTTATTTTTAAACAAATTAAATAAAATAGAAAAACACATAGCATAGATTTGAAATGGATATCAATGAATTCAGAAAAAAATCTATAATTTATTGAACACAATGAGCCACCACCTTCCCATTTGAAAAAAAAGTTTTCGTTAAAAAAGTGATATGTTCAATTTTGGAGGCTTCGTAAATGGTTATTAATGAAATTAAATGAAAAATTATATTTTTCCCTTGGACTTTACATGCCGTAGAACAAATTTTGGTATACCAAAGCACTCTAGACGAATATCTTAAAATGCTTAAAAAAACTGAACATCGACAAAAATTCGCGAAATTCTCATGGTATACTCAGAATGTTGTCTTGAACCAAATATGTAAAAATGTACAGGGTGTTCCATTTAAAATTCGAAAGTTGCGGTCATTTCCGGGTAAACCGGAAATGGTCTGATACCATTTTTCATGTCGAAAAATCCATTTTTACAGGTAGTTTATGCACCCCCAATTTCAAATGAATAAGTTAAAAAATAAAGGAAATATAAGGGTGAGCCACTTACTTGTGGCACCCAGTATACACAGATTTTAAGAAAGAGTTTGATCAAGACGATCATGATGTCATACTGAGAAAACTTTGTGACTTTGGTGCAACCCTAGGCACAGTACCTTTCTTTTCTACATACCTTAGAAATCGCGCCTTTTCGGTTAAATTTGCTGGTAAAACTTCGGCAAAATTCACTGCAAAATCCGGTGTGCCACAGGGTTCCAACTTAGGACCATTGTTGTTCCACACATTCATTAACGATATACCGAATGTGTTAAAAAGTTCTAAATGTCTATTATTTGCTGATGATATGAAAGGTTACAAAAAAGTAGAGACACTAATTGACTGCCAGTCATTGCAAAAAATATTGATCAAATTTATCAATGGGGCATCGATAATAACTTGCATTTTAATGTATCCAAATGCGCAATTATGTCATGCACTCGTAAACATCATTAAATAAATTATAATTATACAATGAATGACAAGAATCAGCCAAGTATAATGAAAACTAAGGATCTGGGTGTTTATTATGATAACAAAAAGTGTTTTAACGAGCATGTCTAACACATCATTAAAACCGTTGCGTGCATTAGATTTTATAATCAGACAGTCCAGTAGGTTTAAGAATTCCACCACAATATTAAAATTGTATAATACTTTAGTGAGACCAATTCTGGAGTATGCATCCGTAATATGGCACCCATATTACTTCAAGTACAATTATATTATAGAAAAAATACAGAACAGATTGTTGAGGTATTTGTACTTGAGGAAATACGGGTCATACCATAATTATAACTCAGTAAGCACAGCAGCACTGCGGAAAGAATTTGGCATCATTAGTCTTGAATCTCGAGGAACAAAATACATGGTAATTGTTTGCTACAAAATACTCAACAACCACTTAATTTGTAGTCAAATTTTAAGTCATATAAAAATAAGAATACCCATTAAACACACTAGAGTAATACAGTTCTTTTACTTACCCTTTTACTTACTACAAACATATCATCGCCTCTGATCACCATTCTAAAAATCACGAATAATGTATTTATGTTACCTATCTGAATTAAATTTTGCTCTCCTCTCAAAAAATTTGTACCAAATATTAAATTGCTTCATTCCAAACCTAGATTAAATCGTATCGCTTTATTTTTGTTTTAGATGTACTTATTAATTTTCAGCTTAATCCATAGTTCCTTCTCCCCCGAAATTCAAAAATTTAAATTTTGAAATGTAAGATTAAAATATTATTATTCTGTGTACAGTTAAGCTTCACAGCTAGAAAAGAAAAATATTATAATGTATAATAATTCGTATTTCTCATGTAATTAAATAAATAAATAACTAAGAGCTGATTTTCAGACTTTTCACTGAGCGAAAAGGCCGTTCCAAATAATTCAAACAGTTCCAGTGTTTGCAGCCTTACCGATAATTTGCAGAAAATTAAATATTTTAAATTACGAATTCTTCTTCCTAGCTGTATGATATTATGCATTCAATATCAATATGAAAATCAAAATCACATTGAGCCTGCAAAAATTTATTGGTACAATACAGACGACATTTTACTATAAATGGTTTCTCCTATATAAAGTCTGCATGCCAGGGGAATTTTGGGATTTCACTAGTAAATTGAACAAGGGATTTATCTTAGATGTAGACTGATCCTGATGGAGACCTATGCAGGAGGTACTCAAAAGTTTTTCTATTGATTATCTTTCATGTTATATTATTACGTGGCGGCGAACATATGCACTTACAATGCCTTTCCAGACTAATAAATTTACTACCGAATTTTCTTAAACGAATGCCGCTTTGAGTTTCTTTCGAGCAGGAATCGTTATACTGGGCTTGGATTCCGAGCTATACATAAATAATTTGTAGCAGAAAGTTTAATATGTGCAATAAACTACGATTCAGATATATTCAGATAGAGTAACAATAAATAAAGTAATACGTATAATTACTAGCTTTTTATTTTGACTTTTCATTCGATAATTGTTAGTCTTCACTAAACTGAACTAGGAATAATATCACACAATATTTTCATAGTGATACTCTTTTTGACCAAGTTACGATGTAATATGAGAAATCTAACAAGAAACAAAAATGGGAGGTCCTTAATGTCTTACAATTTATTAAGTATTGGAATATTTGTTGCCTTCACTTCTAGTCAATGTATCATTATCATTTCTAACGACTTAATCCTTCGAATGTCACGAACGAAACTGATTTTTATTCTTGGTTAACAAACCAGTCCTAATTATGTTTAAGTGTTGCTATCCACTCCACCGCCAAGCTATCTTGTTATCCGAATAATGCTCTCACAACAACCCAAATTCACGCGAATTGACGTGTTTTGAGAGAATGCTGTCAGATAATACAACATATTTGAATTTAAATCACATTCCAGACCTAATCTACTCGAAAAGAGTCCGCTTGCAGAGGGTGATATCGCATTACTGCGGGTGTGACTGACAGAATACGGACGCTAGGGTGTTTCATGAACGTGGTACTTACGATATTTCAACAGTTTCATTTGTTGAATGAACAGAATTGTAATTAATTACAAGTCGCAACAAATCTGTCATTTTTATTTTTAATTGTAATTAATTTTAAAATGTATCGCTGTTGATCTCTAACAATTTTTATCTAAAGCATTTTTTCACATTTCGAACGGATGGGGGTCAGTGGTTGTCGATCGGTCAAACACTACTTATTCATCCTGTATACATAAGATACATTACTTGTAAATTTTTTTTAATTACCTAATTTTATGAACAGAGAAAGAATGTCTCATAAGATAATTTTATCAACTGAAACTTATAAACTGCTGGCCACTCGAACTTACACATAGAGACTTTTAGGCAAAATTTAAAGTTCAATATTTTCAACAGGAATGCAAATTTTTGAAAGCGGGTTGCAAATTTTAAGAGCTAGTTTTTTTCGGATTAAGCTGCATGACGTATATTTATCGTAGGACCATAAGTTTATTATATACGGGGTGATCAATGAAGTCATGCAAAAAATCAAAAAGTTTGTATGAGTGAAATTTCCGCAAAAAATTTTTTTGGTCATTGCAATATGGTTCCTTACTAAGATAACATCAATATCTCTAGACGGTTTTGTCAGTTTTTGGATTAAGGCCCTTAGGCCTTGTACACACTACTCAACATAAAATTTGGATACCGAAATCTTTAAAATGCTATAACTTGACATTGGATTGACGGTTCTTGATGATTTGGAATCCTTATTTCACGTAGATTTTCTATGGTCTAAGCATTTTATTTGAGGGTTGAAATTTACACATTATACCGGGTCGATAATAAACAATAACGTAGGGTACGACGCGCTCTAAAGTTTGACATTATTTAAGTTTTTGTAAAAATAAATTCTCACCTCAAGTTGTTTTTATTTAATGTTCTTCTCACTGTTCTGTCCGAAACTCACACCCCAGTTTGTTGTCTCAAAGAATCATTCAGTTTTACAGAGTTATTTGTCCACCCCCATGCCCATAATTATGATCGGGTGTAATTTCTACGCGACGCGTCAATTTCAAAGTAGGCATTGGAAAAACAAATTTGTTGCTATGGAATTAAAAACTGTTTACATTATTTTAGAAATAATCTGACATATTTCGATGTTATAATTTTGTAAAGTTTAATTAATATGAGGCGTTTAACCACGGCATAAGGGGAAAATTGCATTCGACTTCTCAACGAAGGAATGTCAAAACAGCAAGTTGCGCACATTTACAATGTCAGCCGAAAGACAATTTATAATTTGAACCGCCGCGTCGAAACTACTGGTGATCATAATTATGGGCATGGGGGTGGACATAAAAAAAAAATAAACCAAAGAACCGAAAGAATTTTAATGAGAGAAACTATGCGGAATAGAACAAAAAACTCTAGAAAACTAAATGACTCTTTAAGACAACAATCTGGGGTGAGAGTTTCGGACAGAACAATGAGAAGAACATTAAATAAAAACAACTTGAGGTGAGATTTTTTTTTTTAAACATAACATAATGCCAAACATTTTAAATTATAGAGCCCGTCGCAGAGCAAAATGTGTGCGGTTATTACAACGCCATAGAGCGAATAGGCGGGCATGGGCAAATCGGCATGCGAATTGGTGTAATGCAGAGTGGAGCCATTGTTTATTTACTGACGAAACAAGATTTAATTTTTTTCACTCCGATGGCCGAATGTTAGTTTGGAGAAGGCCAAATCAGCGATATTTGCAGGAAAATATGGCCCCTCAAGAAGCATTTGGTGGCGGAGGTCTTACAGTGTGGGGAGGTATCATAAGAAATGGTATTCATTACCAACCAAACCATTAATGCTACTGTTTATCAGGAGGAAATTTTGGAACCTATTGTTGTTCCTTTTGCTCGACATTACGGCCCAGAAATTCTATTGGTGGATGACAACGCTCGACCTCACAGAGCGCGAAGGATCACAGAGTTTTTGCAGGCACAAAACATCAATAGGATGGACTGGCCTGCAAAGTCTCCGGATCTTAATGTCGTCGAACACGTTTGGTCTTATTTAAAACTTAAAGTAAGATCTCTTGATGTACCCCCTGAAACCTTAGAAACGCTCCGTGAGGCCATTCGTGAAGAATGGGAGAATATTCCACAAGATTTTATAAATAATCTTGTGGATACTCTACCAAATCGATGTCGGGAACTAATATTCCGAACAGGAAGACCAACAAAATATTAGCTTCTCTTTTTTTTAATTAATGTACCTAATTTTAATTAGGTAATTTTAATTTCGGTTTAAATTAAATTAATTTTTAATTTTTTAGTTAATTTTTTTTTCAGTTATTAAAAATTACCAGAATTAGAATTATAAATTTTTTAAGAATTGACTTTTGGTCGTTGTTAAGCAATGTTGTATATTGTAGAGTTTAATGTAATAAACTTGTTCTTGTCGCTACGTTTTTGTTTATTATCGACCCGGTATAATGTGTAAATTTCAACCCTCAAATAAAATGCTTAGACCATAGAAAGTCTACGTGAAATAAGGATTCCAAATCCGCAAAAATCATCAAGAACCGTCAATCCAATGTCAAGTTATAGCATTTTAAAGATTTCGGTATCCAAATTTTATGTTGAGTAGTGTGTACAAGGCCTAAGGGCCTTAATCCAAAAACTGACAAAACCGTCTAGAGATATTGATGTTACCTTAGTAAGGAACCATATTGCAACGACCAAAAAAATTTTTTGCGGAAATTTCACTCATACAAACTTTTTGATTTTTTGCATGACTTCATTGATCACCCCGTATATAATAAACTTATGGTCCTACGATAAATATACGTCATGAAGCTTAATCCTAAAAAAACTAGCTCTTAAAATTTGCAAGCCGCGTTCAAAAATTTGCATTCCTGTTGAAAATATCGAACTTTAAATTTTGCCTAAAAGTCTCTATGTGTAAGTTCGAGTGGCCAGCAGTGTATTTAAATTTTGATATAAATATTGAAACTTAATGTTTACCAACGCAATCGTTGGAATTCTTAGGCACCTTTTAACCATTATGTTGAACTAGTTTCTAGGTAATAGGCAATAAATAGTAGTCTATTTATAACTTTAATTGTAGATAAAACGATAAGTTAAGAAGTAATATGCAAATTACCAGTTCAAAATATGTTCGAATAGTGGCATGTAAATCGAGCGCTATTTACGTAAGGGCAGAAATGTAAATAAAAAGGTTCACTATAACAGCAATTTAGAGTCACGATCTGCTGAAATCACGTACCCATTATCATCAGTAAAACAATTCGCATATGATGTTATCATTTTGTAGAAGAAATGTCCATTTATCTTAGTACCTTTCTTAAAGGGTTTATGCGCGCTTCGACGGTGGAATTGCCATCAATATAAACTTATATCGTTATCAGATCAAACCACGAAAGTCATCGTTCACGTCATCATCTTTTAATATCTGAATAAAATCGACTTAAGAACACACAGAATAGCACCGATTTCAGATTTTTTTATTTTTAAATGAACAGAACTTTGTTTTAAAGTGTTCCGACTTTCAGCAAATTTTTATAAGGCGATGCTATCCAGGGACTCATCTATTTCTAAGCCTGTTATGATTTCTCGAAAATTGCGATTTTCTTTTTATCGCAATAGGCGCTTTAGATCTAGACGACATTTATATGTTGTATACAGTCACCTTATACAATTGTACTTATATCTGATAAAAATTTGAAATTAATTCGGCCACAAATAAAGAAGATATAGGGGTATCTTCACGAGAAGTGAAACACACTGTATGTATTAGTTACTGCGTCGGCAGTACTCGCTCGAGAAAGAGTGAACGTTACGTGACACAGAAAAGTCACTAAAATGATCAAAATTGAATTCTATTCTACGTATTAGTATTAGAACTAATTTCGAATGTTACTAGTTTAGGGAATACTGAAGAAATGCAAATGAGCGCCACTTTGTGTTTTGTGGTCAGCTGATTGAATGTCTTCTATAGGTTAGCTGTATGGAAAAAAGTTGGTGCTATCAATTTAAAAACCTACATTAAATAAAGGTGATTTTAGTACAGATGCCGATGTATTTCCGAATATTACATGCACATGTATACATATATTGTAATTACGTGATTTTTGAAAAGAGTGCATAGTTAAAAGAATGAATAAAAGGCATTCAAATGTCGAAGTTTAAAACCAGTTTGTTAGTGGTTGGGTGAAACAAGTTCTCTCCAAAAAATTTGCAGGATAGCAGCTTATTATCGCAAAGGTAAGGATTAGTTATAAACTATAAATCAATTTTGCCATGTACTTGCATAATTATATGTTATCTTATGAATAATAACTAACACAAATCCATTTTTCAGATTATGGACTTCGGATCTAGATGATTTCTTAGTACTCATTGTGATTATGCTGCAGCTACAGGCAAACACGTTTGCTAGCCTTATTTGCAATTTATAAGGTACAAAGTGAGGTGATTAAACGTTCTTTTAGTTTTTGAGCAGTAATGACCATGGCTAAGCAGTTAACCGTTCTGCAATATAATGTGTAGATTTTGTGAAATAGGTACTCATAAAAGAAATAAATTAAGTAAAGGACTTAAAATTATAGTAAGGTAAACACAATTTATCTAGCGGTTGACCTTTCGTCTATGGTATATTTATGCACCGAGCTGTGCAAACCATTGTAATTTCTGTAAGAACTTCTTTTATCATGTCGTATTTATATAAGAGCAAATATAACAGCACTTATTTTATCACAAGCACTTTCAGTTTCGTAGCTGGATTTGAAGTTGTATCCTGTAAAATAATTCCTTTTTACTGCTTGCAATCAATTGACGTGTTCCAACTTCAACTTTTCCTAGTTGAAAAATAAATGACATTTAATAAAAACTGGCGTCATTTCGTATTGCCACACTTCCACAAATAATAATATAGCCAAAACTTGGCAAATTGTATAATGTAATGTACACAAAACTAGTAATGTAATGAAAAGTTTGGTTAGTTGCTATTTAACACTTTAGGGATTTCGGTTTGTTGTCCCTAAACTGACGAACGTCAAAATTTGTAACGTCGCGCGCACACGACATATATAAATCAATAAGTCACTGCCGCCAACGTGCAAATATTTGAAAGTATCACAATATAGTATGGAGCGGCGCACAAAGAATCTTTAGGGAGCGGCGCATTCAATCTTACTCGATCTCCCTGAAGTATAGTTCTTAATATTATCATGTGTGGCGGACATTGTCCTGCAATTGAATTATTCTGGTGGGCAATGAATCTATTATTATTACTATTATTATGGCATATATCTATATGCATCAGCTGCTTATCAACCCCTCTATATTATGCTGGACCCTTTGCCGGTATGTGCCTAATAAATTATTATTATAAAATTGTACATTATGTCATATCAATATTTGCAAATGTACTACGAATAAACTTATTTATAAATGAAAATTGATGCTTTGTTTTTGAGAGTAAAGATAGTTCCAGAAATTATCTACGATCTCTCTGAGTGATTTAATTTAACTTCACTAAAAACTTCTCTCAAGTAGCCCACTTAATACAAACGGCCTACGCAAGTGAAAAAATCATCCGGTGAGAAACACTTAAATCCATCCTCTTTGAAATTAGGAGTGGCCGTATTTTTAATTTCCCTCTTCCACGCGCTGCGATGCAGACAAATATTTTTCATGTTAGGAAAATATCGTCGGACGGTGCAGTAAATTTAGCGGGCATGTATTTCTTATCACTGAAGTAAATTACGTACAGTCTGAACTGACTCTTTTTGTGAATATGTTAATTTATGGCAGCCGCAATATTTTGTACTCGTAGTCTCTCTTGGTTACCGTAATTACTGAAATATGTAAATAAACGTCATTTGAATATGAAATAACTTACTGCAATTTATTGAATTCTCTGGAAAGCTGACACCAGTCGGATGCACATATGACTTTATTTGTTCTATGATCGCGTGCTGGCCTTAATCTAATTTAACTTTTGCAAGTTATTAACGAATTTTACATTTTTCAGTTGGAGTTAATTAATTGTTCTGTTTTACATAACCCACTGAATGGTTTTCTATTATCGGTCAATTTTTCCAGAGGCTAGTTTCGCTGATAAAATTCACTTTTATTGGTTAATTCTGAAAGATATCGATTTTAATTATTGCTTTTGAAATTGGAAGATTCTACTCTAATAATTGTTCTATTTGTATATTTATTTAAGCTATTATGAGGCTCTAAAATTGTTATTGAGAATTGAAAAAGAGCGGCTGCGCACAGGGGGACAGAATTGCAGTGTTCCAACTAAATAAACTTATGGATCGTAAAATTGAAAATTTTAAGAAGCTTTTCTTAAAAAATCGTTCGTTGTAAAATTCTCTATCAATCCCTCTAGCCGGATTTTCGATCTTCGTTTCTATTTTTTTATAATTTTTATCTAAAAACATATTTTTACTAAAGTGCGTTTGTTTTCCAATGAAAATTAGTGTTAAAGTTACAAATTTATAAATATTTTCAATTTTCACTTCCCTCGTATACCGAAGGGATGTATTGTATAGAAAAAATCACCCTCCGAGATTTTTGCGAATTTTCACGTTTCAGATCATGTAGATTACGAAAATATAGATTTTTCAATTCCGTCAGTCCGTCTGTCGGTCTGTTTGTCTGTCTGTCTAGTTGATGCATTTACTAAAAAAAACTACTTAACGGAGAACAGTTAAATTTGGTAGGAAGCTGACGCCACTGTCACCGAAGAAATGGTTAGACGTTCACTGGAAAATATACAGGGTGGACCGTCTAAATTGAATAGATAATGGAAAGAAAATTTGTTTGCTCAAATTTAAAATTTCTACGTTTCGTGACATTCTAAACCTATTAAAAAAAAATTGATAATTAAAAAAAATTGAAATTTTGAAATTTTTATATAAAATGGATGATGTAATTTTTTTTGCTCAAATTTAAAACTTCCACGTTTCGTGATATTCTAAACATATTTAAAAAAAAAAATTTTTTGAAAATTAAAACAAAAATTATTTTTTATAAAATGTAGGTACGAGTGTAGCAGGTATGACCGAAATTTTTTTTTGCTCAGATATAAAACTTCCACGTTTCATGACATGCTAAGCATATTTCAAAAAAAATTTTTTTTTTAAATTAAAAAAGAATATTTTGATCTTTTTATGAAACGCATGACCGAAAAAAAAATTGTTTTGCTCAAATTTAAAATTTCCTTGCTTCATAACATTCTAAACTCATTTTAAAAATAAAATTTGTTTTGAACATTTTAAATGAATAACTTTTACTTCCCTCGCATACCGAAGGGAAGTATTGTATTCGAGAAAAAATCACCCTCCGAGATTTTTTCGGATTCTGACGTTTCAGAACACGTAGATTCCGAAAATATAGGTTTTTCAATTCCGTCAGTCTGTCTGTCTGTCTGTCTGTCTGTCGGTCTGTCTGTCTGTCTGTTGGTGTATTTACTAAAAAACTACTTGACGGAGAGCAGTCAAATTTGGTAGGTAGTTAACCGTACTGTCAGCGAAGAACTGGTAGAATTTTCCCTGAAAAATATACAGGGTGGACCGTCTAAACGGAATAAATAGTGAAAAAAATTTTTTTTTGTTCAAATTTAAAATTTCCACGTTTCATGACGCGCTAAACCTGTTTCAGGAAAAAAAAATTTTTGAAAATTTTTTTCACATTTTTGAAAAAATTTTTACCAAGATAAAAAACATTTTTTTTTGCTCAAATTTAAAATTTCCACGTTTCATGACGCGCTAAACCTGTTTCAGGAAAAAAAAATTTTTGAAAATTTTTTTCACATTTTTGAAAAAATTTTTACCAAGATAAAAAAAATTTGTTTTTGCTCAAATTTAAAATTTCCACGTTTCATGACGCGCTAAACCTGTTTCAGGAAAAAAAATTTTTTGAAAATTTTTTTCAAACATTTTTGAAAAAATTTTTACCAAGATGAAAAAAATTTTTTTTTGCTCAAATTTAAAATTTCCACGTTTCATGACGCGCTAACCTATTTCAGGAAAAAAAAATTTTTGAAAATTTTTTTCACATTTTTGAAAAAATTTTTACCAAGTTGAAAAAAATTTTTTTTTGCTCAAATTTAAAATTTCCACGTTTCATGACGCGCTAAACCTATTTCAGAAAAAAAAAATTTTGAAAATTTTTTTCAAACATTTTTGAAAACATTTTTACCAAGATGAAAAAAATTTGTTTTTGCTCAAATTTAAAATTTCTACGTTTCATGACACGCTTAACCTATTTCAGGAAAAAAAAATTTGAAAATTTTTTTCACCAATATTTTTGAAAAAAATTTTACTACTAAAATTATTTTTTTTTCTTTCTTCAAATTTAAAATTTTCACGTTTCATGGCATTCTAAGCCTGATTAAAAAAAAAAGTTTTTTGAAATTTTATCACTAAGATAGAATTTTTCTTTCTTTGTTCAGATTTTAACTATCCACGTTTTCAAGACATTCTAAAACTATTCAAACAAATTTAAAAATGTTTTTGAAGAATTTTTTAAAAAATTTGAAAACATTTTTAATCCATTTATGTATCACTACTATAGAACAGACGAAAAAATTTTTTTTGCTCAAATTTAAAATTTCCATGTTTCATGATATTCCAAACCAATTTCGGAAAAAAAAATTTGCAACATTTTGTTACCAGTTTGGAAAAAAATTTAACACCAGAATGCTCAAATTTAAATGACATTCTAAACCTAGGTATTTCATAAAAAAAAATTTGAAATTTTTTTTCACCAACATTTTTCAAAAAGTTTTTACCACTAAAATAGATCGAATTTTTTTTTATTTGCTCAAATTTAAAATTTTCACGTTTCATAGCATTCTAAACCTATTTTAAAAATACATCATTTTTAATTTTTAAACTTTTTTTAGCACTACTATAGAACAGAAGGAAACTTTCCTTTGTGCTCTAATTTAAAATTTCTACCTTTGACATTTTAAACCCATTTCAGAAGCAAAAAAGAAAATTATTTTACCATCTTTTGAAAAATTTTAAAAAAATGAAATTTTTTAACCACCACTATACTTCCACTCCATTACGTGAATGTTGGATTGAAAATGTGACAGATGGCAATAACATCTGGCATATGCACCTATTATACTTTTATTGAAAAATGTACAGGGTGGTCATCCCAAGAAATAATTCAGTCATGGTGGACATTTGTAAAGGTATTTGCGCAAGCCTGCCATATGTGGCACCTGCTATTTAGTATTGAACTTTTGCTGTTGGATGAGCAATCTGTATATTTTTTTGACCAAAACTTATCAAGTTTTCTTTGTAATAATAGCAATAACTCTACTCCGATTATTATTCTCAATGTCATTTCGTAATTATTATTTTTTTAGAGAGACTGCCATGAACGAGGGAAGTTCTGTGTAAATACCTTTACCGATTTTTTTTTTTTTTTAATTCTTACCACTACAATAGAATAGATGATGAAGAAAAAATGTTTTTTCTACACATTTGAAATTTCCACGTTTCATTACATTCTAAACCTATTTAACATAAAAAAGTCTTTTTCCCCCACTACTATAGAGTAGATGATGAAACAAAAGTTATCAGGTTTTCTCTGTAATAACTACATTGGGATTATTATTCTCATGTTATTTCTTAATTAATAATTACTTAGAGTGGCCGTCCTGTATGAACAAAGAGGGAAGTTCTGTGTAAATACCTTTACCGATATTTTACATTGTCTCTATATAGTCGCGTCCTTTTAGCAT